>CM039675.1:424363177-425613177 GCA_022496015.1 Hordeum marinum
ATGCAGCATCGCCCAATATGTCAACTGGCCTTCCCCCATACACACCTGACCGTCCGTCTATTCCTAAGTCCCTGAAGGTGACTGAAGAGGAGCACGTCCAAGGAGGCATCTTGGTTGAAGCGGTGGTGCAGCTGATCCGGGGCGGGGTGACCGGCATGGATCTGTTGGAGACGTTTCTCGGTCGACGTATCCATCCGCTCCAAGCTAGAGACCACACCATGTGGCAGTACACGGGCCCCGAGGACTCGACAAGGGCGCATCCTGTGGAAGTTCCTCAGAAAACTATCGAGCAGTGGCTCCGTAGCATCACCGGGGCCTGTGACAATCCTTTGGGAGCCAAGAGGATCCGGCCATATTCGGCCGAAAACCCGCCGAAGAACCTGGTGAGTTGTGTAATGTCGACTGATGTATTGTACTATCGAGTGATATATTGAACTGACTTCTTTGCTTGAATCATGCAGGAATGGACGCACATGTACTCGCCCATTCCTAACGGGAACCATGCTGAAGACGGCATGGTGAGCGAGGGCGGCAGTGTGGACAACGACGGTTCTTCTGACTCCAAGGAAGAATACAAGGACTCCGGCGAGGAGGAAGAATTCGAGTCACCTCCTCGCCGCGAAAGTAGCACCAAGTCCCGCCAAGATCCATCGACTGTTGAGGACAGGGCTTCGGACCCTAGCGAGAAGAACCTAAAGCGTAGCCGCCCCTCGACCGCTGAGTTGAGCAAAAAACTGGCTAAGCAGCCCAAGCAAGCTGTCACCAAGCCTCGCAAGGCTCTGCCTCGCATGAGGGTGGCAGTGCCTGTCGTCTCCACGTAAGAGTTTATTTCTGTACTTGTTTTGTTAACTGAAGTCTCGAGTTGTATCTGACCGAATGCCACTCAATTCGTCAGAGCTGCTACATCTGTGTCTTCGCCTTATTGAGATGGAGGGGATGCAATGGATGTCGACACTACTGACGCGGCCACTTCTCATAGAGGTTAGATAGCTGTTGGTTCGTCCTAATGGAACTCGACATATGCAAATGTTAACACCGTCGGTTGTCGAAGCGGAGGTCATTCAGGTGGAGGACGACGAGGAGCGATTTGGCACTTCGCGCCCTCGCATCCAAGGAGCATCATCGGCGCAAGCATTTCAGCGGTCGACAGCAGAATCTTCTCAGGGGGGTGGCTCGACACAACCCAGGGTTGAACCTGCAGTACCTCTATCGTATGCTCCTCCAAACCGTTTGACCGTTGTGGCGTCGACTCCAATTGGGCCCTCTCAGACTGCCTTAGCTGCTCTTGCAACCACGCCAACCCCACCTGTGACGGCCTTCTCTCTGCATCGCACCCTGGAAGATCAATTCGGGGCTGCGAAGGAAGCCATGATCCACGCGGAGCAGCTAATGTTGAGGACCAAGGAGGCGTACGAGGCCAACAAACTGGCTTTCGAACTCACTGCAGCCCTCCGCACCAATGTCTGAGTAAGTTTGATTGTAAGTCCATTGTTGATTGAATTCTTGTCTTTTCTTGGTTGTTGTACACCCATTGGGTGATTGCCGTAGAATATTCGAACTTTCTCCACTCGAATAGATCGGATCATAGTCGAGTAGGATTGGATTGATAGTACGCATGGTACTAGTGTCACTCGACGTGTCGAGTGTATTTTCTGACGAGTTACTCGACGGATCGAGAATTAACCGTCTCAGCGGGGGCGCTCTTAGCGCACCCACTGGGTGTAGTCCCCGAGACCGTTGTCGAATGCTTGCATCGGCAGGGTTTTTTAGAGTTTATTGTATATGGGGTACATTTTGCTTTTGAATCACACCACTCTGTAGCTACCTTGCATGTTTCATGGACATTAGTGGCAAACCATGATATGACGCTGCATAAGGACAGACTGCACTTCGTAGAGTAGAGAGGCGCGTCACTCGACGGGTCGAGTGTCGTGATAGGGCTGACCTTGTCAAATGTTTGAATAACCAGTGGGGGCACGCTAAGTGCACCCACTAGGTGTAGTCCCCGAGGCTACTGTTCATCGCAGACGATAAACAGTAGGCTTGAAAACTTGTCGTACGCGTGGTACTTGGGTCACCCGACATGTCGAGTGTTTTTTTCTGACGAGTTACTCGACGGATTGAGAGTGAACCATCTCAGTGGGGGCACTCTTAGCGCACCCACTAGGTGTAGTCCCCGAGACAACTTTTGAATTTGTTTATGGCACGCGGAGTGCTAGAGAACTTGCCATGTCGAGTGGATTTTCTGCTTGAATTCTTCCAAGATGATCATTCGCCGGTGTTCATTACTCAGTCGACTGTCCAGGAACTACTTGCTCATTGAACTCCTGTCTTTTGTGGGTTCCAGATGGCTTGCGAACTTGGGACGCAGTATAAGGACATGGAGGATGAGAGGAACTGATTGCAGGTGGATCTGGCGGTCGCCAACAATGCCCTGGAGCGAGCGCGTGCCGAGCTGAAGTCTCTAGGAGGTAATTACTGTCGACTGTCAGCATTCCCATCTTCACTTTCCATGTTTTGAACCGAGTGCTCTCGCTCGAACAGACGTGCGCAATGAAAACCGTCGACTCCAAGCGCGACTCAACAATGTTGTTTCTTTAGATTCCATGAAGAAGGCACTAGAGGAGAAGGACAATGCACTCGCGGATGCCCAACGGGTGGCCAGGGACAAACTGAAGCTGCAGATCAGAAGTTGGCGGCTGCCCAGAAGCTGGAAGAGGAGAACACCAAGCTGAAGCAGGAGCGCGCGGACCTCGTCAAAAGGGTCGAACAGCTGAACAAGAGGAGCAATGGCCTGGAGAGGCATTTGGGCAAGTTCTCGAGGAAGATGTATATTCTGCTCGACGGTAAGTATTTTTGTTGACTGAGCTTTGTAAAATCTTTGAGGGTCACAGTTCACCAATTCTCCTCCCATTCCCCATTGTTCAAAAGAATTTTGCCAAGACTTTGAGAAGGAGACGGAGGAGGTTGAGCCCACTCTGGATCCCACCAAGTCTCCTGTCACAGAGCGGTGGCCATCAACATGCTCCGACTCAATTTCTGGCTCTAGGGCGTCCAAGCGTATCTTGTCCGGCTGAAGTCTGCGATGGAGAAAATCGACAAAGACTATGGACGGAGGACACCCTTCAGCTCGACCTCAACTCTATGATGGCTCGCCTGGACGAACTTCCAAGTCGAGTGCAGGCCTGGAAGAAATCTGCCGCTCGTTATGGGGCCGACGTGGCGTTGTCACTCGTCACGGTCCATTGCAGGGACGTGAAGGAGGAGAGGCTGAAGGAGCTTCAGGTGGTCAACATGAAGAAACTCCAGTTCAAGGACTTCATGGAGACCTTCATCGAAGCGGCCACCGGAATCGCCAACAGCATCGACCTGGACACTTTCGTCGAGCCCGCCAGTCCGTCTCCTGCTTGAAAAACTTGTCTTTGAAAGAAACAGTTAAATTTGCCTCAGTATGCCGAGTGGATTTGTATCCTTAAAAACTTCGCTCAGGCCTTGGGTCTGAGCACATTTGCTTTCATCCGAAACGTTTATCTATGGTTTACCCTTTGGATTTTATTCGAATTTGGCTTTCGATCGTCTATTCGACTGAGTTTGTTTTTAACTTAGGCGAAGCGTGTTCGCAGCTAAGCCCCCCGAGTGTGAGGATTGCTCATCACTCGGAGTATTTTCAAACTTAGGCGAATGTCGATTCGCAGCTAAGCTATCGAGTGAATGGATTACTATCCACTTGACGAGGTTTTTAACTTAGGCGAAACGTGGTTTGTAGCTAAGCCCCCGAGTGTGAGGATTGCTCGTCACTCGAAGTATTTTTGAACTTAGGCGAATGTCGATTCACAGCTAAGCTGTCGAGTGAATGGATTACTATCCACCCGATGGGTTTTTTAACTTAGGCAAAACGTGTTCGCAGCTAAGCCCCCGAGCTAAGTAGGGTGAAGCCGCAGAGGACCTTCGCACACGCCCCTGTATTCGAAACTTGAGGGTTTTGCGGAGCCCGAAATCCAACAAGTACAATGTAGTATATCCCATGTCCTAGACCTGAGGTCCTTGCATGTTCTCGGGGTGAGGATCAACTCACTGAGGGTCTATCAAATGCTACTCCGTAACTGGGTAATTATAAAGGTAGGTTTCGGGTGAGTCGTGAGACATGTTGCGAGACATGTTGGACCAAGATCGGATTTGACCCTCCGTAAGGAGAGATATTCTCTTGGACCTCTCGAGTGATCAGATTCAGGGAGCATGGCCATGCAACATGGTTTAAGTGTTAACCCAGTTCGGGGATTTGCAACAAGGTTTTGATAAGAGATATCGAGCCACCGCAAGGGTGACAAGTACTCGTCTTGAGCTCGACAACCTATATCATGAGGCAAAAGGAATATTGTATATGACACATTGTTGAGGTTCATCTAATGACGTTGCGCATACAGGGGAGTTGGCGAAGGTCCTCTGTGTGACAACTTAGGCAAAACATGTTTCGCAGCTAAGCCCCCGAGTGTGAGTATTGCTCATCACTCAGAGTATTTTTGAACTTAGGTGAATGTCGATTCGCAGGTAAGTTGTCGAGTGAATGGATTACTATCCACTCGACGAGGTTTTTAACTTAGGCAAAACGTGTTTCGCAGCTAAGCCCCCGAGTGTGAGGATTGCTCATCACTCGAAGTATTTTCGAACTTAGGCGAATGTCGATTCGCAGCTAAGCTGTCGAGTGAAAGGATTACTATCCACCCGACGAGGTTTTTAACTTAGGCGAAACGTGTTCGTAGTTAAGCCCCCGAGTGCGAGGATTGCTCATCACTGGAAGTATATTTGAACTTAGGCGAATGTTGATTCGCAGCTAAGTTGTCGAGTGAATGGATTACTATCCACTCGACGAGGTTTTTAACTTAGGTGAAATGTGTTTCGTAGCTAAGCCCCCGAGTGTGAGGATTGCTCATCACTCAAAGTATTTTCGAACTTAGGCGAATGTCGATTCGTAGCTAAGCTCTCGAGTGAATGGGTTACTATCCACCCGACGAGGTTTTTAACTTAGGCGAAACGTGTTCGCAGCTAAGCCCCCGAGTGTGAGGATTGCTCATCACTCGAAGTATATTCGAACTTAGGCGAATGTTAATTCGTAGCTAAGTTGTCGAGTAAATGGATTACTATCCACTCGATGAGGTTTTTAACTTAGGCGAAACGTGTTTCGCAAATAAGCCCCCGAGTGTGAGGATTGCTCATCACTCGGAGTATTTTTTTTTGAACCTAAGCGAAGACGGATTCGCAAATAGGCCGTCGAGTGAATGGACTGCTATCCACCCGACAGGGTTTTTAACTTAGGCGAAACATGTTTCGCATCTAAGCCCCCGAGTGTGAGGATTGCTCATCACTCGGAGTATTTTTGAACTTAGGCGAATGTCGATTCGCAGCTAAGTTGTCGAGTGAATGGATTACTATCCACTCGACGAGGTTTTTAACTTAGGCGAAACGTGTTTCGCAGCTAAGCCCCCGAGTGTGAGGATTGCTCATCACTCGAAGTATTTTCGAACTTAGGCGAATGTCGATTCGCAGCTAAGCTATCGAGTGAATGGATTACTATCCACCCGACGGTTTTTTTTAACTTAGGCGAAACGTGTTCGCAGCCAAGCCCCCGAGTGTGAGGATTGCTCATCGCTCGAAGTATATTTGAAATCAACAAGGTTTTTTTTAACCCAAGCAAAGACGGATTCGCAAATAGGTCGTCGAGTGAATGGACTGCTATCCACCTGACAGGGTTTTTAACTTAGGCGAAACATGTTTCGCAGTTAAGCCCCCGAGTGTGAGGGTTGCTCATCACTCGGAGTATCCCCAAGAATGTAACTGCACGGTTGGAATCGACGAAGTATTAATCGCAGAAACACGAATTGCATTGATGAAGTACCCTTATTACATCAGCAAACTCTTGTCTCAAGTGTAAAAACGCTGGAGCAGGTCTATCTGTTTCATGAGATTATATAGGTGATAGGCTCCGTTGTTTAGCACCTTAATGACGACAAAAGGGCCTTTCCATGTAGGAGCAAACTTGTGAGGTCGGTGTTGATTCACTCGGAGCACCAAATCTCCTTCATGGAACGCTGGGATTTTGACATTCCTTGCATGGAAGCGCCGTAGGTCTTGCTGATAGGCAGTGGTCCGGATCAGAGCCATCTCATGCACCTCCTCTAGAAGATCTACCCCATCATGTCTGGCCTGTTCAGCTTCAGCCTCAGAATATAGTTCCACTCGAGGAGAATTGTGGGCTAAGTCACTCGGCCATATGGCTTTAGCACCATAGACAAGGAAGAAAGGAGTTCATCCAGTCGACCGATTAAGCGTTGTCCTCAATCCCCACAAAACAGACGGCAGCTCAGTTACCCACGCACCAGCAGCATGATCCAAATCGCGCATGAGACGAGGCTTCAGACCTTGCACAATGAGACCATTAGCCCGCTCAACTTGCCCATTGGTTTGAGGATGTGCAACAGAAGCGTAATCCACTCGGGTGCCTTAGGAGTTAGAAGAATCTCCTGAATTCTTCCGAGTCAAAATTAGTGTCGTTGTCCGTGATGATGTTGTGCGGAATGCCGTACCGGATAATGATCTCCCTCATGAATGTCACAACCCTAGCAAGTGTCTTAGGTTGGTCTTGTGCTTGCATCATCATTCATCATCATTGCATTAAGTTGAAATGGGGAGAAGGAAAGAAACCCCAAGCACCTAATGAAATAAGGTAATTCAACTTGATGGATTTTCAACAAATCCAAAATGCCCATTAAAAATGTTCCCCATGTATGATAATTATGGGCAAACATGTATCAGGGGTCATTCATGTTATTTGAACTTCAGAAATAATTTAAAACCAATGATTAAAGCCCCTGAAAATGATAAATAATTCATTATTAACATTTTTCTTCTCAAAATAATTTAAAAGTTTAGTCACGAGTTTGAAATATCCAGACTACTTTTTAGAAAACATTTGGGGACATTTTGAAAGTTAATTGAACCTGGAAATAAATTAAACACAGGTCAGAAAAATAGAAAACAGAAGAAAGGAAAAAGGAGAAAAAGAGAGAGGGAGCTTACCTGCTGGCCCATCTGGCCCAGGAGGGTCTTCTTCCTCCTGGCGTCCAGTAGGCGCGGCGTGTGGCTGCCTGCCTGGCCCCTCCCTCGCCAGCGCGACGACGGGGATAAGCCCCGAGACGCTTCCCCGCCGCTCTCTCCCTCCTCTTCCCCGCTCTTCCCTCTTCTCATCTTGGACCCGCCATGGCCGCGCAGCTCCTCGCCGTCGTGCCGCCGTTCTAGCCACCCATGAGCCCCCCTGACCCAACCAGCAGCTCCGCCCTGAGCCCCTAAAGCCTGTCGACGGAGGAATCGAGCCAGGAGCCCTCTGCTTCGCCGTCATCGCCGAATCCCCTCCGCCGGTCGCCGTCGGTCCTCGCCGTCATTTGGAGCCGTCCAGTCGTCCCCGAACCTTCCGAGCCCCCCCTGCAACCTCCCAGTGAGCACCCCGTCCTCCTCCCTCTCTTCCCTAGCTTCCCTGTGCTCCCTTGCGCTCCTCGCCTTAGTGGCCGATCGGGCGCCGCCGTGGAAGTGCTCCCCGACGAGCCTCCGGTGATCGCCGGCCCCCCCTGACCAGCCCAATCAACGCGGTCGAGCACGGGCTTTGTTCCAGTGCCTTCCCCGCGTCGATCCGACCCCTCCAGTGGCTTCCGGCGAGCCTCCGCCGCGTAGGATGGTGGCCGGGGAGCTCCCTCCGGCAAGTGCCAGCGTGGCGACGTCATTAGTGTCTAATGACCGTGCTAACTAACCCCCCTAGACGCTGACAGTGGGCCCTGGCCCGAGTCAAACCTCGGGTCAACTCGGGATTAACCCCTGAGTCACTAACTACAGGGGCCCACCTGCCAGTGACACTAGCCAGTCCTGAGAGATTGACAGGCGGGTCCCACTGGTCAGGTTTGACCTGGACCTGGCCCTGTTGACTGCTGACGCAAGCATGACATCAGGCTGACGCATTTAATCATTTTCTTAATAAAAATAATTCCAGAAAATGTTTAAAACTTGAAAAATCATATAAAATAATATGTAAGTCAGATGGAAATAATTTATATATGAAAATTTATCAGAAAAATCCAATCAATCCAATGGTGCTATTCTCATGCATGATAGAGCAACCTAAATAGGTGAACATGGACATTTTAGCATTAGGTCAATATATAGAATTTGAAATGAGAACAACTTTGAACCTATATTCAAACTCATTTCAAATTGATATGATCACTAGTTACATTAGCTCACTTATGCATACTACTATGCCATGATCATGCATCATATTGTTGCATCTGCTTGTATTAAATGCTTTTATTTGCGTTGTGGTAGGCCCTAATCCGAAAGATACCACTCCGTACCCCAACGAAGGAGAGAACTCCTCCGCAACCCAGCAAGGCAAGCAACCCCATTGATCATGTCGATAACATCCCATTCTCTCGCTCCTGCTCTTGTTTATTGCATTAGAACAAATGATCACATGTCAGTCATACACGGTAGATGATCCTATTCTTATGCATGACCTGATCTTGTCACCGTAAATAGCTAAACCTTCCAACCTAGCATACCTGGTAGATGCTTGTGCCATGATGTGCTTAGCTTACTTTGCCTGCTATGCTTGCTATGCTTAGAGTTGTGTTAGGTCTGTTTCATCTGGGTGATGAACTGAGTGAAACAGTGTCGTCCAATGTGATGAGCTCATAATGAATTCGATTTGGTAAAGGTAGCGATGAGAGGCTATGTAGGAGTACATAGTGGTTTGTCTCATTGGGACCGTTCTTAGGAACTAGGTTCCGTGTTTGTGATCCAAGACGAAATACTACCACATGCTGGGCCCTGAAATATGACCCCGCTCGACTTATCAGTCGCTTAGTCTTTGGTCTAGGTATTGCAAGTAGTTTCTGGTGTTTATAGCATGCTGGAGGCCGTGCATAGCGCTGACCCTCGGGGTGGGTTACGATGCGGTAGGCAGTGGCACGGTGTACCAGGGTCACCCGAATGGTGGGCTTGGGAACCCTGCGCACATCGTTTGGGACCGTAGTGGAAACTTCGGCCGGACTTCCATGCGGGTCAGTCTCAAATAGGCGGTAGCCTGGACTAGAGGTCTTATGTGATTGACGGTCGTGGCCGACTCCCTCGCTGGGCATCCGCTTGAAGGTTGCCGAGGTGCATGGTTTATGGCACACAGCGATAAGTGGCGAGAGCGTGTGTGAAGAAGTACACCCCTGCAGGGTATGAAACTATTCGAATAGCCGCGTCCTCGGATATGGACTACTTGGAGAACTTATGCTGTTCATAGATAATCAAATGGATACTTCTAAAAATCTCAAGACAAGTGTGAGTACCGTGGATGGCACTCTTCCGGAAGGGGAAGGTGAGTCCATGGTGGTGTATTGAGATGGATTTAGTGGACTCGTGTGCGATAATTGAAATTGTAACAAAGAATCTAAAACTAAGTAGTGTAGGTTAGCCATGAGTCAAAGCTGGCTTTCCGCATATACTCCACCACCCCTTTGTTGATACATGAGCATAAATAGACTAGGTCTGTTTTAAAGACTTGCTGAGTGCGATTGTACTCATCCTTGCTTAATTAATGTTGCAGAAGAGAACCAGGACCCATCAGGTGGGTTCTATCTAGACGTTGACGATGCCGAATAGCTTGTGTCCCAGCTACGATCTTACCCGTGTGGTGGATTGTAGATAGTCAGGCCGTGTGCCTCTTTTTATATTTTGCCGTCTGTACTCAGATAGCTTAAGTTTCCGTTGGCTTGTATGACTATGTTTGTATGACTTGACTGCCGGGTCATGTGACCCCTATCTGTAAGAACATATTATGCAAGGCTCGTCTGAGTCTTTTAAATAAAAGTCATGTTATTGTATGGTTGTGTTGTGATGCCATGGTTGTATCTATGCATATCGGGCATGTCATGCGTACGTGTGACGTGCAACGGTATGTATGGGATCCGACACCTAGTCGTGTGCCTTTAGTAGTACTCTTTACGGGAAACTGCCTCTTTGTGCTTCCACCGAGCCATGGTAGCTTGCTACTACTCCGGACACATTGATTGACCGGCATGTATCCTTCTTTGCTGCTGTGTCTGTCCCTTCTGGGAAATGTCTCGCAGTGTAATGGAGTCCCTGTAGCCTGTTACGACTCGTCTACATGCAGTGATGACATTCATGTCTCGCGACGTAATGGAGTCCTTGTAACTTGCTATGACTTGTCTACACACGCTTGAGGCCGACACCTGCATTGCTGGGTTATGTATGCCTGTTTCCGTACGGATGTGCCACTTGGGTTCTATGACTAGTTATGTTGGCCCGGGTTCTTTGTTGTGTGATTGCTAGCGACATGTTCACATACGTGAGCCAAAAGACGCAAACGGTCCCGGCCAAGGTAAGGTGGCAGCCATGGAGTACCGTGCATGAGGCCGCAAAGTGATGTGGCTTGTTACAGTATGGAATCATATGACTTAGGATCGGGGTCCCGACAATGAACGTGACCATCGTGCGGGAATTCAGCTTCTTGATGGGCTTGGCTTCAATTCACTTAGTGAATTTGTCGACTGCTACCAACAGGTGGGCGAATCCTCCTTTTCCTGGTCGGAAGGGACCAACCATGTCGAGTCCCCAAACCGCAAATGGCCAAGCAAGAGGGATTGTCTTCAGAGCAGACGCAAGCTTGTGTGACAGATTCGCATAGAACTGGCAGCCTTCGCAGTGATCAACGATGTCCTTAGCCATCTCATTAGCTTGCGGCCAGTAACAACCAGCTCGGTATGCTTTAGCAACGATTGCCCTTGAAGACGCATGGTGGCCGCAAGTTCCCGAGTGGATTTCGTCTAGAATCATCTGACCTTCCTCGGGGGAAATGCAGCGCTGGGTGACACCAGTCACACTCTCTCTGAATAGCTGATCTCCCATCACAGTGAAAGCCTTGGACCTACACACAATCTGTCGAGCCTCTGCTTCATCTTCAGGAGCTCTTGCCTGAGGATATAGGCAATGTATGGCACAGTCCAGTCGGGTATGATAACTAGTATCTCCATGACCAAGTCAATCACAGCAGGAACATCGACTTCAGTCGAGTCAGAGGAGATTAAAGCTTGTGAGGGCTCTTTGGTGAAGGGATCATCTTGAATTGAAGGAGCGTGCAAATGCTCCAGGAACACCCCGCTGGGACAGGCCGTCGAGTGGAACCAATCTTGGACAGCTCATCAGCAACTTGATTTTTCAATCGAGGAACATGGTGATGTTCCAGGCCTTCAAATTTCTTCTCCAACTTCTGGACTGCATTGCAGTATCCGGTCATGGCGGGGTTTCTAACATCCCATTATTTCATCACTTGATTCACCACCAAATCTGAGTCGCCATAAACCATCAGGCGCTTGACGCCGAGTGAGATAGCCATGCGCAACCCATACAAAAGTGCTTCATATTCTGCCTCATTGTTGGAGGAATCAAAATGAATCTGCAAGACATAGCTGAGCTTGTCACCTCTGGGGGATATCAAAACAACACCAGCCCCGGACCCATTCAACATTTTGGAGTCGTCGAAGAACATTGTCCAATGTGCCGAGTGAACTTGGATGGGTTGTTGCTGTTTAGTCCACTCGGCCATGAAATCTGCCAATGCTTGGGACTTGATTGCCTTATTGGCCTCGAATCTGATGTCAAAGTGTCCAAGCTAAATTGCCCATTTAGCCACTCGACCTGATGCATCGCGATTATTGAAAAACTCAGATAAAGGAGCATCACTGACAACTGAGATCGAATGGTCTTAGAAATAATGTGCCACCTTCTTCACTGATAGGTAAATATCATACACCAGCTTTTGATAGTGTGGATATCTTTGCTTTGAGGGGTACAATACTTCCGAGACATAATAAACTGGTCGCTGGACTTTATAGGCTTTACCCTCCTCTTCTCGCTCGACAGTCAGCACTGTACTGATGACCTGATTTGTGGCCGCTATGTACAGGAGCAAGGGCTCTTTGCTGGCAGGAGCGGCAAGCACCGGCTGGGTGGAGAGCAGGGCTTTGAGCTCAAAAAATGCTGCTTTGGCTTCGGGAGTCCAGTCAAATGTGTCGTACTTCTTCATCAACTGATATAAGGGTAGAGCCTTCTCTCCAAGACGAGCAATGAATCGACTCAATGCTGCCAAGAAACCTATGAGCTTCTGAACATCGTGCACTCGCACGGGAGTCTTCATACGGGTAATGGCGCTGATCTTCTTGGGATTTACATCAATTCCTCGCTCGGAAACGAGAAAAGCGAGCAACTTGCTGCCAGGGACACCGAAGGTACATTTGGCCGGATTCAGCTTTATGTCGAATCGCCTCAGATTGGCGAATGTCTCGGCCAAGTCAGCCAGCAGGTCGGAACCTTCACGGGACTTGACAACTATATCATCCATCTACGCCTCGACATTCTGAGGGATCTGGTCGAGTAAACTCTTCTGAATCATGCACATAAAAGTAGCGCCGGCATTCTTAAGACCAAAAGGCATGGTGATGTAGCAAAAGCACCCAAACGGGGTGATGAAGGCTGTTTTTATTTCGTTCGGGCCATACAGACGGATCTGATGGTACCCAGAATAGCCATCCAAAAACGATAAACGCTCACACCCCGCTGTCGAGTCAACAATTTGATCTATGCGGGGAGCAGAAAATGGTCTTTTGGGCACACTTTATTAAGATGTTTGAAGTCAATGCACATGCGCAACGACTTATCTTTCTTGGGCACCATCACAACATTCGAGAGCCACTCGGAGTGATAAATCTCCCGAATGAACTTGGCTTGCAAGAGACGGGCCACTTCTTCTCTGATTACCTTGCACTTCTCTGCCACGGATCAATGCAAATGCTCCTGGAGGGCTTGGCCTTTGGATCCACTCGCAGACGATGCTCAGCCAGCTCCCTGGGAATTCCCGGCATATCAGCAGGCTTTCATGCAAAGATATCCTAGTTCTCACAGAGGAACTGGATGAGCTCGGCTTCCTATTTACTGTCGAGTGTTGTTGAGATATTTGTCGGGGCGGTAGTTAGATCCATCGGGTGGATGTGCACCTTCTTCACTTCCCTTGTCGACTGAAATGCTGACTCGGAAGCTGGCTTTTTTGCGTGGAGCAAATCAGCAGGGTCAGCGGTTTTCTTGTACTCCTCTAGCTCGACCATGGCCATCTATTGATCGGCGATCTTGGATCCTTGCTGGAGACACTCTTCGGCCCGATGTCGATTGCCAGTGACCGTGATCACGCCCTTAGGGCCTGCATTTTCAACTTGAGATACACGTAACATGGTCGGGCCATGAAACGTGCATAAGCGGGTCGACCCAAGATGGCGTGGTAAGCACTCTTGAAATCCACGACTTCAAATGTCAACTTTTCTTTCCGGAAATTTTTGCTATCTCCGAATGCCACATCCAATGCTATCTGGCCGAGTGACTTGGCCTTCTTTCCTGGGATGACCCCATGAAACTGCATGCTGCTCTTGCTCAGACGGGACATCGGAATGCCCATCCCTTTTAGGGTATTCGCATACAGAATGTTCAGGCCGCTGCCGCCGTCCATGAGGACCTTTCTGAGTCGAGTCCCCTGCACCACCGGATCGACTACCAGAGCCTGTCGACCGGGAGTGGCCGCACGATCAGGATGGTCTGTCTGGTCGAATATGACAGCATATTGAGACCATTTGAGGTAGGTGGGGGTGTCTGGCACAACCATGTTGATTTCTCTATTGATGACTTTTAGACGACTCTTGCTCTCGACATCAGCAAAGATCACTAGTGTTGCAGTGACATCTGGGAATGTTTCCTTTTCCTCATCTTCATTTTCTTTTCAGGAGACTTCGCACTCGACTGGTCTCCCTTGATTGCTAGATAAGGGTTCGACACTGTCGAGTGGTGTGCTTGGGCAAAATCAGGTTGCCTTCTGCATCTTTCCTCGTGTGAATTACACACGGCTGATCCAAGATATCAGTTCCTGACTGACCTTTCCCCTTCTTGGGGGCATACTGAGCTTTGGCTTTGCCCTTGTTCTTCGACTGAGTCGCTAGTGTTGCTGCCTCTGCCGGAGCCGGGTCTTCATCCTTTCGTTTTTGTTTCTGATTGTTGCCGCCGCCAGACTTGTTGGCGACTGCTTTTCCTTTGCCGCCACGGAGGCGGTCTTCTTCCTCGCCATTAGCATAGCGAGTGGCAATTTCCATCATCTTGCCGAGTGAAATGTCACCAGTGCGCCCGAACTTTAGGTACAGCTCCCTGTATCTCACACCGGCCTTGAAGGCACAAACAGCCTGGTGTTCTGACACATTCTCCATCGTATGATGCAGGGTGGACCATCGTTGAATATAATCCCTTAAGGTTTCATTGGGTTCCTAGACGTAGTGATGTAAGTCGACCAGGCCCGTGGGGCGCTTGCAGGTGCCCTCAAAGGTCCGGACAAACACTCGGGCAAGATCTTCCCAACAATGTATGCTGGAAGGAGCCAAACGATTCAACCAAGCTCGAGCTGGACCATCCAACATGAGGGGCAGGTGCTTCATTGCGACATTGTCATTTCGGCCGCCAATCTGCACAGCCCCTCGATAATCATCTAACCAAGTCTCTGGTTTTGTTTCACCAGAAAACTTTCCGATCCCCGCCGCCATTCTGAAATTGGGGGGAATCTCTGCAAAAGGTATAGCTCTGCTAAAACACTCAGGACCAGACACCACAGCTGAGCTTCCACTCAGAACATCTCTATCGAGTCCTTCCCTGTAGGCTCTGCTCTTGTCGATCCGCTTGTGAACCAGATAGGCGCGGGCGTCAAAGTCCGCGTCCCGCTCATCACCACGGCAGTGCCTGTCGTCCTGGTGCCGAGGCGCGTACGGACCACTCCGCGGAGGAGTGGGCACTCGACGGTGGTCTTCGTGGTGATGCTGATCTCTGTCTTGCCCTTCACGAAAACTGCCGCCTCGACGATGCAAGGGTGATCCAGGGCTATGTGCCGACTGAACGGTCTCTGCCTTGGGTGAATTACTATATATCCTGTTACGGGACTGAGAAACTGTTGAATTCTGGCGTTGTGCTACATCCAACAGCGCCCTGATCTGCAACAGCCCTCTACCAGCCTCTGACCGGGACGACTAAATGGAATCCGCTATCCTAGCAGCAACAACAACATTTAGCATAGGAGTTCAATATACCTCAACGCCATCATGAGATCCAGTCAGAAACAATTGTCGATGACGTCAACTGGGGTGCGGCGGAAGCTGGTGAGTGCGCTCGTCAATCTCTGCCTGGAGCTCTTCTAGACGAATGCGTGCGGCCTCCAAAGCTTGGGCCTCAGCAGTCGCGCCAACAATGGGGGTATGAAGGACCTCCTCATCACGATGCAACTGCGCGTTCGACGGACCTCCACCCTTGCGCTTGACACGGCCGAAGCCAGGCGGTGAACTCTCATGAGAGCCCGCCATCAAGACCTCCGCTGCGGGATCATAGCTTTCGCACTCGGAAGGCACGTCGGATGGATCGGAATCCGACTCGAACCCACCGTGAAGGGACTCGGCGGGCTCGAGGGCTGCAACCTGCGGAGAAGCTTGACCCGCCGCTGCGTGTGCGACCGCGAACGGTGAGAGGAGCCGACGCGTAGGGGGTCGACGGCTGACGCAGCAACACGCCGCAGGGGCTCGCACGGAAGTGCGTGGCCCCGCGGACCGGGAGCGTCTCGACATCGAGAGGCACCTCCTGGAGCCATGCCGAATCGTCGGCGATGAAGGTGAGCGCTCCGAAACGGATCTCGTGGCCCAGAGCAAAAACACCACTGGAAGACATGTCGTCGGCCCAGAGCGATGAAGGATGAAAATCGCAACCTCGCCGGAAGTCGCTTAGACGCCTGCCCCACGGTGGGCACCAACTGTCGTGGGAACGAGCTTGATAGTAGATGGTAGGGGTACGAAGGGAGAGGGCAGAGTCCTAGCTACGGCGAGGGTGTACACAAAGATGTATGAGTTAAGGCCCCTCTCGTGGAGGTAACATCCCTACGTCTCAGTGCTCGAGAGCTTTATGTCGAGTGGAGTATCGATATTACAATGGTCGTGAACCCTTGTGCAGGAGGGGAGGGGTGGCTTATATAGAGTTCGCTGCCCCGCATCAAAGGGCCTGGTCGTGGGATTAAAGTCTGCCGTTATAGGTAACGTACGTAATAAAAGCTATTAAGGACCATTGAACCAGCGTCTGCCCATTGGGCTCTTGATGATGGCTCCTGGTCTTTTGGCATCGAGTGAAAGCGAGGTCTTCCGAGTGATACGCGACTGCCGAATGAGAGCAAGAGTCTCCGAGTGGATTACTGCCGAGTGACTTTGAACGTCTCCAAGGATCCACTCGGAAGTTCATGCTTGATCTTCAAGTCCTCCCATGTGGTGTCCTTAGGTAGGGTATGTAGGCCGTGCCTAGGACCCTACCCTAGGTACACATCCTCGTTAGGAGTGGTGGAGTTTATGCAGCAATGCCAGCTTTGACTCATGGCTAACCTATGCTACACAATTTTAACTCTTTGTTTAAATTGTAGATATCACACACGAGTCCACTAACTCCATAACAATACACCACCATGGATTCACTTCCGTCTTCTACGAGAATGCCATCCACGGTACTCACACTTGTCTTGATATTTTTATGAGTATCCATTTAATTATCTATGAACAACATAAGTTTTCCAAGTAGTCCATATCCGAGGACGCGGCTATTCGAATAGTTTCATACCCTGCAGGGGTGTACTTCTTCACACATGCTCTCGCCACTTATCGTGGTGTGCTCATAAAACCATGCACCTCGGCAACCTTCAAGCGGAAGCCCAGCAAGGGATTCGGCCACGACCGTCAATCACATAAGACCTTTTGTCCAGGCTATCACCTATTTGAGACTGAACCCGCATGGAAATCCGGCCAAAGTTTTCGCTACGGCCCCAAACGATGTGCGTAGGGTTCCCAAACCCACCATCCGGGTGACCCTTGGTACACCATGCCACTTCATACCGCGTCGTAACGCACCCCTAGGGTCAGTGCTACGCACGGCCTCCAGCAAACTATAAACACCAGAAACTACTTGCAACTCCTGGACCAAGGACTAAGGAATGATAAGTCGAGCAGGGTCATAATTCAGGGCCCAGCATGTGGTAGTAACTAGTCTTGGATCACAAACACGGAACTCAGTTCCTAAGAACGGTCCCAATGAGACAACCCGCTATGTACTCCTACATAGCCTCTCATCGCTACCTTTACCAAATCGGGTCCATTATCAGCTTATCATATCAGAACAACATTGTTTCACTCCAGTTCATCACCCAGATGAATCAGACCTGACACAACTCTAAGCATAGCAAGCATAGCAGGCAAAGTAAGCAAAGCACATCATAGCACAAGCATCTACTAGGTATGCTAGGTTGCAAGGTTTAGCTATTTAATGTGACAATGATAGGTCATGCAAAAGAATAGGTTCATCTACCATGTATGACACACAAGTGAATATTTGTCCTAATGCAATAAACAAGAGCAGGAGCGAGAGAGTGGGATGTTATCGGAATGATCAAAGGGGTTGCTTGCCTTGCTGGGTAGCGGGAAGGTTTTCTCCTTCGTTGGAATACTGAGAGGTATCCTCAGGAGCAGGGCCTACCGCAATGCAGATAAATAGTAATCAATACACGCAAGTGCTACAATATGATGCATGATCATGACATGGCAGCATGTATGGATGAGCTAATGCAACTATTGTCAAAGTTAAATGAAGTGAGTTTGAATATAGGTTCAAAGTCATTCTCCATTTCATATTTCATATATTAACCTATTAGTAAATGACAATGTTCAACTACATAGGTTGCTCTAACATGCATGATAACAGCACCATTGGATTCATTGGATTTTTCTGATAAACTTTCATATATAGATTATTTTCATCTGATTTACAGACTAATTTATATGAATTTTAGAAGTTTTAAACATTTTCTAGAATTTCCTGATTTGTTTTTATACTAAAAATTCAATTAATGCGTTAGCCTGACGTCACTATGATGTCAGCAGGTCAATACACCCGGCTAGGTCAAACCTGATAGGGTGGGGCCCTCGTGTCAGCGTCAGGGGCTAATTCCCCGCGCTCACCAAAGGTTTGACCCTCTGCAGGGCCCGCTTTCAGTGGCTAATGGCTTAATTAGCTGGGCTGGCTAGCACTAACCGGCCGGCCACGTCGGCGCCTACCGGAGTGGGGCCGGCGGTGACCAAACCCGTGGCAGAGGACCGCCGGAGCTGGCCGGAAAATTGCCACGGGACACGGTTTCGCATGCCGGAAGCAGCTACGGGACGCCCACGCTCGTCCATGTCAAGTGGGGCTGGTCTGGGGGCTCGGGGTCGCCGTAGACGACGGCCACGACGTGCTTGGAGGCGACGGCGGCTCGGGAAGGTTTGACTATGGCGCTAGAGGGCACGGGAAGACCAGGGAGGAGAAGAAGGAGCATCGGGGCTCACATGAAGGCTGCAGAGAGGTCCAGCATGCTCGGGGGTGCTCCGGCTGCGGCGAATCGACGACGATGCTCCGGCGGCCGGCGGGGAAGAACGGCGATGGCTCGGCGTAGAGGGGCTCCCGATGGCTTCTAGCTCCACGGGGAGGACGAGGGGGTCACGGCCGAGCTCTGGGGCGCGGTAGGGGTCTCTAGCTAGGCGGGCAGCAACGGTGAGCTCGAGCAGAGCTCGGCCATGGCAAGGGGGGAGGAGAGGGAGAAGCAAGGGAGAGGAATGGTGGGGAGGAGAGGGTCCAGGTGGCAGCTGGGGTCTATCCCCTCGCCAGCGCGACAAGGAGGAGGCCAGGCAGGCAGGAGGTGGCTGGGCACGTGGCCACGGCCGGCTACGGTGGAGGCACGCACGTGCTTCTCTTCCTGGCAGGAGGAAGAAGACGCTGCTGCCCCCCATGGGCTGGGCCTCTTCTTCACAGGTAAGGCCCAGGTGGGTTTTCTGTTTTCCCCCTTTTTTATTTGTTTCCTATTCTTCTGACATTAGTTTTATTTTATTTTCACGCACGATTGCTAAGTAATAAATATCCCAAATATTTTATAGCATTAAGTTTGAATATTTCAAACTTCTGTAAAAAGTTTCAGGATATTTTGAAATCTGAAATAATGATAATGCTTTATTTGGCAATTTCAGAAGCTTTATTATTTATTTTTTAAATGCTATAATTGTTCAAATATTTTGAATGAATAATCATGTCCACATTTATCAGACATAGGGGACATTTTAGATGGGCATTTTGGATTTGTTGGTTTTTCACAAACATTAAGTTGGTTTGATTCAAATGAATTGCTTGGGGTTTCTTTTGATCCCCATTTCAAGTTGATGCGAAAATTGAAATATGATGCACACACATGCTGTCCTAAGACAACTAGCTAGGGATGTGACAACTCACCCCCACTCAAAAGAATCTCGTCCTGAGATTTGGAAGTCGTCGGGAAGAGCGCGGGGTACTCTAGTCGAAGATGATCTTCTCTTTCCCATGTGGCCTCCTTTTAAGAATGGTGTGACCACTGAACCTTGAGAAACTTGATGTTTCGACGTCGAGTGGTACGAGCTTGATCAAGAATATGAATAGGGTATTCTCGATATGTAAGGTTAACTTGGAGATCAAGCGCTTCGTGGTCTACTTCACGGACAGGGTCCGAGAAGCAACGCCTGAGTTGGGAGACGTGGAAGACATCATGAACCTTGGAAAGATGCGGCGGAAGTTCCAATTGGTAGGCAACCTCTCCTCGTTTAGCAAGAATGCGAAAAGGTCCAATGTAACGAGGAGCCAACTTGCCCTTGATACCGAATCGATGGGTACCCTTCAGAGGTGTAACCCGAAGATAAGCCTTCTCGTCAACTTCATAGATCATAGCATTATGATGGCGATCATATTGGCTCTTTTGACGAGATTGGGATGTTTTCAACTTTTCACGAATAATGCGAACTTTCTCCTCTGCATCTTGGATCATATCCGGGCCAAAGAGTTGCCTCTCTCTGGTTTTTGACTAGTTAAGATGTGTTCGACACCTTCGTCCATAGAGAACTTCAAAAGGGGCTTTGCCCAAGCTTGATTGATAACTATTGTTATAAGCAAATTCGGCAAATGGAAGACATTTCTCCCAATTCATACTGAAGGATATAACACAAGCTCGGAGCATGTCTTCGAGGATTTGATTGACTCGCTCAACTTGACCACTTGATTACGGGTGGAAAGCAGTGCTAAAGTATAGATGAGTCCCCATAGCGGTTTGAAAACTTTCCCAGAATCGGGAAGTAAAGATACTTTCACGGTCTGAGTTAATCTCCAGTGAAACACCCTGAAGAGAAACTATTCGAGAAACGTATAACTCCGCTAGCTGGCTAGCAGTTATACTCTCCTGAACAGGAAGAAAATGAGCCACTTTGGAAAGGCGGTCGATGACCACAAAGGTATCATTATTCCCTCTCTTAGTCCTGGGAAATCCGGTAATGAAATCCATACCGACTTTATCCCATTTCCATTCAGGAATAGCTAAAGGTTGAAGGGTGCCAGGAGGCCTTTGATGTTCTGCCTTAACGCGACGACAAACGTCGCAATTAGCAATGAACTGAGCAATTTCTCTCTTCATCCTAGTCCACCAGAACCTCTGGCGTAGGTCCTGATACATCTTGGTATTACCAGGATGAATCGTGAGAGGAGAATCATGAGCCTCCTTAAGAATCAGCTGTCGAAGATGTTGGTTCTTGGGAACCACCAAACGGTTCTGGAAGAACACCACACCTTGATCATCAATAGATAAATCTTTAGTGATACCGCTAACGAGGTTCTCTTTGATCCGGGAAATACCCTTATCATGCTTTTGGCCAGCTATAATTTGATCCTTAAAAGTAAGTTTCGCCACCAGGTTGGAAAGGAATCCTTCAGGAACAATGTGGAGGTTCAACTTCCGAAATTCCTCATAGAGAAGTGGTTGACCTTGTTGTAACATCAGGTTGTTACAATAAGACTTATGACTTAGTGCATCAGTCATGACATTGGCTTTCCCCAGGGTGTAAGTTATCCCTAAGTCATAATCTGTAATCAACTCAACCCACCGTCTTTGCTTGAGAATCAAATCCGGCTAGGTGAAAATATATTTCAGACTTTGGTGATCATTGTAAATTTCGCAATGATTACCCAAAAGGTAATGTCGCCAAGTTTTCAGTGCATGGACCATAGTTGCAAGCTCAAGATCATGTGCTGGATAATTATCCTCATGTGGACGCAACTGTTGAGATGCGTATGCAATCACATGACGATCTTGCATGAGAATGCAACCTAATCCTTGTCGCGAGGCGTCGCAATAGATAACAAAGTCCTTAGAGAATCTAGTGGCACCAGAACGGGAGCAGAGGTCAGGCGTCTTTTCAACTCTTGAAAACTATGCTCGCATTGTGGAGTCCACTCGAACCTTTTATCTTTCTTGAGGAGTTCAGTCAGAGGTTTCACAACCTTGGAAAAAATTTCGACAAAGCGGTGACAATAGCTCGCTAAGCCAAGGAAACTCCAAACTTGCTTAACCGATTGAGGTTGAGTCCAATCAAGGACGGCCTGAACTCTCTCGAGGTTGATAGCAATACCTTTACCAGAGATTACGTGGCCTAGGTAGGTCACTTCTGGCAACCAAAATTCACACTTGGAGAATTTGGCGTACAGACGATGCTCTCAAAGTTTCATCAATACCAGCCTTAGATGCTCGGCATGTTCCTGTTCATTCTTCGAGTAGATGAGTATGTCGTCGAGGTAAACCACGACGAATTTATCCAAATACTCCATGAAGATCGAATTCATCAAGCGAGAGAAGGTGGCTGGGGCATTGGTTAAACCGAAGGACATGACGGTGTACTCGTATTAGCCATAACGAGTAACAAAAACCGTTTTTGGAATGTCCCCGTTTCTAATTCTGATTTGATGGTATCCCAACCTCAAATCCATTTTGGAAAAGAGAGAGGATCTAGCGAGTTGGTCATACAAATCATTGATCCTGGGAAGCGGATACTTGTTCTTTATGGTGACCAGATTCACTGGACGATAATCCACAACCATCCGATCCGATTCATCCTTCTTCTTAACGAAGAGGATGGGGCAAGCCCAAGGAGAAGAACTAGGACGGATGAAACCTTTCTTCAAAGCCTCATCGAGTTGAATCTTAAGTTCGGCTAGTTCTAAGGGTGCCATCTTATAGGGTCTTCTGGCTATTGGGACAGTCCCTGGGATGAGTTCTATCACAAACTCAACATCTCTGACAGGTGGAATTCCTGGCAGTTCTTCTAGAAAGACATCCGGAAAGTCTCGGACTACCAGAATATCTTCTAATTCTGGAAGAGGGCTAGCATTGAGGGAATAGAGTTGGCGCTTGGCTGCTCGAGTGGAGACATTAACTATCTCACCCGATGGATGTGTAAGTTGAACATTCCTAGTATGAGTATCAATCTTAGCATAGTGGGCTTTCATCCAGTCCATGCCTAAGATGATATTGATGTTCGAATACTTGAGGGCTATCAAAGATGCTAGGAAGACTAGCCTATCCACAAGAATCTCATTGTCATGGATCACTCTAGAAGTTTGCCATTTTGAACCAGGAGTCTGAACTACTAAAGGAGTAGGCATATCACAAAAAGACATGTTATGCAACTATGCATAACTTTCTGAGATGAATGAATGAGATGCCCCAGTATCAAATAGAACAGATGTTGGATGGCTATTGACAAGGAGAGTACCTAGGATAACATCAGGATCCTCAAGGGCTTCCTCAATAGAAACATAGTTCACTCTTCCACGAGCAAGAGATGGCTTCACATAGAAAGCTTTTCCTGGCTTCCCACATCTAGCCGGCTTAGCATTGTTCTGAGGACACTCGGGAGTAGTGTCCTGGTTCCCCACATTTGTAGCAGACAATGGTGGCACGGGGAGCAGCATTGGTAGGAGGACCTCCAAATGTCCTGGCCGGAGGATTAGGCTGAGCTGGGCGACGCGCCTGGAAGGATGGCCTCGCACTGTACCTTGGCGGTAGAGATGCGTTGGGCACCCACACCCGGCGTTGTTGGAGCCTAAGCCAAATGCAGGGCTGAAGTCACGGTTGTGCTTCCTAGTTGCCTCATAGTCAGTCTGTCCAGTCTCGGCATTGATAGCCTTGTTGACGAGAGCCTAGAAGGTTGTGCACTCATGCAGGCGAAGATCTCGACGGAGCTCAGGACTAAGTCCCTTGTAGAACCTAGCCTGTTTCTTGGCATCGGTGGATACTTCCTCTGGAGCTTAACGAGCAAGATTGCCGAACTCACGGCTATAGGCATCCACTGTCAGCCTGCCTTGGGTGAAAGCACAGAACTCCTCTCTCTTACGATCCATCATCCCTTCCGGAATGTGATGGGTATAGAATGCCGCGCTGAATTCCGCCCAAGTTGGTGCGGGGCCTGCGGGACGCATGGCTTCATAATTTTCCCACCATAGATTGGCGGGTCCTTCCAGAAAGTAAGTGGCAAAGGTCACCTTGTTGGCCTCAAATACATTGGCAGCCCAGATTTTGCGGGACATGCTGGTCAGCCAGTCATCCGCATCGAGCGGTTCGACAGAATGATGATACTTAGGTGGGTACAACTCGACAAAATCACCGAGAGACACGCCATCATTGTGATCATTGCGGGGAGCACGCGTTGTGTTCTGCTCAATTCGTTCCAACAGCCTATTGGTCTCCCTTTTGTTCCGTTTAGCTTCAAGCATCACTTCTGCCAAAGAGGGCGCGTGTGGCAGGTTCTCTTGCCTTGGCTGGCTTCCCTCGCCCTGCTCGGGGGCAGGCACGGGGTTATTCCTAGTTGCCACCATCCTGGGAAAACGAACCACAGCTTAGACACGGAAGATACCAACTCTAAGGAATGAGATAAAGAATGTACTGGACAACATGGCATGCATGGGTAAACACCTGATCAACATGGTAATAACAACTACCATATGAACACCATGATTCATACACACCATGACATAGTTCATTACAAGCCCAAGCTGAAATACAAACTACGGAGAGATGACACAACTCATCAGAGGCATTACAAGCTTCCTATACATTATCTATCTACACCTCCGGAACTCAACTCTCAACCTCAGTCATATCCCACAAGACACGCAGGACTGTGGCGATACGGCTACTACCATACTAGTACTAACATCCACGTACTCAAGCATCGCCGTAGAATGCCTCATATAGGTTACCCCCGTGACCCAGGAGCTGAACCTAAGGATCAGGAAACACTCTAGCCTATGATCCCTGGAAACCGAAGGACACGGATGTGGCCTTGGTCCCCTTGTTGGTGGCAACAGCGGTCCGCAAAGAGGGGTGATGCCTTCAACATCGGGTCAGTCTACGTGTGTTGGCAGATGAGTCCGTGACGGGTTCAGCATCTCCAAATCTCCATAGCATGTCTGTACGACAGGTGCCAACTGCGTCAGGGCTATCCAAAGACATGCACGGGTAGCATAAAGCTCCATGTGAAGGGCATGTGCATCACGATCCCTGTTCTCCAACATCTGAGGGGTCACCTGCAGCCTAGGGTCCTCATGAGAATGATCATAGTAGGGTGCGCTAAGATAGCTATCCTCTACTCCCAGAGAAGCAGGAACATAACAGAACTCTGTGTTCTGAAGCAGACCATGGTGAAACCTCATGATAGACAGCATGGTGTAGGCGGCCTCCTGAACTGCCATGTCTATGGTGACACCTAATCCATAAGTCTAGTGAAGCGGCTCTACAGCTCCAAGATATGAGGGATATATCTTAACAGTACACAGATACTGGCTTTGGTTGAAATCTCGATACTGTTCCTCCACTGTGTACTCTGGGTACCAACGGTAACCAGCCTCCATCATAACTCTAACCAACATGGTCGTGTGACCCGGTACATCGATGCACCTGGTCAGACGGACCACCTGGCGGGAGGGACGAGGGGGCATCTGAAACAGAGATTGATGCAAAGACATTAGAGACCCTAGCAGAATTTGGACAGCATAATGGCTGAAATTGCTCAAAAAGGATTTTGAGACAACTGCAAAAGATTGGAAAAGCATAACCACTCGACTTTCTAGACTCAAATCTCTTCTCCATCTGTTTGTCACACCAACAATACTTGAGTACCAAATTCACTTGCAAACAAACTAGCTAATAGTCCATGGTTAGTAACTCGTCATCCTAAACAATAGATGAGAAGCCTAGCTCTTATTCCCGTAGAAAAGATGAGAATGACTCAAAATAGAATAACTTGGTAAGAGGAGTAAAAAGAGCCTTACGTTCCCTTCCACAATCAATTCCTCTACTTTTCTGTAGTGTTTCTAGACTCAACTTCGACCGGTTTGGCTTGGTAGTCCTACAGTCAGTCAGGCTCTGATACCAACGCTGTCGGGACCCCGATCCTAAGCCATATGAATCCAGACTGTAACATATCACATCACTTTGCGGCCTCACGCACGGTAAAGTCCACGGCTGCAGCCTTACCTTAGCCGGAACCGTTTGCGTCTTTTGGCTCACGTATGTGAACATGTCGCTGGAAATCAAACGACAGAGAACCCAGGCCGACATGACTAGTCATAGAACCCAAGTGGCACATCTGTACGGAAACAGGCATACGTAACCCAGCAATGTAGGTGTCGGCATCAAGGTTGTGTAGACGAGTCATAGCAAGCTACAAGGACTCCATTACGCTGTGGGACATAAATGCCATCACTCCACATAAACGAGTCGTAGCAGGCTACAGGGACTCCATTACACTGCGAGACATTTCCCCGAAGGGACAAACACAGCAGGAAAGAAGGATACATGCCGGTAAATCAATGTGTCCGGAGCAGTAGCAAGCTACCAAGGCTCGATGGAAGCACAAAGAGGCAGTTTCTCGTAAAGAGTACTACTAAAGGCACATGACTAGGTGTCGGATCCCATACATACCGTTGCACGCCACACGTACGCACGACATGCCCGATGTGCATAGATACAACTATGGCATCACAACATAACCATACATCAACACAACTTTTATTTAAGAGGCTCGGAAGAGCCTTGCATAATATGTTCTTACAGATAGGGGTCACATGACCCGACACTCAAGTCATAAAAGCAAGTTCATACAAACCAAACGGAAGCATAAAGTTGTCTGAGTACAGACAGTTGAAAGGGTAAAAAGGCACATGGCCTAACTATCTATAGCCCGCCACAGGGCATAAGGTCGTAGCTGGGACACCAGCTATTCGGCATCGTCAACATCTAGAAAGAACCCACCTGATGGGTCCTGAGTCTCATCTGCAACATTTATTAAGCAAACGTGAGTACAAACGTACTCAGCAAGTCTTTAAAACAGACATAGACTATTCATGCTCATGTATCAACAAGGGGAGTGGTGGAGTTTATGCAGCAATGCCAGCTTTGACTCATGGCTAACCTACGCTACACAATTTTAACTCTTTGTTTAAATTGTAGATATCGCACACGAGTCCACTAACTCCATAACAATACACCACCATGGATTCACTTCCGTCTTATATGAGAATGCCATCCACGATACTCACACTTGCCTTGATATTTTTATGAGTATCCATTTAATTATCTATGAACAGCACAAGTTTTCCAAGTAGTCCATATCTGAGGACGCGGCTATTCGAATAGTTTCATACCCTGTAGGGGTGTACTTCTTCACACACGCTCTCGCCACTTATCGTTGTGTGCTCATAAAACCATGCACCTCGGCAACCTTCAAGCGGAAGCCCAGCAAGGGATTCGGCCATGACCGTCAATCACATAAGACCTCTAGTCGAGGTTATCGCCTATTTGAGACTGAACCCGCACGGAAGTCCGGCCGAAGTTTCCGCTACGGCCCCAAACGATGTGCGTAGGGTTCCCAAGCCCACCATCCGGGTGACCCTTGGTACACCGTGCCACTGCCTACCGCGTTGTAACCCACCCCTAGGGTCAGCGCTACGCATGGCCTCTAGCAAACTATAAACACCAGAAACTACATGCAACTCCTGAACCAAGGACTAAGCGAATGATAAGTCGAGCGGGGTCATATTTCAGGGCCCATCATGTGGTAGTAACTAGTCTTGGATCACAAACACGGAACTCAGTTCCTAAGAACGGTACCAATGAGACAACCCTCTATGTACTCCTACATAGCCTATCATCGCTACCTTTACCAAATCGGGTTCATTATCAGCTTATCATATCAGAACAACATTGTTTCACTCCAGTTCATCACCCAGATGAATCAGACCTGACACAACTCTAAGCCATAGCAGGCAAAGTAAGCAAAGCACATCATAGCACAAGCATCTACCAGGTATGCTAGGTTGCAAGGTTTAGCTATTTACTGTGACAATGACAGGTCATGCAAAAGAATAGGTTCATCTACCGTGTATGACAGACAAGTGAACATTTGTCCTAATGCAATAAACAAGAGCAGGAGCGAGAGAGTGGGATGTTATTGAAATGATCAAAGGGGTTGCTTGCCTTGTTGGGCAGCAGGAAGGTTTTCTCCTTCGTTGGAATACTTGGAGGTATCCTCAGGAGCAGGGCCTACCGCAATGCAGATAAATAGTAATCAATACACGCAAGTGCTACAATATGATGCATGATCATGAGATGGCAGCATGTATGGATGAGCTAATGCAACTATTGTCCAAGTTAAATGATGTGAGTTTGAATATAGGTTCAAAGTCATTCTCCATTTCATATTTCATATATTAACCTATTAGTAAATGTCAATGTTCAACTACATAGGTTGCTCTAACATGCATGGTAACAGCACCATTGGATTCATTGGATTTTTCTGATAAACTTTCATATATAAATTATTTTCATCTGATTTACAGATTAATTTATATGAATTTTAGAAGTTTTAAACATTTTCTGGAATTTCCTGATTTGTTTTTATACTAAAAATTCAATTAATGCGTCAGCCTAACGTCATTGTGACGTCAGCGGGTCAATAGACCCGGCCAGGTCAAACCTGATAGGGTGGGGCCCTCATGTCAGCATCAGGGGCTAATTCCCCGCCCTGACCAGAGGTTTAACCCTCTGCGGGGCCCGCTGTCAGCGGCTAATGGCTTAATTAGCCGAGCTGGTTAGCACTAACCGGCCGGCCACGTCGGCGCCCACCGGAGCGGGGCCGGCGGCGACCAAACCCGTGGCGGAGGACCGCCGGAGTTGGCCGGAAACGTGCCACAGGGCACGGTTTCACGCGCCGGAAGCAGCTACGGGACGCCCACGCTCGTCCGCGTCGAGTGGGGCTGGTCTGGGGGCTCGGGGTCGCCGGAGACGACGGCCACGACGAGCTTGGCGGCGATGCCGGCTCGGGAAGGTTTGGCTACGGCGCTAGAGGGCACGGGAAGACCGGGGAGGAGAAGAAGGAGCATCGGGGGCTCACAAGGAGGCTGTAGAGAGGTCCGGCAGGCTCGGGGGCGCTCCGGCTGCGGCGAATCGACGATGATGCTTTGGCGGCCGGCCAGGAAGAACGGCGATGGCTCGGTGTAGAGGGGCTCCCGACGGCTTCTAGCTCCACGGGGAGGACGAGGGGGTCGCGGCGGAGCTCTGGGGCGCGGTAGGGGTCTCTAGCTAGGCGATCAGCGACGGTGAGCTCGAGCAGAGCTCGACCATTCCGAGGGGGGAGGAGAGGGAGAAGCGAGGGAGAGGAATGGCGGGGAGGAGAGGGTCCAGGCGGCAGCTGGGGTCTATCCCCCCAACCCGAACGTACGGGCGGCACGAAACGATTGCCTCCAGCAATCACCTGCGACATAGGAGCAGTAAACGCAACGGGGATGGATGCCGTCGCCTTCCCGGGTTTGAGGAGGGGAGAGTGAGCCATACGTCCCCCAATGGTTTGGTCCGACCTACGGGAAGCAAGGGCAGTCGCAGCCAGCACAACAGCGGTGGGCGGGGTTGCCGGAGAATCCACTGTCGCAAGCTCGGGGGAGAGCGAGCGTGGCGGCGACGGATGGGGGATCTGTGGCGTAGTGTGTTGGAGCAGGGCCAGAGCCGTCGGCGGGACGAGGTTGCCAATAGCCGGCGTGGTCTCCAGTTCTAGGATGGATGATTCACTTAACGGGAGGTTGTTGCTGGGGACAACGGTCGGCAGCGAATGCAACTTCATTATAAGCTTGGAGGTGGCTAGTGGGGTGGGGTGCGAAGAGGCCACATGGGCCGCCGCCGAGCAGCCACCATGTCGCGGGCATCGGGTTTGTCAGCAAAGCATCTTCCGCCCATTGATATCCGCGGCCGAAGCAAGGTGGAGCGCAAGAGGGCGAGACGGAAGCGGGCGGGCCTGGGGAGGCCATGGGCGTGGAGGAGCCATATGGAAAGGAGCCACCGCCCACCGCGGGAGAAGAGGAGCCGCAAGAGAAGACCCCGAGGGGATCTCGGATCTGGTCACAGCTGCTGAAGGGGAGGTTGGGGAAGAGATCGGGGCAGCGCCACCATGCGTCCACGAGGTCGCCCGCCATCTCCACGAGATGTTTTGATTTGATAAATGTTACATTTGCTCGGCGTCTTGGGACGGTGTTCATTCGTATTCTTCATTATCTACATCCGTTTCGTACAAGCTAAGCTTCATTTGGGGGCTCTTTGTTTGCTCCTTTCTCTTTGTTCCGTTGAACATTTACGAGTAACATTCTTTTGAACCTTGAGAAACGATGATTATTTAGAGTAACATTCTTTTGAACCTTGAGAGACGATGAATTTGGTTCTAGTGCTGAATTGCTTACTTCCAAAGCTCGCACGTAACTGGTCTCCACAGCTCCTGTACAGCCATATTGCCACTTTGTTCGAGGGTTCGTGAAAGTATATTGCTAATTTTATTTTCAATTGAACAAGCAGGCACAATCCAAAACAGCAAACAGTACACTGCCTCAAATAACTTGCCAAAATTATGATAACTAGAGATCACAACAAACATCACAACATAGCATCACAGGAAACACTTGTGGCAGGAATTAACTAAATATTTAGTTTTAACCCATAACCTCCATCCAGAAAGTAACACAAATTAAACAAGGCAGATAGCTTACGTTGCTAGCCAGAAATGTCAACATAGTACTCAAAATCAACCATCAAAACTGACTACAAAGACACCCAGGTGGCACATATTTCATCTTCTAGATATGAAGCAGCAAAGCAAGAGAACCAATTCTCTACTCGGCAGCAGCAACCTCCTCCGCTCCGGGAATGACCTCATCTCCATCTGCAGGCCTGTCCAGCTTCACACCAACATCCTCCTTGTAATCACCGTGTACCTGGAACAGGCAACATGGGCCACATTAGAACTTCAGTACACAGGGAGAACAACAATTATATAGTCAACATGGTGGTGCCATAAGACAATTACCTCCATGAGTTTTCCCAGGTCGAACTTTGGGGCCTTCAGGATCTTCACCTTGCGGACATACACATTCTGGAGCGGGAAGATGCTTGAGGTGGCCTTCTCAATCTCCTTTCCAATCACCTCAGGGATGAACTTGTTCACAAGCTCCTTCAAGTCACAGCTTGCAGCCTGGTTGACCATGATCTCAACCATCTTGCGGCGGATCTACAAGAAAGAAACACAGATATAGTTAACAATAAGCTCAATGATCACCAGGACATTACATGCAAAGACAAAAAAGAGAAAGGTGAACTAATTTACCTGTCTGATCTGACTTGCTTGAGCATAGCAAGTGCGCTTGACCTGGTTTGGGCGTCTCTTGGTGAAGCCAATGGCAAACATCCGGAGCATGTAGTTGTCAGTTGTCTTCACATCCACATGAGCCTCAATGAGGGTCTGCCACTTCCTCACAAGAGACCTGAGCTTGTCAGTGGTGAAATCCATGCCCTGGCAAGATGAAGAAATGGTTAGCAAAGCAAAAAAACACAACATAACATCAGGTTTCAGGCAATGCCAAAAAAGATCATTACCCAGAAGTTTGTGAGGACATTCATCCCTTGCACATCCTCAGCACGGAGTCTGATCTTCCTGTAGGCCTGGTCCTCATCGTTCTGAAGATCAGCTAGAGATACTTCAAAAACCCTGTGCTTCAGACCCTCTGAGGCAATCTAGAAATAAAAAAAGAAATGTGCAGTCAGATAATACTGTCATAGTCTCTACAAAAGCAAGCATTAAACAAGGTGCTAAATGAATGTAAATGGAAAGCCTTAGAAATGAAGTTTTCATTATGTCCACTGCTACACATATGTATCCCCACAGTTAGCAAGAACCAATTAGACCAAACATCAACTAGTAACAGCACTTAAATGCTGAGTTACCGGTTGTCCGGTTCTAATCAACAGACCATGTGCCAGCTTTAAAAGAAGTGGACGGTGACTAAAACTGCAAATTAATTGTAGTGTGGAACAAGAAGCATTATTTTGTTTCACACATATATGCTGCTTGACAAATTACAACACTAGGACCATTTGTGAGACAAAATAATAAATCTGACGAAGCATCAATTATCAGTAGGGTACGCCAAAGAATAAATTGTTATTACAAGCGATTGCATTCTAGGCTAGTTTAACACGTCCTTCAGCGCTTAACACAACAAAGCAACCTTAAGAAAATGTTGAATCCGTTTCATGCAAACATAACCAGATAGATCACAATCGCGTCATATGAGAGACGGCAAACAACTAAACATCTAATCCTTGGGACAGAAAGTCACAACAGCAAACACCGCACCTTCAGATGCAAGACCGAGGAGAGCATACCTTGGTACCCTGTGTCCTGGACACGAGGGTCTTGCCGACGTTGCGGCTGGTGAAGAGCAGCGGCGCCTTGATGTCATACCACTGCTTCTTGGTGAACGGATCCACGCTGCAAAACCACGAGAAACCAAGCCAGAAACCACATCAGCTCATGACGAAGGAAGAGGAGATGAAACAGATCCTAGATCAGGACGAGCGGGGCGGAGGAGGTACTCACGCCTTCTTCTTGCTACCCTTCCTCCCCTTGGAGATGCGCTTGTTCTTGCCGACCGCCATGGTTGCCGCTGTAGGTGGAGTGGCGGCGCTGCGGCGTTTGGGAACTTGACCGTCGGGGCTTCTTGGGCGCGAGAGAAACCCTACGCGGGCGAGGTGAAGTATATATAGTGCGCTTCGAGGGTTTCCATTCCATCGTGCGGCCGCGAGGATGCCGGGTGGTTGATGGACGGATGTGATGCGGGGAAGCCGATGTGGGCTTTTTGGGGAGATTTGCGTTGAAGCCTCTAGCTCTGCTTGGCCCAGTGGTATATGGCATGGGCTCGGTCCGTCTCTTCTTTTGGTGTCTGCCCCACGAATCACTTGGGCTAGATGAAAATAAATAAGATTCACTTCGGCTGGAGAGGTACAGCCCATTTTCCAGTGTCCTATCAAAACGACTTAGGCCCATTGCAGATAAAAAAAGTACATCCAATTGTCCTATCTTCTAGACAGCCTGTGTGCATGGACGCCTCACCCCGTGCACACGGGTCTAGAGTTTTTTTTTTGGTGATCAGGTATGTCCGTGCGCACGAGGCTCTCAGGGTGGCAACTGTCACTTGGGCGAAGGAAAGGGGGTATGAAACCCATCCTTCCATCCTTGAATCATAATACCTCAAAAACTTGAATACTCGCTCCATCTAGTCAAACTTCACCAAACTTTGAGGGTTGAGGGGGGTTCACCCGATCAATGTATCCACCAAACCAATTTGTGATTCCTCTCTTTTTTCCTCACCAACACTTGTTGCTCTTGGGAATTTGGGATTCCTATGCGGTAGGAGTCAAGGCCCGGAAAGTTCCTTGCTCGTGTTGTTCTTTGAAAAGTTTGTAAAGGTCTGGTGGTCGCTTTACTTTTGTTTGCTTTCCTGCTTGTTCTTATTGCTTGACTAGTGTGTTAGCTTTCTCATCGTGTAGGTTGTTCTCACGGTAGATTGCATATCTAGAGAACTTACTTTATCTGTATTGCCCCTAAAATTTCGAGGTTCAGCTGAAATTACGTACTCTCCTATTCACCCCATCTAGTCAATCTCTCGATCCTTTCGCCTATAAGTGTGTCCTTCTTAGGGTGAGGATATGACTGATGCATCAGTATACTGGCGAGCCAACAGATGACATGTGCTTCAGTCAAGTCAAATTGACATATCCTAAATTTATGTGGTCTACCAAGAAGTTGCTTGGCAAGACCCAGGAAAAAATGCCATAGGGGGGTTGGCTCCTTTTTTGCTGGTAACCCAACACCTTTAGTGAGTGGTTCTATAACTTCATACTGGAAATTTTTCCATAAGATTGATCTTTTTACTCTTGTTAGCTTACCGACTTATTTCCTCTGTTGCAAGAAAGCTCTGACTGGTGGAAAGTTGCTCGAGCCAGCCCTCCTCCCCAAGAAAATACAGAAGAGTCGGGAAACAATGAGGAAATTGAGGTAGATCTTGATTCCTTGGGTCACTTGTTTAATCAACTTGTTGATGCTGACTCTCCTCGGGAACAAGCTTAATCTAGCCAAGCCGGCGAAGCTGAGGTAAATCTGTTTCTAGATTTGGAACCATTTTTTCTCATCAACACAAGGTATCATTTTCTCACCCGTGCACTTACCTGGATCCACAATTTATTTTGAAGCAAACACAATTTGTTGGAACTTCCAAGCAAAAGACCCGGAGCAACTCTGGAGAACTTTCGAGCGGTTTGCCCTATGAGCCGGCTTCTCGAAGAGCACGGACTCAAGAGCAGTTAAGCCCCACAACATCACATCCTCAAGCCGGCCAATTCAAGGAGCCACTCGATCCTACTGACCCTGATCATGAAAAGACTTCTCAATCATCTGATGGGTCTAGTGGTACTCAAGTGCCAGCTTTCAACATCAACCGAGGGTAAATGTTTGGAGACTTTGTTTCTCTTTGAATATTATTGCTTCGTTATCGAACTTGCAGTTGTGCTATTTTCGGTGCTAAATCCATAATTAAGAACAAAACTGGTGGGTCAACTTCAATTGAAGCAGAAATTGCAGTGGCTCCACAAAATCCTTTTATGGGTAATCCATAAGTTTAGGATGAGTCGGTTCCTCTTGATGAGACGTCCTTTCAAAATGAGCCTATGAGTCTTGCTCGTGCCCCTGCTACTGAGGTGGAGGAAATAGCTAATCCAGTCCCCGAACCGGTATTGGAGGTCAGTCAAGATGAGATGATAGTCACATGCGAGTGAAAGCACATTTGATCCCTTGGTGGTTTTTGTAATTAATAACAACATATATGCCATTGAACTAATGTTTTCACTAAGTATGTTTCAGGAAAAGTTCAATGATGGGTTGGCAAAAGGATTGTGGAATGCCCCATGATGCAAGGGAATAGATTGGCAAAGCTTTAAGCAAAGGATTCTACATTTTACATTTGTGAGAAATCACTTTGAGTCCATAGGAAAGACACTACTATTAAAAGAGGGTAAGGTTTTGTTGGTAAACAAAATTCATACGCGCACAAGTGATAGTCACCACATACACCCCACAAGCTCTTCCACAAAAGTCTGTCCAAAGCCAAATACTCAAAATCGGTGCAACCAACACATTCCACTCGGTGCCACTGATTCCAGAACCTAGATAGACTCAGCCAAACCCTAGCCACTTTGGTGCAACCGATTCTGCTTTGGTGCCAGCGAGTTTAGGTTGCCAACTTTCTATTATGCAAATTCACGGTATCGGTCCCATCGAGATTGTTGGATTGGCGTCACCGAGCTTGGGCAATCTGACCGTTGGTCACCTTATCGGTGCAACCGAGATTCCTATATCGGTCTCACCGAGATTCAAAAGTTTCCACCTTTTGGTCACTTCGGTACCACCGAGATTAACACATCGGTGTCACCGAGTTGGTCATTTTGTGTGTAACGGTTGGATTTTTGGAGATGCCTATATACACCCCTCCACCACCACTCACTCACAAGAGAAGCACTCACAATTGTTCCCCACTCATACCTACTAATTTTTTGAGAGAGAGCCACCTGCTCATGTGTTGAGATCATGACATTCCCTTCCTACCATATGAATCTTGATCTCTAGCCTCCCCAACTTGCTTTCCACCCAATCAATCTCTTCTACCAAGCCAAATCTGTGAGAGAGTGATTGTGTGTTGAGCAGTCTATCATCTTGAAGCACAAGAGCAAGGAGTTCATCGACACAATCGAGCCTTTTACCTTTTGGAGGGTGGTGCCTCCTAGATTGGTTAGGTGTTGCTTGGGAGCCTCCTACTTGTTGTGGAGTGAACCAAGAAGTTTGTAAGGGCAAGGAGATCGCCTACTTCGTGAAGATCTACCCCGAGTAAGGCCAGTCCTCCGTGGACGTAGGCCATCATGGTATAGTCAAGGTTGCTTCTTCGTGGAACCCTCCGTGGGTAGAGCCCTTCGTGGACTCTCGCGACCGTTACCCTCTGTGGGTTGAAGACTCCATAAACGTGGATGTATGGTAGCGCCACCTATCAGAACCACGAGAAAATCATCATGTTACCAATTGCGTTTGATCTTCATACCCTCTCTTTACTTACATGCTTGTCTTTACTTTCCGCTGCTATACTCTTAGACATGCATGATTAGGGTGTACTTGACATAGTATGGATGCTAAAATCTGCCAAGAATTAAAATTGGGAAAAGGTAGATTTTATTTAGTCAAGTAGTCTAATCACCCCCCCTCTAGCACTACTTTCGATCCTACAAGTGGTATCTGAGCTTTGGTCTCCATTGCATTGGTCTCACAACCTAGGAGAGTATGGCATCTAGTGAGGGAAATTATCACCATAAAGGTTCGTACTTTGATGGCACAAATTTTTCTAGTTGGAAGCACAAAATGAAAATGCATTTGCTTGGTCATAACCCCGTTGTTTGGGCTGTTGTTCGTGCTGGTATGCAAGGTGAATTCTTTGCGGAAGGAAGGGAACCCGATCACAAAGCGACTGTGGAAGAATTGAAGATGTTGCAACTCAATGCTCAAGCATGTGACATTCTCTTCAACTGCCTATGCCCCGAAGAATTCAACAAAATCAGCCGTCTTGAGAATGCAAAAGATATTTGGCATACTTTGATTGATATGCATGAAGGTATAGAACCTGTGAGAGAGTCCAAGTTGGATGTTCTTCAAAGTCAACTTGGTAAGTTCAAGATGAATGATGGTGAAGGAGTTGTGGAGATGTAATATAGGCTAGCTCTCATCACAAATTAGATTGTCGTCTTAGGAAGCGAAGAAATGACTAACAAATTCATCATCAAGAAGATACTTCGAGCTTTGGATGATCGATATGACACCGTTTGCACATTGATCCAAATGATGCCCAACTACAAAGATCTCAAGCCAACGGAAGTGATTGGAAGAATTGTTGCTCATGATATGACACTCAAGTGTTGGGCAACGTTGCATGGAAAAAAAATCCTACACACACGCAGATATATCCATGGTGATGAGCATCTACGAGAGGGAGAGTGGATCTATGTACCCTTGTGGATCGCTAAGTGGGAAGCGTTAAGAAACGCGGTTGGTGTAGTCGAACGTCTTCGCGATCCAAATCGATGTGCGTCCCGCGATCCAATCACGATCCGTCCCGTGATACAATCACGATCCGTCCCGCGATCTAATCATGATCCATCAAACGAACTTGATCACGATCCTTCCGATCTAGCGCCGAATGGACGACACCTACGCGTTCAACACACGTACAGCTTGATGACGATCTCCGCCGTCTTGATCCAACAAGAAGGAGCGGAGAGGAAGAAGAGTTCTCCGGCAGCGTGACGGCGCTCCAACGATGGTGGTCTATTTAGGTAGGGCTTCGCCTAAGCACTACAGAAAACCGATCTAGAGGAGAAACTATGCACTGGAGGAATGGGCAGCACGTGGCTGAAAATCCTGTGCAAAACCCCTAAAACCTCTAGTATATATAATAGGAAGATAGGAGGAGGCTTGGAACAAGGGACAAGCCTCTAAGGAGTCGTCCGAACCAGGTGGAGGAGGTGGACTCCACCTCCAATCCTAGTAGGACTAGGGTTCACCCTATTTTTGCCCTTTTCCACTTTTTCTCTTTAGGCCTTTTTTCCCAAACCGCATGGGCCTTGTGTGGGACTTATAGCAGCCCACTAAGGGCTGGTAAACACTCTCCCACAGCCCATGGAGCCTCTTGGGTCGAAATACCTCTCCCGGTGGTCTCCCGGTACACTACCGGCACTCCCGGTACACTACCGATGAGCCCAAAACTTTTCCGGCGACCAAAACAGGACTTCCTATATATGAATCTGTACCTCCGAACCATTCCCGAGCTCCTCGTGACGTCCGGGATCTCATTCGGGACTCCGAACAACCTTCGGTCACCACCATACATAACTCTATACTACCGAAACGTCACCAAACCTTAAGTGTGCAGACCCTGCGGGTTCGAGAACTATGTAGACATGACCGAGACACCTCTACGGTCAATAACCAATAGCGGGACCTGGATGCCCATATTGGTTCCTACATATTCTACGAAGATCTTTATCGGTCGAACCTCTATGTCAAGGATTCAGTTAATCCCGTATGATGTTCCCTTTGTTCTTCGGTATGTTACTTGCCCGAGATTCGATCGTCGGTATCTCCATACCTAGTTCAACCTCATTATCGACAAGTCTCTTTACTCATTCCGTAATACAAGATCCCGTGACTAACACTTAGTCACATTGCTTGCAAGGCTTGTTGTGATGTTGTATTACCGAGTGGGCCCTGAGATACCTCTCCGTCACACGGAGTAACAAATCCCAGTCTTGATCCATGCCAACTCAACAGACACCCTCGGAGATACCTGTAGAGCACCTTTATAGTCACCCAGTTACGTTGCGACGTTTGATACTCACAAGGAACTCCTCCGGTATTCGTGAGTTGCATGATCTCATGGTTATAGGAACATATACTTGACATGCAGAAAACGGTAGCAATAAACTGACACGATCATATGCTACGTTTGTAGTTTGGGTCTTGTCCATCACATCATTCTACTAATGATGTGATCCTGTTATCAAATGACATCTCATGTCAATGGCTAGGAAACCTTGACCATCTTTGATCAACGAGCTAGTTCACTAGAGGCATACTAGGGACAAAGTGTTGTCTATTTACCCACACATGTAATGTGTTTCCAATTAATACAATTATAGCATGGATAATAAACGATTATCATGAACAAGGAAATATAATAATAAACACTTTATTTATTGCCTCTAGGTCATATTTCCAACAGTCTCTCACTTGCACTAGAGTCAATAATCCAGCTCACATCACTATGTGATTTACATTGTAATGAATCGAACACACATGCAGTTCTGGTGTTGATCATGTTTAGCCCTTGGAAGAGGTTTAGTCAACGGGTCTGCAACATTCAGATCCGTGTGCACTTTGCAAATATTTATGTCCTTCTCCTCGATGTAATCGTGGATGGAGTTGAAGCGTCGCTTTATGTGTCTGGTCCTCTCGTGAAACCTTGGTTCCTTGGCCAGAGCAATGGCACCAGTGTTGTCACAGAACAGGTTCATTGGATTCAGTGCACGGGGCACTACTCCAAGATCTATCATGAACTGCTTCATCCAGACACCTTCCTTCGCCGCCTCCGAGGCTGCGATGTACTCCGCTTCACATGTAGAATCGGCTACCACGCTTTGCTTGGAACTGCACCAGCTTACCGCTCCCCCCTTGAGAATAAATACATGTCTGGTTTGTGGCTTAGAATCATCCAGATCAGTGTCAAATCTTGCATCGACGTAACCCTTTACGACGAGCTCTTCATCACCTCCATAAACGAGAAACATTTCCTTAGTCCTTTTCAAGTACTTAAGGATATTCTTGACCGCTGCCCGGTGTTCCAGTCCAGGATCACTTTCAAACCTTCCGACCATACTTATGGCAAGGCTGACATCGGGTCTTGTGCACAGCATTGCATACATGATAGAGCCTACGGCTGAAGCATAGGGGATGACACTCATCTTTTCTCTATCTTCTGCAGTCACTGGGCATTGAGTCTTACTCAACTTCACACCTTGTAACACAGGCAAGAACCCCTTCTTGGACTGATCCATTTTGAACTTCTTCAAAACTTTATCAAGGTATGTGCTCTGTGAAAGTGCTATTAAGCGTCTCGATCTATCTCTATAGATCTTAATGCCTAATATGAAAGCAGCTTCTCCTAGGTCCTTCATTGAAAAACTCTTGTTCAAATATTCCTTCACGCTTTCCAGCATTTCTATATTGTTTCCAATCAGCAATATGTCATCCACATATAATATTAGAAATGCTATAGAGCTCCCACTCACTTTCTTGTAAATACAAGCTTCTCCATAAACTTGTATAAACTCAAATGCTTTGATCACCTCATCAAAACGCTTATTCCAACTCCGAGATGCTTGCACCAGCCCATAAATGGATCGCTGGAGTTTGCAAACTTTGTCAGCATTCTCTAGATAGACAAAACCTTCTGGTTGCATCACATACAACTCTTCCTCAAGGAAACCGTTGAGGAACGCTGTTTTGACATCCATCTGCCAAATTTCATAGTCGAAATAAGCAGCTATTGCCAACATGATTCTGACAGACTTAAGCATCGCTATGGGTGAGAAGGTCTCATCGTAGTCAACTCCTTGAACTTGTGAAAAACCCTTTGCCACAAGTCGAGCTTTATAGACGGTGACATTACCGTCCGCGTCTGTCTTCTTCTTAAAGATCCATTGGTTCTGAATGGCCTTTCGCCCTTCAGGTAATACTTCCAAAGTCCATACTTTGTTTTCATACATGGATCCCATCTCGGATTTCATGGCCTCTAACCATTTCTCAGAATCCGTGCCCATCATTGCTCCTCCATAGCTCGTAGGTTCATTGTTATCCAACAAAATGACCTCCAAGACAGGGTTGCCGTACCACTCAGGAGTAGTACGCGGCCTTGTCGACCTACGAGGTTCAATAGTAGCTTGATCCGAAGCTTCATGATCATCATCATTAACTTCCTCTTCTACCGTCGTAGGTTCCACAGAAACATCTTTCTGCGTTGCGCTACTTTCTGGTTGAAGTAAAGGTTCAATAACCTCATCAAGCTCTATTTTCCTCCCACTCAATTCTTTCGACAGAAGCTCTTCCTCAAGAAATGTTCCGTTCTTAGCGACAAACACTTTGCCTTCGGATCTGAGATAGAAGGAATACCCGACTATCTCTTTCGGGTATCCTATGAAGACGCATTTTTCCGCTTTGGGTTCTAGCTTTTCAGGCTGAAGCTTTTTGACATAAGCATCACATCCCCAAATTTTAAGAAACGACAACTTTGGCCTCTTGCCAAACCACAGTTCATATGGCGTCGTTTCAACGGATTTCGATGGTGCCCTATTTAAAGTGAATGCAGTTGTCTCTAATGCATAACCCCAAAATGATAGTGGCAAATCAGCAAGAGACATCATAGAACGCACCATATCTAATAAGGTTCGATTACGACGTTCGGACACACCATTACGCTGTGGTGTTCTGGAGGTGTCAACTGTGAAACAATTCCACACTGTCTTTAGTGACTGCCAAACTCATAACTCAGATATTCACCTCCTCGATCAGATCGTAGGAATTTAATCTTCTTGTTACGATGATTCTCAACTTCACTCTGAAATTGTCTGAACTTTTCAAACGTTTCGGACTTGTGTTTCATCAAGTAAATATACCCATATCTACTTAAGTCATCAGTGAAGGTGAGAAAATAATGATATCCACCACGCGCTGTAACATTCATTGGACCGCACACATCAGTATGTATGATTTCCAATAAGTCACTCGCCCGTTCCATTGTTCTAGAGAACGGTGTTTTAGTCACCTTGCCCATGAGGCATGGTTCACATGTGTCAAGTGATTCAAAATCAAGTGACTCCAAAAGTCCATCAGCATGGAGCTTTCTCATGCGTTTTACACCAATATGACCTAAACGAGAGTGCCACAAGAAAGTGGTACTATCATTATCAACTCTACATCTTTTGGCATCAATGTTATGAACATGTGTGTCATCACTATCAAGATTCAATATGAATAAACCCCTAACATTGGGTGCATGACCATAAAAGATATTACTCATATAAATAGAACAACCTTTATTCTCTGATTTAAATGAGTAACTGTCTCGCAATAAACAAGATCCAAATATAATGTCCATGCTTAACGTAGGCACTAAATAACAATTATTCAGGTTCATCACTAATCCCGATGGTAATTGAAGAGAGAGCGTGTCGACGGCGATCACATCAACCTTGGAACCATTTCCCACGCGCATCGTCACTTTGTCCTTTGCCAGCCTTCGTCTATTCCGTAGTTCCTGCTTTGAGTTGCAAATGTGAGCAACCGAACCGGTATCAAATACCCAGGCACTACTACGAGAGCTAGTAAGGTACACATCAATAACATGTATATCACATATACCTTGTTTATCGTTGGCCGCCTTCTTGTCAGCCAGGTACTTGGGGCAGTTCCGCTTCTAGTGACCAGTTCCCTTGCAATGAAAGCACTCAGTTTCTGGCTTGGGTCCATGCTTGGGCTTCTTTACAGGAGTAGCAACTGCTTTGCCATCCTTCTTGGTTTTACCCTTCTTGCCCTTGCCCTTGACCTTGCTATTTTTCTTGAAACTAGTGGTTTTATTGACCATCAACACTTGATGTTCTTTCTGGATTTCAGACTCAACGACTTTTAGCATCGCAAACAGCTCGGCGACTGACTTGTTCATCCCGTCCATGTTATAGTTCATCACAAAGCTCTTGTAACTAGGTGGCAGTGATTGAAGAACTCTATCAGTGATCGCCTCTGGCGGAAGGGCAATTCCCAACTCCGCTAGACGAGTTGAATACCCAGACATTCTGAGTATATGTTCACTGATAGACCCGTTCTCCTCCATCTTGCAAGCATAGAACTTATCGGAGGTTTCATACCTCTCGATCGGGGCATTCTTCTGAAAGATAAACTTCAACTCCTGGAACATCTCATATGCTCTATGACGTTCAAAATGTCTTTGAAGTCCCGGTTCTAAGCCATACAATATTGCACACTGAACTATTGACTAATCTCCAGTACGTGCCTCCCAAGCGTTCTTAACGTCTTTGGAGGTCATGTCTTCTGGTTGGTCACCAAGCGGTGCATCAAGGACATATGATTTCTAGGAAGCCGCGAGGATAATCCTCAGATTACGGGCCCAGTCAACAAAGTTACTTCCATCATCTTTCAACTTAGCTTTCTCTAGGAACGCATTAAAATTGAGGGTGCTACTGCGCGAGCCATTGATCTACAACATAAATATGCAAAGTTTACTTAGACTATTGCTCAAGATAATGAGCTTAGTTAACAAAATTACTAAAGCTCCCACTCAAATCGACATCCCTCAGGTCATCTGAGTGTCACATGATCCAAATCCACCAACTCAAGTCCGATCATCACGTGAGTTGAGGTGGCTTTAATGGTGAACATCATCATGTTGATCATATCTACTATATGACTCATGTTCAACCTTTCGGTATCTTGTGTTTCGAGGTCATGTCTGTACATGCTAGGCTCGTCAAGTTTAACCCGAGTGTTCTGCACATGCAACACTGGCTTGCACCCGTTGTATGTGAACGTAGAGTCTATCACACCCGATCATCACGTGGTGTCTCAACACGACGAACTTTCGCAACGGTGCACACTCGGGGAGAACACAATTTATCTTGAAATTAAGTGAGGGATCACCTTATAATGCTACCGTCGTCCTAAGCAAAACAAGGTGCATAAAAGGATTAACATCACATGCAAATCATAAGTGACATGATATGGCCATGAACTTGTGCTTTTGATCTCCATCTTGAAAGCACCGGCATGATCTCCATCGTCACCAGAAGACACCATGATCTCCATCATCTTGATCTCCATCAACGTGTCGCCATCGGGGTTGTCGCGCCCAACATGCTTCTACTACTATTGCTACTGTTTAGCGATAAAGTAAAGTATTACATAGAGCTTAAAGATTGACATGCAGGTCATACAATAATTAAAGACAACCCTATGGCTCCTGTCGGTTGCCGTACTCATCGACATGCAAGTCGTGATAATCTATACATCACATGATCATCTCATACATCACATATATCACATCATGTAATTGGCCATATCACATCGCAACATACCCTGCAAAAACAAGTTAGACGTCCTCTAATTGTTGTTGCATGTTTTACGTGGCTGCTATGGGTATCTAGCAAGAACAATTCTCATCTACGCAAAAACCACAATGGTGATACACTAGTTGCTTTTCAACCTTCTCAAGGACCGCCTTTGTCGAATCCGATCCAACTAAAGTGAGAGAAACTGGCACCCGCAAGCCATCTAAGCAACAAGTTGCGGTCGAGGGAACCGGTCTCTCGTAAGCGTACGAGTAATGTTGGTCCGGGCCGCTTCATCTCACAATACCGCTGAACCAAAATCCGACCAAGGGAGGAAGCAATCTAAGCATCAACGCCCACAAACCATTTGTGTTCTACTCGAGATCTAATCTACACATAGACCAAGCTCATGATGCCACTGTTGGGGAATGTTGCATGGGAAACAAAAAAATTCCTATGCACATGCAGATCTATCCATGGTGATGAGCATCTACGAGAGGGAGAGTGGATCTACGTACCCTTGTAGATCGCTAAGCGGGAAGCGTTAAGAAACACGGTTGGTGTAGTCGAACGTCTTTGCGATCCAAATTGCTCTGCGTCCCGCGATCCAATCACGATCCGTCCCGCGATCCAATCATGATCCGTCCCGCCATCTAATCACGATCCGTCCCACGAACTTGATCACGATCCGTCCCACGAACTTGATCACGATCCTTCTGATCTAGCGCCGAATGGACGGCACCTCCGCGTTCAACACACGTACAACTTGATGACGATCTCCGCCGTCTTGATCCAGCAAGAAGGAGTGGAGAGGAAGAAGAGTTCTTCGGCAACGTGACGGCGCTCCAGCGATGGTGGTGGAGCTATTCCGGCAGGGCTTCGCCTAAGCACTGCAGAAAACCGATCTAGAGGAGAAACTATGCACTAGAAGAACGGGCAGCACGTGGCTGAAAATTCTATGCAAAAACACTAAAACCTCCAGTATAGTATATATAAGAGGAAGAGAGGAGGAGGCTTGGCACAAGGAGTCGGCCGAACCAGGTGGAGGAGGTGGACTCCACCTCCAATCCTAGTAGGACTAGGATTCACCCTATTTTTGCCTTTTTCCACCTTTTCTCTTTAGGCCTTTTTTCCCAAACCGCGTGGGCCTTGTGTGGGACTTCCACCAGACCACTAAGGGCTGGTAAACACTCTCCCACAGCCCATCGAGCCTCTTGGGTCGAAATATCCCTCCCGATGGTCTCCCGGTACACTACCGGCACTCCCGGTACACTACCGATGAGCCCGAAACTTTTCCGGTGACCAAAACAGGACTTGCTATATATGAATCTTTACCTCCGGACCATTTCGGAGCTCCTCGTGACGTCCGGGATCTCATCTGGGACTCCGAACAACCTTCGGTCACCACCATACATAACTCTATACTACCGAAACGTCACCAAACCTTGAGTGTGCAGCCCCTGCGGGTTCGAGAACTATGTAGACATGACCGAGACACCTCTACGGTCAATAACCAATAGCAGGACCTGGATGCCCATATTGGTTCCTACATATTCTACGAAGATCTTTATCGGTCGAACCTCTATGTCAAGGATTCAGTTAATCCCGTATGATGTTCCCTTTGTTCTTCGGTATGTTACTTGCCTGAGATTCGATCGTCGGTATCTCCATACCTAGTTCAACCTCGTTATTGGCAAGTCTCTTTACTCGTTCCGTAATACAAGATCCCGTGACTAACACTTAGACACATTGCTTGCAAGGCTCATTGTGATGTTGTATTACCGAGTGGGCCCTGAGATACCTCTCCGTCACATGGAGTAACAAATCCCAGTCTTGATCCATGCCAACTCAACAGACACCCTCGGAGATACCTGTAGAGCACCTTTATAGTCACCCAGTTACGTTGCGACGTTTGATACACACAAGGCACTCCTCCGGTATTCGTGAGTTGCATGATCTCATGGTTATAGGAACATATACTTGACATGCAGAAAACGGTAGCAATAAACTGAGACGATCATATGCTACGTTTGTAGTTTGGGTCTTGTCCATCACATCATTCTACTAATGATGTGATCCCGTTATCAAATGACATCTCATGTCAATGGCTAGGAAACCTTGACCATCTTTGATCAACGAGCTAGTTCACTAGAGGCATACTAGGGACAAAGTGTTGTCTATTTACCCACACATGTAATGTGTTTCCAATTAATACAATTATAGCATGGATAATAAACGATTATCATGAACAAGGAAATATAATAATAAACACTTTATTTATTGCCTCTAGGGCATATTTCCAACATCAAGGACAAGGAAGAGCTTCACCACAAGTCCAGTGGTGCTTACAAGCCACAAGTGATGCTCCCGCTACCTCAAGCGACAACCTTGTCACGAATGAAGAGATAAGCCTCATGGTCAAGAAATTCAACAAGTTCTACAAGAATAGAAGCAAAGATCAAAGCTGCAACTCAAGATATGAAGAGAAGCATTCGTCAAGTCGTGACCGAAACTGCTACAATTGTGGAAAGCCCGGACACTACTTAAATGAGTGCATGGCTCCTTACAAGAGAAAAGAAGAGTCACCAAGAAGATAAAGCTCAAGAGACGAGTCACCTCGAAGAGAGAGAAGGAGTAGAGATGATCGTTATGAACGATGACCCTCAAGGAGAAGTAAGGACTCGGAGAAGAAGGATAAGTACACCAAGTGCTACTCAAAAACAAAACATCAAGCTCGTGTGGGTGAATGGGTTTCCGGCTCCGAATCTCACAACCACTCCGAGAGAAGCTATCACTCCAACTCTGACTATAGTCAAGATGAAGGTGTTGCCAGACTTGCACTAGTGACAACCGACTCCTACGACATATTTGATTCACCAAATGAGGGGAGTGGACGTTCCTTCATGGCTAAAGGCCTTAAGGTATCACACCCCGAGTATCTTGATTTCAATAGTGACGAAGATGACTTGTTAATTGAATATGACTTGCTATTTGACAAATCTAGTAATGATAGTCAAAATGAACTTGCTAGTACTCACTCTAGTGTAGATAAGTCGTGCATTGATGATAAGTTGGAAATAGAACGATTAACTCAAGAACTAAAAACTCTTAAGTTAGCTCACGAGTCAACTCTAGAAGGTCATAGAGAGCTTGTAAGGACACATGAGAAGCTATGCTTCGAGAAGCTCAATTTAGAGCAAGAGCATGAGTTCCTTAAAGCTATCAATGACGATCTTCTAAAGAAGACTTCCTCTTATCTAGCCAAACGACTTCTCTTATCTACATTCATGACACAAGTTAAGTCCAAGCAAGCTAGTAACAAAGGAAAGAAAGGTTATTCAACTAGTAGCAATAAAAACGATAAATCCAATGATATTGCTTCTAGTAGTTCTCTTGATCCCACTAACTCTTCTCTTAGCCAAGTTACACTTGAGCAAGGAAATTAACTCTTGAAAGAGATTACAAAGAAAGGTATCTACAAGAGTCTTGAAGGGTGCAAACAATTCGAGGAGATTGTATGCAAGCATGGAGGATACCGGAAGAATCACTGTGTTGGCTACTTCAACGCTAATGGAGTTGAATGGGAAGAAGGTCAATATACCAATCCCAAGTTTGTTCCTCAAAAGGAGAAGTATGAAAATAATCTTCCCAAGGGAACAAAAGCTCAATATGACCTTCCACCACAAGACCCCAAGCTCAAGGACAAGAACAAGCTTCAAGAGGACATTGTCTCATATGAATATGAATCCCTAGCTTTGGTGGAGTGGGTTCCCAAGGCTACTTAGATCTCAACTTCTACAAATGCTACTACAATGCCGAGGATCCCCATCAAATTGATGTGGGTCCCCAAGAAGAATAACTAGAGAGTTCTTGAGGGGTGACTCCACCAATGAAATTCACTCACATTCATTATTGGCAAGAATTATTTGCTATCAACATCAACTTTATGCAATAGTTCAAGGACTCACATATTCCCTCAAAGGTAAGCAAGGGACAAGGTAATCAACAAATCAATGGACATCATAACACATGCTTTGTACTCCATGTCCATAGATATCCTTGTATCTGTCTCTTGTGTGTTGGGAATAACCCATGTAGGTGAGAAGAGTAAGGAAACAACAAGGATGCTCCCAACTCTTGGTGATCTTCATCAACCTTGAGCATCCACCACTACCTCACCGACATGAAGTCTTCATCGACAAAACCCAAGGTTAGTTTATCCCTCTTTTGGGGGGATGTCACATCAAGGGGGAGCTTTACTCTAAGACTTGAGTCAAAGCATCTCTTAGTATGTGACAACATTAAATGATTTATGTAAAAGTGGTAACCCCACTAGTGCTTAAACGATGAGTATGACCTATGATCAAGTACTCTTACTTGGCTCCTAAGTCAAATACTAATATATAGATGACTTAGTCATCGCCCAAGTGCTTGTTTGATGCTAGTATGTATGTGCATGTTTGTCATTATCTCTTTTGACATCTTATTGTGTGAGCATGTTGATCTGCATTTATTCATCATTCGAGGACATCCAATTGTTGCTATTTGGCTTTTGATTTATCTTTTTCCAATTGGATGGACAAGAATGCCTAGGACCACTCCTTATCTATCTATGCTTTCTCATCTCATATTCCATTCATGCTGCAGCACAAAATTTGAGCAAGTACTTTTCGATCCCTCTATGTGAGGAGCACTCGGAGATCCGCATCGTCAAGGACTGACCATTAAAACCTCCCAAGTGCATCTCGATGGAACCAACCCACAATTCTTGGTCTCACTGAATGCCTAGGGTTGATCTGGTTTTCAATCTTGGTACTACCGATTCCATATTCTCGGTTACACCGAGTTTCCCTATTTGTTACAGTTGAGGAACTTGGTGACACCGAAAATTTAGAATCGGCGTCACCGAAAGTTAAGGGTATATAAGTTGTGGTCCTGACGGTTCAATCTTCAATCGTCACTCCCAAACCCTAAGATGCCACAAAAGGACCCCCTGGTCATCGCCCTTGACTTCCCGCGCTACTCCTTCGTTGGGATCCTCTCCGTCGACGGGCATCTTCGCCGCCGTAGCAGATCCGTCGCCAAGCTAGGGTATGAATTCAATTTTTCTTGCGCTCCCCATACAATTCTTGCACAATGAAATTAATTTTATCTATAAGCCACTGTTTGCACATCTTTCTATCCAAAAAGAAAATCTCGTAGAGTAGAGAACGATGGATTTTTAGGGTTTTGCTGTCCGCCAACTATATCTCGGTAGAACCGATGCGAAGAAATCGGTGTCACCAATTTTCTTTTGTGCCATGCTGAGAACACCTCAGTGGAACCAAGTTCTCATTTTTGGTGCAACCAAAAATGGTGCCAAGTTCCTACAAAGAAGGTTGTTTGTCTCGGTGTGACCAATTTTTTGCCTTGGTTGTACCGAAATACACTTGACAGAATGCAAAACTTGGAAAATCTTTTGTTCAAACGTTCAAAAACATCTGAATTTTGTGATGACTTATCCTATTCTACTCTTTTATACTCTATTCACAGGGTCAGCATGTCAGGGTCAGATAGTCAGAATTTGCTAGAGCAGAATGTTGACATGAGTTCAGGCACGAGTCCTGAGTCTAGTTCTTCCACAGATCTAGGCACTTCGAGTTCCCATGGTTTGCCTAAGGCTGCCACTAGGACAAGGAAGAGACTCAACTCAGAGGAAGAAGATTCTGATTTTGTCCCGGAAGAGGTTCTTGCTAAGAAGCAAGAGAAGGCTGCAAGGAAGACTATCAATGAGGCCACCTCATCTAGGAGGGTGATTAGCAAAATTTATGCTCCTGCAGAAACCTTCAGAGCACATGAGAGTGCTAGGGCAACTATGTCTGTTGAGATTCCAAGGAAAGATTTTCCTAAGAAGGTAGGAGATAAGAAGGCAACAAGGAAGAAGATCATCTGTGTGATGGGCAGGCCTACCTATATGTATGAGGATTCAGAGGAGGCTTTGTTGGGGAACGTCGCATGGGAAACAAAAAATTTCCTACGCACACGCAAGATCTATCCATGGTGATGAGAATCTACGAGAGGGAGAGTGGATCTATGTACCCTTGTAGATCGCTAAGCGGGAAGCGTTAAGAAACGCGGTTGGTGTAGTCGAACGTCTTCGCGATCCATATCGCCGAGCGTCCCGCGATCTCATCACGATCCGTCCCGCGATCCAATCACGATCCGTCCTGCGAACTCATCACGATCCGTCCCGTGATCCAATCAGGATCCGTCTCGCGAACTCATCACGATCCGTCTCGCGATCTTGATCACGGTCCTTCCGATCTAGCACCGAACGGACGGCACCTCCGCGTTCAGCACACGTACAGCTCGATGACGATCTCCGCCTTCTTGATCCAGCAAGAGGGAGCGGAGAGGTAGACGAGTTCACCGGCAGCGTGACGGCGCCACGGTGATGGTGGTGGAGCAATTCCGCAAGGGCTTCGCCTAAGCACTGCAGAAATCCGATCTAGAGGAGAAACTATGCACTGGATGAACGGGCAGCACGTGGCTGAATATTCTGTGCAAAAACCCTAAAACCTCCAGTATATATAAGAGGAAGAGAGGAGGAGGCTTGGCACAAGGGCCAAGCCTCCAAGGAGTCGGCCTAACCAAGTGGAGGAGGTGGACTACACCTCCAATCCTAGTAGGACTAGGATTCACCCTATTTTTGCCTTTTTCCACTTTTTCTCTTTTGGCCTTTTTCCCCAAACCGCATGGGCCTTGTGTGGGACTTCCACCAGCCCACTAAGGGCTGGTAAACACTCTCCCACATCCCATGGTGCCTCTTGGGTAGAAATACCCCCTCCCCGATGGTCTCCCGATACACTATCGGCACTCCCGGTACACTACCGATGAGCCCAAAACTTTTCCGGCGACCAAAACAGGACTCCCTATATATGAATCTTTACCTATGGACCATTCCAGAGCTCCTCGTGATGTCCGAGATCTCATCCGGGACTCCAAACAACCTTCGGTCACCACCATACATAACTCTATACTACCGAAACGTCACCAAACCTTAAGTGTGCAAACCGTGCGGGTTCGAGAACTATGTAGACATGACCGAGACACCTCTATGGTCAATAACAAATAGCGGGACCTGGATGCCCATATTGGTTCCTACATATTCTATGAAGATCTTTATCGGTCGAACCTCTATGTCAAGGATTCAGTTAATCCCATATGATGTTCCCTTTGTTCTTCGGTATGTTACTTGCCCGAGATTCGATCGTCGGTATCTCCATACCTAGTTCAACCTCGTTATCGGCAAGTCTCTTTACTCATTCCGTAATACAAGATCCCGTGACTAACACTTAGTAACATTGCTTGCAAGGCTTGTTGTGATGTTGTATTACCGAGTGGGGCTTGAGATACCTCTCCGTCACACGGAGTAACAAATCCAAGTCTTGATCCATGCCAACTCAACAGACACCCTCAAAGATACTTGTAGAGTACCTTTATAGTCACCTAGTTACGTTGCGACGTTTGATACACACAAGGCACTCCTCCGGTGTCAGTGAGTTGCATGATCTCATGGTCATAGGAATATATACTTGACATGCAGAAAACAGTAGCAATAAACTGACACGATCATATGCTACGTTTGTAGTTTGGGTCTTGTCCATCACACCATTCTCCTAATGATGTGATCCCATTTATCAAATGACATCTCATGTCCATGGCTAGGAAACCTTAACCATCTCTGATCAATGAGCTAGTCTATTAGAGGCATACTAGGGACATGGTTTTGTCTATGTATCCACACATGCATCTAAGTCTCCGATCAATAGAATTATAGCATGGATAATAAATGATTATCATGAACAAGGAAATATGATAATAACTAATTTATTATTTCCTCTAGGGCATATTTCCAACAGTCTCCCACTTGCACTAGAGTCAATAATCTAGTTCACATCACCATGTGATACGCATTGTTATGAATCTAACACCCAATGAGTTCTGGAGCTCGATCGTGATTTGCATGTGAGAGAGGTCTTATAGTCAATGGGTCTGCGACATTCAGATCCGAGTGTACTTTGCAAATCTCTATGTCAAACCGTAAACACTGCTACCACACTCCATTTGGTACTATTCCAAATGGCTGCTCCACTATACGTATCTATGCTACTACGAGTCATCCGGATTGGTGTTAAAGCTTGCATCGACGTAACTCCTTACGATGAACTCTTTATCACCTCCATAATAGAGAAACATCTCCTTAGTCTTTTAGTCACTAAGGATAATCTTGACCACTGTCCAGTGATCCACTCCTGGATCACTTTTCTACCGCTTGACTGACTCATGGCAAGGCACACACCAGGTGCAGTACACAACATGGCATAATATAGAGCCTATGGCTAAGGCATAGGGGACGATGTTCATCCTTTCTCTTTCTTCTGCCGTTGTAGAGATTTGAGTCTCACTCAGCTTCACACCTTACAAATCAGTCGAGAACTCTTTCTCTGATTGATCCATTTTGAACTCTTTCAAAATCTTGTCAAGGTATGTACTCATTGAAAGTCTCATCTAGCATCTTGATCTATCTCTATAGATCTTGATGTTCAACAATTAGGTAGCTTTATCCAGGTCTTCCTTTGAAAAACTCTTTTCGAACAACCATTTATGCTTTCCAGAAATTCTACATCATTTTCGAATAGCAATATGTCATCCACATATACTTATCAGAAACACTATAGTGCTCCCACTCACTTTATTGCAAATACAAGTTTCTCATAAACTTTGTATAGATTTAAACACTTTGATCACCTTATAAAAGTGTATATTCCAACTCCGAGATGCTTGCTTCAGTCCATAGAAGGATCACTGAAGCTTGCTCACCTTTTAGCATCCTTAGGACTGACAAAACCTTCTGGTTGTATCTCATACAACCTTTCCTTAAGGAAGGAAACGATGTTTTGGCATCCATCTGCTAGATTTCATAATTGAAAAATGCAGCAACTTCTAACATAATTCCAACAGACTTTAGCATCGCTACGAGTGAGAAAGTCTCATCGTAGTCAACTCCTTGAACTTGCCGGAAACTTCTTCGCGACAAGTCGAGCTTTATAAATGGTGACATTCACCATCAGCGTTTGTCTTCATTTTAAAGATCCATTTGTACTCAACGACCTGCCGTCAAACGAGCAAGTCTACCAAAGTCTATACTTGGTTTTCATATATGGATCCTTTCTCGGATTTCATGGCCTCTAACCATTTGTTGGAATCCAAGCACATCATCGCTTCTCCATAGCTTGCAGGTTCATCGTTGTCCAACAACATGACCTCCAAGACAGGGTTGTCGTACCGCTCAGGAGCAGTACATGTCCTGGTCGACCTACGAGGTTTGATAGTAACTTGATCCAAAGCTTCATGATCATCATCATTAACTTCTTCTTCAACTAACGTAGGCTTCACAGAAACATCTTCCTGCGCTGCGCTACTCTCTGGTTGAACAAAGGTTCAACAACCTTATGAAGTTCTATCTTCCTCCCACTCAATTCTTTCGTGAGAAACTCTTTCTCGAGAAAGGACCCAGTTTTAGCAACAAACACTTTATGCTTGGATCTGAGATAGAAGGTTTACCCAACTGTCTTTAGGGTATTCTATGAAGATGCATTTGTCCGTTTTGGGTTTAAGCTCATTAGGTGAAACACCCTTTTTCACATAAGTGTTGCAGCCCCAAACATTAAGAAATGACAGCTTAGGTTTCTATCAAACCATAATTCACATGGTGTCATCTCAATGGATTTAGATGGTGCCCTATTTAAAGTGAATGTAGTTGTCTCTAATGCATAACCCCAAAATTATAGTAACAAAACGATAAGAGACATCATAGCATGCACCATATCCAATAGAGCACAACTATGACGTTCAGACACACCATCACACTATGGTGTTCCAGGTGGCATGAGTTGTGAAACAATTTTCACATTGTCTAAAGTTGTATGCCAAACTCGCAACTCGGATATTCATCTCGACGATCATATCGTAGACATTTTTATCTTCTTGTCACGATGATCTTAAACTTCACTCTGAATTTGCTTGAACCTTTCAAACAATTCAGACTTGTGTTTCATTAAGAAATATACACTATATCTACTTCAAATCATCAGTGAAGGTAAGAAAATAACGATATCCACCGCACACTATAAGACTCATTGGATTGCATACATCAACATGTATCATTTCCAATAAGTCACTTGCCCGCTCCATCAAACCAGAAAGCGGGGGTCCTTAGTCATCTTGACCAAGAGGCATGGTTCGCATGTCTCAACCGATTCGAAATCGGATGAGTCCAAAGATCCATCAACATGGAGTTTCTTCATGCGTTTTATACCAATATGACATTTAGCGGCAGTGCCACAAGTATGTGGTACTATTATTATTAACTTTGTATCTTTTGGCATTAATGTTATGAACATGTGTATTACTACGATCAAGATTCAACAAACCATTCTCACTGGGTGCTTGACCATTGAAGGTATTATTCATGTAAACAGAATAACCATTATTCTCTAACTTAAATGAATAACCGTGTTGCAATAAACACGATCCAATCACGTTCATGCTCAACGCAAAACACCAAATAACATTTATTTAGGTTTGTCACTAATCCCGAAGGTAGAGATAGCGTGCGATGTTGATCACATCAACCTTGGAAACATTTCCAACACACATCGACACCTCACCCTTAGCTAGTTCTCCGTTTATTCCGTAGCTTTTATTTCGAGTTACTAACATTTAGCAACCGAACCGGTATCCAATACCCAGGTGCTACTAGGATTACTAGCAAGGTACACATCAATAACACGTATATCAAATATACTTCTGTCAACGTTGCTAGCCTTCTTATCTACCAAGTATCTAGGGTTGTTCCGCTTCAGTGATCGCTCTCCTCATAATCGAAGCAATTAGTCTCGGGTTTGGGTTCAACTTTGGGTTGCTTCACCGGAGCAGCAACTGACTTGCTATCCATGAAGTTTCCCTCCTTGCCCTTGCCCTTCTCGAAACTAGTGGTTTTACTAACCATCAACACTTGATGCTCCTTCTTGATTTCTACCTTCGCAGTGTCAAACATCGCGAACAACTCAGGGATCATTATTTCTATCCCTGGCGTTTATAGTTCATCACCAAGTTCTAGTAGCTTAGTGACAGTGACTTGGAGAACAATATCAATCACTATCTTATCTGGAAGATCAACTCCCACTCGATTCAAGCGATTGTAGCACCCAGACAATCTGAGCACACGCTCAATGATTGAGCTATTCTCCTTCATCTTACAAGCAAAGAATCTTGTTGGAGATCTCATATCTCGCAACACGGGCACGAGCCTGAGATCCTAATTTCAGCTCTTAGAACATCTCATATGTTCCATGACGTTCAAAACGTTTCGGAGCCTCAATTCTAAGTTGTAATGCATGACGCACTAAACTATCAAGTAGTTATCAAAACGTGCCTGTCAGATGTTCACAACATCTACAAACAACGCTAGAGGGTTTGGCGCACCGAGCGGTGCATTAAGGACATAAGCCTTCTGTGCAGCAATGAGGACAATCCTCAGATCACGGAGTCAGTCCGCAATATTGCTACCATCATCTTTCAACTCTATTTCTCTAGGAACATACAAAAATTCAAGGGAGCTATAGCGTGAGCTAGTAATCTACAACACAGTTTGCAAAGACACTACTGACTATGTTCATGATAATGAGTTCAATTAATCGTATTACTTAAGAACTCCCACTCAAATTGACATCCCTCCAGTCATTCGAGTGATACATGATCCAAATTCACCAACTCAAGTCCGATCATCACGTGAGTTGAGGTGATTTCAATGGTGAACATCATCATGTTGATCATATCTACTATATGACTCATGTTCGACCTTTCGGTCTCTTGTGTTCCGAGGCCATGTCTGTACATGCTAGGCTCGTCAAGTTTAACCCGAGTGTTTTGCATGTGCAACACTGGCTTGCACCCGTTGTATGTGAACGTAGAGTCTATCACACCCGATCATCACATGGTGTCTCAACACGACGAACTTTCGCAACGGTGCACACTCGGGGAGAACACAATTTATCTTCAAATTTAAGTGAGGGATCACCTTATAATGCTACCGTCGTCCTAAGCAAAACAAGGTGCATAAAAGGATTAACATCACATGCAAATCATAAGTGACATGATATGGCCATGAACTTGTGCTTTTGATCTCCATCTTGAAAGCACCGGCATGATCTCCATCGTCACCAGCATGACACCATGATCTCCATCATCTTGATCTCCATCAACGTGTCGCCATCGGGGTTGTCGCGCCCAACATGCTTCTACTACTATTGCTACCGTTTAGCGATAAAGTAAAGCATTACATAGCGCTTAATGATTGACACACAGGTCATACAATAATTAAAGACAACCCTATGGCTCCTGCCGGTTGCCGTACTCATCGACATGCAAGTCGTGATAATCTATACATCACATGATCATCTCATACATCACATATATCACATCATGTAATTGGCCATATCACATCACAACATACCCTGCAAAAACAAGTTAGACATCCTCTAATTGTTGTTGCATGTTTTACGTGGCTGCTACGGGTATCTAGCAAGAACAATTCTCATCTATGTAAAAACCACAACGGTGATACACTAGTTGCTTTTCAACCTTCTCAAGGACCGCCTTTGTCGAATCCGATCCAACTAAAGTGAGAGAAACTGGCACCCGCAAGCCATCTATGCAACAAGTTGCGGTTGAGGGAACCGGTCTCTCGTAAGCGTACGAGTAATGTTGGTCTGGGCCGCTTCATCTCACAATACCGCTGAACCAAAACACAACCAAGGGAGGAAGCAATCTAAGCATCAACGCCCACAAACTCTTTGTGTTCTACTCGAGATCTCATCTACACATAGACCTAGCTCATGATGCCACTGTTGGGGAACATCGCATGGGAAACAAAAAAATTCCTACGCACACGCAAGATCTATCCATGGTGATGACCATCTACGAGAGGGAGAGTGGATCTACGTACACTTGTAGATCGCTAAGCGGGAAGCGTTAAGAAACGCGGTTGGTGTAGTCGAACGTCTTCGCGATCCAAATCGCCGAGCGTCCCGCGATCTCATCACGATTCGTCCCGCGATCCAATCACGATCCGTCACGCGAACTCATCATGATCCGTCCCGCGATACAAGCACGATCCGTCTCGCGAACTCATCACAATCCGTTCCGCAAACTCATCATGATCCGTCTCGCGATCTTGATCACGGTCCTTCCGATCTAGCGCCGAACGGACGGCACCTCCGCGTTCAGCACACGTACAGCTCGATGACGATCTCCGCCTTCTTGATCCAGCAAGAGGGAGCGGAGAGGTAGACGAGTTCACCGGCAGCATGACGGCGACGCGGTGATGGTGGTGGAGCAATTTCGGCAGGGCTTCACCTAAGCACTGCAGAAATCCGATCTAGAGGAGAAACTATGCACTGGAGGAACGGGCAGCACGTGGCTAAAAATTCTGTGCAAAAACCCTAAAACCTCCAGTATATATAAGAGGAAGAGAGGAGGAGGCTTGGCACAAGGGCCAAGCCTCCAAGGAGTCGGCCGAACTAGGTGGAGGAGGTGGACTCCACCTCCAATCCTAGTAGGACTAGGATTCACCCTATTTTTGCCTTTTTCCACTTTTTCTCTTTTGGCCTCTTTTCCCAAACTGCATGGGCCTTGTGTGGGACTTCCACCAGCCCACTAAGGGTTGGTAAACACTCTCCCATAGCCCATGGAGCCTCTTGGGTCGCAATACCCCCCCCCCCCCGATGGTCTCCCGGTACACTACCGGCACTCCCAATACACTACCGATGAGCTCGAAACTTTTCCGGCGACCAAAATAGGACTTCCTATATATGAATCTTTACCCCCGGACCATTCTGGAGCTCCTCATGACGTCCGATATCTCATCCGGGACTCCGAACAACCTTCGGTCACCACCATACATAACTCTATACTACCGAAACGTCACCAAACCTTAAGTGTGCAGACCCCGCGGGTTCGAGAACTATGTAGACATGACCGAGACACCTCTACGGTCAATAACCAATAGCGGGACCTGGATGCCCATATTGGTTCCTACATATTCTACGAAGATCTTTATCGATCGAACCTCTATGTCAAGGATTCAGTTAATCCCGTATGATGTTCCCTTTGTTCTTCGGTATGTTACTTGCCCGAGATTCGATCGTCGGTATCTCCATACCTAGTTCAACCTCGTTATAGACAAGTCTCTTTACTCGTTCCGTAATACAAGATCTCATGACTAACACTTAGGCACATTGCTTGCAAGGCTTGTTGTGATGTTGTATTACCGAGTGGGCACTGAGATACCTCTCCGTCACACGGAGTAACAAATCCCAGTCTTGATCCATGCCAACTCAACAGACACCCTTGGAGATACCTGTAGAGTACCTTTATAGTCACCCAGTTACATTGCAACGTTTGATACACACAAGGCACTCCTCCGGTGTCAGTGAGTTGCATGATCTCATGGTCATAGGAACATATACTTGACATGCAGAAAACAGTAGCAATAAACTGACACGATCATATGCTACGTTTGTAGTTTGGGTCTTGTCCATCTCACCATTCTCCTAATGATGTGATCCCGTTTATCAAATGACATCTCATGTCCATGGCTAGGAAACCTTAACCATGTTTGATCAACGAGCTAGTCTGTGAGAAGCATACTAGGGACATGGTTTGTCTATGTATCCACACATGCATCTAAGTCTCCGATCAATACAATTATAGCATGGATAATAAACGATTATCATGAACAAGGAAATATGATAATAACTAATTTATTATTGCCTCTAGGGCATATTTCCAACAGGCTTCTGGTGCTGCTGCTGAAGAGGAGGAACCTGCCGCTAAGTCCCCTCCCAAGAAGAAAGCCAAGAAACTGTTGGCTGTTGCTATGCCTAAGTCAGGCACCTCCAAGAGCACCAAGCTGCTCCCAAGAAATCTGCTGCACAGAAGTCCAAGAGGACTACCAGAGATATCCCTGCTACTGGGAAGAACAAGAAGTCCACATTCAGAGAAGATGATGATGATGATGCTATGACTGTTCTGATGAAGCTCGGACCTCACCTTCCTGTACATGATGCGAGCCATCCTACAACTGAGGATATGAAGAAGAGGAAGGATTCAGGGTTGAGGACATAGAGAGCTATTGATCCATATGCCCAGAGAAGGAAGACTGCTGTATACTACATGTTTTACACCAAAGAGCAACAAGACTTCTATGAGACAGTTTTGCTTGACAAGAGCCCTGCAGTCAGTGACATGAGATATGTGGACTGGAAGTATATCAAGAATAATGAGGACTACTTTCCATGTGTCCAAGACAACTTCCATTGCATTGGCCTTGATCAATTTGTTGGCAAGGAGTTCACTGCTTGGAATGATGAGATCATCATGCAATTCTACTCCACTGCTCATTTTTATGGAGATGGCAGGACTGTTTGGATGATTGAAGGAGCAAGATATGAGTCTACTATTGATGAATGGGCTACCATCTTAGGAGTCGCAGAGGTTTAGTATGGAGATTTGTATGTCTACTCAGAATCCAAGGAGAACCACAACTCTATGAAGGATATGTATAATCCTATTCCAGCTGCCAACAGGCAATCTCACAAGCTTTGTTCTATCTACTTTCTCCAGCCAGGCCTCCATACCATGAACACTATCCTGAGGCATACCTTGATGCCCAAGTCTGGAGATGAGAACATGATTCGTGGATATTCCATCAACATGCTCATCCATCTTGATTGTCACACTAGGATTCGAGTGATGGATTTGATAGTGAGACAGTGAAGAGGGTTGTTGCTGATCAAAAGCGCTCATGCTGCTATGCACCCTATATTCAGATGCTTATCAATTCTAAGCTTGAGAAGCACATCTTTGCTCTGGATAGACCCCACTTGCCACTTCAGCCAGATCTCGAGGACAATGTTGTGGTGATGGACCCAGATCATACCACATCAGCTGCAGCTCAGGCAGAGGCAAAGGCAGAGACAGAGGCAGCTCGAGCCACTAGTGCTCAGGTCCCCAGATCCAGGAACGAGGAGATGGATCTCTTGATCTCCACCATCTTGGATATGAAGAAGGACATCAAGACCATCATGGACACTCAGGAGAGCATTGTGAACATTATTGATGATAGAGTGAAAACTCTTAATGACAAGGTAGATAGGCTGACTAAGACAATCAATGAGCTTACGAAGGAGGTTGATGAAGCCCCAATCTATCGCACCTCTTAAGAGTCTGAGTATTCTGATGATGAGGAGGATAGTGCACCTGTCAGGACTACTGCCCAGTTCATGACTAAGGTCAGGACACCTACAGTGCCAGCTCCAGAGAAGAGGCCTTCATCTTCTGCTCCGGCCATAGTGACATCAGCTCCATCAGCTCCAGTGCCCCCAGTTTCTACTCCAGCTCCATCTAGGACTTCAACGAAGTCTTCGCCGACGCAGTTATCTCGACTCCGTCATCGTGTGTCGGAGGAGATTAGCCACAGAAGGATGATTAGCTATATCTCTTCGAATTTTTTGGTAACTTGTTGCCAAAGGGGAGAATTTGTATATACATCTTAGGCTTCGAGTGAGAGAGTGACTGCTTTTGTTGCTGCTTTTCAAAACAATTGTTTTTTTGGTTTGGATGTGATATACTTTTGGTTGCTTGCTGTTTAAACACACACAAAAGTCTATTTGTGTTTGATCATACATTGTTATGTGTGTTGCTACTATTTCCTATCTTTTTGATGGTTATATGATGATCATTCACTTTGCTTAATGTGTTGTGCTATGTTTTTAACTCTTATTACTCTCGCACACCACTAAGTTGTATGTGACATGGAAGAAGTGCCCCATGTACCTAATCGATTGTGCATTTGCATTCAAACACAAATGTAAAATAATGCACAAATTTAGGGGGAGCTCTTGCTTATCACATACTTCTCAAAGTGACGATTATATTCATTAATTATATCATATGTCAAAGCTTTGATCTATATGTTGTCATCAATTTCCAAAAAGGGGATATTGAAAGCACATTTGCTCCCTTGGTGGTTTTGGTAATTAATAACAACATATATGTCATTGAACTAATGTTTCCACTAAGTATGTTTCAGAAAAAGTTCAATGATGGGTTGGCAAAAGGATTGTGGAATGCCCCATGATGCAAGGGAATAGATTGGCAAATCTTCAAGCAAAGGACTCTACATTTTACATTTGTGAGAACTCACTTTGAGTCCATAGGAAAGCCAATACTATTAAAAGGGGGTAAGGTTTTGTTGGTGAACAAAATGCTCATACGTGCACAAGTGATAGTCACCACATACACCCCACAAGATCTTCCACAAAAGTCTGTCCAAAGACAAGTACTCAAAATCGGTGCAACCAACACATTCCACTCCGTGCCACCGATTCCAGAACCTAGACAGACTCAGCCAAGCCCTAGCCACTTCGGTGCAACCGATTCTGCTTCAGTGCCACCGAGTTTAGGTTGCCAACTTTCTATTATGCAAATTCACGGTATTGGTCCCATCGAGATTGTTGGATTGGCGTCACCGAGCTTGGGCAATCTGACCGTTGGTCACCTTATCGGTGCAACCGAGATTCCTATATCGGTCTCACCGAGATTCAAAAGTTTCCACCTTTTGGTCACTTCGGTACCACCGAGATTAACACATCGGTGTCACCGAGTTGGTCATTTTGTGTGTAACGGTTGGATTTTTGGAGATGCCTATATACACCCCTCCACCACCACTCACTCACAAGAGAAGCACTCACAATTGTTCCCCACTCATACCTACTAATTTTTTGACAGAGAGCCACCTGCTCATGTGTTGAGATCATGACATTCCCTTCCTACCATATGAATCTTGATCTCTAGCCTCCCCAACTTGCTTTCCACCCAATCAATCTCTTCTACCAAGCCAAATCTGTGAGAGAGTGATTGTGTGTTGAGCAGTCTATCATCTTGAAGCACAAGAGCAAGGAGTTCATCGACACAATCGAGCCTTTTACCTTTTGGAGGGTGGTGCCTCCTAGATTGGTTAGGTGTTGCTTGGGAGCCTCCTACTTGTTGTGGAGTGAACCAAGAAGTTTGTAAGGGCAAGGAGATCGCCTACTTCATGAAGATCTACCCCGAGTAAGGCCAGTCCTCCGTGGACGTAGGCCATCATGGTATAGTCAAGGTTGCTTCTTCGTGGAACCCTCCGTGGGTAGAGCCCTTCGTGGACTCTCGCGACCGTTACCCTCTGTGGGTTGAAGACTCCATAAACGTGGATGTATGGTAGCGCCACCTATCAGAACCACGAGAAAATCATCATGTTACCAATTGCGTTTGATCTTCATACCCTCTCTTTACTTACATGCTTGTCTTTACTTTCCGCTGCTATACTCTTAGACATGCATGATTAGGGTGTACTTGACATAGTATGGATGCTAAAATCTGCCAAGAATTAAAATTGGGAAAAGGTAGATTTTATTTAGTCAAGTAGTCTAATCACCCCCCCCTCTAGCACTACTTTCGATCCTACAAGTGGTATCTGAGCTTTGGTCCCCATTGCATTGGTCTCACAACCTAGGAGAGTATGGCATCTAGTGAGGGAAATTATCACCATAAAGGTTCGTACTTTGATGGCACAAATTTTTCTAGTTGGAAGCACAAAATGAAAATGCATTTGCTTGGTCATAACCCCGTCGTTTGGGCTGTTGTTCGTGCTGGTATGCAAGGTGAATTCTTTGCGGAAGGAAGGGAACCCGATCACAAAGCGACTGTGGAAGAATTGAAGATGTTGCAACTCAATGCTCAAGCATGTGACATTCTCTTCAACTGCCTATGCCCCGAAGAATTCAACAAAATCAGCCGTCTTGAGAATGCAAAAGATATTTGGCATACTTTGATTGATATGCATGAAGGTATAGAACCTGTGAGAGAGTCCAAGTTGGATGTTCTTCAAAGTCAACTTGGTAAGTTCAAGATGAATGATGGTGAAGGAGTTGTGGAGATGTAATATAGGCTAGCTCTCATCACAAATTAGATTGTCGTCTTAGGAAGCGAAGAAATGACTAACAAATTCATCATCAAGAAGATACTTCGAGCTTTGGATGATCGATATGACACCGTTTGCACATTGATCCAAATGATGCCCAACTACAAAGATCTCAAGCCAACGGAAGTGATTGGAAGAATTGTTGCTCATGATATGACACTCAAGTGTTGGGCAACGTTGCATGGAAAAAAAAATCCTACACACACGCAGATATATCCATGGTGATGAGCATCTACGAGAGGGAGAGTGGATCTATGTACCCTTGTGGATCGCTAAGTGGGAAGCGTTAAGAAACGCGGTTGGTGTAGTCGAACGTCTTCGCGATCCAAATCGATGTGCGTCCCGCGATCCAATCACGATCCGTCCCGTGATACAATCACGATCCGTCCCGCGATCTAATCATGATCCATCAAACGAACTTGATCACGATCCTTCCGATCTAGCGCCGAATGGACGACACCTACGCGTTCAACACACATACAACTTGATGACGTTCTCCGCCGTCTTGATCCAACAAGAAGGAGCGGAGAGGAAGAAGAGTTCTCCGGCAGCGTGACGGCGCTCCAACGATGGTGGTCTATTTCGGCAGGGCTTCGCCTAAGCACTACAGAAAACCGATCTAGAGGAGAAACTATGCACTGGAGGAATGGGCAGCACGTGGCTGAAAATCCTGTGCAAAACCCCAAAAACCTCTAGTATATATAAGAGGAAGATAGGAGGAGGCTTGGAACAAGGGACAAGCCTCTAAGGAGTCGTCCGAACCAGGTGGAGGAGGTGGACTCCACCTCCAATCCTAGTAGGACTAGGGTTCACCCTATTTTTGCCCTTTTCCACTTTTTCTCTTTAGGCCTTTTTCCCCAAACCGCATTGGCCTTGTGTGGGACTTACAGCAGCCCACTAAGGGCTGGTAAACACTCTCCCACAGCCCATGGAGCCTCTTGGGTCGAAATACCCCTCCCGGTGGTCTCCCGGTACACTACCGGCACTCCCGGTACACTACCGATGAGCCCGAAACTTTTCCGGCGACCAAAACAGGACTTCCTATATATGAATCTGTACCTCCGAACCATTCCCGAGCTCCTCGTGACGTCCGGGATCTCATTCGGGACTCCGAACAACCTTCGGTCACCACCATACATAACTCTATACTACCGAAACGTCACCAAACCTTAAGTGTGCAGACCCTGCGGGTTCGAGAACTATGTAGACATGACCGATACACCTCTACGGTCAATAACCAATAGCGGGACCTGGATGCCCATATTGGTTCCTACATATTCTACGAAGATCTTTATCGGTCGAACCTCTATGTCAAGGATTCAGTTAATCCCGTATGATGTTCCCTTTGTTCTTCGGTATGTTACTTGCCCGAGATTCGATCGTCGGTATCTCCATACCTAGTTCAACCTCATTATCGACAAGTCTCTTTACTCATTCCGTAATACAAGATCTCGTGACTAACACTTAGTCACATTGCTTGCAAGGCTTGTTGTGATGTTGTATTACCGAGTGGGCCCTGAGATACCTCTCCGTCACACGGAGTAACAAATCCCAGTCTTGATCCATGCCAACTCAATAGACACCCTCGGAGATACCTGTAGAGCACCTTTATAGTCACCCAGTTACGTTGCGACGTTTGATACTCACAAGGAACTCCTCCGGTATTCGTGAGTTGCATGATCTCATGGTTATAGGAACATATACTTGACATGCAGAAAACGGTAGCAATAAACTGACATGATCATATGCTACGTTTGTAGTTTGGGTCTTGTCCATCACATCATTCTACTAATGATGTGATCCTGTTATCAAATGACATCTCATGTCAATGGCTAGGAAACCTTGACCATCTTTGATCAACGAGCTAGTTCACTAGAGGCATACTAGGGACAAAGTGTTGTCTATTTACCCACACATGTAATGTGTTTCCAATTAATACAATTATAGCATGGATAATAAACGATTATCATGAACAAGGAAATATAATAATAAACACTTTATTTATTGCCTCTAGGTCATATTTCCAACAGTCTCTCACTTGCACTAGAGTCAATAATCCAGCTCACATCACTATGTGATTTACATTGTAATGAATCGAACACACATGCAGTTCTGGTGTTGATCATGTTTAGCCCTTGGAAGAGGTTTAGTCAACGGGTCTGCAACATTCAGATCCGTGTGCACTTTGCAAATATTTATGTCCTTCTCCTCGATGTAATCGTGGATGGAGTTGAAGCGTCGCTTTATGTGTCTGGTCCTCTCGTGAAACCTTGGTTCCTTGGCCAGAGCAATGGCACCAGTGTTGTCACAGAACAGGTTCATTGGATTCAGTGCACGGGGCACTACTCCAAGATCTATCATGAACTGCTTCATCCAGACACCTTCCTTCGCCGCCTCCGAGGCTGCGATGTACTCCGCTTCACATGTAGAATCGGCTACCACGCTTTGCTTGGAACTGCACCAGCTTACCGCTCCCCCCTTGAGAATAAATACATGTCTGGTTTGTGGCTTAGAATCATCCAGATCAGTGTCAAAGCTTGCATCGACGTAACCCTTTACGACGAGCTCTTCATCACCTCCATAAACGAGAAACATTTCCTTAGTCCTTTTCAAGTACTTAAGGATATTCTTGACCGCTGCCCGGTGTTCCAGTCCAGGATCACTTTCAAACCTTCCGACCATACTTATGGCAAGGCTGACATCGGGTCTTGTGCACAGCATTGCATACATGATAGAGCCTACGGCTGAAGCATAGGGGATGACACTCATCTTTTCTCTATCTTCTGCAGTCACTGGGCATTGAGTCTTACTCAACTTCACACCTTGTAACACAGGCAAGAACCCCTTCTTGGACCGATCCATTTTGAACTTCTTCAAAACTTTATCAAGGTATGTGCTCTGTGAAAGTGCTATTAAGCGTCTCGATCTATCTCTATAGATCTTAATGCCTAATATGAAAGCAGCTTCTCCTAGGTCCTTCATTGAAAAACTCTTGTTCAAATATTCCTTCACGCTTTCCAGCATTTCTATATTGTTTCCAATCAGCAATATGTCATCCACATATAATATTAGAAATGCTATAGAGATCCCACTCACTTTCTTGTAAATACAAGCTTCTCCATAAACTTGTATAAACTCAAATGCTTTGATCACCTCATCAAAACGCTTATTCCAACTCCGAGATGCTTGCACCAGCCCATAAATGGATCGCTGGAGTTTGCAAACTTTGTCAGCATTCTCTAGATAGACAAAACCTTCTGGTTGCATCACATACAACTCTTCCTCAAGGAAACCGTTGAGGAACGCTGTTTTGACATCCATCTGCCAAATTTCATAGTCGAAATAAGCAGCTATTGCCAACATGATTCTGACAGACTTAAGCATCGCTATGGGTGAGAAGGTCTCATCGTAGTCAACTCCTTGAATTTGTGAAAAACCCTTTGCCACAAGTCGAGCTTTATAGACGGTGACATTACCGTCCGCGTCTGTCTTCTTCTTAAAGATCCATTTGTTCTGAATGGCCTTTCGCCCTTCAGGTAATACTTCCAAAGTCCATACTTTGTTTTCATACATGGATCCCATCTCGGATTTCATGGCCTCTAACCATTTCTCAGAATCCGTGCCCATCATTGCTCCTCCATAGCTCGTAGGTTCATTGTTATCCAACAAAATGACCTCCAAGATTGTTGGATCAACATCATCGAGATTGGGCAATCTGACTGTTGGTCACCTTATTGGTGCAACCGAGATTCCTATATCGGTCTCATCGAGATTCAAAAGTTGCCACCTTTTGGTCACTTCGGTACCACCGAGATTAACACATCGGTGTCATCGAGTTGGTCATTTTGTGTGTAACTGTTGGATTTTTGGAGATGCCTATATATACCCCTCCACCACCACTCACTCACAAGAGCAGCACTCAGAACTGTTCCCCACTCATACCTACTGATTTTCTGAGAGAGAGCCACGATTCATGTGTTGAGATCATGCCATTCCATTCCTACCATATGAATCTTGATCTCTAGCCTCCCCAACTTGCTTTCCACCCAATCAATCTCTTCTACCAAGCCAAATCTGTGAGAGAGTGATCGTGTGTTGATGAGTCTATCATCTTGAAGCACAAGAGCAAGGAGTTCATCGACATAATCGAGCCTTTTACCTTTTGGAGGGTGGTGCCTCCTAGATTGGTTAGGTGTTGCTTGGGAGCCTCCTACTTGTTGTGGAGTGAACCAAGAAGTTTGTAAGGGCAAGGAGATCATCTAGTTCATGAAGATCTACCCCGAGTTAGGCTAGTCCTCCACGGACGTAGGCCATCATGGTATAGTCAAGGTTCCTTCTTCGTGGAACCCTTCATGGGTAGAGCCCTCCATGGACTCTCGCGACTGTTACCCTCCGTGGGTTGAAGACTCCATAAACGTGGATGTACGATAGCGCCACCTATCGGAACCACAGAAAAATCATCGTGACACCAATTGTGTTTGATCTTCATACCCTCTGTTTACTTACATGCTTGTATTTACTTCCTGCTACTATACTCTTAGACATGCATGATTAGGGTGTACTTGACATACTATGAATGCTAAAATCTGCCAAGAATTAAAATTGGGAAAAATTAGATTTTATTTAGTCAAGTAGTCTAATCACCCCCCTCTAGCACTACTTTCGATCCTATAGCGAGACATACACTGCTCCTCCGGGAAGTTCCACTACTTTGGCAGAAATTATAGCCAAAGAGGAGTTGCCTATCAATTAAGCTGGGACTTCAAAATAACTTGAGAACTAATTCCTCTAGCCTCCCAATGTCAACTCAAATGCTTCCAGTTTTAGCTGGGACTTTGAAATAACTTGAGAACTAATTCATGTAACCCCCAAGTGCCGGCTCAAATGCTTGCAATTTAAGATGGTACTTTGAAATAACTTGAGAACTAATTCCTGTTGCCCCCAAGTGCCAGCTCAAATGCTTGTAGTTTAAGCTAGGACTTTGAAATAACTTGAGAACTAATTCCTATAGCTCCCAAGTACTGGCTCAAATGCTTGCAGTTAAGCTAGGACTATTAATTTGTATGAACCCATGTAAATTTCAAATTCCGTCTTATCTGTGCAGGATATGTTAAATAGACAGAAACATAGGCTGCTAGTTTGTTGATGGATTTGAAAGCTGAAAAGAGGCTACAAGAAAAAGTAGAACGTCTATCAGCAGATTATCACAAGTCGCTTCTGGCATGTACAAAGAAGCTAGAGAAGGCCAACACTGAGTTTGAAGAAGAACAAGCCGACTTGGTCAAGCATGCAGAAAAGGTCGAGTCATGTCATAAGCCGGTGGCGGAAGAGTTCAAAATTTTAAAGGTCCATATTCAAGACATGTGCATAGCCATATTTGGTAAGTATACTTTGTCCATCGATAAGCCGAGAAAAGTATTTCCGGGCCAATGTTTGATCGAGTTACTGACTTGCTCTTCTCATTTGTATAGGCATTAAACACCGTAATCTGAGGGAACTGTCTTTGACCAAGCCGAAAGCCTGTTATAAGTTCAAGGAGCGTCTCTTTGTGGGTGGTGCCTGTTGGTAATATGCCCTAGAGGAAATAATAAATTAGTTACTATCATATTTCCTTGTTCATGATAAACGTATATTGTCAATGCTAGAATTGTATTGATCGAAAACTCAGATACATGTGTGGATACATAGATAACACCATGTCCCTAGCATGCCTCTAATAGACTAGCTCGTTGATAAAATTGGTCAAGGTTTCCTAGCCATGGACATAAGATGTCATTTGATAATGGGACCACATCATTAGGAGAATGATGTGATGGACAAGACCCAAACTATAAACATAGCATATGACCGCGTCAGTTTATTGCTATAGTTTACTGCATGTCAAGTATTTGTTCCTATGACCATGAGATCATGCAACTGACTGACACCGGAGGAGTACCTTGTGTGTATCAAATGTCGCAATGTAACTGGGTGACTATAAAGGCGCTCTACAGGTATCTCCAAGGGTTTATGTTGGGTTGGCATGGGTCAAGACTGGGATTTGTTACTCCGTGTGATGGAGAGGCATCTCAGGGCCCACTCGGTAATACAACATCACAACAAGCCTTGCAAGCAAAGTGACTAAAGTGTTAGCCCTAGGATCTTGTATTACGGAACCAGTAAAGAGACTTGCCAGTAACGAGATTGAACTAGGTATAGAGATACTAACGATCGAAACTCGGGCAAGTAACACACCGAAGAACAAAGGAACTGGATACGGGATTAACTGAATCCTTGACATAGAGGTTCAACCTATAAAAATCTTCATAGAATATGTAGGAACCAATATGGGCATCCAGGTCTCGCTATTGGTTATTGACCATAGAGGTGTGTCGGTCATGTCTACATAGTTCTCGAACCCATAGGGTCTGCACACTTAAGGTTCGGTGACGTTTGGGTAGTATTGAGTTATGTATGTTGGTGACCGAAGGTTGTCCGGAGTCTCGGATGAGATCCCAGACATTAGAGGAGCTCCAAAATGGTCTGGAGGTAAAGATTAATATATAGGAAAGTGGTATTGGGTTCCGGAAAAGTTTCGGGCACTACCGGTAGTGTACCGGGAGTGACGAATGGGTTCTGGGGGTCCACCAAGTGGGGCCCACCCACCCAAGGAGCCACATGGGCCTAGGAGGTGGCGCACCAGCCCTTGGTGGGCTGGGCAACCAGCCCCTATGAGGCCTTGCGCAAGAGGTGGAGAGGAGGCCAAGAGGGAAGGAGTCCTACTAGGATTCCGCCTCCCTTGTGGGAGGTGGTCTCCTCCTCTCTCTTGTACGCCATGCCCCTAGGGTGTTCCCTAGGGCGCCTCCCACCTACCCCCTCTCCTCCTATATATATTGGATGGTTTTGGGGGAAGCCACCACCTGAAAAGCCACGTGCTACACTCCTCCCTCTAGCTCGTCTCTCTCCTCTAGATCTGTTCGGTATAGCTTAGCGAAGCTCTGTCGGATTAGCTCCACCACCGCCGCCACCACGCCATTATGCTGCCGGAGAACTCATCTACCTTGCCACCCTCGCTTGCTGGATTAAGGAGGTGGAGATCTTCATCGAGTTGTACGTGTGCTGAACGTGGAGGTGCCTAATACGTCTACAACGTATCTATAATTTTTGATTGTTCCATGCTGTTATATTATCAATCTTGGATGTTCTATAATCATTTTATAGTCATTGTATATCATTTTTTGGTACTAACCTATTGACATAGTGCCAAGTGCCAGTTGCTATTTTTTCCATGTTTTTTACATCGCAGAAAATCAATACCATAGGAAGTCCAAATGCCACGAAACTTCACGATGATTTTTTATGGGCCAGAAGGAACACAACGGGCCCTGGCTATGCCTGGGGGTGCCCCGAGGGAGGAACAACCCACCAGGGCGTGCTAGGAGACCCAGGCGCACCCTGGTGGGTTGTGCCCACCTCGGGTGCCCCCCCGAACCGCCTCTTCGCTCTATAAATACCCCAATATTCTAGAAACCCTAGAGCGACAGACGAAATATTCATCCAGCCGCCACAGAGTCTAGAACCACCAGATCCAATCTAAACACCATCTCGGATGGGGTTCACCACCTCCATTGGTGCCTCTCCTATGATGCGTGAGTAGTTCTTTGTAGACCTTCTGGTCCATAGTTAGTAGCTAGATGGCTTTCTCTCTCTCGCTGGATTCTCAATGCAATGGTCTCTTGGAGATCCATATGATGTAACTCTTTTGCGGTGTCTTTGTTGGGATCGATGAACTTTGAGTTTATGATCATATCCATCTTTTTATATCCATGCAAGTTATTTGAGTTTCTTTGATCTCTTATATGCATGATTGCTTATAGCCTCGTATTTCTTCTCCGATATTTGGGTTTTGTTTGGCCAACTTGATCTATTTATCTTGCAATGGGAAGAGGTGCTTTGTAGTGGGTTCAATCTTACGGTGCTTGATCCCAGTGATAGAAAGGGAAACGACACGTATGTATCGTTGCTACTAAGGATAAAACGATGGGGTCTATCTCTACATAGATAGATCTTGTCTACATCATGTCATCGTTCTTATTGCATTACTCTGTTTCTCCATGAACTTAATACACTAGATGCATGCTGGATAGCGGTCGATGTGTGGAGTAATAGTAGTAGATGCAGGCAGGAGTCGGTCTACTAATCTTGGACGTGATGCCTATGTAATGATCATTTCCTAGATATCGTCTTGAGTATTTAAAGTTCTATCAATTGCCCAACAGTAATTTGTTCACCCACGGTTTGCTATTTTTCTCGAGAGAAGCCACTAGTGAAACCTACGGCCCCTGGGTCTCTTTCTCATATTATTTGCCTTTGCGATCTACTTTTCTCTTGCATTTATTTTCAGATCTATACTTCCAAAAACCCAAAAATACCTTGTTGCACTTTATTTTATTTGGCGTTCGATCTATCAACATTTACAACTTTCTCCCGTCCACGTGCCTTTCTGGCGCTGTTACCCGAAAGGGATTGACAACCCCTTTAACACGTCGGGTTGCGAGTATTTGTTATTTGTGTGCAGGGGTTGTTTACGTTGTGTTGCTTGGTTCTCCTACTATTTCGATAACCTTGGTTTCATATCTGAGGGAAATACCTACCGCCGCTGTGCTGCATCATTCGTTCCTCTTTGAGGAAATACCGACATAGCTTCAAGCGACATCAAAAGGAATTTCTGGCGCCATTGCCGGGGAGGATCTTCAACATATACCAGGTTCCTATTCACATATCTCATCTCCTTGAAATTTACATTATTTGCCATTTGCCTCTTGTTTTCCTCTCCCCCACTTCACAAAAAATTGCCGTTTTATTTGCCTCTATTTCTCCGTTCGCCGTTTTCTTGCCGGATCTGTTTTTTGTGTGCTTTCTTGTTTGCGTAGTCATGACGCCTCAAAGGAAATATTATGATGTTCCTTACCCAAATATTTTGCTTGAAATTGAAAAAAGTACTAAGGAATATATGACTACACAATTTGAGCATAATAAGTATTTTACCGAAGAACTTAAGGAACACTCCGTTGTGCTAGATACTATTACAAAACAACTTGATGATATCAGTAGAGAAGTTTGCAACCTTCCATCTAAGTATGCCTTTTCTGAAAGTTTGTTGGGAGAAATATCTGATGCACAAGCTACCTTGGTAAATCAAATGGCTTGTAAACCAATCTCATTGGAAGATAAAAATGATGATGATCTTAAAATGATTGGTGTTTCTTCTATTGATTCCTTGTTTATTAAAGTTAAGATTGATGAAAAAGGGACTAGAGAAGAGTCAACTTTAGGTAGAAGGCATCCCAATATTTCGGAGGGTGAAAATCTTGTTGAGAAAATTGATGAAAATGGGTTTGGAGAGGTCAAAACTTTAACTAGTGATGTGCCCACTCTTTTGGATTACAAAGACTTTGATTATGATAGTTGCTCTTTGATTGATTGTATTTCTTTGTTGCAATCCATGATAAATTCACCCCATGCTTATGAACAAAATGAAACTTTTACTAAACATATTGTTGATGCTATGATGAATGCTTTCGAAGAATAATTGGAACTAGAAGTATCAATTCCTAGAAAAATGCATGATGAATGGAAACCTACTATCAAAGTCAATATTAAAAATTATGAGTGTTTTGCTTTGTGTGACTTGGGTGCTAGTGTTTCTACAATTCCGAAATCTTTATGTGATGTGCTTGGTCTTACCGATATCGAATCATGTTCTTTAAATTTGCACTTGGTGAATTCTACTATTAAAAAGCCTATGGGAAGAATTAATGATGTTCTTATTCTTGCAAATAGGAATTATGTGCCCATAGATTTTATTGTTCTTGATATTGATTGCAATCCGTCTTGTCCAATTATTCTCGGTAGACCATTTTTACGCACTATCGGCGCCGTGATTGATATGAAAGAAGGCAATATTAAGTTCTAATTTCCTTTGAGGAAGGGTATGGAACACTTTCCTAGAACAAGAATTAGGCCACCATATGAATCAATCATGAGGGTATCTTATGGATCTCAGAACAAAGATGACAAAACTTAGATCCTTGCTTTATGCCTAGCTAAGGGCGTAAAACAATAGTGCTTATTGGGAGTCAACCCAATGAATAAAATTTATTTTTGCTTTTTTGCTTTATGTTCTTGAGTTTTTACAAAATTATGATACTGTTATGATTGTGTTTTTTGCGTTTTAATTAGTGTTTGTGCCAAGTAAAGCCTTTGGGATCATGTTGGGTGATAGTTGCTTTGATCTTGTTGAAAAACAGAAACTTTGTGCGCTAGTCACATAATTATTAAACATCATAGAAGCGTGATAAAATTCTGATTTTTTACACAATATTGATATACAAATTGCTCATGTTTCCCTAATTTTTCAGAATTTTTTGAGTTACAGAAGTATTCGAAATATCTAGATTTCTACAGACTGTTCTATTTTTGACAGATTCTGTTTTCTTTGTGTTGTGTGCTTATTTTGATGGCTCTATGGTTTTCTTTGATGATTTTTTGCCATAGAAAAGTTGGAATACAGTAGGTATAATGCAAGAACAAAATATGAATTGGTTTAATACAGTACTTATAGTAGTGATTTTTTATACTAACGGATCTCACGAAGGTTTTGTTGAGTTTTGTGTGATTGAAGTTTTCAAGTTTTGGATTATCTTACGATGAATGAAGGAAGGATGGAAGATCCTAATCTTGGGGATGCCCCGGCATACCAAGCTATTATACAAAAATGAGCAACCGACTAAGCTTGGGGATGCCTCCGAGTGGCATCCCCGCTTTCTTCCAACGATCATCGGTATTTTACTCGAAACTATATTTTCATTCGTCACATGATATGTGTTTTGCTTGGAGCGTCTTGTATGATATGAGTCTTTGCTTGTTTTATTTTGTGTTTTAAGTCTTGATCCCTTGCTATACACACCTATTTGAGAGAGCCAAAATTATGTCATGACTTGTTAGAATTGCTCTCTATGCTTCACTTAATTTTTTTATGAGCAATGGACTTGCTCTAGTGCTTCACTTATATCTTTTTGAGCACGGTATGCTTAGTATTTTTGAAGAAATGATATCTTACTTCACTTATATTTATTTGAGAGTTAGTAAAGATTTGAAGAAATTCTCTCTTGCTTCACTTAAATTATTTTGAGAGAAAGAAGAAAAATTATGCTCTTGATCTTCGCTTATATTTGTTTGAGCTTATGAAAAGCAACACATGAAAATTAGTCCCAAAGTGATAGATATCCAAGAAGGATATAATAAAAACTTCCATGAAGATCATTGGACAAAATAAACTTGATTCTTAGTAATAGTTTTGAGATATGATGATGTGATATGTGAGTTATGTTGATGAGTAATTATGTTTTAGTAAGAATATTGGTGTTAAGGTTTGTGATTCCCTATGCAAGTACGAAAGTCAATAGTCATGCAATGAAATTATATCCTACTTGTGGTGCATTATTCAGTGTTATTTATGCTTAATGCTTGCTTATGAGATTATCCGTTTCTTAGTTGGTCGCTTCTCAATCTTTTGCTAGCCTTCATTTTGCACCAAGTACGAGCTCTACTTGTGCATCCAAATCCTTAGACCCAGTTTTTGCCACATGAGTCCACTATACCTACCTATATGCGGTATTTTCGTGCCGTTCTAAGAAAATTTGTATGTGCCATCTCTAATTTTCAAAATAAACTTCTCTTTTGTGTGTTTGTGTCGCTCGCGGAGCGGTGAGGGGTGGCTAATATTTTCCATGCTAGATGTGTTATTCTCACAATGAGTGTTTATTCACTTGTCATTGCAAGAGAGTAAGTCAAAGGTATCAGGGATGCCCAGTCCCGAAATGCAAAAAATAAATTTACTTTATGTTGTCAAATAATAAATTCCTTGTAAAGTGTTGGTATGGAGGGCATCCGTGATACAGTTAGCCATGGAAAGTGAAATTATGGTGGAAAAAGGAATAAACTTTATTTTCTGTTTGGGAACCGCCTATGATATATCTAGCATGGAAAGTTTTGGGAACTCTAAGTCGTTTTCGTTGGTGGGATGGATACACCTCCCAAAATGTTTTTATCTCTAAGTTTTTCACTTTGAGCTCTGGCACCTCTACAAATCCCTACTTCCCTCCGCGAAGGGCTTTTCTTTTACTTTATGCAATTTTTATTTTTGAATTTGAGTCTCCATCTTATCTTACCAAAGCACAAAGTAGGAGGCAATATGATCGTACTTAAGTATTGGGTGTAGCTAATATTCGAGTGTGTTTCATGAATGGATCAATGTTTGAGCATGATGGGTTAGGGATAACTTATTTTAGTGTTGATATTTTGAAAGACATGGTTGCTTGTTGATATGCTTGAGTATCTAAATTATTATGTCAAAACTAGACTATTGCTTTGAACAACTAAAAGTCCAAATGTCCATGCTATAAGAAAAAGAATATGATATGACATGTTAGGCAACATTCCACATCAAAAATTCTGTTTTTATCAGTTACCTACTCGAGGACGAGTAGGAGTTAAGCTTGGGGATGCTGATACGTCTCCAACATATCTATATTTTTTGATTGTTCCATGCTGTTATATTATCAATCTTGGATGTTTATAATCATTTTATAGTCATTTTATATCATTTTTTGGTACTAACCTATTTACATAGTGCCAAGTGCCAGTTGTTGTTTTTCCATGTTTTTTACATCGCAAAAATCAATACCGGATGAAGTCCAAACGCCATGAAACTTCATGATGATTTTTTATGGGCCAGAAGGAACACAACAGGCCCTGGATGCGCCTGGGGGTGCCCCGAGGGAGGCACAACCCACCAGGATGCGCTAGGAGGCCCAGGCGCTCCCTGGTGTGTTGTGCCCACCTTGGGTGACCCTTGGACCGCCTCTTCTCTCTATAAATACCCCAATATTCCAGAAACCCTAGAGTGACAGACGAAATATTCATCCAGCCATCGTAGAGTCCAGAACCACCAGATCCAATCTAAACACCATCTCAGATGGGGTTCACCACCTCTATTGGTGCCTCTCCGATGATGCATGAGTAGTTCTTTGTAAACCTTCGGGTCTATAGTTAGTAGCTAGATGGCTTTCTCTCTCTTGCTGAATTCTCAATACAATGGTCTCTTGGAGATCCATATGATGTAACTCTTTTGCGGTGTGTTTGTTGGGATCGATGAACTTTGAGTTTATGATCAGATCTATCTTTTTATATCCATGAAAGTTATTTGAGTTTCTTTGATCTCTTATATGCATGATTGCTTATAGCCTCGTATTTCTTCTCCAACATTTGGGTTTTGTTTGGCCAACTTGATCTACTTATCTTGCAATGGGAAGATGTGCTTTGTAGTGGGTTCGATCTTACGGTGCTTGACCCCAGTGACAGAAAGAGAAACGACACGTATGTATCGTTGCTACTAAGGATAAAACGATGGGGTCTATCTCTACATAGATAGATCTTGTCTACATCATGTCATCGTTCTTATTGCATTACTCTGTTTCTCCATGAACTTAATACACTAGATGCATGCTGGATAGCGGTCGATGTGTGGAGTAATAGTAGTAGATGCAGGCAGGAGTCGGTCTACTAATCTTGGACGTGATGCCTATGTAATGATCATTTCCTGGATATCGTCATGAGTATTTAAAGTTCTATCAATTGCCCAACAGTAATTTGTTCACCCACGGTTTGCTATTTTTCTCGAGAGAAGCCACTAGTGAAACCTATGGCCCCTGGGTCTCTTTCTCATATTATTTGCCTTTGCGATCTACTTTTCTCTTGCATTTATTTTCAGATCTATATTTCCAAAAACCTGAAAATACCTTGTTGCACTTTATTTTATTTGGCGTTCGATCTATCAACATTTACAACTTTCTCCTGTCCACGTGCCTTTCTGGCGCCGTTACCCTTAAGGGATTGACAACCCCTTTAACACGTCGGGTTGCGAGTATTTGTTATTTGTGTGCAGGGGCTGTTTACGCTGTGTTGCTTGGTTCTCCTACTAGTTCAATAACCTTGATTTCATATCTAAGGGAAATACCTATCGCCACTATGTTGCATCATCCCTTCCTCTTTGGGGAAATACCGACGTAGCTTCAAGCGACATTAGTGCCATCTGTTCGGTGCTACATCGGAAGGATCGTGATTGGATCGCGGAACGGTTCATGATTGGATCGCGGGACGAATCACGATCAGATCACGGGATGTCTGGCGATTTGGATCATGAAGACATTCAACTACATCAACTGTGTTTCTCAACGCTTCCTGCTTAGCAATCTACAAGGGTATGTAGATCTACTCTCCCTCTCGTAGATGCTCATCACCATGGATAGATCTTGCGTGTGCGTATGGATTTTTTTGTTTCCCATGCAACGTTCCCTAACAGTGGTATCAGAGCTAGGTCTATGCGTAGATGAGATCATGAGTAGAACACAAAGGAGTTTGTGGGCGTTGATGCTTAGATTGCTTCCTCCCTTGGTCTTTTCTTGATTCAGTGGTATTGTGGGATGAAGCGGCCTGAACCAACTTTACTTGTACGCTTACTAGAGACCGATTCCATCGACTGACATGTAACTTTGTTGCATAAAGATGGCTGGCGGGTGTCTGTCTCTCCTACTTTAGTTGGATCATATTCAACAAAGGCGGTCCTTGAGAAGGTTGAATAGAAGTTTGTGTATCACCATTGTGGTTTTGCATAGTTAAGAATCATTCTTGCTAGACACCCGTAGCAGCCACGTAAAACATGCAACAACAATTAGAGGGCGTCTAACTTGTTTTGCAGGGTATGTTGTGATATGATATGGCCAATTACATGATGAGATATATGTGATGTATGAGATGATCATGTTTTGTATAGAATATCATGACTTGCATGTTGATGAGTATGGCAACCGGCAGGAGCCATAGAGTTGTCTTTAATTATTGTATGCCATGCGTGTCAATCATTAAGCGCCATGTAATGCTTTACTTTATTGCTAAGCGGTAGCAATAGTAGTAGTAGATTGGTGGGCGCGACAACCCCGATGGAGACATGTTGATGGAGATCAAGATGATGGACATCATGGTGTCATGCTGGCGACGATGGAGATCATGGCGGTGCTTTGGAGATGGAGATCAAAAGCACAAGTTCATGGCCATATCATGTCACTTATGATTTGCATGTGATGCTAATCCTTTTATGCATCTTATTATGCTTAGGACGACGGTAGCTTTATAAGGTGATCCCTCACTAAAATTTCAAGATAAAATAGTGTTCTCCCCGAGTGTGCACCGTTGCGAAGGATCGTCATTTCGAAGCACCACGTGATGATCGGGTGTGATAGACTCTACGTTTGCATACAACTGGTGTAAGCCAGTGTTGCACGTGCGGGACACTCGGGTTAAACTTGACGAGCCTAGCATGTACAGACTATTGGAAATATGCCCTAGAGGCAATAATAAATTAGTTATTATCATATTTCCTTGTTCATGATAATCGTTTATTGTCCATGCTAGAATTGTATTGATCGAAAACTCAAATACATGTGTGGATACATAGACAACACCATGTCCCTATTATGCCTCTAATAGACTAGCTCGTTGATCAAAGATGGTTAAGGTGTCCTAGCCATGGACATGAGATGCCATTTGATAGTGGGATCACATCATTAGGAGAATGATGTGATGGACAACACCCAAACTATAAACATAGCATATGATCGTGTCAGTTTATTGCTACTGTTTTCTGCATGTCAAGTATTTGTTCCTATGACCATGAGATCATGCAACTCACTGACACCAGAGGAGTACCTTGTGTGTATCAAACATTGCAACGTAACTGGGTGACTATAAAGGTGCTCTACAGGTATCCCCAAGGGTGTCTGTTGGGTTGGCATGGATCAAGACTGGGATTTGTTACTCCATGTGATGGAGAGGTATCTCAGGGCCCACTCGGTAACACAACATCACTATAAGCCTTGCAAGCAATGTGACTAAAGAGTTAGCCATGGGATCTTGTATTACAAAACGAGTAAAGATACTTGACGGTAACGAGATTAAACTAGGTATAGAGATACCGACGATCGAATCTCGGGCAAGCAACATACCGAAGAACAAAGGGAACAACGTACGGGATTAACTGAATCCTTGACATAGAGGTTCAACCAATAAAGATCTTCATATAATATGTAGGAACCAACATGGGCATCCAGGTCCCGCTATTGGTTATTGACCATAGAGGTGTCTCGGCCATGTCTACATAGTTCTCGAACCCACAGGGTCTGCACACTTAAGGTTCGGTGACGTTTCGGTAGTATAGAGTTATGTATGGTGGTGACCGAAGGTTGTTCGGAGTCCCGGATGAGATCTCGGACATCACGAGGAGCTCCGGAGGTAAATATTGATATATAGGAAGTCCTATTTTGGTCATCAGAAAAGTTTCGGGCTCATCGGTAGTGTGTTGGGAGTGCCGGGAGGGTACCGGGGGACCATCGAGAGGGGTGTCACGCCCCGAGGGGCCTCATGGGCTGTGGGAGGAGAATAACCAGCCCCTAGTGGGTTGGACGAAGCCTGCACTAAAGCCCATGAGGTTTGAGAAGGAAAAAAAACACAAAGGTGGAGAGGTGGAAAGAGTTTCCAAGTGGAAAGGAGGAATCCTACTCCTAATAGGATTGGAGTAGGACTCCTCCACCTCCAATTTCGACCAAACCTTGAGGGTTTGAGGCTGCCTCCTCCCCTCCCTCCCTCCTATATATACTAGAGGATTTAGAGGGAAGAGCTAACCCTAATTGCCACGTGCTCCCTCTACTTCATCTAGATCGGTTTTCTCCTCTAGTCTAGTTGACGGTCCTTAGGCGAAGCCATGCCAGAATAGCTCCACCACCATCGTTGCCGCACCGTCATGATGCCGGAGAACTCATCTACCTCCCTGTTCCCTCTTGCTGGATCAAGAAGGCGGAGATCGTCATCGAGTTGTACGTGTGCTGAACGCGGAGGTGACGTCCGTTCGGCGCTAGATCGGAAGGACCATGATCAAGACCTCGAGACGATTCGTGATTGGATTGCAGGACGGATCGTGGGATGGATTGTGATTGGATCGCAGGACGGATCGTGATGGGATCACGAGATGCTCGGCGATTTGGATCGCGAAGATGTTCAACTACATCAACCGCGTTTCTTAATGCTTCCTGCTTAGCGATCTACTAGGGTATGTAGATCCACTCTCCCCCTCGTAGATGCTCATCACCATGGATAGATCTTGCGTGTGCGTAGGAATTTTTTTGTTTCTGATGCAACGTTCCCCAACAGTTATATCAGAGCTAGGTCTATGTGTAGATGAGATCTCAAGTAGAACACAAAGGAGTTTGTGGGCGTTGATGCTTCATCTTGAACACAATACCTATGAACACAATACCTATGAACAGTTATATATGTAAGTTTGATGTGAACACAATACCTATGAACAGTTTTATGTTGTGATGTGATATGACCAATTACATGATGAGATATATGTGATGTATGAGATGATCATGTATTGCATAGAATATCATGACCTGCATGTCGATGAGTACGGCAACCGGCAGGAGCCATAAGGTTGTCTTTAATTATTGTATGACCTGCGTGTCAATCATTAAGCGCTATGTAATGCTTTACTTTATTGCTAAGCGGTAGCAATAGTAGTAGAAGCATGGTGGGCGCGACAACCCCGATTGCGACACGTTGATGGAGATCATGGTGTCATGCCGGTGACGATGGAGATCATGCCGGTGCTTCAAAAGCACAAGTTCATGGCCATATCATGTCACTTATGATTTGCATTTGATGTTAATCCTTTTATGCACCTTGTTTTGCTTAGGACGACGGTAGCATTATAAGGTGACCCCTCACTTAAATTTAAAGATAAATTGTGTTCTCCCCGAGTGTGCACTGTTGCGAAAGTTCGTCGTGTCGAGACACCACGTGATGATCGGGTGTGATAGACTCTACGTTCACATACAACGGGTGCAAGCCAGTGTTGCACATGCGGAACACTCGAGTTAAACTTGACGAGCCTAGCATGTACAGACATGGCCTCAGGACACAAGAGACCGAAAGGTCGAACATGAGTCATATAGTAGATATGATCAACATGATGATGTTCAGCATTGAAACCACCTCAACTCACGTGATGATCGGACTTGAGTTGGTGAATTTAGATCATGTATCACTCGAATAACCGGAGGGATGTCAATTTGAGTGGGAGTTGTTAAGTAATATGATTAATTGAACTCATTATCATGAACATAGTCATTAGTGTCTTTGCAAATTATGTTGTAGATTACTAGATCACGCTGTAGCTCCCTTGAATTTTTATATGTTCCTAGAAAATTAGAGTTGAAAGATGATGGTAGCAATATTGCGGACTGGGCCCGTGATCTAAGGATTGTCCTCCTCGCTGCACAGAAGGCTTATGTCCTTAATGTACCGCTCAGTGCGCCACCCCCTCTAGCGTCGCCTGTAGATGTTGTGAACATATAACAAGCACGTTCTAATGACTACTTGATAGTTTAGTGTGTCATGCATTACGACTTAGAATTGAGTCTCCAAAACGTTTTGAATGTCACGGAACATATGAGATGTTCTAAGAGCTGAAATTGGGATCTCAGGCTCATGCCCGTGTTGTGAGATATGAGATCTCCAACAAAGATTCTTTGCTTGCAAGATGAAGGAGAATAGCTCAATCATTGAGCATGTGCTCAGATTGTCTGGGTACTACAATCGCTTGAATCGAGTGGGAGTTGATCTTCCAGATAAGATAGTGATTGATATAGTTCTCCAAGTCACTGTCACTAAGCTACTAGAGCTTCGTGATGAACTATAAAATGCCAGGGATAGAAATGATGATCCCTGAGCTATTCGCGATGTTTGACACAGCAAAGGTAGATATCAAGAAGGAGCATCAAGTGTTGATGGTTAGTAAAACCACTAGTTTTGAAAAGGGAAAGGGTAAGGAGGGAAACTTCATGGATGGTAAGTTAGTTGCTGCTCCAGTGAAGCAACCCGAAGTTGAACCCAAACCCGAGACTAAGTGCTTCTATTATGAGGAGAGCGGTCGCTAAAGCGGAATAACCCTATATAATTGGTAGATAAGAAGGCTGGCAACGTTGATAGAAGTATATTTGATATACATGTAATTGATGTGTACCTTGCTAGTACTCCTAGTAGCACCTGGGTATTGGATACCGGTTCAGTTGCTAAATGTTAGTGACTCGAAGTAAAAGCTACGGAATAAACAAAGACTAGCTAAGGGTGAGGTGATGATGTGTGTTGGAAATGTTTCCAATGTTGATGTGATCAACATCGCACGCTCTGTTTGCCTTCGGGATTAGTAATGAACCTAAATAAATGTTATTTGGTGTTTGCGTTGAGCATGAACGTGACTAGATCGTGTTTATTGTAATATGGTTATTCATTTAAGTTAGAGAAAAATGGTTATTCTGTTTACATGAATAATACCTTCAATGGTCATGCACCCAATGAGGACGGTTTATTGAATCTGGATTGTGGTAATACACATGTTCATAACATTGATACCAAAAGATACAAAGTTAATAATGATAGTACCACATAACTGTGGCACTACCGCTAAATGTCATATTGGTATAAATTGCATGAAGAAACTCCATGCTGATGGATCTTTGGACCCATTCGATTTTGAATCGGTTGAGACATGCAGACCATGCCTCTTGGGCAAGATGACTAAAACCACGGTTTCCGGCTTGATGGAACGGGCAAGTGACTTATTGGAAACGATACATGTTGATTTATATGGTCCAATGAGTGTTGTAGCGTGTGGTGGATATCGTTATTTTCTTACCTTCGCTGATGATTTCAGTAGATATAGTGTATATTTGCTTAATGAAACACAAGTCTGAATCATTTGAAAAGTTCAAGCAAAATGAGAGTGAAGTTTGAGATCATCATGACGAGAAGATAAAATGTCTACGATATAATCGTGGAGGTGAATATCTGAGTTACGAGTTTGGTGTACAACTTAAGACAAAGTGGAATTTGTTTCACAACTCATGCCACCTGGAACACCATAGTGTGATGGTGTGTCCGAACGTTGTAGTCGTGCTCTATTGGATATGGGGCAAATTATGGTGTCTCTTATCGTTTTTCCACTATCGTTTTAGGTTATGCATTAGAGACAACTACATTCACTTTAAATAGGGCACCATCTAAATCCGTTGAGATGACACCATATGGTTTGGCAGAAACCTAAGCTATCATTTCTTAATGTTTGGGGCTGCGGCTCTTATGTGAGAAGGATTTTCACCTAAAGATCTCGAACCCAAAGCGGAAAAATGCATCTTCATAGAATACCCTAAGAACAGTTGGGTATACCTTCTATCTCAGATCCGAGTGCAAAGTGTTTGTTGCTAAAAATGGGTCCTTTCTCGGAAAGAGTTTTTCTCGAAAGTATTGAGTGGGAGGAAGATAGAACTTGATGAGGTTGTTGAACCTTTGTTTCAACCAGAGAGTAGCACAGCACAAAAAGTTATTTCTGTGGAGAGTACGTTAGTTGAAGAGGAAGTTAATGGTGATGATCATGAAGCTTTGGATCAAGTAACTATTGAACCTCGTAGGTAGACAAGGTCATGTTGTTGGATAATGATGAGCCTACGAGCTATGGAGAAGTGATGAAGGGCCCGAATTCCGACAAATGGTTGGAGGCCATCAAATCCGAGAAAGGATCCATGTATGAAAACCAAGTATAGACTTTGGTAGACTTTCTCGTTAGACGGCAGGTCGTTGAGTACAAATGGACCTTTAAGATGAAGACAAACGCTGATGGTGAATGTCACCATTTGTAAAGCTCGACTTGTCGCAAAGAAGTTTCCGACAAGTTCAAGGAGTTGACTGCGATGAGACTTTCTCACTCGTAGCGATGCTAAAGTTTGTTGGAATTATGTTAGTAGTTGCTGCATTTTTTCAATTATGAAATCTGGCAGATGGATGTCAAAACATCGTTTCCTTCCTTGAGGAAAGGTTGTATGAGATACAACTAGAAGGTTTTTCAGTCCTAAGGATGGTAAAAGGTGTGCAAGCTATAGTGATCCTTCTATGGACTGGAGCAAGCATCTCGGAGTTCGAATGTTCGCTTTGATGAGGTGATAAAAGTTTTTGAGTCTATACAAAGTTTATGAGAAACTTGTATTTACAATAAAGTGAGTGGGAGCACTATAGAATTTTTGATGAGCATATGTGGATGACATATTGTTGATCAGAAATGATGTAGAATTTCTGGAAAGCATAAAGGGTTGTTTGAAAAGAGTTTTTCAAAGGAAGACCTGGATAAAGCTACTTAATTGTTGGGCATTGAGATCTAAGAGATAGATCAAGACGCTTGATGAGACTTTCAATGAGTACATACCTTGACAAGATTTTGACAGAGTTCAAAATGGACCAGTCAAAGAAAGAGTTCTTGCCTGATTTGTAAGGTGTGAAGTTGAGTGAGACTCAAAGATCGACCACGGCAGAATAAAGAGAAAGGACGAAGGTCGTCCCCTATGCCTTAGCCATAGGCTCTATATTATGTCATGCTTTGTACTGCACCTGGTGTGTGCCTTGCCATGAGTGTGTCAAGGGGTACAAGAGTGATCCAGGAGTGGATCACTGGACAACGGTCAAACTTATCCTCGGTAACTAGAGGACTAAGGACATAGGATTATGGAGGTGATAAAGAGTTCGTCGTAAAGAGTTATGTCGATACAAGCTTTAACACCGATCCGGATGACTCTTAGTATCAATCTGGATACGTATAGTGGAGTAGCCATTTGGAATACCTCTAAGTGGAGCATGGTAGCAGTGTCTACAGTATGACACAGAGATGTACAAAGTATACACAGATCTAAATGTCACAGACCCGTTGACTAAAACCTCTTTCACATGCAAAACATGATTGAACCCCAGAACTCATTGGGTGTGAGATTAATAACAAATCACATAGCGATGTGAGCTAGATTATTGACTCTAGTGCAAGTGGGAGACTCTTGGAAATATGCCCTAGAGGCAATAATAAATTAGTTATTATAATATTTCCTTGTCCTTGATAATCGCTATTATCCATGCTAGAATTGTATTGATCGGAAACTCAGATACATGTGTGGATACATAGACAACACCATGTCCCTAGTATGCCTCTAATAGACTAGCTCGTTGATCAAAGATGGTTAAGGTTTCCTAGACATGGACATGAGATGTCATTTGATAACGGGATCACATCATTACGAGAATGATGTGATGGACAAGACCCAAACTATAAACGTAGCATATGATCGTGTTAGTTTATTGCTACAGTTTTCTGCATGTCAAGTATCTGTTCCTATGACCATGAGATCATGCAACTCACTGACACCGGAGGAGTACCTTGTGTGTATCAAACATTGCAACTTTACTGGATGACTATAAAGGTGCTCTACAGGTATCCCCGAGGGTGTCTGTTGGGTTGGCATGGATCAAAACTGGGATTTGTTACTCCGTGTGATGGAGAGGTATCTCAGGGCCCACTCAGTAATACAACATCACTATAAGCCTTGCAAGCAATGTGACTAAAGAGTTAGCCATAGGATCTTGTATTATGAAACGAGTAAAGAGACTTGCCGGTAACGAGATTGAACTAGGTATAGAGATACCGACGATTGAATCTCGGGAAGTAACATACCGAAGAACAAAGGGAACAACGTACGGATTAACTGAATCCTTGACATAGAGGTTCAACCGATAAAGATCTTTGTAGAATATGTAGGAACCAAAATGGGCATCCAGGTCCCGCTATTGATTATTGACCATAGAGGTGTATCAGTCGTCTCTACATAGTTCTTGAACCCATAGGGTCTGCACACTTAAGGTTCGCTGACGTTTCATAGTATAGAGTTATGTATGGTGGTGACCGAAGGTTGTTCGGAGTCCCGAATGAGATACCGTACGTCACGAGAAGCTCTGGAATGGTCTGGAGGTAAAGATTGATATATAGGAAGTCCTGTTTTGGTCACCGGAAAAGTTTCAGGCTCATCGGTAGTGTATCGGGAGTGCCAGGAGGGTACCGGGGGAGCATCGGGAGGGGTGTCACGCCCCGAGGGGCCTCATGGGCCGTGGGAGGAGACAAACCAGCCCCTAGTGGGCTGGACGAAGCCTCCACTAAAGCCCATGAGGTTTGAGAAGGAAAAAAAATCCAAAGGTGGAGAGGTGGAAAGAGTTTCCAAGTGGAAAGGAGGAATCCTACTCCTAATAGGATTGGAGTAGGACTCCTCCACCTCCAATTTCGACCTGTAGCGACCCGACTCAAAACGAGTCAAGCCTCTGTGTGTTCCGTGCCATCCCTGGATCAGTATGCTGGCACACACAGTACATCAATGTATATATCAAAGTGCAATCACATGTAAATAACGTAAAACTGATATATACCTTAAATTAGCAGCGGAAACAGTCAACGGGAGTGGAGTCCCAATAACACCAACGACAGGTTGAGTGCGGACCGTAACCCTGAATCGTACTCTTACTCGTCGTAGAAGAGTATCTGCAACATAAGACGTTGCAGCCGTGTAGGTCAGTACATGGAATGTACTGGCAAGATCACCATAGTAGAACAGAAGAATAAAGACTATTCTATATGCAAAGGCTTTGTGGCTCTGTGTCTAAGTTTTTGCGGAAAATCTGATTTTATTTTCCTACAACAAAGGAATATCAGGAATTTCACTATGGAGTTACCTATCATGACATGGTTCCGCCAACCAATGTCTCAATTGCCCACAAGTATCATTAAGTTGCCCACAATTAGTTATCAGTCCAGTGTTGAGAGTTCATAGATAGATCCAAGTCTAGAAGCTCAAATTGTCCATAACCGGGGACACGGCTAATCGATTAGGTTTAACTCTGCAGAGTGTTGTGTACTTTACCCACAAGATTCGTTCCCTCCTGGAAAGTCCTCGCACTGCATGGTGTTTGAGAACAGGATGAACGAAACATGGTCTTTCAGAGTGCTTCCCTGACTGTCCGACAGTGCCCATCCAATCCTAACGTCGACTACATCTCGTAGCACCGCCCAGCAGAGTCACAACAAAGATCGACCAAGCTAGAGCCCATAATGACTTGTGGCTACACAGGTAAGCTTCCGGGCATGAAGTATTCATCCTTCCCTTTGGGTCTGGGTGAGGCTTTCCGCGTGAATACTGGCCATCTCCAGCAACACCTAGGAAAATCCACTGGTTTCTCCAGGGTACCATTTCAACCATCCCTCACCCAGTAGTGTGTATTGAAAACTTGTTTCTCGAGTCTCGAAGTCTTGAGGTCTTGAATATGCAGGTCTTGAAGAAGCCTTCATGAAGTCGTCGTTTTGACGTGGAGTCCTTCTTCACACCACTCACGAACACTCATACCAGACCCCGTCTACTTTAGCATAGCATTGCACTAACTAGCGTTCCTGGGGCTTTAGTAACAAGTGGTGGGTTCCTACCTCATGCATTCTACTCAACTACAAGAATTTCAATAACACTATGGGAGGTATTTGTTGAATGATGTCACTACATGCAATAAAACATAGGTATGAACAAAATGGTCAAAGTGAACTTGCCTGTACTGTTGATGAAGAAATAATATTGCTCTCAAAAGTAACTTGATAGAACTATACGTCACTCTCCGATGAAATCTATATAACAAACATTGCATTCATATAAGCAATCATACTAGCAATCAATTCTAACAATCACAAGGTAACACAAGAAACAAAAGCAACAAGGTTGATGAAGGAAATACTTAAGACAAAACTCAAAGTCAAGAAAGTTTTCATAAAAGCAACTAAGGTACTTTTCCCCTACAAACAACTATTTTCAATAGCTACAAAACAATAACAAAGTGAAATACAACAAAAGGATTTCTTGTAAATATTTTACTAGCAAAAAGAATTACTTTTGAACAACAAGTAAAACTATGAAAACAACAACATAAGTGTTCCAACTAGCAATACTAGAGCAACATATCAAAACAAAACAAGACAAAGCTATGGGCTCTAAGTTTAGGTGGCTAAACCATCATTAATATAAACAAAACTATTATTTTGTAACCAAACTAATAGTTAACAGAAAAGAATTAATAAAATATTTATTATAAAACAGAATTAAATCATCTAATTTTTTTGTGAAAATGATTTCTACTAAATCTAAGTTGTTTTATAAACATTACCTAATGATGAAGAATATAGATTCCTATAATAATAGAGTAAAACTAAACCATTTTTATTAACAAAACATTTATTAACAGAAAAGATTTACTAAAACTTTATTTGAAAACAGAATCTAATTACTTAAAACTTTTGTTACAAGAGATATTACTAACTAGTTTGGTTTTAATAAACTACACCTAATTGAAAAAAGAGTATAGGTTCCTACAATATTATTCTAGTAAACTAAACAAATTATTTTTGTTAACAGCAAGTATAATCCTAAATTTTATAACAACAGGACTAAATGAAATCTAAACACATAAGTTAAATCAAATTCAGATTTTCAAAATAAAACAAAGTAAATCATACTAACTAAACTAATAGGAAACAAAACAGATTCTGTTTTTTAGTTAAAACCCTAATCAATTTTATTTTAAAAATTCTCAAACTTTACCTACTGATAACTAATATCACTAGTGTCAAGTAGCAAAAATAATCAACTCAAAATTCATTTTAGAACTCAAGATATCCAGAAAACAAAATTTAACTCAAATCTGTTTAAATTCAAATTTAAATATTCAAACATAGTCAAATTTGGTATCTACAGAAACTAGAACAAATTTGTGACCTAATGCAAAATGAATCAATTGAAAAAATTAAATAGTTTAAAAGATATAAAGAAAATAAAATCAGAACTTATTCTGTTTTCTAAAACAAAACAGAAAAAAGAAAAAAAAATAAACTAACGGGCAGGGGGCTACGTGGCCGCTTCTTATTGGCTAGGGGTGTGCGCGCGAGAGGGATAGCGAGCGGACGGCCGGACCTTAGCACATACCGGTTCGTGAATTAAAAAGATCTAACCTAGACCGTAGAAATTAGATCTGACGGAGGGGAGAGGGAGAGAGGGGCTCACCGAGGAGGTTTGCCGGCGGTGGGTGTCTCCGGCGATGGCGACGACGGCGGCTGGATGCGGACGAGCTCTCGGGTGGGTCTCCGACGACGGCTACGACTCCAGGCGACGCAGACGAGGGCAGTGAAAGCGTTGGTGGCGTCAGAGGCGTTCGGGGACGAAGGTGGCGACGACGACGAGCTCGAAGGTGGAGGGGGTCTTCGGTGGTCGACGAGGAGAGCACTCCCGTGGGTGTGGAGCACGGGCGAGTGGACTGGGTGGTGCGGGCGAGTGAGAGAGAGAGGTTGGTGAGCTCGGGTGACAGCGGGGAGACAGGGTGGTGCAACACGATGAAAATGGCGCGGCGGCGACTTCGGATTCTGGCGAGGGATTCCGGCGAAGAGAGGGCACGGAAGAGGGGGCAAAGCGGGGAACGGGAAGAGGGAAGCGGCGGCTATATATAGGCAGGGGGAGGAGATCACGGCGAGGAGATCCGGCGAGGGCGTCGGCGCGACGAAGGAGGAAGGTGACCGGCGAGATCTCAGGGTCGGTCGGCGGGCCTCACTTGCCAGAGAGAGAGGGGGAGGGAGAGGCGCGTCGGTTGGCCGGTAAGTAAGCAAAGTGGGGGAGGGGTTTTAGGCGGGTGGGCCGACAGACTTTAATAGCCTTTAAAGGATTTCCTATTTTCTATTTCCAGCGTAATAAAAACCAATAAATGTACATAAATACATTCCAAAAAAAAATAAAAGTTTCATACCAAAATTATCAGGAGAATAAATGCCATTTAATGAACATTTTTCCCTGGCCAAATTAAATACTTTAAAAAATATATTTTTCAGAAATTGCCTAACTGGCTTTATTTATTTTTGCAAATTATTTTTCATATAACCCCTTGGGTTTTATGATTTCAAAAACTTCACATAATACCCCCTGGTTTTGGAGTGCCATATTACTCCTCTCAAAATATTTGACAAGGGGTTTGAATATGTTGAAATTTGAATAGGTTCCAATATGAAAAATTCCAAAAGAACGTCGAGAGGTTTTCACATTCACTTTTCAAAGCTTTATTTTAAACTTCCAACTCATATTTCATATAATTTGAAGAAGTCATATTATCCTCTCTCAAGAAAATCATTGAGTTGCATAAAGTTTCTGAATTTGAAATATTTTCAAATGGAAATTCAAACCATTTTTCAAATCCCTTTTCATTTCTTTAAATGGAAGAAGTCATGTCATCTTCACTCTGGGGTTTTGTGATGAAATGAATTTGAATTCATGGTGATCAAAATTCAGAGTGAAAGTTTTGGGAAAGTCATTTCATTCACTCTCATCAAACTTTGAAAAGTTTCAAAAAGTTTCAAATTTCACTCACTTTCAATCACTCAAACAAACAAACAATCATTCTAATAATTATTATAACATTCCAAAGTTTGGGATGTTACACGACCAAACCTTGAGGGTTTGAGGATGCCTCATCCACTCCCTCCCTCCTATATATACTAGAGGATTTAGAGGGGAGAGCTAACCCTAATTGCCACGTGCTCCCTCTACTTCATCTAGATCGATTTTCTCCTCTAGTCTAGTTCGGCGGTGCTTAGGCAAAGCCCTGCCAGAATAGTTCCACCACCATCGCCACCGTGCCGTCGCACTGCCAGGAACTCATCTACCTCTCTGTTCCCTCTTGCTGGATAAAGAAGGCAGAGATCGTCATCGAGCTGTACATGTGCTGAACGCGGAGGTGCCGTTCGTTCGGCGCTAGATCGGAAGGACCGTGATAAGGATCGCGAGACGATTCGTGATTGGATCACAGGACAGATCATGATGGGATCGCGGGACGGATCGTGATTATATCGCGGGACGGATCGTGATTGTATCGCGGGACGAATCGCGTTGGGATCGCAGGACGCTTGGCGATTTGGATCGTGAAGACGTTCGACTACATCAACCGCGTTTCTTACGCTTGCCTCTTAGCAATCTACAAGGGTATGTAGATCCACTCTCCCCCTCGTAGATGCTCATCACCATGGATAGATCTGCATCTGCATAGGAGTTTTTTTGTTTCCCATGCAACGTTCCCCAACACAGACATGGCCTCGGAACACAAGAGACCGAAAGGTCGAACATGAGTCATATAGTAGATATGATCAACATGGAGATGTTCACCATTGCAATCACCTCATCTCACATGATGATCGGACTCGGGTTGGTGAATTTGGATCACGTAGCACTTAGATGACTGGAGGGATGTCAATTTGAGTGGGAGTTCTTAAGTAATATGATTAATTGAACTCATTGTCATGAACATAGTCTAAAGTTGTCTTTGCTAAATTATGTTGTAGATACATAGCTCACGTTGTAGCTCCCCTGTGTTTTTGATACGTTCCTAGAGAAAATACAGTTGAAAGATGATGGTAGAAATTATGTGGTCTGGGTCCTTCAATTGAGGATTGTCCTCATTGTTGCATAGAAGGCTTATGTCCTTGATGCACCGCTCGGTGCGCCACCCCCTCTAGCGTCGTCTGTGGATGTTGTGAACATCTAACAAGCACGTTGTGATGACTACTTGATAGTTCAATGCGTCATGCATTACGACTTAGAATTGAGGCTCCAAAGACGTTTTGAACGTCACGGAGTAGAGATGTTACAAGAGATGGAAGTAAGATTTCAGGCTCGTGCCCGTGTTGAGAGGTATGAGACCTCTAACAAGATTATTTGCTTGCAATATGAAGGATAATAGCTCAGTTAGTGAGCATTTACTCAGATTGTCTGGGTGCTACAATCGCTTGAATCGAGTGGGAGTTGATCTTCCAGATAAGATAGTGATTGATATAGTTCTCCAAGTCACTGCCACCAAGCTGCTGGAGCTTCGTGATGAACTATAACATGCCAGCGATGGAAAAGATGATCCATGAGCTGTTCGCGATGTTTGACAACGAGAAGGTAGAAATCAAGAAGGAGCACCAAGTGTTGATGGTTAAGTAAAACCACTAGTTTCGAGAAGGGCAAGGGCAAGAAGTGAAAACCTTCAGGAATGGCAAGCCAGTTGCTGCTCTAGTGAAGAAACCCAAGGTTGAACCCAAACCCGAGACTAAGTGCTCCTATTATGAGGAGAACAGTCGCTGAAGTGGAACAACCCTAGATACTTGGTAGATAAGAAGGTTGGCAACATCAACAGAAGTATATTTGATATATGTGTTATTGATGTGTACCTTACTAGTACTCCTAGTAGCACCTGGATATTAGATTCCAGCTCGGTTGCTAAATGTTAGTAACTCGAAATAAAAGCTACGAAATAAATGAAGGCTAGCTAAGGGTGAGGTGACGATGAGGGTTGGAAGTGTTTCCAAGGTTGATGTGATCACCGTCACACGCTCTCTCTACCTTCGGGATTAGTGATGAACCTAAATAAATGTTATTTGGTGTTTGCGTTGAGCATGAAGGTGATTAGATCATGTTTATTGCAATACAGTTATTCATTTAAGTTAGAGAATAATGGTAATTCTGTTTACATGAATAATACCTTCAATGGTCATGCACCCAATGAGAATGGTTTATTGAATCTCGATCGTAGTAATACACATGTTCATAATATTGATGCCAACAGATGCAAAGTTAATAATGATAGTACCACATACTTGTGGCACTGCCGCTAAAGGTCATAATGGTGTAAAGCGCATGAAGAAACTCCATGATGATGGATCTTTGGACTCACTTGATTTTGAATCGGTTGAGACATGCGTACCATGCCTCTTGGGCAAGATGACTAAGACCCCATTTTCCAGTAGATGGAGCGGGCAAGTGACTTATTGGAAGTGATACATGTTGATGTAGGAGGTCCAATGAGTGTTGTAGTGTGCGATGGATATCATTATTTTCTTACCTCCACTGGTGATTTGAGTACATATGAGCATACTTACTTGATGAAACACAAGTCTGAAACGTTTGAAGATTTCAAGAAAATTCAGAGTGAAGTTTGAGATCATCGTGACAAGAAGATAAAATATCTACGATATGATCATGGAGGTGAATATCCAAGTTACGAGTTTTGTACGCAACTTAAGACAATGTGGAAGTTGTTTCACAACTCATGCCACCTGGAACACCATAGTGTGATGGTGTGTCCAAACATCATAGTCGTGCTCTATTGGATATGGTGTGTACTATGATGTCTCTTATCGTTTTGCCATTATCATTTTGGGTTATGCATTAGAGACAACTACATTCACTTAAAATAGGGCACCATCTAAATCTGTTGGGATGACACCATATGAATTATGGTTTGGCAAAAACCTAAGCTATCATTTCTTAGAGTTTGGGGATACGACACTTATGTGTGATAAGCTCGAACCCGAAGCGGAAAAGTGCATCTTGATAGGATACCCTGAGGAAACAGTTGGGTATACCTTCTATTTCAAATCCGAGGGCAAAGTGTTTGTTTCTAAAAATGTGTCCTTTCTAGAGAAAGAGTTTCTCTTGAAAGAATTGAGTGGGAGGAAAGTAGAACTTGATGAGGTTGTTGAACCATCACTTCAGTTGGATGGTAGCACGATGCAGAAAGATTTTTATGCGACGCCTACACCAAGTGAATAGGAAGCAAATGATGGTGATCATGAAGCTTCAGGTCAAGTTACTACCGAACCTCGTAGGTCGACAAGGACTCGTGCCGCCCCTCAGTGGTACGTCAATCCTGTCTTGGAGGTAATGTTGTTAGACAACTGTGAACCTATGAGCTATGAAGAAGTGATTGTGGGCCCGGATTCCAACAAATGGCTAGGAGCCATGAAATTCGAGAAATGATCCATTTATGAAAACCGAGTATGGGATTTGGTAAACTTGCCCATTGAATGGGAGGTCGTTGAGTACAAATGGACCTTTAAGATGAAGACAAATGCTAATGGTGAATGTCACCATTTATAATGCTCGACTTGTCACAAAGAAGTTGCCGACAAGTTCAAGGTGTTGATTGCGATGAGACTTTCTCACCCATAGCGATGCCAAAGTCTATTGAAATTATGTTAGCAGTTGCTGCATTTTTCGATTATGAAATTTGGCAGATGGATGACAAAACATAGTTTCCTTAACGGTTTCCGTGAGGAAAGGTTGTATGTGATACAACCGGAAGGTTTTGTCACTCCTAAGGATGCTAAAAGGTGTGCAAGCTCCAGCAATCCTTTTGTGGGATGGAGCAAGCATCTCGGAGTTTGAATATATGCTTTTATGAGGTGATCAAAGTTTTTGGGTTTATACAAACTTTATGAGAAATTTGTATTTACAAGAAAGTGAGTGGGAGCACTATAGAATTTCTGATAAGTATATGTGGTTGACATATTGTTGATCGAAAATGATGTAGAATTCCTAGAAAGCATAAAGGGTTGTTTGAAAAGAGTTTTTCAAAGGAAGACCTAGATAAAGCTACTTAATTGTTGAGCATCAAGATCTATAGAGATAGATCAAGACGTCTGATAAGACTTTCAATGAGTACATACCTTGACAAATTTTTGAAAGAGTTCAAAATGGATCAGTCAAAGGAAGAGTTCTTGCCTGATTTGTAAGGTGTGGAGTTGAGTGAGACTCAAAGCTCGACCATGGCAGAAGAAAGAGAAAGGACGAAGGTCGTCCCCTATGCCTTTGCCATAGGCTCTATATAGTATGCCATGCTTTATACCGCACCTCGTGTGTGCCTTTCCACGAGTCTGTCAAGGGGTACAAGTGTGATCCAGGAGTGGATCACTGGACAGCGGTCAAAATTATCCTTAGTAACTAGAGGACTAAGGAAATATTTCTCGATTATGGAGGTGATAAAGAGTTCGTCGTAAAGGGTTACGTTGATGCAAGCTTTAACACCAATCCAGACGACTCTTAGTAGCAATCCAGATATATATAGTGGGGCAGCCAGTTGGAATAGCTCCAAGTGGAGCATGGTAGAGGTATTTACAGTATGACATAGAGATTTGCAAAGTACACACGAATCTGAATGTCATAGAACCGTTGACTAAAACCTCTTTCACATGCAAAACATGATTGAACCCTAGAACTCATTGGGTGTGAGATTCATAACAATGTAAATCACATAGAGATGTGAGCTAGATTATTGACTCTAGTGCAAGTGGGAGACTGTTGGAAATACGCCCTAGAGGCAATAATAAATTACTTATTTTCATATTTCCTTGTTCATGATAAACGTCTATTGTCCATGGTAGAATTGTATTGATCGGAAACTCAGATACATGTGTGGATACATAGACAACCCCATGTCCCTAGTATGCCTCTAATAGACTAGCTTGTTGATCAGAGATGGTCAAGGTTTCCTAGCCATGGACATAAGATGTCATTTGATAATGGGATCACATCATTAGGAGAATGATGTGATGGATAAGACCCAAACTATAAACATACCATAGGAATGTGTTAGTTTATTGTTGTAGTGTACTGCATGTCAAGTATCTGTTCCTATGACCATGAGATCATGCAACTCACTAACACTGAAGGAGTACCTTGTGTGTATCAAACGTTGCAACATAACGGGGTGACTATAAATGCACTCTACAGGTATCTCTGAGGGTGTCTGTTGGGTTGGCATGGATCAAGACTGGGATTTGTTACTCCGTGTCACGGAGAGGTATCTGAAGGCCCACTCAGTAATACAACATCACTACAAGCCTTGCAAGCAAAGTGACTAAATTGTTAGCCATGGGATCTTGTATTACGGAACAAGTAAACAGACTTGCCAGTAATGAGATTGAACTAGGTATAGAGATACCGACTATCGAATCTCGGGCAAGTAACATACCGAAGAACAAAAGTAACAGGATACGGGATTAACTGAATTCTTGACATAGAGGTTCAACCGATAAAGATCTTTGTATAATATGTAGGAACCAATATGGGCATCCAGGTCCTGCTATTGGTTATTCACCGTAGAGGTGTCTCGATCATGTCTACACAGTTCTCAAACCTGCAGGGTCTGCACACTTAAGGTTCGGTGACGTTTCAGTAGTATTGAGTTATGTATGTTCATGACCAAAGATTGTTCAGAGTCCCGCATGAGATCCCGGACGTCATGAGGAGCTCCGGAATCGTCCGAAGGTAAAGATTGATATATAGGAAAGTGGTATTTGGGTTCCAGAAAAGTTTTGGGCACTACCGGTAGTGTATCGGGAGTGACGAATGGGTTCCGGGGGTCCACCAAGTGGGACCCACCCACCCAAGGGGCCACATGGTCCTAGGAGATGGCGCACTAGCCCCTTGTGGGATGGGCAGCCAACCCCTAGGAGGTATTTCGCAAGAGGTGGAGAGGAGGCCAAGAGGGAAGGAGTCCTACTAGGATTCCACCTCCCTTGTGGGAGGTGGACTCCTCCCCTCTCTTGTGAGCCAAGCCCCTAGGATTTTCACTAGTGTTGGTGTCAAAACCGGCGGATCTCGGGTAGGGGGTCCCGAACTGTGAGACTAGAATCAATGGTATTAGGAGACGAAGGGGACAAGGTTTTACCCAGGTTCGGACCCTCCTATGGAGGTAATACCCTATGTCTTGTCCGATGGTAACCAATCTTGGAGCCTTTTCCAGTAATATGCAAGAGGGGGATTCGATCACGAAGGGCATCTACATCAACTCCATTGCCCCTCTGATGATGCGTGAGTAGTTCACCACAGACCTACGGGTCCATAGCTAGTAGCTAGATGACTTCTTCTCTCTCTTTGCTTCTCAATACCATGTTCTTCATGATCTTCATGGAGATCTATTCGATGTAATACTCTTTTGCGGTGTGTTTGTTGAGATCCGATGAATTGTGGGTTTCTGTTCATATTATCCATGAATATTATTTGAGTCTTTCCTGAATTCTTATATGCATGATTTCATATCTTTGCAAGCCTCTTTGAGTTATTAGTTTGGTTTGGCCAACTAGATTGGTAATTCTTACAATGGGAGAAGTGCTTAGTTTTGGGTTCAATCTTGCGGTGTCCTCACCCAGTGACAAAGTAGGGGTAGCGAGACACGTATTGTATTGTTGCCATCAAGGGTAACAAGATGAGGTTTTCATCATATTGCTTGAGTTTATCCCTCTACATCATGTCATCTTACTTAATGCGTTACTTTGTTCTTCATGAACTTAATACTCTAGATGCAGGCAGGAGTCGGTCGATGTGTGGAGTAATAGTAGTAGATGCAGAATCATTTCGGTCTACTTGTCACGGACGTGATGCCTATATGCATAATCATTGCCTTGGATATATTCATAATTATTCGCTTTTCTATCAATTGCTCGACAATAATTTGTTCACCCACCGTAATACTTGCCATCATGAGAGAAGCCATCTAGTGAAACCTATGGCACCCGGGTCTATTTTCCATATTATACTTTCAGATCTAAAACCAAAAATACCAAAAATACTTGCTACCTTATTTTTACTTTCAGTTTATTTTCCGTTCAAGCATCCTATTATGTATCTCTATTAGATCTCATCCTTGCAAGTAACCGTGAAGGGATTGACAACCCCTTTATAGCGTTGGGTGCAAGAGTTTGATTCTTTGTGCAGGTACATCTATTGGTGACTTGCTTGTATCTCCTACTGGATTGATACCTTGGTTCTCAAAAACTAAGGGAAATACTTATCTACTTTGCTGCATCAAACCATTCCTCTTCACGGGAAACCAACGCATGCTCGAGAAGTAGCAAGAAGGATTTCTAGCGCCGTTGCCGGGGAGATACATAGCAAGTCAACATCAGAACTCTCTCGTCAACTTGCCAATTTCTGGTTTGTTTGCAGGGAGATCTACATCAAGCCTACCAAGTACCCTTCACAAACTCATCTCTTGCATTTACTTTATTTGCCATTTGCCTCTCGTTTTCCTCTCCCCCACTTCTAAAACGATTTTCAGAAAATACCAAAAAGATTTTCCTTTTTATCCCCCCTTCTTTTATTCACCATTCTTTTGCTTGTGTGTTTGCTTTGCCGCCATGTCAGAATCTAGGGAGACTTTCAATGATAAAGATAGTAATAATATTAAAGGGAATCTTTCCCTTCATGACAACTCTCAAGAAGAACCCACTATCATTCATAGAAAAAGGTTTCGTATGGGTAGTGCTAATATCATTGGAAAAGGTGTTATTCAAGATTTTTTTACTTGTGCGGGAAAGCTTCCTACTTTAGGAGGTTCCATTCTCAATAAAACTAATAGTCTTGCGGACGCTATAACTTTGTTAATAAGTGAACTTGAGAGACAATTCTTGCACATGCACCCTTGCATACAAATGATTTTCCTTGAGTTTTCTAATATTCAACATTCTTCTGTTAAGCGTGTTGCCACTATATTCCTAGCTCACGAGTTTAGATTTATCATGAAAGAGGCTAGTGAAATCTTTGCTCATTATAAAATTAATGGTGTATGTCCCCCTATTGAGGAGATCCTTTTTAATCAAGAAGAGATAATGAGACTACGATCTCAAGATCAAGTTGCTTATAATGGAAATTTGAGAAAAAAGTCCCTACCGAGGTTCTGGTTGATAAGATTTCTGAACTCAATGATAATTTTGCTATACAAAGTAATGGATTAGAGTTCATTCGTAAGAAAATTCTCATGGTATTTAACCAAAGGAAAGCTTATAATGATGAATTGATTATACACTATAAAGGACATAAGGAGGAACCTATCCCTCCCGCACTTGATCTTGATGATCCCAATCCTCTTAAATTCAGCCCTTTTGATTACTTTTGCTTGCCACAACAGAAATTAGCTGCTGAAAGAAGGGAGTATTAGATGAGCATGAATGATCTCCCTTATTTTTATTATGACAATACCTAGATCTATTGCGTTTTGCCTAGCTAGGGGCGTTAAACAATAGCACTTGTTGGGAGGCAACCCAATTTTATTTTGCTTTTTGCTTCTGTTTTGGTGTGTTTGGCACATTATTACTTCTGTAGTAATTGTCTTTTTGTGTTTTGATTAGTGTTTGAGCCAAGTAAAACCTTTGGGGTGATCTATGGTAGTTGTTGATGTGATCTTGCTGAAAAACAGAAACTTTTGCGCTCAGTCCAGGAATTTTCTAAATTTTTCAGAGTCTAATTGATCTGAAATTTTGAAAAAAGATTTATATACAAATTTCCCTGGTTTTCTTAATTTTGCAAAAAAATTAGAATTCCATAAGTATTCGAAGTTTGCAGATTTCTACAGATTGTTCTCTTTTTGACAGATTCTGTTTTGTTTGTGTTGTTTGCTTATTTTGATGCATCTATGGGTCGTATCGGGGGGTATGAGTCATGGAAAAGTTAGTATACAGTAGGTATTACACAAATATAAATAAAGAATGAGTTCACAACAATATCTAAAGTGGTAATTTATTTTTCTTATACTAACGGATCTCATGAGTTTTCTGTTGAGTTTTGTGTTGTGAAGTTTTCAAGTTTTGGGTGAAGATTTGATGGACTATGGAATAAAGAGTGACAAGAGCCTAAGCTTGGGGATGCCCAAGGCACCCCAAGTCATATTCAAGGATACCAAAAAGTCATATTCAATGAAGTTGATAAATTTAGTAAGCACTACCTTCTGTCCCTACCTTTTGTTTTCTGTTTTTATTAGTTGAATAAAATAGAATGCCGTGTGTTGTCTATTTTTTGAATTTCCCATGCAATAAAAAATGACCCAAAAATAAAAGTTCTTTGAATGCCCTGAAAATATTACACGGTTTTTTCTAAATATTTCTGAATTTATGGTGCAAATAATATCAGAGGGAGGTGCACCAGGTGGGCACAACCCACCTGGGCGCGCCAGGACCCCCAAGCACGCCCTGGTGGGTTGTGGTCCCCACGTGGCCCCCCTCACTTACCTCTTCATCCCACATCATCACTTACCTCCAGAAAAATCTCCATTGCTCTCTCTCCAGTGTTCTTGAGCTCAAACCCGCGGATTTCGATCTCTTTGCTCGAAGCTCCGTTTCCGAAACTATTTCGGGGGATTATTGCTTGGTATGTGACTCCTCCGTTTGTCCAATTAGTTTTTGTTTTAGTGGTTTATATTTTGAATAATTAGCTACTCTTGGTGCTACTGTAGATGTGCTTGCATGTTAAATTCTTAGAGTTCTAAGTAGGTTGAATGCTTGTTATGGCTGTCGTCGTTTTCTCACGGGGGGTCACGCGAGACGGCAGATTCCATGGCGTGGCTTATGGAGGTGAGAGCAAGGCTGCCGTGGATGATCCGGGTCGGGTATGCGAATAGCATGCAGTGGTTTACCTAGGTTCGGGGCTCCCCGGAGAGATAATACCCCTACTCCTGCATGTCTGTATATGTGTGGTCTCTGGTACATGGTTGCTCCTAGAGCTGTATTAGAGGAGGAAGAGGGAGCCGACTGCTCCCTTCCTTGCCTCACATGTATGCATGCGTGGGCATGAGTGAGAGGGGGAGAGAGATGGGAGGAGCTCTCTCCTCTAGGTGGCTCCCCTGGTGCCTATTATATGGGGAGGCCCAGGGGACAAGGGGTGGCCCACCAGCCAGCTATCTACTATTGGATATGACAAGTGATGCAGGCTACAGTGCGCCACTATTGGAGCGCAGGGTGACATGATGCGTCAGGGCGCACAGCGGGGCACTATTGGCCAATAGTGCCCGTCTGTAGCAGGGTGGCAGGCTCTGTAGCCCGCCAGCCATAGTGTGGTCAGCTATAGTGGTTGGCCAGGAGGAGCCGGCCAGCTACAGTGTCGCCAGGAGGAGCCGGCCAAGAGGAGCTGGCCAGTTACAGTGCCGTCTGGAGGAGCCGGCCAAGAGGAGCCGGCCAGCTACAGTGCCGTCAGGAGGAGCCGGCCAAGAGGAGCCGACCAGCTACAGTGCCGTTAGGAGGAGCCGGCCAAGAGGAGCCGACCAGCTATAGTGCCGTCAGCTACAGTGTTGTCAGCTCATTTCTTCGTTTGTCTTGTTGGTCTTGGCATACCAGGGTGGCTTCCCCGATGCTTTAAAATGTTGAGTCGTCTCCTTGAGTCTACCCGGGGGTAATCCCCCGACAGTAGCCTCCGAGCCTCCAAGCGGCTTGGAAAGTCGGGTGGAGGGTTTTTTGTCGCTCGCGCTGTTGTTGCAGAAGTTGTTGATGACGGTCGATTGCGGGTCGGGGACGACGCGTCTTGCTTCCAGCGGGAGCGCGCTAGCGCACCCGCTGGGTGTAGCCTCCGAGCCTCCGGGCGACTCGAGGAGTCGGGTGGAGGGTCTTTGCTAAGCAGACGACGGGGTCCGCCAGCCAGCGGTTTCCGGCGGGGGCGTGCCAGCGCACCCGCTGGGTGTAGCCTCCGAGCCTCCGGGCGACTCGATGAGTCGGGCGAAGGGTCCTTGCCATGCTGAAGTGGACGGTGGTGTGGAGGACGTCGGGCGCAGACGCGGGATCTGCCGACCGAAGGGTGCGAGGCGTTGCTGAAGGCGGACGCGGGGTCTGTCGGTTGATAGGCATGAAGCCCTACCAGGGGCGGACGCGGGGTCCGTCGGTTGATAGGCATGAAGCCCTACCGGGGGTAGACGTGGGGTCTACCGGCTGTCGAGCACGAGGTGCTGCCGGGCTCGGATGGAGAGTCCGCCGACTGATGGGCGCGAAGCCATGCCGAAGGCGGACGCGGGGTCTGCCGGCTGACGGGCGTGAAGCCCTGCCGAAGACCGACGCGGGGTCCGCCGGCTGACGGGAGCGGAGCCCTGCCGAAGGCGGACGCGGGGTCCGCCGGCTGACGGGAGCGGAGCCCTGCCGAAGGCGGACGCTGGGTCCGCCGGCTGATGGGCGCGGAGCCCTACCAAAGGCGGACGCGGGGTCTGCCGGCTGATGGGCGTAGAGCCCTGCTGAAGGCGGACGCGGGGTCCGCCGGCTGACGGCAGCGGAGCCCTACCGAAGGCGGACGTGGGGTCCGCCGGCTGATGGGCGCGGAGCCCTGCCGAAGGCGGACGCGGGGTCCGCCGGCTGACGGGAGCGGAGCCCTGTCGAAGGCGGACGCAGGGTCCGCCTGCTGATGGGCGCGAAGCCCTGCCGAAGGCGGACGTGGGGTCCACCGGTTGATGGGCGCGGAGCCCTGTCGAAGGCGGACACGGGGTCCACCGGCTGATGGGCATGGAGCCCTACTGAAGGCGGACGCGAGGTCCGCCGGATGTCTAGCGCGAGGCGCTGCCGGGCTCGGACGGAGAGTCCGCTGGTTGACGAGCGCGGAGCCCCGTCGAATGGTAGCCTCCGAGCCTCTGGGTGAGGAGGCTCCGCATGGACGATCGTGCAAAAGACAAGGTTAAGTCGGCACAGATATATGAAATATTTGATTTTGGTAGTGCATGAGCTTTATGCAAAGGGTATCGACTCGGTTTCGCCCGAGCCCCCTTAAGCCTTTTTCATGTTCTCTCCGCTCTTTGGCTTTTGCTCTTGCTAGCCGGACATCCGGGAGCCGGTCTGTAGCTGAGACGAAGAGTGGGCCGTGGAATGGAGCGTACAATACTCGAACTCAGGGAGCAGACTCGACCGAGCAGATACTCATAGATGAAATGACCAAGTCGCCCAAGCCGTTTTCTCCCCGGATGCTTTTCGCGTGTGGTGACCTCCATCTTTTGCTCTTGCTAGCCGGATAGCCGCGGGGCGGTCTGTAGCTGAGACGAAGAGTTGGCCTTTGGTCCCCTGCACGCTACTAAGCCGTCTCGTGGGAAGGAACGTATCGGGCCAAGTGGCCAGCCCAGGGCCAAGGCTAGCTGGCACCGAGGCGAACAGTAGAATTGTAGAACAAATGCCAAGATGACCCCCGAGGGCCGCTCGGGGTTATTTGTTTTGTGTGTACGGTGCAAGGGTATGCGCATGGAGATCTCACATTGCTTTTGGGTGCCGTCAAGGCGGTTTTGTCGTCGACGTGGTCCTGACGATGCACACGAGGCACTGCCGGGCGCAGACGCGGTGTCCGCCGGCTGGCGTGCGCGAGGGCCTGCCGAGGGCGGACGCGGAGTCCGCCGGATGATGGGTGCGGAGCCTTGCCGAGGGTGGACGCGAGGTCCGCCGGCTGATAAGCGCGAGGCGCTGCCGGGTGCGGACGCGGAGTCCACCGGTTGATGGGCGCGAAGCCCTGCCAAGGGTGGACGCGAGGTCCGCTGGCTGATAAGCGCGAGGCATTGCCGAGAGTAGCCTCCACGCCTTCGGGCACGGAGGTTCGTTGATCTGCGCGTAGGCAAGACGGTTGTTGTTGACGAAAGCCAGCATGGCTTGGCGCTTGCGGAGCGCGCCGGCACACCCGCTGGGTGTAGTCGTCGAGCCCCTTGGCGGTCAGCGGGTGTGCCAGCCGGCCAGATCTGACCGGCCGGACGGCGAGACGGATGGGCAGCTATAGCCGGCCTGATTCGAAGTAGAGGGGCAGGCCGGCCGGCGACACGAGTCGACCGTCCGAATGGGGACACAGCTGTTTTCTACTCTTTTTTTGCAGCCGGCCGTAGTGGTTGGGCAGCGCGGAGGCTCAGCCAACCAGAGACATCACAGGCAGGCGAGCGACGAGCGAGGCGTGCAGCCGGCCAGATGTGCACGCACGCAATGCGGCCGACTTGGGCCATGCAGCCGACCAGGGACGCACATGCCTAGTGCATCCAGCTGGCCAGGCATGCACACATGCAGGCAGCCTCTGGCCATGCACACATGCGAGTACTGAGGCCACATACGCTCGCATGTATGCATGTACATAATTTTCCTCTGTATTTTCTATTCTTTGTGTGTGAGCAGCCCGAGCCGGCCGGCATGCACGAGCGCAGGAAGATGGAGCCGGCCCGGGCACACTGCAGCAGGCGGGCAAGCCGGAGCCGGTCGGGGACGGGTCCAGCCTGAGGCGAGAGGCCGGAGCAGCGTGGCGTCGAGCCCCGACGCGGACGGCGCGGAGGCTAGCTGGAAGTAGCGCTGGTGCAGGACGGGATTGGGCCGGGACGTAGGTTGAAGCGGAGGGCGAGCTCGCCACGGCTCGGGAGTAGGTGGCCGGAGCGGAGCCGACCGTGATGGCCGGTAGGCGGCCGGGTCTGAGCCGGGCGGAGTGACGGCCTTCAGGCGGGCGGAGCGACAGTCGGCAGGCGACCGGTGGCAGAGTCGTCCGCGATGGCCGGCAGGCGGCCAAACGGAGAGCCGAGTCGGCGACGGCCGGCAGGCGGCCGGGGTGGAGCCGTCCGCGATGGCCAACAGGCGGGCGGAGCGACGGTCGGCAGGCGGCCGATGGCGGAGCCGTCCACGATGGCCGGCAGGCGGCCGGAACAGAGCCGGGCCAATCGATGGCCGGCGGGCGGCCATGGTCCGAGGAGCAGCCGAGCCGGCGCAGAAGCGCACGGGCGGGATTGCGCAAGGTGGAGGCCGGGTGGAGCAGACGAAAAGGGCCCCGACCCAGGGGAAGGGGCGCAGCCGGCCCGGGCAGAGTGCGGCCAGCCACGGTGAGCCGACGTGAGGACGCCATCGGCCCTAGCGGGCGTGTGACGGGACGGGCGCGCAGCAGCGAGGAAGGCCGGACGCGGTTCGCGTCCGCCTCAACGACGGAGCGACGACCCGATGGAGTGGCTCCACGACGAGCCGACACAAGGACGCAGCCGCCCTGGCGGGACCATCGCGGGCGTGCGACGGGACGGGCGTGCAGCAGCGAGGAAGGCCGGGCGCGACTCGCGTGCGCCTCAGCGATGAAGCGGCGACCCGGTGGAGTGGCGCCACGGCGAGCCGATGCAAGGACGTAGCCGGCCCCAGCGGGACCGTCGCGGGCATGCGACGGGACGGGCACGCAGCAGTGAGGAAGGCCGGGCATGACTCGCGTCCGCCTCAGCGATGAAGCGGCGACCTGGTGGAGTGGCGTTGAGGCGGCGTCAAGTTGGTGCAGCTGGACGGGCGAACCGCAGCCGGGCAGTTGAAGCTGGCCGGGCGGCAACACGTAGGACATGCCCGCAAGACATGCGTGCGTGCAGCCTAGGCCAGCCGGGCAAGAGCAGCCGGATCGCGCCCGTACACACGGCGTTTCCATGGTAGCGGCCGGCTCAGCTAGACCATGCATGCATGCATACACACGGCCAGACCATGCATGTGTGCGTACACACGTAGTCTGGGTGATGTCCGTCCAGCGTTTGGACGGTACGCATGCGACGCATGCGCGCATTCAGCCAAGGCGCGAGCTTTGTAGGTGCACGCGGCTAAACTCCGGAGGAGCCGAGCGGCAGCCATCGTCGTTGTCGGGAAGCGGCCGGTGCCAGCGCAAACGTGCCGGCCGGGAGCAGGGCCAGCGCAAGGAAGGCATGGTGGCGGCACGTCGCAGCCGCGAGCCATCGGCGGAGGTGCGCATGGGGTTGGAGAAGCAATCGGCGAGCCGAGCGCGCCAAGGCTGGACGGGGCGAAGGAACACGAGAGCGGTGACAGGGACGACTCTATGGTGGCGGCAAAGAGGGTCCCGTCTGCGCCGCGGCCGACGAGCTCGAAGGTGATGACGGTGGCGAGGGCACCGGCCGTCCCGGCTCGATTTGCCGCTCGGCGAAGACAAAGTCGACGGCAAAGACGGGCGATGACGAGGTCGACGGCGAGGACGCGGCCGATGACGGCGCGGGCATTAGGGGATGTGTTGATGTCGGACCCCCGAGCCTCGCCGGAGAGACCGACGGCGACGTCGCAGTGGCGATGATGAAGATGGTCCTGCCCGGACAGCGGTTCCAGCAGCAGCTTGCCCCACGGTGGGCGCCAACTGTCGTCGTTTTCTCACGGGGGGTCACGGGCGACGGCAGATGCCATGGCATGGCTTATGGAGGTGAGAGCAAGGCTGTCGTGGATGATCCGGGGCGGGTATGGAAATAGCACGCAGTGGTTTACCCAGGTTCGGGGCTCCCCGAAGAGATAATACCCCTACTCCTGCATGTCTGTATATGTGTGGTCTCTGGTACATGGTTGCTCCTAGAGCTGTATTAGAGGAGGAAGAGGGAGCCGACTGCTCCCTTCCTTGCCTCACATGTATGCATGCGTGGGCATGAGTGAGAGGGGGAGAGAGATGGGAGGAGCTCTCTCCTCTAGGAGGCTCCCCTAGTGCCTCTGATATGAGGAGGCCCAGGGGACAAGGGGTGGCCCACCAACAAGCTATCTACTGTTGGATATGACAAGTGATGCAGGCTACAGTGCGCCACTATTGGAGCGCAGGGTGACATGATGCGTCAGGGCGCACAGCGGGGCACTATTGGCCAATAGTGCCCGTCTATAGCAGGGTGGCAGGCTCTGCAGCCCGCCAGCCACAGTGTGGTCAGCTACAGTGGTCGGCCAGGAGGAGCCGACCAGCTACAGTGTCGCCAGGAGGAGCCGGCCAAGAGGAGCCGGTAGGAGGAGCCGGCCAGTTACAGTGCCGTTAGGACGAGTCGGCCAAGAGGAGTCGGCCAACTACAGTGCCGTCAGGAGGAGCCAGCCAAGAGGATCTGGCCAAGAGGAACCGGCCAGCTACAGTGCCGTTAGGAGGAGCCGGCCAAGAGGAGCCGGCCAGCTACAGTGCCGTCAGCTACAGTGCCGTCACCTACAGTGTCGTCATCTCACTTCTTCGTTTGTCTTGTTGGTCTTGGCATACCGGGGTGGCTTCCCCGATGCTTTAAAATGTTGAGTCATCTCCTTGAGCCTACCCGGGGGTAATCCCCCCGACAATGGCCTCTATGCATCCCTAAAATTGTGCGCGGACATGATGAACCTATTTGGAAGGAGTTCTTCGAGGAGACGATCCTCGGGGGCATCTTCTAGTGACAGTTCTGCTCGCCGGTCTTATGTTGAACCAAGTGGAAGTTCCACACGAGATGCCGCCACCAAAACATGTATATGGCCTTGCGATGAGTATATGATGCGTGTGGGCATTAAGGAGGAATTTGAGCAATATGTTCACAATGCCGGTCTTGGTCCCTACATCTCAGATAAGTGCGAACAATGCCACATTCTCACTGAATCGTTTGTCAAAGGATTTAAATTCCATCCCCGTGAGTCTAGGGTGTCGTTTATGCTTTATGATAATCCATATACGATCTCTTTAGAGAATTTTGCTTATCACTACAAACTCCCGTTCTAGGGTTCACTTAACGAACCGCCAAGGGCTGAGTACCAATTATTCTTAACTAGTCTTTGCTACGGTGAGACGAGGGGAGTGACACAAGATAGAATAAAGGGCATTCATTTTCCTGCAATTTAGTACTTTGCATTATTTAACGGGAAATGTATAGTAGGCAAGCAAGACTGTGATACACTCTTTGCTCCAGACTTGAGCCTCATTCGCATTGCTCTCATCAGTGAAAGGAATTATAACCTTGGAGCGATTGTTGCACGTAGACTCTAGCATAACGCTAACAATGGCTATTTCTATGGTGGAATATATGCCACACGATTAGCATGAGGGATGGGTGTTTCACCTTTGCCCTTTGATCCTATCCTACCCACGCAGTATTTAGATTTTGACACCTTAAAAGATCATAAAGTTGTCAAGGGAAAGGTTGATAACTTCACTTATAATCTATTGTTTAACGAAAACTCTGTTGTGGACACATATTTGCATGCGCCTGCTCTTTTTGACTATCATAACGAAGGAAGATATTTTGTTCTTGAGAGCGAGGCCTGAGCTCACAATGCAACAGTGGAAGCAGCACGACAGGCCAAAGCATCCACACCAAGAGCCTCCGTGAGCTACCACTCCAACTACTATCCAGGCTACTAATCGACTACCAAGTTAGGCCAAAAGCCTAAGCTTGGGGATTATGTGTTTCCCACCAACTTTACGTTCATGTCCACTTATTCTATTTGTCGGTGTACACACTTTTTTTATTGTATCATCCATGCTTAGATTTATTTTCTTACTTTCTTCTTGTGTGTTTGAAAAACTTTAGAAAAACCAAAAAAATTAGTTGTAGTCAATTTACTTTCTACGTATGCTTAGTAGTAATATTAAATAGGAAACCCAAAAAGATTTCCTCGTTCTTCTTTTGCTTGTTGGGAGCTTTCCCGTGTAAACAGTTTTTCTCGTTTTTTCTTTTTATTTACTTGTTCAAGAAAACCAAAAACTCCACAAATATTTCAGTGTGTTTCTCTGAACTTCTTTTCTTTTTATTCGAGTCTTACCTAGGAGAAGACCACGATGAAACTGTTGAGTGGCTCTCATATGAATAATTGTTGAACTAATAAAGAGCACATTTTACCTTATCTTCTCCTGTTGAATAAAATGTTTGCAGATTCCAGCTTAGTCCATGGCACTCTTGCACTATTATTATTTTCATATCGTTCGGTCGTGCAAGTGAAAGGCAATAATGACGACATTCGATGAACTGGTCGTGGCAAGAGAAATTGGTATGAACTCGACTTGTTCTATTTGTGAAAAAATGTTTAACCTAGTATCCATAATTCAACCCATTATGATTAAACATGTTTGCAATGACAATTGGAGATTATAGTTTCTCATGCCATGCATAAGTAGCTGGGAGTTGATAATGATTTATCTTGGATATCAACATAGCGTTAAAATGATTGTGATGTAGTATGATGACATGGTATCCTCCTCTGAATGTTCAAGTGGCTTGACTTGGCACATGTTCATGCATGTAGTTGAATCAAAACCAACATAGCCTCTATGATATTTAAGTTCATGGTGTTCATATCCTACTCATGTTACTGTCCAATGTTACCTATGCATAATGCATGGTTATGACAGTTGTTTCTCTCTAGTTGGACACTTCTCAATCTAATTGCTAGCCTTCGCCTGTACTAAGTGGGAACTCTGCTTGTACATCAAAAACCTTGAACCCAAAAGTTATTCCTGATGAGTCCACCATACCTACCTATATACGGTATTACCCTGACGTCCTAAGTAAATTTGCATGTGCCACCTCTAAAAACTTCTAAAAATTATCCGTTTTGTGTGCCCGGATCGTTCATGGAATGACAGGAGGTGGTTGGTATCTTCCATGCTAAGCGGGTTATTCTCAGGTCGAGTGTTTATTCACTCGCCATCGCATGAGAAAAGGGCGGTAATAGGGATGCCCAGTCCCAAACTGCAAAATAAAAAAACCGTTAATCGCTCGGATAATCAAACAAAAACTCCCAATGGAGTCAAAACCCTTTACTTTTATCGCTTGGGAACCGCCACTAGCGTGCTTAGCATGGAAGGTGTTGATAACCGATGGTCGTGAAGTAAATGAGAAGGGTGCATGCCTCAAAATATCATTTATCTCTATTTTAAAAATTGAGCTCTGGCACCTCTGCAAATCACTGCTTCCCTCTATGAAGGGACTATCTATTTAGTTTTATGTTGTGTCATCACCTTCTAAAAGTGGCACCAGAAACTAAGAAGAGCACAATTGTCATGATTTATGCATTGTGTGTAGCTAATGTTGGGTGCATCATGACTGGATCATTTCTACCATGAATTACAATGTTTAGTTGCTGCTTGAACTTTGGAGGTGCTCTGCATTAATGTTTTGCTGTCTAAGAAAGGGCTAGCGAGATACCACTATTGTCATATTATATCTTGGTTGTTTTGACAACGTGTTGCTATTTGAGATATCTTATTATTGCTCGCTAGCTGATTATGTCATTGATATGAGTCATGATAACCTTTAAGAGTCATTGTCGACATGGTTAGTTATAATGTTGGCTGAAAACCTGGGTGTTGTTTAAGCTTATTTATGCAAACAAGAGCAAAAGAGTTCGTAAAAGTTTTTCTTTTTCACTTTCAATTTATCAACTAAATTGCTTGAGGACAAGCAAAGGTTTAAGCTTGGGGGAGTTCATACGTCTCCAATGTATCTACTTTTCCTAACACTTTTCCTCTTGTTTTGGACTCTAATTTGCATGATTTGAATGAAACTAACCCTGGACTGACACTGTTTTCAGCACAACTGCCATGGTGTTGTTTTTGTGCATAAATAAAAGTTCTCGGAATGGAACAAAACTTTGCGAGGATTTTTTATATCAATAATAAGAATTTCTGGAGCCAAGACCTGCCAGAGAGGGGCACCTGGGTGGGCACAACCCACCAGGGCATGCCCAGGTGGGTTGTACCCACCTGGTGGCCCCGCAGACCGTGATCCCGACGCTATAAAATCACATTATTCCAGAAAATACTAGGGAAAAAGAATTATCACAATCCACGAGACGGAGCCGCCTCCACCTCCTGTTATTCATCGGGAGGCTAGATCTGGAGTCCGTTTGGGGCTCCGAAGAGGGGGATCTTCGTTCTTCGTCATCACCAACCCTTCTCCATCGCCAATTCCATGATGCTCCCCACCGGGAGTGAGTAATTCCTTCGTAGGCTCGCTGGTCGGTGAGGAGTTGGATGAGATTCATCATGTAATTGAGTTAGTTTTGTTAGGGCTTGATCCCTAGTATCCACTATGTTCTTAGATTGATGTTGCTATGACTTTGCCATGCTTAATGCTTGTCACTTTGGGCCTGGGTTCCATGAACTCAGATCTGAACCATTTATGTTATCATCATTATATCCATGTTTTAGATCCGATATTGCAAGTTATAGTCACCTACTACGTGTTATGATCCGATAACCCCGGAGTGACAATAACCAAGACTTATTCCGGTGATTATCGTAGTTTGAGGAGTTCATGTATTCACTATGTGTTAATGCTTTGTTCCGGTTCTCTATTAAAAGGAAGCCTTAATATCCCTTAGTTTCCAGTATGTACCCCGCTACCACGGGAGGGTAGGACAAAAGATGTCATGCAAGTTCTTTTAATAAAGCACGTATGACTATTTACGGAATACATGCCTACATTATATCGATGAACTGGAGCTAGTGCCGTATCGCCCTAGGTTATAACTATCTCATGATGAATATCATCCAACAAGTCACCGATCCAATGCCTACGAATTTATCTTATATTGTTTCTGCTAAGTTACTACTGCTATCATCACTGTTACACTTGCTACAAGACTACTACTATCACTGTTACCGTTACTGTTACTGCTATCACTACTATCAAAACTATGATATTACTTTGCCACTAATCACTTGCTGCAGATAATTAATCTCCAGGTGTGGTTGAATTGAAAACTCAGCTGCTAATACCTTCAAATATTCTTTGGCTCCCCTTGTGTCAAATCTATAAATTTGGCTTGAATACTCTACCCTCGAAAACTATTGCGATCCACTAAACTTGTGGGTTATCAGTGGCTACACCCCTAAGGCTTGTGGCCTCCTAGGGAACCTTCTGGCCTAGCTCTTCGCTCCAGTATTTTTTATATTTTCCAAAAATATTCTCCGTAAATTTTCAGCTCATTCCGAGAACTTTTATTTCTGCACAAAAAACAACACCACGGTAGTTCTGCTGAAAACATCGTCAGTCCGGGTTAGTTCTAATAAAATCATACCAAAATCATATAGAATTATTGTAAACATGGCATGAATACTTCATAAATTATAGATACATTGGAGATGTATCAGCATCCCCAAGCTTAATTCCTGCTCATCCTTGAGTAGGTAAATTATAAAAGAAATAATTTATGAAGTGTGAATGCTAGCATAGTGCATAAATTTGATCAATGGTAATTCCAATCATTTTTTCTAGCATCATTATATATCATAAACAATATCTCATCTTATAAAACTTTTCATGATGAAATAACAAGCTATCCACATGTTTAAAGCATAGACTAACAAACTATGCTTTCAGTTACCAAGCAGTTGCAATTCATCTATTTTCAGGAAGGGTCTATGTAAGAGTTTTGATTTAGCAAATTCCACATACTCAACTATCATAAAGTCTTCCATGATTTCTAGCACTCAAAGCATATTTTTAGAACAAATAGCATCCATCGAATACAGAGAAAGATAGGGGCTTAAAATTTTGCCTCCAAACTTATTTATCTTATAGATAATTGTCAACAATAATAATTCATGATCAAATATATTTGAATGGCCATATATGCTTGGATCTTTCCCCAATACATAATGCTTGCCAAGAGAAAAAGGCAAAATATAGGAAGTGCTGAAGATCACCATGACTCTTGCATAAAGGTAAGTACTAGAAAGTAAAAGATAGACCCTTTGTAGAGGGAAACATTAATTTGCAGAGGTGCCAGAGCTCGAGCTTCTAAAACAGAGATGAATAATAATTTTGGGCGGTATGCTTTCATTGTCACCACAACAACTGAGAGATCTTGGTATCTTCCATGCTAGATACATTATAGGCGGTTCCCAAACAGAATGGTAAATTTTTTACTCCCCCTCCACCAATCAATCACACTCCACGGCGAGCCGAATCCACGGGTACCGTCCATACCAACAACATTCCTGGGGGAGTTTTGTTTAATTATTTGCATTTTTTATTTGATTTCGGGACTGGGAATCCCTATTACCAGCCACTTTCTCGTGAATGATAATGAATCAACACCTATCATGAGAATAACCCACCTAACATGGAAGATACTGACAGCCCCTATTTACTATATGAGTGATTCAGGCATACAAAATAGAATATTATTTGAAGGTTTAGAGTTTGGTGCATGCAAATTTACTTGGAACAGCAGGTAAATACCACATATAGGTAGGTATGGTGGACTCATATGGAACAACTTTGGGTTTAAGGGTGTTTGGATGCACAAGTAGTATTTCTACTTGGTGCGGAAGTTTTTGGCTAATATGAGGTTGAAGCAAGCACCACATGTTGGAGGATCCATAACAATATAACTTCTATACAAATATACCCAAGCATAACTCATTAAGTTGTCTTCCTTGTCCAACTTCAACTAATTTTCTCAAGTTTGAAAATAATTTATGGGTATTCACAATCATATAAGAAGTCCAAGATAGTAAATTTATATGTGAAATCTCTCTTCCTTCAGTATTCTTTCATGAATGGTTCAAGTGACCAATGCGATGTTTGCTAACTTTCAATAAATTTTACCACCTATACTTCTTATATGTGAAGTCATTACTACCAATGGGATAAGCATATAAAACATGTATAATCTCAGATTTATGATATTCGATTAATTCAAGTATTTACTCCTAGGATATAAGTGAAGCACGAGAGTAAATGACAAAACTACTCCAAAACATATAAGTGAAGATTAATGAGTAGTCAAACAATTAAGTAGCTATGTGAGGGCTCTCTCTCCCTCAATAAATATTTTCAGATATTAAGTACTTTATTCAAACATCAAGCACAATGAAAATAGCACTCCAAGAATAGCATGCATCATGTGAACGAATAAAAATTTAGGCTAAACATAGGCTAACCAATAATTGTTGATGAAGAGAAGTGGGATGCGTAGCATCCCAAAGCTTAGATGCTTGAGGGTTCTTCAAATATTTACTTGGGGTGACTTTGGAATCCCCAATCTTGAGATTTTTTATCTCTTTAAATCCTCTCATACCACGGTTTCACCTATTCTCAAAAACTTCATCCACACAAAACTCAAAAAGAACTCGTGAGATAGGTTAGTACACCTAATAATAAATAAACTCTTTATGTACTGCCAAGACAAGTTGCATAATAATTTTAAAACATTAGGTACTATATACTATCATTTCCACAATTTATATCTACCAATATAGGCTATGGAAACTATAGGATAAGTCGATAACGAAACTATGACAACAATCTTTCTAAACAGAACAGTCTATAGAAATTTATGAAAACTGTGTACTTATGTAACTCAAAAAATTATGAAAATTTAGGAAATGCTATATAATATATATTAAAATACTTTGTAAAAATTTCAAAAACTTTCCACGTTCCAGTAAAATATGAAAATTCAAACACTACTGCCAAACTTTCTGTTTTTATACAACACTCATCAAAACATGCAATGCAAGCATCCTAAAGGCAATTCTTGGAAATTTTTAATGAAAAAATAGATTATAAATAACACCTAACAGATAAAAACAAAATATAATGACGCTCCAAGCAAAACACATAATATGTGACGAATAAGAATATAGCTCCAAGTAAGATATACCGATAGTGTTGAAGACGAAAGAGGGGATGCCTTTCGGGGCATCCCCAAGCTTAGACGCTTGAGTCTTACTTGGATATTACCTTGGGGGTGCCTTGGGAATCCCCAATATTAGGTTATTGTGACTCCTTATTCTTCTCATATCGGTGTCTCACCCAAAACTTGAAAACTTCAATCACACAAAACTTAACGGAACTTCATGAGATGGGTTAGTATAGTAAAAATAGATCATTCACTTAGATACTATCAAGAAAAGATTCATAATTTTTCCCACATGATACCTACTGTATTACATAATTCCCACAATTTATATTACTCAATATAAGCTATAGGAACACTTGAAACAAGCAAACTATGCATGCAAAACAGAATCTGTCAAAAACATAACTGTCTGTAAAGATCCGAATAATCACCAAACTTCCCCGACTATAAAATTCCGAAAAATTCGGAAAACTCAAGGAATTTTCATATAAAGTTTTTGTAAAAATTTTAGAATTTTTTGACGCTCCAGTAAAATCATATAATTCATATACTGGACGCAAAACTTTCTGTTTTTGCACAGAATCAAACAAGCAAGTATCCACACTATCCCAAAGGCTTTACTTGACACTTTATTGAAATAAAAGACACAAAACATGATTAATACAGTATATTAATCATGTGAACACACAAAAAAAGAATGTAAAAGTGTTGGGTTGTCTCCCAACAAGCGCCTTTCTTTAATGCCTTTTAGCCAGGCTTGATGATTTCAATGATGCTCACATAGGAATAGTAATTGAAACATGCAAAAGAGCATCATGAATCTCATGACAAGCATATTTAAGTCTAACCCACTTCCTATGCATAGGTATTTTGTGAGAAAACAATTTATGGGAACAAGAATCATCTAGCATTGGAAGGCAAAACAAGCATAACTTCAGAACTTTGAACACATAGAGAGGAAACTTGATATTATTGCAAGTCCACAACATAACCAGAAAATAAAGCATACTTTTCATGATCTACAAGCATAGAAATTTTACCACTCTCCTCATAAGCAAATTTCTTCTCATGACTAATAGTGAGAGTATCATAAAAGACTTGAATACTACAAATTGGTTCCACACTAAAAGAGCAATATTTAGTAAAAGGATATTCATATTTATGACAAGTATCATAATAGTAATCATCACTCTTTTTCATTGCATAAGTATCATCACAATAATCATCATAAGTAGGAGGCATGCAATCATTAGAACAAATTTGATCATTCAAAGTAGGGGAATAAAAAGATCATCTTCATTAAGCATAGCATCCCCAAGCTTGGGACAAACATTAATTGCAACAAATAAATTCTCAAACATTTCATTTTCATCAAACATAGAATCCCCAAGCTTGTGGCTTTGTATATCATAAACATAATCACTCTCATCATTAATGGTATGAATAGCACCAATAGTATAGCAATTATTATCATCATCCTCCAAGTTGGTGCCATAAATATTTTCAAGATTATAAGAAGTATCATTATCTTCCCAATCATAATTATCACAACAAGCAATAGGCATAACAAAATCATCCTGAAGTGTATCATCTTCCACAACTATTTTTGATTCATTCTCATGAGGCCTATCAATAATGGGAGCACATTATTTGGGAGATATACCTCTTTACCTTTACTTTTCCTTCTTTTATTATTCTTCACCACGTTATGTGTGGCTTTATTTAATTCCTCCAAACTTCTTTTTGAAGAGGTTGGTCAAATAAAAAGCTCCTCCTTGTTACCTGATTCATCATAAGAACAAATAGGAGGATATTGGGAAACCTCTTCCCCTTCATTAGTATTCTCTTAATCTTCTAGTTGTTTCCTTATATTTAAGAAATTGGCAATATAAGGATTCTTAATGCAATTTACCATGCAATACATATAGATTTCATTTATATCAAAATCAAATATTTTCATGATAGCCCATGCTGGAACATCCTTAATTTCACGTTTCATTTCTTCATACCCCAAAAATAGACTAAGTTCATTATGATGCTCAAGGGTAATGAGGTTATCAGAATTTTTGGACACAATTCAATCATGAAATAATTCACATTGGAAATTATAATGACCACGTTCATTGCAAAGTTCACAAGGACGGCGAGAAATATGAAGTCTTTCAGCACAAACATATAGCCTCTCTTGAAACCATTTAGTTTATAAATACTTATGCCTCTTACAAAATCTATCTTCCCTTCTAGGCATGTCTTGACAAACTCTATGCACTCCACAAAAATTGACATGCTTATAAGAAATATTTTTATCATGACTAGTGCAATAATCATTAGTACTATGGATATTCAAAGAATTCATACTAACAACATTGCAATCATGCTCATCACTCAAAGATTTAGTGCCAATTTTTTAATAACTTCTTCTTCTAACACTTGAGCACAATTTTCCTTTCCATCATTTTCACAAAAGACGTTAAAAAGATGAAGCATATGAGGCAACCTCAATTCCATTTTTTGTAGTTTTATTTTATAAAACCAAACTAGTGAAAAACAAGAAACTAAAAGATTCAATTGAAAGATCTAAAGATATACCTTCAAGCACTCACCTCCCCAGCAACGGTGCCAGAAAAGAGCTTGATGTCTACTACACAACCTTCTTCTTGTAGACTCGTGTTGGGACTCCAAGCGCAGAGTTTTGTAGGACAATGGCAATTTTCCCTCAAGTGGATGACCTAAGGTTTATCAATCCGCGGGAGGTGTAGGATGAAGATGGTCTCTCTCAAACAACCCTGCAATCAAATAGAAAAGAGTCTCTTGTGTCCCCAACACACCCAATACAATGGTAAATTGTATAGGTGCACTAGTTCGGCGAAGAGATAGTGATACAAGTGTAATATGGATGGTAGATATAGTTTTTTGTAATCTGAAAATATAAAAACAGCAAGGTAAAAAATAGTAAACAACGAGCAAAACGTTGTATAAATGCTTGGAAACAAGACCTAGGGTCCATACTTTCACTAGTGCAATTTCCCTCAACAATATTGACATAGTTGAATCATATGTAAATACCTCTCATGCTACAAAGAGTTCACTCCAAAGTCACAAATATCAGAGAACAAACGTAGAAATTATTGTAGGGTACGAAACCACCTCAAAGTTATCTTTTCTGATCAATCTTATGAGCTATCCCTGTATGTGTCATGGACAGCCCTAGAGTTCGTACTAAGATAACACCTTAAGATACACATCAACCAAAACCCTAATGTCACCTAGATACTCTAATGTCACCACAAGTACCTGTGGGCTTGATTATACGATATGCATCACACAATTTCGGATTTATTAATCCAACACAAAGAACTTCAACGAGTGCCTCAAAGTTTCTAACGGAACGTCAAGATAAGAACGTGTGACAACCCCTATGCATAGATTCCCAAGGTCACAGAACCCGCAAGTTGATCACCAAAACACACATCAAGTGGATCAATAGAACATCCCATTGTCACCACAGATATCCCATCGCAAGACGTACATCAAGTGTTCTTAAATCCTTAAAGACTCAATCCGATAAGTAAACTTCAAAGGGAAAACTCTATTCATCACAACTAGATAAAGAGGGGAACATTCCATAGGATTCATCTATATCAATAAAGCTCGTGGTACATCAAGATCGTGCCATCCCAAGATAACAAAAGAGAGAGATGAAACACATATCTACTGGTACATACCCTCAGCCTCGAGGGTCAAATACTCCCTCCTCGTCATGGAGAGCGCCGGGATGATGAAGATGGCCTCTAGTGATGGTTTCCCCCTCCGGCAGGGTGTCTGAATGGGCTCCCGATTAGTTTTTCGTGGCTCTAGAGGTTTGCGGCGGCGGAACTCCCAATCTAGGTTCTACATTGGGGTTTCTTGAATATTTGACGATTTATAGAGCTAAGAGGGAGGTCAATGGAATCCCGAGGGGCCCACAAGCCTGGTGGTCGCGGCTAGGGGGGTGGCCGCGCCCCTGAGGCTTATGGCCTCTTCGAGAACCTTCTGGCCTAGCTCTCCGCTCCAGTATTTTTTATATTTTCCAAAAATATTCTCCATAAATTTTCAACTCATTCCGAGAACTTATATTTCTGCACAAAAAACAACATCGCGATAGTTCTGCTGAAAACAGCGTCGGTCCGGGTTAGTTCTAATAAAATCATACCAAAATCATAAAGAATTATTGTAAACATGGCATGAATACTTCATAAATTATAGATACGTTGGAGACGTATCAACACTCGATGGTGGAGACAAGGTGGGTGACCGGAGGAACATGAATCTCCCTATCATCGGATATGATCTCGAGCCGATCATAGATCGGAACCTGGTCATACGATATACACATAGCTTCGATCTGATCGAACAACTCATTTAAGAACGAGGCGATGGTAGGATGTGTGTCGCTGATACGAGTGGATTTGTCAAGCAGTGTGACGGTTCTAGAGTTATGTGGAAGTTGATCCGTGTTCCGTTCCACTGTGGGACCTGATGCATTGGACGTCGAAGCATCCGAATTTACAGGTTTTCCTTTGAAGGTTGAGGGTTCCATTGGAAAGAGCGTTCCCCGTGAATCAGCCATGAACTCTAGGGTTCCCAACTTAATACACTGATTGGGGGGAAACTTTCCGGTCTAACCATGATGGCCGACCGGTCCGGCGTGCGACAAGACATCGTTGTCGATGAAATTTTGATCGGGGGCGTGAGTCCCCTAGATACAGATCTCGCTACTTGCGATGGGGAGAGGCATCAATTCCATCTCACTCACAGAGGAACTCTCGATGAAAGCACCAATATCGGTGTCAAAACCAGCGGATCTCGGGTAGAGGGTCCTGAACTGTGAGACTAGGATCAACGATAACAGGAAACGAAGGGGACACGAGTTTACCCAGGTCCGGGCCCTCCAATGGAGGTAATACCCTACGTCCTGCTTGATTTTATTGATGGTATATGGGAATACAGAGTTGATCTTCCTCGAGATCGTATGTCTGACCCTAGATGAGTTATCTTGGCCCTATGCCCTAAAACCCTCCGGCTTATATAGATGCCCAGGGTGTCCTTGGCTTACACATGGTCGGTTACATGCCGAAGAGATAACTTGCCTAACTACAACTAATAACTTGGAGAACAAGTCTAGACTCCACGAAGCTTCTGTCTTGGCGTAGGTGGTCCTCGATCCTCTGATGCCTGCCTAGCGGCCCATACAGTCCGGCCCATGAACAATGGGTCGGCTATCCGAGGATCCCCTAATCTCGGACTCCCTCAACATATATCCTATCATGTAATTGTCCATATCACATCACAACATACCCTGCAAAAACAAGTTAGACGTCCTCTAATTGTTGTTGCAGGTTTTACCTGGCTGCTACGGGTATCTAGCAAGAACAATTCTCACCTACGCAAAACCACAACGATGATACATAAGTTGCTTTTCAACCTTCTCAAGGACCTCCTTTGTTGAATCCGATCCAACAAAAGTAGGAGAAATACACACCCGCCAGCCATCTTTGTGCAATGAAGTTACACGTCAGTCGATGGAACCGATCTCTCATAAGCGTACGAGTAAGGTTGGTCCGGGCCGCTTCATCCCACAATACCGCTGAACCAGAACACGACCAAGGGAGGTAGCAATGTAAGCATCAACGCCCACAAACTCCTTTGTGTTCTACTCGAGATCTCATCTACACATAGACCTAGCTCATGATGCCACTGTTGGGGAATGTTGCATGGGAAACAAAAAATTTCCTATGCACACACAAGATCTATCCATGGTGATGAGTATCTACGAGAGAGAGAGTGGATATACATACCCTTGTAGACCACTAAGCGGGAAGCGTTAAGAAACGCGGTTGATGTAGTCGAACGTCTTCGCGATCCAAATCGCCGAGCGTCCCGCGATCCCATAACGACCCATCTTGCGATCCTTTCACGATCTGTCCCGCGATCCCATCATGACCCATCTCGCGATCAAATCATGAATCGTCTTGTGATCTTGATCATGGTCCTTCCGATCTAGCGCTGAACGGACGACACCTCCGTGTTCAGCACATATACAACTCAATGACGATCTCGGCCTTCTTGATCCAGCAAGAGGGAGCGGAGAGGTAGATGAGTTCTCCGGCAGCGCGACAGTGTGGCAACGATGGTGGTGGAAATATTCCAGCAGGGATTCGCCTAAGCACCGCTGAAACGATCTAGAAGAGAAACTACGATTTATAGGAGAGGTAGCACGTGGCTGTTTTCTGTGTCTCAAAACCCTCAAAACCTCTAGTATATATATGAGGAGGGAGGGAGGAGGCTTGGTGCCAAAGGGGCCAGCCCTTTGCCTTGGAGCAAGGAGGAGAGGAGGAGTCCTCCAATCCTAGTAGGATTAGGACTCCTCCTGCCCACTTGGAAACGCTTTCCACCTTGAGTTTTTTCCTCTCAAACCACTCCAGTCGCATGGGCCCTTAGGGGAGGCTTCGGCCTGCCCACCAAGGGATGGTTTACCTCCTCCCACAGCCCATGTAGCCTCTTGGGTTGAGACACCACTCCCGATGGTCCCCCGGTACCCTCCCGACACTCCCGGTACACTACCTATGCTCCCGAAACTTTTCCGGCGACCAAAACATGACTTCCTATATATAAACCTTTACCTCCGGATCATTGAGGAGATCCTCGTGACGTCCAAGATTTCATCCGGGACTCCAAACAATCTTCGGTCACCATCATACATAACTCTATACTACCGAAACATCATCAAACCTTAAATGTGCAGACCCTGCGGGTTCGAGAACTTTGTAGACATGACCGAGACACCTCTACGGTCAATAACCAATAGCGGGACTAGATGCCCATATTGGTTCCTACATATTGTACGAAGATCTTTATCGGTTGAACCTCTATGTCAAGGATTCAGTTAATCCCATATGTTGTTCCCTTTATTCTTCGGTATGTTACTTGCCCGAGATTCGATCGTCGGGTATCTCTATACCTAGTTCAATCTAGTTACCGGCAAGTATGTTTACTCGTTCCGTAATACAAGATCCTGTGGCTAACACTTAGTCACATTGCTTGCAAGGCTTATTGGGATGTTGTATTACCGAGTGGGCCCTAAGATACCTCTCCGTCACACGGAGTAACAAATCCCAGTCTTGATCCATGCCAACCCAACAAACACCCTTGGAGATACCTATAGAGCACCTTTATAGTCACCCAGTTACATTGCATTGTTTGATACACAGAAGGTACTCCTCTGGTGTCAGTGATTTGCATGATCTCATGGTCATAGGAATAGATACTTGACATGTAGAAAACTGTAGCAATAAACTGACACGATCATATGCTACGTTTATAGTTAGGGTCTTGTCCATCACATCATTCTCCTAGTGATATGATCCCATTATCAAATGACATCTCATGTCCATGGGTAGGAAACCTTAACCATCTTTGATCAACTAGCTAGTCTATTAGAGGCATACTAGGGACATGGTGTTGTCTATGTATCCACACATGTATCTGAGTTTCCGATCAATACAATTTTAGCATGGATAATAAACGATTATCATGAACAAGGAAATATGATAATAACTAATTTATTATTGCCTCTAGGGCATATTTCCAACATGAAGTAGGTTCGAGCTGTGGAAGACATCGGCTTGCGGGGAGGGATCACGGGAAGCGAGGGCGATGATCAAGACCCGCTATACCAGACTTAATCCCGAGCATATGGCTCGGGTTGGTCCAGTAGGGTCAGATGGACAAGAAGTGCTGCTCCACCTGGTGTATGACAAGGTGATGCCTGCGGCCCATCTTTCACAAGAAAACTGCTCCCTAGACACTATAATCTATAATCTCGATCAGCAGCCGAATGTACAATTATGTATAATTATGTATGAACAATCGAGTTGTTGCTCCATCTGTATTGTAAACTTTGTCTTAACTAGCCATCGGCTTCTACCTCACGCGTGAAGAGCTTGGGAGTGTTCCTCGTAATTTGTCACCCTAAAAGAGCGAATTATGAACCAGACAAGCCGGCCATTTGGTGCAAACAGACAGAAAGCACACAAGGAGATATGTTATATTACTGCTTAGCGTAAGAAACATCTTCCGAGGAAAATAGTACCTCTATCGATAACTTTCTTTGGGGTTCTATGAAGATCGTAGTTAGAAGTACGTATACTGCGAGTATGCAGCTAAGGGCTTCTAAGATGAAGAAGCCCAAGTAATGGTGATAACATCCATAGTCGTATTAATTGCTTCCGTCACGGCCGACCAATTGTCTACTTAAGATAGCTAGCTTTTCGCTTCACTCGTCTGAGGTACGTATCTGGATGGCCCGGTCGTAACAATCGTAGAGGTGCTCCCTTTACCCTCTAGCCGAACAATCAGGAACGTAAAGGGTAAACACAGGAGCGAGGCAACCTAGTTTGGCAAAGTCTTAGTTCGAATTGATGCATATGATGGCTTTAAATGCGACAAGGGAAACATGTGTACACAATAAGTGTTGCTAAATGCTTATAATATAAAAGCGTTGGCTTCGGGAAGAAGCCCCCAGGTGATGTGTTCAGATTAACACTTAAGAGTGTAAATCGATAATTTTAGTACAAGATCGGTTGATCCGAACATGGGAAAAAAGGAAAAAAATCAATCCTACCAAACAACAAAGTGGGAGGGGAAGAAAAAGGAGAAAGAAAATAAAAAAGGCTAGAGAATGTAGTGACACCGGTTTATCCATAGAAGCGCCGAAGATGAGTTGCGTTCCATGGATTTAGTTCAAGGCGGTTGTCCGACGGGTTCCGAAGAAGGTAAGCTCCTCCCGCGAGTACTTCCTCGATTATGAAGGGCCCCTCCCATTTGGGGTTGAGTTTATGCTTCTGCTTCTCCGGGAGCCGTAAGACGAGTTCGCCTACGTTGTATGCTTTTGCCTTGACCTCCCTGCTCTGGTAACGCCGGGCCCACTATTGGTAAAAAGTAGAGCGAGCCCGAGCTATGTCGCGCTCTCCTTCTAAGGCGTCTAGGTTGTCCTGCCGATCTTACTCGGCCTCCTTTTCCTCGTACATGCGCACCCTTGGTGCGTCGTGAATAATGTCGCAGGGGAGGACTGCTTCTGCCCCATGGACCATGAAGAACAGTGCGTATCCTGTTAATCTGTTCGGGGTGGTGCGAAGGCCCCATAAAACGGAGTCAAGCTCCTCCACCCAATGACAGTCGGACTCATGAAGATATCGGACCAAACGTGGCTTAATGACGCTCATAATGAGACCGTTTGCTTGTTTGACTTGTCCATTGGTGTACGGATGATACGCTGATGCGTAATCGAGCTTTGTGCCCATTTTTGCACACCAGTATTTGACCTCTTGGGCCAAGAAATTGGATCCATTGTCCATTATTATAATGTGCGGGACACCGTAGCGGTGTACTACGTCGGAGATAAAGTCAATTACTGGTCCGGACTTGGCCGATTTAACAGGCTTTGCCTCTATCCATTTGGTGAACTTGTCGACCATGACCAGTAGGTACTTATTCTTCTTGCCCCCCTTTAAGGGATACGACCATGTCCAGCCCCCACACCGCAAAAGGCCAGGTGATCGGGATAGTCCGAAGAGATGTTGGGGGCATGTGACTTTGATTTGCAAAAAGTTGACACCCCACGCAGTGTTTGACAAGTGTCTGGGCGTCCCCCCGAGCAGTGGGCCAAAGGAAACCAACTCGGAAGGCCTTGCTAACTAAGGCTCTTGCCGCGGCGTGGTGAGCGCCCATGCCTGCGTGGACCTCGGCTAGGATCTCCCGTCCTTCTTCCTCAGATATGCACCACTGTAATATTCCGGTTGTGCTTTTCTTGTATAACTCACCCTCGTGTACTTTGTAGGCCTTGGATCGATGAACTATGCGTTGCGCCTCTATCTGATTGTCGGGGATTTCCTTGCGAAGAAGGTAGGCAAGGAAGGGCTCGGTCCATGGCGCGATTACTGCCATAACCTCATGAGCCAAAGGTGTTTCATCCATTACGGAGCCGCCGATGATTTGGTCGTCTGGTTCGTTTATAGGGGGAACAACCTCTTTCGCGGTATTTAGACTGGCGCCCTTATGATCATCCTGCCAAACCATGGATGGCCTAAAGAGCCGTTCCAGGAACGTGTTTTTGGGATAGGGACGCGTTTAGCCCCCATGCGGGCCAGTACGTTGGCAACTTGGTTGTTGTCGCGAGTGACATGGTGGAACTCCAACCCCTTGAACCGTGCGGATATCTTTAGGACAACATTTCTGTACGTTGTCATCTTTGGGTTTTTGGCGTCGAAATCGCCATTGATTTGGGAGATGGCCAAGTTGGAGTCTCACCGTACCTCCAGCCGTCATATGCCCATTGATACTGCCATCCGAAGACCGTGCAAGAGCGCTTCGTATTCGACTGCATTGTTGGAGTCGGCATACATGATCTGCAACATGTATCGCACATTGTCGTCTGTGGGGGATGTGAGGATAACTCCAGCCCCCAGTCCGGCCAAGGTTTTGGATCCATCAAAGTACATTGTCCAATGGGAATATGTATTGTATTCCTTGGGGAGCTCGGCCTCTGTCCACTCAGCCAGAAAGTCTGCAAATACCTGAGATTTTATGGCACAACGTGGCTTGTAGGTTATTTCAAAGGGAAGGAGCTCAATGGCCAACTTGACTATGCGGCCGGTGGCATCCGCGTTGTTGATTATATCATTCAGGGGTACTTCGGATGCTACCGTTACCACACACTCTTGGAAGTAGTGTCCAAGTTTCCGTGATGCCATAAACATCATGTAGGCTATCTTCTGGTAGTGCGGGTATCTGGACTTGCATTGCGTTAGTACTTCCGACATGTAATAGACCAACTTCTAAGTCCGGAATTTGTGTCCATCCTCATCTCGTTCAATGACGAGCACCGTGCTAACGACTTGGTTGATAGCCCATATGTATAATAACATGGGCTCACCGGCGCCTGGTGCCGTGAGTATGGGGTTGGTTGCCAGTATAGTTTTGATTTCCTCTAATGCAGCCGCTGCTTCGTTGGTCCACTTGAAATTGTTGGTACATTTCAGTAGCTTATAGAGCGATAAAGCTTTCTCTTCGAGGGGGAGATGAAGCGGCTTAACGCCGCTACACAACCAGCCAGCCTCTGGACATGCTTTAGCTCTGTGGGAATTGCAAGTTCTGATAGAGCATGGATTTTAGTTGGATTCGCTTCTATTCCTCTATAGGAGACGATGAATCCAAGCAGTTTACCAAAAGGAACTCTGAATACACGTTTTTCCAGATTGAGTCATATGTCATACTCGCGTAGGCTGGCAAAGGTTTGCCGTAGGTCATCGATCAACTGGCTGACATGTTTGGTTTTGATTACCACGTTGTCCACGTATGCCTCGACTGTCTTACTGACCTGTGTCGCGAGACAAGTCTGGATCATGCGCTGGTCCGTGGCCCTAGTGTTTTTTTAGCCCAAAGGGCATCGTGTTAAAGCAGAATGGCCGGTAGGGGGTGATGAATGCGGTTGTCGCTTGGTCGGATTCTTCATTTTGATCTGATGGTATCCGGAATAAGCATCGAGGAAACACAACAAGTCGTGTCCGGCTGTGGCGTCAATGATCCGGTCTATGCATGGTAAGGGGAAAGGGTCCTTAGGGCAGGCTTTATTGAGGTCTTTAAAATCGATGCACAACCGCCAAGACTTATATTTCTTTGGTACCATCCCTAGGTTTGCCAACCATTCGGGGTCCTTAATCTCCTGAATGAATCTGATCACTAGCAGTTTAGCTAATTCTTCACCCATAGCATGCCATTTGGGTTCGGAAAAGCGGCGCAAAGTCTGCTTAACGGTCTTGAAGTCTGCAATAATGTGCAGACTATGTTTTGCTAGCCGCCGTGGGATTCCGGGCATATCGGAAGGATGCTAGGCGAAGATATCCCAATTTTCTCGTAGAAAGGTCCGCAGTGCCTCATCCACTATGGTATCGAGCTGAGCTCTGATGGACACTGTATTGTTGGGGTCCGTCGGATGCACTTGAAATTTAACAATTCCCTCTGCGGGTTTGAAGGACGTGGGCTTGGGCCTTTTGCTAAGGATCATGTCGTCCTTGTCAACTATTGACCGCAGTGCGGTCAACTCTTCTACAGCGAAGGTCTCGGCTAGTGCCTCGAGGGCGAGCGCTGCCATTTTGTTTTCGGCCCAAAGGGCTATATTCGGATCACTAGCGATTGTGATTACTCATTTTGGTCCTAGCATTTTAAGTTTCATGTACCCATAATGGGGTATATCCTGGAATTTTGTGAAGGCGTCACGTCCCAATAGGGCATGGTAGCCGCTTGGGAAAGGCACGATGTGGAGGAGGATTTCTTCGGATCGGTAGTTTTTGGGTGTGCTATACACTACGTCCAGGACGATGCATCCTGAACAACACGTCTCTTTCCCTGGAATGATTCCTCAGAAGTTGTGTTGCTATGCTCGATGCGAGATCGATCGAACTGTATTTTTTCCAGGGTGCCTTCGTAGGTCAGGTTTAAACCATTATCACCGTCCATTAGCACCTTATGTAACCTGTAGCTATCAATGATGGGGTTCAGGACTAGTGCGGCTGGTGAATGACCGGGAAGAATGGCTGGTTGGTCAGTATTTCCGAAGGTAATGGGTATGTCTGCCCATGCACTTTATGCTGCCACATGGTAGACCTATTCGAGTTCTTTAAGAGCTCTTTTACTCTTGTTCCTCGAGGGGAACATTTCGTAGATTGTAAGGACTTCGGCGTTGTATTTGGTGAAGGTGTGGAGCGCTTGTTCGACGGAAGCGCCTCCAGGATGACCTCACTGCTTTTTAAGAACCTACCTGACGACCCAGCAAGCTCTAAGGCTGTGAATCGGGCTTGTGTTCAACAATACGGAATGTATGGGGCAAGGTTTATCCAATAGTCCGCCAAGGACAGTACTGGCCTGTGTAAGGGCCTGTTTCTTTTTTCGGCGGGTTCAAATCTGGCTGGCCGCTTTGGAGCTATCCTCTTTTTCCGATCTCCACTAGGGTGTTCGGGGAAGGTTGGTTCCAAGAATAATCATTCGGCTTGCCAAGCGCTTTCCACGACACAATATTTAAGTACCAAATCGGATAGCTCAGCAAAGTCACGAATGTGTCGGCGAGCCAGGGTGTTAAGAATCCCTTCATCATGGCAATTGCGACTAAAGGTTGCCATTATCTCTTGGTCACTAAGACCTTTTTCTCTGCTTCTAGCGAGTAGGAGTCTAGCCCAAAAATGATGAACTGACTCTCCTGGTAATTGTTTAATATCCTGTAAGTCCAAAGACGTGGGCTTTGGTGCGATACTAGGGTGGTGGGTGGGAATTTTTTTGACTCCACGCCACATTGTGTGTTCGGAATCGTGGACTCCAGATTGTGTGATAGATCTGGGACCAATAATGGTGTGTCTTCGGGGCAAATTCTGGCATCCAGTTTGTAAATGAAGTCTCGGTGATCAAAGACCGGGCTATAAACCATTTTTAATTCCGGTGGTTGGGGCGAGCCCTCAACTGAACACTCGACGGTAGCAACTAGGTGGGTGACCGTGGGGACATGAATCTCCCTATCGTCGGGTTTAATCCCGAGCCGGTCATAGACCGGAACCTAGTCATCCGACATACACATGGACTCAATCTGATCGAACAACTCATTTAAAAATGAGGCGATGGTAGGATGCGAGTCGCTAAAGCGAGTGGATTTAATATGCGGCGTGGCAGTTCCGGACCATGCGGAAGCGGATCCAGGTTTCATCTAGCCATGGTGGATCCGGTCACATTAGCCGGATTGGGCGTTCTAGACCGCCTGGGGGTGACGACTCTGTTGGGCGCGGGGCCCAATGTCTTCAGCATCAAGGTGTGGAGACTTACAGGCCCCTTCTCAAGGGTCGAGGGTTCCATCAAGGCAAGTTCTCCCCATGAATCAGTGACGAACTCTAAGGTTCCGAACTTGATTCTATGATTGGGGGAAAAGTTTCCGATCTGTCCAAGGTAGCTGATCGGGTCAGCGTGCGACAAGATGTCGCCGCTCATGAGAGTCTGATCGGGGGCAAGAATCCCCTGATGCAGACCTCGTCACTTGTAACAAGGTGAGCCATCGATTCCTTTGGCGATCACAATGGAACTCTCAATGAAAGCACCAATGTCGGTGTCAAAACCAGCAGATCTCGGGTAGGGGGTCGCGAATTGTGAGACTAGAATTGATGGTAATAGGAGATAAAGGGGACAAGGTTTTACCCAGGTTTGGGCCCTCCTATGGAGGTAATACCCTATGTCCTGCTTGATTGTATTGATGATATGTGGGTTACAGTGTTGATCTACCTCGAGATCGAATAGCTAACCCTAGATGAGTTGTTCTCTGTCTACAACCTAAAACCCTCCGGCTTATATGGACGCCGAGGGTACCTAGGGTTTATACATGGTCGGTTACACGCCAAAGAGATAAACATGCCTATCTACGGTTGACAACTTGGAGGACACGCCACGACTCCTTGAAGCTCTCACCCTGGCGACGGGGCCCTTGAGAATCCAAGTCTCACCTTGCGGCCCATACAGTCCGACCCATAACAAATAGGTCGGCTATCCGAGGACCCCTTAATCCAGGACTCCCTTGATAACTCACAAGTATAGGGGATCGCAACAATTTTCGAGGGTAGAGTATTCAACCCAAATTTATTGATTCGACACAAGGGGAGGCAAAGAATACTCAATTCAACCACACCTGAAAGACTTAATATTTGCAGCAAAGTATTCAGTAGCAAAGTAATATGGTAGTAACGGTAACGGTGGAAAAGCGATAGTAGCAGATTTGTAGTGATTGTAACAGTAGCAACATAAAGTAACTGAATGACAATCAATATATGGAAAGCTCGTAGGCAATGGATTAGTGATGGATAATTATGTCAGATAGCATTCATCATGCAACATTTATAACATAGGGTGACACAAAACTAGCTCCAATTCATCAATGTAATTTAGGCATGTATTCCATATATAGTCATACATGCTTATGGAAAAGAATTTGCATGACATCTCTTGTCCTACCCTCCCGTGGCAGCGGGGTCCTATTAGAAACTAAGGGATATTAAGACCTCCTTTTAATAGAGAACCGGACCAAAGCATTAGCACTTAGTGAATACATGAACTCCTCAAACTACGGTAATCACCGGAAAGAATCCCAGTTATTGTCACCCTGGGGGATGCAGATCATAACTCATAATAGGTGTCTACAACTTGCAAGATAGGATCAAGAACACACATATATTCATGAAAACATAATAGGTTCAGATCTGAAATCATGGCACTCGGGCCCTAGTGACAAGCATTAAGCATAGCAAAGTCATAACAACGTCAATCTCAGAACACAGTGGATACTAGGCAAACCCTAACCATACTAACTTGATTACATGATAAATCTCATCCAACCCATCACCGTCCAGCAAGCCTACGATGAGATTGCTCACGAACAGTGGGGAGCATCATGGAATTGGTGATGATGAAGGCATCAATTTCCCCTCTCTAGAGCCCAAAACGGACTCCAGATCTGGTCTCCCAAGGAAGAACTGGCGATGGCAGCGGCTCCGTATCATGAAACGCGATGAACTCTTCTATCTGATTTTTTCCTCGACAAATAGGGTTATATGGAGCTGGAGAGGAGGTCGGAGGAGCCACGAGGGGCCCACAAGCCTGCCCCACGCGGCCAGGGGGGTGGCCGCGGCTAGCAGGCTTGTGGCCTGCTGGTGGCCCCCTCTGGTTAATTCTTGCACCATTATTTTTTATTAATTCCAAAAATATTCTCCGTAAATTTCCAGTACGATCTGAGAACTTTTATTTATGTACAAAATTAACACCAAGGCAATTCTGCTGAAAACAACGTCAGTCCGGGTTAGTTCCTTTCAAATCATGCAAATTAGAGTCCAAAACAAGGGCAAAAGAGTTTGGAAAAGTAGATATGTTGGAGAGGTATCAACTCCCCCAAGCTTAAACCTTTGCTTGTCCTCAAGCAATTCAGTTGATAAACTGAAAGTGATAAAGAAAAACTTTTACAAACTCTGTTTGATCTTGCTGTTGTAAATATGTCTAACTTATGTTCATATTTTCAACAAATATGATAAACTAACTATATTCACAATAACATTTAGGTCCCACATTTACTCATGTCAATGACATAACCAACTAATGAGTAATAATAACAAGTCTCGGATGACAACAATTTATCAAAACAATCATGATACAATATGACATAATGGTATCTTGCTAGCCCTTTCTGAGACCGCAAAACATAAATGTAGAACACCTCTGGAGAACAAGGACTGACTAAACATTGTAATTCACGGTGAGAGAGATCCAGTCATGCTCATACTCAACATCAATTAATAGCAAGGCATGCAAATGACAATGGTGCTCCCTAACTGGTGCCTTTTATAAGCGGATGATGACTCAACAATAAAGTAAATAGATAAGCCCTTCATAGAGGGAAGCATTCATTTGCAGAGGTGCCAAAGATCAAGCTTTTAAAATAGATATAGGTAATGATTTTGGAGCGGTATGCTTTCGTTGCTCTCATAATGACCAAGAGGTTTTCAATATCTTCCATGCTAGATACATTATAGGCGGTTCCCAAACAGAATGGTAAAGTTTTTACTTCCCCTCCACCAATCAGTGACACTCCACGGCGGGCCGAATTCACGGGTACCGTCCATACAAACACATTCATGGGGGTGTTTTGTTTGATTATATTTTGCTTTTTATTTCGAGCATGGAACTGGGCATCCCGATTACCGGCCACTTTCTCGTGAATGATAGTGAATCAACACATATCATGAGAATAACCCACCTAGCATGGAAGATACTAACAACCCCTAGTCACCACATGAGCGATTTGGGCATACAAAAAAGAAGGTTTATTTGAATGTTTAAAGTTTAGCACATGCAAATTTACTTGGAACGGCAGGTAAATACCGCATATAGGTAGATATGGTGGACTCATATGGAACAACTTTGGGTTTATTGAGATGGGTGCAGAAGCAGTATTCCCGCTTAGTACAAGTGAAGGCTAGCAAAAGACTGGGGAGCGACCAACTAGAGAGCGACATAGTCATCAACATGCCTTGAGATTAACCAACATTGAATGCAAGTATGAGTAGGATATAATTCACCATGAACATAAATATCGTGGAGGCTATGTTGTTTTGTTTCAACTACATGCGTAAACATGTGCCAAGTCAAGCCACTTGAATCATCCAGAGGAGGATACCATTCTATCATACTACATCACAACTATTTTAATGCACATGTTGGCACTCAAGACGAACCATTATGCACTCTTAGCTAATTAAGCATGGCATGAATAACTATAATCTCTAATTGTTATTGCAAACATGTTCAACCCATAATGTGCTGAATTCCGAACGATGAGCTAATCATATTTACACAAACAAGATAGGTTGAGTTCATACCAGCTTTTTCTCCATCTCAGTCAGTTCACCATATATCATCATTATTGCCTTTCACTTGCACGACTGAACGATGTGAATAATAATAAGAGTGCACGTGCATTGGACTAAGCTAGATTCTACAAACAATAAACCAAAGGAGAAGACAAGGCAATATGGGCTCTTTGTAAGATAAACAATAATGCATATGAGAGACACTCAACACATCATCGTGGTCTTCTCCTTACGACCCAAAGAAAAGAAAGGAAAATTATTTACACGGGAAAGCTCCCAACAAGCAAAAAGAAGAACAAGAAATATTTTTGGGTTTTCTCTTTAATTCTACAACTAAGTAACTAGGAAATAAAGCTAGAACTATTTTTTGTATTTTTATCAAAGTTAAATAAACACACAAGAAGAAAGCAAAACAAGAATTAAACTACCATGGATAGTACGATGAAAAAGTATGAACACTGACAACTAAAATAAGCGTGTGAACATGAATGTAATGTCGGTGAGAAATACGTACTCCCCCAAGCTTCAGCTTTTGGCCTAAGTTGGTCTAGGGCCATGGATGCAAATAACATTCTCCGGGATACTCCGGAGGACACTAAGGGTTCCACTAATTATCCATCTCCTGTGGCTCCCACTGAAAAACCGAGGTGTCTGATATGGATCCAGAGCCGGTGCTGGCTCAGGTGCTATGGGTTGCTCCAAACCCCAATATTGGTAGATGTCATCAGGCATAACAATGTACCTGCCTGAATGAATATCGAACATAGAAGAAGCAGGCAGAGTAATAATCTCACAAGTACCCTGACTAAATACTAAGTTGTAAAGCAGCCTCCTATCATCATTCTTCTTAATAAAATCATGGGTGCCATACGGTCATAATCTAAAAACTTCACGGGTATCAACTTTTCCTCTTTCTCCTGAAGCCTAATAGGTATCTCAAAATGTTTAGCTAAACAGGATGCATAGATACCTCCGAATATGGGCCCTGATGCTGCCCTCATAGGGTATCTTGCAAACTTTGCAAAAATCATAAAGATTCATTTTCTTAGGCACATCATATAAATGAAATTATACTGTAGGAGGGTCTTCCCTACGACGAAAGTGAAAATTTTGCACAAAGGTATTAGTGAGCAAGAGGTACTGTTCACACTTATCGTTGAGGAAGTCGGTGATGCCTGCATTCTCAGCCAAATAATAGAAGTCTTCATATATTCTAGCCGCCCTCAAGAATGTCACACGACCATTCACATGGTCAGATTTCTGCGATGCGAGGAAGATTGTATTTGGGTTTCTCCTTCATTTCATTCTCATCTCCCTTAGAACCCCAGCTTGAAGATCCTCTTAGCAACCTTCTCAACATTTCTAAAAAATTCTGAATTATTAGTGAGTGAAAATAAAGGTGCACAAAACTCAACAAGACTCATAGAAACTACTCACTCAAGTGTCTAGAGACCATATCATGCATCAAAACTACTTGGGACCATACAAATTTGACATGCAAGCTCAAGAACAAGGTCACGACAGCAGTAAAAATTTGCAATATATAAGGCACTAGAACAAAAACTAATTGGACCATTGGAGGAGTCACATATCGGTGAGTAATCCCCTAAAACAGTTTTGCAAATGGAGCTTTGAGCAAGGAGATCAAAAATGGCAGCAAGATGATCTAGAACACGGGTTTGAGCAATGGTGGGATTTTTTCTGGAGGAAGATGAAGTGAATGGGTGCTGGAATAAGTGAAGGGGGGCCACATGGGACCCACAAGCTTGCTAGGAGCGACTAGCGGGGGTGTCCGCGCCCTGCAGGCTTGTGGCCCACTGGTGCAGCCCCCTGATGCATTCTCAGTGCCAAAAATTCTTAAATATTCCAGAAAAAATCATACTAAATTTTCACGGGATTCTAGGAACTTTATTTCCAGGTCATTTTTCTATTGAACGGAAAACTCAGAAAACAGAAAAATAATAGCATTTTTACTTAATTTCATCTAGGTAATAGAAAGTAAAAGTTAGGTGCAGGAAATTGTGCTTTCTAAATTCATCCATCTCATGCTCCTCAAAAGGAATCCATCAATAAGGTTGATCAAGTCCTATTAATGAACTTATTTCGAATGACATGAAACTGAAGAATTTTCGAATAACAGTAAGTTACCTCAATGGGGATATCCATTTCCCGAACAATCAATATATCATATTTCTTCTTGACAGTAGGAAGGGGGAACTCAAAGTCTCCAATAATAATTGTTGGAATTTTTTCAATAGAGTTGATACTATGAACTTGAGGTTGTTTCTTCGGGAAGTGTACCGTATGCTTATTACCATTAATATGAAAAGTGACATTGCCCTTGTTGCAATCAATAACAGCCCTTGAAGTATTCAAGAAGGGTCTACCAAGGATGATCTACATACTATCATCCTCGGAAATATCAAGAATATCAAAGACCGTCAAGATAGTAGCATTTCCAACTACGACAGGCACATCCTCACAAATACCGATAGGTAGAGCAGTTGATTTATCATCCATTTGCAAAGAGATTTCAGTAGGTGTCAACTTATTCAAATCAAGTCTATGGTATAAAGAGAAAGGCATAACACTAACACCAGCTCCAAGATCACATAAAGCAGTTTTAACATAATTTCCTTTAATAGAGCATGGTATAGTAGGTACTCTTGGATCTCCTAGTTTCTTAGGTATTTCACCTGTAAAAGTATAATTAGCAAGCATGGTGGAAATCTCAGCTTCCGGTATGTTTCTTTTATTTGTCAAAATATCTTTCATATATTTAGCATAAGGAGACATTTTTAAAATATCAGTCAAGCGCATACGTAAAAAGACAGGTCTAAGCATTTCAACAAAGCGCTCAAAGTCCTCATCATCCTTTTTCTTGGATGGTTTAGGAGGAAAGGGCATGGGTTTCTGAACCCATGGTTCTCTTTCTCTACCATGTTTCCTAGCAATGAAGTCTATTTTATCATATCTTTTATTCTTAGGTTGTGGGTTATCAAGATCATCAACAGGTTCAATCTCCACATCATTATCATTACTAGGTTGAGCATCAACATGAACTTCATTATTAATGTTATCACTAGACTCATGTTCATCATGAGATTGTGTCTCAGTATCAGAAATAGAAATATCATTTGGATTCTCAAATGTACCTATAACAGGTTCACTAGCAGCATGCAAAGTACTATCATCATTCTTTTTCCTACTCTTACTAGAAGGAATAGGTGCATCAGTATTAACTCTCTGAGAATCTTGCTCAATTCTCCTAGGATGGCCCTCGGGATACAAAGGTTCCTGAGTCATTCTACCACCTCTAGTCACAACTTTAACAGAATGATCATTGTCTTTACTATTCATCTCATTAAGCAAATCATTTTGAGCCTTAAGTACTTGTTCTACTTGAGTGGTTACCATGGAAGCATGTTTACTAATAAGCTTAAGATCATTGATAGTTCTACTCAAATAATCACCCAAGCGATCAAGCATATAAGCATTATGTTTCAATTGTCTACTAACATATGCATTGAAATTTTCTTGCTTCACAATAAAATTATCAAATTCATCCAAGCATTGCCTAGAAGGCTTATTATAAGGGATATCTTTTCATCAAATCTTCTGAGAGAATTTACCTCTACTACCTGTGTTAGGTTATCAAGACCATGTATTTCTTTAATAAGTGGTAGATTCTTAACATGTTCAACTTTAATACCCTTTTCTTTCATAGATTTCTTTGCCTCTTGCATATCTTCAGGACTAAGGAATATAATACCTCTTTTCTTCGGAGTTGTCTTTGGAGGTGGTTCAGGAATAGTCCAATCATTATCATTGCTCAATATATGATTCAATAGTAATTCAGCTTGTTCAACAGTTCGTTCCCTGAAAACACAACCAACACAACTATCTAGGTAGTCCCTAGATGCATCAGTTAGTCCATTATAAAAGATATCAAGTATTTCATTTTTCTTGAGAGGATGATCAGGCAAAGCATTAAGCAATTGGAGAAGCCTCCCCAAGCTTGTGGGAGACTCTCTTCTTCATTTTGCACAAAATTAAATATTTCCTGCAAGGCAGCTTGTTTCTTATGGGCAGGAAAATATTTTTCACTGAAGTAATAAACCATGTCCTGGGGACTACGCACACAACTAGGAGAAAGAGAATTAAACCATTTCTTAGCATCACCCTTTAATGAGAAAGGAAACAACTTAAGAATATAGTAATAGCGATTTTTTTCTCATGAGTAAATAGGGTGGCTATATCATTTAATTTGGTAAGATGTGCCACAACAATTTCAGATTCATAACCATGGAAAGGATCAGATTCAACCAAAGTAATTGACTCAGGATCGACAGAGAATTCATAATCCTTACCAGTAACAAAGATGGGTGAAGTAGCAAACTTAGGATCATATTGCATTCTAGCTTTCAGAGATTTTTCCTTCCACTTGCGAAGCAATTTCTTAAGATCATCTCTATCCTTATAAGCAAGAAAGTCCCTAGCTACCTCTCCTTCCATAACATAACCCTTAGGTATATCTGGCAATTCATATCTAGGAGAGCTAGGTCTAGCAGGTGAATCATAGTGTTCAGTTTCAATAATTCCATCGGATTCAAAAATATTATCAATTTCAGCATTAGCTCTAGCAATTTGTTCATCAAGAAATTCACCCAGTGGCATAGTATCATCAAACATAGTATTATCATAAGCATCATGCATAGCAAAAGTAGAATCATAAATTACTTGCGACATATCAGAATTACTAGCAGGTGGTGGTGTCGCAAACTTACTCATAACAGAAGGTGAATCAAGCGCAGAGCTAGATGGCAGTTCCTTACCTCCCCTCGTAGTAGAGGGATAGATCTTGGTTTTTGGATCTTTCATATTCTTCATAGTGATCAACAGATATATATCCCAAGTGACTCAGAGAATAAAGCTATGCTCCCCGGCATGTGGGGACCCCGACTTATAAATCGTGATCACCGAATGTACATGCATAGTGATCCCAGAGATCAATGCTCACTGAACACACAGAAACTGAATAACAAGAGTCTTACATCCATTACAAACCATTTTACTCAAATATGGCCTTTAGGGCCCAGTCTTCATATACTTGCAGCGGAAGTCTTCATGATAGCGTGAACCCATGCCATCTTCCTTAACCCTATAGGCATTCTGACTGGGAAGCGTCCTAGCTCGCATGCCCGTCACCAAGGTAATCTTCATCATAATTTGATCTCTCATGCCTGGCCAATAAAATAACCAGTGGCAAGCCAATGAGTGCTTTGAATGTACTCGCAAGCAACCCATGTTTGGAACAAGGCAATAACAATGCATGATGTAGCACTAATAGGTAAGTTTTGCAGAAAGCTAGTTTTGAGTGCAATGACATGATCAAGTAACTTAAATAAGCATGCATCAACCATAGATAGGTGTTCGCAAGAACACGTCACAGTCATCATCATAAGCAGGGGGGTTGGACGTCTCATGTTCAACCATCACACCAAGTCCTCAGACTTGTCTCATGTACCGTCTAAACATCTCATGTTCAGTCATCATGCCAAGTCATCCAACTCGACTCAAATATCATCCTTGACACCACACACACACACACACACACTGAGTTTAGAGATCACTGGACGTACCACCAGAGCAGTCATCCAACTGTCCTTGACCATGGACATGGCTATTCGAATAGTTTTACACTCTGCAGAGGTTGCACACTTTACCCACAAGACTTGGGGAACTTCCGTGTCATCCACGACTCACGGTACATCACGTACCCGAGGTAAGCACCCGAACAATGCCTTTCCCATGGTGATACTAAACAAAGAGTCCACTCATTGCGCCATCCCTCATGATATACATCACACGTGTCATCCATGAGGGCACGCAACGGTGTGCCCGGTGCCTGTAAAGAAAGTGGATGGCCTTCCACTTGCGGGATGACCCCATCTCAAGAGTGACCACTTCACTCTTGCCACTAGTAATGCGGGCTCCCTGCTAGCACCATCCATAGTAATCAACAAAGCCCCATCCCATAAGGGGTATTGTGGTCGTACATGTAAGGTTGGAATAATGGCCGCAACTTACACCAATCCGTTTTCGAAAACCACATTCACTCACTTGCTCCGACACACCACTTCTTTCTCAAGTGGTTAACCAACTCATCATCATCTCCCTCGGGCATTAGGGGCACCCGACGGGTTTTTTGAAAAGTCTTTGAAATCATTTCTTACTTTCCATCATTATGCATAAACCCGAACCCACTTGCGTAGCATCTACTAGCATCCTATCTACACCCACCCGCATAACCCTCATAAGGTGGTAGGGTCATGCACGATGCAAGTGTCAATGGTAAAAGTATCGGAGGCAACCCACCGAAGGGGGGAGCACCACATCATCATCAATTAACCGGAACAACAAGTGTTATATGACATGCAATAAAAGGGTTTATAGTCATGGTCAAATGGCTGCTTGCCTCGCTTTGCAAAGTCTTCGAGGTCTTCACACACTTCTCATCTACTCCGAGCACTCCGTCTACCTCGTCAACTATCGCTAGAAACAACCGTAATAAGCAACACAACAAGAAGACAATAAAAGTGCTCTATAAATATGAGTTTTATTTTTCTAGGACTCCTCTGGTCATGATAAAAATAACCAAGGAGGTTTGTGGTGGTTGTGGGTCAAGGGGGAGTTTTGAATGGTGGGAAGGATGGAAATGATGATCCTTTAAGATGTCAATAGAAAATATTTTCATAAAAATGAGTGGAGGCACTCATAAAATAGGACATGATTTTAGAAACATGAGGGAAGTGGTTTCATTGGATTTGGAGTTGGCATGGGTATACTAGGGATTTGTAAAGTGGGTCACATAAGAAGAAATGGCCCAATAATTGACATAGCAGAAAAAGTGTAAGGAAAAATGCTCACCACTTAGTGCATGAATTTAGACACACCTAGGGACTTGAATTATTCCATTTGGAGCTATAATGGATGATCTATAAATTTTACCAAGTGGTCCTTAATAGTTCAAATTTGAATTTAAATTTGAACATGACATAAAGGTGTGGTGGAAAATAATGAAAGTGACACCATCAAATAGGTGGTATTTTTAGGAGAATGCAGGAAGTTGAATCATCCAATTTGGAGTTAATTTGATTTTGTTAGAGATTTTACAAACTCTATAAAAATAGAAAATGGGGAAAAGATTCTACCTAGTGGGCCAACCGCGCACTGAGTGCAGTATAGCGGAGAGTGGACTAGGCCGGCCTAGTGGCCCAGCTAGTTGCGCGTAGGGGGGGCCACGTTGATGGCGTCTTCGCTGAACCCGCCTTCGCCGCAGGGAGCCGGAAAAGTGAGGGGGCACATCCACTTAAATGGCGGGGCCCGACGCTTGGCTAGCTTACATGCAGGGCCCGCCTGGAAGGGCCTCCTTCCTCCTCCCACTCGAACAGAGAGGGAGCAGGGGAGGGGGAGCAGAACGGCACCGATGCCTTCCCCGGTGGTATCGGCCATCTCTAGCACTGCTGCGCATGCCGGAGAGCACGCGGGGTCGTGGCACTCCCGTCCCGGTGCCGCGTGACCAAACGGGAGGGCTGCAATGGTGCTGACTCACAAGACCACGATGGTTTCCATCGGCCACCACCAGCCTCAGGCACACGGTGCTCCGAGGAGGAACGGAGATGAAGTAAGGGGGTTGCGATGGTGAGGAGAGCATGCTGGAGAGTCCAGGGGCGAGGGGGGCTCGGTATTGAGCTGATTTTGATTGGATGCCGCTGGCGGGCTTAGTGCATGGATGACGATGGAGGTCGTGGGAGAGAGTGGGCCGGTTAGGAGGTCTACGGGAGAGAGGGAAATAGAGAGAGCTTGAGAGGAGCACGAGGGAGGCCTGATAAGGCCGAGTCGAGGTCCACCATGGACCGAGTTCTCGGAGGGGCTCAGGAGAGCTCTTGTCGGGCCTAGACGAGGGCAAGGGAGGAGGGGGGTGACCGTCGGATGTGCTGAGGACGTCGAGGAGGCCTCGGGGGACACGACCCTGGCACCCAAGGCTGTCGGGTGCCAATGATTGGGCAAGCTACAACGCGTGGATGCACTATAGCATGCTCCAGAGCGCGAGCTCTGCATGCCATGGCATTGCCCACGGCCCCTTTGGCGTGTCCTCTAGCATCCAGGGTATCTAGGGGGAATAAACAAGGTCTAGGTGGCCTTGGATGCTCTGGGGATTCAATAGATTTGAGAGGAAATGGTGAGAGAGGTGGAATCTTGTTGTCCAGGGGGGTAAATGTTTTTTTACCACATCAACCTTTGAGCAATGGCCATGAAAACTTTACTGGGGTGCAGGGTACCTACAAGGGGCCGTGGTAAAAATTGGGGGGTCAAGGAGAACTCATATGGTGCTCCAATCATTGATCAAAAAATTGTTGCGGAAGGTGTTTGATGCAAGTTTGAGCTAGCAAAGTGATTCTCATCACTATGAAACTTAACAGGACTTGATATTAGGTATAAGTGAGGTTGATCACAAAATTTGAACTCATTTGAAGAAGGTTGTCAATGTAACTTCGGCAAACCCTAGGAATGGGTAGAAACTGATTCCTATAGATCTACTCATGCAATTATATTCCCCTTGATGCACCACTTTGTGTGGTGGCATTATTTGGGTATTAGAGCATGCCCAAAAAGTTTGGGATCAAATATAGAAACTTGATAATGCAAACATTCCCAATTTTTGAAATCAACAGGAAGGGTTTTGGGGTGATTTGGACAAGTGAACCTGTTCTCCTTGATGCACCACTTGGTGTGGATGCATTATTGGAGGATTATATCATGTCCACAAAGTTTGAGCTTAAGGGGAGACAGTTGTAATGTAGAGTTGCTCAAATTTGGATCTGGATAGAGAGGGTTTTGGGATATTTTGGTGAACCAAAACAATTGGGATTTATGTGAAACTTGGCAAGATGATCACATATATCATATGTGACATCCTAGAATTTTCCTGGATTTATTTGGGAATATTTCTTGTAGAAATATTTCAAATCCTTGAAATAGGAAGAAATGGGTTTGAAGGGTTTTGTCCAGTATTTTGAACATGACCATGTGTTGAAACTCTTATATATGGATAATATATGTCCATTGAGTTTCCCTAAATTTTCTCAAATATTTTCAAATCATTTAAATAATTTTCCCCTATAAAAGACCCTTTTTGGCCTGAAGAAAAAACCTTTAAATAAAATAGTAAAATAATCTTTAAAAATAGTATTTTATGGTTTTGGGGAGTTTTATATATAGTGGATTTCAATAGAGCATTTGGGGAAAAAGTATCCACCCAATTTGGGGACTGGCAGTGCAAATCTCAAATCAAGGGGTTTTGAAAACCTAATTTGAATAAATGCCTTTTAGCCAAATTAATATTTTGTAAAAATATAATTAAGTCCTATACATATGGAATGATCATTGGACAAGAGTGGGGATCAAGGAAAAGATTTTTGAGAGTAGGAGGGATGTTTTATTAATTATAGAGCACTAGCAAACAATCAGACAAGCAAGCAAATCACACACAAGTCAAGCATTCAAATGCACACAAAAAGTTTTAATTTTTGAGTCATGTTAACTTAGTCATGAGAGGCAAAACACAGGGTGTGACATACCTACCCCCCTTACAAGAATCTCGTCCCCGAGATTCCTAGGCTAGGAGCAGAAGAGATGCAGAAACTCAGAGCTGAGGAAGTCTTCACGTTCCATGTTGCTTATGCTTTGGTGTGGTTGTCCTTCCAGGTCTTGAAGTGCCTGAGGATATGTATTCGAGTGCATCGTTGACTTCTTCTATGGACGAACGAGTGTCTTGCAATATGCTAGGCTCGCCTAAAGGTCAAGGGTTTGGTAAACGAGGTTCTGGCAAGGGCATGGCTTGCGTGTGTATTCCAAAGTCAAAATATGTGGCCAAGTAATGTGTCTGTGTGCTGGTCTTGGGGTCCCTCACATTGGTTAGTGACACCTAGATGTCTTGCGTTAGAATAGGAGGGTCGAGTCTTGGTGTAGCTTCTTGTCGACGGGGAAGTACTTATCTTCCTTAAGGCAAGAGATCTGTAGTCGCAGGCGGTCTTCATCCTTGAGTGTGTTGAGGCACGTCACTGTGGGCTTCTCATTGAGATCTTCTTCTTGGGTAAGTTGCCCAAGTAGATTCTTCATTCTTCTTTGGTCGTTTGTTTTCATCATCATGGACGCACGTTTTTAGAGGGTCCTTGAGTGTTTGGTCTACTTGTCTCTCCATAGCAAGGTCTGTGCTGAGTCTCGTCCCTAAGACTGAGCTCAGAGACTTGGTGTCAAAACGGGTTCTACCATATGGGGAGGTTCTAAGGGGGGGTCCTAGATGAGCTGGCTTCCCAAAAGTATAGACCAGCCATCCAATTCTCAAGGTCGGAGGCTTGGCAAGTGGGCTGAACTATCCTTGACAGGTGGTTTACTACGATTGAGTCAGGTTCACGTCCTTGATTGAACCAAAAAGGGGCTAGCAATGAGGTCATGACAGTTGTTCCACTCCATTCTAGGCATCTGAAGGGAGTAGGGATGTCATGCTCAACGTACACCACCAAGGTGGTGGAGTGAGGGTGCCGTCAACTTCTCAGTTCCATCCTAGTCAGGAACTGATAGATGACCGTTTAAAGCGAGGGGCTCTTTAATCCTCTTGATGTCCAAGGGCTTCTCGGGCTTGAACATCAGTGCTTCTAGATATAGTCTAGTTGAGGTGGCCGGCAGAGGAGTGGTGGTTGACTTCTTCTTCGTCGTTGTCGCAGCTTCACAATAGTAGTGGTTCTTCATCTTGCTTGGGCAAGAAAGTCTTCTTATGTAGGGAGGGTGCTTTGCGGAATTCAACTCCTTCAAGGTGAGACCTTATACTCGAGAGGAATGGTAATGGGTGTTCCTGGCGCTGGTCCAAATAGGACTAAGGTGTTCCTCCTCTTATTCGGTAAATAAGTATGTCATCATGGAGGACAACAATCTATTTCCCTAAGTATCACATAGACACATCGCTCATGGGATATGTGAGAGGAGCGGGCATTCGTCCTGGATGGTCACTAGTATCAAGGGTTGTGGTCCAACCTAATAGAGGTCTTCGTGTCCACCTTCCTTATGGAAAGGGTGGGTGGTGGACACGGTGGGGTACCGACCATAGTCTGAGGACTTATAGTCCAAGGCCCATGGTCATAATCCAACCGTGTTATGGTCCAGTAAAGCTTCGGGTTTTCAAGGAGCTTAGGATGTGAGTGAACGTCTAACATCTTATCCTAAGCAGAACTATTAGATGCCAATAGTACTCCCTATTACTCCAAACAAAATAACCCTATATCCTTGAAGGTATCATCTCATATAAGTCAACTCCAATAATACACATGCTACTCATATCTGCAGGGCTTGAGGGAAGGACTATGCTGAAAATCTCATATGCATACTATAGCTAACTCACATATATCCCTATATAAAAATCCTCGGGATACAAGCCGCTAAGCTTGATCAAGACATTACCAATCCAAATGTCCTTCTAACCTATCCAAGGTCTAAGGTACTGCATTACTATGCTAAGGAAACATGTAAGAAACCACTCCAAGATCTTGTTTCATTCCTACGAATCCAATTTAATTGATCCACGAATATCATCCACTATTACGTGATCCATTACTACTACAAATCCAGCATTGATGGTGTCCAACATAATCGCCTCAAGTTCATATAATCCACATATTATTGCAAGGACTATTATCATGAACTTCCAATCTCATGGCCAACTACACTCCAAGGTCGAGCCTATTGTAACATCCCAAAATTTCATCTTGGAATGTTATGAAATATAGCTATGCATCATCATCACTTTGTTTGAATGTACTAAATTTGTTGAATTTCTTCTTTTGAAATTTTGAAAGACCATTTCTATTCTTCCCATGTATTTGTTTCACCTATTTGAAAACCTGTGGAAATGTTCAAAGAAAGAGGGGAGTAACATGACACTCCACACCAGGGGCATCTTGGTGAAATATTTGAACAATAAAACCAAGGGGTTATTTGAAAATTTATCTCAAAAGGATTTAAAACCAATTAGGCATTTTCTGAAAATAAATTTTAAAAATATATTCAATATGACAGAGGAAAAATGTTCATTAAATAGCATTAATTCTCCCGATCATTTTGATATATGTATTTCTTATGTTTGGAAATGTTTTGAATGCATTAAAAGAGTTTTTACTGCTCTGGAAATAGAAAAGGAAAGTATTTAAACCGAACCGGGCCGGCCCACAGTCTTTAATTCCCGAAACTACTCCGGGTCGGCCACCGACGCGCTAACCACACCCCCACCCTCACTGATGCGCGGGACCCACCGTCCGACCGTGGAGTCAGCGCGGTCATCCCCTTCCCCACGCCCGATCCGCGGATCTCGCCCCTCGTGCCCTCCTCGACCACCGCACCGCCCCTATATAAAGCCCCGCCTCTCCTCTCTTCGTTCCACCCCTGAAACCCCCTTTTCCCTCGCCGGAGTGCTGCCCCAGACCTCACCGGAGTTCGGCACCCGACCGGACGTCCCCGAGCTCGTGCCCGTCGCCACACTCACCACCAGCCCCCTCCGATGCCACCAATCGACGCCGGAGACTCGCCGCCGCTGTTTGAAGCCTTCGGACGCCGCCCCCGACCACCGCACCGTCGTCCCCGAGCATCTCTGACCATCGTCCGCCGTTGACCTCGCCGGAGACCCCGACCCCCTCTCTGTAAGCCTCCACCCCCACCCGTAGCCGTCGGATCCGTAGTCAATGCGCGAGATTAGATCTATTTAATAAACGAGCCGGTACGCGTTAGTTGTCGGTCGTCCGCTCATTAGCTCTCACGCGCACGCCCTCGTGGCCAATCACAGCATGCCACGTAGACCCTGTCCGATCGATAGGAAGTTTTTCTTTTTCTTTTCTGTTTTAGAAAACAGAATGTATTCTGTTTTTTATCATATCTTTTAAAATATTTGGTGTTTTTATTTGATTCTTTTTGCATTAGTTCAAAAATTTGATGTAGTTTATGTCTGTATGCTTAGATTTCAAATTTGAACTTTAAATTTTGAATCTAATCAAATTTGTTTAAATTACTAAAATCTGTACAACTAGAGTTTAAAAACATATTTTTAGTGAATCTTTTTGCCACTGTTTTGTATTAGTTAGACCTATCATTCTACATAGTTTGAGAATTTTTAGGATGAATTTGGTTACTGTTTTTAACAAAAACAACATCTGTTTAGTTCTTAATAGATTTTAATTAAATTGATTTTTATTTAATTTGAACCTCAATTAGTTTAACTTTTGTTTTTAGATTTCAGTAGGTTCTGTTGATTCAACATTAGGTGTATTATTTCTGTTAATAAAATATGTTTTTCAAATTGTTTTGTGCTCTAGTTTGAATAGGTACATCTTGTTTTCACCATTTATATTGTTTAGAAAAAAATTTGTAGTAATTTTTTAGCACAATACTTTTATAATGAAATACTTTCTGTTTTCAAATAAAATTTTCTATTTTACTTTTCTGTTATCTAAATGCCTAGTTGCTCCAAACAATTTTTTTTGACTTGTTATGTCCTAGTAGAGATTTTGACACCAAAATTTTTAGAGTCTTATACTTTAAGTGATTCGTTTTTTGATTGTGCTTTTGTTTGTTGAAGCATTTGTTTACCTTGCTGTTGAATGAATTGTATTGTGTTTATGCTTATGGTGTGCTCTTGTTTGATTTGTTAGATCATTCAGAGTGCGAAGCTTGTTATCTAGAGTCACTTGATTACGAGGATCGTCAGCAAGGCAAGTCACTTTGACCATGTATACCTATGTTTTATTGCATTAGTTCTTTCATCTGCCCAATTGCATGCAAAGTAGGTAAATTGGAAACTTGGTTACTTGTGGTAGTATCATGTGGTAGGTACCCCTCAACCCTTTGACACATTGGCCCCAGGAAACGTTGATTTACATTTTTGCTATGCTATTAGTAGACGGGGTTGGTTGTGTGATTCATGAGGAGTTGTGAGTTAATAATTTCAAGACCTACATGATGATCAAGTCTTCAAGACTCCGAGTTTTCAACTTACCACTGGGTGGATGATGGTTGAACGGCGCCTTGGAGAAACTAGTGGTTAGCCTAGATGATGCTGGAGAAGTGCCAGTATTCATGCAGAAAGGTCCACCCAGGCACAAAGAGATGGATGGATGCTTCAAGACCCAAGGCTTACCTGCACAGCCACAAGCCATTATGGGCTCTGGCTTGGTTGGATATCGTGGTGACCCTGGACAGGCGGTGCTACGAGATGTAGAACAACAGTAGGAAAGGATGGGCACCGACAGAGTCTCGGGGAAACCCTTTAGAAGACCATGTTTTGGTCATCCGTTTCTCAAACACCATGAAGTGCGAGAAATCCAACGGAGGCGATCGAATCTTGTGGGGAACGTGTGGAAAACTCTGCAGAGTACCCAAACCTAGTCGATTAGCCGTGTCCACGGTCATGGACAGTTTGAGCCAAAGGAACTGAAACTATCTGCAACTCTCAACACAATAAATTACATTGATGTGGGTATTTTAATGTCAATTTGGGTATGAGAATTGGTTGGTGGAACCATCTCATTAATCAACCAACATTGTAGCACTTATGCTTTTTCCCTCTCTTGTTGTAGGAAAAATTTGGCTTTATGCAAAAACTTACTACCCCCACCTGCCATATAAGCATATAGAATAGATGATTACTTTACCCCTCTCTTGTGACTTTGCCGGCATATTCAATATGCTGACCTACACGGCTGCAACGTATCATGTTGCAGAGTACTTTTCCGACCAGGAGTGAGGATACGCTCTACGCTCGGTGAGATGCCCTTGGAGTAAGATGGACTCAACTACCTATGGAGCTTCCGCAAGTTTTTGGTTTAGTTTATCTCATGAGTTGGCCTTCAACCACTTTATTGTAATCCTTATTGTAATAAAGGACTCGATATGAGATTTCGATTAATTAATGCTGTGTGATTTCCCTTTGATATATACATTGATATACCGTGTGTGTACCAGCATGATCTTGGGATGGTACAGAAACACCAGAGATTCGACCTTTCAGGTCGGGTCGCTACACCTATATAGATCCCTAAATTATCCCTAACATCATTCGATTGCTTCTACTATCGTCCATCAAGAAACATGGTATCATGATCAAGATCATTGGACAAAATCCAAGTTACTCCGAACCATGTGGTTTAATTGATCTCGAGCACCTTGTAGGATCACCTATTTCAGTCCAAGTTTTACATGCAGTAAGAATTCCCTACTAGTTACTCCCGTTACTATCGTAACACCATCAATCCACTATCAATATCACTTGCCAAAGTCAAGCCATGTATCCACCAAGAATTTCAACATGTGATCATATTTGTCCTACTAATCCAATTTTCTCAAGGGACAAGTAAGCTATGCTACTCTATCAATCTTGACCCACCAAGTTCGTCCACCAACATTAAGCCTCGTAATCCACCAAAGGGTCTGAACTGCTTGCTCAAGACATCTATTATGCCTAAATCAAATCATTAACCATGAATAGTATATCCTTAGAATGATCCTTCCTATGGCATCAAGGTTTTAGTGCTGGTGTAGGAATGAAGGATGTTTGTTTAGTATGATCACTAGCTCCATAATGAACCCTGTGGTAAGAAGGAGTTATTGAAGCTCAATAAGTGCTCTAGCAAATCCATGTATTATACACGTGATCAGAGGCTTGTGTTGGGGAAGCTTGTGAGTTCTAGGTTGGGTTGGGGAGGGGTTTCCAATCTTGAGGGAAAAGCATAACTCTACGGGGTTACGTCTGGTTGAGTACGTTATAGTCATAGCCTTCAATGCTAGCTGCTCGTCGAGGTGGATTCCTTGGTGCATCTTGTCTTGCCGGTCTTCAGTTGGTGAGATGGGGAAAGAGGGAAAAGTAGCATAGAGGCAAGTGCCTAAGGGGGTGGTATAGTGCAAGTGCAATCAAGCAAGTGCCGAAAAGGCCGAACACAAACATCAAGGTAAGGTAGGTGATATAGTCGCGCACTTGTTGACTAGGGCAAAAGTGTGACTTACAGCAAAGCACAAACAGGAAAAACAAGCAACACACAATCATGGTTCTATCAGAACCGTCATACGGACTCGACTTCGCATGGGGGACACACGACCTATCCTACCCTAGGGGTTCTCGGACTCACTAGTCGTGCTTGCTTCTTGTCTTGGAGAGGAGTCCGCTTAGCCTTGTTGGTCTTCTTGTAGGTGTCACTATGTCTTTGGTTGTTGTTCATCAAAACGATCCTGGTTGCGCCTGAAGAGTCCTTGACGACTTCGGGTCTGTTGAGTTGACGACAAAGGTGATTCTTCACGGCTGCTATTGACAGGGTCTTCTGCTGTCTTCATAATCGCGACAATGCCTCCTTGTCTTTTGAGACGTCGAGGGTTCCAAGTAGGCAATTTCTTATGCAATGACATTAACAAGGCATGGTGGAGTTGTATCCTGCCGGTCATGTTGACGATATCATCGACACCAAGAGCGGGGAATGATGAGAACCGTTTTCCTGCTCACTATAGTGAGGCGGACCAAATGGCGAGGTTCTCATACACCGTTGGTTACCGATATAACAACAAAAAGGACATGGTTGCTCTATTAGTGATGCATTATCATGACATTGCATGTCTTGTGCCCTGGTCATCGAAGGCCTGGGTGGCATCATCCTGGGGCTGTGTCGAGGGTGTCAGTATCATCTAAGCCTTGACATCCTCATCCTTCGAGAAGGTGTCTTCTGTCGGTAGATCCTTGTCTAGGGTCACCAACCTGGGTCCAAGATATGTCAGCAATTGTCTGGCAAGGTGGCTTCCTTCTAGGTTACCCACGAGGATTACAAGGAATCCCGTGGTCAGGGGCACAAGGGTAGTAGCGACCATTTGCAAAGTTTTTGAAAAGTAGGCGAGGAGAGCTAAGAGAAAAGTGGTGGAAGTGCTAAGGCAAAAACCTTTGCTTTCCCTAGAATTTTAAGAGAGGCGAGAAATATAGAGGCTTTGTAGGTAATTTTGAAGGGTCTCAAAAATAGTTTTGTCCTAACTAACGTCCATGCTAACTAAGGGCTTCCTACAGTCAGGAAGGCTCTGATACCATCTCTGTGGGGACCCCGACTTATAAGTCGTGATCACCGAATATACGTGCATAGTGATCCCAGAGATCAATGCTCACTAAACACACAAAAACTGAATAACAAGAGTCTTACATGCATTATATACCATTTTACTCAAATATGGCCTTTAGGGCCCAGTCTTCATATACTTGCAACGGAAGTCTTCACGATAGCGTGAACCCATGCCATCTGCCTTAACCCTGTAGGCATTCTGACTGGGAAGCATCCTAGCTTGAATGCCCGTCACCAAGGTAATCTTCATCATAATCTGATCTTTCATGCCTGGCCAATAAAATAACCAGCGGCAAGCCAATGAGTACTTTGAATGTACTCGCAAGCAACCCATGTTTGGAACAAGGCAATAACAATGCATGATGTAGCACTAATAGGTATGTTTTGCAGAAAGCTAGTTTTGAGTGCAATGACATGATCAAGTAATTTAAATAAGCATGCATCAACCATAGATAGGTGTTGGCAAGAACATGTCACATTCATCATCATAAGCAGGGGGGTTGGACGTCTCATGTTCAACCATCACACCAAGTCCTCAGACTTGTCTCATGTACCGTCTGAACATCTCATGTTCAGTCATCATGCCAAGTCATCCAACTCGACTCAAATATCATCCTTGACACCATACACACACACACACACCGATTTTAGAGATCACTAGACCTAGCACAAGAGCGGTCATCCAACTGTCCTTGACCTTGGTGCCATCCCTCATGATATACATCACACGTATCATCCATGAGGGCACGCTACGGTGTGCCCAGTGCCTGTAAAGAGAGCGCATGGCCTTCAACTTCCGGGACGACCCCGTCTCAAGAGTTACCACTTCACTCTTGCCACTAGTAATGCGGGCTCCCTGCTAGCACCATCCATAGTAATCAACAAAGCCTTGTCCCACAAGGGGTATTGTGGTTATACATGTAAGGTTGGAATAACGGTCGTAACTTACACCAATCCGTTTTCAAAAACCACATTCACTCACTTGCTCCGGCACACCACTTCTTCCTCAAGTGGCTACCCAACTCATCATCATATCCCTTGGGCATTAGTGGCACCCGATGGGGTTTTCAAAAAGTCTTTGAAATCAGTTCTTCCTTTCCACCACTATGAATAAACCCGAACCCACTTGTGTCGCATCTACTAGCATGCTATCTACACCCACCCGCATAACCCTCATAAGGTGGTAGGGTCACACACGATTCAAGTGTAAATGGTAAAAGTATCAGAGGCAACCCACCGAAGGGGGAGCACCACATCATGATCAATTCATCAGAACAACAAGTGTTATATGACATGCAATAAAAGGGTTTGTAGTCATGGTCAAAGGGCTGCTTGCCTGGCTTTGAAAAGTCTTCGAGGTCTTCACACGCTCCTCGTGTGCTCCGAGGACTCTGTCTACTTCGTCAACTATCGCCGGAAACAACCGTAATAAGCAACACAACAAGCAGACAATAAAAGTGGTCTATAAATAGGAGTTTTATTTTTCTAGGACTCCTCTGGTCATGATAAAAATAACCAAGGAGGTTTGTGGTGGTTGCAAGTCAAGGGGGAGTTTTGAATGGTGGGAAGGATGGAAATGATGATCCTTTAAAATGTCAACTGAAAATATTTTCATAAAAATGAGTGGAGGCACTCATAAAATAAGGCATGATATTAGAAACATGAGGGAAGTGGTTTCACTCGATTTTGAGTTGGCATGAATATACTAGGGATTTGTAAAGTGGGTCACATAAGAAGAAATGGCCCAATAATTGACATAGCAGAAAAAGTGTAACAAAAAATGCTCACCACTTAGTGCATGAATTTAGACACACCTAGGGACTTGAATTACTCCATTTGGAGCTATACTTGATGTTCTATAAATTTTACCAAATGGTCCTTAATAGTTCAAATTTGAATTTAAATTTGAACATGACATAAAGGTGTGGTGGAAAATAATGGAAGTGACACCATTAAATAGGTGGTGTTTTTAGGAGAATGCAGGAATTTGAACCATCCAATTTGGAGTAAATTTGATTTTTTTAGAGATTTTACGAACTCTGTAAAAATAGAAAACGGGGAAAAGATTCTACCTAGTGGGTCAACCGCGCACTAAGTGAAGTATAGCAAAGAGTGGACTGGGCCGGCCCGGTGGCCCAGCTAGTTGCGCATAGGGGGGGCCACGTCGATGGCGTCTTCGCTGAACCCGCCTTCACCGCAGGGAGCCGGAAAGTGAGGGGGCACGTCCACTTAAACGACGGGGCTCGGTGCTTGGCTGGCTTACATGCGGGCCCGCTTGGAAGGGCCTCCTTCCTCCTCCCACTCGAACAGAGAGGGAGCAAGGGAGGGGGAGCAGAATGGCGCCAATGCCTTCCTTGGCGGTACCAGCCACCTCTGGCACTACTGCGCACACCGGAGAGCTCGTGGCGTCGCGGCACTCCTGTCTCATTGCCGCGCGACCAAACGGTAGGGCTGCAACGGTGCTGACTCACAAGACCGCGGTGGTTGCCGTTGGCCACCACCAGCCTCGGGCACACGGTGCTCCGCGGAGGAACGAAGATGAAGTAAGGGGGTTGCGATGGCGAGGAGAGCACGCTGGAGAGTCCAGGGGCGAGGGGGGCTCGGTATTGAGCGGATTTTGAATGGATGCCGCTAGCGGGCTTAGTCCATGGACGACGATTTAGGTCATGGGAGAGAGTGGGCCGGTCAAGAGGTCTATGGGAGAGAGGGAAAGCAAGAGAGCTCAAGAGAGGCATGGGGGAGGCCTGATATGGCCGAGCTGAGGTCCACCATGGACCGAGTTCTCGAAGGGGCTCGAGTGAGCTCTTGTCGGGCCTAGAGGAGGGCAAGGGAGGACGGGGCCGACTGCCCGGCGTGCTGAGGACGTCGAGGAGGCCCCAAGGGACATGACCCTGGCACCCAAGGCTGTCGGGTGCCACTGATTGGGCAAGCTATAGTGCATGGATGCACTGTAGCGTGCTCTAGAGCGCGAGCTCTGCATGCCATGGCATTGCCCGCGGCCCCTTTGGCGTGTCCTCTAGCATCGAGGGTATCTAGGGGGGAATTGAAGGATCACTAGAAGAGTGTCTAGAGGGGGGGGGGTGAATAGACTACTAGCAGGAATTTTAAACCTAACCTTTCCCAAGTTAATTGGTTGGCAGATTTTAACAGTTTTAGCAAAGCTAGCAAGTCTAACAGCCCTGCACATGCATGCCAAAAGATATGGTAGCTGAAAGTAAAGACATTGCATATGAAGTAAAGTGTTGGGATAGGTAGATCAAATGCAGTTCTAGACACAATGATTTTCCCGTGGTTCCGATAGGTGGCGCTATCGTACAACCATGTTTATGGAGTCTTCAACCCACGGAGGGTAACTGTCGCGAGAGTCCATGAAGGGCTCCACCCAAAAGGGTCCACAAAGTAGCAACCTTGACTATTCCATAACGGCTTCCGTCCACGAAGGACTAGCCTCACTATGGGTAGATCTTCATGAAGTAGGCGATGTCCTCGCCCTTACAAACTTCTTGGTTCACTCCACAACATGAAGTAGGAGGCTCCCAAGCGACACCTAACCAATCTAGGAGGCACCACCCTCCAAAAGGTAATAGGCTCGGTAATGACAATGAACTCCTTGCTCTTGTGCTTCAAGATGATAGACTCCTCAACACACAATCACTCTTTCACAGATTTGGCAGGGTGGAAGAGATGGGATTGACGGAAAGCTACTTGGGGAGGCTAGAAATAAAGATCCATATGATTGGAGTGGAAGATCTTGACCTCAACACAAGGGTAGGAGGTTCTCTCTCAGAAAATCTGATAGGATAGGCATGGAATAGTTCTGAGTGCTTCTCTTCCGAGTAAGTGGTGGTGAAGGGGTATATATAGGCATCCCCAAAAATCCAACAATTACACACAAAATGACCAACTCGGTGACACCGATGTGTTAATCTCGATGGTACCGAAGTGATCAAAAGGTGGCAACTTTTAAATCTCGGTGAGACCGATATAGGAAACTCGGTTGCACCGATAAGGTGACCAACGACCAGATTTCCAATCTTGGTGACGCCGATCCAACATTCTCGGTGGGACCGAAAGTGTGAATTTGCGTAAGAGAAAGTTGGCTACCTAAACTCGGTGGCAACGGTATGGAATCGGTTGCACCGAAGTGGCTAGGGTTTGGCAGAGTCTGTCTAGGTTCTAGAATCGATGGCACCGGTATGGGAAAGTTGGTTGCACCGATATTGAGTGTTTGGTATAGAACAAACCTTGGTGGGAGAGTTTGTGGATGTTTTTGGCGACTATCACTTGTGCACGTTTGAGCATATTGTTCAACAACAAAACCTTACCCCCTTTTAATAGCATTGGCTTTCCTATGGACTCAAAGTTATTTCTCACAAATATAAAATGTAGGGTCATCTTGCTTGAAGCTTGGCCAACCTATTTCCTTGCATCTTGGGGTAACTCCACCATCTCCTTTTGCCAATCCTCTCTATAGACTGTATCTGAAATACACTAGGTAAAAGCATCAGTCCAAGAGACAATGTATGTTGTCATGAATTATCAAAACCACCAAGGGAGCATGTTGTGCTTTCAATCTCCCCATTTTTGGTAATTGATGATAACATATAATCAAAGTTTCGAATAAGGATATGCATGGTTATACTGAATACTTTGAGAAACACATGACTTAGACTTGCTCCCCCTAAATGTGTGTAGTCCTTTAAAGGATAGTTGCTTTTGAATGCATGAACACACATAAGGTAGAAGGGATATAATAAGTCATGTGTATCTTGGCTATATTCATCAAATATATATGAATGAGATGTATCTTTGTTCAAGACATCACTCTTGCAAACAATATGTGCAAGAAGCAAGAGATCATCTTGATCAAGGATATGATGCATATACTTACCTTGAGTTCTTGAGCATCCTGGTAATAGAAACACACTTGAGGAAACAATGTTAGGAAACACAAGAGTATTCTACCAAACAGCAAGGCAATAGAACTCAAAATTGCCAAGATATGGAGGACATATAGAAAATAGTATTCCTTAGAATTGATATGTCTCCAAGATCATTGAGAATTTTCTCACTGTAGATATGAAAATAGATTATCCTCTCCCCCTGAATCTTAGCATGTAGATATTAGGATTGGATAAGGTGAGAAAGGCCAAAAATTTTCTTCTCCCCCTACTTGGATATTTCCCCCTGTTTATAAAGGTATGAGTATTGATATTGGATCTCCCCCTTGATCATATCTCCCCCTTTGCATGAGCATGTATCTACCCTTTAGCATGAAGCTTTGGTCTTCTCCCCCTTTGGCATTAATTTCCAAAAAGGTCAAAAACAGGTATAGATACAGGGATCATTGACTAAGAAGGGATCCTTGAGAACAAGGGTCATCGAAATGTAGGATTCATACAAATGAAAACTGAGAGAGTCATGGAAAATGACTTGTTCTTCTCCTCCTTTCTTCATGGAAGATAGGGATCCCTGAGGACCAAAAATTCTCTCCTCAAGATAACCTTTATTTCTTCTCCCCTAAGTAACACAAAGTTTTTTTAAGGGATCATGGAAGTAACGGAAGAATTACAAGAAAGATCACTAAGAAAACACAGAATTGTAAAAAAAAGAATTCAAATGAAACAGAATGAAAATCGGTGACTCCGAGATACATAGGTCGGTGGTACCGAGATTTTGTAGTGCAGCTTGTCTGCAATTTTGGTAGAACCAAGATATCTGAGTTGGCGTCTGTGAAAGAGAAACCAAGTTTCTGTTTTTACAAAGTCAAGAGAAAGATTTTCAATGAAATATGAATTTTTTACAAGGGACATCAACTAGATAAGATTGGAGTAGTTATGATAAATCTTGCAATAGAGAGCAAACCACACCAGATTCTTAACTAGGTGATGGGCGATGACTAGGTCACCTATGTTAGAGTATATCGACTTAGGAGCCAAGCAAGAATACTTGATCATATGTCATACTCCACGTTAAGCTCAAAATGGGGTTACCATTTTTCGATTAAGCATTTTAATGTTTTCATATTGCTTGAGTCGCTTTAGCTCATTTCTTGGAGTAAAGCCTTTTCAAGGACATGAGTACATACCTTTGAGTGATGTTCATGACGTAGCTTGTAGGTAAACTTGTTGAGGATGATCGAGGTTGATGAAGATCATCTTAAGTTTTGAGCAATCCTTCTTGTTCTAGTACACTGGTTTCCTACAAAGATTAGTCATGCAAGGAAGAACAATAGATATATCCTATTGACATGATACCAATTGAGAGTGTGCAATTTTGATCAAGTATATGTCAAGGATATGGTTGAGTGGCCTTCTTCCTTCCATCATCAAGAGGGGTTGTGGATACTTGGTAATGACAAGATTGCTTATGATTGGAGTTGATGGCAATCTTGTGGAATGAAGTTTTCCAAGTACCTACAAGAGATTAGATGTAATACAAGGGAGCATAGAATTCCATGGCATAAGATGAAATGTTAAGATACATGGAAATATCAGGAAAGCTCATGCCCTTGCATGCAACCGAGTGAGTCTAGCTCAAGTTTGAAGCATCGGTGATGTTAAACTGACTCCTCAAGTGACAAAATGTCTTCTCATCAAGTGTCTTAGTAAAAATATCGGCCAACTGCTTGTTAGTGTGACATGCTTTAGATTAATATCTCCTTTTGAAACATGATCACGAATGAAATGATGTCGAACTTGAATATGCTTAGTTCGAGAATGTTGCACATGATTATGACCAAATTTAATAGCACTTTCATTGTCACAAAGTAATGGAACATTTTAACATGAATTCCATAATCCATAAGTGTTTGTGTCATCCATAGTAATTGCGCACAACAAGATCCAGCAACAATATACTCAGCTTCGGCAGTCGATAGAGATACCGAGTTTTGTTTCTTAGAGGACCAAGATACAAGAGATCTGCCCAAAAATTGACAGGTGCCCGAGGTGGATTTTCTATCAACCTTGTCACCGGCATAGTCCAAATCATAATAGCCAACAAGGTCAAAAGAAGATCCCTTGGGATACCAAATGCCAAAATTTGACGTTTGTATCAAGTATCTCACAATGCGTTTTACAGCTAAAAGATGACATTCTTTCGATGCAGCTTGATATCTACCACACGTGCAAACACTAAGAATAATATCGGGATGAGATGCACATAGATATAACAGTGAACCAATCATAGATCGATAAATTTTCTGATCAACTGGCTCATCCTCTTTGGTAAGATCAACATGTCCACTAGTAGGCATAGGGGTTTTCATACCTTTGCACTCTTGCATGTTGAACTTTTTGATCAAGTCCTTGGTATACTTAGTTTGAGAGATGAAAGTTCCTTATTTTGATTGCTTGATTTGCAAGCCAAGAAAGAATTTCAGCTCACACATCATGGACATCTCTTACTTCTCGGACATCAACCTTCCAAATCTTTCACTAAATTGAGGGTTAGTGGAACCAAAGATAATATCATCCACATAGATTTGGCACACAAATAATTCACCATTAACTCTGTTAGTGAATAAGGTTGCATCAATTTTACCAATCTCAAAACCTTTTTCGATAAGAAACTTCGTTAAACATTTATACCAAGCACGAGGGGCTTGCTTAAGACCATAAAGAGCTTTACGAAGCTTGTAAACATGATTAGGTTTCTTAGGATTCACAAAGCCAGGTGGTTGCTTAACATAAACCTCTTCTTCAATATCACCATTTAAAATGCACTTTTAATATCCATTTGATAAAGCGTGATATCATGGTGATTGGCATAAGCAAGAAGAATGCGAATAGCTTCAAGTCTAGCGACGGGGGCGTAGGTCTCACCGTAGTCCATACCTTTGACTTGCGTATATCCTTGAGCTACGAGGCGAGCCTTGTTGCGCATGACTTGACCGTCTTCGTCTTGCTTGTTCCGAAATACCCATTTGGTTCCGATGATGTTGTGTTCATCCTCGGGCTTCTCCATGAGTGTCCACACTTTGTTCCTTTCGAAGTTGTGAAGCTCTTCATGCATAGCGTTCACCCAATCCGCGTCTTCAAGAGCTTGTTCTACCATCTAGGGCTCAATGCTAGAAATGATAGAATAATGCTCATAGAAGTTTGCTAGACGAGTTTTAGAGCGAGTGATCCTCCGTGTTTGTATATCACCAAAGCTTTGGTTTAGGGGATGGTTCTTGGTCACTTGTGCTCGAACTCGGGCCAGCTTCCGATTGTTGGTTGTTGGAGATTCTTCTTCATCATCATCTCCTTCATCTTTGTTGTTGTTGAAGGTGTCATTCCCTTGAGGTGGTGGTGATGGAGGTTGTAGTGGATCTTCATGATGCACTTCCTCCTCTTCATCATCTTGCCGTGTACAGCTTATGGATGCCTCCATGTCATGTTGTGGTTCACCTTGTCATGAAGTAGGGGCTTCCACTTGTGTTGATGAAGTACTTTCCTTCACCTCCATAACCAAGTAGGAATCCTTCATGAGATTTAGGAGCAAATTTAGTACGATGATGCTTATCAAGAATTTAGCACTTGGAGCCGAATACCCGAAAGTATCCAACTTAGGGTTTGTTACCGGTGAGTAGCTCGTATGCCATTTTACCGAGAAGCTTGTGCAAGTAAAGTCGGTTTGTGGCATGACATGTTGTTTCCACGGCTTCTGCCCAAAAGTGTTTTGGCATCTTGTATTCGTCAAGAATCGTTCTTGCCATCTCAATGAGTGTCTGGTTCTTCCTCTCAACAACTCCATTTTGTTGAGGCGTGTACGTAGCCGAGAACTCATGTGAGACACCTTCTTCGTCAAGAAAGGTATCCACATGGGTGTTCTTGAACTCCGATCCGTTATCGTTCCGAACCTTCTTGATCTTCACTTCAAACTGATTTTGCGCTTTGCAAACGAAGTTCTTGAAGATCTTTTGAACCTGTGACTTATCATCAAGAAAGAATACCCACGTAAATCTGGAAAAATCATCAACTATAATTAGACCATAGGAATTTCCACCGAGACTCTTGTAAGCATCGGGACCGAAAAGATCCATGTGAAGTAACTCGAGTGGTCTCCTAGTAGTCATGATATTCTTAACAGGATGACTTCCACCTACTTGCTTTCCATCTTGACAAGCACTACAAAGTCTATCTTTGTCACAGACAACATCTTTAACACCAAGTATATGATCACCTTTGATAAGTTTGTCTAAATTACGCATGGCAACATGTCCTAATCTTCTATGCCAAAGCCAATCTTTAGAAGATTTAGCAATTAAACAAGTGCGAGGTTTGGATCTCTTAGTGAAATCGACAATGTATAGATCACCTCTATGGATACCGGTAAATACTATTTTATGATTATCTTGACGAAACACTTGGCAATCTATTTTTGTGAATAACACATTGAAACCGAAGTCGGCAAGTCTAGACACGGAAAGAAGATTATAGCCAAGAGATTCAACGAGCATAACATTTTGAATAGAACTATCATGGTATATGGCCACCTTACCAAGACCAAGTACCTTACCCTTGGAGTTGTATCCAAATGTTACGTACCTTCGCGGTCCATGGTTTGGTGTAATCTCTTCAAACATTTCTCTATCTCCGGTCATATGATCGGTACATCCGCTATCGAGAATCCACTCTTTTCCTCCGGACATGTAATCCTTGAAGTTTGCCATGAGACTTATATTCTTCATAATCTTCTCATACTCGATGTCAAACAGCTCATCCTCATCATAGTAGCCATGTTCCACATTGTCATCATCAAGTGGGAAATCTTTGTCATAAAGAACAAGAGATTCATTAGGATGGTGATCAAGAAAATGTTCAAGTTTATGAATGCAAAGGGCCTCTATAATGATATTGTTGATAGTGGTGACATCTCCTTTAGCATGCATGAGGTCTCTAAGCTCAAATAGACAAGCATCAAATTTAGGATCACTAGGTGACATTTTGTGAAAGGCAATGGTTTTATGAATAATTTCATCAAGATTACTTAATGAATAACTTGGATATCGTTTCTCCAAATCATTCCACAAAGTGTAAGAACATGCAAAATTCTTCATTTGGTTAAGCATATTTCTAGGCAATGCTCTAACAATGAGATTAACAGTTCTAAGATTGCATAACATATCAATTTCTTCTTCGTGTGTGGGATGCAAAGGATCAATAGGAGGCTCATAGGGACACATAACATATTTGCTCAATTGAAATTCATTAAACATCTCAAGCATCAAAGATTTCCATTGAGAATAGTACTCTCCATCAAGAATGGGCACTCTACAAGTCAAACTCCCTATACTAGACACATCCATCTTCCTCCTCAGTGATTAAACCGAAGCAATGTAGACCAACACTCTGATACCAATTGAAGGATCACTAGAAGAGTGTCTAGAGGGGGGGTGAATAGAGTACTAGCAGGAATTTAAAACCTAACCTTTCCCAAGTTAATCGGTTGGCAGATTTTAACAGTTTTCGCAAAGCTAGCAAGTCTAACAGCCCTACACATGCATGTCAACAAATATGGCAGCGGAAAGTAAAGACATTGCATATGAAGTAAAGTGTTGGGATAGGTAGATGGAACGCAGTTGTAGACACAATGATTTTTCCCGTGGTTCCAATTGGTGGCGTTGTCGTACATCCACGTTTATGGAGTCTTCAAACCACGGAGGGTTACGGTCGTGAGAGTCCACGGAGGGCTCCACCCAAAAGGGTCCATGAAGTAGCAACCTTGACTATTCCATAACGGCTTCCGTCCATGAAGGAATAGCCTCAATATGGGTAGATCTTCATGAAGTAGGCGATGTCCTTGCCCTTACAAACTTCTTGGTTCACTCCACAACATGAAGTAGGAGGCTCCCAAGCGACACCTAACCAATCTAGGAGGCACCACCCTCCAAAAGGTAATAGGCTCGGTAATGACAATGAACTCCTTGCTCTTGTGCTTCAAAATGATAGACTCCTCAACACACAATCACTCTCTCGTAGATTTGGCATGGTGGAAGAGATGGGATTGGTGGAAAGCTACTTGGGGAGGCTAGAAATCAAGATCCATATGATTGGAGTGGAAGATCTTGACCTCAACACAAGGGTAGGTGGTTCTCTCTCAGAAAATCTGATAGGATAGGTATGGAATAGTTCTAAGTGCTTCTCTTCCAAGTAAGTGGTGGTGAAGGGGTATATATAGGCATCCCCAAAAATCCAACCGTTACACACAAAATGACCAACTTGGTGACACCGATGTGTTAATATCGGTGGTATCGAAGTGATCAAAAGGTGGCAAGTTTTGAATCTCGGTGAGACCGATATAGGAAACTCGGTTGCACCGATAAGGTGACCAACAGTCAGTTTTCCAAACTCGGTGACGCCGATCCTGTAGCGACCCGACCTGAAAGGTCGAATCTCCGGTGTTTCCGTACCATCCCAAGATCATGCTGGTACACACACGGTACATCAATGTATATATCAAAGGGAAATCACACAACATTATATTAATCGAAATCTCATATCGAGTCCTTTATTACAATAAAGATTACAATAATGTGGCTGAAGGCCAACTCATGAGAATATCTAAATCTTGCGGAAGCATCAAAGGTAGATGAGTCCATCTGACTCCAAGGGCATCTCACCGAGCGTAGAGCGTATCCTCACTCCTGGTCGGAATAGTACTCTGCAACATGATACGTTGCAGCCATATAGGTCAGCATATGGAATATGCCGGCAAAGTCACAAGAGGGGTTTAAAAGATAATCATCTAATCTATATGCATATATGGCAGGTGGGGTAGTAAGTATTTGCGTAAAGCCAATTTTTTCTACATCAAGAGAGGGCTAAGAAAAAAATTATTACTAAGTTGGTTGATTAATGAGAAGGTTCCACCAACCAATTCTCATACCCAAGTTATTAATAACCACATCATCATATTAATTGTGTTGAGAATTTCCGGAAGTTTCAGTTCCTTTGGCTCAAACTGTCCATGACCGTGAACACGGCTAATCGATTAGGTTGAGTACTCTGCAGAGTTTTGCACACGTTCCCCACAAGATTTGGTCGCCTCCGTTTGATTTCTCGCACTTCAGGGTGTTTGAGAAACGGATGACCAAAACATGGTCTTCCAAAGGGTTTCCCTGCGACTCTGTCGGTGCCCATCCTTTCCTACTGTTCTTCTACATCTCGTAGCACCGCCTGTCCAGGGTCACCACGATATCCAACCAAGCCAGAGCCCATAATGACTTGTGGCTGTGTAGGTAAGCCTTAGGTCTTGAAGCATCCATCCATCTCTTTGTGCCTGGGTGGATCTTTCCGCGTGAATACTGGCCATCTCCAGCAACACCTAGGCAAATCCACTGGTTTCTCCAGGGTGCCGTTCAACCATCATCCACCCAGAGGTAAGTTGAAAACTCGGAGTCTTGAAGTCTTGATCATTATGTAGGTCTTGTAATTAATCTCACAACTCTCATGAATCACACAACCAACCCCGTCTACTAGTAGCATTACAAAATGTAAAACAACGTTTCCCGGGGCCAATGTGTCAAGGATTGAGGGGGTACCTACCACATGATACTACAACAGTAACCAAGTTTCCAATTAACCTATCTTGCATGCAATTGGGGAGATGGTAGAACTAATGCATATAAAACATGGGTAAAACATGATCAAGGTGACTTGCCTGATTGATGATCTTCGTACGTGAGTGACTCTAAGTAACAAGCTTCGCACTCCGGATAATCTAACGAAGCAAACAAGCACTTAATAAGCATACAACAAAATAATGTAACTCACAAAATCAGCAAGGAAATAGTAAACAATCAAGACAAACAATGCATAATCACAAGCAAGAAAACACACAAAGTTTTGTTTTCTAAAAGATGATTGTTAAAACACTACTAACATAATGAAACCATTTGTATTAACCAAAACAATAGTTGACAGCAAGAAACAATAAAATATTTTATTAATAACAGAATTGAATTCATTAAAGTTTGTTGGGAGAAACTTTAGTAAAGTTTTTTTAAAAGTTTTGATAAACACTATATGAAACAACTATAGTTTTACTAACAAAAGAGCAAAACAAAACTTATTATTTATTAACAAAACATGTTCTTAACAGAAAATAATTTACAAATAAACTTGTCTTAGAAAACAGAATTAAATTATATAAAACTTTGTTAAAAAGAATTTATTACTAAACTAGTTTGTTTTATAACAAATTAAACCTATTTGAAAAGAAGTTGTGATTCCTATATTAACAAAGAAATAAACTAAACAATTTTATATTTTTATTAACAGTAAGTAAAACACTAAATGTTCAAGTAAAAGAACCTACTAAATCAAATTAAAACTAAATCTAATTGAAACTAACTAAAACTAAGTAAATAAAACTATACTATAATACTAGGCAGATTCTGTTTATAGCTAGAACACTAATCAAAATCATCCTAAAAATCCTCAAGCTAAGCAATAAGATAGTCCTAACTAATACCAAGCAGTAGCAAAAAGATTCATATCAAAATCTATTTTTAAACTCTAGTTATTCAGATTTGAATGATTTGAGCAAATTTGATTAAATTAAAATTTTATAGTTTAAATTTAAAATTTAAAAGTACAGAGTGAAACTACATGAAAAATGTGAGCTAATGCAAAAAGAATCAATTCAAAACACTAAACAGTTTAAAAGATACAGCTAAAACAAAATCAGAAAAGTTTCTGTTTACTAAAACAAAACAGAAAAAGAAAAAAAAAATCTACCGAACGGTCAGTGCTACGTGGAAGCAGTAGTTGGCTAAGAGAGTGTGCGCTGGGTGATTGCGGGCGGGCGACCGAAGCTTAGAACATAATGGTTCGGGAAATAAAGCGATCTAATCCTATACGTTGGCTACGGATCCGACGATCCAGAGAAGTCCGGTGACTTACAAAGGGGAGGGAGGAAGTCTCCGGTGAGGATGGCGGCGGCCGGTGGTCGAAAAGGTCGTCGGAGGTTGCTCCGGTGGTCGAGGGAGGCGTTGAAGGGGTCGGGGTGGCTGCGGTTGACGTCCGGCGTCGAATGGTGGGGTCGGAGGGGCGAGGGGAGGAGTGGAGCGACGGGCACGATGGTGGGGAGCTTCGGTCGGGGCAGGGCTCCGGCGAGGAGTTTTGCGGTGTCTCAGGTGAGTAGAGAGGGGTTCGGGGGGGGGGGAATGGAGTGCGGGGAAGGGCGCTATTTATAGGATGCTCGGGTGGGTGCGGGGAGGAGAGAGGAGGGAGATCCGGCGAGGAGAAGAAACTGCCGGCGAGGGTTCGGCGCGAGGTGAGTGATGACCGCGCGGTTTTCGGGATCGGACGGGGTGGGGTCCGCTGTCAGAAAGAGAAAGGGTGGCATCTGCGCATCGGTCGACCGACTGGTAATCAATTTGCAAATAAATGTCCGTGGGCCGGCCCGTTTAAATACAAATCCGTTATTGTTTTTAATAACCAGAGCAGTAAAACGTTTTTAAAAGCATTCAAAACATTTCTAAATATAGGAGTATTATATATAAAAATTAACAGAATAATAAATGCCATTTATTGACCATTTTTATTCTGTCATTTGAACACTTTGAAAAAGTAATATTTTTAGAAATTGCCTATTTGGTTTTAAAACCTTTTGCAAATATTTTTCAAAAGACCCCCTGGTTCTTATTGTTCAAATATATCACCAAGATGACCCTGGTGTGGAGTGTCATGTTACTCCCCTCTTATTTTGAACATTTTACCAAGATTTACAAATAGGTGAAAGCAACTTGGGGAAAATAGGAAGGGCTTTTCAGAAATTCAGAAGGAGTATTTCAACTATTTCATATGTCCTAGCAATGATGATGATAGATGCATAGCTATATTCATAACATTCCAAAATGGAATTTTTGGGATGTTACAGGTCCAGCATTCTCGGTGGGACCGAAAATGTGAATTTGCGTAATAGAAAGTTGGATACCTAAACTTGGTGGCACCGGTATGGAACCGGTTGCACCGAAGTGGCTAGTGTTTGACAGAGTCTGTCTAGGTTCTGGAATCAGTGGCACCGGTATGGGAAAGTTGGTAGCACCGATTTTGAGTGTTGGGTATAGAACAGACTTTGGTGGGAGAGTTTGTGGATTTTTTTGGCGACTATCACTTGTGCACGTTTGAGCATATCGTTCACCAACAAAACCTTACCCCCTTTTAATAGTATTGGCTTTCCTACGGACTCAAAGTGCTTTCTCACAAATATAAAATGTAGAGTCCTCTTGCTTGAAGCTTGTCCAACCTATTTCCTTGCATCTTGGGGTAACTCCACAATCTCCTTTTGCCAATCCTCTCTATAGACTGTATCTGAAATACACTAGGTAAAAGTATCAGTCCAAGAGACAATGTATGTTGCCATGAATTATCAAAACCACGAAGGGAGCATGTTGTGCTTTTAGGAATAAACAAGGTCTAGGTGGCCTTGGATGCTCTAGGGATTCAATAGATTTGAGAGGAAATGGTGAGAGAGGTGGAATCTTGTTGTCCAGGGGGTAATTTTTTTTACCACATCAACCTTTGAGCAATGGCCATGAAAACTTTACTGGGGGTGTAGGGTACCTACAAGTGGCTGTGGTAAAAATTGGGGTGTCAAGGAGAACTCATATGGTGCTCCAACCATTGATCCCAAAATTGTTGCAGAACGTGTTTGATGCAAGTTTGAGCTAGCAAAGTGATTCTCATCACTATGAAACTTAACAGGACTTGATATTAGGTATAAGTGAGGTTGATCACTAAATTTGAACTCATTTGAAGAAGGTTGCCAATGTAACTTTGGCAAACCCTAAGAATGGGCAGAAATTGATTCCTATAGATCCACTCATGCAATTCTATTCCCCTTGATGCACAACTTTGTGTGGTGGCATTATTTGGGTATTAGAGCACACCCAAAAATTTGAGATCAAATAGAGAAACTTGATAATGCAAACATTCCCAATTTTTGAAATCACTAGGAAGGGGTTTGGGGTGATTTGGACAAGTGAACCTATTCTACTTGATGCACCACTTGGTGTGGATGCATTATTGGAGGATTATATCATGTCCACAAAGTTTGAGCTTAAGAGGAGACAATTGGTAATGTAGAGTTGCACAAATTTGGATCTGGACAAAGAGGGTTTTGGGATATTTTGGTGAACCAAAACAATTGGGATTTATGTGAAACTTGGAAAGATGATCTCATATATCATATGTGTCATCCTAGAATTTTTATGGATTTATTTGAGAATATTTCTTATAGAAATATTTCAAATCCTTGAAATAGGCAGAAATGGTTTTGAAGAGTTTTGTCCAGTATTTTGAAGATGACAATGTGTTGAAACTCTTATATATGGATAATATATGTCCACTGAGTTTCCCTAAATTTTCTCAAATATTTTCAAATCATTTAAATAATTTTTCCGTATAAAAGACCCTTTTTGGCTTTCGGGAGTTTTATATATAGTGGGTTTCAAATAGAGCATTTGGGTAAAAAGGATCCACCCAATTTGGGGACTTGCAGTGCAAATCTCAAATCAAGGGGTTTTGAAAACCTAATTTGAATAAATGCCTTTTAGCCAAAATAATATTTTGTAAATATATAGTTAAGTCCTATACATATGGCATGATAATTGGACAAGAGTAGGGATCAAGGAAAAGAGTTTTGAGAGTAGGAGGGATGTTTTATTAATTATAGGGCACTAGCAAACGATCAGACAAGCAAGCGAATCACACAAGTCAAGCATTCAAACACACACAAAAAGTTTTAATTGGCCCTAATTTTCGAGTCATGTTAACTTAGTCATGAGAGGCAAAACACAATGTGTGACACGGCAACGACGCCAGAAAAAGGTCTTGATAACCCACAAGTATAGGGGATCGCAACAGTTTTCGAGGGTAGAGTATTCAACCCAAATTTATTGATTCAACACAAGGGGAGCCAAAGAATATTCTCAAGTATTAGCAACTGAGTTGTCAATTCAACCACACCTGAAAGACTTAATATCTGCAGCAAAGTATGCAGTAGCAAAGTAATATGGTAGTAACGGTAACGGTGGAAAAGCGATAGTAGCAGATTTGTACTAATTGTAACAGTAGCAACGGAAAAGTAATTGAACGAAAATCAATATATGGAAAGCTCATATGCAATGGATCAGTGATGGATAATTATGCCGGATAGCATTCATCATGCAATAGTTATAACATAGGGTTATAGAGAACTAGCTCCAATTCATCAATGTAATGTAGGCATGTATTCCATTTATAGTCATACATGCTTATGGAAAAGAACTTGCATGACATATTTTGACCTACCCTCCCATGGCAGCAGGGTCCTATTGGAAACTAATGGATATTAAGGCCTCCTTTTAATAGAGAATCGGACCAAAGCATTAGCACTTAGTGAATACATGAACTCCTCAAACTACGGTAATCACCGGAAATAATCTCAGTTATTTTCACCCTGGGGGATGCGGATCATAACTCGTAATAGGTGTCTACAACTTGCAAGATAGGATCAAGAACACACATATATTCATGAAAACATAATAGGTTCAGATCTGAAATCATGGCACTCGGGCCCTAGTGACAAGCATTAAGCATAGCAAAGTCATAGCAACATCAATCTCAGACCATAGTGGATACTAGGGATCAAACCCTAACCAAACTAACTCGATTACATGATAAATCTCATACAACCCATCACCGTCCAGCAAGCCTACGATGAGATTACTCACGAACGGTGGGGAGCATCATGGAGTTGGTTATGAAGGATGGTTGGTGATGACGAAGGCGTCGATTTTCGCTCTCCGGAGCCCAAAACGGACTCGAGATCTGGTCTCTCGAGGAAGAACTGGCGATGGCGGCGGCTTCGTATCGTGAAACGTGATGAAATCTTCTCTCTGATTTTTCCTCGACAAATAGGGTTATATGGAGCTATAGAGGAGGTCGGAGGAGCCACGAGGGGCCCACAAGCCTGCCCCACGCGGCCAGGCGGTAGCCGCGGCTAGCAGGCTTGTGGGCTGCTAGTGGCCCCCCTATGGTTAATTCTTGCGCCAGTATTTTTTATTAATTCCAAAAATATTTTCCGTAAATTTTTAGGACGATCCGAGAACTTTTATTTCTGCACAAAAATAACACCAAGGCAATTCTGCTGAAAACAGCGTCAGTCCGGGTTAGTTCCATTTAAATCATGCAAATTAGAGTCCAAAACAAGGGCAAAAGAGTTTGGAAAAGTAGATACGTTGGAGACGTATCATCCCTCACCTAGGGTGCCTCCCACCTACCCCCTATGCTCCTATATATATTGGAGGGTTTTGAGGGCAGCCACCACCTGAAAAGCCACGTGTCGTCCCCCTCCCTCTAGATCGTCTCTCTCCTCTAGATCTATTCCGTATAGCTTAGTGAAGCTCTACCGGATCAGCTCCACCACCACCTCCACCATGTCGTTGTGCCGTCGGAGAACTCATCTACCTCTCCACCATCACTTGCTGGATCAAGGAGATGGAGATCATCATCGAGCTGTATGTGTGTTGAACGCGGAGGTGTCGTCCATTCGGCTCTAGATCGGAAGGACCGTGATTGGATCGCGGGACGGTTCATGATTGGATCGCGGGACAGATCGTGATTGGATCACGGGACGGCTAGCGATTTGGATCACGAAGACGTTCGACTACATCAACCGCGTTTCTCAACGCTTGCCGCTTAGCGATCTACAAGGGTATGTAGATCCACTCTCCCTCTCGTAGATGCTCATCACCGTGGATAGATCTTGTGTGTGCATAGGAAAGTTTTTGTTTCCCATGCAACGTTCCCCAACAGTGCCAATTGCATCATGGTAGTCCAAAACAAAAGGCACCCCCAGGTTATATTAGGGATATGCTAAATGAACTATCCACTATTTTGTAGTGGATTCAAGAGCTGAAGAGATCTACCTCTTGACATTGACTCAGACTCAAGCCTATTACCTGGAAATGGAGCTGGCTCTACCGGTGGAAGGTTTTCCAAAGTTTACTTTGGATAATGCCCCATTTTTTGAGAATGACTGTGTTTGATGCATGAAGGCGACCAGGTTGCAGCAACAAAAAATGCAGAAGGACTGGATTTAACTAAGTTCAAAGCTGGCTATATTGCACCCGGGAAACACACTAAATATCTTGCACCAAAATCATATGAGATGTGTTCCCCACGTAAGAAAAACATTGCCTCCGATGTCAATACTGAAAATTTGCTAAAAGACACCATGATGTTTGAAGCTTTGTCTTCAATCCAATGGCTTCGAGAAGGATTGCCAAAAAATGCGCCGAAGACTGATGAGCCGACGAGTGTTGACCCGACCTCGACCAACCCGGAAAGCTCCACTTCCGGGTTATAAGGGTGATATGCTTCAACTTTGATTGTCTCAAAAAACTTTGGTGATAAATGGCCCAAGTGTGGCTTGTAATATTTTGTGCTGAAAACTTGTAATGCTGGCAATGCCATCGTGCATTTCGTATTGTCCTTTTGACTTGGCACATTATCTATACTCCTGATGCTTGAGGTGGCTAACCATATTTTCAATGCAAGCAATCAACCTTTCAAAAAAGGTCATGGAGTGTTGAGGTCTATATCAGAACATACAACTAACTTGTCATGACGCGAGTGAGTGTATGACCCGGTTTTGAGTATGAACCATCCATCGCGGTGTTTTATATGACGTGTAAATTGGCACCTGATGAAATAACATAGTTCTTAGGACCCGACCATGCTTGTGACCCGGTAATTTGTAACCCGGGATTCCGAGGACCCGGAATTATTTGTACTTAGTACCTGAAAAACAAAACAAGCATGTATATATAAAAATGCATGAAAAGTAAATAACTGGCTTGTGAGGCTTTAACAAAGAGATCAGCGGTCGAGGCTTGATTTTGTTGGTCTATCCTTGCTATCTAGAGAGCCGACTCTCAGGTGACTTTAGCCGGTGTTTCAACTTTAAAGAATTTAGAATCATCATAGTCCATGATAGGTATCAATGTGATTGAGTCTTCAAGCGTACAACCGGGTCACCTTATGTGAGTGGCATGAAGCTAACAAGCGGGTATAACCAAATATTTTGGTGGCATAAGCCAAGTCAAAAGGGTCTAACTTTATTTATTTAATATGTAGTAGTTTTTACATAGGGAAAATGTAAATAACTTGAATGAAGCAAAATTTACTAAGTAAAATACGGACGAAGATGTGCAATGTTACAGGGTCTGGTGCTCTCTTCGCCATAAGTACATGAATTATCTCCTTCACGTATGTCAACCAGGTAATATGACCCGTTGTTAAGATTTTTGCTGATGACAAAGGGTCCTTCCCAAGGAGTAGATAACTTATGCATGCCTGTCTGGTCTTGTATCAGATGGAGCACTAAGTCTCCTTCCTGGAAAGTTTGACTTCGAACTCTATGGCTATGATAGTGACGTAGGTCTTGCTAATAAATGGTAGATCTTGATGCTGCAAGATTGCATTCTTCTCCCAAGGCATCAATTGAATCTTGTCGAGATTTCTCATTGTTAGCCTCGACATAAGCAACAACCCTTGGAGAATCATGGCGAACATTGCTTGGTAACACGACCTCTACACCATAAACCAGGAAAAATGGCATATAGCCAGTTGACCTATTGGGAGTGGCCTGGATGCTCCAAAGCACGACAGGAAGTTCTGCCATCCAACATCCAGGGGTACGATCAAATGAAACCATCAACCTTGGTTTGATTCCACAAAGCAATTCCTGATTTGCATGTCTCCCCTGCCCATTAGACTGCGGGTGAGCGAGAGAAGCGAGATCAAGACGGATATGCTCTTTCTAACAAAACTGTTCCATAGCTCCCTTTGTTAGGTTGGTTCCATTTGTTAGTGATGATGCTATGAAGATATCAAAAGCAAACAAATATGTTTTTCAAAAACTTGATCTTCGTCTTAGCATCGCAATTACTGACATGTTTGACTTCGACCCGCTTGGTAAACTTGTCTACCGCGACCAATTCAATCCATATCAATCCCCCAGACCATGTCAATTTTGCGAGAAGATGGATTGAAAGGTCCAATACCCCAGACCACAAAAGGCCAAGTGATCGATATCATGCAAAGTTCTTGAGACGACACATGTGCTTGTCAGACATACTGATAACCCACAAGTATAGGGGGTTGCGACAGTCTTCACGGGTAGTATTTCACCCTAATTTATTGATTCGGTACAAGGGGAGACAAATAATATCTATTGGCCTTATCAGTTGAGTTGTCAATTCAACCGCACCTGGGATATTTATCTATAGCAAAGGTTTAGTAGCATGACAAATAATAGGAGTAGCAATAATGGTGATAGCAGTAATTTTGGTAACAGTGATAATAGTAGCAATTCAGTAGCATGTGTGACATTAATAGCAGCAGTAGTAACTTAGCAAGATTCGGTATATGTAAAGCTTAGGCATATGGATCAATGATGGATAATGATTTAGATGACACCAATCATGTAACTGTTACACACTAGGGCGACATAGAACTAGCTCCAATTCATCAATGTAATGTGGGCATGCATTCGAAACATAGTCATACGTGCTTGCAATAAGAACTTGTATGACATCTTTTGTCCTACCCTCTCGTGACAAACGGGGTCCTATTAGAAACTAAGGGATATTAAGGCTTCCTTTTAATAAAGAACCGGAACAAAGCATTAACACACGGTGAATACATGAACTCCTCAAACTAAAGCAATCACCGGAAAGAATCCCAATTATTGTCATCTTGGGGTATGCGGATCAAGACACGTAATAGGTGCATGCAACTTGCAATATAGGATCCAAATCACTCTTATATTGATGAAAACATAATAGGTTCAGATCTGAAACCACTCGGGCCCTAGTGACAAGCATTAAGCATAGCAAAGTCATAGCAACATCAATCTCAGAACATAGTAGATACTAGGGATCAAGCCCTATCAAACTTAACTCGATTACATGATCAATCTCATCCAATCCCACCACCGTCTAGCAAGCCTAGAAAAGAATTACTCACTCTCGGTGTTGAACATCATGGCGGTGTTGATGAAGAAGGGTTGGTGATGACGACGACGATGACCCCCCTCTCCGGAGCCCCTAACGGGCTCCAGTTCGGCCCTCCCGAGGAAGAACTGGAGATGGGAGAGGCTACATCTCGTAAAACATGATGAAATATTCTCTCCGATTTTTTCTCCCAAGATGTGAATTTATAGGACTAGAATTAGGGTTGGGGGAGCCACGTGGGCCCCATAAGCCATCAAGGCACGCCCACGGGGTGGGCGCGTCCTGTTGGCTTGTGGCCCACAGGCAGTCCCCTCTGGTGGTTCTTCGCTCCATATTTTATTATATATTCCATAAATAATTCACAAAAAGTTTAGTCCAATTCTATAACTTTTATTTCTGCACAAAAATAACACCGAGGTGGTTCTGCTGAAAACAACGTCACTCCGGGTTAGTTCCATTCAAATCATTTAAATTAGAGGTCAAAACAAGAGCAAAGGTGTTTGGAAAAGTAGATACGTTGGAGACATATCAACTCCCCCAAGCTTAACTCATTTCTTGTCCTCAAGCAATTTAGTTGATAAACTGAAAGTGATAAAGAAAACTCTGACAAACTCTTTTGTTCTCGTCATTATACACATGCTTAGCTAGTGTTCAAGTTTTCAGTATAAATCATAAATAACCACATCCATGATAACGGTTAAACATCATATTCACTCATGGTAATACATAACCAACTAGCAAGCAATAATAAGATATCTCACATGCCAACAATTTGTCAAAACAATCATGATATAATATGGTGACATGGTATTTTGCTAGCCCTTTTTGAGACCGCAAACATAAATGCAGAGCACCTCTGAGATTCAAGAAACGAGTGAACATTATAATTCAGGGTAGAAAAGATCCAGTATGCTCACATCCAACATTAACTAGACTCAATGCATAAAATGACAATAGTGCTCTCCGATATGGTGCTTTTAGTAAGAGGGTGATGACTCAACATAAAATTAAATAGATAGTCTCTTTGCAGAGGGAAGCATTGATTTGCAGAGGTGCCAGAGCTCAAGGTTTAAAAAAGGATTGAAAATATAGTATTTAGGTGGTGAACTTTTCCTGTCAATGTTACGACAAAGGTTTTCAATATCTTCCATGCTAAACTCATTATTGGCGGTTCCCAAACAGATCTGTAAAGTTTACTCCTATCCACCATCTATACATAAACCATGGCTGACCAAATCCACGGGTGTATGCCAACATATCAACTGCCCTAAAGAGTTTTGTTTAATTAATTTTAATTTTGCAGGACTAGGCATACTTTTTACAAGACTCTCTCATGCAATGATGGTGAATAAATGACTATCCTGAGAATAACTCACTTAGCATGGAATATACCGCTTGCCTTGTTGCTCCATGAGCGGGACGAGTGCACAAAACAGATGTTTGTTTGAATATTGAGGTGGCACATATAAATTTACTTGGAACGGCAGGGTAATATTGTATATAGGTAGGTATGGTGGACTCATGTGGAATAACTTAGTTTAAGGATTTTGGATGCACAAGCAACATTCCTACTTAGTATAGGTGAAGGCTATCAATAGATTGATAAGCGACTAGCTAGAGAGCAAAAAACAGTCATAAGCATGCATTGTGAATAATTAACATTGGACATAGCATGAGTAGGATATAAACACTTTAAATTTATATATCATGAAGGCTGCATTGGTTTTGAATCAACTGCATGTTTGCACATGGGCCAAGTCAAGTCGCTCAAATTTCTTAAAGGGAAACACCATTCTACTATACCACATCATAACCATTTTAATGCATGTTGACACATAAGATAAATCATTATCCACTCCTAGCTATTTAAGCATCAAATGAGAAACTATATTCTCTAATTAGCATCATAAACATGTTCACTCATGATGTACTAAATCAAGATCAAACAAGCTAAACATATTTACAAAAACGGAAAACATGAAGAGTTCATACCTGCTTCCTTTGCCATGACCACTTCATGAAATATCACCATTATTGTCTTTCACTTGCACGACCGAATGATGTGATAATAATAATAGTTCAAGAATGTCGTGGACTAAGCTGAAATCTGCAAGGCAGTTTTATAGAGAGGAGAAGACAAAGTAATATTGACTCTTTGTTAGATCAACAATAAAGCATATAAGAACCACTCAACATTTTCATCGTGGTCTTCTCCTTTCAACGGCTCAACGAAAAGGAAAAACAATCATAGAAACACACTAAAATATTTTTGGAGTGTTTTGTTTTTCTTAAGATAGCAAATAAACTAAGGGAAAACAAGAACGGGAAAAATTATTTACACAGGAAAGCTCCCAGTAGGCAAAGGGAATCTTTTTGGGTTTTCTTTTTAATACTAAATCTAGTTAAACAGGAAACAAAAACTGAAAAGGAGTGAGAAATAATTTTGGATTTTCAATTTTTTTAAACTCACAAGAAGAAGACGGAAAAATAAATCTAACATGGATATACAATGAAACCGGATGAACACTGACAGTTTATATGAAATATGTGAACATGAATGTAATGTCGGTGAGAATTACATACTCCCCCAAGCTTAGGCGTTTGCCTAGCTTGGTGATCACCACTTCTGGTCTAGGTAATAGTTGAAGTGATAGCTCATGGGGGAGTTCCTTGCCACTGCCTCCGTCAAGCGAGAGGCCTCCACTGCAGCTTTGTACTCCCGCACCTCGTCCACAAGAACATAATATCTCCGTCGAGCCTGGAAATCAAAAAGGTAGGTGTAGGCAACATAACAGAAGCAAGCATATATTTATTAAACGTTAAGTAATACTCATAGCCCCTAGCACTGTCCATGATAAAGTCATGATGATGCATAGCCTCGTAGTCTAAATATCTCTTGGGCAAAATTGGGTCATTAGGTTGAGGTTACACTCTAAATTGTGCAGCTACATGGGAGGCATAAATTCCTCCATACAAATCATCGCTACCTGCGTTAGCCTGCAGTCTGCGGTTAACAATTGCACCAAGGTTATAATGTTGTTCACCGGTCACCGCAGTGTGAATAAGGCTCAAGTCAGGGGCACATAATGCACTGCAATCTTGTTTTCCTACTACGCATTTCCCATTAAAAAGTGCAAAGTAACGAATAGAGGGAAAATGAATACTTCTTATTCTAGCTTGCGTTACTCCACTATCCTCACCAACGCAAAGTCTCAAGGAACATATTATAATCAGTTTTTGACGGTTTCTCAAGTGAACCCCAAAGTGGGAGTTTGCATGCAACAGAGAATTCTTCTAGAGTCATGCTAAAGGCTTTATCGTAAAGATTAGATAGCACTCTAGAAGTTTTGGGTTGATACCGAATTCCATGCGTGAATGTACGAGTAAGGTTATAGTGTTGGACACACTTATCTACAAGGAAGTCGGTGAGGCCGATATTATAAATGAATGGTTTTTTTACATCTGTGCCCTCATTCCTTAGTTGTACTCATCCATCCATATGCTCTTACAATTTGCTCACTTTTCCTCACTCACTTGTCCAAAACCCTCATGAAAGGTCACAACGGAGGATGTCATCGGGTCAATGGTTTGACCCTTAACTCTAACAAGTGGGGTCGCATCGTAAGGGCAACTCCAAATCGTATAGATGGTCCATCGCCTTAGGGACTTGTGGCAGCGTCCAACCTAACCCCACCGCCCAAAGTAAATGCGCACGCACAGTGGGGCCCATCGTCAGCCACCCACCTTCGGGTCGTCGTCCTTCTTTAAGTGGAAACCCGTGGACCGACCAGTCCACACCCCACACAGTAGCTTGCGCTTCCAAAGCCAATCCTGCCCCCTCCACCCAGGAAGTTTCTAGAAACCCTAGCCCGTCGCCGTCGCCATGACCTGGTCGTGCTCCAGGAAGGGGAAGCACGGCCATGAGGCCGGCTCATCCTCTGGTAGGCGCCATCGCCATGACCTGGTCATGGTCTGGGAAGGGGAAGCACGGCCATGAGGCCGAATCATACTCTGGTAGGCGCCTCTCTTGTCGCTCTAGGAGCCCACCACCACCTTCGTCGCCTGCTTTGTCCACTATGGCCACTTTGCCCGCATTTGCAATCGGTCCGTCGGCTGCCTCGCAGCGCACACGCCCGTATGTCGGCACAAAAATACGTGGGAGGTACTGGGAGATGTCCATGCCATTGTCATGGAGAGATCCCCACCTCCCAAACACCTGGCACCTATCCGTGGATCAGGTGCCAATCCCTCGGTGCTGGTGAGCGGCCGCGCTTGTCATGGGGAGATCGACTGGCATCACGTGCACCTGCCTCCTGATCTCCTCCACAACCCAAGGTACGGCGTCAACTCACCATTGTGGTATACGTGGATCCACGAGGAGCATGGAATTTTTTTGCCGCTCATCCACCTAGCCCATGCTGACGACGTCCTGCTAGCCCGCCCCAAGTGCGAGGTCATAGGCGTGTCCGCGGCCTCACCCCGACAGCATCACCGTCCCTATCACCACCACCTCCGATGACCAAGGAGGAGGAGGCCAAGCTCATTAGGCATGTCATGGAGGAATCCAGGCACATGCATGACGAGCGTCAATGGGAAGACATGGAGAGGGTGATGGCCCTCTCCGCGGCTGGTGACGTGGCCATCCCTGAGCTGGAGATGGCCGCCGTTGTCAAGGAGGAGGTGAAGGAGGAGGTCACGGAGGAGCCATGCCTTGCAGCATGGAACCCCCGGCTGATGGGCCAGATGTGGGGGTGGCCGGCCACTGCGTCGGAGATGGATGATGCGCTAGCTGTCCAGTCGTGGGCACCCACGCCGCCATGGTCACCCAAACCAGAGCAAGAGCCACGAGAGGAGGTGTTGCAGGCGCTGCAAGCGCCTCCGACCTAGCAGGAGCCGCCACCCCACCTTTGGCAGCCGCCTCCCTATGTCGACCTCACCAGCGACGACGACGAGTAGGATGACGCTCCTAAAGACGGTGGCAACTTCATGAGCGGGCGACATTGTCTATATTTTATCTGTGTTATCTGTGTTTTTAGATTAGTTGCTACTGGCCTTGTGTATAATGCATGGCAGACTTATGAACTAGGGTGCCCTAGAACTATCGCCGGCCTGTGTGGTCGGCATTAATGTTTAGTTAAAGCTAACACATGGTGATGTGATGTTTGAATATGATGTGATTTGATGTTTAATTAAGGTAAAACTTGAATTTGAACTAAAATTTGAATTATAAGTGACATGTTGATCCTAAGGCCCTTCTCAGTGCTCCACCATGCTAAAAGAGCTTACAGTAGGTGCTACATCATAAAATAAAGTGAGCTTAGCAACAACAAGGTAAGCACCTATCCATTGGAGAGTTGAGTTGCTAAGCTATTTAATGCACTTAGCATCTTTGCATTGGAAGAGGCCTAAGTTGATCCTAAGTTATAATGATCATGTTACCCTATGTTGAAATGATCTAACATCAAAAAAACAAAAATAGACTCCTAAACCCTAACCCTAGCCCTTTATTGCAAAACCCATTATTATAAATACAATTCAAATTTTCAAAAATGAAAAATATGTTCAAATTCTTCTTACTCACACTAAAATTGGGGCTCTGGTGATTTTTTATTTTTCATAAACATAAACGCATTGTCGATCTCTTCTCGAACTCTATACAACCCCGTACGTGATAGCTCGTATGTGTGAAGGAGTTTTCATGGAAATGTCCATAAACCAAGATTTTTATTTTTTGCCACAACCATATTACATACAAAGGCATTGTGAGCAGGTTTTACATTTGTTTGAATTTTTTTGAATTTAGTGCTGCTCATTTGAACTTGGAAACGGTAGCTCATCTCAAAAGAAGATTTTTCTTAAAAAGTCCCTAAACCAAGTTTATATTTTTAGGGTAACTATGTCTTATAAAACGACGAACAAGGAAGGTTTCATATTTTTTGATTTTTTTGAATTAGTTAAGGTCATTTGAAAGTTGGTTAAACCCAAGATAACCCCGCTGACCAGCTCAAAACCCCGCATCATCTCTACAAACCCTTACGTCGAATTGCAACCGTCCGATCATACCCTAGCGCCAAGTGACAACCGTCGGATTTGGTCTTCTAGAAGTATTTATGAGGGCAGGTTGCATGCAGGCTCTGTGTCGTTGGATGACATGGACGGCTCCACATCGTTGGATCGTTGGGCGATCCGTGAGAGGTTAGTTCTACTCCTCCACTCTCTGTGCAACATAATACCAAGTCCCGGTTGGTCCTTCGCTAAGCGTTGACTACCGAGGGAGGAGGCAACGCTTTGGCTCCCCGTCCTTATCCATAGCTGGCTATTTAAGCTGGACGACGTCCCCCAGTACTAGATCATACACCTGCTCCCTCTCTCCACCAGCACCCAAGCACTCCCCTCTCCGAGCCTCTCAGCCATGCCACCACGCCGCCAGTACTACACAATCGAACATTGTCTCTTCCTCCTTCATCAGGTCCAAATCCAGAGGCAAACGAGGCTACCTTTGGAACCGGAGGAGGATTTCAAGGAGGGGGAGGATATGAGGGAGGAGTAGCAAGAGGAGGAGCCATAGGAGGAGGCACTGACAGTCATGCATTTGTGGCCCGACCAGGTGGCGATCCTCAACTCCATCCGCTCGAAGTCAGCTGCACAGTGTCACATCCCTAGCTAGATGTCCAAGGATAGCATGTGTTTGCATCATGTTTCATCTTATTGCATTAACATGAAATGGGGAACAAAAGAAACCCCAAGCTCACTTTGAATCCAAGCAATTCAAACTTGGTGAAAATTCAACAAATCCAAAATGCCCACTAAAAATGTTCCCTATGTCTGGTAAATTTGGACATGATTATAACAGGGATCATTTTAATTATTTGAACACGTAAAGTAATTTAGAAATAAATGATAAAGCCTTTGAAAATACCAAATAAAGCATTTATCATTATTTTAGTTTTCAAATATCCTAAAACTTTAGAGAAAAGTTTGAAATATTCAAACTTCAATAGATAAAATATTTGGGATATTTTAAATAACTTATGTGCTTGAAATTAAAATAACACAAATGATAGAAATTAGAAAACAGAAAATAAAAAGAAAAGGAAAAGGGGGAAAGCCTACCTGGGCTAGGGAAGAAGCCGACCCAGCCCACCAGGGGTGAACCGGTCTTCTTCCACCTCCGGCCAGAAGGACGCCCGATGTGTGGTCGCCACACACCGGCCACCTCCTCCCTGCCTGGCTGCTGGCCTGGAGGGCTGGGAGGGCACCAGCGCGAGGCCCTCGCCGTGGCCTCCTTCTCCTCTCCTTCTCTCCCGGCGAGCTCTCTCTCTTGCGCTCTTTCTCTCCCCCCTGCTCTGCCATAGCCGACCTCTGCTCGATCTCGCCGCCGTCGCGCTAGCCGCCCCCTCGCCTCGCTAGGTAGCCCCCGAGAACCGCCGCTTCCCCCTCGTCCTCCCCATGATCCTAGAAGACGGCAGGAGCCCCTCTTCGCCGCGCCATCGCTGTTCCTCCTCGCCGATCACCGGAGCTCCGCCCCGACATTCTGCCCCGTCCGGACCTCCTCCGACCTTGTCGTCGCCTCTGCTGGAACCATGGTGAGCAGATGGTGCTCCTTCACTTCTCCCTCTTCTCTCCCGTGCCCCGTAGACGCCGTGCCTTTCTTGCCCGAGCTCCGGCCGCCGCTGCCCTCGACGCCGGCGTCGATCCCGACCACCCCAGCCTCTGGTTTGGGGCTAGATCGATGCGCGGTCGAGCGTAGGCTCTCCTAGCGCTCCCCGCCGTCCATTTGGTCGCCGGAGGAAGGATTCCGACCCCCTCCGCCGTCCCTGACGTCACCGGCGGCTCAATGCCGGTGAATCAAAATGTCTGACTGTCAGGGGTTTGACCCCTGGGTCATTTGCAGGTGGGGTCGGGCCCCTGTAGTCAAATCCTAATTAAGAAAATTAATTAGTTAGTTTAATTAACCTAATCTGTCAGTGACATGTGGACCCAGATCTGTTAATTAGCTAGGATTAGTTTTAATTAATCAGTTAATTGATTGAGTCACTTACATATGGTCCCCACATGTCAGGTTTGACTCTGGCCCGGTTAGCTGACCAGCTGACGTCACAGTGACGTCAGGCTGATGTCATTATTCCATTTTCTAAGTTTAAAAATAATTCCATAAATTATTCAAAACTTCAAAAATTCATATAAATTAATCTGTAAATTAGATGAAAATAATTTATATATGAAAATTTATCAGAAAAATCCAATGAATCCAATGGTGCTTTTGTCATGCATGTTAGATCAATCTAAATAGGTGAAAAGTGACAGTTACTAATAGGTTAGTATATGGAATTTGAAATGAAGAATTATTTTGAACCTATATTCAAACTCATTTCAAATTAACTTGAACACTAGTTGCATTAGCCCATCCATACATGCTATCATGCCATGATCATGCATCATATTGTTGCACTCGCGTGTGTTGATCGTTTCTTCTCTGCATTGTGGTAGGCCCTGCTTCTGAGGATACCCCCGAGTATCCCGACGAAGGAGAGAACCTTTCTGCTACCCAGCAAGGCAAGCAACCCCTTTGATCATTCCGATAACATCCTACTCTCTCGCTCGTGCTCTTGTTTATTGCATTAGGACAGTCGATCACATGTCAGTCATACACAGTAGATGATCCTATTCTGCTACATAACCTGACATTGTCACAGTAAACAGTCAAACCTTGCAACCTAGCATACCTGGTAGATGCTTGTGCCATGATGTGCTTAGCTTACTTTGCCTACTATGCTTGATATGCTTAGAGTTGGGTCAGGTCTGATTCATCTGAGTGAAACGATGTTGTTCTGATGTGGTGATATAATGATGAACTCGTTTTGGTAAAGGTAGCGATGAGAGGCTATGTAGGAGTACATAGCGGGTTGTCTCATTGGGACCATTCTTAGGAACTGAGTTCCGTGTTTGTGATCCAAGACTAGTTACTACCACACGTTGGGATACTTAATTGACCCTCTTGACTTATTATTCGCTTAGTCCTTAGTCCAGGAGTTGCAAGTAGTTTCTAGTGTTTATAGCATGCTGGAGGCCATGCGTAGCGCTGACCCCAGGGTGGGTTACGACGCGGTAGGCAGTGGCACGGTGTACCAAGGGTCACCCGGATGGTGGGCTTGGGAACCCTGCGCACATCGTTTGGGGCCGTAGCGGAAACTTCGACCGGACTTCCGTGCGGGTTCAGTCTCAAATAGGCGATAGCCTGGACTAGAGGTCTTATGTGATTGACGGTCGTGGCTGACTCCCTCGCCGGGCATCCACTTGAAGGTTGCCGAGGTGCATGGTTTTATGAGCACACATCGATAAGTGGCGAGAGCGTGTGTGAAGAAGTACACCCTTGCAGGGTATGAAACTATTCGAATAGCCACGTCCTCGGATATGGACTACTTGGAGAACTTATGCTGTTCATAGATAATCAAATGGATACTCATAAAAATATCAAGACAAGTGTGAGTACCGTGGATGGCACTCTCCCAGGAGAGGGAAGTGAATCCATGGTGGTGTATTGCTATGGAGTTAGTGGACTCGTGTGCGATATCTAAAATGTAAACAAAGAGTTAAATTGAGTAGTGTAGGTTAGCCATGAGTCAAAGCTGTCATTGCTGCATAAACTCCACCACTCCCTTTGTTGATACATGAGCATGAATAGACCAGGTCTATTTTAAAGACTTGCAGAGTACGTTTGTACTCACGTTTGCTTAATAAATGTTGCAGATGAAACCCATGACCCATTAGGTGGGTTCTTTCTAGACGTTGACGATGCCGAATAGCTGATGTCCCAGCTACGACCTTTGCCCTGTGGTTGGCTGTAGATAGTCAGGCCATGTGCCTTTTTACCCTTTCATCTGTCTGTACTCAGACAGCTTATGCTTCCGCTTGGTTTGTATGAACATGTTTGTATGACTTGAGTGTCAGGTCATGTGACCCCTATCTGTCAGAACATATTATGCAAGGCTCATCTGAGCCTCTTAAATAAAAGTCATGTTGTTGTATGGTTATGTTGTGATGCCATGGTTGTATATATGCATATCGGGCATGTCGTGCATACGTGTGACGTGCAACGGTATGTATGGGATCCAACACCTAGTCGTGTGCCTTTAGTAGTACTCTTTATGGGAAACTGCCTCTTTGTGCTTCCACCGATCCATGGTAGCTTGCTACTGCTCCGGACACATTGATTGACCGACATGTATCCTTCTTTGCTGTTGTGTCTGTCCCTTCAGGAAATGTCTCGCAGTGTAATGGATTCCCTGTAGCCTGCTATGACTCGTCTCCATGCAGTGATGGCATTCGTGTCTCACGACATAATGGAGTCCCTATAGCTTGCTATGACTCGTCTACACACGCTTGAGGCCGACACCTGCATTGCTGGGTTATGTATGCCTGTTTCCGTATGAATGTGCCACTTAGGTTCTATGACTAGTTATGTCGGCCCGGGTTCTCTATCGTTTAATTGCCAGCGACATGTTCACATACGTGAGCCAAAAGATGCAAACGGTCCCGGCTAAGGTAAGGCTGCAGCCGTGGAACTTACCGTGCGTGAGGCCGCAAAGTGATGTGATATGTTATAATCTGGATTCTTATGACTTAGGATCAGGGTCCCGACACACAGGCCCGACGTTTTCATCATCAGAAGATGGAGGCAGTGCGGGTGGCGCACGAGGAGGCGTAAGCGATGGCGCAGGCGGATCAGGCTCCGGCGCAGGCGGATCAAGCCATCTCCGACGACGAAGACGCGTAGTGCACTAGGTAGTACGTAGGATAGATATTGCATGCTTTTGTATGGAACTATGGATATAAGAGATGATATATATTGCATACTTCCGCTATTATGCTCTTTGAGCTATGTTTAACTGGCTCTGGTTGCTGGTTCTATTCTCTCATGTCCTGGATGATTGTAATAGGGTTGACCTGAACTATTTTGTCATTGCTGATGCTTCATAATAAAAGATGGAGTGGGGGGACCCTTATTTCAAAAAATATTGCATGCTTTTGTAGATGGAGGGAGTGACATATGGGTGGGTAAAAAAGGTGGGCAAAGCCTACATGTAGTACTGCACCCTGGCCTCTGTATATGTGTCGAGGGGATAACCCCGGGGTACCCTAAAGCAACCTACTGCCCTAGAACTATCTGAAATGGCCGAAGGGTGAGGCGCCGCCCCCTACGACCAAGATTGAACCCCGTCGGCTTCGCGGCACCGGCTGGGCACTGACGGCTACACATGGCCGACTCCATCAAGGGCTGCCGGCTGGATGCAGGGATCCTTGGCCCCCTAGTCGGTCGCGCCTTGGATCCCACTACCCAGCCATGCGCGGCTACATTGGCCCCCATCCCATTGGGGGTCAGCGCCCGTATGGCCACAGTGGAGGCAATAGTGACGCTGACTTCGGCTGACCATGAACGGGCTCCCAACAGTGTCGGCACGCCTCCAACCACTCCATTACCTTCCCCGTCATGGCTACAGTGCAGCCAGCCGTACCGCCGACCGAATTCGGCTGGCGCAAGATGACACCCCGAAGGACGACCCGTGCTGAGAGGCAACCGTTGTTGGGACCTGCTACGCAGGCCCCACCATCTCTTGACGTGACCCCCAGCCGGCAGGCTCTACCAACGACGAGACCCTACAGCCCGGGGCACCATGGTTGGCCATAGAGGCTGCCAGCTGGGGCCCTCCTCGTGGCTTCCCACTCATATTGTAATCCGGGGGCTAGCCTATAAATCCCCCTGGAGCCCCCCATGCAAAGGGCAAGAAGGAAAGCAGATAGACCAGAACCTACACTCTCACCATGTAGCCAAGGAAGGGGAGCCGTCTGCTCCGTCTTCCACCTGTAGACAGCAGCTCCAGGAGCAACCTTGTAACCTTTCCTCATCGATCAACTAGATCAAGCAAGACTAGGGGTATTATCTCCCATGGAGGGCCCTGAACCTGGGTACATCGTGTGTCATCACCGCTTGTGCCTAATCCCGCAACCAAAGCCCGTCGGCATCCTCCGGCCCCAACCACCTTCGATAAGCCTATACATGGCATCTGTCGTGAGAAAACGATGACAGTTGGCACCCACCGTGGGGCCGTACGCGTCGCCGGCCGGATTCATGCTCCGGGCGGGACCCCTCGCCATTCCCCGCCACCGCATGTCCAGGCCCTGTGGGCAGCATCGTCGACCTCACGCTCGACATCGATGAGCTCACCGAGCACTTCGGCAGGCTAAGCCTTGCCGAAGCGTCAGTTCCCGACGAGTACCCTAGCCAGGTGCTGAACTACGCCGACCCGCCCATAGCTGTGGGCACACTCAGTGTGACCCAGTCCAGCAACTCTCACGTCCGCGTGGGAGCGATGGCCATAATCACGTCCACCTCCTCCGTCCGCGCACGGGCCAAGGCCGACGCAGCCGCAGTCTGCGTCAGCACCTCCAATCCGCTTGGTGCGGCCCTTCGGGGCCTGAGCACCCCCATTGCCCCGACAGCGAACCTTGACATCGCCACAGCCGAGCTGGAGGCGGCTCACCGCCTCCTGTTCGAGGACGCCAGCGCCCTCATGGCCACACGGCGCCGCATGTCCTGGCCCGTGGTGCCCACCATGTGTCGCGGGAGTACCGCCTGGCGAGGCGCCCCAGACGACGCTCGGGCTTCGGGCCGGTTGAGGAGCCGGCGGCCGGACTGCCATCGAAAAACGCCCTCCATGGCCGGCCGTGGCACCAGGATGATTCTCAAGCCGGTGAGGTCCACCGCGACCCGGCAGTGGGCCTCCCCTGCTTTGGGGACTACTGTCGTGGGGATAACCCTGGGGGTACCCTAAAGCAACCTACTACCCCAGAACTATGTGAAACGGCCGAAGGGTGAGCCGCCTCCCCTACAGCCAAGATTGAACCCGGCCGGCTCCACGGCGCCGGCTGAGCACTGCCGGCTACACATGGCCGGCTCCATCAAGGGCTGTCGGCTAGATGCAGGGATCCTTGGTCCCCTAGCCGGCCACACCTTGGATCCCACTGCCCAGGCATGCGCGAATACAGTGGCCCCCATCCTATCAGGGGTCAGCGCCCATATGGCCATAGTGGAGGCAATAGTGATGCTGACTTTGGCTGACCGTGACCGGGCTCCCAACAGTGCCTGCATGCCTCCAACCACTCCATGACCTGCCCCGGCATGGCTATAGTGCAGCCGGCCATACCGCTGACCGAAGCCGGCTGCCGCAAAACGACGCCCCAAAGGACGACCCGTCCTGAGAGGTGACCGTTGCTGGGACCTGCTATGCAGGCCCCATCGTCTCTTGACGCGACCCCCAACCGGCGGGCCCTACCGACGACGAGACCCTACAGCCGGGGCCCCATAGACGGCCACAGAGGCTGCCAGCTGGGACCCCCTTGTGGCTTCCCACTCATATTGTAATCCGAGGGGCTAGCCTATAAAACCCCCGGAGCCCCCCACGCAAAGGGCAAGCAAGAAAGCAGATAGACCAGAACCTACCCTCTCACCACATAGCCAAGGAAGGGGAGCCGACTACTCCCTCTCCCACCTCTAAACAGCAGCTCCAGGAGCAACCTTGTAACCTTTCCTCATCGATCTACTAGATCAGGCGGGACTAGGGGTATTACCTCCCACGGAGGGCCCTAAACCTGGGTACATCGTGTGTCATCACCGCTTGTGCCTAATCACGCACCTGAAGCCCGTCGGCATCCTCCGTCGCTAACCACCTTCGATACGCCCGTGGGGACCCCGACTCATAAGTCGTGATCACCGAATGCACGTGTATAGTGATCCCATAGATCAATGCTTGCTAAACACATAGAAGCTGAATAACAAGAGTCTTACATCCACACTTAACGTCTTATACAAATAAATACCACGAAGGTCTAGTCTTACATAGATAGGGCCACACGGGCCAAACACTTAAAATAGAACAAGCAGCGGAAATCTCGGTCGAAAGCGTGAAGCCATGCCATCTGCCTTAACCTACAGGCATTCTGACTGGAAAGCGTCCTAGTTCGCATGTTCATCTCCAACGAACTCTTCAACATACTCTGTTCTTCCATGCCTAGCCAATTAAATAACCAGTGGCAAGCCAATGAGTACTTGGAATGTACTCGCAAGCAACCCATGTTGTGGAACAAGGTAACAATGATGCATGATATTGCACTAAATAGGTAAATTTGTGGAAAGCTAATTTTGTATGCAAATGTCATGATCAAGTAACTAGTGAGCATGCATCAACAACTACAGGTATTCATGTGAACAAATTGTAGATATCATTGTAAGTATTGGTTGAACATCTCATGTTCACTCATCACGCTAAGTCATCGGTCTCATCCTCATCTCTTGTCACCATCACACCCATACTCACACCAAGTTTTTGCAAAAACATTAGGACGTGGCATAAGCAACACCACCCAACTGTCCTTGACCGTGGACATGGCTATTCCAATAGTTTTACACTCTGTAGAGGTTGCACACTTTACCCACAAGACTCGGGGAACTTTCGTGTCATCCATGACTCGCGGTATATAACATACCCGAGGTAAGCACTCGAACAATGCCTTTCCCATGGTGATACTAAACAAAGAGTCCACTCGTTGGTGCCATCCCTCATGATATACATCACTCATATGATCCATGAGGGCACGCAACAGTGTGCCCGGTGCCTGTAAAGACAGCGCATGACCTTCCTCTCTGGGACGACCCCCTGTCAAGAGTGACCACTTCACTCTTGCCACTAGTAATGCAGGCTCCTTGCTTACCAACCATAGTAATCAACAAAGACCCGTCCCATAAGGGGTATCGTGGTTGCGCATGTAAGTTTTGGATGGTCGACAAATCTTAAACCCTCTGTTTTCGAAAACACATCCTCATCTTGTTCCGGCACACCCATCTCATCAACATCTCCCTCGGGCATTAGTGGCACCTGACAGGGTTTTCAAAAAAGTCTTTGAAATCATTTCTTTCTTCCCATCACTATGCATAGATCCCGATCCCACTTGCGTAGCATCTACTAGCATCCTCACTACAACCACCCGCACAACCCTCATAAGGTGGTAGGGTCATGCATGATGCAAGTGTCAACGAAAAAGTACCGGAGGCATCCCACCGAAAGGGGAACACCACATCACATGATCAAATATGGTGAAAGTAAAGTGCTATATGACATGCAATAAAATGTTTTCTTATCATGGTCAAAGGGCTGCTTGCCTCGCTCAACAAAGTTTCCAGGGTCTTCGAAGTCTTCGGGTCCAACTTCTTCGTCAACAGCGCAATCTATCGTCATGATAAAATAACGATAGAAATAATCAACACACAAAAACAGAGCACCCAAACTAAAAATGCTAACCTATTCAGATAAATACTAAGGACTATCTTAAAAATGTTTGTTTAATATGTTACTATGAAAAATATTTTTCAAAACTATTAAACAGAGGCAGGAAATACCAAATAGGGATTTTTAATTTAAAACAATACTATAAAGTTTTTCAAACATTTTTATAAATGGCACCAATAAATTCTATGGAATATTCTAAGATTTTTGGTGGAAGAAATATTGGCATAGGAATTATTTTGGGTTCTGTGGGATTTTTGCAAAGTCCACAGAAAAAGAAAAAGGAAAAAAGAAAAGGAAAAGCCAAGGGGGACTGGGCCAGAGGCGGCTTGAGGTTGGGCCGACCTAGCTGGCCAGCCAGCCGGCCTCGCGCGCGGTCAGGTTCAAACCTGACGCGCGGGGCCCGGTCGTCAGTGACTCGGGGGGAGAGAGAGCGCACGGAAGAGGGAAAGAGAGGCCGACAGGTGGGCCCCACCTGTCGGGTGCTTCTCCCACCTCGGGACAGGAAGGGGAGATGCTCACTGGCGGCGGCACGGGGCGCGGAGACGGCGGGCGATGGGGGGGAACGGGCTTGGGCTCGATTCGCCGTTCTCTTGGAGGTGGAATGGAGGCCAAAGGTGGCCGGAGTCGCCGACAGCGAGCACCCACGATGGAGGTGGCTTCGGGAGGTGGTCGTCGGGGCTGATTCAGCCTGCAAAGGGGACAGAAAGGAGGGGGATTCGCATCAGAAGGGCGAGGGAGGACTAACGGGAGATAAATGGGGGCCAGAGAGGCTCCATACCCGAAGATCGACGCAGAGATGGCCGCGGCGGCCCTCGGGTCGATCCCGAGCGCAGAGACGTCGAGGGCTCCTAGAGTGGCTCAGGGAGGTTGGTAGGGAGAGAAGAGGGGGGCAAGAGGGGAGAGAGGGGCCTTAGAGGCCCTTTTATAGGAGGGGGCGAGTCCATCGAACGCTGGTGCACCGGCGAGCTCGTGGCCAAGGCCAGAGGCCACGAGAGAGAGAGGGCAAGCTAGGGGCGTTCCAGGGGTCGGTCTAGGCCAGAGGGAAGAAAGAGATAACAAGAGATGCCCACGCGTGTGAGCTCCCCGGTTGGCCGAACCGGGCGGCGCCGGGCACGGTCATGCATGTGGGAGGGTGGAGGAGAGAGGGGAGAGAGGGGGCCGACCGCTTGCCATGTCACGGATGCCGAGGGCGTCTCGGGGGACATGTGGGGGAGGCCCAAGGTGGTCGGGGCTAGCCATTGGGCGGCGACTACAGTGCGGGAGCACATTGTAGGATGCTCCAGAGTGTGCGTATGGCTGGCATTGCTGCTGCATGTGTGCTCTGGGGTGCCCACCTTGTCCACTAGCTCCTGGGGGGGGGCTGCAGATGCTCTTTGGATGCCTTAGAGGCTAAGGAGAGCTAGGGGAGAAAAGAAATGGGCAGGGGAGGATAGAAAAAGATGCTTCCAGGGTGAAGAATGGGGTTTTTACCCCACCTTACAGTGGTCTGATGACTTGGGATTTTTGTAGGGGGTTCTTGGGCATTGCTTGAAGGTGTGGTAAAGTTTTGAGGGCAAGGGTAAAAGAGAAAGGGGTGAAAAAGCTGGTTTTACAAAATCACCAGAAGGTGTTTGATGGAGTTTTGGACAAGAAGATGTTTCCACCTTACTGAGATATTTACCAGGGTCAAAGGCTAGGTAGAAATGAGGGGATTCACTAAGTTTGAGCTCAAGAGGAAAAAGTTGACAATGGAGATTTGTTGAACCCTAGAAATTGGCAGAATCAGATTTCTATAGATCCATTGATACTAGGATTTTACCCTTGATGCACCACTTAGTGTATCATCACTATTTGTCCATTAGAGCATGCCCACGAAGATTGAGGCCAAGGGGAGACACTTCACAATGTAAAGTTGCTCAAATTTGATTCTCAACAGGAATTGTTTTGTGATGGTTTGAGGAACCAAACCAACTTGGATTGAGATGAAACTTTGCAAGATCACCACGTATGATAGTGTTGACTTGCTGGAATTTTCCTAGAATTTATTGAGAATATTTATTATAGAAATATTCCAAAAGTTTGATTTGAACAGGAAGAGTTTTGAGGGGTTTTGCCTATGGTCTGATCATGACCTTGTGTTGAAACTCATATATATGGCAAATATATGCCCACTGAGTTTCTGTAAATTTTCTCAAATATTTTCAAAGTATTTAAATAATTTTCCCTAAGAAAATCCATTTCTGGCCTTAAGAAAAAGCCTTTAAATAAAATATGAAAATAATCTTTAAAATTAATATTTTGTGGTTTTGGGAAGTCTTATATATAGTAGGTTTGAAATAAAGCCTTTGGGAAAGAAGAGTCCACCCACTTTGAAGACTTTCAATGCAAACCTCATTTCAGGGGGTTTTGAAAACCTAATTTGAATAAATCATTTTTGGTTAAAACAAAATTTGAAAAAAATAGTTTTGGGCACTATTCACATGGCATGATCATTGGGCAAGAGGTTTGGAACAAGGAAGATGAATATGAAGTGGAACAGAATCTAGCAGTGCCATATAACACAATCATCAAGCAAGCAACCAACATAGCAAACAAGCACAAGCACTATGAAAAAGTTTTAGTTGGCCCCAAATTTTATAAACCTGAACATAACAATGTGCTACAAACATAGGGTGTGACAAAGCCTACCCATGGCATCTGTCATGAGAAAACGACGACAAGATGGCACCTGGAAGGTGGAGACGCGTGTAAGAAGAGAGGAACCAGCGGTAGCGACCGCCGTTGCATCCATGGCAGCACGTATCAGCGCATGGTGGTAGACTAGCTATGTAACATGGCATGCATAGCAGGCTTCTATATCATGGCAGCGAGCATCGGCGCATGCAGTGGCCCAACAGTCCAACGAAACCAGGGCCCAACGGTCCAACCAGTTCCACCGTCCAACACGACCCCAGTTGTTAGGTCCAACGGGCAACATAGTCCAGCACGACCCCACTTGTCAGAGTTAATGGTCAAACCATTGACCCGACGACATACTCTATTGTGACCTTTCGTGAGGGTTTTATACTAGAGAGTGGGGAAAAGTGAGAAAAAGTTAAGCATGTGGGGATGACTGAGTACAACTAAGGAACGAGGGGCACATGAATAGAAATCCCTAAATGAAATGATCAAATTCCTCCTTGATACCCGCACCTCTCATGAACTCGTCATTTGGCCACCAACATGATTTGCTGTCAGCCATAACTATTTGATCGGTCCGGTGTTCAACATAAGCTTGTCGTACCGAGCCCTCGCTCAACGACTCACGCGAAGTATGCCTTCTTGAGGAGCCCCTTCTAAAGAAACTCATCTTCCTAATAAGAAATTTCTGAAATTTCCGAGTCAAAAATTTGTGTCAATAGAACTTTGTAAGATTGATAGCAACTACTCATATGGGTGCCTTAGCCCGTTTTTGTTAAACTAATGTTGTAGCTTACTGCATACTAAATGCTTAGTATAGGTTGAGTAGTGATCCCCAGTGACCCCACTTGTCCCTGTTGCCCCTACTTCATCATCGAAGACTCAACGACTCGAAGAGTCGATCAGCCTGATCGACAAGCATGAGCCCGACACATCACATCACCCCCCTTAGTTGTACAAATCTACAGAGCTACCATCGAGTACCAAGGGTGACACTTCGTAATGTACTCTTGATGCTAACTCTGCAGTGTAGCTAGTCAATCGTGGATATCGAGGGTGATTCCTCCTTCACCACTTCCAATAACGACTCTGTCGTTCATGTCTGCTAAACAACTTGTTCTTGTAGACTCATGTTGGGCCTCCAAGTACAGAGTTTTGTAGGACAGTAGAAAATTTCTCTCAAGTGGATGACCTAAGGTTTATCAATCCGTGGGAGATGTAGGATGAAGATGGTCTCTATCAAACAACCCTACAACCAAATAATAAAAGTCTCTTGTGTCCCCAACACACCAAATACAATGGTAAATTGTATAGATGCACTAGTTCAGCGAAGATATGGTGATACAAGTGTAGTAATGATAGAAGATATTGATTTTTCAAATAGTAACAATAAAAAACAGCAAGGTAGCAAGTAACAAAAGTGAGCACAAACGTTATTGCAATGCTCGAAAACAAGGCCTAGGGTTCGTACTTTTGCTAGTGCAATCTCTCAACAATGCTAATATAATTGGATCACATAACCATCCCTCAACGTGCAACAAAGAATCACTCCAAAGTTCTTATCTAGTGGAGAACATAAGAAGAAATTGTTTGTAGGGTATGAAACCACCTTAAAGTTATCCTTTCTGGTCGATCTATCCAAGAGTTCGTACTAACATAACACCAAGTTACCCTTTCCTTTCGAACCATCTTAGAGTTCTTATTGAAATAACACCGTATGATACGCATTAACCAATTTCAGATTCATAATACGCAATCCAACACAAAGAACCTCAAAGAGTGCCCCAAGATTTCTACCAGAGAGCATGGTATGAAAACGTGCAATCAGCCCCTATGCATAGTTCCCCAAGGTCACCGAAATCCGCAAGTTGATTTCATAACATATATCAAGTGAATCACTTGAATACCCCAATGTCACTACGGGTATTCGTATGCAAGACATACATCAAGGGCTCTCAAATCCATAAAAGTATTCAATCCGCTAATAACAAAATCTCAAAGGGAAAACTCAATTCATCACAACAAGATAGAGAGGGGAAAAGACCATATGAACCAACTATATTAACAAAGCCTGTGATACATCAAGATCATGCCAAATCAGGAACATGAGAGAGAGAGAGATTGAACACATAACTACTAGTACAAACCGTCAGCCCTGAGGGTGGACTACTCCCTCCTCATCATGAAGACCATAGGGATGATGAAGATGGCTTCCGTTGATGATTTCCCCCCTCCAGCAAGGTGCCAGAACGGGGTCTAGATTGGTTTTTCGTGGCTACAGAGGCTTGTAGCGGCAGAACTTCTGATCTAGGATTATTTCTTGTGGTTTCTAAATATATAGGATTTTTGGGCGTCCGTTTCACGCGAAGATGGGACACGAGGGCCCCACAAGACACTAGCACAAGCCAGAGGGGGCTAGCACACCCTGGTGGGTTGTGCCCACCTCGTGGCTCTTCTGACCCTCCCACGAAGCTTCTAGTGCCTCTTTTGTTCCAAAAAATCATCAATTTTTTTGTTGCATTGGAGAAATTTTATTTCTGCACAAAAAACAACACCACGGTAGTTCTGCTAAAAACAGCATCAGTCCAGGTTAGTTCCATGCAAATCATACCAAAACCATATAAAATTGTTGCAAATATGGCATTAATACTTCATAAATTATATATACGTTGGAGACATATCAGTTCTGCAATATCTCAAGCGTGAACCATCGAGGGCGATTCCTCTCTGGTTACCTTGACGATTACATCGAGTGAGATCCATTGAGGGTAATTCCTCAGGTTCCCCCCTTCATGTTATGGACACATGGTTACATTAACTTTACTACAGAACCATATTGAATTCAGGAGTACCTGGAGGGTGTTTGTCTAATAACGACGAGGCACGGTCGGGCATTCTTGGCCCTTGCCGTAAGTCCTCGAACGGGGCAACGGGGCCACATATCATGGATCATTGATCATCACCGTAGCTAACAAAACATTAATGGGTTTGGATATGTGATCTAAGAAGGCCTCTGGCCTAACCACCACATGGGAATCAGTATGGGAACTCTACGTCATGGATTCACCCGACAACTCTTCAGATGTCACAGTTAAGTGGCACATGCCCGGGTGGCCCACGTAAGCCATCATCATCACTAACAACAATCTCATCTTGGGGAGGCCATTCGTCATCAACATCTTCAAGATCACCATCTCCTCAGAAACCCTAGTTCATGTATTGTGTTCAATCTTTGTATCGGAACCTCAGATTAGTACCTGTGGGTGACTAGTAGTGTTGATTACATTACGTAGTTGATTACTATATGGTTTATTTGGTTGAAGATTATATGTTCATATCAATTATGCTATTTAATACCCCTCTGATCTTGAGCATGAATATCATTTGTGAGTAGTTACCTTTGTTCTTGAGGTCACGAGAGAAGTCATGTTGCAAGTAATCATGTGAATTTGATATGTGTTCGATATTTTGATGATATGTATGTTGTGATTCCCTTACTGGTGTCATGTGAACGTCGACTACATGACACTTCACCATCTTTGGGCCTAAGGGAATGCAATGTGGAGTAGTTATTAGATGATGGGTTGCTAGAGTGACAGAAACTTAAACCCTAGTTTATGCGCTACTTCGTAAGGGGCTGATTTGAATCAACATGTTTAATGCTATGGTTACATTTTATCTTAATACTTTTCTCATAGTTGTGGACGCTTGGGAGAGGGTTAATCATAAGTGGGGGTTGTTCAAGTGAGAACAACACCCAAGCACTGGTCCACCTACATATCAAATTATCAAAGTAGTGAACACGAATCAAACAAACATGATGAAGTGACTAGATGAAATTCCCGTGCACCCTCAAGAATTCTTTGCTTATTATAAGAGACCATTTTGGCCCGTACTTTGCCACAAAAGGATTGGGCTACCTTGCTGCACTTTATCTACCATCACCGTTACTTGCTCGTTACCAATTATCTTGCTATCAAAATACCTGTTACCTACAATTTCGGTGCTTGCAGAAACTACGTTGCTGAAAACCGCTTGTCATTTCCTTCTGCTCCTCATTGGGTTCGACACTCTTAATTATTGAAAGGACTATGATTTACCCCTACACTTGTGGGTCATTAGTTGCCTTGAATGATGTTTGAAGGATTTGTCCATAGACACTTCTTGAAGTCCATGTGTTGGTTTCAAGGATTTTATATGGCGACCAAGGTAGTATTCAAAGATTTATCCAAATATTGGTCATGTGAGAGTTGAGCTTATTGCAAGAATGTCTTGAAGAATAAGTTTGTGTGAGCATTCATGTTTATCTTCAAGACATCACATGTGAGAGTTGAGCTTATTGCAAGCATGTCTTGCAGAAGAACATTGTGTGAGCATTCATGTTTATCTTCAAGACATCATCTTTATGAAGAGATAAGATAAGACACAAGGTTGATAAAGACTAAGTAAAAGAGTGAATCAAGTTGATCAACACAAAGTGTACAAGATGTACCAAGAGGGATCAAGTGATCCCATGTTAAGGTAAGCATTGACCATCATGCTTTGTGTACTAATCCAAGATCTACGTGATAGTTCTTTGTGGGGTTAGATATGTTTCCATGTTCTTGCGTTAAGAGGAAAATCTCATACAACCCATGGAGGATGACATCAAGTGGCAATCGTCATCAAGGTTGCAGTGTGCAAGTTCAAGTGGAGAATCACAAAGAGATCGTGCTTGAATTGTTTCGTCCTTAGTGGTGACAATGTACCTGTGAAGATGTGCAAAGAGTGGATCACCCATAATGGAGTATGGGGGAGCAATCTACTAGTCTTTATCGAGCCGGCGCAATCAAGAAAGGTGTTCCATCTTGAGGAGGACAAGATCGTCATCATGTAGATCAAGTGTACTATGCGCAAGGCAAAGGTTTGACCTTGATAGAGTTTTCTATTTTACCGGTCTCACGGTGGTAGTTGGGAGAACGGGTTATAGGATCGATAACCGTACTATTAAAGGGGGGCTCTCAAGTGAGTAGCTTGATCGTATCATTAGTTGAGAGCTCAAGCCATTGAATTCTTGGCATCATCATCTTTCTTGGTTCTTGTTTGGCTTTTCTCTTTGCGTGTTTTGGAGCTTATGGTCATCTTCATGATCATATCAAGCTCATCGAAAACGGATTTCGTATGCATCATAATTGTGTTTTTGGTGTTGGAGATTTTGCCGGATAATTCCTAGGAAGGTCATCTTCCTTATCTTAGTGGCATTTATTCCACAATGCTTGTTGTTGGATATGAAAGCACATTTGATCCCTCGGTGGTTTTGGTAATTAATAACAACATATAAGTCATTGAACTAATGTTTCCACCAAGTATATTTTAGGAAAAGTTCATTGATGGGAATGGCAAAAGGATTGTGGAATTACCCGAAGATTCAAGAAAATAGGTTGGCAAAGCTTCAAGCAAGAGGACTCTACATTTTACATTTGTGATAAATCACTTTGAGTCTATAGGAAAGCCAATACTATTAAAAGGGGGTAAATTTTTGATGGTTAACAATATGCTCAAACGTGCACAAGTGAGAGTCACCAAAACATCCACAAACTCTCCCACCAAAGTCTGTCCTAAGCCAAAAATGCCAAATCGATGCAACCAACATTCCTATCCCGGTGCCACCGAGTTCCAAACCCTAGACAGACTCAGCCAAACCCTAACACTTCGGTGCAGCCGACACTACACTCGGTTCCATCGAGTTGGGTTGCCAACTTCCTGTTACGCAAGTTCTCATTTTTGGTCTGACCGAGAATGGTGAATCAGCGTCACCGAGACTAGTAAATCTGACCGTTGGTCACATTGTCGGTGCAACCGAGAATTGTATATCGGTCCATTCGACATTCAAAAGTTGCCACTTTTTGTCACTTTGGTACCACCGAGATTTACACATCAGTGTCACCGAGACAGACTTATTGTGCACAACGGTTGGATTTTTGGGGATGCCTATATATACCCCTTCACCACCACCCACTCGAAAGAGAAGCACTCAGAACTATTCCATACCTATCCTACTCAGTTTTCTGAGAGAGAACCACCTACCCTTGTGTTGAGGTCAAGATCTTCCACTCCAACCCTATGGATCTTGATTCCTAGCCTCCCCAAGTTGCTTTCCACCAATCCCATCTCTTCTACCAAGACAAATCTGTGTGAGAGAGATTGTGGGTTGAGGAGTTTATCATCTTGAAGCACAAGAGCAAGGATTTCATTGTCATTACCGAGCGTATTACCTTTTGGAGGGTGGTGCCTCCTAGATTGGTTAGGTGTCGCTTGGGAGTCTCCTACTTCGTGTTGTGGAGTGAACCAAGAAGTTTGTAAGGGCAAAGAGATCGCCTAATTCATGAAGATCTACCCATAGTGATGCTAGTCCTTCATGGACAGAAGCCGCATGGAATAGTCAAGGTTGCTTCTTCGTGGAACCCTCCATGGGTAGAGCCCTTCGTGGACTCTCGCGACCGTTACCCTCCCTGGGTTGAAGACTCCATGAATGTGGATGTACGATAGCACCACCTACCGGAACCACGGGAAAAATCATCGTGTTGTCACTTGTGTTTGCATTCTTAACCCTCTCTATGCTTACATGTGCAATGTCTTTACTTTCCACTGCTACACTCTTAGACATGCATGTGTAGGGTGTTACTTGATATGCTATGAATTCTAAAACTTGCCAAGAATTAAAATTGGGAAAAAGGCAAAACTTTTATTTGGTCACGTAGTGTAATCAAACCCCTCTAGACCTACTTTCGATCCTACAGGATAGCTCTTGTTGTCCTTTGTCCAACAAGCTTGAGTTTGCGCAATTCGAAGCTTGCATGTGAAAGTTATGATTGTTTTAGTCTTACCTATTTTACATAGAGTTTATACTGGTCCACCGGTACAATCGGTGTTTGGAGCGATTGTACCGCTCCGGAATTGGTCTGAAGGTTTTACCGACCATGTATCGCTCTACCACCGGACTAGTTTGTGTGGTGGAGCGGTTCTTGGGCGGTTGTGGGCCGGTTCATCTTTTTAACCGGTACTACCGGTGCCACGGGAAGTTGTACCGCTTATTGCTTTTTACTACAAGCAGGTTTTGTCTTCTTTAACCATTTGTACCGGTGCGCATAGCGGTTGTACCTCCCATGTGTTATTCTGCACATAACGTGCAGATTCATGGGGAGCTATTTAAGGGGGTCTTCTTCCCCAATGGTTCTCAACCTTTGAGCTCATGTTTCCCCCCATTGTTGACCTTCTTATAGCTTGCTAACTCTCAATACCTCCAATGATTCTTGCTCCTTTTTGAGGTAAAAGAGATATGAGATCTATATCCACACTTCCACCAATCATTTGCTCTTCTATGCGAGGGGAACCCCTTGGATCTAGATCTTGGAGTTCTTTGTGTTCTTCTTTGTTCTTCCTCTCATTTTATTCCATAACATTAGTTGTTGTGGTTGGATTTGGGATAGAAGGACTTGGGCACCTTATGTGCCCTTGCCATTGCAATTGGTGCATAGGTTTGAGTTCTCCACGTTGATACGTGGAAGTGAAGTTTGAGAAGCTTATTACTCTTGGGTATTTGAGCATCGTAGAGCTTGTTCCTCTTGGGTGCCTTAGCGCCCTAGACGGTTGGTGTTGTCTTGGAGCTCAATCATTGTGGTGTAAAGCTCCAGGCAAGCGTCAGGGTCTCCAATTAGGTTGTGGAGATTGCCCCGAGAAATTTGTACGTGTTCCGGTGACCGCCCCAAGGGTTACCAAAGTGTACGGGTTCGATGACCGCCCCCAACGGTTGCCAATTGTACAAGTTCGGTGACCGCCCTCAAGGGTCCCTTAGTGGAATCACGACATCTTGCATTGTGACAGGGTGTGAGGAGATTATGATGTCCCTATTGGATTCTGGGGGAACATTGTGCCTCCACATCACTCCAAATGAAGATTAGCATCCACAAGGGTGTGAACTTTGGGATACATCATCGTCTCCTCGTGCCTCGGTTATCTCTTACCCGAGCCCTTTTACTTATCACTTTACTTTATGATAGCCATATTGTTTCATGTTATATATCTTGCTATCACTTAGTTGTTTATCTTGTTTAGCATAAGTTGCTGGTTCACATAGGTGAGCCTAGTTGCTTGAGGTTTTGTGCTTGACATATTAAAAGCTAGTTTTATTCCACATTTGTTCAAGCCTAAACTGTATTTTTTTAAAGAGCCTATTCACCCCCCTCTAGGTGACATCCACGCCCTTTGAATTGGTATTAGAGCTAGGTCTCTCATTATTAGGTTTAACCACCTAGAGAGTAGGGATGTCTACTAGGGGATTAGGATTCTCTAGCACTCTTAGTTTCGATGGCACAAATTTTGATGTTTGGGTAATTCGCATGCTTAATCTCTTTAGGGTCATGGACCCAAATTTAGAGTGAATTGTAGATATGGATTTTTCTCCTACAAATGATTCTCAACACATATCTTTATAGTATGATAAAAACTCTTATCTCAATACTCAAGCTTCTAATGTGATTTTCAATGTTTTGAGCAATGTAGTTATATTTCAACTCATGTTGTTCTGGGATGCTCATGAGTTGTGGACAAAGGTTCAAGATAAATATGGTGTGTCCAATATTTGTAGGGATGATTGTTCTCCCTCCCCCTCTGGTCGTGTTGTCTTCTCAACTTCATCTACTTCACCTACATGTGGATTACCACACGGTAATGATATGGTGAGTGGTGGTGATCATTGTAATGATAATAGTGGGCTTATTGTTGATGATCCTTCATCACCATCTTATTGCAATGCTTCATCTTTGGACTTTAACACTTCGAGCACTCTAATGGTTCACATGCTTGTGTTGATAGTCCTTGCATATCATGTAGGAAATGCTTGACTAAATTTCATGATGATATGCTTACTATATCTTGTTACCATGATAAAAATGTATCGATTTCCTCAAGTTATTATGCTAGCAATATAGAGGAAACCCAAAATTCCATGGAACAAGATGTGGCCTTGAATGATTCTTCAAGGGATCCTACATCATCATCTATTATTTCTTACTTTTTCCTTATGGCTAAGGCTTCAAAGGTATCTCCTACTTCGAATCCCAATAAATCTCATGATGATGATGATGTTGATGATAATGAGTATGAGGATAATGATGAAGAGTGTGATAATATTCATTCCTTAACATTTAAGGGGGAAATGATTGTTAAAGCTCTTCATAATAATAAACTTGCTAGTTTCAACTTCATGGAAATCATGTCTATTGCCATTAAGGGCAGGAAATATACTGAGGAGTTGGAAGCTCATCTCGAGGAGCATGAGGCCACCATTGAGAAAATGGAAGGTCATGAGTGTGATTACTTTAATGAGATTGCGGAGCTATCTCAAGCTCTTGAAAGTGAACAAACCACCAAGGAATCTCTTGAGGAGACCTTTGCTCTAGAATTATCTAGATTAAACAAATCCCATGATAGATCTCTCTAGGTGGCTAATGATTTGAGAATTAAAAGTGATAAGCTTGATATTGCACATGCTAAACTCCTTGAGGACTTTGACCACCTCGAATATGGCTCAAGGGTCATTAACAGTTCGCTCATCGAACTCACCAAGTCTCATGCTCAACTTGAAGATTCATATTCCAAAGAGCTTGCAAAGTTGCCTTCTCTTGTTCTTGATGATGATGCTTGTGCTACAAACTCTATTTCTTGTGAAGCATCCATATTGAAGGAGAATGTTGAGCTAAGATCTCAAATTGAGTAGCTATCTAGCAATTATGGGAAATTGGAAGAAAGTCATGAAAATCTTTCTAGCACTCATGGTGATCTTCTAGTATCCCATAATGTGCTAAAGATAGATGATAACAAAAGGTAACTTCGCTTCTCTATGATGTTGTGAGAAGGGTCACTTCGCTTCTTCTCACACAAACAGTAACTTATCCAACCCAATCATTATTGATGATATCTATTCTCTTGGGAAGGATAATGTTGGCAATGTGTTTGCCAAGTTTGTTGGTACTCCAAGTGGTGTCAAGAAAAGAAACATTTGGGTAGCCAAGCCTATTATGACTAACATCTTAGGACCCAACTTTGTTGGGGACCAACAATCTCAAACTTGATCAATTGGTGTTGACGGAGGGCATTGGAAACTTGTCAAGATTATGAAGAATTAAGGGGTCTTCATCATTCACATTGTCTCAAGCCAAGTCATTTGGACATCAAGTTTCTGTCTTATAACCAATGTTCCTCCTTGCGGTAACTTGTACTTAAATTGAATACATTTTTAGTTACTTCCCCCTTTCATGCTGTGGTTTTGTACCTTGCATGTGTTTGTATATGTTGTGTTTCCTATTTGTTAATCTTCAGTAATCAATTATGTATGGTGGGTTGCACATCATGTATGTCTGAGTCTTGTGTTTGAGCCTTTTTGAATCTTGATCGTATCATAGTTGGATCTTTTTAGAAATTAATGGATTATCCCATTTTGGGGGAGTGATGTACTTTGTGCACTTCACGGTCCTAAAAATGTGTGTACATGAGGAATACCACATAGTATTGACATACATGATTTTCTAGCTTCTATGTGGTATGTCTTCTCATGAGAAATTCAAATTCTAAATGGTACATTAATTATCTCTTGTTGGATTTCATTTGCAAATTGTTCATTATTGTGGGTTTTCACATTATGGGGGAGTAATATGCTATGTGCATATTGCAAGCCTATAAAATGTGTACATTTGAGGTATTGCCACTTAGAATTTATATTGTAAATTATCTTGTTCTCAGGTGGCATGTTATCTCTACAAGTGTCATTTGCTTATGATTTTGGTGCAAAGATGATGTCAGATATCTTTGCAATCTACCAATGAGAATTACTTCCAAAATACTTCTTGTCCTTTGACAATTGGTATTATTTTATGTGGTAGAAATTTCCAATCATCTTCATTGGATTGTGTTTACCCGTTTGTCTTCCTTACCTCTTGTGGATCTTTTTAGCATGTCTAGTGTTTATGTAGATATAGGGAAGTGATGATCCCATATTTTACATTTTGTATTCAAATGCAAATTCTATAATGCACATCTCTTTGGGGAGCTATCCTATTTTGTTTAGAACACTCTCTTTATGCGGTTATCATAAAATATTTTGATCCTCATTAAGTGTGTGTTGGTGGGAGGCGAGCCTTTTCTTTATGGTGCTTTGTGCCATCATGAAAATTTGCTGCGGTTTTGTTTTGTTTAGAACCTAGCTCTCTTTTGGGAACTTGAAACCCCATGTTTGTTCCCTTCAATTGGTATATTGTTTCCTTCTATTTTACATGTGTCAATGGATATCTCATTCCTTGATGTATCTTTTAATTGGTATCCTCCAAGCGATAATACTTTGTTTGGTATCTTATTTTCACTTGATACCTTGTATTTTGGTATCTTGTAAACTATGTGTTGATTTCATTCTTGAAAGCCATAAGCACGCATATTTACTATATGTACTTTCGTTGCAATGTTCTCTTTCCTTGACCCAATATATAGGTGAAACTCAGCTATGACATAAATTGGCTAAAGTGTGCATGAAACTGAATTTCCTATCTACATGCACATATTCATGTGGAGTTTGTCCTATGTATTGTTGGTCCACTAACTCTTTGGTCCCAATGAGTTTGGGTACCACTTTGTTTGTGGTGTCGTTCTAGGAACAAGTGGAGATGCATTGGAAGCTTGGTTCACTTACAAGGAAGGTGTTGACACCATGTGCTTATTGGAGCCAAGCTAGGATGATCAAAGAACCATTATCTACTACATCATCCAATGCTATCTCGGTAACAAGTGTCTTCTTCATGCATACATTTCTTGCATTCAACCCTGTGTAGGTTGCATCATGGCATGATTTTATTGATTTCTTCTTGTGATACTTGTTTCCTTTCTAAAAGCATCCAACAATGATCTATTATTGCTAGTTGTGATGTCTTTGATGTGCGTGTGGTTGGGAGTTCATTTATGTACAATAAGAACATATTAGGACATGGGCTATGCTTTCAAGCAAAAATCTTATTGCTGTATTTATGACTTCCTTTTGGATATCTTGTTCATTCCTTCTTGTAACTATTTCGTGTGTACATCATTCTTTGTGGATATATCATCATGATTGTCTTCTACCTAGAATCTTATACACATGAGAGAAGTTACACCTCTAGTTGATATCCTCTTTTCTTTCACGTTCACCATTGCTTTCTCTTTTTTCTTGGTGGTTTCATGAAAGGATTTGTCTTGAGTGCGGATCTTATATCCTTGCATCTTGATGCACTATTTGGTGGTGAAGATTATTTTCCTCATGCTTATCTTGACGAGGGTTTTTGCCATTTCGATTGGTATCCCTCTTGAAAAGGCTATTATTTCCTATCTTCACCATGGGTTGTAGCAACCTTTGGTTTTTTATTTTCTTATTAGTAAGCTTGTGGACCCATTTGTCAGTGGTTCGTGTGTGTGGGAAGGATATGTCTTGCACTTTGTATCTCATTTCATCAAGACTACGTTGATGCTTAATGTGTTGGAAATATGCCCTAGAGGTAATAAATAAAGTGTTTATTATTGTATTTCCTTGTTCATGATAATCGTTTATTATCCATGCTATAATTGTATTAATTGGAAACATGGATACATCTGTGGATACATAGACAAACACAATGTCCCTAGTATGCCTCTAGTAAACTAGCTCGTTGATCGGAAGATGGTTAAGGCTTCCTAGCCATGGACATGGGATGCCATTTGATAACGGGATCACATCATTAGGAGAATGATGTGACAGACAAGACCCAAACTACAAACCTAGCTTATGATCGTGTCAGTTTATTGCTATTGTTTTTCTGCATGTCAAGTATATGTTCCTATGACCATGAGATCATGCAACTCACAGATATCGGAGGAGTGCCTTGTGTGTACCAAACGTCACAACGTAACTGGGTGAAATAAAGGTGCTCTACAGGTATCTCCGAGGGTGTCTGTTGAGTTGGCATGGATCAATACTGGGATTTGTTACTCCGTGTGATGGAGAGGTATCTTAGGGCCCACTCGGTAATACAACATCACAATAAGCCTTGCAAGCAATGTGACTAAGTGTTAGTTACGAGATCTTGTATTACGGAATGAGTAAAGAGACTTGCCGGTAACGAGGTTGAACTAGGTATGGAGATATCGACGATCGAATCTCGGGCAAGTAACATACCGAAGAACAAAGGGAATGTCATACGGGATTAACTGAATCCTTGACATAGAGGTTCGACCGATAAAGATCTTCTTAGAATATGTAGGAATCAATGTGGACATCTAGGTCCTGCCATTGGTTATTGACCGTAGAGGTGTCTCGGTCATGTCTACATAGTTCTCGAACCCGCAGGGTCTGCACACTTAAGGTTTGCTGACGTTTCGGTAGTATAGAATTGTGTATGGCGGTGACCGAAGTTTGTTCGGAGTCCCGGATGAGATCCCAGACGTCACGAGGAGCTCCGGAATGGTCCGGAGGTAAAGATTCATATATAGCAAGTCCCGTTTTGGTCGCAGGAAAAGTTTTGGGCTCATCGGTAGTGTACCGGGAGTGCCGATAGTGTACCAGGAGGCCTCCGGGAGGGGTATTTCGACCCAAGAGGCTACATGGGCTGTAGGAGGGTGTAAACCAGCCCTTAGTGGGCTGGTGGAACATCCACAAGAGGCCCATGTGGCTGGAGGAAAAAGGCCTAGGATAAACAATGGAAAAAGGCAAAATAGGATGAATCCTAGTCCTACTAGGATTGGAGGTGGACTCCACCTCTCCCTCTCTCCTTAGGCCGAAGCAAGGTGGCCTTGGCCCTTGTGCCAAGGCCTCTCCTCCTTTGCTATTATATATATTGGAGGTTTTAGGGTTTTTGCACTAGAATTTGAGCCACGGGCTACCCGTTCCTCCAGTGCATAGTTTCTCCTCTAGATCGGTTTTCTGCAGTGCTTAGGCGAAGCCCTTCTGGAATTGCTCCACCACCATCGCTGGAGCGCCGTCAGGCTGCCGGGGAACTCTTATTACTCTCCACTCCCTCTTGCTGGATCAAGACGGTGGAGATCGTCATCAAGTTGTACGTGTGCTGAACGCGGAGGTGCCGTCCGTTCGGTGCTAGATCGGAAGGATCATGATCAAGTTCGTGGGACGAATCATGATCAAGTTTGTGGGACGGATCGTGATCGGATCGCGGGACGGATCGTGATTGGATCGCGGGACGGATCGTGCTTGGATCGCGGGACGCACGGCGATTTGGATCGCGAAGAGGTTCGACTACACCAACCGCGTTTCTTAACGCTTCCCGCTTAGCGATCTACAATGGTATGTAGATCCACTCTCCCTCTCGTAGATGTTAATCACCATGGGTAGATCTGCGTGTGCGTAGGATTTTTTTTGTTTCCCATGCAACGTTCCCCAACAGTGGCATCATGAGCTAGGTCTATGTGTAGATGAGATCTCGAGTAGAACACAAAAGGTTTGTGGGCGTTGATGCTTAGATTGCTTCCTCCCTTGGTCGGATTTGGGTTCAGCGGTATTGTGAGATGAAGCGGCCCAGACCAACATTACTCGTATGCTTACGAGAGACCAGTTCCCTCAACGCAACTTGTTGCCTAGATGGCTTGCGGGTGGCAGTTTCTCACACTTTAGTTGGATCGGATTCGACAAAGGCGGTCCTTGAGAAGGTTGAGAAGCAAATTATGTATCACCGTTGTGGTTTATGCATAGGTGAGAATCGTTCTTGCTAGAAACCCATACCAGCCACGTAAAACATGCAACAACAATTAGAGGGCATCTAACTTGTTTTTGCAGGGTATGTTGTGATGTGATATGGCCAATCACATGATGTGATATATGTGATGTATGAGATGATCATGTGATGTATAGAATTTCACGACTTGCATGTCGATGAGTACGACAACCGGCAGGAGCCATAGGGTTGTCTTTAATTATTGTATGACCTGCGTGTCAATCATTAAGCGCTATGTAATACTTTACTTTATCGCTAAACGGTAGCAATAGTAGTAGAAGCATGTTGGGCGCGACAACCCCGATGGCGACACGTCGATGAAGATCATGGTGTCTTGCCGGTGACAATGGAGATCATGTCGGTGCTTTCAAGATGGAGATCTAAAGCACAAGTTCATGGCCATATCATGTCACTTATTAATTGCATGTGATGTTAATCCTTTTATGCACCTTGTTTTGCTTAGTACGATGGTAGCATTATAAGGTGATCCCTCACTTAAATTTCAAGATAAATTGTGTTCTCCCCGAATGTGCACCGTTGCGAAAGTTCGTCGTGTTAAGACACCATGTGATGATCGGGTGTGACAGACTCTACGTTCACATACAACGGGTGCAAGCCAGTGTTGCACGTGCAGAACACTCGGGTTAAACTTGACGAGCCTAGCATGTACAGACATGGCCTCGGAACACAAGAGACCGAAAGGTCGGACATCAAAGACGTTTTGAACGTCATGGAGCATATGAGATGTTCCAGGAGTTGAAGTTTATCTTTCAGAAGAACGCCCGGATCGAGAGGTATGAGACCTCCGATAAGTTCTATGCTTGCAAGATGGAGGAGAACGGGTCTATCAGTGAACATATACTCAGAACGTCTGGGTATTCAACTCGTCTAGCCGAGTTGGGAATTGCCCTTCCGCCAGAGGCGATCACTGACAGAGTTCTTCAATCACTGCCACCTAGTTACAAGAGCTTTGTGATGAACTATAACATGCACGGGATGAACAAGTCAGTCGCCGAGCTGTTTGCGATTCTAAAAGTCGCTGAGTCTGAAATCCAGAAAGAACATCAAGTGTTGATGGTCAATAAAACCACTAGTTTCAAGAAAAATGGCAAAGTCAAGGGCAAGGGCAAGAAGGGTAAAACCAAGAAGGATGGCAAAGCAGTTGCCACTCCTGTAAAGAAGCCCAAGCATGGACCCAAGCCAGAAACTGAGTGCTTTCATTGCGAGGGAACTGGTCACTGGAAGCGGAACTGCCCCAAGTACCTGGCTGACAAGAAGGCGGCCAACGACAAACAAGGTATATATGATATACATGTTATTGATGTGTACCTTACTAGCTCTCGTAGTAGTGCCTGGGTATTTTATACCAGTTTGGTTGCTCACATTTGCAACTCAAAGCAGGAACTATGGAATAAATGAAGGCTGGCAAAGGACGAAGTAACGATGCGCGTGGGAAATGGTTCCAAGGTTGATGTGATCGCCGTCGCCACGCTCTCTCTTCGATTACCATTGGGATTAGTGATGAACCTGTATAATTGTTATTTAGTGCCTGCGTTAAGCATGAACATTATATCTGGATCTTGTTTATTGCGAGACGGTTACTCATTTAAATAAGAGAATAAAGGTTGTTCTATTTATATGAGTAATATCTTTTATGGTCATGCACCCAATGTTAGGGGTTTATTCATATTGAATCTTGATAGTGATGACACACATGTTCATAACATTGATGCCAAAACATGTAGAGTTGATAATGATAGTACCACTTTCTCGTGGCACTGCCGTTTAGGTCATATTGGTGTAAAACGCATGAGGAAGCTCCATGCTGATGGACTTTTGGAGTCACTTGATTTTGAATCACTTGACACATGTGAACCATGCCTCATGGGCAAGATGACTAAAACGCCGTTCTCTGGAACAATGGAACGGGTGAGTGACTTATTGGAAATCATACATACTGATGTGTGCGGTCCAATGAATGTTACAGTGCGTGGTGGATATCGTTATTTTCTCACCTTCACTGATGACTTAAGTAGATATGGGTATATTTACTTAATGAAACACAAGTCTGAAATGTTTGAAAAGTTCAAGCAATTTCAGAGTGAAGTTGAGAATCATCGTAACAAGAAGATTAAGTTCCTGCGATCTAATCGAGGAGGTGAATATCTGAGTTATGAGTTTGGCAGTCACTTAAGACAGTGTGGAATTGTTTCACAGTTGACACCGGTCGGAACACCACAGCATAATGGTGTGTCCGAACGTCGTAATCGAACCTTATTAGATATGGTGCGTTCTATGATGTCTCTTGCTGATTTGCCACTCTCGTTTTGGGGTTATGCATTAGAGATATCTGCATTCACTTTAAATAGGGCACCATAAAAATCCATTGAGATGACGCCATATGAACTGTGGTTTGGCAAGAAGCCAAAGTTGTCGTTTCTTAAAGTTTGGGGATGTGATGCTTATATCAAAAAGTTTCAGCCTGAAAAACTGGAACCCAAAGCGGAGAAATGTGTCTTCATAGGATACCCGAAAGAGACAGTCGGGTATACCTTCTATCTCAGATCCGAAGGTAAAGTGTTTATCGCTAAGAATGGAACATTTCTTGAGAAAGAGTTTCTCTCGAAAGAATTGAGTGGGAGGAAAATAGAGCTTGATGAGGTTATTGAACCTTTACTTCAACCAAAAAGTAGCACATCGCAGAAAGATGTTTCTGTGGAACCTACGATGGTAGAAGAGGAAGTTAATGATGATGATCATGAAGCTTCAGATCAAGCTGCTATTGAACCTCGTAGGTCAACAAGGCTGCGTACTACCCCTAAGTGGTACGGCAACCCTGTCTTGGGGGTCATGTTGTTGGACAATAATGAACCTACGAGCTATGGAGGAGCAGTGATGGGACCGGATTCTGAGAAATGGTTAGAGGCCATGAAATCCGAGATGGGATCCATGTATGAAAACAAAGTATGGACTTTGGAAGTATTACCTGAAGGGCGAAAGGCCATTCAGAACAAATGGATCTTTAAGAAGAAGACAGACGCGAACGGTAATGTCACCGTCTATAAAGCTCGACTTGTGGCAAAGGGTTTTTCACAAGTTCAAGGAGTTGACTAGGATGAGACTTTCTCACCCGTAGCGATGCTTAAGTCTGTCAGAATCATGTTAGCAATAGCTGCTTATTTCGACTATGAAATTTGGCAGATGGATGTCAAAACAGCGTTCCTCAACGGTTTCCTTGAGGAAGAGTTGTATATGATGCAACCCGAAGGTTTTGTCGATCCAGAGAATGCTGACAAAGTTTGCAAACTCCAGCAATCCATTTATGGACTGGTGCAAGCATCTCGGAGTTGGAATAAGCGCTTTGATGAGGTGATCAAAGCGTTTGAGTTTATACAAGTTTACGGAGAAGCCTGTATTTACAAGAAAGTGAGTGGGAGCTCTATAACGTTTCTAGTATTATATGTGGATGACATATTGCTGACTGGAAACAATATAGAAATGCTGGAAAGCGTGAAGGAATATTTGAACAAGAGTTTTTCAATGAAGGACCTAGGAGAAGCTGCTTTCATATTAGGCATTAAGATCTACAGAGATAGATCGAGACGCTTAATAGCACTTTCACAGAGCACATACCTTGATAAAGTTTTGTAGAAGTTCAAAATGGAACAGTCCAAGAAGGGGTTCTTGCCTGTGTTACAAGGTGTGAAGTTGAGTAAGACTCAATGCCCAGTAACTGCAGAAGATAGAGAAAAGATGAGTGTCATCCCCTATGCTTCAACTATAGGCTCTATCATGTATGCAATGCTATGCACAAGACCCGATGTTAGCCTTGCCATAAGTATGGCCGGAAGGTTCCAAAGTGATCCTTGAATGGAGCACCGACAAGCGGTCAAGAATATCCTTAAGTACCTGAAAAGGACTAAGGAAATGTTTCTCGTTTATGGAGGTGATGAAGAGCTCGTCGTAAAGGGTTACGTCGATGCAAGCTTTGACACTGATCCAGATGGCTCTAAGTGGCAAACCGGATACATATTTATTCTTAACGTGGGAGCGGTAAGCTGGTGCAGTTCCAAGCAAAGTGTGGTAGCTGATTCTACGTGTGAAGCAGAATACATCGCAGGCTCGGAGGCAGCGAAGGAAGGTGTCTGGATGAAGCAGTTCATGACAGATCTTGGCGTAGTGCCTAGTGCACTGAATCCAATGAACATGTTCTATGACAACGCAGGTGCCATTGCTCTGGCCAAGGAACCAAGCTTTCACAAGAGGACCATACACATAAAGCGATGCTTCAACTCCATCCGTGATTACATCGTGGAGAAAGACATAAATATTTGCAAAGTGCACACGGATCTGAATGTTGCAGACCCGTCGACTAAAGCTCTTCCAAGGGCTAAACATGATCAACACCAGAACTACATGGGTGTTCGATTCATTACAATGTAGATCACATAGTGATGTGAACTAGATTATTGACTCTAGTGCAAGTGGGAGACTATTGGAAATATGTCCTAGAGGCAATAAATAAAGTGTTTATTATTGTATTTCCTTGTTCATGATAATCGTTTATTATCCATGCTATAATTGTATTAATCGGAAACATGGACACATGTGTGGATACATAGACAAACACAATGTCCCTAGTATGCCTCTAGTAAACTAGCTCGTTGATCAAAAGATGGTTAAGGTTTCCTAGCCATGGACATGGGATGTCATTTGATAATGGGATCACATCATTAGGAGAATGATGTGATGGACAAGACCCAAACTACAAACGTAGCTTATGATCGTGTCAGTTTATTGCTACTGTTTTTCTGCATGTCAAGTATATGTTCCTATGACCATGAGATCATGCAACTCACAGATATCGGAGGAGTGCCTTGTGTGTATCAAACGTCACAACGTAACTGGGTGACTATAAAGGTGCTCTATAGGTATCTCAGGGCCCACTCGGTAATACAACATCACAATAAGCCTTGCAAGCAATGTGACTAAGTGTTAGTTACGAGATCTTGTATTACGGAACGAGTAAAGAGACTTTCTGGTAACGAGGTTGAACTAGGTATGGAGATATCGATGATCGAATCTCGGGCAAGTAACTTACCGAAGAACAAAGGGAACATCATACGGGATTAACTGAATCCTTGACATAGAGGTTCGACCGATAAAGATCTTTGTAGAATATGTAGGAATCAATGTGGACATCCAGGTCCTGCCATTGGTTATTGACTGTAGAGGTGTCTCGGTCATGTCTACATAGTTCTCGAACCTGCAGGGTTTGCACACTTAAGGTTTGGTGACGTTTCGATAGTATAGAGTTGTGTATGGTGGTGACCGGAGTTTGTTTGGAGTCCCAGATGAGATCCTAGACGTCACGAGGAGCTTCGGAATGGTCCGGAGGTAAAGATTCATATATAGGAAGTCCCGTTTTGGTCGCCGAAAAAGTTTCGGGCCCATCGGTAGTGTATCGGGAGTGCCGATAGTGTACCGGGAGGCCTCCGGGAGGGGTATTTCGACCCAAGAGGCTACATGGGCTGTAGGAGGGTGTACACCAGGACTTAGTGGGCTGGTGGAACATCCACAAGAGGCCCATGCGGCAGGAGGAAAAAGGCCTAAGAGAAAAAGTGGAAAAAAGGCAAAATAGGGTGAATCCTAGTCCTACTAGGATTGGAGGTGGACTCAACCTCTCCCTCTCTCCTTCGGCCGAAGCAAGGAGGCCTTGGCCCTTGTGCTAAGGCCTCTCCTCCTTTCCTCTTATATATACTGGAGGTTTTAGGGTTTTTGCACTAGAATTTGAGCCACGTGCTACTCGTTCCTCCAGTGCATAGTTTCTCCTCTAGCTCGGTTTTCTACAGTGCTTAGGCGAAGCCCTATCGGAATTGCTACACCACCATCGCCGGAGCGCCGTCAGGCTGCCGGAGAACTATTCTTCCTCTCCACTCCCTATTGCAGGATCAAGACGGTGGAGATCGTCATCAAGCTGTACGTGTGCTGAACGCAGAGGTGTTGTCCGTTCGGTGCTAGATCGGAAGGATCGTGATCAAATTCGTGGGACGGATCGTGATCAAGTTCGTGGGACGGATCCTGATTGGATCGCAGGACGGATAATACAACCAAGCCTTGCAAGCAATGTGACTAAAGTGTTAGACACGAGATCTTGTATTACGTAATGAGTAAAGAGACTTGTCGATAACGAGGTTGAACTAGGTATGGAGATACCGACGATCGATCTCGGGCAAGTAACATACCGAAGAACAAAGGTAACAACATACATGATTAACTAAATCCTTGACATAGAGGTTCGACCGATAAAGATCTTCGTAGAATATGTAGGAATCAATATGAGCATACAGGTCCCGCTATTGGTTATTGACCGTAGAGGTGTCTCGGTCATGTCTACATATTTCTCGAACCCGTAGGGTCTGCACACTTAAGGTTCGGTGACGTTTCGGTCGTATAGAGTTATGTATGGTGGTGACCGAAGGTTGTTCGATGTCCCGGATGATATCCCGGACGTCATGAGGAGCTCCGGAAATGTTCCCGCTTAGCGATCTACAAGGGTATGTAGATCCACTCTCCCTCTCGTAGATGCTCATCACCATGGATAGATCTCGCGTGTGCGTAGGAATTTTTTTGTTTCCTATGCAACATTCCCCAACAGTGGTATCAGAGCTAGGTCTATGTGTAGATGATATCTCGAGTAGAACACAAAGGAGTTTGTGGGCGTTGTTGCTTAGATTGCTTCCTACCTTGGTCGTGTTTTGGTTCAGCAGTATTGTGGGATGTAGCTGCCCGGACCAACCTTACTCGTACGCTTACGAGAGACCGGTTCCATCGACTAACGTGTAACTTCTTTGCACAAAGATGGCTGGCGGGTGTCTGTTTCTCCTAATTTAGTTGGATCGGATTCGACAAAGGCAGTCCTTGAGAAGGTTGAAAAGCAACTTATGCATCACCGTTGTGGTTTTTGCGTAGGTGAGAATTGTTCTTGCTAGATACCCATAGCAGCCACGTAAAACTTGCAACAACAATTAGAGGACGTCTAACTTGTTTTTGTAGGGTATGTTGTGATGTGATATGGAAAATTACATGATGAGATATATGTGATGTATGAGATGATCAGGTATTGCATAGAATATCACGACTTGCATGTCGATTAGTACAGCAACCGGCAGGAGCCATAGGGTTGTCTTTAATTATTGCATGACCTGTGTGTCAATCATTAAGCACTATGTAATGCTTTAATTTATCGCTAAACGGTAGCAATAGTACTAGAAGCATGGTGGGCGCGGCAACCCCGATGGTGACACGTTGATGGAGATCTAGATGATGGAGATCATGGTGTCATGCCGGTGACGATGAAGATCATGCCGGTGCTTTAAGGATGGAGAACAAAAGCACAAGTTCATGTCCATATCATGTCACTTATGAGTTGCACGTGATGTTAATCCTTGTATGCACCTTGTTTTGCTTAGGATGACGGTAGCATTATAAGGTGATCCCTCACTTAATTTCAAGATAAATTGTGTTCTCCCCGAGTGTGCACCATTGCGAAAGTTCGTCGTGTCGAGACACCACGTGATGATCGGGTGTGATAGACTCTGCATTCACATACAATGGGTGCAAGCCAGTGTTGCACATGCGGAACACTCGGGTTAAACTTGACGAGCCTAGCATGTACAGACATCGTGTCGGAACACAAGAGACCTAAAGGTAGAACATGAGTCATATAGTAGATATGATCAACATGATGATGTTCACCATTGAAACCACCTCCGTCATGATCGGACTTGAGTTAGTGAATTTGGATCATGTATCAGTCGAATGACCGTAGGGATGTCAATTTGAGTGGGAGTTCTTAGGTAATATGATTAATTGAACTCATTATCATGAACATAGTCAGTAGTGTCTTTGCAAATTATGTTGTAGATTATTAGCTCACGCTGTAGCTCCCTTGAATTTTTATATGTTCCTAGATAAATAGAGTTGAAAGATGATGGTAGCAATATTGTGGACTAGGTCCATAATCCGAGGATTGTCCTCGTTGCTGCACAGAAGGCAGTCCTTAATGCACCGCTCGATGCGCCACCCCCTCTAGCATCGTCTTTAGATGTTGTGAACATCTGACAGGCACGTTCCGATAATTACTTGATAGTTTACTGCGTCATGCATTATGACTTAGAATTGAGGCTCCAAAATGTTTTGAACGTCACGGAACATATGAGATGTTCTGAGAGCTGAAATTGGGATCTCAGGCTCATGCCTGTGTTGTGAGATGTGAGATCTCCAACAAGATTCTTTGCCTGCAAGCTGAAGGAGAATAGCTCAATCATTGAGCATGTGCTCAGATTGTCTGGGTGCTACAATCGCTTGAATCGAGTGGGAGTTGATCTTCCAGATAAGATAGTGATTGATATAGTTCTCTGAGTCACTATCACTAAGCTACTAGAACTTCGTGATGAACTATAATTATGCCAGGGATGGAAATGATGATCCCTGAGCTATTCGCGATGTTTGACACCGCAAAGGTAGAAATCAAGAAGGAGCATCAAGTGTTGATGGTTAGTAAAACCACTAGTTTCGAGAAGGGCAAGGGCAAGGAGGGAAACTTCATGGATGGCAAGTCAGTTGCTGCTCCAGTGAAGCAACCCAAAGTTGAACTCAAACCCGAGACTAAGTGCTTCTATTATGAGGAGAGCGGTCGCTGAAGCGGAACAACCCTAGATACTTAGTAGATAAGAAGGCTGACAACGTCGACAGAAGTATATTTGATATACATGTTATTGATGTGTACCTTGCTAGTACTCCTAGTAGCACCTGGGTATTGGATACCGGTTGGTTGCTAAATGTTAATAACTCGAAATAAAATCTACGGAATAAACGGATACTAGCTAAGTGTGAGGTGACGATGTATGTTGGAAATGTTTCCAAGGTTGATGTCATCAACATCGCACGCTCTCTCTACCTTCGGGATTAGTGAAAAACCTAAATAAATGTTATTTTGTGTTTGCGTTAAGCATGAACATGATTGGATCATGTTTATTGCAACACGGTTATTCATTTAAGTTATAGAATAATGGTTATTCTGTTTACATGAATAATACCTTCAATGGTCATGCACCCAGTGAGAATGGTTTGTTGAATCTTTATCGTAGTAATACACATGTTCATAACATTGATGCAAAAAGATACAAAGTTAATAATGATAGTACCACATACTTGTGGCACTTCCGCTAAATGACATATTGGTATAAATCGCATGAAGAAACTCCATGCTGATGGATCTTTGGACTCATTCGGTTTTGAATCTGTTGAGACATGCAGACCATGCCTCTTGGGTAAGATGGCTATAGACCCCATTTTCAGTATGATGGAGCGGGCTAGTAACTTATTGTAAATAATACATGTTGATGCATGCGATCCAACGAGTGTTGTAGCGTGCAGTGGATATCGTTATTTTTCTTACCTTCACTGTTGATTTGAGTATATATGAGTATATTTTCTTAATGAAACAGAAGTCTAAAACGTTACAAAAAGTTCAAACAAATTTAGAGAAGTTTAAGATCATCATGACAAGAAGATACAAATATCTACGATATGATCGTGGAGGTGAATATCTAAGTTACGAGTTTGGCATACAACTTTAGACAATGTAAAAGTTGTTTCACAACTCACGCCACCTGGAACACCGTAGTGTGATGGTGTGTTCGAACGTCATAGTCGTGCTCTATTGGATATTGTGCATACTATGATGTCTCTTATCGTTTTGCCACTATCGTTTTGGGGTTATGCATTAGAGACAACTACATTCACTTTAAATAGGGCACCATCTAAATCCGTTGAGATGACACCATATGGTTTGGCAGATACCTAAGTTGTCATTTCTTAGAGTTTGGGAATGTGATACTTATGTCTGATAAGCTCGAACCCAAAGCAGAAAAATGCATCTTCATAGAATACCCTAAGAACAGTTGGGTATACCTTCTATCTTAGATCCGAGTACAAAGTGTTTGTTGCTAAAACTGGGTCCTTTCTCAAGAAAGAGTTTCTCTCGAAAGAATTGAGTGGGAGGAAGATAGAACTTGATGAGGTTGTTGAACCTTTGTTCAATCAGAGAGTAGCGCAGTGCAGAAAGATGTTTCTATGGAGCCTACGTCAGTTGAAGAGGAAGTTAATGATGATGATCATGAAGCTTTAGATCAAGTTACTATCGAACCTCGTAGGTCGACAAGGATGCGTACTGGTCCTGAGTGGTACGACAACCCTGTCTCGGAGGTCACATTGTCGGAAAACGATGAACCTACGAGCTATGGAGAAGCGATGATGGGCCCGGATTCCGACAAATGGTTAGAGGGCATGAAATCCGAGAAAGGATCCATGTATGAAAACCAAGTATAGATTTTGGTAGACTTGCTCGTTAGATGGCAGGTCATCGAGTACAAATGGACCTTTAAGATGAAGACATACGCTAATGGTAAATGTCATCATTTATAAAGCTCGACTTGTCGCAAAGAAGTTTCTGACAAGTTCAAGGAGTTGACTGTGATGAGACTTTCTCACTCGTAGCGATGCTAAAGTCTGTTGGAATTATGTTAGAAGTTGCTGCATTTTTCAATTATGAAATCTGGTAGATGGATGTCAAAACATCGTTTCCTTAACGGTTTACTTGAGGAAAGGTTGTATGTGATACAACCAGAAGGTTTTGTCAGTCCTAAGGATGTTAAAAGGTGTGCGAGCTCCAGCAATCCTTCTATGGGCTGGAGCAAGCATCTCGGATTTGGAATATACACTTTGATGAGGTCATCAAAGTTTTTAAGTCTATAGAAAGTTTATGAGAAACTTGTATTTACAATAAAGTGAGTGGGAGCACTATAGAATTTTTGGTAAGCATATGCGGTTGACATATTATTGATCAAAAATGATGTAGAATTTCTGGAGAGCATAAACGGTTGTTTGAAAAGAGTTTTTTCAGAGGAAGACCTGGATAAAGCTACCTAATTGTTGAGCATCAAGATATATAGAGATAGATCAAGATGCTTGATGAGACTTTCAATGAGTACATACCTTGACAAGATGTTGAAAGAGTTCAAAATGGATCAGTCAGAGAAAGAGTTCTTGCCTGATTTGTAAGGTGTGAAGTTGAGTAAGACTCAAAGCTCGATCACGGCAGAAGAAAGAGAAAGGACGAAGGTCGTCCCCTATTCTTTAGCCATAGGCTCTATATAGTATGCCATGCTTTTTATCGTACGTGTGTGTGCCTTGCCATGAGTCCGTCAAGGGGTACAAGAGTGATCCAGGAGTGGCTCACTGGACATCGGCCAAGATTATCCTTATTAACTAAAAGACTAAGGAAATATTTCTCGATTATGGAGGTGATAAGGAGTTCATCGTAAAGAGTTACATCGATACAAGCTTTAACACCAATCCAGATGACTCTTAGTAGCAATCCGGATATGTATAGTGGAGCAGCCATTTCGAATAACTCCAAGTGGAGTGTGGTAGCAGCGTCTATAGTATGACATAGAGATTTGCAAAGTACACATGGATCTGAATGTCTCATATCCGTTGACTAAAAGACCTCTCTCACATGCAAAGCATGATCGATCCCCAGGACTCATTGGGTGCTAGGTTCTTAACAATGCGAATCACACGGTGATGTGAACTAAATTATTGACTCTTGTGCAAGTGGGAGACTGTTGGAAATATGCCCTAGAGGCAATAATAAATTGGTTATTATCATATTTCCTTGTTCATGATAATCACTTATTATCCATGCTATAATTGTATTGATCGGAAACTTAGATACATGTGTGGATACATAGACAACACCATGTCCCTCGTATGCCTCTAATAGACTAGCTCGTTGATCAAAGATGGCTATGTTTTCCTAGTCATGGAAAAGAGATGTCATTTGATAACGGGATCACATCATTAGGAGAATGATGTGATGGACAAGACCCAAACTACAAACGTAGCATATGATCGTGTCAGTTTATTGCTACTATTTTCTGCCTATCAAGTATCTGTTCCTATGACCATGAGATCATGCAACTCACTGACACCGGAGGAGTACCTTGTGTGTATCAAACGCTGCAACGTAACTGGGTGACTATAAAGGTGCTCTATAGGTATCTCCAAGGGTGTCTGTTGGGTTGGCATGGATCAAGACTGGGATTTGTTACTCCGTGTGATGGAGAGGTATCTTTGGGCCCACTCGGTAATAGAACATCACAACAAGCCTTGCAAGCAATGTGAATAAAGTGTTAGCCACGGGATCTTGTATTACATAACGAGTAAAGATACTTGCCGGTAATGAGGTTGAACTAGGTATGGAGATATTGACAATTGAATCTCGGACAAGTAACATACCGAAGAACAATGGGAACAACATACGGGATTAACTGAATCCTTGACAAAGAGGTTTGACCGATAAAGATCTTTGTAGAATATGTAGGAACCAATATGGGCATCCAGGTCCCGCTATTGGTTATTGACCGTAGAGGTGTCTCGGTCATGTCTACATAGTTCTCGAACCCGTAGGGTCTACACACTTAAGGTTCGGTGACGTTTTGGTAGTATAGAGTTATGTATGGTGGTGACCGAAGGTTGTTCGAAGTCCCGGATGAGATCCCGGATGTCACGAGGAGCTCCGGAATGGTTCAAAGGTAAAGATTGATATATGGGATAATAGTGTTTGGTCTCCGGAAGGGTTCCGGAATTCACCGTAAATTGTTTCGGATGTTTCCTGAACTGTTCGGGGTACAAGGACACTTTATTTGGGCCAAGGGGTAAAGCTCATGTGGCTTTAAGAAGGTGCAAAAGGTGTTTTCCGGAGGCCAGGGGCCAGACGCCAGGGACCCTGGTGTGTGGGTCTAGACGCCGAGGACCTTGGCGTCTGGTCTTGGAGTCTGAGGAGTTCTCTTGCCTTGCGGGCAAACCGACCTTGAGGAGGATTTTTCTCCAAGTTTCTACCCTAGGGCTCAGCATATAAATAAAGGGGCGGGGCTAGCACTTGGGACACATCAATAAACCCTACGCCACGTGCTGCCTCTCCTCTAGTTCATAGTTTCTCCTCTATATCAGTTTCATCGGTGCTTAGGTGAAGCCCTGCTGGAATAGTTTCAACACCATCGTCGCAACGCCGTCGTGCTGCCAGCGAACTTGTCCACCTCTCCGCTCCCTCTTGCTGGATCAAGAAGGCGGAGATCGTCATCAAGCTGCACGTGTGCTGAACGTGGAGGTGTTGTCCGTTCGGTGCTAGATCAGAAGGACCGTGATCAAGATCGCGAGACAATTCGTCATTGGATCGCGGGATGGATCATGATGAGATCACGGGACGGATCGTGATTGGATCGCGGGACGAATCGTGATGGGATCACGGGACGCTCGGCGATTTGGATCGCAAAGACGTTCGACTACATCAACTGCGTTTCTTAACGCTTCCTGCTTAGCGATCTACAAGGGTAGGTAGATCCACTCTCCCTCTCGTAGATGCTCATCACCATGGATAGATCTTGCATGTGCGTAGGAAATTTTTGTTTACCATGCAACGTTCCCCAACACTTTCCATGACTCACACACATCATTTTGGTTGAGCCTATTCTTAAGTTGCCTCTTTTACATGTTGCTCAACCATATGTTTGGTGCAAGAGCTATGCTTACTGTCTTATCTACTCGCTTGCACTTGTTGTGTGTTTCTATTGATTTGGGGGAGTGATGATCCTATTTTGCGTACTTGGTATCGAAATACATTTTTTTTATTGTGCACAAATCATGGGGAGCTTCTCTAGTTTCTATAAAACACTCTATTTCCCATATCATAATATCTTTTACTCATGTGGATCATAGGACCATGTTTTTGTTTTTTCCAATTGGTATCTTTTGATTGCTTGCTCACTCTTCTGTATGTCTTTGTGCCATAAGATCCTTTTTGAAATCTCTGGGTCCTCAATATAGCATGTTTTCCTCCAATTACTCATTGTTGGATATGTGTATTTCATTGCACTCATATTTTGAGAAATACACACTTTTTGGGAGGACCACCTATTATATTGGCTTTCTGAGCTTTTCATCCTTTTCCAGAAATTGATGCCAATGAGGGTGAAGTTTAGAGAGTTTAGGTTGGAAAGTTTAGAGAGTTTTTCTTTTGTTGCTTAAGATTTGCATCTCATACCCATTCATTACTGCGTTGAATGTGTGTGCTTGGTTATGCTTATTTACTTATATAAACTCTTGAAAGTGACTGTCATCCATTACCAAAATGGGGGAGATCATAAGAGCATATTTCTCCATATGTGGTTTTGGTAGTTGATGTCAATCCCTATGGACTAAAGATTGCCTTCAGTTATATTCGAAGGATTTGTCCATAGGCACTTCTTGAAGTCCATATATTGGTTTCAAGGATTTTATATGATGAACAAGGTGGCATTCAAGGATTTATCCAAAGATTGGTCATGTGAGAGTTGAGCTTATTGCAAGCATGTCCTTAACAATAAGATTGTGTGAGCATTCATGTTTTATCTTCAAGACATCACATGTGAGAGTTGAGCTTATTGCAAGCATGTCTTGAATAACAAGATTGTGTGAGCATTCATGTTTATCTTCAAGACATAATATTTATGAAGAGAGAAGATAAGACACAGGGTTGATCAACACTGAGTCAAAGCGTGAATCAAGTTGATCAACACACAAAGTGTACAAGATGTACCAAGAGGGATCAAGCGATCCCATGGTAAGGTAAGCATTGTCAATTATGCTTTGTGTACTAACCCATGGTCTACCTGAGAGTTCTATGTGGGGTTAGATATGTTTCCATGGGCTTGCATTAAGAGGAAGATCTCATACAACCCATGGAGGGTGACATTAATTGGTGATCGTCATCAAGGTTTCGGTGTTCAAGTTCAAGTGGAGAATCACAAAGAGATCATGCTTGATGTTCCAAAGAGTGGCTCACCCATAGTGCAGTATGGGGAGCAATCTACTAGTCTTCATCGAGACGACGCAATCAAGAAAGGTGGTCCATCTTGAGGAGGACAAGATAGTCATCATCTAGCTCAAGTGGACTATGCACAAGGCAAAGGTTTGACCTTGATAGGGTTTTCTATTTTACCGGTATCATGGTGGTAGTTGGGAGACCGGATTATAGGATCGATAGTCGTATTATCAAGGGACTTGATCATATCATTAGTTGAGAGCTCAAACCATTTTATTCTTGGCATCATCATCATTCTTGGTTCTTGTTTGGCTTTTCTCTTATTGAGTTTTGGGGCTTATTTTCATCTTCATGATAAGCTCAAGCTCGCCGAAAATGGATTTCGTATGCATCATATTTGTGTTTTTGGTGTTGGAGATTTTTCCAGATAATTCTTGGGAAGGTCATCTTCCTTATCCTAACGGGATTTATTCTCCATTGCTTCTTGTTGGATAGATCTTGTTGTCCTTTATCCAACAATCTTGAGTTTGCTCAATTCGGAGCTCGCATGCAGAAGTTATGACTGTTTTAGTCTTACCTGTTTTACATAGAGAGGTTGTAGCGGTTGACCGTTACAACCGGTGTTTGGAGCGGTTGTACCGCTCCAGAATTGGTCTGAAGATTGTACCGGCCATGTACCGCTCTACCACCGAACGAGTTTCTATTGTGGAGCGGTTCTTGGGCTGTTGTGGGCCGGTTGTTCCGGTTTAACCGGTATTACCAGTGCCCCGGGCGGTTGTACCGCTTATTGCTTTTCCTATAGGTAGGTTTTATCTTCTTTGACCTATTTTACTGATGGGCGTAGCGGTTGTACCGCCCTTGTGTTAGTCAACACATAACGGGCAGATTCGTGGGAACCTATTTAAGGGGGTCTCTTCCCCAATGGTTCTCAACCTTTAAGCTCGTGTACCCCCCCCCCCCATTGTTGACCTTCTTAGAGGTTGCTCCTTTTTGAGGGAAAATAGAGAGGAGATCTAGATCCACTTCCATCAATCACTTTCTCCTTGATGTGAGGGGAACCCCTTGGATCTAGATCTTGGAGTTCTTCGTGTTCTTCTTCGTTCTTCCTCTCATTGTCTTCCATAACATTAGTTGTCGTGGTGGGATTAGGGAGAGAAGTGGACACTCTGTGTGCCCTTGCCATTGCAATTGGTGCATAGGTTTTGATTTTCCACGATGATATGTGGAAGTGCAGTTTGAGAAGCTTATTACTCTTGGGTGTCTGAGCACCCTAGAGCTTGTTCCACTTGGGTGCCTTGGTGCCCTAGATGGTTGGTGGTGTCTTGGAGCTCAATCATCATGGTGTAAAACTCTAGGCAAGCGTTAGGGTCTCAAATTAGGTTGTGTAGATTGCCCCGAGCAATTTGTACTGGTTCCAGTGACCGCCCCCAAGGGTTACCAAAGTGGTATGGGTTTGGTGGCCACCCCAAGCGTTTCCAATTGTATGGGTTCGGTGACCGCCCCAAGGGTCCCTTAGTGGAATCATGACATCTTGCATTGTGCGAGGGCGTGAGGAGATTACGGTGGTCCTAGTGGCTTCTTGGGGAGCATTGTGCCTCCACACTGCTCCAAACGGAGTTTAGCATCCGTAAGGGTGTGAACTTCGGCATACATCATCGTCTCCTCGTGCCTCGATTATCTCTTACCCGAGCCCTTTTATTTATGCACTTTACTTTGTGATAGCTATATTGTTTCCTGTTATATATCTTCCTATCACTTAGTTGTTTATCTTGTTTAGCAGAAGTTGTTGGTGCACATAGGTGGGCCTAGTTGTTTTAGGTTTTGTGCTTGACATATTAAACGCTAGTTTTATTCCACATTTGTTCAAGCCTAAACCGAAATTATTTTAAAGCGCCTATTCACCCCCCTCTAGGCGACATCCACATCCTTTCACTTTGGATGAGTACCCATGGTTTATTTGCTCCCCTTTTCCCTCGGTTCAATTACTGTGTTCAGATGACGAAACCCACGAGACAGCTGATCCCGTCGATAACTACTACTAAACCGATGGAGCCTACTACTACGTGGAGGCTACCCCCAACCACCAGTAGGATAGGAGGCTCCCAGGCAGGAAGCCTTGACTTTTCGATCCGTTGCTTATGTTTGTGCTACCCTTCTTAAGGAAAACTTGTTTAATTATGTATGTACTCAGATATTGTTGCTTCCGCTCACATGTTTGTATTTAGGCTTATGTATTCAAGCCCTTGAGGTCCTTGGCTTGTAATATAAAGCATGTATGACTTTAATTTGTGTATAGAGTTGTGTTGTGATATCTTCCCATGAGTCCCTAATCTTGATTGTGTGCATTTGCGTATATGATTAGTGTACGATCAAAATGGGAGCGTCACAGCACGCTTGGGGGTGGGGGTTAGGACGCGCTCCCGATGTTGTGGGTCCCTTATACACCATTTTGACCAAACTCCACTTCTATATATTATCATATATTCCCAAACCAACAGAGAGAAACCCGAAACATTTTTTCCACTGCCACAAGCCACTGTTCTTCCACGATCCCATCTAGAGACCTTTTCCGATGCTCCGTCGATGGGGGAATCAATCACGGAGGCCATGAACATCAACCTTGTTGTCGCCATGATGATGTGTGAGTAGTTCACCACAAACCTATGGGTCCATAGCTAGTAGACCTATGGGTTCTTCTCTCTCTCTTTGATCTTCAATACTATGTTCTCCTCGATCTTCTTGGAGATCTATCCGATGTAATCTTCTTTTGCGGTGCGTTTGCGGGGATTCGATCAATTGTGGGTTTATGATCACATTATTCATTGAAAGTAATTGAGTCTTTTCTTAATTTTATTATGCAGGATTATAATAGCTTTGTATTTATATTCTATTTATCCATTTGGTTTTGCCAACTAGATTGATTTATCTTCAGCGGGAGATGTGCTTTTTAGTGGGTTCCATCTTGCAGGTGAAAAGACATGTATATGTATTGTTGTTGTTGGGGAATGTTGCATGGGAAACAAAAAATTTCCTACATACACAAGATCTATCCATGGTGATGAGCATCTACGAGAGGAGAGATCGGATCTACATACCCTTGTAGATCGCTAAGCGGGAAGCATTAAGAAACGCGGTTGATGTAGTCAAATGTATCCGCGATCCAAATCACAAGACGTCCGGCGATCCAATCACGATCTGTCCCACGATCCAATCACGGTCCTTCCGATCCAGTGCCGAATGGACGACACCTTCACGTTCAACACACATACAACTCGATGATGATCTCTGCCTTCTTGATCTAGCAAGAGAGGACGAAGAGGTAGATGAGTTCTTCGACAATGCGACTGCATGGCAGCGATGGTGGTGGTGCTATCCCGGCAGGGCTATTCCAAGCACTACCGAAACCGCGAACGGAGGAGAAAATGATCTAGGGAGAGAGAGGGGTGCTAAGGGATTTGTGTGTGCTCTTGGGGCGCCCCTCCTCTCTCTATATAGCTAGAGGGGCATGGATATCAGCCCCTCTAACCCGTAGGATGCAACCAAGGGGGCGAAGTTGGACTCCTAGTCCAATTCCCTCCCTTTACAAAACCAGGTGGACTTTCCACCTCTCCCAAGGCACATGGGCCTCGAACCACGATGTCAAGCATTAAGACAATCCCGTATGCAGGTCCCTTTGTCCATCGGTATGTTACTTGTTCGAGATTCGATCGTTGGTATCTCCATACCTAGTTCAATCTCGTTAATGGAAAGTATCTTTACTCATTCCATAATACAAGATCCCGTGGCTAAATCTTTAGTCACTTTGCTTGTAAGGCTCATTGTGATGTTGTATTATCGAGTGGGCCCTGAGATACCTCTCCGTCACATGGAGTAACAAATCCCAGTCTCGATCCATTCCAACTCAACAAACACCCTCGGAGATACCTATAGAGCACATTTATAGTCACCAAGTTACCTTGCAATGTTTATACACACAAGGTACTCCTCCGGTGTCAGTGAGTTGCATGATCTCATGGTCATAGGAAAAGATACTTGACATGCAGAAAACAACAGCAATAAACTAACATGATCATATGCTACGTTCATTGTTTGGGTCTTGTCCATCACATCATTCTACTAATGATGTGATCTCATTATCAAATGAAAACTCATGTCTATGGCTAGGAAACCTTGACCATGTTTGATTAATGAGCTAGTCTATTAGAGGCTCACTAGGGACACAGTGTTGTCTATGTATCCACACATGTATTGAGTTTCCGATCAATGCAATTCTAGCATGGATATTAGACGTTTATCATGAACAAGGAAATATGATAATTACTAATTTATTATTGCCTCTAGGGCATATTTCCAACAGATGCCACTAAGGATACAACTACTAGGTCTCACCATATTGATTATCTTACTTTGTCTACATCATGTCATCTTGCTTAAAGTGTTGCTCTATTTGTCATGAACTTAATGCCATAGATGCAGGCAGGAGTCGGTCGATTGGTGGTGTAATAGTAGTAGATGCAGAATCGTTTCAGTCAACTTTTCACTGACATGATGCCTATATAAATGATCATTGCCATGAATAACATCATAACTATGAGCTCTTCTATCAATTGCCCACCGTATGATTTATGTTCGAGAGAGAAGCCTCTAGTGAAAACTATGGCCCCCACATCTATTTAATCATACTGATAAAAATCAAAAATACCTTGATGTAATTTATTATATTATTTTACTTTTTTGATAGAAGACTACAGGGCTTACGCCCCACAACATTTTATTAAAAATAGAAACATATGTACAAAATGTCCTCAAAGAAGAAAAGAGGGGGGGGGTAAGAAGATAGAAAACATCAAAAAAGGAAAGAACAGTAAAGTAGTTCGAGTGGGTAAGTAATCAATCCATTTAAGGAGCGCCTCTCTGTGTTTGGTCTTGATCCTGTGAGTGAGGAGGGTAACATCATGAATGAAACCACATTTCCATCGCCTAAAGGAAGGTCTGATGTACCTGAAAGCCTTATCATTCCTCACTTTCCAAATGTTCCACCAGGTCAGGAAAACCACTTCAGTGAAGAAAGGCTTGTTAAACTCCTTTCTGGCTTGGTATGCAATCTGTACCATGTCGTTGATGTCAATCCATGTGATCTGTAGATTGTTCCATATCCGAAAACTGAAATTACACTGAAATAAAAGAGGATTTCTCTCTTCCAATGCCAAGGTGGGGCAGAGCACACATTTTGCTCCTTCATTAATTTTCCAATGTCGGCGGTGGATCATGTCCTTGGTGTTTCTCCTGTCCATTATAAATAACCATGTGAACATCTTGATTGACATGGTGCAACTCCTCTTCCAAATCCAGGATAGAAGAGGGTTAACCACTATTGGCTGATGTGGAAAGACATTGTATTTTTTGGCAGAATATTCTAATGTTTTCCCATTGAAAGCACAATATGTTCCCTTCGTGGTTTTCATAATTCATGACAACATACATTGTCTCTTGGACTAACACCTCTATCTAGTATATTTCAGATGATGGTCCAGGAAGATCTAAATTGGCAAAAATGTTGAGGAGATTGTAGAATTACCCCAAGATGCAAGGAAATAGGTTGGCCAAGCTTCAAGCAAGAGGACTCCTCATTTTATATTTGTGAGAAATCACTTTGAGTCTATAGGAAAGACAATACTATTAAAAGGTGGTAAAGTTTTGATGGTGAACAATATGCTCAAACGTGCACAAGTGACAGACACCAAAACATCCACATACTCTCCCACCAAAGTCTGTCCTAAGACAAATATACCAAATCGGTGCAACCAACTTTACTATCCCGGTGCCACCGAGTTCCAAACCCTAGACAGACTCAGCCAAACCCTAACACTTCAGTGCAGCCGACACAGCACTTGGTGCCACCGAGTTGGGTTGCCAACTTCCTGTTACGCAAATTCTCATTTTATGTCTGACCGAGAATGGTTAACCGACGTCACCGAGTTTGGTAATTCTGATTGTTAGTCACCCTGTCGGTGCAACCAAGAGTTATATATCGGTCCATCCGAGATTCAAAAGTTGCCACTTTTGTCACTTTAGTACCACCGGGTTTTACACTTTGGTGTCACTGAGTCTGACTTATTGTGTGTAATGGTTGGATTTTTGGGGATGCCTACATATACCTCTTCACCACCACCCACTCGAAAGAGAAGCACTCACAACTATTCCATACCTATCCTAGTCAGTTTTCGGAGAGAGAACCACCTACCCTTGTGTTGAGGTCAAGATCTTCCACTCCAACCATATGAATCTTGATTTCTAGCCTCCCCAAGTTGCTTTCCACCAGTCCCATCTCTTCTACCAAGCCAAATCTGTGTGAGAGAGATTGTGTGTTGAGGAGTCTATCATCTTGAAGCACAAGATCAAGGAGTTCATCGTCATTACCGAGCCTATTACCTTTTGGAGGGTGGTGCCTCCTAGATTGGTTAGGTGTCGCTTGGGAGCCTCCTACTTCATGTTGTGGAGCGAACCAAGAAGTTTGTAAGGGCAAGGAGATCGCCTACTTCGTGAAGATCTACCCATGGTGAGGCTAGTCCTTCGTGGAGGAAAGACGCATGGAATAGTCAAGGTTGCTTCTTCGTGGAACCCTCTATGGACTCTCACGACCGTTACCCTCCGTGGGTTGAAGACTCCATGAACGTGGACGTACGATAGCACCACCTAGCGGAACCATGGGAAAAATTCTTGCGGCTCCTATTGTGTTTGATCTTTCTAACCCATCTTTTTACTTACGTGTGCAATGTCTTTACTTTCCGCTGCCACACTTGTAGACATGCATGTGTAGGGCTGTTTGACTATCTTGATTTGCTAAAAGTTTTAAAATCTGCCAACCAATTAACTTGGGAAAAGGTTAGGTTTTAAATTTCTGCTAGTAGTCTATTCACCCCCCCCCATACACGCCTCTCTCGATCCTACACCCTTGTCTACAGTTCCAATAGTAATTAGCCTAAGTATTGAGATAAAAACCTTCCAGAAGTGATGTCAACTGACTCAACTCATTGAAAGCCAGTTCATAGAGAGGTAAAGAGAACAAATCATGAAGATCTGATGTGTTCATGACCTCCTGCACAAATAGCATTTTATCTTGACAAACAAAGAATAGTCTTGGGAATCTGTCTTGAAGTGAAGCACACTGATTATCAAGTTTCCAATTATCAGACCAGAACAGGACAATATCCCCTTTGTTCAGTGTGACAATTGTCTCTGACCTAAATTTGTCCATAAGCTTGGCTACATCTCTCCACAAGAAAGAACCACACATAGCTGTATCGTGGGGCACTCTATTGAAGTAACATGTGTCCCAGATAAAGGTTTTGAAATTGGTAAAATTGATGCAAACTTGTTCACTAAGAGAGTTAATGGAGAATTATTTGTATGCCAAATTTATGTGGATGATATGATCGTTGGTTCCACTAACCCTCAATTTAGTGAAAGATTTGGAAGGTTAATGTTCGAGAAGTATGAGATGTCTATGATGTGTGAGCTGAAATTCTTTCTTGGATTGCAAATCAAGCAATCAAGAGAAGGAACTTTCATTTCTCAAACTAAGTATACCAAGGACTTAATCAAGAAGTTCACCATGCAGGATTGGAAAGGTATGAAAACCCCTATGCCCACTAGTGGACATGTTGACCTTACCAAGGAGGATGAACCGGTTAATCAAAAGGTTTATCGATCTATGATAGGTTCTTTGTTATATCTATGTGCATCTCATCCTGATATTATGCTTAGTGTTTGCATATGTGCTAGATATCAAGACGCACCTAATGAGTGTCATATTTTGGCTGTGAAACGTATTGTGAGATACTTGATACAAACACCAAACTTTGGCATTTGGTATACCAAGGGATCTTCTTTTAATCTTGTTGGCTACTCCGATTCAGACTATGCCGGTGACAAGGTTGATAGAAAATCCACCTCGGGTGACAAGGTGAAGCAAAACTCGGTATCTCTATCTACTGCCGAAGCTGAGTATATTGCTGCCGGATCTTGTTGTGCGCAATTAGTATGGATAACACAAACGCTTAAAGATTATGGTATTCATGTTAAAAATGTTCCATTACTTTGTGACAATGAAAGTGCTATTAAAATTGGACATAATCCTATGCAACATTCTCGAACCAAGCATATTCAAGTTCAACATCATTTCATTCATGATCATGTTGCCAAAGGAGATATCAATCTTAAGCATGTTCGCACTAACAAACAATTGGCGGATATTTTAACCAAGCCACTTGATGAGAAAACATTTTGTCATTTGAGGAGTGAGTTGAACATCATTGATGCTTCAAACCTGAGCTAGACTCACTCGGTTGGGAGCAAGGGCATGAGCTTAATTGTTATTTCCATGATCTAGTAACTCATTATCATATGCCATGGAATTCTATGCTCCCTTGTATTGCATCTAACCTTTTGCAGGTACTTGGAAGAACTTCATTCCACAAGATTGCAATCAACTCCAATCATACGCAATCTTGTCATTACCAAGTATCCACAACCCCTCTTGATGATGGAAGGAAGAAGACAACAAAAATATCCTTGACATATACTTGATCTTAGCTGCAAATCTATGAGTGGTATCATGTCAATAGGATATATCCATTATTCTTCCTTGCATGACTAACATTTGTAGGTGATGAGTGTACTAGAACGAGAAGGATTGCTCCAAACCCAAGATGATCTTCATCAACCTCAAGCATCCTCAACAAAAGTTCACCTACGAGCAGTGTCATCGACATCATTCAAAGGTATGTACTCATATCCTTGAAAAAGCCTTTACTCCAAATAATGGGCTAAAGCAACTCAAGAGATATGAAGACATCAAAATGCTTAATCGAAAAATGGTAACCCCATTTTGAGATTAAACGATGAGTATGACCTATGATCAAGTATTCTTGCTTGGCTCCTAAGTCAATATACTCTAATATGGGTGACCTAGTCACCGCCCATCACTTAGTTTAGAAACTTGAGTGGAATGCTCTCTTATTGCATGATTTCTAGTAACCACTCAAATCTTATCTATTTGATGACCCTTGTAAATGTTTCAGATTTTTCTTTGAAACAGTTTCGTTTGTCTCTCTGAAAATAGAAACTTGGTTTATCTTTGGGAGTCACCGACTTAGATAACTCGGTTCTACCGAACTTGCAGTTAAGCTGCACTACACAAACTCGGTATCACTGATTTATCCATCTCGGAGCCACCGATTTTATTGGAGTTCAAATTTTATGTTTTATTGATCTAGCTTACTTTGCTTTCTGTTCCCGAGACAATCTTGTTCCTTCTATGATCCCATCAAAAAAATTAGGGAGAGAAGAACAAACAACACGTCAGGGGAGAAACTCATTATTCAAGGACCCCTAGCTCCAAGGGGAAGAAACCTCACATTTTCCAAAGGGAGAGGCCCTACCTTCAATGACCCTTGATCTCCATGATCCCTACCTTGTCAATGATCCCTGTCACTACTCCCAAATTTGACCTTTTTGGTAATTTATGCCAAAGGGGGAGAATATCAAAGATTCATGCTAAAGGGAGAGTCACATGCTTATGAAAAAGGGAAGATATTATTTAGGGGATAGGAAAATACATAATCAAGGAGAAGAACAACATGTAGGGAGAGAAAACTACTATTGAAAATTAATATTTTGTCATCTTAGTTTTCTCACCCTATCCAATCCCAATATCTACATGCTGAGATTCAGGGGGAGAGGATGAACTACTACTTTCATATCTAAAGGGGAGAAAGTTCTAAAGAATTTATGCCTAAGGGGTAGACATATTAATCTTAAGGATTATCATACTTTATATGTTCTCCATATGTTGGTATCTTTGAGTTCTATTGCTTCTGCTTAGTAGAATACTCTTGTGTTTCCTAACATTGTTTTCTCAAGTGTGTCTCTACTACTAGAATGCTCAAGAGCTCAAGGTAAGTATATGCATCATATCTTTAATCAACATGATCTCTTGCTTCTTGCACATATTGTTTGCAAGAGTGAAGTCCGGATCAAGGATATACATTTCATTCACATATATTGATGCATATAGCCAAGATACACATCACTCCTTATATCCCTTCATCCATACGTGTTCCATGCATTCCAAAGCAAATATCCTTTAAAGGACTGCACACACTTCGGGGGAGCAAATCTAAGTCATGTGTTTGTCAAAGTCTTCATTGCATCCGTACATATCTTTATTTGAAGCTTTGATTGTATGTTGTGATCAATTAACAAAAAGGGGGAGACTGAAAGCACAATATGCTCCCTTGGTGGTTTTGATAATTCATGACAACATACATTGTCTCTTGGACTAACACCTCTATCTAGTGTATTTCAGATGATGGTCCAAGAAGATCTGAATTGGCAAAAAGGTTGAGGAGATTGTGGAATTACCCCCAAGATGTAAGGAAATAGGTTGGCCAAGCTTCAAGCAAGAGGACTCCACATTTTATATTTGTGAGAAATCACTTTGAGTCTATAGGAAAGCCAATACTATTAAAAGGGGGTAAAGTTTTGATGGTGAACAATATGCTCAAACGTGCACAAGTGACAGTCACCAAAACATCCACATACTCTCCCACCAAAGTCTGTCCTCAGCCAAATATACCAAATCGGTGCAACCAACTTTAGTATCCCGGTGGCACCAAGTTCCAAACCCTAGAAAGACTCAGCCAAACCCTAACACTTCGGTGCAGCCGACACAACACTTGGTGCCACCGAGTTGGGTTGCCAACTTCATGTTACGCAAATTCTCATTTTCGGTCCGACCGAGAATGGTGAATCGGCGTCACCGAGTTTGGTAATTCTGACCGTTGGTCACCGTGTCGGTGCAACCCAGAGTTTATATCGGTCCATTCGAGATTCAAAAGTTGCCACTTTTTGTCACTTCGGTACCACCGCGTTTTACACTTCGGTGTCACCGAGTCTGACTTATTGTGTGTAACGGTTGGATTTTTTGGATGCCTATATATACCTCTTCACCACCACCCACTCGAAGGACAAGCACTCAGAACTATTCCAAAACTATCCTACTCAGTTTTCTGAGAGAGAACCACCTACCCTTGTGTTGAGGTCAAGATCTTCCACTCCAACCATATGGATCTTGATTTCTAGCCTCCCCAAGTTGCTTTCCACCAGTCCCATATCTTCTACTAAGCCAAATCTTTGTGAGAGAGATTGTGTGTTGAGGATTCTATCATCTTGAAGCACAAGAGCAAGGAGTTCATCATCATTACCGAGCCTATTACCTTTTGGAGGGTGGTGCCTCCTGACTGGTTAGGTGTCGCTTGGGAGCCTCCTACTTCGTGTTCTGGAGTGAACCAAGAAGTTTGTAAGGGCTAGGAGATCGCCTACTTCATGAAGATCTACCCATAGTGAGGCTAGTCCTTCGTGGATGGAAGCCGTATGGAATAGTCAAGGTTGCTTCGTCATGGAACCCTCTGTGGACTCTCACGACCGTTACCCTCCGTGGGTTGAAGACTCCATGAATGTGGACGTATGATAGCACCACCTATCGGAACCAGGGGAAAATTCTTGCGTCTCCTATTGTGTTTAATCTTTCTAACCCATCTTTTTACTTACGTGTGCAATGTCTTTACTTTCCGCTGCCACACTTGTAGACATGCATGTGTAGGGCTGTTTGACTATCTAGATTTGCTAAAAGTTTTAAAATCTTCCAACTAATTAACTTGGGAAAAGGTTAAGTTTTAAATTTCTGCTAGTAGTCTATTCACCCCCCCCCCCTCTAGACTCGCCTCTCTCAATCCTACACCCATGTCTCCAGTTCCAATAGTCATTAGCCTCAGGATTGAGATAAAAACCTTCCAGAAGTGATGTCAACTGACTCAACTCATTGGAAGCCAGTTCAGAGAGAGGTAAAGATAACAAATCATGAAGATCCGATGTGTTCATGACCTCCTGCACAGATAGCATTTTATCTTGACAAATAGAGAATAGCCTTGGGAATCTGTCTTGAGTGAAGCACAGTAATTATCAAGTTTCCAGTTATCAGACCAAAACAGGACAATATCCCCTTTGTTCAGCGTGACAATTGTGACTGGCCTGAATTTGTCCATAAGCTTGGCTACATCTACCCACAAGAAAGAACCACACATAGCTGTATCATGGGGCACTCTATTGAAGTAACATGTGTCCTAGATCATATGAACTCAAGGAACATCAGCCTTGTTATAGAACTTATTGAGGTGCTTCATGAGTAGAACCTCATTTTGAAGACCAAGATTGAGGATCCCCAGGCGGCTAGGCCTTCCTTGAGTTTGGGTCTACACACCAGTGGCCAAGCAGGCAGGGAATGTCCCTTGTCTTCCCCATATTTCCTCCATAGACATTGCCTCTGAATCCTTTGTAATTGCTTTAAGATATCAAGTGGGATAGATAAGCTGCACAGGAAGAACATTGGCAGGGATGACACTATAGAGTTTACCAATTGTAGCTTGCCACCTTGTGGTAAAAACCAGGAACTTGTAGTAAGCCTTCTTTCCATGCAGTCAATTAGAGGCATTGGATCAGCAATTTTGGGACTAGTAGTGCCAACAGGTAGACCCAAATAGGTGAAGGGCATTTTCTCTAATTGGCATCCAAAATCAGTTGCTAAACTTGTAGCAAGATCTTCCTACACATTGATTGGATACATGGAGGACTTATGATAATTAATCTGCAGACCAGTGGCTTGGGAGAAAGAGCTTAGCAATCCCTTGAGGGCATCTAATTGCAAACTACCAGCTTGAATGAACATCAGGGTATCATCAACATATTGTACCACTGGGAAATCAAGATCATTGGTTGGTAAAGGCAGGCTAAGTACTCCCTGATGCAGCAGATTATTTATCATTGTCTGTAAAAGGTCTACAGCAAGAACAAACAAAGGGGGAGATTGGATCCCCCTGCTTGACCCCACATTTACATTTAAAATGTTTCCCACGCACTCCATTGAGTAACAGAGAAGAAGTTCCAGAGGTCAAAAGCTCCTTTATCCGGTGAATCCATTTGTCAGTAAACCCTTTGGCCACAAGGATCCTTATTATTGCCTCATGCTGAATGGAATCAAAAGCCTTTTCAAAATCAAGCTTGAGGAGAATGATTTGTTTCTTGGAGCAATTACAATGATGAATGTTTTCAAAATTCCAAGAAAAGCAGTCCTGAATTGTTCTTGATTTAATGAAACCATATTTTTTGTGCACACAATTCATAATTTCAGCCCACAATCTATTTGTTGCCATTTTAGTTAGAAACTTCAGGGAGATAGGTCGAAAGTCTCCAACCCCTTCAGGAGAGCATTTTTTGGGACCAGAGTGATGAAAGCATCATTCAGATTCTCTAATTTTACTGTTCTCGCATGGAATGCCTGTACCAGTTTTAGAAAATCCTTAGAAATGATGTGCAACACTTCTTTAAGAATAGGCCATTGAAATCATCCGGGCCAGGTGCCTTGTCAATGTGCATTTCCTTGATAACCTGTTCAATTTCTTTGGTTTCAGAAGGCCTCGTTAGCGCATCAAGTCCTTGAACTCGAGGAATCAAAGAAATATTGTCCCTTCCCATTTCAATGTCCTTAACAGAACCCATTCTGTTTCTGAAGGCCAATAGAAATTCTGAAGCCATACGATCATGGTCTGAAGTAACTGACCATGGGGGTAGAACCAGATTAGCCACTGCATTTTGTCTATGCCTCTCAGTTGCTATAGCCTGAAAAAATTGGAGTTCTCCTCCCCAACTTTGATATACCTAATGGTGCATATGTTCTTCCAGTATAAGCATTGGAGGTGCAGAAGGTGTTCGTGATGCAGCTTAACGATCTTTCTGAAGTTAAATTCAGGTCTGGAGAGTTGTCTCAAATCCTCCAGATTATCCAACCATAGAATGACCTCATTGCACTTTTGGATTGATCTTTTTAGGTGAGAAATACCCTTTTTCCACTTCTTCAAAGCAAACCTCAGAGCTTTTAATTTATCCGCAATTATGGCATAGATATGTGACTTATTTGATTGTTGTGACCAAACAGATTGCACACATTCCATAAAACCTGGCTGTCCCACCCAATAATTCTCAAATCTGAAAATATTTGCCTTGGGGATAGTAGTACCAATTGTGATCAAACAAGGCACATGATCCGAGGCAGTCTTAGCAAGAGGAATCACTTGGGTCATTGGGTACTGGCAAATCCAACTAGCAAAAGTGGACACCCAATCCAGTTGCTCCATCAAAGGATGATCGTGCATATTAGACCATGTAAATCGTCTGCCTTTCACAGGAAGTTCAAGCAGCCCCAAATGTCCAATATATTCATTGAAGATGAATATATCATTTACATCTCCACCAGGGAGATTTCTGTTGTCCAAGGATCTGATAAAGTTAAAATCACCCATTAACATCCAGTGATTGTCAAGGTCAATTTCCAAAGCATGCAACCACCTAAAAACTCTTTCTTCATCTCCCATTGGCAAGGGCCATATACATTGACTAGGACCCATTGCTCATTATTATGTGTGGAAGTGAAGCTGGTAATAATGCCAAAGGATTTCACCTCCACCAAAACACCCTGAAGAATGTCAGAACGCCAAACTACCAGAATGCCCCCAAACACCCCTCGAGAGGAAGATTCAATGAATTGGTCAAAATGAGGCAGGCAGATGTTTCGAATAGTAGCACGATCACAGCTCTCCAATTTAGTTTCTTGCAAGCATACAACAATGCACTGACTTTCAGCCACCTTCTCACTGACTGAACGCTGTCGAGCTTCAGAATTCAGCCCTTTGACATTCCAGCAAAGAACTTTCCAGCTATGATTGGGGAATGTATTCATGGATAAACGAAGAATAATAAGGGAAATAAAATATGAAACCTAATGTCGCATATTCATAGTCATTACAAATGATAAAACACAATTGTTTGTAGCTTAAGACATCCAGCACAAAAGGCAGCATAAAAAAGCAAATTTAACAGGCTTGTCAGACCTAACTAAAGAGGTTTGCATGAACATCATTAATCCTTGGAAGGAGAAGATTCCACCGTGGGATCCGCCATAATCTTCTCCGTAGTTAAGAGCATTGTATCAATTTCCAACTCCACACCCGCAGCTTGCAGAGCTCTGATTGGTCTGTGTGTGGAGGTGCTGCATCTATTCCTTGTTCCTCTTGCACTTCATTTTCCATCAAAGGAGCATGTGGTTTAGAGTTCCGTTGGGCCTTATCACTCATGGGCTTTGAGCGTGGCCTTTTCTTCCTAGGCTAATATGGTAGTTGTTCAAAAACTGTGTTTTTGAAGCCATCCAGTTTTGCTGCGCTCCTGGTGCATCGCCTAACAGAAGTGTCCACGTGGGGTACCCTCTTCTTTGCTTTTTCCTTCCTTGCACTAATTACAACATCAGATTCTATGGCACATAATTTAATATTGCCGGGGGAATATCCTCCCGCGAGTCAACATAAGCATCAACCTCAACTGGATCAGAGTTGGTATGGAACAAAGCCCTAGCCATCGACCTCCTAGCTGTAGCAACTAGCCTTCTAGCAGATGCATTTGATTGAGACACCAACAGAGACATTCTCTTCTCCACATCACGAGCAATGGACCAAGTACACTTGGAGTATACGATCACACCCAATGGCATAAAACTGATCAACCTGGGCACCTACATCACAGCAAAATCACCTACAAGAGTCTCGAAGGATCGTTTCCAAATCATCTCCGGGGGAAGAGATGGCCCTGCTACAACTCAGACCATACCAATAAAGAGCTGATGTTGGTCAATGATAGGTTGCTGGTATGGTATAATCTCTAGAGGATTAGCAGGAGGAGCAAACAGTATTGGTTCCTCAATGATTTGCACCTGTTGTTCGACAGAATCTGAACCTTCCGGTTGATCAATAACAATTCACACTTGATATTTCTCAGGTGCCGCGGGCTATGGAGAGACATTCAGATCCTCTTGGTTATCTCCCCAGATGGCATGACCCCAGCCCTCTAGCCAGCCCTCATTTGCATTGTCCTACACTGGCTGCTCTGGTGGAATAGGTGCCTCATTCCAGCCCAATTGAGGGAAAGGGGGAACACAAATGGCAGATTGTCAGGAATGAGATTCCTAGGAAGAGGATGTGGGTTTCCATCATTAGGCATTTACTTTTACATTTTATTTATCTACCACTATCAGAATTAATCCTTGCAAGTAACGAGTTCAAGGGGATTGACAACCCTCTTTCCTGTGTTGGGTGCAAGTGTTTGGTTCTTGTGCGTGCGAGTGCTGATGATGAGAGTTTGTTGATTCTCGTATTAGTTCGATAACCTTGGTTCTCACCAAGGGAAATATTTATTGCTACTATATTTCTGCACACTTCCTCTTTGGGGGCAAAACCTAACGCAGCTCACAAATAGCACTCCCCGGTTAATATCATCAATGACCTGGTTTGCATCATATGCTATGACAAGTTTGTTGATCTGAAGATCTTCAGCTAGACAAAGTGCTTCCCTGGATGCAATGGCCTCCATAGTCAAGGCATTATCTATTCCCGCAATTGTAGGGAAATGCTGCATGGGAAACAAAAAAATCCTACGCACACGCAAGATCTATCCATGGTGATGAGCATCTATGAGAGGGCGAGTGGATCTACATAACCTTGTAGATCGCTAAGCGGGAAGCATTAAGAAACACGTTTGATGTAGTCGAACATCTTCGCGATCCAAATCGCTAAGCGTCCCATGATCCCATCACAATCCATCTCGTGATCCAATCACGATCCGTCCTGCGATCACATCATGATCCGTCCCGCGATCAAATCACGAATCGTCTCGTGGTCATGATCATGGCCCTTCCGATCTAGCGTCGAACGGACGGCACCTCCGCGTTTAGCACACATATAGCTCAATGACGATATCTGCCTTCTTGATCCAGAAAGAGAGAGCGGAGAGGTAGATGAGTTCTCCGGCAGCGCGACAGCGTGGCGGCGATGGTGGTGGAACTATTCCGGCAGGGCTTCGCCTAAGCACTGCCGAACTAGACTAGAGGAGAAAACTGATCTAGATGAATTAGAGGGGGCATGTGGCAATTAGGGTTAGCTCCTCCCTCTAAATCCTCTACTATATATAGGAGGTAGGGAGGGAGGAGGCAGCCTCAAACCTTCAAGGTTTGGTCGAAATTGGAGGTGGAGGAGTCCTAGTCCAATCCTATTAGGAGTAGGATTCCTCCTTTCCACTTGGAAACTCTTTCCACCTCTCCACCTTTTGGGTTTTTCGCACTCCTAGCCGCATGGGCCTTAGTGGGGACTTAGTCCAGCCCACCAGGGGCTGGTTTGAATCCTCCCACAGCCCATGAGGTCCTTCGGGTCGAGACACCCCTCCCGATGGTCCCCCAACACCCTCCCGACACTCCCAGTACAATACCGATGAGCCCGAAACTTTTCCGGTGACCAAAACAGGACTTCCTATATATCAATGTTTACCTCCGGACCATTGCGGAGCTCCTCGCGATGTCCGGGACTCCGAACAACCTTCGTTCACCACCATACATAACTCTATACTACTGAAACGTCACCGAACCTTAAGTGTGCAGACCCTGCGGGTTCGAGAACTATGTAGAGATGACCGAGACACCTCTACGGGAAATAACCAATAGCGGGACCTGGATGCCCATATTGGTTCCTACATATTCTACGAAGATCTTTATCGGTTGAACCTCTATGTCAAGGATTCACTTAATCACGTATGTTGTTCCCTTTATTCTTCGGTATGTTACTTGCCCCAGATTCGATCGTCAGCATCTCCATACCTAGTTCAATCTCTTTACCGGCAAGTCTCTTTACTCGTTACATAATATAAGATCCCGTTGCTAACACTTTAGTCACATTGCTTGCCAGGCTTGTTGTGATGTTGTGTTACCGAGTGGGCCCTGAGATACTTCTTTGTCACACAGAGTAACAAATCCAAGTCTTAATCCATGCCAACCCAACAGACACCCTTGGAGATACCTGTACAACACCTTTATAGTCACCCAGTTACGTTGCAACGTTTGATACACACAAGGTACTCCTCTGGTGTCAGTGAGTTGCATGATCTCATGGTCATAGGAACAAATACTTGACATGCAGAAAACTGTAGCAATAAACTGACATGATTATATGCTACGTTTATTTGGGTCTTGTCCATCACATCATTCTCCTAATGATGTGATCCCATTATCAAATGACATCTCATGTCCATGGCTCGGAAACCTTAACCATCTTTGATCAACGAGCTAGTCTATTAGAGGCATACTAGGGACATGGTGTTGTCTATGTATCCACACATGTATCTGAGTTTCCGATCAATACAATTCTAGCATGGATAATAAACGATTATCATGAACAAGGAAATATGATAATAACTAATTTATTATTGCCTCTAGGGCATATTTCCAATAGTCTCCCACTTGCACTAGAGTCAATAATCTAGTTCACATCACTATGTGATTCACATTGTTATGAATCTAACACCCAAATGAGTTCCGGGGCTCGATCATGCTTTGTATGTGAGAGAGGTCTTTTAGTCAATGGATCTGTGACATTTAGATCCGTGTGTACTTTGCAAATCTCTATGTCATACTATAAACACTGCTATCATGCTCCACTTGGAGCTATTACAAATGGCTACTCCACTATACAAATCCCTACTCCACTATACAAATTGCTACTAAGGGTCATCTGGATTGGTGTTAAAGCTTGCATCGACGTAACACTTTACGACGAACTCTTTATCACCTCCATAATCGAGAAACATCTCCTTAGTCCTCTGGTTACTAAGAATAATTTTGACTGACGTCCAGTAATCCACTCCTGGATTACTCTTGTACCCCTTGACAGACTTAAGGCACACACAGGTGCGGTACACAACATGGCATACTATATAAAGCATATGGCTAAGGCACAGGGGAGAACGTTCGTCCTTTCTCTTTCTTCTACCGTGGTCAAGCTTTGAGTCTCACTCAACTTCACACCCTACAAATCGGGCAAGAACTCTTTGTTTGACTGATCCATTTTGAACTCTTTCAAAATCTTGTCAAGGTATGTACTCATTGAAAGTCTTATCAGACGTCGTGATCTATCTCTATAGATCTCGATACCCAACAATTAAGTAGCTTTATCCAAGTCTTCCTTTGAAAAACTCTTTTCAAACAACCCTTTATGCTTTCCAGAAATTCTACATCATTTCCGATCAACAATATGTCATCCACATATGCTTATCAGAAATTCTATAGTGCTCCCACTCACTTTATTGTAAATACAAGTTTCTCATAAACTTTGTATATACTCAAAAACTTTGATCACCTTATCAAAGCGTATATTCCAACTCCAAGATGCTTGCTCTAGTCCATAGAAGGATTGCTGGAGCTTGCACACCTTTTAGCATCCTTAGGACTAACAAAACCTTCTGGTTGTGTCACATACAACCTTTCCTCAAGTAAACCGTTAAGGAAACGATGTTTTGACATCCATCTGCCAGATTTCATAATTTAAAAATGCAGCAGCTGCTAACATAATTCCAATAGACTTTAGCATCACTACGAGTGAGAAAGTCTCATCGCAGCCAACTCCTTGAACTTTGTCGGAAACTTCTTTGCGACAAGTTGAGCTTTATAAATGGTTACATTTACCATCAGCGTCTGTCTTCATCTTAAAGGTCCATTTGTACTCAACGACCTGCCGTCCATTGAGCAAGTCTACCAAAGTCTATACTTCGTTTTCATACATGGATCCTTTCTCGGATTTCATGGCCTCTAACCATTTGTCGAAATCCAGGCCCATCATCACTTCTCCATAGTTCGTAGGTTCATTGTTGTACAACAACATGACCTCTAAGACAGGGTTGATGTACCACGCAGGATTAGTACACGTCCTTGTCAACCTACAAGGTTTGATAGTAACTTGATCCGAAGCTTCACGATCATCATCATTAACTTCCTCCTCAACTGATGTGGATTCACAGAAACATCTTTCTATGCTGCGCTACTCTATGGCTGAAACAAAGGTTCAACAACCTCATCAAGTTCTATCTTCCTCCCACTCAATTATATTGAGAGAAACTCTTTCTCGAGAAAGGACCCAGTTTTAGCAACAAACACTTTGTACTCGAATCTGAGATAGAAGGTATACCCAACTGTTCTTAGGGTATTCTATGAAGATGCATTTTTCCACTTTGGATTCGAACTTATCCGACATAAGTGTCGCATTCCCAAACTCTAAGAAATGACACCTTAGGTTTCTGCCAAACCATATGGTGTCATCTCAACGGATTTAGATGGTGCCCCTTTTCAAGTGAATGTAGTTGTCTCTAATGCATAACCCCAAAATGATAGTGGCAAAAATGATAAGAGACATCATAGTACGCACCATATCCAATAAAGCACGACTATGACGTTCGAACACACCATCACACTATGGTGTTCTAGGTGGCGTGAGTTGTGAAACAAGTTTTCACATTGTCTTAAGTTGTATACCAAACTCGTAACTCAGATATTCACCTCCATGATCATATCGTAGACATTTTATCTTCTCGTCACGATGATTTGAAACTTCACTCTGATTCCGCTTGAACTTTTCAAACGATTCAGACTTGTGTTTCATTAAGTAAATATACACTATATCTACTCAAATCATTAGTGAAGGTAAGAAACTAACGATATCCACCGCATGCTACAACACTCATTGGACCGTATACATCAACATGTATCATTTCCCATAAGTCACTTGCCCGTTCCATCAAGCCAGAAAATGGGGGTTTAGTCATCTTGCCCATGAGGCATGGTCCGCATGTCTCAACCGATTCGAAATTGAATGAGTTCAAAGATCCATCAACATGGAGTTTTTCATTCGATTTATACCAATATGACATTTAGTGGCAGTGTCACAAGTATGTGGTACTATCATTATTAACTTTGTATCTTTTGGCATCAATGTTATGAACATCTGTGTTACTACGATCAAGATTCAACAAACCATTCTCATTGGGTGCATGACCATTGAAGGTATTATTCATGTAAACAGAATAACCATTATTCTCTAACTTAAATGATCAACCTTGGAGATATTTCCAACACACATCATCACCTCACCCTTAGCTAGTCTCTGTTTATTTCGTAGCTTTTATTTCGAGTTACTAACATTTAGCAATCAAACTAGTATCCAATACCCAGGTGCTACTAGGAGTACTAGAAAGGTACACATCAATAACACGTATATCAAATATACTTCCGTCGATGTTGCCAGCCTTCTTAACTACCAAGTATCTAGGGTTGTTCTGCTTCAGCGACCGTTCTCCTCATAATAGAAGCACTTAGTCTTGGGTTTGGGTTCAACTTTGGGTTGCTTCACTGGAGCAGCAACTGACTTGCCATCCATGAAGTTTCCCTCCTTACCCTTTCCCTTTTCGAAACTAGTGGTTTCACTAACCATCAACACTTGATGCTCCTTCTTGATTTCTACCTTCACGGTGTCAAATATCTCGAATAGCTCAAGGATCATTATTAACATCCGTGGCATTTTATAGTTCATCATGAAGCTCTAGTAGCTTAGTGACAGTGACTTGGAGAACTATATCAATCACTATCTTATCTGGAAGTTCAACACCCACTCGATTCAAGTGAGTGTAGCACCCAGACAATCTGAGCACATGCTCAACAATTGAGTTATTCTCCTTCATCTTGGAGGCAAAGAATCTTGTTGGAGGTCTCATATATCACAACATGGGCACGGACTTGTAATCCCAATTTCAGCTCTTAGAACATCTAATATGTTCCATGATGTTCGAAATGTTTTGGAGCCTCAATTCTAAGCCGTAATGCATGACGCACTAAAATATCAAGTAGTCATCAGAACGTGCCTGTCAGATGTTCACAACATCTACATACGACGCTAGAGGGGGTGGCACACCAAGCGATGCATTAAGGACATAAGCCTTCTATGCAGTAATGAGGACAATCCTCAGATCACGGACCCAGTCCGCAATATTGCTACCATCATCTTTCAACTCTATTTCTCTAGGAACATATAAAAATTCAAGGGAGCTACATCGTGAGCTAGTAATCTACAACATAATTTTCAAAGACACTACTAACTATGTTCATGATAATGAGTTCAATTAATCATATTACTTAAGAACTCCCACTAAAATTGACATCCCTCCAGTCATTCGAGTAATTCATGAGACAAATTCACCAACTCAAGTCCGATCATCATGTGAGTTGAGGTGGTTTCAATGGTGAACATCATCATGTTGATCATATCTACTATATGACTCATGTCCGACCTTTCGTTCTCTTGTGTTCCGAGGCCATGTCTGTACATGCTAGGCTTGTCAAGTTTAGCCCGAGTGTTCTACACGTGCAACACTAGCTTGCACCTGTTGTATGTGAATGTAGAGTCTATCACACCCGATTATCACATGGTGTCTCGACACGACAAACTTTCGCAATGGTGCACACTCGGGGAGAACATAATTCACCTTGAAATTTAAGTGAGGGATCACCTTATAATGCTACCGTTGTCCTGACCAAAACAAGGTGCATAAAATAGTTAACATCACATGCAAATCATAAGTGACATGATATGGCCATGAACTTGTGCTTTGGATCTCCATCTTTAAAGCACTGGCATGATCTCCATCGTCACCATCATTACACCATGATATCCATCATCTTGATCTCCATCAACATGTCGCCATCGGGGTTGTCTCATCCACCATGCTTCTACTACTATTGCTACCGCTTAGCGATAATGTAAAGCATTACATAGCACTTAATGATTGACACACAGGTCATACAATAATTAAAGACAACCCTATGGCTCCTACCGGTGTCCGTACTCATCGACATGCAAGTTGTGATATTCTATACAATACATGATTATCTCATACATCACATATATCTCATCATGTAATTGGCCATATCACATCACATCCTACCCTGCAAAAACAAGTTAGACGTCCTCTAATTGTTGTTGCAAGTTTTACGTGCCTGCTGCGGGTATCTAGCAAGAACAATTCTCACCTACGCAAAACCACAACGGTGATACATAAATTGCTTTTCAACCTTCTCAAGAACCGCCTTTGTCGAATCCGATCCAACTAAAGTAGGAGAAACAGACACCCGCCGACCATCTTTGTGTAACAAAGTTACACGTTAGTCGATGGAACCGGTCTCTTGTAAGCGTACGAGTAAGGTTGGTCCAGGACGCTTCATCCCACAATACCGCTGAACCAAAACACAACCAAGGGAGGAAGCAATCTAAGCATCAACGCCCACAAACTCTTTGTTTTCTACTCGAGATCTCATCTACAGATAAACCTAGATCATGATGCCACCATTGGGGAACATTGCATGGGAAACAAAAAATTTCCTATGCACACGCAAGATGTATCCATGGTGATGAGCATCTATGAGAGGGAGAGTGAATCTACATACCCTTGTAGATCGCTAAGGGGAAAGTGTTAAGAAACACAGTTGATGTAGTCGAACGTCTTCACGATCCAAATCGCGGAGCGTCCCGTGATCCCATCACGAACCATCTCGCGATCCAATCACGATCCGTCCTGTGATCACATCATGATCCGTCCCACGATCAAATCACGAATCGTCTCGTGGTCATGATCACGGTCCTTCCGATCTAGCGACGAACGGACGGCACCTCTGCGTTCATCACACGTACATCTCGATGACGATCTCCGCCTTCTTGATCCAGCAAGAGATAGCAGAGAGGTAGATGAGTTCTCCGGAAACGCCACGGCGTGCCGGCGATGGTAGTGGAACTATTCTGGCAGGGCTTCGCCTAAGCACCGCCAAACTAGACTAGAGGAGAAAACCGATCTAGATGAATTAGAGGGAGCACGTGGCAATTAGGGTTAGCTCTTCCCTCTAAATCCTCTAGTATATATAGGAGGGAGGGGAGGAGGCAGCATGGGCCTTAGTGGGGGCTTAGTCCAGCCCACCAGGGGCTGGTTTGACTCCTCCTACAGCCCATGAGGTCCTTTGGATCGAGACACCCCTCTCGATAGTCCCCCGGCATCCTCCCAGCACTCCCGGTACACTATCGATGAGCCCAAAACTTTTCCAGTGACCAAAATAGGACTTCCTATATATCAATCTTTACCTCCGGACCATTCCAGAGCTCCTCGCAAAGTCTGGGATCTCATCTGGGACTCCGAACATCCTTTGGTCACCACCATACATAACTTTATACTACCGAAACGTCGCCGAACCTTAAGTGTGCAGACCCTGTGGGTTCGAGAACTATGTAGACATGACCAAGACACCTCTACGGTAAATAAACAATTGCGGGACCTGGAAGCCCATATTGGTTCCTACATATTCTATGAAGATCTTTATTGGTTGAACCTCTATGTCAAGGATTCAGTTAACCCCGTATGTTGTTCCCTTTGTTCTTCGGTATGTTACTTGCCCGAGATTCGATCGTCGGCATCTCCATACCTAGTTCAATCTCGTTACTGGGAAGTCTCTTTACTCGTTACATAATACAAGATCCCATGGCTAACACTTTAGTCACATTGTTTGCAAGGCTTGTTGTCATCTTGTATTACCGAGTGGGCCCTGAGATACATCTCCATCACACGGAGTAACAAATCCCAGTCTTGATCCATGCCAACCCAACAAACACCCTTGGAGATACCTGTACAACACCTTTATAGTCACCTACTTATGTTGCAACGTTTGATACACACAAGGTACTCCTCCGGTGTTAGTGAGTTGCATGATCTCATGGTCATAGGAACAGATACTTGACATGCAGAAAACTGTAGCAATAAACTGACACGGTCATATGCTACGTTTATTTGGGTCTTGTCCATCACATCATTCTCCTAGTGATGTGATCCCGTTATCAAATGACATCTCATGTCCATGTCTAGGAAACCTTAACCATCTTTGATCAACGAGCTAGTCTATTAGAGGCATACTAGGGACATGGTGTTTTCTATGTATCCACACATGTATCTGAGTTTCCGATCAATACAATTCTAGCATGGATAATAAACGATTATCATGAGAAAGGAAATATGATAATAAATAATTTATTATTGCCTCTAGGGCATATTTCCAGCAGCAATGGCCAAAGATGAACTGCCTAGATAGTTCCCATTGCCATCCCGATAAGCTGTCGCTGCCGAACCTCCTCTGCCTCTTCTGATACGAGCATCAAAATGTATTTTTAACAAAATTTGGTGGTGGTGCCTTCGGCCGCTTCTGCACTTGCACTCCCAGGTTGACATTGGTTATATCTGTCACCCTTGGAACCTTGACAATAATAATGTCGAGCTCCTATATGAATCTTCCTATGAAGGCATGTATAGTGTGAGGTCTTTGGAAGATTCCTTCATGTAATGCCTTTCTTCGAGATGAACGAATGGCCTAGAGAGTAGCAACTAGTTTTACAAAAATAGCATGCGACAGTGCATCCATCTGAGTAAAAACCAGTGCTTGGGATTGGGGTAGTTTTTCCGCAACCAGAGCCCACGCGCAACACGAAATAGTGCATTCAAGCAAGGTATGCCATCAAGATAGAGGTGCTCCACAAAGGCACACACACTCGAATGAGTCATGTTACGGTGAGCCCTAGCATCTCACTTCTTCTTCGGTAAAACCCCCTTAAACACATCAATGAAGGAGATCTCTGCGTACCCCTTCGTAATAAACGATAGGATGGTCTTTTTTAAAATACGTCGCATTCCGGGTCCGTCATGGGCCGGCCCAACAATGAGTGTCCACTATAGCACAGATCAAAAATCCAAAAAACCATGCCTCTAAAGGGCTTCGAACCTTGGAACTCCAATGGTTGTAAACTAGTTGATAACCAGTAGGACCTCCAACTTCGGTGATAAATAAGTAGCATGGTCTATTATCACCTAGAATTGACATACCATACCCATAAAAATAAAGTAGTATAGCTGGACACTATAGCGAACCAACCGAGTATTTTTAAAGCTAATGCGTTTTTTATAGCTCAAAAAAACTAGTGCGGTTTTCCAGTTTTTGAAATATATTTGAAAACACGAATGTTTCTCAAAATGCGATTTTTTTTTAAAAATCGATCTTCTTTTGGAAACACAAACAATTTTTCAATACCTCAACCCTTTTTATGAATAATAAAACATTTTTTAATTTTTGAATATTTTTCAAATTTAATAACATTTTTCCAAACTTGTTAGCATTTTTTTGGAAGTGCCAATTTTCTTCATAAAGACAAATAATTCAAAAATATGCAAACATTTTCTTGAAAACGTGAATAATTTTTTAAAATTTAAGAATATTTTTTGAATATGTGAACACTTTTTTTCAAATTTACGAGCATTATTTCATAACACAAACATATTTTTCAAATTTGCGATTATTTTTCAAATTTAGTAACATCTTAGGGAACATTTTATATTTTCTTGGACCTAAGCATTTTTTCTTTTCTATTTTTTTTTGTTTTTCTTCTATTTTTTAGTTAATTAATTTTTATGAAATTGTTTGGAATACTAGAAAATGTTCTTCTTTTCAAATAATCTTTAAAATTTTAAAGAATGAATGTTCTCGAATTTCGCAAAATGTTTCAGTTTTCGAATATTTTCTTCACAAATCTAGGAAATCTTTGTGTTTCAAAATAAAGATGATAAATTATAAAAATTACGTGGTTTGTAATTTTTGTTCAAAGTTTTCATAAATTATTGGTAATTTTTTAAAAAATTTGGAAGTAGTGTTCAAACTTGTAAAAGTTTCAACAATTTGAAATTCGAAAATTTTGATAAATTTCTTGAAATGGTTAGGACAGAAGAAGATGTTCATGTTGATTGATAATGACAAAAAATGTTAATAATAGAAGCATTCAAATTAGGCAAAAAGGTACATGGTCACACATGCACCCGTTTGACATAGTCTCACACACTCCTTTCATGGTGTTTTTTTACTACACATAAATGACCCCAACTTTTTGTAATAGCCTGGCACAGACATATGATATATCCATGCCATGTTTGAACGACTTTCGACATCGTTTACATGTCGTAGCAAGTATGTCCATTTGTCGTCCGTTTTACACCGAGAAAACTCAAAAAAATACAAAACTTGTGAAAAAAACCAAATAACTTGGCATGACGCCTTGAATTGATCAAAGAAGTTGGTGGAAAAAATTAAGGTCATTTGATGGATGGCCTCCATTGAACATAGTCTATTTCTAGCCATCCTTAAAATGACCCCCACTTTTGCAAGAAGGTGGGCATGGCTATGGTAGACATTCATGCTGGGTTTGGATGGCTTTTGACATCGTATGCAAGTTGCGACACATACGGTCATTTATGACCTTTTTTAACCGAGAAAACTGACGAAAACCCAAAACTTGACGAAAACCTAAACAATTTGGCATGATGCCTTTAATTGGTTATACAAAGCCACAAATAATGGGGCCATTTAAAGGGATGTTGAGAAACGAGGTGCTCCCAAATGGACCCTTCTATCATATCCTAACACTCTCCATTCAACATCGTGTTTCTTTGGAAATCTCATGACCGACCCCAACTTTTGCAACAAGGTGGGCATTCCCATGTTAGGCATCCGTGCCTGATTTGAATGGCTTCCGACACTGTATGCACAGTGCAACATGTTCTACCACTAATCAACCTTTTTTCACCGAGAAAACTCCAAACAATACAAAACTTGTCAAATACCCAAGCAACTTGCCATCATGCCTTGAATTGGTCATAAAAAAGACCATAAAGAAATGGTGTCATATCAAGGATGTCGAGAAACAACGTGCTCTTAAACAAAGCCTACTGGCCTACCTGAACACCATTCATTCAACATGGTCCATTTTTGTACATTCTTGAAATGACCCCATTTTTTGCCACCAGGTGGGCACTCCCATGGTAGGCACTCATGTCAGATTTGAACGATTTTCTACACCGTATGCAATTCGTGACACGTCCGGCCATATTTCGGCCTTTTCTCATGGAGAAAACTTTAGAAAATAAAAAGCTTGTCGAAAACAAATATAACTTGTCATGGTGCCTTGAATTGGTAATACATGACAATGAAAAAATTAGATCCATTTCAAGGATGTAAAAAAATAACGTGCTCTCAGACGAACCCTTCTGGTCTACCCAAAAACCCTCGGTTGAACATGATATATTAGTGGACATCCTTTAAGTTGCATCAACTTTTCCTACCAGGTGGACATGTTGGAAATATGCCCTAGAGGCAATCATAAATTGGTTATTATTATATTTCCTTGTTCATGATAATCGTTTATTATCCATGCTATAATTGTATTGCTTGGAAACAAAATACATGTGTGGGTATATAGACAACACTGTGTCCCTAGTATGCCTCTAGTAGACTAGCTCATTGAGCAAAGATGGTTAAGGTTTCCTGACCATAGACATGAGATGTCATTTGATAACGAGATCACATCATTAGGAGAATGATGTGATGGACAAGACCCAAACTATAAATATAGCATATGATCGTGTTAGTTTATTGCTATAGTTTTCTGCATGTCAAGTATCTGTTCCTATGACCATGAGATAATGCAACTCACTGAAACCGGAGGAGCACCTTGTGTGTATCAAACATCACAACGTAACTGGGTGACTATAAAGGTTATCTATAGGTATCTCCGAGGGTGTCTATTGAATTGGCATGGATCAAGATTGGGATTTGTTACTCCATGTGACAGAGAGGTATCTGAGGGCCCACTCGGTAATACCACATCACAATGATCCTTGAAAGCAAAGTGACTAAAGAGTTAGCCGCAGGATCTTGTATTATAGAACAAGTAAAGAGACTTGCCGGTAACGATATTGAACTAGGTATAGAGATACCGACGATCGAATCTTGGGAAATTAACATACGAAAAAACAAAGGGGACATCATACGGGATTAACTGTATCCTTGACATAGCGGTTCAACCAATAATGATCTTCGTAGAATATGTAGTAACCAATATGGGCATCCATGTCCCGCTATTAGTTATTGACCATAGAGGTGTCTCGATCATGTCTACATAGTTCTCGAACCCGCATGGTTTGCACACTTAATGTTCGGTGACGTTTCGGTAGTATTGAGTTATGTATGTTCGTGGCCAAAGGTTTTTTAGAGTCTTGGATGAGATCCTAGACGTCACAAGGAGCTCAGGAATGGTCTGGAGGTAAAGATTGATATACAGGAAGTCCCATTTTGGTCACAGGAAAAGTTTCGGGCACTTCAGTAGTGTACCTAGAGTGCTAGGAGGGTTCCGAGGGACCACCGGGAGAGGCCACCTGCGCCGGGAGGCCACATGGGCCTGAGGGGTGGTGCACCAGCCCTTAGTGGGCTGGGAAAACTAGCACCAAGAGGCCCATGCGGCTAGAGGAGGAGATAATGAAAAAAGGTGGAGATAGGAAGGAATAGCACTCCTTCCTAATATATGAATCACTTCCTAGTAGGTAGTGGATTGGATTCCTCCTTGCCTGGTTCGTCCGGCCCCTAGGGGAAACCCTAGGGAGGCTGAGTCCTCCCCCTCACTCCTATATATACTAGAGGATTTTGAGGGCAGACCCAACCCTAATTGCCACGTGTTGCCCTCTTCTTCATCTAGATCTGTTCTCCACTAGATCGTATCGGTTGTGCTTGGTGAAGCCCTGCCGGGACAGCGCCACCACCACAGCCACCATGCCGTTGTGCTAGCGGAGAACTCATCTACCTCTCCGCTCCCTCTTGCTAGATCAAGAAGGCGGAGATCGTCGTCGAGTTGTACGTGTGCTGAACATGGAGGTGTCGTCCATTCGACACTAGATTGGAAGGACCGTGATTGGATCACGGGACGGATCATGATGGGATCGCGGGACGGCTTGTGATTTGGATCGCGAAGACGTTTGACCACATCAACCACATTTCTTAACGCTTCCACTTAGAAATCTACAAGGGTATGTAGATCCACTCTCCCTCTTATAGATGCTCATCACTATGGATAGATCTTGCATGTGCATAGGAATTTTTTTGTTTCCCATACAACGTTCCCAACAGTGGCATCATGAACTAGGTCTACGCGTATATGAGATCACGAATAGAACACAATGGAGTTTGTGGGTGTTGATATTCAGATTGCTTCCTCCCATGGTCTTTTCTTTATTCAGCGGTATTGTGGTATGAATCGTCCCGGACCAACCTTACTTGTACGCTTACGAGAGACCGGTTCCATCGATTGACATGTAACTTTGTTGCATAAAGATGGCTAGCGGGTGTCTGTCTCTCCTACTCTAGTTGGTTTAGATTTTACAAAGGTGGTCCTTGAGAAGGTCGAATAGCAATTAGGGTATTACCGTTGTGGTTTTTGCGTAGGTGAGAATTGTTCTTGCTAGATACCCATATTAGCCAGGTAAAATATGCAACAATAATTAGAGGACGTCTAACTTGTTTTTGCAAGGTATGTTGTGATATGATATGGCCAATTACATGATGAGATATATGTGATGTATGAGGTAATCATGTTTTGTATAGAATATCACGACTTGCATGAAGATGAGTACGGAAACCAGAAGGAGCCATAGGGTTGTCTTTAAATATTGTATGACTTGTGTGTCAATCATTAAGCGCTATGTAATGATTTACTTTATTGCTAAGAGGTAGCAATAGTAGTAGAAGCATGGTGGGCAAGACAACCCCGATGTCGACACGTTGATGGATATCAAGATGATGGAGATCATGGTGTCATGCTAGTGATGATGGATATCATGCCGGAGCTTTGAAGATGGAGATCAAAAGCACAAGTTCATGGCAAGATCATGTCACTTATGATTTGCATGTAACTTTAATCCTTTTATGCACCTTGTTTTCCTTAGGACGATGGTAGCATTATAAGGTCAATCCTCAATAAAATTGTGTTCTCCCCGAGTGTGCACTGTTGTGAAACTTCATCTTGTCGAGACACCACATGATGATCGGGTGTGATAGACTCTACGTTCACATACAACGGGTGCAAGCCAGTGTTGCATGTGCAAAACACTCGGGTTAAACTTGACGAGCCAATCATGTACAGACATGGCCTCGGAACACAGGATATCAAACGGTCGAACATGAGTCATATAGCAGATATGATCAACATGATGATGTTCACCATTGAAACCACCTCAACTCACGTGATGAACGGAGTTGAGTTGGTGAATTTGGATCATGTAACACTCGGATGACCAAAGGGATGTCAATTTGAGTGGGAGTTTTTGAGTAATATGATTAACTAAACTTCTTAACATGAAAATAGCCTAAAGTTGTCTTTGCAAAGTCATGTTGTAGATCAATAGCTCTTGTTGTAGCTTCCCAGTTTTTAATACGTTCCTAGAGAAAATAGAGTTGAAAGATAATGGTAGCAATTATGCGGACTAGGTCCATGATCAGACGATTGTCCTTAGTTGCTACACAGAAGGCTTATATCCTTGATGCACCGCTCGGTGCGCCACCCCCTCAAACATCGTTTGTAGATGTCGTGAACATATGACAGGCTCGGTCTGATGACTACTTGATAGTTCAGTGTGTCATGCATTGCGGCTTAGAATTGAGGCTCCAAACGTTCTGAACGTCACGGAACATATGAGATGTTCTAACAGTTGAAATTGGGATCTCAGGCTCATTCCCGTGTTGAGAGGTATGAGACCTCCAACAAGATTCTTTGTCTGCAAGATGAAGGAGAATAGCTCAATCGGTGAGCATGTGCTCAAATTGTCTGGGTACTACAATCGCTTGAATCGAGTGGGAGTTGACTTTCCAGATAAGATAGTGATTGATATAGTTCTCCAAATCAATGTCTCTAAGCTACTAGAGCTTCATGATGAACTATAAAATGCCAAGGATGGAAACAATGATCCCTGAGCTATTCGTGATGTTTTACATCACGAAGGTAGAAATCAAGAAGGAGCATGAAGTGTTGAAACCACTAGTTTCAAGAAGGGCAAGGGCTAGGAGGGAAACTTCATGGATGGCAAGTCAGTTGCTGCTCCAGTGAAGAAACCCAAGGTCAAACCTGAGACTAAGTGCTTCTATTATGAGGAGAACGGCCGCTGAAGCGGAACAACCCTAGATACTTGGTAGATAAGAAGGCTGGAAACGTCAATAGAAGTACAATTGATATACGTGTTATTGATGTGTACCTTGCTAGTACTCCTAGTAGCACCTGGGTATTGGATACCGGTTCGGTTGCTAAATGTTAGTAACTCAAAATAAAAGCTACGAAATAAACGAAGGCTAACTAAGGGTGAGGTGACAATGAGTGTTGGAAGTGTTTCCAAAGTTGATATGATCACTGTCGGGGATACACAAAGTAGGTAGGCCCATGAAGGGTTGAAATATCATAGAAGCATGGGTCCACATGTAACATGGGTCCAGACAAATACATACATACTATTCATTCGGACAAGCAACGTCCCATCCACTCTGATGACAGTCGACCACTCGACATATGACCCACTCGGATATGCGAAGACTAACAGTCAACAGGGCAGTCAGAGCATCATCGGAGGTTTCATATTGGGATGACATTATGGCATCAATGCCTCATCTTGTAACATAGGAGGTGAGGGGGTGGCGCACTCTATATATGCCACCCCCACCACATAGCCCAGGGGGCTCCTTCTTCTCCCTTCCCTCTCTCTCAAATACACCATGTAACTCTCTGTTCATGAAAAATAAGCAAAGCCTCTTCGGAGCACGAGACGTAGGGTTGTTATCTCCATCGTGAGAGGCCCGAACTCGCTAAAACCACCGTGTCACCCATTTGCATCTCAATAGATCATGCTCCGTTATCCTACCCCTCTCTAATGTCGGAATCGTTCCCATGACATATGGCGTCCACCATGGGGCATGGCGTCTATCGAGCCATGATGCACATGGATTTTTCTTCAATCTTGAGCAACCCAAGCTTTTCTGGGATGATCTTTCGAAGATCAAACAATCATCATATTTTGGCTATTAGAGTTTTCAGCCATCACATCACCTACGAGAAGGAAAAATACTCATACAATAGGATCGGGGAGCACACGAGTTCATGCGGCCCTCATGCAGCATCGATCACTGCCTCAGCTCCCGGACATTAAAGCGACATCATCGTCTCCAGTCTCATCTGCGTCGCCAACATCGCGCTCCGACGCGCGAATGCAGGGGTCGTTCGCCGTCTCCGCCTTATCTACAGCGTCGTCGTCTTCTCAGGCCTCGTTCGCGTCGCGCTCCGGCGCACGAATACCGGCACCGTCCGCCGTCTCCATCTCATCTGCATCGCCATCGTCGTCTTCGTCCTCGTCCATGTCGACAACGCTGCACTCCGGCGCATGACCGCCGGTGTCGTCAGCCATCTTCACCTCATCTGCGGTGCCGTCGTCGTCTCTGGCCTCGTTCGCGTCACGCTCTAGCGCACGAATATCGGCACCGTCCGCCGTCTTCACCTCATTTGTGCCGCCGTCGTCCTCTCGGGCCTTGTTCGTGTCGCACTCCAGCGCACGAATACAGGCACCGTTCGCCGTCTTCGCCTCATTTGTGCCGCCGTCATCGTATTCATCCCCGTTTGTGTCGACAACGCCGCACTTCGGTGCACGAACGCCGGTGTCGTCAGCCATCTTCATCTCGTCTGTCGCACCGTCGTCGTCTCCGGCCTCGTTCGCATCTCGCTCCAGCGTGCGAATACCGGCACCGTCCGCCATCTCCGCCTCATCTGCGTCGCCATCGTCGTCTTCATCCTCGTTCGTGTGAACAATGCCGCACTTCGGCGCACGAACGCCGGTGTCGTCAGTCGTCTTCATCTCGTCCGTGACGCCATGAGCCGTCTTCATCCTCGTCCGCATCGCTAGCGTCGCGCTCCGGCGCACAAACGCCGGTGGTCAATGCCTTCTTCGGCCTCGTTCGCATCACCGATGCCGCGTTCACACTCATGGGCACTGGCGCCATCCATCCCATCGATGTCTCCAACCTTGTTCCCGACGAGTTCATTGCTTAACATGGCCGCGAGATCGGTTCAGGCTGGCACCCACGGCAACAAATGAATGAGCCGTGGAAGATGGAAACTTCCATGGAAGGAAACTTTTGGTTCCTAGTTGTATCTACACCCTATATGGGATTTTTTAGCAATTCAATAAAAAGTCAAAAAATTCTGAATATATTTTTTTAATAGATTTGACCTTTCATTGTACTTGATGGAAAAATTCCATAAAAAGAAAATTATACTTTGACTCTTCTTAAAAAAACAAATTTTCAGTCAAAATAGCATGAATAGTGACCTACGATAGCAAATAAATTTTGTCTTTTTTGCCCAGAAATCAATGTTGATTCTTTTGTCATGAAAATGTATATACTAGTGCAAAAAAAGTCAAGTTTAATCTAAAAATACTTCTGAACTATTATGATTTTCTATTGAATTATTAAAAAAAATTCCATATAGAATGCATATACAACCAGAAACCAAAATGTATTTCCTAAACTTTCATGCGGTTAATTCTTCCTTAATTAGCACTAATGCCTCTTGCATGCGGTACAGGTTCCATACGTGGGCACTCGACTTGATTATTAATTGCATGGGCGTCCTCGTCAAGCGGGAACTGCATGTAAGAAAAATCGGAAGGACGGCTCCCACCAGTGTGGAACTCCGGTGGCTCCGCTCAGTCAATGTATAATCGCTTTATTAAGCGCCTCATCGGGTGAGGATTTCTAGCATTAGTTTCTTAATTACTGCAGCCAAAACTTCCGTCACACTGTTTCACGAACGGTTAATTGTGCATGCATGCATGCATAACCATCCATGGTCTATGGTTGTGTAGCTATGCTTGCTACTAACTTACAGGGTCATTTTCCATTATCGTCCTCGGACAACAGTTTATTCGGGCACACCCTCCATTCAAGCTACTAACATGATGACATATAGATGAACCAACATGCAATGATTTGGCCATCCCACATGTCGCTATTCAGCTAAACGTATCTTCATCACTCGACGGTCATGTACGCCGTCGCTTAGCTGTACGTGTATTCATCATCCGACAATCATGTATGCGGTCGCGCAATTATACACACCGTCATCATTCGGCAGCTCCGCGTATCGTCACATGGCGAAATAAGTCTTCGTCGCTCGACAACTCCACACATCGCCACTCGGCGAGACGCTCCTTTGCGCCCTCGGAGGAACGCTCCTTCATCACTCGGTCGCTCCGCACACTGCCACCCTTCTGGACGCGTCGTCGTCACTTGGCAGCTCCACACATCGCCACTAGCGAGATGCTCCTTCGTCACTCGATAACTCCGCGCGCCGTCACTCTTCTGGACGCGTCATCGTCACTCGACAGCTCCGCGCATCGTCACTTGGCGAGACGCTCCTTCGTCACTCGGTAGCTCCGTGCATCGCCACTCGGCGAGGCGCACCTTTGCACCGTCACTTGTTGAGACAAGTCTTTGTCACTCGGCAGCTCCGTGCATCGCCACTCGGCAAGACGCTCCTTCGTCACTCGGTGAGACGCTCCTTTGCGCCGTCACTCGAAGGGACGCTCCTTCGTCACTCGGTCGCTCTGCACGCCGTCACTCTTCTGGACGCGTCATCGTCACTCGGCAGCTCCGCGCATTGTCACTCGGCAAGACAAGTCTTTGTCACTCAGCGAGACGCTCCTTCATCACTCAGCACCTCCGCGCGTCGCCACTCGGCGAGACGCTCCTTCGAACCTCGGCCTCTCCGCGCATCGTCACTCAGCTGGACGCGTCATCATCACTCGGTAGCTCCGCACATTGCCACTCGGTGAGACGCTCCTTCGTCACTCGGCCGCTCCGCGCGCAATCACTCGGCAAGACATTCCTTCGTCACTCGGCCGCTCCGCGCGCCGTCACTTTGTTGGATGCCTCATCATCACTCGGCAGACCCACGCATCGCCACTCCATGTGGCATGTCTTCATCACTTAGGCGCCCCGCACGTTGCTACTAAATGGGATACGTCTACATCATTTGGACGCACCGCGTGTTGCCACTCAGTGCGGCACATCTACTTCACTTGACCGCCCCGCGCATCGTCAGACAGCTAAGACATTCTTCACACACTGCATTCAATTAGATTATTATTTATGCATTACTGAGTGTCAAGTAAGTCGCATATGACATTCACTCAGAGGCCACACGACCGAATGTACCTCTGCGCTCGGTTCTTTATCTTCATGTCGGATCCTTGACTTTCACAAGTTCGGTTTTATCCTTCACCCTTTAGACTCTTGTTGGTTTTGGACCAGCAAGCACCTGGCACACCCAGCAGGTGTCTACGGGTGTAATATACACGAATCATTTCAACAAACATTAAATTACTTTGAGAATTTTTTATGTTAGCTTGTGTTATTTTTCATAAACAGGTTACCTGGATGCCTCCGTACACCATTCTTGACGACCTGCTCGATTCGGCCGCCCTGCGCGCAGTCACTTGGTCAGACACTTCCGTGACAACATTCTTGACTCGGCTGCCCCGCGCGCCATTACTTGACCGCCCCGTGCGTCGTCACTCAGTGAGACGTATCTACCTCACTCGGATGCCCCGCGCATAACCACTATGTTGGATGAGTTTACATCGCTTGGCCGCCCCGCGCGTCGCCACTCATCTAGACACATCTACTTCAGTCGGATGCCCCATGCATTGCCACTCTGTGCGGCACATCTTCATCACCCAGCCGCCCCACGTGTCGCTAGTCGGTGAGACAGACCTGCATCACTCGGTCTCTCCGTGCACAGTCACTCAACTAGATGCACCTTCGCCACTCGACCGCTCCGCGCACCGTTACTCAACTGGACGCTCCTCTGTCACTCGATCGCTTTGTGCGCTGTCACTCAGTCGGACTCTCATTCATCACTCGACCGCTCCTACGCCATCAGACAACTAAGTCATTCTTCATATGTTGCATTAATTTAAGTAGTCGTTTCTGCTTCACCGAGTGTCAAGGAATTCACACATGATGTTCACTCGGAGGCCACACCATCGACTATACCTCTGTGCTTGGTTGTTTAGTTTTATGTGGAAACACTTCACTTCTACTTCGTTTGGGTCCAGTACTCAAACGAGTTCAGCCGGATCCATCACTTTCACAAGTATAGTCGGATCCTGCACTCTGTTAGACCCTTGCTGGTCCCCAAGCAAAAAGCACCCGGCACACCCAGCGGGTGTCTATGAGTGTTATTTAGAAAAAACATTTCAGAAAAAGATCAAATTACTTTGATAAAGTTTTATGTTGGCTTGTGCTATTTTTCATACACAGGTTACGAGATCACTCGACACATTTGTGTGCCATCTTCGTCACTACTCAGGCTCAGTCGTGCAATGGTCGTTCGTGTGTTTTCACTTGTTCGGACACCTCTCGACGACATGATCGTCTCATCGTCCTGCGTGTCTTCACTTGTTCGGATGCCTCCGCGACGACATGCTGGACTTGGTCACCCCACGCATTGTCATGTGTTCGGACGCCCCCTCGATGACGTACTGGACATGACCGCCCCGTGTACCATTACTGGGTCAGACGCCTCTTCGACATACAACACTTGGCCGCCCCGTGCGTTGCCACTCGACCGGACTCGTCTACATCACTTGGATGCCCCGCGCATCGCCCCTCCACGTGGCACGTCTTCATCACTCGGCTACCCCGCACGCCATCGCTCGGCTTAGCAAACCTGACTTTGCCTAAGTCAAAAACTACTCCGAGTGTGGACATCCTCCACACTCGGGGGCTTAGCTGCGATTCCGTGTCGCCTAAGTCAATAACTACTCTTAGTGAGGATATGATCCACACTCAGGGTCTTAGCTACGAACGTGGTTCGCCTAAGTTAGAAACTAGTCCGAGTGAGGATGTCATCCACACTTGGGGACTTATACTTGATCCAGAAATCATATAAGGCAGAATCGATAAGCATTCAACATGCCAACCACACGAAGATTTACCCGACTGGCCCAATGAGGGAGTCCTGGATTAAGGGGTCCTCGGATAGCCGACCCATTGTTCATGGGCCGGACTGTATGGGCCACAAGGCGGGCATCGGATGATCAAGGACCACCTGCGCCAGGACAGAAGCTTCAAGGAGTCCAGACGTGTTCTCCAAGTTATTAGATATAGTTACTCAAGTTATCTCTTCGGCGTGTAACCGACCATGTATAAGCCAAGGACACCCCTGACATCTATATAAGCCGAAGGCTTTTAGGCCATAGGGACAGAACAACTCATCTAGGGTTAGACATACGATCTCGAGGTAGATCAACTCTGTAACCCCTTCACCAGGAATACAATCAAGCAGGACGTAGGGTATTACCTCCGTTGAGAGGGCCCGAACCTAGGTAAACTCGTGTCCCCTTCGTCTCCTATTACCGTTGATCCTAGTCTCACAGTTAAGGACCCCTACCCGAGATCCGCTGGTTTTGACACCGACATTGGTAATTTCATTGAGAGTTCCTCTGTGACCGCCGAAGGAATTGACGGCTCGCCCCATCGCGAGTAGCGAGATCTGTATCGAGGGGATTCTCGCCCCTAATCAGAGTTTCATCGGCAATGATATCTTGTCGCTGTCGGGGGGATAAACCTGGGGTACCCTAAAGCAACCTACTGCCCCAGAACTGTCTAAAACGGCCGAAGGGTGAGCTGCCTCCACCTACGGCCAAGATTGAACCCAAGCCGAAGGGTTTTAGGCCACAGGGACAGAACAACTCATCTAGGGTTAGACATACAATCTCGAGGTAGATCAACTCTGTAACCCCTTCACCATGAATACAATCAAGCAGGACGTAGGGTATTATCTCCGTTGAGAGGGCCTGAACTTGGGTAAACTCGTGTCCCCTTCGTCTCCTATTACCGTCGATCCTAGTCTCACAGTTAAGGACCCCCTACCCGAGATCCTCCGGTTTTGACACCGACGTTGGTGCTTTCATTGAGAGTTCCTCTGTGACCGCCGAAGGAATTGATGGCTCGCCCCATCGCGAGTAGCAAGATCTGTATCGAGGGGATTCTCGCCCCCGATCAGAGTTTCATCGGCAACGACATCTTGTCGATGTCGGGGGGATAACCCTGGGGTACCCTAAAGCAACCTACTGCCCCAGAACTGTCTAAAATGGCCGAAGGGTGACCCGCCTCCACCTACGGCCAAGATTGAACCCGGCCGGCTCCACGGCGCTGGCTAGGCACTGCCGGCTACACATGGCCGGCTCCATCAAGGGTTGTCGGCTGGATGCAGGGATCCTTGGCCCCCTAGCCAGCCACGCCTTGGATCCCACTGCCTAGGCATGCGTGGCTACAGTGGCCCCCATCCCATTGGGGGTCAGTACCCGTATGGCCACAATGGAGGCAATAGTGACGCTGACTTCGGCTGACCGTGATCGGGCTCCCAATAGTGTTGGCACGCCTCCAACCACTCCATGACCTACCCCGACGTGACTACAGTGCAGCCGGCCATACCGCTAACCGAAGCCAGTTGCCGCAAGACGATGCCCCGAAGGATGACCCATGCTAAGAGGTGATCGTTGCTGGGACCTGCTACGGAGGCCCCACCTTCTCTTGATGCGACCCCTAGCCGGCGGGTCCTACCCATCACGAGACCCTACAGCCGGGGGGCCCATGGCCGGCCACAGAGGCTGCCAGCTGGGGCCCCCCTCATGGCTTCCCACTCATATTGTAATCCGGGGGGCTAGCCTATAAAAAGCCCTAGAAACCCCCCATGCAAAGGGCAAGCAAGAAAGCAGATAGATCAGAACCTACACTCTCACCACGTAGCCAAGGAAGGGGATTCGGCTGCTCCCTCTTCCACCTGTAGACAGCAGCTCCAGGAGCAACCTTGTAACCTTTCCTCATCGATCAACTAGATTAGGCAGGACTAGGGGTATTACCTCCCATGGAGGGCCCTAAACCTGGGTACATCGTGTGTCATCACCGCTTGTGCCTAATTCCACACCCAGAGCCCATCGGCGTTCTCTGGCCCCAACCACCTTCGATAAGCCTACCCATGGCATCTGTCGTGAGAAAACGACGACAGTTAGCGCCCACCGTGGGGCCGTACGTGGTGCTAGACGGATTCATGCTCTGGGAGGGACCCCTCGCCATTCCTCGCCGCTGCCGTACGTCCATACGAAACCGTAGGCTCGTGGGGCTTGCTCCGGCAGGCCCTACGGGCAGCATCGTTGACCTCACGCTCGACATCGACGTGCTCACCGAGCGCTTCGGCAGGCTAAGCCTTGCCGAAGCGCCAGTCGCTGATGACTACCCTAGCCAGGTGCTCAACTGCACCGACCTGCCCACGGCTGTGGGCGCACTCGCTGCGATCTAGTCCAGCAGCTCTCACGTCCGCGTCGGAGCGATGGCCATCATCTCCTTCACCTCCTCCGGTTGCGCACGGGCCGAGGCCGACGCCGCCGCGGCGCGCGTCGGCACCTCCGATCCGCTCGTCACGGCCCTTCGGGGCCTGAGCACCCCATTGCCCCGACGGCAACCCCTGACGTCGCCACGGGCAAGCTGGAGGCGGCTTGCCGCCTCCTATTTGCCTCCATGCGATGCTGCGTGGCCATGCAGGATTTGGCTACCTTGGAGGGCGAAGAATGTGCCGCCCACGAGCGTTACATCAAGGACCTCATTGACGCTGGAGACGCATAGCAGTATCAGCTCGCAGCTGGCGGCACCGCCTCCGAAGGCCCCCGGCTCGAGCGCGAGGGCACGAGGACAGCTGGCCGTTAGCCGGCTCAGCACTCCTGTTCGCCTTGCAGCTCCGACCGCCGGGTAGCAAACCCCGGTACTCTCAGCTGCCGGGGAATGAGCAGCCGGCTATAAACAGCTAGCACAACAACAACCCGCCTCGTAGCGGCTGCCACCACGAGGCGCCGGCTGCCAGCAGCCGGTGTAGCCGCGGGCATACGTCGCCCAAGCGGCGCGAGCCGGAACGGTCAGTTCTGCCTGTTATCCGCCCCGAAATCTCGGCCCGGCTCAGGCCGCGGGTCCTCCACAGCAAGAATGACGCCCACCTCCACATCGACCGGCTCGCAAAGTCGGCCCTCCTCAAGGAGGAGGGCTCACCATTCACGGTCGATGTCGACGCGCTCACCGAGCGCTTCGGCAGGATCAGCCTTGCCGAGCCCCCGTCCGCTGACGAGTACCCCGGGCAGGTGCTCGTCTGCGCCGGTCCGCCCACGGCTGTGGGTGCACTTGCTGTGACCCAGTCCAGCGGCTTCCACGATCACGTGGGGGCAATGGCCATCATCTCCTCCACCTCCTCCAGACGTGCCTGGGCCGGGGCTGATGCAGCCACGACCCGCGTCGGCACCTCCGACCCGCTCGGTATGGCCCTCCGGAGCTTGAGCACCCCTATCGCCTCGACGACAAACCCTGACGCCACCGCAGACGACCTCGAGGCAGTTTGCAGCGTCCTGTTTGAGGACGCCACCGCCCTCGTGGCCACACGACACCGCATGGAGGCCGCCCAGTAGGAATATGCTTCCGCCTACGGTCTCACCCGGATGGCACCGAGCCTAGCCGGCATGGGGCTGTGCTCGACCACGGTCGCGTGGTCACCGAAATTCTGGGCAACAAGATGCCCGTCTACGACACCCCCGCAGCCAACCTGCAGGCCCTCAAGGTGGCGGATGAGGATTTGCCCACCTTGGAGGGAGAAGAACGTGCTGCTCACGAGCGTCACATCAAGGAGCTCATTGACGCCGTTGACGCGCAGTAGCATCTGCTCGCGTCGGCCAGCGCCGCCTCTGGAGGCCCCCGGCTCGAGCGCGAGGGCACGGGGACTGCGGGCCATTAGCCGGCTCAGCATTCCTGTTCCCCTCGCGTCTCTGTTCGCCGGGCCGAAACAAACAACCCCTGGCCCTCTCAACTGCCGGGGAGCGAGCAGCCGGCTGTTAACAACCGGCACACCAACAACCCGCCTCGCAGCGGCCGCCACCACTAAGCGCCGGCAGTCGGTAGCCGGCACAGCCATGGGCACACTCCACCCCCTTGGCACGAGCTGGAATGGTCGGTTTCGCCCGTCATCCGCCCCGAGCTCTCGGCCCGGATCGGTCCGTGTGTCCCCCGCAGCGAGAACGATGCCCGCAACCGCATCGACCAGGTCACGTAGTTTGCCCTCCTCGAAGAGGAGGGCTCAATTGGCCCGGCCTGTTTTCGCCCTCGGATCCGCAACGAGCCATTCCCAACCGGCTTCACACTCCCCCGAGACACCCCGAAGTACAACGGGGCCGCCCGAGGACAGGTTTATCGACTACACCATCGCGGTCGGCATCGCCACGGGGAACAAGCGCGTAGCCGTTCGCTACGCTCCCCTCATGCTGATCGGCTCGGCCCGCACCTGGCTCAACAGCCTGGCGGCCGGCAGCATCAACACCTGGACGGACTTTGAAGAGGACTTTATCCGCAACTTTACCGGCACCTACAAGCGGCCTGGCTGCCCCCGTGAACTCGCCATGTGCGTTCAGGGGCCAGACGAGTCCCACCGCGACTACCTCACTCGGTGGAACGAGCTCCGCAACTCCTACGAGGGGGTGCACGAGGTGCAAGCCGTACAGTACTTCATCAAAGGCTGTCGAGACGGCACCCTCCTCAAGCACAAGCTTCTGTGCTCCAAGCCGGCCACGCTTGCCGAGCTCATGACCAAGGCGGACAAGTACGCCATGGCTGATTCAGCCATCCGGCTCAAGACGACTCCGCCCGCCAAGGCAACAACAACACCGGCAACGGCCCGGCTGGCTGCCGACAACCGACAGCCGCAGAACAACAAATGCAAGAACGACCAGCCGGATCCCCACTACAGGAGCTAGCAGGTCAACACCATTGAGGAGCAAGAGCCGGCTGCCCAGTCTTCCAGCCAACGCCAACGCACTGGCAAGACTGCCTGGCAGCCGAAGCTTACCTTCGAGCAGATGCTCGACCTCCCCTGCAAGAACCACTCAGGGGCTAAACCCTCTACGCACACGCTCTGGCAGTGTAGCTTCTCACAGTGATTGGCCCGGGGGGACGGCCTTCTAGCTCATCCCGTGCCGCCTACCCGTGCGCCGGCCCCGGCCCAAGCTGTCGCCTCGTCGCTTGCTCTAGCTCTGGCCCAGAATGAGGGTCGTCTGATCGACCAGTTCCCTAACTAGGACGGCTGTTATGTCGTCTTCACTAGTGAAGAGACGAACAAACACGCTCAGCGCCGGCTCCATCATGAGGTGAACGCCACCATGCCGGCAACTCCTCAGTTCATGCACTGGTCAGGGAAGCCGGTCACCTGGAGCCGGGCGGATCATCCCGCCATGATGCCAAGTCCCGGCAGCTACGCCCTGGTCCTCGACCCCACCATCGCCACCAAGAAGTGCACCTGCAGCTTTCCACGGGTGCTGGTAGATGGTGGCAGCAGCAGCAACATCCTGTACCTCGACACGATGCACAAGCTGGGGCTGAAGATAGAAAACCTACAGGCAAGCCAAACGGTCTTCCATGGCATCGTGCCTGGAAAGTCCTGCTCCCCTGTCGGCAAGATCATGCTCGACGTCCTCTTTGACAGACCCGGCCAGTTCCTCCGCGAGCCAATGTTGTTCGAGGTCGTGGACATCACAAGCCCCTACCACGCACTGCTGGGCCAGCCAGCCCTTGTCAAATTCATGGAGGTCCTCCATTACGCCTACCTCAAGCTCAAGATGTCGGGCACCAAGGGAATCATCACCATCACGGGCAACTACAAGATGTCAATCAAGTGCGCTGGAGATGGCAGCCGGCTGGCCAAGGACATGGAAATCCCCGAGGAGAAGCGGTAGCTCGGCCAGCTCGTGGCCCTTGCCGCCAGCCAGCCGGCTCAGTGCGTGATCATTGGCTCCTGCCTCGACAGCAAATAGGAAGGCAAACTCATCGACTTCTTGTGTGAGAATCGGGACATCTTTGCATGGTCCCCCAAGGACATGTCGGGTGTTCCGAGGAAGTTCGCCAAGCACAAACTACACGTCCGACCGGATGTCAAGCCGTTCAAGCAACCCTTGTGCCGTTTCTCCTAGGAGAAGGGGCGTACCATAGGAGAAGAGATCGTTAGGCTGCTCGCAGCCGGGCTCATCATGGAAGTGTTCCACCCGGACTGGCTGGCCAACCCAGCCCTGGTGCTGAAGAAAAACAAGACCTGACACATGTGCATCGACTACACTAGCCTGAACAAGGCATGCCCTAAGGACCCATTCACCCTGCCACGGATCGATCAAGTCATCGACTCCACGACCGGCTGCGACTTGTTGTCCTTCCTGGACGCCTACTCCGGCTACCACCAGATCAAGCTGGATCCGGAAGACCGACTCAAGACCTCCTTCATCACGCCCTTCGGGGCCTACTGCTACATCACTATGTCCTTCGGCCTTAAGAACGCACGTGCCACCTTCCAGCGGTGCATGCAGAAGTGCCTCCTGCCCCAAATAGACAGGAACGTCCACGTCTACATCCACAACATTGTCATCAAAACCAAGAAGCACTTTAGCCTCCTCGACGATCTTCGGGAGACCGTCGCGAACCTACGCGAGTACAATATCAAGATCATCCCTGAGAAGTGTGTCTTCGGCGTCCCAACAGGCCAACTCCTGGGTTTCTTCGTGTCCACTCGCGGCATCGAAGCTAATGCCGAGAAAATCAGCGCAATTGAGCGCATGCCCAAGCCGACCCGGCTCCACGACATCCAGAACTTCACTGGCTGCCTTGCCTCGTTCAGCCGGTTCATCAGCCAGCTGGGGGAGAAGGCCCTTCCCCTTTACGGGCTCCTTCATAAGACGGCTCTAGTCGAGCCGGGCCATACCAAGAAGCCAGGCATGTTCGATTGGCCTGACGAGGCGGACGAGGCCTTCCGTGGCATCAAGAAGGCTCTTACCCGCGCGCCCATCCTGGCCATGCCGGCTAATAAGGAACCCTTGCTCGCCTACATTGTGCCTATCTACTACCTCAGCGAGGTCCTCTCCGCGTCCAAGCAGAACTACCTCCAGTACCAAAGGATGTGATACGACATAAACTTCGCTGCCAAGAAGGTCAAGCAATACTTCCAGGAGCATACCATCACCGTGGTGAGCACGGCCCCGCTCGGCGAGATCATGAGTGACCGGTACTCCACCGGCCGAATCGCCAAATGGGCCATCACCCTCGCCGATCATGAGATCCAGTACGAACCTCGCACCGCCATCAAGTCATAGGCCCTGGCTGACTTCCTCATCGACTGGGCAGAAATTGAATTCGTGCCGCCTCCCCCGGACTCCACGCATTGGCGCATGCATTTCGACGGCTCGAAAATGAGGACCGGCCTAGGTGCCGGCATAGTCCTCTCCTCCTTGTAAGATGACCAGCTCAAGTACGCCCTCCTGATCCACTTTGCCACCTCCAACAACATGGCCGAGTATGAGGCCATCGTCCATGGCCTCTGGCTCGCCAAGGAGATCGGCATCATGCACATCCCATGCTTCGGCGACTCCGACCTCGTGGTTCAGTAGGTCTCTGGCGAATGGGACGCCAGGGACGCCAACATGGCCAGCTATCGCTTCCTCGTACAATAGCTCACCGGTTCCTTCGAGGGCTGTGAGTTTCATCATGTCCCACGAGCGAACAACGAGGCGGCCGATGCGCTGGCAAAGATCGGCTCCACCCGGCAGGCCATCCCAGCCGACGTCTCCCTTGAGCGGCTGCTCAAGCCGTCGATCAAGCCTTCCCTAGAATCGGAATCAACCTTCGTGCCAGGACACGCTGTCGGCCCATCGGCAGCTCTGGCTGCCCCTTCGGCATCTTCGCCATCGGCTCCCACAACCATCCGGCCTCGGGGGCTGGCGAGTCGGCCCCGAGGGCTAGTGAGCCGGTCCCGGGGGCTGATCATCTAGGCCTGGGGGCTCTTGAGCCAGCCCCCGTCTTGGTGCCCTCATGGGCCCAGCCTACCTTGGCATTCCTTTTACGTGGCGAGCTCCCCCTGGACGAGGCCTTGGCAAGGCAAATTCAACGCTGGGCCTCGGCATACCGCATCATCAACAACGAGCTCGTCCATCGCAACACCACCAGTGTCTTCCAGCGATGCGTCGAGCTGGAAAAGGGTCTGGAGATTCTCCTCGACATCCACCAGGGTGAGTGCGGGCATCACGCCGCCTCCAGGACCCTGGTGGCCAAGGCCTTCTACCATGGCTTCTACTGGCCCACGGCTCTCGAGGCGGCCAAGAAATTGGTCGACGAGTGCGAGGGTTGCCAGCGCTTCAGCATGCAGAGCCACCTGCCGGCGTCAACCCTCCAGACCATCCCCTCTCGTGGCCCTTCGCTGTCTGGGGGCTAGACATGGTGGGTCCCTTCAAGACTACATGAGGTGGTATGACGCATTTGCTGGTGGCTGTCGACAAATTCACCAAGTGGATCGAGGTATGACCAATCAAGAAGCTGGACAGCCCCACAGTGTCCAGTTCATCTATGACATCATGGTTCGCTACGGCGTCTCCCACAGCATCATCACCGACAACGACACGAACTTTGCCAAGGGTGAACTCGCGCGTTTCTGCTCCAAGCAAGGAATCTGGCTCGACCTGGCCTCCATCGCTCATCCACAGTCAAACGGCCAGGTCGAGAGAGCAAACGGCCTCAGCCTGTCTGTCATCAAGCCCCGGCTCGTAACACCACTCGTAAGGTCAGCCGACTGCTAGATCGACGAGCTGTCGGCCGTCCTTTGGAGTCTTAGGACCACCCCCAACCGATCAAACGGCTATATGCCCTTCTTCCTTGTGTACGGGCCCGAGGCGATCATCCCCACGGACATCGGGTTCGACTCGCCTCGGGTCGCCATATAAACGGAGAAGGACGCAAAGGAGGCAAGAGAAGACGACGTGGATCTACTCGAGGAAGCCCATGAGCTATCTTTGAGCCGGATGGCAATCTACTAGTAGACGCTTCGGGACTACCATAGGAAGCGGATCCGGCCGCTCTCCTTCCGTGAAGGGGACCTGGTCCTCAGGCGGATCCAGCGGACAGCCGGACAACACAAGCTGTCCTCCCCACGGGAGGGCCCATTCTTCGTTAGCAAGGCGCTGCACAACAGTGCATACTACCTAATAGACGCCCAGAAGCCGCAGAAGCGTAAAAGAGACACCCCCGGCGAGGAGACCGAGCGCCCAAGGAACGCGGCGCTTCTCCATCCGTTTACTACTGAAAAGACCAGTGTATGTATGTATCCCTCCCCTTTTGGGCTTATGAATGCAATGGGTGCCCCAGGCCGGCTCTTGGGGCATACCCTGTTTCGTTTCCCTCAAAGGTTTCCTCACTTACCGGCTCCCCAGCCCAACTCCTGGGCCCAAGGGCTAGCCGGCTGGTCCTAGGTTGCCTCTCTCAAAATTTGGCCGAGTAGTGTCAGCCGAGCAAGCCCTCCCACCCTTCCCAGCTGCAGGTCCGGCTCCCGGCTGTCCGGCTAATGGGACCTCGGGGCGGCAAAGCTTAGATCACACGAAAGATCAATCGCAAGGAGATACCGGCTAGGTCTAGCTGGACCACTTCCTCGCCTCTGCCACTCTACTTATCCCGAAAAGCTCTCACGGTTCCAAAGTTCAGAACCGGCTCCCTCGAGGTGGACACCCCAACCCAGTTACAGACCGGCTCCCGACTGTCGGGCTGGCGGGGCCGAAACCAAAGGGGAAAAGGGGAGGAATAGAAAGAACCAAAAGGGTGAAAAGGATAAGGACGAGCAAGCACGCACAATAAGGCAAACACATTAAATATTCAAAGTACGAGTTTTAAAAACAAAAGAGGCCCACGGACATCAAGATTCATTACATTACACCCCCAATGGGTGGACTTAAAGGCTAACATGCAGGAAAAAGAAAAAAAGATAAGATGCCCGGGGCTCAGGCCACCGGTGCGTCGCCAACCGGCGTGCCTCTAGCCGGCGCATCGCTGGGCGGCCCGACTCCCGTCTCGGAGGTGGCTGCAGCCTTCGGGATGGCCTCCTTGATCTCTGAGGTAGCCTCCACGATCCCAGTTGTCTTGCCGCTCGAGTCGGTGCTCTCGTCGGCAACCTCCTCTTTCGATGGGCCTTGGGGGATGCCGAAGGAGTCTTCTGGCACCGGTTTGCCGTCCGCACCAAGGGCCAGCAAGAACTCGTCCGGGTCGACGTATGACGTGAGTTCGTTGGCCCGGCAGACAAGGGCCGACTCACGGGCCTTCCACTCCTTGGCCGGCTTGTCCCGCATAGTGCCAGCTGGCCCAAATCCATGCCGTGATACCAAAACGTGATGAACAGAGCGCCATATGCGTGTCGGCCCAGGCCGCTGATGTCTTCCAGGCCTCGAGCCAGGCCACGGCCTGCTCCAGCCACAAGGCCACACGGTTGGCCGGAGATCCCCTATGGCCCAGCCACAGGGCGGCGATGATCTCCTTTCCGGCCATCTTCATCCGCTCCACGCTCCGCTCGAGGTGGATCAGCCAGTTTTCAATGGCGAGCCCATACTCCTGCACATCCCACGTGGTGTCCTCCTCGATGGAGCGCCTGTGCTCCCGAAGGTATTCCCGATGCTCCTCGATGACGCGCTCAACGGGGCGCTGAGTTTCCGGGAAGCACCCTAAGAGAAGAAAGGGAAGAAGAGGAAAGAAGGACAAATCAAATACAAGAACCAACAGAGGAAAAAGCAAACGAGTGGAAAAATGAAAAATGGACACCTACCTTCGACGGCGTCGTCCACCTCGACGGCGAAATTGAGCGACGCTTTCCACTCCCACGCCAGCGTCGCCTCCGATTCGGCGAGGGAGCCCTTAAGCCACTCGAGCGACCTCTCGAGGCGGGTCACCTCACCTTGGAGGGTGGCGGTCCTCTAGGTGGTGTCAGCCGCCTCCTTGACGACCATCTCCTTGGCCGCCACCTCCTTCACCACGTCAGCCTTGAGGCGGTCCTAGGCTGCCTCCCCGTCCGCCAGCAGCGCGACTAGCCGGTCCTTCTCCTGCGTGACCGCCCGGACACCTTGCGCCAGCCAGTCCCGCTCGAACACAAGCCCGGTCTTCTCCGCCCGGAGGGCAGTCAGATCACCTGCAAGACAAGGCAGGTGTTAGCCGGCTCTCGCGGGCTACGTACCCCTCCCGCAAAACTCAACTTACCTTGCACCCCCGCCAGCTCCTTCTCCAGGCGGTAGAAGCCATGTTTGCCGAGGTCGTGGATGGTGACCGCCTCCTTGAACAACTTCTACCGCAGGGAGTTCCCCTCCTGTCACACAAAGCCAAAAGTCACAACATGCTCAAGAAGATCCGGCCCAACTGCCCGCCAGCCGGTCAGCCGGACCGCATCTCGGGGGCTACACCCAGTGGGTGCACTCATGCACCGCCACTAAGAATCTTAACAAGAATGACTGGGCTTACCTCCGCGCACTACAGGGTGGCATCTGCCACCTCCGCGAACCGGGCCAGCTCCTGGCGGCACCGGTCCAGAACACTCCCCAACTCCTCGAACGAGGGGTCCGGGCATCCTGCCAGGATAGCCGGTAGGGTTAGGACGCGCGCTAGCACGTCCCAGTCCCGAAGCACCTCCTGCATGGTCCGCAGGGTCCTTCGGGCCCGGCCGCCGTTGCCGCCCGGGCTCGCCATGGTGCCAGCCGCTGGGGGTGGGTTGATGACGAAGACGGTCTAGGAGTCGCCCCTGCCGGCCCCTCGCCCGATGCCATCACCGCCTCCACCTCCTGCTGCTCCGACGCGACGATCGCAACGGACGGCACCTCCGTCTCCATGGCTGCCACCTCCAGCGCGGCCTCTGACACCATCTCCGCGGGCCGTGTCACGACCGGCACCTACGGCCGGGTCGCCTCAGGGGCCGGCTCTGCTGCCACCGCCTCCTCCGTGGACGGAGGCGTAGGCGGCTCCATGGCCGCCCTTGCGGCTCGCTCGACGGGGGCCTCGATAGACAGGTCGATTCTGCCATCGAGTCCGATGACCGTGTGGGGTCCGCAGACCTCCTCCGCCTCCCACCGCTCGAAGTCCTGGAGTGCGAGGCCCCGCCTCGCATTCTGGACTTTGAGGCTCGCAGCTCCGCGAGCCTCCTCTTCTCCTCCCACTGGGTGGCTGCATGCTCGCGGGCCAGCCGGCTGGCGGCATCCGTCAGATCCCCCGACAGCTCCCCCTCGTGGAGCTCGATGGGGTCCCTGCGGTGCACAAAGGTCAATTGCCCACCGGCTCGCGACCCGAAAGAAAACACACGCAAAGCAAGAAAGAGAAACTTACCCAATGACAAGGGGCAAGGCCCATTTGGCACGCGCCGACGGCTTCCGCGCGGCCACCTTCACCCTCTTTGGGATTGGTGGTGGGGCCGCCGGCTGCTCCTAAGCCGGCCTCTTAGCCTGACCGGCAGCTCCGGCCGCCGAAGCTTGGGCCGGCCTCTCCTTGCTTCACCCATGTCGGCCCTGCTGAGCTGAAGGGGGAGGCGCGTTCAGGATCATCACATCATCATCATCATCATCTTCATCATCTTTCCAGTCCCTGATCGAGGGACCGGTAGGGAACTCATCGACTTTGGTGGGCTCCCCGGTTGCGCCGGACCCTCCGGCTCCATTGGGGTCACCGGCTCGTGGGTCTGTTGGCTCGTCGACTCCCCCCGAGGAGTCCACCCCCTCTTCCGGCGAGCCTCCCCGCTCGTAGTCTTCAGAGTCGGAGTGTTTGCGCTCCGCCTCGAAGATTTGGGGTGCGGGCAGTCCGGCGTGTTCTGTCGCACCAACAGCTGCGGTCAGCACGGCGAAGTAAGGTCCGCTACCGGCTGCCGGCTGGAAAGAATCAAACAAAAGAAAAGCCAACTCGTCGAAGACTTACCAGGGGGATGGTTGATGCACTCGTATGGCTCCATGCCAAATGTCCATGACGCGGGCTTCAGCTTGAACATCGTGAGGGCATTCACCCGCTTCGCCACCTGAGCCGGCGTCAGGTCGACGGTCGATAGCCGGTAGGGGTATCGGCGGTCGGACATATCGCAAATCCGGTGTGGCCTCATCTGGAGAGGCAGCACCCGGTACGAGATGAAGGCCTCCACTAGATCGGCGGTGACCAATCTCTCAAAGCTCTTCAGCTGCGCGAGCTGGCTGAGCTCCGCCAGAGCCACGCCACGTGGGGTGGCCCCCAACCAGTTCACCTGGGTGGACTGCGCATCGACGAACGGTGGTAGCCGGATGAAGTCCAGGTTTGGGTCAGCATTCTTCACATAGAAGAACGTCCGATGCCATCCCTCGACGGTCTCTATTAGAGAGAAGGGCGGAAAGCGCGCGGTGCCGCGGCAGCACACCACCGTGCTGCCGCAGGCATTACTCTTCAGCGCCTTGAGATAGAAAAGGCGTTGAAGAGGTCAAGAAAGGGGAGGACCCCCAGATACCCCTCGCACAGCGTCATGAAGCCGGCGAGGTAGAGGATTGCATTGGGTCCAAGGTGGTGCAATTGAAGATCGAAGGTGTGTAAGAGCAAACGGAAAAAGTGGCTCACTGGCAGCCCGAAACCACAAGAGAAATGCTAGTGGAAGACGACTTGTTCCCCTGGCTGCGGCGCTGGCACCACCTCGTCGCCTGGCGCATGGGCGACCACCCGCTCCGCCGGCGGCAGCATGCGCGTGTGGAGGAGCTCTACAATGTCCACCTCGGTGACGACGGAACCATCCCAGCTTCCTCCACGTCCATCGGCCATTGCGGCGGCAGGGCAGCGTGCGGGCGCGGTTGCGAACTCGGGCGTGGTGTTGTGCGAGGGGAGCAAGGAATATGAAGAGGAAAGGAGCGAGGAGGCAAAGGGGATGCAGGTATCTCCGCCCTGCCCTTCCTCCCCATTTAAATAGGGAGGCCATGACCGGGGGACGGGGGGATTAACTGCGCCCACTCCCACGGAAACTCCGCGCGCACGTGGGTGGCCTCGGGCCGTAACGGCCGCTTCAAGGAGCAGAGGATCCTGGCTTGTGCCCGGAGGCCTACTTGTCTATGCCCAGGGCCTAGCGGGCTAGGCCGAGGCCGACATCCCGTCTCCCCGCCTGCGCAGGGCCCGCCACATCATTACCCACCGCGTGGCGCGCGGTGGGCAAGCTTGGGTCTCGGGGCGACGCATCGAAACCCGAGGCGTCAGGTCGAACGGCCGACCCGACTAGCCCTTTGACTTCACACCAGAGGCGGGTACCGCTTGGGGAAGCCGATGGCTCCCCTCCATCTGCCGGACGCGGGCCCCCGCCAGCTTCGGGGACTACTGACGGGGTTATTACCCCTGGGTAGGCCAAAGCACGGGGTTCTCCCCCCTCTTTGAAGAAAAACTAAGCGACCGGCTGCCCACGACCGGCTGGAGCACGTCCGGCTCGAGCTGCCGCTGGCTGGCAGCGCAGACAGTAAATCGAGGAGCCGGCTCGGCCCTCGGTCGGCTAGGCGCGGCTGGCTGCTTCTAGGCCGCCTCCTCCGTTGACCCTGAGATGGACATGCAACGTCCCGCCCCTCTACGTGTGGGTACGACGACACAACACGACAGCCACGACGGGCGACACTATAGCCACAGTGGCCGCTGACGCACGGGCGTGCATGGCTACAGTCCGGCCGTCTAGGCCGCTGACCCTCGCAAGCACGACCAGGTGGGGAAACAGTGCTGGCATGCCCTCGCCCACTCGATTACCTGCCCCGGCGTGGCTACAGTGCGGCCGGCCGTACCGAAGACTTTGGTCGGCTGGCACTAGGCAACACCTCCTGGGCGACCCGTGCCACGGCAGGTGGGCGAGGGCCAATCGCAAAGCCGGTTGGCGGGTCCCAACGGTAGACGGGACCGCTCAGCCAATGGACCCTAGAGACGATGAGACGACACGAAGGGCGGGACCCCTGGTCAGTCGGAGAGGCTACCAACCGGGTCCCACCACCCATGTACTTTAGAACATATTACAGAGCCGGGGGGTTGGCCTATAAAACCCGTTGAGATCCCCATGCAATGGGGACGGACGATCACTCGCACACACCCACACAGAACTCTCCTCATACTCTATCTAGCAATGGAGGAAGACGAGCCGGCTTCTCCTTCTTCCTCCTCTAGACATAGCTCTAGGAGCATCCTTGTAAACGCAGCCATCCATCCAACTAGACCAAGCAGGACTAGGGGTGTTACTGCCCATAGAGGGCCTTGAACCTGGGTACATCGTGTGCCACCACCGCTTGTACCCAATCTCGCACCCGGAGCCCGTCAGCGTACTCCGGCCCTAACCACCTACGATAAGCCTACTCTCGTGGTTTCGTCATGGCAGATGCCATGGGTAGGCTTATCGAGAGGGGCCGAAGGACGCCGGCGGGCTCCGGGAGCGGGGTTAGGCACAAGCGATGGTGGACACACGATGTACCCAGGTTCGGGGCCCTCCGTGGGAGGTAACATCCCTAGTCCTGCTTGGTCTAGTTGAGACAATGGTCAGATTACAATGTCGCTCCTTGACCTGTATGGATCATGGAGGAAGAAGGAGCTAGCCCGCTCTTCTACCTCTCTACGCATGTGTGTGGAGTGGACGTGAAGAGAACTGGGAGATCAGCCGACCTCTTGCATGGGGGTGGACCGGGGGTTTTTATAGGCCAACCCCCCGGATTACAATACAAATAGACGGTCATGGGGGCCCCCAGCCGGCAGCCTCTTTGGCCGGCTGTGGGGTCCTATCGCCGGTAGGCCCCGCCGGCTGAAGGGTCCTGTCAGGAGCCGGCGGGTCCCGACGCCAGTCACGTCACGGCACGGGCCGCCCCATGTGGCGTCATCTTGTGGCGACCGACCGAGGTCAGCGATGCGGCCGGCCGCCCTGTAGCCATGCCAGGGCAGGTAATGGAGTGGTTGGGGCATGCCGGCACTATTGGAAGCCCGGTCACCGTTCGCCAGGGTCAGAGGCCCTGACACCTTCACTGTGGCCACTCCGGCACGGACCCCCGATGGGATAGGGACCACTGTCGCCACACATGCCCTCACGACGATATCCAATGCGCAGCCAGCTGGGGGGGCCAAGCGGCAATGCCCCCAGTTGGCCGGCACGTCGTAACTGGCGGGGCGTAGCCGACGGGCTCTGGCCGGAGGGCCGCTACCGGCAGGGCATAGCCGGACCGCAGGGGGAGGCGGCCCGCCCTTTGATTGCGTTAGAAGGCCAGAGCAAGGGGGCGCTTGAGGCTACCCTGGGGTCATCCCCTCGTCAGTAGTCCCCGAAGACGGGGAGGCCCGCCGACGAACCGTGGCGGTCCTCGCCAGCTTGAAGATCGTCCTTGTGCCGTGGGGTGCCTTGAGAGTCGAGCAACGCCGGCAAATGACGGTCGGCTCCATAGCCGGCCGATGCCTCGCGCGCTGCCTTTGGTTCCCCACCGGGTAGAGAAGATGCGCCACGCGCTGGAAAAGACCGGGCCGCGGGGTGGGGCCCTCCATGATCGTGGCCTCGGCCCGTGCGCGGGGATCTTTTACGGCGTGGGCGGACGGTTGGCATTCCCGAGCACCATAATATCCGCCTCACAATGAATATGGCCCCCACGATCACCCGTGTAGGGTTTAAATGGCGAGAGGAGGGGGGCAGAAAGGCCCGTTCCCTCCCCCCACTATTGTCGCATCATCATCGTCATCTTCCTCCCCCCGCCACGAGAGAGAGAGAGAGAGAGAGCAGGAGGTCAGAGCACGCGGGCAGGCTGCGCCGCCGTCTGCCATCGAAGAAAGCCCGGGCCGTCGCCGAGCACCCGCGCTTGTCGTCATGACCGCACGCCCCCTAGGCGACCATGGTGGGCAAGGGCGCATGGGACGGCAGCGACGTGGATGAGACCTTCATCAATCACCTCCGCCATCGCCGCAAGCTCCCGGTAGAGGCACACTTGAAGGCATGCCCAGCCGGGCTGGAGAACTCCCCAGCACCACGGGAAGGCAAGGTGGTCGTCTTCGCTGATCATTTCCTCCTCGGGCTTGGGTTGTCGACGAGCGCCTTTTTCCACCGTTTCCTGATGCAGTTTAGTCTGTAGCCGCACCACTCCCCCCCAATGTCGTCTTGCAGTTGGCGGCGTTCGTCACCCTTTGCAAGGGGTACTTGGGGGTTGAGCCGAGGCTTGACCTTTGGTGCCGGCTCTTCTTCCTCAAGCGACAAACGATGAAGGATCCGGTGACGAAGCAGATGGTGATGACCGCCTGCGGAGGCGCCATGATCCATATCCGCAAGGGGACCGGCTTCCCTAAACTCCCGCTGCACGAGTCGGTGAAGCACTGGCAGAGGGGGTTCTTCTATGTGAAGAACACGAAGCCGGAGGAGGATTACGTCAACTTCCCCGACTTCGCCAACCACCTGCCGACCGCGATGCTGAACCGGCGGACGGTTCCGCCTCCGGCGCCCGAGACGGCAGACTGGCTCTGTGAGCACCTGCTCGTGATGACAGGGACGGAGGGGCTGAAGGCCACCGATGTGCTGGCCGTGATGGTGGCGAGCCGGGTGGAGCCGTTGCAGCGCCGACCACACCTCATCTGCTAGATGGGAGGACGCCATGACCCATGCCGGCTCTCCACCAAGGAGATGAAACCGACCCACATGGCGAGGAGGGTGAATGCCATCTCAACGGCGAAGATGGGGGAGGGCGAGTGGCAATGGGGGAAAACCCCGTACAGCCGGAGCCGCCCAGCACCGCGGGTAAGTGTCTGGCCACCTCCTTCCCTCCATCTTTTTTCAGAGGTAGCGCCCCTCCCCCCTTTGGCCTGACGGTGCATCGCCCGGCCCGCCCGCAGATTTTCTCGCTGCTGCAGAACTACGGGGAGTCGGCCCCCGACACGGTGGAGTCGAACCCCGAGGAAGTCAAGGATGCCGACGATGTGGAGCCGGCTGACTCCGAGCGAGACGGCGCGTGCGAAGCCGGCGACGCGGAGACGGAGACGGAGGGGGCCGAAGAGGCCAAATCGATGGGTGAGTCTCCTCCCTAGATGAACCTACAGGACTGGACCGATGATGACGCTGAGGCGGAGACGTCGCGTGTTGCAGAGGCTCTGGAGAAGCCCGAAACTTCGGAGGACGAGGTCACGGCGCCACCGAGGCGCCAACCTCGAGCCGGCGGCGGCTCCAGCCGGGGAGGGCCGGACACGGACAACAAGGGGAAACGACCGGCTACCACCAAGCCGGCACCCAAGTGCGCGACGATCGCACAGCCAGGCGGCGGCCACGGAGGCGGGGGCAAGAAACAAAGGTTCGCCCAGGCGGGACCCACGAGGAGGGCGGTCCCTGTTGTCGCCGGGTAAGTCCATCTCCTCCTCCACCTTGGTCCATTCCGTCTCCCCCCCAGTCCCTTATTTCGTCATTACCAGGGAGGACCCTGGGTGGCGGGACGGAGAGGTCAGCACCACCGACGGCTGCCGAGGAGAGGGAGTGCCAGGCGTGGCTCGACCTCGAGGCGGCCGAGCAGGAGCGGCGCGTCGAGGAGCTCCGCCCATGGGAAGAGGCGCCGAAGAAGCGGGAAGGAACCAGCGGGGAGGCCGCTGGCGGAGCGTGGGAGCCGTTCCCCCGCCTCCGAGGAACCAGCGGGGAGGCCGCTGGCGGAGCATGGGAGCTGTTCCTCCATGGCCGGGAGAAGAGGTCGAAGGACCACCACGGTCCCAGGCGATGGACTAAGGTGGGCGCGAAGGCCGCGGAGGACGTGGCGGAGATGGACTACAACGCCACCCAGCCGGTGGCGGACGACGTGCCGCCAGGGGGCGGACGTGCCATCCCCGGAAGCGCCGTCCCCTGGACGTGCTGGCTTCGGAGGCGCCGGCTCCAGAGGCGCCGGCACCGGAGGTGAGTCGGCCCGGAGCCGCCGGAGGCGGAGCGCCGGACGTGAGGGCCGCGACGGCCGGGGAAACAACCGCCGCAAGCACATCAACGATGGCCCCCCGACGTGACGGCGACAGGAGGGGCCGGTCCCATCACGGTCTTCGACAAGGGAGGACCTGCGGATGGGGGCCGACCGTAGCAGACCTGGGCGGCGGCTGGGAGCTCGGCCCCTGGCGAACCGTCGAGTGCCCTCGAGGCGGCGGTGTCCGCCGCTGTGGCTGCGTTTGCCGCTTGCCGCACCCAGACGTCACAGGACGCTCGAGCCGCCAACGATCGGCTCGTGAACTTGGAGCAGGCGGTTGCGGTGAGCTCTCTTCTTTCCTTCTTCTCTTGACTTGGCGTTTTCTGTCTTTTCCAGTGGGGGTGCGCCAGCGCACCCACTCGGTGTAGCCCCACATGCTCGAGCCGGCTAGGGCGCAGGCGGGTCGAGCCTAAAGCTGCGTACTCTTGTTGTTTTGCAGGTGGCATATGACCGCCGGGAGGCCGCGTACAACACCCTGCTGGGGTTGTACCGAGGAGCCGAAAACTGGCTCGCCGTCGTGTCCATGGATTTGCGAGGTATGTCCTCTTGCGATCTTTCAGTGGGGGCGCACAAGCGCACCCACTGGGTGTAGCCCCCGGGAATCAGGTCGGCTGCCCCGAAGGTGGGCTGAATCCTTTCTGACAACGGCGACTTCTTCTCGTGAAGCTACCCACGCCGGGACGCTCAGCCTCTGGCGCCAGGTGGTGCGTCTGTACGAGGAGCGGGAACTCTTGACGATGCAGCACGACCGGCTCCATGGGGAGGCGGACCAGGTGAAGGCGGAGCGGGAGGGGCGCGAGGCGGCCCACCGCCAAGTGTTGGTGGACCAAGGGGCGGCCCTTCATTGGTAGGCGGAGGAGCGGGAGAAAGTTCTCCGCGAGAGGCTGGAGGCCAAAGACGCCGTGCTAGCCAAGGCGGACAAGGACACATAGGTGGCTCGGGACGAGCACGAGCGCCAGCGCCAGGAGTGGTCAGCCAGGGAGGTGCAGCTGCAGGAGCAAGGGCATGAGGTGGATCAGATGCTGCACGGTAAGCTTCTGTTGCCTTGTTCTTCTCGTGCCTTCCTTCTGGGTTTTCTGGCTTGCCTCCCCGCTCATCCCTTGTCTTCTTCTTAGGGCGTTTCCCCAGCACGCAGGAGGTCGCGGAGGCGGCCGTGGAGGCTGACCGTGAGGCCCGGCAGGCGCAAGGAGAGGCCGTTGGGCTGCTTGCCCCCTCGACCCCGGACGAGGTGGGGATCACCGCTGAGGCGCGTCTGTCGGAGGTGGTCCGTGCCCTGAGGCGTCTCCAAGCGACCGGCTTGGTGCTGGTTTGCACCCTTTGGCCCGGCGCGGTGGACCCGGGCTCCATGATCCGGCTGTCGAGGTGGCTGGAGTTTGGGACTGCATGGGTGAATGCCTGGAGGGCCTCCGCGGCACGCGCTGGTGCGGACATGGCGCTCCGCATTGCCAGGTCGTGGTATCCCGAGCTGGACTTGGGTTTGCTCATGGCCCAGTGTACCGGCACCGATGCGGAGTTGGAGGTTGTGGCCGACGAGCTATTGGTGAGGGCGAGGGACCTCGCGTCCTTCGCCACATGGGACAAGTACGTCCCGGAGCGTGGGGCGGATGGCGTGGTGGTCCCGGAGGACCGGTATGGTCTCTCCCTGGATGACCCAGAGGGGAGCACAGCCGAGACGGCCGATGGAGAGTCAGACACCGATGACTATGCCGAGTCCGAGCCGGCTCCGGGCACGGGGCGAGGGCATCTACCTCAGCCGCCCCGGAGGCGCCGGCCTCGGAGGCGCCAGCACCGCTGGCTCTCGAGGCGTGAGCACCGCCGGCTCAAGAGGCATCAGCACCGGAGGAGGGCCGGCCCGAAGCTGCCACCACTTAGGATTTTTCTTTCCTGCATTTTGTTTTAGACTGGAATTCCACCCACTGGGTGTACACCCAGTGGGTGTGTATATGTAATGAACTCGTGGCCGTGGGCCTTTTATCGTTATGACGTATGCCGTTTTTCTTAAAAAGAATGTGTGTGCCGGCTCTTGTTTCGCGTTTTGCCTTTTGACTTGTGTTCACGCGTTGGGATTCCTTCCGGCTTCCACCCCGCCTGCCAGCCAGCCGGGAGCTGGTCTGGGACAGGGACGGGGCTTCACCCTTGGGGAAAACCAGCGGGCTCTTAGAGTCAACCGGCTAGGGCTAGGTTGAGCCGGCAAAGACCGGTTACTAGGAGTAACAAAGCTCGGCTCGGCCGATCCGGCTGCCACGCGTCGGCTGACCTCACTATGAGAAGTTCCTTCGCACCCCGTGGTCCCTTCAGCCAGACAGCCGGGAGCCAGTCTGTAGCTGGTTAGGGAGGGGAGGCGAAGGGTTGCTTGCTCACACTACTTGTCTGCCTCGGGGGGGAGTCGGGCGAGCCCCCGGGCCCGGGAGCCGGACCCGGTTGACGTGCCGTAAATAACAAGAAAACTTTGGAGGAATCGAAAAGGGGCGTGCCCCATGGGCCGGCTTGGGGCCCCCATTGCATTCATAAGCCCGAAAGGGGAAGGATACGTATAATGGTTTTCAGCAATAAAATGGACGGAGGAGTGCCGCATTCCATGGGTGCTCCGCCTCCTCGCCGGAGGCGTCTCTCTTGCGCTTCTGCGGCTTCTGGGCTTCTATTAGATAGTACGCGTTGTTGTGCAGCGCCCGACTGACGATGAACGGGCCCTCCCATGGGGAGGACAGCTTGTGTTGGCCGGCGGTTCGCTGGATCCGCCTGAGCACCAAGTCTCATTCACGGAAGGAGAGTGGCCGGATCCGCTTGCTGTGGTAATGCCAAAGCTTCTGCTGCTAGATGGCTGTCCGGCTCAAGGCCAGCTCGCGGGCCTCCTCGAGGAGGTCGACGCCATCTTCCCTTGCCTCCCTCGCATCCTTCTCGGTGTACAGGGTAACCCGAGGCGAATCGAACTTGATGTCAGTGGGGATGGTCGCCTCAGACCCATAAACAAGAAAGAACGGAATGTAGCCAGTCGACCGGTTGGGCGTGGTCCGGAGGCTCCAAAGGACAGCTGACAGCTCCTTGACCCAACAGCCGGCCGACCGGACCAGTGGTGTCACGAGCCTAGGCTTGATGCCGGATAGGAGCAGGCCGTTTGCCCTCTCAACCTGGCCGTTCGACTGCGGGTGGGCGACGGATGCCAGGTCGAGCTGGATGCCCCGCCTCGAGCAGAAACGTGCTAGCGCGCCCTTGGCGAAGTTCGTGCCATTGTTGGTGATGATGCTGTGGGGGACACCGTAGCGATCTGTGATATCTTCGATGAACCGGACGGCCGTGGGGCCGTCCAGTCTCTTGATTTGTCGGGCCTCGATCCACTTGGTGAATTTGTCGACGGCTACCAGCAAGTGTGTCATGCCGCCTCGTGCGGTCTTGAAGGGTCCCACCATGTCCATCCCCCAGACGGCGAAGGGCCACGAAAGGGGGATGGTCTGGAGGGCGCTAGCCGGAAGATGGCTCTGCGTGCTGAAGCGCTGGCAGCCCTCGCACTTATCAACCAGTTTCTTGGCCGCATGTAGAGCAGTCGGCTAGTAAAACCGTGACGGAATGCTTTGGCCACTAGGGACCTAGAGGCGGCATGATTCCCACACTCGCCCTGGTGGATGTCGAGGAGGATTTCTTGCCCTTTCTCCGGCTCGACGCAGCATTGGAAGACGCCGGTAGTGCTGTGATGAACCAACTCGTGGTTGATGATGCTGTAGGCTGGGGCCCGACACTGAATTTGCCTTGCAGTGGCCTCATGGGAGGGGAGCTCGCCGCGCTGGAGGAACGCCAGGATGGGCTGGGCCCATGAGGGAGCCGAGATAGGGGCCGGCTCAGCCCCAGGGACCGGCTCGCCAGCCCCCAGAAGCGAGGTGGTGGCACGAGCGTCGACCGTCATCATGACGGTGACGGGCCCGGTGCCGGCACCCACACACGGGGCCGGCTCAATTGCCATGGCGAACGACACCGGCCCAGTGGCTGGTGGTGATGGAGCTAGCAGAGCTGTGCAGCCGGCGGGGCCGGTTGGGCAGCTGGTTCCGCCGAGGTGCTGGCCACGTTTGCCGGTACAAAGATGGACTCCGATTCAGGAGAAGGCTTGATCGAAGGCTTGAGCAGCCGCTCGAGGGAGATGCCGGCTGGGATGCCCTGCCGGGTGGAGCTCATCTTGGCGAGCATGTCGTCCACCTCGTTGTCCGCATGGGGGACGTGGTGGAACTCGCAGCCCTCGAAGGAGCCGATGAGTTGCTGGACGAGGAAGCGGTAGCTGGCCATGTTGGCGTCCCTGGCGTCCCATTCGCTAGAGACCTGTTGCACCACGAGGTCGGAGTCGCCGAAGCAAATGATGCGCTGGATGCCGATCTCCTTGGTGAGCCGGAGGCCATGGACGAGGGCCTCATATTCTGCCATGTTGTTGGAGGCGGCGAAGTGGATCTGGAGGGCGTAGCGGAGCTGGTCTCCTTTGGGAGACGACAAGACGATGCCGGCTCCCAGGCCGGCTCGCATCTTCGAGTCGTCGAAGTGCATGCGTCAGTGCGTGGAGTCGGGCGGAGGTGGCACAAACTGGGTTTTGGCCCAGTCGACGAGGAAGTCGGCCATTTCCTGGGATTTGACGGTGGTGCGCGGCTCGTACCGTATTCCGTAGTCGGCCAGGGCGATGGCCCATTTGGCGATCCGGCCAGTGGCGTCCCGGCCGGCCATGATTTCGCCTAGCGGTGCTGTGCTCACGACGGTGATGACGTGCTCCTGGAAGTACTGCTTGATCTTCTGGGCGGCGAAGTATATGCCGTAGCACATCTTCTGGTAGTGGGGGTAGTTTTGCTTGGAGGCGGAGAGAACCTCGCTAAGGTAGTAGACGGGACGATGCGTCGGCAGCGCCTTGCCTTCCTCCGGCCGCTCCACCACTAGGACGACGCTAATGACACGTGTGGTCGCCGCAATGTAGGCGAGCAAAGGCTCCTTGTCAGCCGGCACGGCCAAGATGGGCGCGCTGGTGAGAGCCCGCTTGAGGCCGCGGAACGCGCGTCCGCCTCGTCGGACCAGTCGAACAGGGCCGGCTTCTTCGAGAGGTCCCGACCTGGCTCGACCATGGCCGACTTGGGAAGGAGCCCGTAGAGGGGCAAGGCCTTCTCGCCCAGCCAGCTGATGAACCGGCTGAGGGAGGCAAGGCAGCTGGTGAACTTCTGGATGTCGCGAAGCCGGACCGGCTTGGGCATGCGCTCGATCGCCTGGATCTTCTCGGGGTTAGCTTCGATGCCGTGGGTAGACACGAAGAAACCTAGGAGCTGGCCGGCTGGGATGGCGAAGACACACTTCTCTGGGTTGAGCTTGATCTTGTATTCGCACAAGTTGGTGAACGTCTCCCGGAGGTCGTCGAGGTGGCTGAAAAGCTTCTTGGATTTGATGATGATGTCGTCCATGTAGACATGGATGTTCTGCCTATCCGAGGTAGGAGGCACTTCTGCATGCAACACTGGAAGGTAGCGCCTGCATTCTTCAGGCCGAAGGACATGGTGATGTAGCAGTAGGCCCCGAAGGGGGTTATGAAGGAGGTCTTGAGCCGGTCGGCCGGGTCCAGCTTTATCTGGTGGTAGCCGAAGTAGGCGTCCAGGAAAGATAGCAGATCACAGCCGGCCGTGGAGTCGATGACTTGATCGATCCGCGGCAGGGCGAATGGGTCCTTGGGGCACGCCTTGTTCAGGCTTGTGTAGTCGATACACATGTGCCAGGTCTTGTTTTTCTTCAGCACTAGGACTGGGTTGGCCAACCAGTCGGGGTGGAATACTTCCATGATGAAGCGACACAGGGGTTGCTTGACCGGCTTCACATCCGACCGTACGTGTAGCTTGTGCTCGGTGAACTTCCTCGGAACACCTGACAAGTCCTTGGGGGACCACGCAAAGATGTCCGATTCTCACGGAGGAAGTCGACAAGCTCGCTTTCCTATTTGTTGTCGAGGCGGGAGCCGATGGTCACACACTGGGTGGGGTTGGCCAGATCGAGTGGCACCTGCCTGGTGTCCTTGGACGGATGGAACAATGTTTCGCTGACCGACTGGGACGGAGTGGCCGGCACGGCCGGCTGGGCAGAGGCGAGGGCCACCAGGCGGTCGAGCTACCGCTTCTCCTCCGCTATCTCCAGGGCCTCGGCCAGCCGGCTGCCGTCTCGCACGCATGCCATTGACATCTGGTATTTGCCGGCGACAGTGATGATGCTCCTGGGACCCGGCATCTTGAGCTTGAGGTGTAGTGGGGGATCGCCATGAACTTGACAAGAGTCGGCCGCCCCAGCAATGCGTGGTAGGGACTGTCGAGGTCCACTACCTCGAACAAGACCGGCTCGCGGCGGAAGTGACCGGCGTCGCCGATGAGGACGTCAAGCTTGATCTTGCCGATAGGGGTGCAGGACTTTCCCGACATGATGCCGTGGAAGATGGTCCGACTTGTTTTCAGATCCTCCACCTTGAGCCCCAGCTTCAGCAGGGTGTCAAGGAAGAGGATGTTGATGTTGCTGCCTCTATCGATCAACACCCGCGAGAAGCGTCACGAGTGTCTCTCGGAGGCGATGGTAGGATCGAGGACGAGGGCGTAGCTCCCAGGGTTCGGCATCACGGCTGGGTGGTCCACCCGGCTCTAGGTGACCGGCTTCTCGGACCAATGCATGAAGTGCGAAGTCGCGGGCATGGTGGCATTCACCTCGCGGTGGAGCCGGCGCTGGGCGTGCTTGTCCGTCTCTTCGCTGGTGAAGATGACGTAGTAGCCGACCGTCGTTCCGAGCCGGGGCCGGGCCTGCCTCGACCGGGCCGGGAGACGAAGCCGGAGCCGTAGCTGGTGCCGGAGCGCGGCCTGGCTGCGCGGGGGAGCCGAGAGGCCGTCCCCCGGGTCAATCGCTGTGAGAAGCTGCACTGCTGGAGCGTGTGTGTGGCCGGCTTCGCACCGGAGTGGTTTTTGCAGGGGAGGTCAAGCATTTTCTCGAAAGTCAGCTTGGGCTGCCAGGCGGCCTTGCCGGTGCGCTGGCGCTGACCGGAGGCCTGGCCAGCCGGCTGCTCCTCCTCGATGGAGGAGACCTGCCGGCTCCCGTAGCGGGAGTCGGGCTGGTCATTCTTCCGCTTGCCGTTCTGCTGCTGGTGGTTGTCGGCCACCGCTCGCGGCGCGGCGGGGGGCGTAGCCGGCTTGATTGGTGCCTTAACCTTGATCCTCATCGAGGAATCAGCCGTGGCATATTTGTCCGCTTTGGACATCAGGTCCGCCAGGGAGGTTGGCTCGGATCACAAGAGCTTGTGCTTGAGGGGGGTGCCATCGCAGCAGCCTTCGATGAAGTATTGGATGGGCCTGTACCTCGTGCACTCCCTCGCAGGAGTTGTAGAGCTCGGTCCAGCACGTGAGGCAGTCGCGGAGGGGCTCTTCCGGCCCGTGGACGCACATCGCTAGCTCGCGGGGCCGGCCAAGCCGTTTGTAGGTGCCGGTGAAGTTGCGGAGGAAGGCCTCCTTGAAGTCCGTCCAGGTGTTGATGCTACCGGCAGCCAGGTTCGGGCCGAGCCGATCAGCATGAGGGGGCGTAGTGGACGGCTACGCGCTTGTTCCCCCTGGTGATGCCGACGGCGGTGGTGTAGTCGATCAGCCAGTCCTCCGGCTTGGCAGCCCCGGTATACTTCGGGGTGTCGCGGGGGAGCGTGAAGCCGGGCGGAAAAGGCTCGTTGCGGATCCACGGACCGAAGCAGGCCGAGCCAATTGAGCCCTCCTCCTCGAGGAGAGCGGACTGCACCAGCCGGTCAAGACGGAGCCGGGCATCGTTGTAGCTATGGGGGACGCGCGGTCCGAGCCCGGCTGCAAGCTCGGGACGGACGGTCGGCGGGATGGACCATGCTGGCTCCTGCTGCGGAGGCGGAGTATGCCCGCAGGTGCGCCGGCTGCCGCCTGTCGGCGCCTCGTCGCGGAGGTTGCTACCAGCCGGATGGTTGCTGCGCCGGCTATTCACAGCCGGCTGCTCGTTTTCGCGTGACGGGGGGCGCTGAGCATTGCTCCCCCAGGCGTTCTGGCCGGAGGGACGAGGGGTGCTGGAGTGCTAAGCCGGCCGGCGGTCAGCAGCCCCAGTGTCTTCGCACTTGGGACGGGGAAACTCGGAGATGGCCCTACCGGGGGTGAGGACGACCTGTTGCGCGTAGCCGGTGTCGATGAGGTCCTTGATGTGCCGCTTGCGTGCGGCCCGCTACTCGCCCTCCAAGGTAGACAAATCCTCGTAGGCAACCTTGGCGGCGCGCAGGTTGGCCGCGGGGGTGTCGTAGATGGGGAAGCGGCCGCCGAGGATTTCTGTGACCACGCGGCCACGTTCTCGCACAGCACCATGCCGACTGGGCTCGGGGCCAGCCAGTGTGACACCGTACGCGGAGTTGTATTCCCCATGCGCGGCCTCCATCCGGCGCCACTCGGCAACGAGGGCGCTGGTGTCTTTGAACAGCAGGTGGCAGGCCGCCTCCAGCTCGGCTCTAGCGGTGGTCGGGTTCGCCGTCGTAGCGATAGGAGTGCCCAGACCCCGGACGGTGGCGGCGAGTGGGTCGGAGGTGCCAGCACGAGCGGCGGCCACGGCGGCCTCGGCTGCCCGCACATGGCCCGAAGTGGTGGAGGAGGCGGTGACCATCACTCCCACGCGGGTGTGGGGGCCGATGGCCTCGCCCGTGGCGAGCGCGCCCACGGACGAGGGAGGGTCGGTGCAGTCGAGCACCCAACTAGGGTACTCGTCGGCCGCCGGCTCTTCGGCAAGGCTCAGCTTGCTGAGCCGCCCAGCGAGCATGGTGACGTTGAGCGCGAGGTCGCGGCCGAAGCACTCGTCAGAGATGCCGGCCGCGTTGCCCACAAGACCCGCCGGAGCAAGCCTCGGGAGCACACAGTTCCGCCCGGACACGAGGCGGCCAGGGGAGCTGGTGAAGGGCCCAGCACGGAGCGTGACTCCGGCCGGCGCCGCGGACAGCCCCACGATGGGCGCCAACTATCGTGGATTTGTCACGACAGATGCCATGGGTAGGCTTATCAAGAGGGGCCGAAGGACGCCGGCGGGCTCCGGGAGCGGGGTTAGGCACAAGCGGTGGTGGACACACGATGTACCCAGGTTCAGGGCCCTCCGTGGGAGGTAACACCCCTAGTCCTACTTGGTCTAATTGAGACAATGGTCAGATTACAATGGCGCTCCTTGACCTGTATGGATAATGGAGGAAGAAGGAGCTAGCCCGCTCTTCTGCCTCTCTATGCGTGTGTGTGGAGTGGACGTGAAGAGAACTGGGAGATCAGCCGACCTCTTGCATGGGGGTGGCCCAGGGTTTTTTATAGGCCAACCCCCCGGATTACAATACAAATAGAGGGTCATGGGGGCCCCTAGCCGGCAGCCTCTCTAGCCGGCTATGGGGCCGCCGGCTATGGGGTCCTGTCGCCGGTAGGCCCCGCCGACTGAAGCGTCCCGTCAAGAGCCGGCAAGGCCCGTGCGGCGGGTCCCAACGTTGGTCACGTCATGGCACGGGCCACCCTTGTGGCGTCGTCTTGCGGCGACTGGCCGAGGTCAGCGGTGCGGCCGGCCACCCTGTAGCCATGCCTGGCAGGTAATGGAGTGGTTGGGGCGTGTCGGCACTGTTGGAAGCCCGGTCACCGTCCGCTAGGGTCAAAGGCCCTGACACCTTCACTGTGGCCACTCTAGCGCTGACCTCCGATGGGATGGGGACCACTGTCGTCACGCATGCCCTGACGATGGTATCCAATGCGCAGCTGGCTGGGGGGGCAGGCAACAACGCCCCCAGCTGGCTGGCACGTCGTAACTGGCGGGGCGTAGCCGGCGGGCTCTGGACGGAGGGCCGCTACCGGCAGGGCGTAGCCGGACCGCAGGGGAGGCGCCCCGCCCTTTGACTGCGTTAGAAGGCCGGAGCAAGGGGGCGCTTGAGGCTACCCCGGGGTCATCCCCCCGTCACCTACCCATAGCATCTGTCGTGAGAAACCGACGACATGAGGAGCAGGAGTCAGCTGCCCAGCCTTCCAGCCAGCGCCAGCGCACATGCAAGGTTGCTTGGCAGCCCAAGCTCATGTTCGAGCAGATGCTCGACCTCCCCTGCAAGAACCACTCCGGGGCCAAGCCCTCCACACACACGCTCCAATAGTGTAGCTTCTCATAGTGACCGGACCGGGGGGAGGCCTTCCGGCTCCTCCCGCACCACCATCCCGTACTCTGGCCCTAGCACAGGCTGCCGCCTCGGCGCCGGCTCTGGCTCCGGCCCAGAACGACGGTCGCCTGCACAACCAGTTCCCCAACTAGGACGGTTGCTATGTCTTCTTCTCCGGTGAAGAGACGAGCAAACATGCTCAACTACGGCTCCATCATGAGGTGAATGCCACCATGCCGGCAACTCTCCAGTTCATGCACTGGTCAGAGAAGCCAGTCACCTAGAGCCGGGCAGATCACCCGGCTGTGATGCCGAGTCCCGGCAGCTATGCCTTGGTCATCGACCCCACCATCGCCACCGAGAAGCGCACTTGCCGCTTCTCGCGGGTGTTGATTGATGGTGGCAGCAGCATCAACATCCTCTACCTCAACACGATGCGCAAGCTGGGGCTGAAAATAAAAGAAATTTAGACGAGCCGGATGTTTTTCCATGGCATCGTGCCGGGAAAGTCCTGCTCCCCTATCGGCAAGATCCAGCTCGACGTCCTCTTCGGCGGCCCCGGTCACTACCGCCACGGGCCGGTGCTATTCGAGGTAGTGGACCTCGCGAGTCCCTACCATGCGTTGCTGGGCCGACCGGCTCTCGTCAAGTTCAAGGAGATCCCACACTACGCCTACCTCAAGCTCAAGATGTCAGGCCCCAAGGGGATCATCACCATCGCGGGAGACTACAAGATGTCGCTTGAGTACGCTCGAGACAGCAGCCGGCTGACCAAGGCCCTAGAGATAGCCGAGTAAAAGCGGTAGCTCAACGGGCTTGTGGCCCTTGCCGCCAGCCAGCCGGCGGTGCCGGATCCTCCCTTGCAGTCGGTCGGCGAGGCCTCCATCCAGCCATCCAAGGATACCAAGAAGATCCCGCTCGACCCGGCCAACCCCACTTAGTGCGTTACCATCGGCTCCCCCCTTGACAGCAAATAGGAAGGCGATCTCATCAACTTCCTCCGTGAGAATCGAGACATCTTTGCATGGTCCCCCAAAGACATGCCGGGTGTTTTGAGGATGTTTGCCGAGCACAAACTACACGTCCGGACGGACGCTAAACTCGTCAAGCAACCCCTACGTCGTTTCTCTGAGGAGAAGTAGCACACTATAGGAGAAGCGATCGCCCAGCTCCTCGCAGTCGGCTTCATCATGGAAGTTTTCCACCCGGACAAGCTAGCCAACCCAGTCCTGGTGCTGAAGAAGAACAAGACCTGGCGCATGTGCATCGACTACACTAGCCTGAACAAGGCATGCCCCAAGGACCCATTCGCCCTGTCGTGGATCGATCAAGTCATCGACTCCACGGTCGGCTGCGATTTGTTGTCTTTCTTGGATGTCTACTCCAGCTACCACCAGATCAAACTGGACCCAGAGGACTAGCTCAAGACATCCTTCATCACGCCTTTCGGGGCCTACTACTACATCACCATGTCCTTCAGCCTGAATAACATAGGCGCCACCTTCCAGCGGTGCATACACAAGTGCCACCTACCTCAGATAGGTAGGAGCGCCCACGTCTACGTCGACCACATCTTCGTTAAAACCAAGAAGCACTTCAGCCTCCTCGACGATCTCTGGGAGACCTTCGCGAACCTGCGCGAGTACGAGATCAAGCTCAACTTGGAGAAGTGTGTCTTCGGCATCCCAGCTGGCCAGCTCCTGGGTTTCTTCGTGTCCGCTCATGGCATCGAAGGCAACCTGGAGAAGATCAGCGCGATTGAGCACATGCCCAAGCCGACCCAACTCCGCGACGTCCAGAAGTTCACCGGCTGCCTTGCCTCACTTAGCCGGTTCGTCAGCCGGCTGGGGGAGAAGGCCCTGCCCCTCTACGGGCTCCTTTGCAAGATGGCTCTAGTTGAGTCGGGCCACACGAAGAAGCCGGGCATGTTCGACTGGTCCGGCGAGGCGGACGAGGCCTTCCGTGGCCTCAAGCGGGCTCTCACCCGCGCGCCCATCCTGGTCGCGCCGGCTAAGAAGGAGCCCTTGCTCGCCTATATCGTGGCGACCACTCGTGTCATCAGCATCGTCCTGGTGGTCGAGCGGCCGGAGGATGGCAAATCCCTGCATGGCTAGCGCCCCGTTTACTACCTCAGCGAGGTCCTCTCCGCCTCCAAGGAAAACTACCCCCACTACCAGAATATGTGTTATGACATTTATTTCGCCGCCAAGAAGGTCAAGCAGTATTTCCAGGAGCACCTCATCACCATGGTGAGCACGGACCCGCTCGGTGAGATCATGAGCGGTCGGGACTCCACCGGCCGGATTGCCAAATGGGTCATCGCCCTCACCGACTACAAGATTCGGTACGAGCCGTGTACCACCATAAAGTCGCAGGCATTGGCTGACTTCCTCGTCGACTTGGCGGAGACCGAGTTCGTGCCGCCTCCCCCAGATTGCACGCATTAGCACATGCATTTCGACGGCTCAAAATGAGGACCGGCCTGGGTGCCGGCATAGTACTCTCCTCCCCAAAAGGTGACCAGCTCAAGTACGCCCTCCAGATCCACTTCGTCGCCTCCAACAACGTGGCCGAATACGAGGCCACCGTTCAGCGCCTCCGGCTCGCCAAGGAGATCGGCATGAAGTGCATCCTATGCTTCGGTGACTCTGACCTCGTGGTGCAGCAGGTCTCTGGCGAATGGGACGCCAGGGACGCCAACATGGCCAGCTACCGCTTCCTTGTACAGCAACTCACGGGCTCCTTCGAGGGCTGTGAGTTCCACCACATCCCACGGGCGGACAACGAGGCGGCCGATACGCTGGCGATGATTGGCTCCACCCGGCAGGCCATCCCAGCCGGCATCTCCCTCGAGCGGCTGCTCAAATTGTCGATCAAGCCCTCCCCGGAATCGGAGTCCATCTTCATGCTGGTTGACGCATCTGGCCCATGAGCAGCTCTGGCTGCTTCCCCGGCATCTTCGCCACCGGCTCCTTCGACCTCGACTGCCTTGTCGGCACCTGTCCAGCCAATCCAGCCAGCTGCATCCGAGGTTGCCGGCTCCGATGCCACGGTGGTCATGATGACAACCGACGCCCCTCTTGCTATCCCCAACTCGGGGGCAGGCGAACCAGCCCGTGGGGCCGGCGAGCCGGTCCCGGGGGCTGGTGAGCTGGTCCGGGGGCTGATCACCCAGGCCCAGGGGCTCCCGAGCCGGCCCCTATCTCGGCTCCCTCATGGGCCCAACCCATCCCGGCGTTCCTTCTACGCGGCGAGCTCCCCCCGGACGAGGCCACAGCAAGACAAATCCAGCATCGGGCCTCGGCCTATAGCATCATCAATCACGAGCTCGTCCAGTGCAGCAGCACCGACGTCTTCCAACGGTGCGTCGAGCCGGAGAAGGGTCAGGAGATCCTCCTCGACATCCACCAGGGCGAGTGCGGGCACCACGCTGTCACCAGGACCCTGGTGGCCAAGGCCTTCCGCCACGGTTTCTACTGGCCGACCAATTTGGAGGCGGCCTAGAAGTTGGTCAACGAGTGTGAGGGCCCCCAGTGCTTCAGTACGAGGAGCCACCTACCAGCCACGGCCCTCCAGACCATCCCCATCTCATGGCCTTTCGCTGTCTAGCGGCTAGAGATGGCGGGTCCCTTAAAGACCGCACGAGGCGGCATGACGCATTTGCTGGTGGCCATCGACAAATTCACCAATTGGATCGAGGCCAGGCCGATCAAGAAGCTGGATGGCCCCACGGCCGTCCGGTTCATCGATGACAACACGGTTCGCTATGGGGTCCCCCATAGCATCATCACCGACAATGGCATGAACTTCGCCAAGGGCACGCTAGCGCGCTTCTGCTCCAAGCAGGGCAACCGGCTCGACCTGGCTTCTGTCGCTCATCAACAATCAAACGGACAGGTCGAGAGCGCAAACGGTCTAATCCTATCCGGCATCAAGCCCCGAATCGTAACGCCACTAGTAAGGTCAGTTGGCTGCTGGGTCGACGAGTTGCCGGTTGTCCTTTGGAGCCTCAGGACCACGCCTAACCGGTCGACCGGATTCACTCCTTTCTTCCTCGTGTATGGGTCTGAGGCGATTATCCCCACCGATATCGAGTTCGACTCGCCTTGGGTCGCCTTGTACATGGATAAGGATGCAAGGGAGGCAAGAGAAGACTGCGTCGACCCACTCGAAGAAGCACGAGAACTGGCCTTGAGCCGGACGGCCATCCATCAATAGAAGCTCCGGCACCAGAGCAAGCGGATCCGGTCGCTCTCCTTCCACGAAGGAGACCTAGAGCTCAGGCAGATCCAGCGAACTGCCAGCCAGCACAAGCTGTCCTCCCCATGGGAGGGCCCATTCATCGTCAGCAAGGCGCTGCACAACAATGCGTACTACTTGATAGATGCCCAGAAGCCACAGAAGCGCGAGAGAGACGCCTCCGGCGAGGAGACGGAGTGCCCATCGAACGCGGCGCTCCTCTACCCATTTTACTTCTAAGAACCATTGTATGTATGTATCCTTCCCCTTTTGGGGCTTATGAATGCAACGGGTGCCCCAAGCCGGCTCTTGGGACACGCCCCTTTCCACTTCAAAGCTTGTCAATTTAATTCACCGGACCCTGGATCCTGCTCCTGGTCCCGGGGGCTCGTCGGCTAGTCTTAACGTCCTCCCTCGAGGTAGATCAAGTAGTGTGAGCTAAGTAAGTCCTCCCACCCCTCCTAGCTACAAACCGACTCCTGGCTGTCCGGCTTGCGGGATCCGGCAGCGTCAAAGATTGGTTCACACGAAAGACAGATCACTAGGGGGTCGCCGGCTAGGTCTAGCCGAATTATTTTCCTGCCTCTGTCACTTGCCTTACTGAAAAAGTCCTCACGGTTCCTAAACTCAGAGCTGGCTCCCTCAAGGCGGACGCCCCGTCCAGCTAAAGACCAGCTCCTAACTGTCAGGCTGGTGGGGTCAAACCAAGGGTGAAAAGAACTTGAGCTAACGGAGGCAAAGGAGCAAACAAAGGGAAGGGCAAGTCGGCACGATAAAAATTGACTTTGCAACAACCAGAAACATCATAATTTAAAAAGGCCCATGTCCACCAGTTAATTACATCTACACCCCCAGTAGGTGGACTTGAAATTCTAACAAAAGCATAGGAATAAAACAAAAAGAGAAAGAGCTCTAAGTGGCGGCTGCTCCGTCCTCTCCGTCACCGCCCGCGGCAGCTTCCGCCTGTGGGCCCCCAGTCGGCTTGGAGTCGGTATAGTCGTCGATGCTGGAGCTGGCGCCCTCACCGTCCGTCTCAGCACCGCTCCCCTCCGGGTCGTCCAGCGTGAGAGCATACTGGTCCTCCGGGGCCACTATGTCGTCCGCCTAGCGCTCGGGGACGTACTCGTTCCATGCGGCAAGGGACGCGAGGTCGCTGGCTCGCACAGCCAGCTCATCGGGCATCGCCTCCAGGTCCGCATTGGTGTCGGCATGCTGGGCCGTGAGCAAGCTCAGGTCCAGCTCGGGGTACCACGACCTTGCGATGCGGAGGGCCATGCCCGCACTGGAGCATGCTGTGGAGGCCCTCCAGGCGTTCACCTGCGCAGTCCCGAGCTGCAGCCACCTTGACAACCGGCTCATCGAGGCCGGATCCACCGCGCCCGGATAGAGGACATGGACCAGCGCCTCTCCGGCCACCTGAAGTCGCTTCAAGGCGCAAACCACCACCTCCAGCCTTGCCATGGGGCCGATCCCCACCTCGTTTAGGGTCCAGGGGGCATGCGGCCCAATGGCGTCCCCCTGCTCCTGCGGGCTCTCACGGTGGCCCGCCATGGCCACCTCAGTGGCCTCCTGCGTACCATGGAAGAGCCTTGAGAAGAAGAAGAGAAGAAAAGGTAGGATGAATGAAAGGACCAACCAAAACCAAAAACAAGCACACGGAAAGGATGGGATGACAGGGACTTACCGTGTAGCATGCGGTCTATCCCATGCTCCTGCTCCCACAGCTCCAACTCCCTGGCGGACCACTCCTGGAGCTGGCGCTCATGCTCGCTCTGAGCCGCCTGTGCTTCGCCAGCCGCATGGGCCACCGCAGCATCCTTGGTCTCCAGTTCCTGGTGGTGGGCATGCTCCCGCTCCTCCGCCTGCTCACGAAGGGACGCCTCGCGGCCCGATAGCTCCTGACGGATGGCCGCCTCGCAGTCTGCCAGCTCTTGGTGGTGGACGCACTGCCGCTCCTCCGCTTGCTGGCAAAGGGCCGCCTCGCGGCCCGATAACTCTTGGCGGATGGCTGCCTCGCGGTCCGCCAGATCTTGGCGGTGGGCCGCCTCGTGCTCAGTCACTGCCGCCTGCGCTCGGGCCACCTCCTCGCGGAGCCGCTCACACTCCGCGATAAGGGAGCTCCGCTGATCCCCGAGCTCCACGACCTGGCGTCGCTGGTTGACCGCCTCAGTGTTGGTGTCTGCTCGAGACAAAAAATCCACAATCAGAAGACAGAAGAAGGAAAAGGGGATTCGGCCGGCCTCCATGACGACCGGATCGAACCTCGGGCGCTACGCCGCCTCCTCGAAAAACATGAAGACTTTACCTCGCAAGTCTTGGGACTAGGTGGCCAGCCGGCCCTCGTTCTCCCGGTAACAACTCATCAAGGAGTTGTACGCGGCCACCTGGCGGTCGTGTGCTGCCTGCGGACAACAGAAACAACACGCGGCGTTAGACCCGACCCGCCTACGCCACAGCCGGCTCGGGTCTCAGGGGCTACACCCAGTGGGTGCGCTAGCGTGCCCCCGCTAGAGAAAAATGCCGAAGACAAGACAAAGAAAGGAAGAAAACTGACCACGATGGTCCGTTCCAGCTCCACCAGTCGGTCATTTGTTGCACGGGCATCTTGCACCGTATGGGCGTGGCAGGCGGCGAACGCCACGACCGCGGCACACACAGCTGCCACGAGTGCGCTCGACGGATCCCCGGCTGCCGGGCGGCTGGTCGTGGCCCAGCTTTGCTATGGTCGGCCTCCGTCCGCCGGCCCTCCCTTGCCTGAGGTCACTAGGGGGGCGGCTCCTCCCAGCACCATCGTGCCTGCGGCCCCGGACGAGGAGCCCACGCCGCTCGACCCCTCGGGCGCCTCGACGCTCCCATAGCCGGCTCATCCCAAGCCAACACCACTGGAGTCGGGGCTTCTGGGGGTGGCACCTCCAGAGAGGGCGTGTCCGGAGCAGGCACCCCCACCGCCGTCGCCTCCGCATCCGAGGGACTAGTCGCCCCTGGCTGCACGTCGCCTCCTCCGGCGGGGCCCGCGTCGTGGTCCGCCCCTAGCGGCACGTCGCCCGCCATTAATGGGTCCACGCCGCATCCCGCTTCTTCCTCCTCCTCACCGGCGGCGCGGTCCGCTCCCGCATTCGTCGCCCCCGACGCGTCCCCCGCGCTCTCCGCGGCCGTTTCCGACTATCGAGCGGGGTCGTGATGGTCCTTAGACCGCCTCTCCCGGCCCTTGGGGAAGGGCTCCCACGATTGGTCGGCTGCCTCCCTATCGGCCCCTCCTGAGGGCGCCCACTCCTTTGCTGCCTCCTCCCACGGGCGGTGCCCTAGGAAAACGGAACAAGAGGGGAGGGGAGAAGGAAGATTCAGGGGAACAGGATTAGGGCATGCCGGCTTACCCGATAACGACGTGGACCTCCCTCCTCGCGGGGCCCGTCGGGACGATCCACCTCCTCTTGTTACCGCCTTCGCGGCTGCTTCCAGGCTTCTTGGTGGCGGCCGTTTTAGCACCGGACCTGGGCCGACCACCCGCTTCCCTTTGTCACCGGTCGTCGCGTCGTTCCGGCTGGGCTCATCGCCGCCCAGGCGAAGACGCCTCCTCGGCGGCTCCGTGGCCTTGTCCTCCAAGGCCTCGACGTGTTCTGGAGCCTCTGCATCGCGCGATTCTGCCGACTCAGCGTCGTCATCAGTCCAATCCCACAAATTTGGATGGGGAGGGGACTCACCCATTGACTCGGTTGCCTCCGTCTCTGTCTCCTCCCCTCCGGCCTCGGATGCGTCGGCTCAATCTGGTTCGGCCGGCTCCACGTCGTCAACATCATGCACCTCTTCAAGGTCCGAATTCGCCAAGTCGGCGGCCGGCTCCTCGTACACTTGTAATGAGGGAAAATCCAGCATGCTGGGAGTCATTTTTCATTGTTAAGTCGAGGCGGCACACCTGGGGGAGAAAGGAGGGCGAGCCGGTTGCCTCACTTACCACTGTTGTAGGGTGGCTCCGACTGTAAGGGGTTTTGTCCCACTGCCAGCTCCCCTCCTTCAGCTTCGCCATCGAAATGGCGTTCACCCTCCACACCACGTGGACCGGCTTCAGCTCCTTAGTGGAGAGCCGGCAGGAGTCATGCCGGTCCCCCATCTGGTAGGTGAGGTGTGGTTGGCTCTGCAGAGGGCCACACCCGGCGCACCACCATCACCGTCAGCAGGTCGGCCGCCTTCAGGCCCTCCGCCCTAGTCACGAGAACCACCCGCTCGTAGAGCCGGTCTGCTATCTTCGGGGCTACTGGCGGGGCGATCCGCTAGTTCAGCATTGCCAGTGGCGTCGTGTTGCCTAAGTCGGGGAGGTTGATGTAATCCTCCTCCGACTTCACGTTCTTCATGTAGAAGAACCCCTGCTACCAGTTCTTCACCGACTCCTGCAGCAGGAGTTTCGGAAGCCGGGTCCCTAGCGGATGTGGATTAAGGCGCCCCCGCAGGTGGTCATGACCGACTTCATTATCACTGGGTCCTTCATCGTCTACCGCTCGAGGAAGAAGAGGTGGAACCAGAGTTCAAGCCTTAGCTCCAACCCCAAGTACCCCTTGCAGAGGGTGGCGTAGGCCGTCAGCTGCAGGATGACATTGGGGGTGAGGTGGTGCGGCTGCAGGCCGAACCACGTTACGAACCGCCAGAAGAACATGCTCGCCGGCAGTCCGAGCCCGCGAAGGAAGTGCTCGGCGAAGACAACCACCTCACCATCTCGCGGGGTCGGGGAGTTCTCCGGCCCGTCCACGCGCGCCTCCACGAACTCCTCTGCCGGTAGCTTGCAGCGGTGGTAGAGGTGTGCAATGAACTCCTCGTCAACAATGTTGTCGTCCCACGCCCCGTTGTTCGCCATGACCTCTCGGTGGGATTGCGAGCGCTGCGAGGGTGCGGGAGTCCTGCTGCGGGGCGGTCTCCGGCGGCGCTGGCGGGAGCACAACGTTGGGCGTGAGTCTTCCTCTCTCTCTTGTTCTCTCGGAGCGGGAGGAGGAGGGCGATGAGTGAAGCGACGGAGGCGATGGGGGCCGTAACAGCCCCGGACCGACGCTCCAAAAGAATACCCTTTTATTCCATTCTCGTCTGTGATACGTTTTATTGTGGCATTCATCATTCGCATCATCTGCATGACAGCATCACTCGTTTTTGAAAAGTTGCATCCGTTCATAGTTGCCAGTTCTCTTCCTTCGTGTCGTCGACCGTTTTGAGACCAACCACACACGCCCGCGCCCGCGACATCGTTTAAAAAACCGTTTCTAAAGCGTGTGAAAAATATTCTCGGATTGGGTCGAAACTTGGCGTGCAGTCTTGTTATATTGTAGGTGCACCGCGTGCCGAATTTCATCGCATTTTGAGTTCGTTTGATACCCCAACGGTCAACCGTAGCAGTGCGATCGTCGGTTTATTTGTCGGACGTTTTCAGGGTTTTAAAATTACGTGTCACGGGCCACACCATCTCCCTCTCTCCTCAGCCCACTTCCCCTCTACACAGCCCACTAACCCACGTATCACCTAACCCCCCCAACCCAACCGTCCAATCATGATCGGAGGGCTCTTAAACCCCACCTAAACCTAACCCTAGACCTCCCCTGCTATAAGAGGAAGCCTCCCCTACCAAAAATGACCTCCCTAGCCTCTCCCGCACGGATTTCCGCGCCTAGCCACCACCCCGCTGCCACTTGCCATTCCTAGAGCAGGCCCAACCGTCACCCAACTGTTGTGCCATCGCCCCCAGCAAATAGGCGTGTGCCACGTCACCCCAACCGCCCCTCTCCGCCGTGGCCCACCCGAGCCCGCGGGAGGCCGCCACTAGGCCCGCATCGCGTCGCTCCCGCAGCCAATGCCCAATTTGGAGCGAGGGGAGGAGCCCCTCGAGCTCCCATAGCCTTGACTTCCTCCCGAGCCCACCGGCAACCCGACCTTGCCGGTGACCATCGCGCCGTGCCCCGCCATTGCATCGACTTGCGCCTGCATCCGCAGCTCGCCCGCCGGAGCCCCTGCAAGCCATCGGCAAGGAAGCTCCAGTCCGATGTGCCGCCGCTCATGTAGCTCCGTCCAGCCGTCGCCGTTGCCTGTATCCGGTGCAAGATGCCCGGATCTGCCGCTCCCCGCTGTCCCTGGCCCGTTTCTGCGTTGCCGGAGCGCGCCAACCGCTGGTGGCCGCCGTTGCTGGTCGGAGTCGGACCCCCTCCCCGTTGAGTTGACCAAGCACCAGGCTCGAGCGCTCGATCTGCCCGGGCAAGCCCCTCCTTGCCATCCAAGGCCCAGCCCCGCCAGTGCCCCTGGCCATCTCGCCTTGCCATGCCAGCCCAGCCAACAACCCACCCATGAGGCCCATAGTGAGCTACCCCAAGCCCACCGCTCTCCATGTTATGTTGCGCCCTGGGCGCTCAATAGTTAGATGGTGCCACTGCCTGGTTCCAGCCGTTAGCAGATTCAACCCATCTTGTTTTTTCCCATTATGCAAATTTAGTATTTATCTCACAGAATTACATATTTTTAGAAACCCCCCTAAACATCATGCATATCATAACTCGAGACCCGTGCATCATATGAGAAAACTTTATATATGAAAAATGACTGGAAATTCATGTAGATTCACAATATCCAACTTTCACATGTGATAAAAATGTTTACCCTGCTATTTTCATGTAATTTGCGTAAATGCCATGTAAAATGATTTAATTCATATCTAAATAACCGTAGCTCCGTTTAAAATGTTCCACATATGTAACTTGACTAGAAAATCATGTAGGATCTCATGGCACACTTTATATTGCTGTTAGTCAACTCTGAAAGATGTTTATAACAGATCTGGTCCAACTTCGGAAATTGCTTATGAGGTCGTTTCGGTGAGGTGATATGTTGCTTCGGGCCTCATTTAAAATGCCCAGGTGTTGTAGTTGTTCATGCTTCACCTCTTGTCATGTTTAACAATATTTAATATTGATGAGTACCTAAACGAGAGTGAACTAAATAATCAATTGTGGAGTTTCATCAATATGCAACCCGTTGCATATTGAGCTTCACTTAATGTGTAGTATTTGTTTGTTGTTCTTGCCATGCCATGCCTTGCATAATTAAATGGACATGCATCATATTGGCTTGCGCATCATGTCATGCATATGTTGTGGTGTGTCGTGTGTTGATTGTTGTTTTCATTGTTTCTTCTTGATAGAGTTCCGAAAGCGTTCGGAGCGTGAGGGTTCGTTCGACTACGTTGGCTCGTCTTCTTCATGGACTCGTTCTTCTTCCAAGCAGATCTCAGGCAAGATGACACATTTCCCTGGATACCACTACTATCATTGCCATGCTAGATGTCTCGTTTTCATTCGCTATGTCACGCTACCTACCACATGTTTGACAAGGCTCCCAACATTGCCATGAAAGCCTCTAACCCCTCCACATCATAGCGAACCTTTGTTTGGCTATGTTACGGCTTGCTCAGCCTTCTTATAAGGTTTCTAGCTATAGGTGAATTGCTTCCATGTGACAACCTGGACATTCTTTTGTTATCACAATATTATCTCTATTTAATTTAATGCACATATATACTTGGTAAAAGGTGGAAGGCTTGGCCTTTTGCTTGGTGTTTTGTTCCACTCTTGCCGCCCTAGTTACTTGTGAACCGGTGTTATGTTCCATAATTGAGTGCTCCTAACATGCTCGGGGTTGTTATGGGGCCCCCTAGATTTTCGTTTTAGGAGAAAGCTTTTCTAGCATGGCCCAACATTGGTACTACATTTTCTTAATAACTAATAAATTGAATAGGGACCCTCCGGCACTTGCGGATAATTTAATCAACCCCCGGACCAGTGCTCCACATGAGTGTTGGTCCAAACTAGAGCCATGTGCGGGGCCAACCTAGGGAAACTCAGGAGATTTCTATCAGACCACTGTACATTGTGCTTATCCGGTCGTGTCCTAAGAACTAGATACGCGGATCCTATCGGGTTCGTCGACACATCGGGCGGTCTTGCTGGACTTGTTTTACCTTTCTCGAAGGTCTTGCGTGAGGAATTCCGATCTTCTTTGGGCTATCTCAAGGTGTCAAATTTCCTTTGGATTGCCTAGGATAATCACGAGATCCGTGGTCAAGGTTATTCCCGCGGGGTGTGGTTAATTTGTGATGCATGAGTTGGAGCACCCCTGCAGAGTTAAATCTTTCAAAAAGCCGTGCCCGCGGTTATGTTGCAAACTTGGAAACTTTATTTAACACCCGGTCATAGCAAACTTGAAGTAAATCCAGATAAAATACACCAACCGTGTGCGTAACCGTGACTGTCTCTTCTCGTGAGTTCTTATCCGAGAGAGAACACGGCGGGGTTATGTTTGACATAAGTAGGTGTTCAGGATCAGTTACTGATCATTACTAGTTCACGTCCGTTATGCACAGACCACCATATTTTACTTACTGTATTCGTAAGTTAGCCACTCAAATAAATGCTTAGTCGCTTGCTGCAGCCTCACCACTTAACCATACGTCACCCAGTAAGCTTTAATAGTCTTGATACCCTTGGAAATGAGATTGTTGAGTCCCTGTGGCTCACAGATTACTACAACAACAGTTGCAGGTACAGGTAATGCGATGATTTGACGTGAGAATGATGCTTGTTTGATTTCGAGTTCTTCTTCTTCATCAATCTAGGATGGGTTCCAGGCGGCAGCCTGGGATAGCAAGGATAGATGTCATTTTGTCGTTTGTTTTCGTCCTTAATCGGACCCTGATCTTCTGTATGATGTTTGAATATGTTGTTGTATTGATGTGATATTTATGTAGCTTGTGGTGAGTGTAAGCCAATTACATATACTCATCTCTTCTATACATGTACTTGTAATGATGTCCATTCTTGCAACACGACGAGATGCGCATCTATCCCTGTCGAGGCCCTCGTGACGAAATAAGGATAGGATCACATCTAGGGTGTGATAGGAGTGAATGCGTCATTCTGTTCCCCTCCCTCCTCCATTGAAACCCCGCACGAGCGGTCGTGGGGGGCAGATTCATTGCGCACGACCCCCACGATTCCTGTCGCGTGCGGGACGGCAGTTATCGCCCTCGGGCATGCCAACCGACGGCCCAAATCGTGGAAGATCCACGCATGTGGGCCGAGGCCGTGGCCGGGGCGGCCCCTCCCTCTCGGTCCGGTCTTGTCTGCCGCATGGCCTGTCAGGGTCCCGGCCCATGGTGCCCACCACGTGGCGCAGGAGTACCGCCTGGTGAGGCGCCCCAGACGATGCTCGGGCTTCGCGCCGGTTGTGGAGCCGGCGGCCGGACGGTCATCGACGAACGCCCTCCGTGGTCGGCCGCGGCACCAGGATGATTCTCAAGCCGGCGAGGTCCACCGAAACTCGGCGGCGGGCCTCCCCTGCTTCGGGGACTACTGTTGGGCGGTAACCCCGGGGTACCCTAAAGCAACCTACTGCCCCAGAACTATCTGAAACGTCCGAAGGGTGAGCCGCCTCCCCCTACGGCCAAGATTGAACCCGTCCGGCTCCATGGCGCTGGCTAGGCACTGCCGGCTACACATGGCCGGCTCCAGCAAGGGATGCCGACAAGATGCAGGGATCCTTGGCCCCCTAGCCGGTCGCGCCTTGGATCCCACTGCCCAGGCATGCGTGGCTACAGTGCCCCCCATCCCATCGGGGGTTAGCGCCCATATGGCCACAGTGGAGGCAATAGTGACAATGACTTCGGCTGACCGTGATTGGGCTCCCAATAGTGCCGGCACGCCTCCAACCACTCCATGACCTGCCCCGGCGTGGCTACAGTGTAGCTGACCATAGCGCTGACCGAAGCTGGTTGCCGCAAGACGATGCCCCGGAGGACGACCCATGCTGAGAGGTGATTGTTGCAGGGACCTGCTACGTGGGACCCATCGTCTCTTGACGTGACCCCCAGCCGACAGGCCCTATCGACGATGAGACCCTATAGTCGAGGGCCTCACGACCAGCCATAGAGGCTGCCAGCTAGGCCCCCTCGTGGCTTCCCACTCATATTGTAATCCGGGGGGCTAGCCTGTAAAAAAACTGGAGCCCCCTATGCAAAGGGCAGGCAAGAAAGCAGATAGACAAGAACCTACACTCTCACCACATAGCCAAGGAAGGGGAGCCGGCTTCTCCCTCTTCCACCTCTAGACAATAGCTCCAGGAGCAACCTTGTAACCTTTCCTCATCGATCAACTAGATCAGGCAGGACTACGGGTATTACCTCCCACAGAGGGCCCTGAACCTGGGGACATCGCGTGTCATCATCGCTAGTGCCTAATCCCGCACCCGGAGCCTTTCGGCGTCCTCCGGCCCAACCACCTTCGATAAGCCTACCCATGGCATCTATTGTGAGAAAACGACGACAGTCGCACACCGGCCCGGTCGGCCATCATGGTCAGATCGGAAGGTTCCCCCCCCCCCAATCAGTGTATTAGGTTCGGAACCCTAGAGTTCGTGGCGGATTCACGGGGAATGCTCGTTTCAATGGAACCCTCAACCTTTGAAGGAAAACCTGTAAATCCAGATGCTTTGACATCCAATACATCAGGTCCCATGGTGGAACAGAACACGGATCCGCTTCGGCGTAACTCTGGAACCATCACACCGCTTAACGAATCCACCCATATCAGCGACACACATCCTACCATCGCCACATTCTAAAACGAGTTGTTCGATCGGATCAAAGCTATGCGTATATCAGATGACCAGGTTACGATCGATGATCGGCTTGGGATCAGACCCAATGACAGGGAGATTGATGTCCCTTCGGTCAGCCACCTTGTTGCCATCGTCGAGTGTCCGACCATGGATTGTGCCCGACAGCCGGAATTGAAAACCGTCTATACCCCCGTCCACGATCTCCAAGACCCAGTCGGAGAATCAGAGGTGGGGAATCGCTTTAAAGCCGTACCTTCATCGGTCCAGGATCCATCGCACGATTTGAAAACTACACTTTCGAACACTCGTTACAATAGGGAACCAATTTTTTCCCACCCACCTCCCAAGACGATTATCCAAGTACCGCGCCAAAGCCTATGTCTCTGGAATTTCAGGATATCAAGCAAATATAGGGAGAATCAGTCCACCACTTTTGGGAAAGACTCCTACTCGCTAGGAGCAGATTAAAAGGTCTTAGTGACCAAGACGTAATGGCAATTTTCATTATCAATTGCCATTATGAAGGGTTTCTTAATGCCCTGGCCTGCTGATGCATAAACAACTTTTCGGAGTTATCCAAATTGGTACAGATATACTGTGCCATGGAGAGTGTCAGGCAATTCCAGCAGTTGTTCTTGGAACCAAAATTCTCCGAATACCCTAGAGGAGTTCGGAGAAAGAGGGTACCTCCAAATCGGTCAGCCAGGTATGAACCCGTCGAAAAGAGAAACAAGTCCCTTTCCGGGACCGGCACCATCATTGACGGACTTTTAGATCAACCTTGCCCCATTCATTCTGTTTTGTTAAACACAAACCCTACTCATAGCCTTCGAGCTTGCTGGGTCATCAGGAAAGTCGCAAAAAGTAGCGAGCCTATCCTCGACACACCCCCGTCGAACATGCGCTCTCCTTCGCCAAACGGATTCGATGACGAAGTCCTGACGGTCTATGAGATCTTTCCCTCGAGGAGCAGGCGTAAAAGAGCTCTTAGGGAGCATGAGCAAGTCTACCACATGGAAACTACTAGCCCATGGGCAGACGTACCGATTACTTTCGGGGACACTGACTAGCCGCCCATCCTTCCCGGCCATTCACCGGCCGCTCTAGTCATGAATCCCATCATTGATGGATACAGACTACATAAGGTGCTCATGGACGGCGACAGTGGTCTAAACCTCATTTATGAGGCCACTCTAGAGAAAATGCAGTTCGGCCGATCTCACATCGAACATAGCAACACAACCTTCCGAGAATTATCCTAGGGAAAGAGGCACGTTGTTCCGGATGTATCATCATGAACGTTGTGTTCGGCACGCCCAAAAATTATCAATCCGAAGAAATTCTCTTCCACATCGTCCCCTTCCCCAGTGGCTATCACGCCCTATTAGGATGCGGCGCCTTTACAAAGTTCCACGCTATACCCCATTACGGGTACATGAAACTCAAAATGCAAGGACCAAATGGAGTGATCACACTCGCCAGTGATACAAATATAGCCCTTGGGGCGGAAAACAAAACGGCAGCGCTCACCCTCGAGGTATTAGCGGAAATTTTCGCCTTCGAGGAGTTGACCTCTCTACAGTCGATAGTTAATAGGAACGATATGATCCTCAGCAAAAGGCCCAAGTCCACGTCCTTTAAACTAGTAGAGGAATGCGTCAAATTTTAGGTGCATCCAACAGACCCCAATAAAACAGTGTCCATCGGAGCGCAGCTCGATCCCCTTATGGATGAAGCATTGCGGAATTTCCTCTGCAAAAATTGGGACATTTTCGCTTGGCATCCTTCGGATATGCCCGGAATCCCACGTCGGCTCGCCGAACACAGCTTGAACATTATCCCAGGCTTTAAGCCCGGGAAACAAACCCTGCGCCACTTCTTCGAGTGCAAACGGCAAGCCATGGGTGAAGAATTAGCAAAATTGCTCGAGGCCGGATTTATTCAGGATATTAAACACCCCGAGTGGCTAGCAAACCTGGTGATGATACCTAAGAAAGAAAAATCCTGGCAGTTGTGTGTCGATTTCAAAGACCTCAACAAAGCATGCCCCAAGGACCCTTTTATCTTGTTGGAAATATGCCCTAGAGGCAATAATAAAATGGTTATTATTATATTTACTTGTTCATGATAAAATTTTCTTATCCATGCTATAATTGTATTGACTGGAAACACATTGCATGTGTGGATACATAGACAACACTTTGTCCCTAGTGTGCCTCTAGTAAACTAGCTCGTTGATCAAGCATGGTCAAGGTTTCCTAGCCATTGACATGAGATCTCATTTGATAATGGGATCACATCATTAGGAGAATGATGTGATGGACAAGATCCAAACTATAAATGTAACATATGATCGTGTCAGTTTATTGCTATAGTTTCTGCATGTCAAGAATATGTTCCTATGACCATGAGATCATGCAACTCACTGACACCGGAGGAGTGCCTCATGTGTATCAAACATCGCAACATAACTGGGTGACTATAAAGGTGCTCTACAGGTATCTCCGAGGGTGTGTGCTGGGTTGGCATGGATCAACACTGGGATTTGTTACTCCGTGTGACGAAGAGGTATCTTAGGGCCCACTCGGTAATACAACATCACAATAAGCCTTGCAAGCAATGTGACTAAGTATTATCCACGGGATCTTGTATTACGGAATGAGTAAATAGACTTGCCGGTAATGAGATTGATCTAGGTATGGAGATACCGACGATCGAATCTCGGGGAAGTAACATACCGAAGAACAAAGGGAACATCATACGGGATTAACTGAATCCTTGACATAGAGGTTCGACTGATAAAGATCTTCGTAGAACATGTAGGAATCAATATGGGTATCCAGGTCCCGCTATTGGTTATTGACCGTAGAAGTGTCTTGGTCATGTCTACATAGTTCTCAAACCCGCAGGGTCTGCACACTTAAGGTTCGACGGCATTTTGGTAGTATAGAGTTAGGTATGGTGGTGACCGATGGTTGTTTGGAGTCCCGTATGAGATCCCGAACGTCACGGTGAGCTCTGGAATGCTCCGGAGGTAAAGATTGATATATAGGAAGTCCTGTTTTGGTCACCGGAAATGTTTCGGGCTCATTGATAGTGTACCGGGAGTGCCGGGAGGGTGCTGGGGGTTTTCGACCCAAGAGGCTACATGGGCTGTGGGAGGAGGAATACCAACCCTTAGTGGGCTGGCTGAAGTCCCACAGAAGGCCCATGCGGCTGGGAAGGAAATCCAAGGTGGAAAAAGAGTCCCAAGTGGGATAAGGAGGAGTCCTAATCCTACTAGGAGTGCAGCAGGAGGACTCCTTCCTCCCACTTAGGACGAACCATGGCTGGCCCCTTAGGGGCCAAGTCTCCTCCCTCCCCTCCTCCTATATATACTAGAGATTTTGAGGGGTTTTGATACAGAAATTTAGCCACGTGCTGCCATCTCCTCTAGATCGTAGTTTCTCCTCTAGATCAGTTTTCAGCGGTGCTTAGGCGGAGCCCTGCTAGAATAGTGATACGTCTCCAACGTATCTACTTCTCCAAACTCTTTTACCCTTGTTTTGGACTCTAATTTGCATGATTTGAATGGAACTAACCCGGACTGACCTTGTTTTCAACAGAATTGCCTTGGTGTTATTTTTGTGCAGAAATAAAAGTTCTTGGATCATCCTGAAAATTTATGGAGAATATTTTTGGAATTAATAAAAAATACTGGCACAAGAATTAACCAGAGGGGGTCCACCAGTAAGCCACAAGCCTGCTAGCCGCAGCCACCCCCCTGGCCGCGTGGGGCAGGCTTGTGGGCCCCTCGTGGCTCCTCCGCCATCCGCTCCAGCTCCATATAACCCTATTTGTCGAGGAAAAAATTAGATCGAAGAGTTCATCATGTTTCACGATATGGATCCACCGCCATCGCCAATTCTTCCTTGGGAGACCAGATCTGTAGTCCGTTTTGGGCTCCGGAGAGGGGAAATCGACGCCTTCGTCATCACCAACCATCCTTCATCACCAATTCCATTATGATCCCCATCGTTCGTGAGTAATATCATCGTAGGCTTGTTGGACGGTGATGGGTTGGATGAGATTTATCATGTAATCGAGTTAGTTTGGTTAGGGTTTGATCCCTAGTATCCACTATGTTCTAAGATTGATGTTTCTATGACTTTGCTATGCTTAATGCTTGTCACTAGGGCCTGAGTGCCATGATTTCATATCTGAACCTATTATGTTTTCATGAATATATGTGTGTTCTTGATCCTATCTTGCAAGTTGTAGACACCTATTACGAGGTATGATACGCATCCCCCAGGGTGACAATAACTAGGATTCTTTCCGGTGATTACCGCAGTTTGAGGAGTTCATGTATTCACTAAGTGTTGATGCTTTGGTACGGTTCTCTATTAAAAGTAGGCCTTAATATCCCTTAGTTTCCAATAGGACCCTGCTGCCACAGGAGGGTAGGACAAAAGATGTCATGCAAGTTCTTCTCCATATGCACGTATGACTATATATGGAATACATGCCTACATTACATTGATGAATTGGAGATAGTTCTGTGTCACCCTATGTTATAACTATTGCATGATGAATGACATCCGACATAATTATCCATCACTCATCCATTGCCTACGAGCTTTCCATATATAGATTTTTGTTCAGTTACTTTTCCGTTGCTACTGTTACAATCACTACAAATCTGCTACTATCGTTTTCCCACCATTACCGTTGCTACCATATTACTTTGCTACGGAATACTTTGCTACAGATATTAAGTCTTTCAGGTGTGGTTGAATTGACAACTTAGCTGCTAATACTCCAGAATATTCTTTGGCTCCCCTTGTGTCGAATCAATAAATTTGGGTTGAATACTCTACCCTCGAAAACTATTGTGATCCCCTATACTTATGGGTTATCAAATAGCTCCACCACCATTGCCGCAACTCCGTCACGCTGCTGGAGAACTCGTCTACCTCTCCGCTCTCTCTTACTGGATCAAGAAGGCGGAGATCGTCATCAAGTTATACGTGTGCTGAACGCGGAGGTGCCGTCCGTTCGGTGCTAGATCGGGACGGATCGTGATTGGACCACGGGATGCTCGGCGAGTGGATCGTGAAGACGTTCCACTACATCAACCGCATTTCTTAACGCTTCCCGCTTAGCGATCTACAAGGGTATGTAGATCCACTCTCCCTCTCATAGATGCTCATCACCATGGATAGATCTTGCGTGTGCGTAGGAATTTTTTTGTTTCCCATGCAACGTTCCCCAACAGTGGCATGATGAGCTAGGTCTATGTGTAGATGAGATCTCGAGTAGAACACAAAGGAGTTTCTGGGCATTGATTCATAGACTGCTTCCTCCTTTGGTCGTGTTTTGGTTTAGCGGTGTTGTGGGATGAAGCGCCCCGTATCAAACTTACTCATAAGCTTATGAGAGACCAGTTCCATCGACTTACGTGTAACTTCGTTGCACAAAGATGGTTGGCGGGTGTCTGTTTCTCCTACTTTAGTTGGATCGGATTCGACAAAGGTGGTCCTTGAGAAGGTTGAAAAGCAAATTATGTATCACCGTTGTGGTTTTGCATAGGTGAGAATTGTTCTTGCTAGATACCCGTAGCAGCCACGTAAAACTTGCAATAACAATTAGAGGATGTCTAACTTATTTTTGCAGGGTATGTTGTGATGTGATATGGCCAATTACATGATGAGATATATGTGATGTATGAGATGATCATGTGGTGTATAGAATATCACGACTTGCATGTCGTTGAGTACGACAACCAGCAGGAGCCATAGGGTTGTCTTTAATAATTGTATGACTTGTGTGTCAATCATTAAGCACTATGTAATGCTTTACTTTATCACTAAGCGGTAGCAATAGTAGTATGAGCATGGTGGGCGCGACAACCCCGATGGCGACACAATGATGGAGATCATGATGATGGAGATCATGGTGTTATGCCGGTGACGATGGAGATCCTACCGGTGCTTTGGAGATGGAGATCAAAAGCACAAGTTCATGGCCATATCATGTCACTTATGATTTGCATGTGTTGTTAATCCTTTTATGCACCTTGTTTTTTTTAGGACGACTATAGAGTTATAAGGTGGTCCCTCACTTAAATTTCAAGATAAATTATGTTCTCCCTGAGTGTGCACCATTGTGAAAGTTTGTCCTATCGAGACACCACATGATGATCAGGTGTGATAGACACTACGTTCACATACAACGGGTGCAAGCCAGTGTTGCACGTGTGGAACACTCGGGTTATACTTGACGAGCCTAGCACGTACAGACATGGCCTCAGAACACAAGAGACTGAAAGGTCGAACATGAGTCATATAGTAGATATGATCAACATGATGATGTTCACCATTGAAACCACCTCAACTCACGTGATGATCGGACTTGAGTTGGTGAATTTGGATCTTGTATCACTCACATGACCTGAGGGATGTCAGTTTGAGTGGGAGCTTTAGTAATTTGATTCATTAAAATCATTATCTTGAGCAATAGTCTTAGTAACCTTTGCTTATTTATGTTGTAGAACAATGCCTCACGCAGTAGCACCCCTAAATTTAATGCGTTCCTAGAGAAATCTAAATTGAAAGATGATGGAAGTAACTTTCTGGACTGGGCCCATAATCTGAAGGTTATCCTCATGGCTTCCCAGAAGGCTTATGTCGTTGATGCACCGCTTGGTGACCCACCTGCTCCCGTGTCATCCGAAGACGTTAAGAACACTTGGGAGGAACATTCTGGGTATTACTCAATAGTTCAGTGTGCAATGTTCTATGGCTTAGAACCAGGAATTCAAAGACATTTTGAACGTCATGGAGCATATGAGATGTTCCAAGAGTTGGATTTTATCTTTAAGAAGAATGCCTGGATCGAGAGGTATGGGACCTCCGATAAGTTCTGTGCTTGCAAGATGGAGGAGAACGGGTCTATCAGTGAACATATACTCAGAATGTCTGGGTATTTGACCCGTCTGGCGGAGTTAGGGATGCCCCTTCCGTCGGAGGCGATCACTGTTAGAGTTCTTTAATCATTGCCACCTAGCTAAAAGAGCTTCATGATGAACTAAAACATGCACGGGGTGACCAAGTCAGTCGCCGAGCTGTTTGCGATGCTGAAAGTCGCTGATTCTAAAATCCAGAAAGAACATCAAGTGTTGTCAATAAAACCACTAGTTTCAAGAAGAATGGCAAGTGCAAGAAGGGTAACTCCAAGAAGGGTGGAAAACCAGTTGCTCCTCCCGTGAAGAAACCCAAGGCTGGACCCAAGCTAGAAACCGAGTGCTTTCATTGCAAGGGAACTGGTCACTGGAAGCAGAACTACTCCAAGTATCTGGCTGACAAGAAGGCGGCCAACAACAAACAAGGTATATATGGTATACATGTTATTGATGTGTACCTTACTAGATCTCGTTGTAGTGCCTGGGTATTTGATACCGGTTCGGTTTTCACATTTGCAACTCAAAGCAGGACCTACAGAATAGACGGACACTGGCTAAGGATGAAGTGCCGATGCACGTGGGAAATGGTTCCAAGGTTGATGTGATCACTATCGACACTCTCTCTCTTCGATTACCATCGGGATTAGTGATGAACCTAAATAATTGTTATTTAGTGCCTGCGTTAAGCATGAACATTATATTTGGATATTGTTTATTGCGAGACGGTTACTCATTTAAATCAGAGAATACTGGTTGTTTTATTATATGAGTAATATCTTTTATGGTCATGCACCCAATGTGAGGGGTTTATTCATGTTGAATCTTGATAGTGATGATACACATGTTCATAACATTGATGCCAAAAGATGTAGAGTTGATAATTATAGTACCACTTTCTTGTGGCACTGCCGTTTGGGTCATATTGGTGTAAAACGCATGAGGAAGCTCCATGCCGATGGACTTTTGGAGTCACTTGATTTTGAATCACTTGACACATGTGAACCATTCCTCATGGGCAAGATGACTAAACTGCCATTCTCTGGAACAATGGAACGGGCGAATGATTTTTTGGAAATCATACATACTGATGTGTGCGGTCCGATTAACATTGAGGCGCGTAGTGGATATCGTTATTTTCTCACCTTCACTGATGACTTAAGTAGATATGGGTGTATTTACTTAATTAAACACAAGTTTGAAACGTTTGAAAAGTTCAAGCAATTTTAGAGTGAAGTTGAGAATCATCATAACAACAAGATTAAATTCCTGCGATCTGATCGAGGAGGTGAATATCTGAGTTATGAGTTTGGCAGTCACTTAAGACAGTGTGGAATTATTTCACAATCAACACCGCCTGGAACACCACAGCGTAATGGTGTGTCCGAATGTTGTAATAGAACCTTATTAGATATGGTGTGTTCTATGATGTCTCTTGTCGGTTTGCCACTATCGTTTTGGGGTTATGCATTAGAGACAGCTGCATTCAATTTAAATAGGGCACCATCAAAATCCATTGAGACGATGCCATATGAACTGTGGTTTGGCAAGAAGCCAAAATTGTCATTTCTTAAAGTTTGGGGATGTGATGATTATGTCAAAAAGTTTCAGCCTGAAAAGCTGGAACCCAAAGTGGAGAAATGCGTCTTCATAAGATACTCAAAAGAGATAGTTGGGTATACCTTCTATCTCAAACCCGAAGGCAAAGTGTTTGTCGCTAAGAACGGAACATTTCTTGAGAAAGAGTTTCTCTCGAAAGAATTGAGTGGGACAAAAATAGAACTTGATGAGGTTATTGAACCTTTACTTCAACCAGAGAGTAGCGCAGCGTAAAAAGATGTTTATGTGGAGCCAACGACGGTTGAACAGGAAGTTAATGATGATGATCATGAAACTTCGGATCAAGTTACTATTGTACCTCGTAGGTCGGCAAGGGCGCGTACTGCTCCTAAGTGGTACGGCAACCCAGTCTTGGAGGTCATGTTGTTAGACAACGACAAACCTACGAGCTATGGAGGAGCGATGATGGGCCCGGATTCCGAGAAATGGTTAGAGGCCATGAAATACGAGATGGGGTCCATGTATGAAAACAAAGTATGGACTTTGGAAGTATTACCTGAAGGGTGAATGGCCATTCAGAACAAATGGATCTTTAAGAAGAAGATGACGCGGACGATAATGTCACCGTCTATAAAGTTCGACTTGTGGCAGATGGATGTCAAAATAGCGTTCCTGAACGGTTTCCTTGAGGAAGAGTTGTATATGATGCAACCGAAAGGTTTTGTCAATCCAGAGAATGGTGACAAAGTTTGCAAACTCCAGCGATCCATTTATGGACTGGTGCAAGCATCTCGGAGTTGAAATAAGCGGTTTGATGAGCTGATCAAAGCATTTGGGTTTATACAAGTTTATGGAGAAGCTTGTATTTACAAGAAAGTGAGTGGGATCTCTATAGCATTTCTAATAATATATGTGGATGATATATTGCTGATTGGAAACATTATAGAAATGCTGGAAAGCATAAAGGAATATTTGAACAAGAGTTTTTCAATGAAGGACCCGGGAGAAGCTGCTTTCATATTAGGCATTAAGATCTATAGAGATAGATCGAGACGATTGATAGCACTTTCACATAGCACATACCTTGATAGAGTAAGACTCAATGCCCAGTAACTGCAGAAGATAGAGAGAAGATGAGTGTCATTCCCCAAGCTTCAGCCATAGGCTCTATTATGTATGCGATGATGTGCACAAGACCCGATGTCAGCCTTGTCATAAGTATGGTCGGAAGGTTTTAGAGTGATCCTTGAATGGAGCACTGGACGGAGGTCAAGAATATCCTGAAGTACCTGAAAAGGACTAAGGAAATGTTTCTCGTTTATGCAGGTGATCAAGAGCTCGTCGTAAAGGGTTACGTTGATGCAAGGTTTGACACTGATCCGGATGACTCTAAGTCGCAAACCGGATACATATTTATTCTCAATGGGGGAGCGGTAAGCTGGTGCAGTTCCAAGCAGAGCGTGGTAACCGATTCTACATGCGAAGCGGAGTACATCGCAGCCTTGGAGGCAGCGAAGGAAGGTGTCTGGATGAAAGAGTTCATGACAGATCTTGGAGTAGTGCCCAGTGCACTGAATCCAGTGGATCTGTTCTGTGATAACACTTGTGCCATTGCCCTGGCCAAGGAACTAAGGTTTCACAAGAGGACCAGACACATAAAGCGACGCTTCAATTCCATCTGTGAGTAAATCAAGGAGGAGGACATAAATATTTGCAAAGTGCACACAGATCTGAATGTTGCAGGCCTGTTGACTAAACCTCTTCCAAGGGCTAAACATGATCAACACCAGAACTGTATGTGTGTTCGATTCATTACAATGTAAATCACATAATGATGTGAGCTAGATTATTGACTCTAGTGTAAGTGGGAGACTGTTGGAAATATGCCCTAGAGGCAATAATAAAATGGTTATTATTATATTTCCTTGTTCATGATAGTTTTTATTATCCATGCTATGACTGTATTGACTGGAAACACATTGCATGTGTGGATACATAGACAACACTTTGTCCCTAGTGTGCCTTTAGTAAACTAGCTCGTTGATCAAAGATGGTCAAGGTTTCCTAGTCATTGACATGAGATGTCATTTGATAACGGGATCACATCATTAGGAGAATGATGTTATGGACAAGACCCAAACTATAAATGTAGCATATGATCATGTCAGTTTATTGCTACAGTTTTCTGCATGTGAAGTATAAGTTCCTATGACCATGAGATCATGCAACTCACTGACACCGGAGGAGTGACTTATGTGTATAAAACATCACAACATAACTGGATGACTATAAAGGTGCTCTGCAGGTAACTCCGAGGGTGTCTGTTGGGTTGGCATGGATCAACACTGGGATTTGTTACTCCGTGTGACGGAGAGGTATCTCATGACCCACTCGGTAATACAACATCACAATAAGCCTTGCAAGCAATGTGACTAAGTCTTAGCCACCGGATCTTGTATTACGAAACGAGTAAAGATACTTGCCGGTAACGATATTGAACTAGGTATGGAGATACCGACGATCGAATCTCGGGCAGGTAACATACCGAAGAATAAAGGGATCATCATACGGGATTAACTAAATCATTGACAAAGAGGTTCGACCGATAAATATCTTCGTGGAATATGTAGGAATCAATATGGGCATCCAGGTCCCGCTATGGGTTATTGACCGTAGAGGTGTCTTGGTCATGTCTACATAGTTCTCGAACCCGCATGGTCTGCACACTTGAGGTTCGGTGACATTTCGGTAGTATAGAGTTATGTATGGTGGTGACCAAAGATTGTTTGGAGTCTCGGATGAGATCTCGGAAATCACGAGGAGCTTCGGAATGGTCTAAAGGTAAAGATTGGTATATAGGAAGTCCTATTTTGGTCACCAGAAAAGTTTCGGGCTCATCGGTAGTGTACCGGGAGTGCCGGGAGGGTGCCGGGGGACCATCGGGAGGGGTATTTGGACCCAAGAGTCTACATGGGCTGTGGGAGGATGAATACCAGCCCTTAGTGGGCTGGCCGAAGTCCCATGGAAGGCCCATGCAGCTGGGAAGGAAACCCAAGGTGGAAAAAGAGGCCCAAGTGGGAAAAGGAGGAGTCCTAATCCTACTAGGAGTGGAGGAGGAGGACTCCTCCCTCCCACTTCGGCCGAACCAAGGCTGGCCCCTTGGGGTCCAAGTCTCCTCCCTCCCCTCCTCCTATATATACTAGATTTTTTGAGGGTTTTTGGCACAGAAATTTAGCCACGTGTTTCCCTCTCCTCTAGATCATAGTTTCTCATCTAGATCAGTTTTCAACGGTGCTTAGGCGAAGCCCTGCTGGAATAGCTCCACCACCATTGCCGCAACACCGTCGCACTGCCGGAGAACTCGTTTACCTCTCCGCTCCCTCTTGCTGGATCAAGAAGGCGGAGATCATCATCAAGTTGTATGTGTGCTGAACGCAGAGGTACCGTCCGTTCAGTGCTAGATCAGGACAGATCATGATTGGATCACGGGACGCTCGGCGATTTGGATCGCGAAGACGTTCAACTACATCAACTGCATTTCTTAACGCTTCCCGCTTAGTGATCTACAAGGGTATGTAGATCCACTCTCCCTCTCGTAGATGCTCATCACCATGGATAGATCTTGCGTGAGCGTAGGAATTTTTTCGTTTCCCATGCAATGTTCCCCAACATCCCTAACCACGCATAGACCAGATCATTGATGCCACAGCTGAACATGATTTTTTATGTTTCCTCGATGCTTACTCCGGATACCATCAAATTAAAATGAAGGAATCCGATCAGGCGGCTACTGCATTCATCAACCCTTACGGGCCATTTTGCTTCAACACAATGCCCTTTGGCTAAAAAACGCTAGGGCCACATACCAGTGCATGATCCAAACCTGCCTTGCTACACAGGTCGGAAAGACTGTCGAGGCATACGTGGATGATGTGGTAATAGAAACCAAACACGTCGTTCAGTTGATCAACAACCTCCACCAAACTTTCACTAATTTGCACGAATATGATATACGACTCAATCTGGAAAAATGTGTATTTGGAGTTCCCTCGGGTAAGTTGCTTGGATTCATCATCTCCCATAGAGGAATAAAGGTAAATCCAGCCAAAATATGTGCTCTATCAGAAGTTCCAATCCCCACAAAGCTGAAGCCTGTCCAGAGACTAGCCGGTGCGTAGCCGAGTTAAGCCGCTTTATTTCCTGCCTCGAAGAAAAAGCCTTGCCGCTCTATAAGCTGCTAAAATGGACCAACAATTTCAAATGGACCGATGAAGTAGTGGCTACGTTGGAAGAAATCAAAAAAATACTGGCAACCAACCCATACTCACGGCACCAGGTGCCGGTGAGCCCATGTTGTTATACATATCGGACACCAACAAGGTCGTCATTGCGGTGCTCATTGTCAAATGAGTTGAGGAGGGACATAAATTCCAAACTCAGAAGCCGGTATATTATGTGTCAGAGGTGCTAACGCAGTGCAAGTCCAGATACCCACATTATCAAAAAATAGCCTATACGGTATTCATGGCATCGAGGAAACTCTGACACTACTTCCAAGAGTGCATGGTAACAGTGGATTCGGAAGTCCCCTTGAATGATAGGCCATTGAGCTCCTTCCCTTTGAAATAACCTACAAGCCGTGTCACGCCATTAAATCTCAGGTACTGGCGGACTTCTTAGCTGAATGGACAGAGGCCGAGATCCCCAAGGAGTATAGTGCATACTCCCATTGGACAATGTACTTTGATGGATCCAAGACCTTGGCCAGTCTGGGGGCTAAAGTTATCCTCATATCCCCCACAGGCGACAACGTAAGATACGTGTTGCAAATTATGTATGCCGACTCCAATAATGCCGCCGAATACGAAGCTCTTCTTCATGGTCTTCGGATGGCGGTGTCAATGGGCATGCGACGGCTAGAGGTACAAGGAGACTCAAACCTGGCCATACCCAAATTAACGGCAAGTTCGACGCCAAAAATCTGAAGATGGCGGCATACAGAGACACTGTCCTCAAGATATCTGCTTGGTTCGAGGGGTTGGAATTCCACCATGTTGCCCGAGATAACAACCAAGTCGTCGTTATATTGGACCGTATGGGAGCCAAGCGCGATCCCGTCCCGAGAAACACCTTCCTAGAGCAGCTCTTCAAGCCCTCTGTAGTGTGGCAGGATGACGCAAATGGCACCGGTCCGAAAGCAGCGGACGAAGTTGTCCCCCCCATAAATGAACCAGATGATGGCATCATTGGTGGCTCAACAATGAATGAGACGCCTTCGGCTAATGAGGTAATGGCAATAATTGCGCCATGGACAGAGCCCTTCCTCGCTTACCTCCTTCACAAGGAACTCCCCGACGATCAAACTGAGGCGCGATGCATAGTTCGGCAATCCAAGGCCTACAAAGTACACGAGGGTGAGTTATACAAGAAAAGCACCATTGGAGTATAACAGAGGTGTATATCCGAGGAAGAGGGATGGGAGCTCCTCACCTAAATCCATGCAGGCATGGGCGGGCATCATGCCGCGTCAAGATCTTTTGTCGGCAAAGCCTTCCGAGCCGGCTTCTTTTGGCCTACATCTCGGATGGATGCCCAGTCACTCGTTCAACATTGCGTTGCGTGTCAACTCTTTGCAAATCAAAGTCACATGCCCCCAACAGCTCTTGGACTATCCTGATCACCTGGCCTTTTGCGGTCTAGGGGCTGGACATGGTCGGACCCCTCAAAGGGGGAACCAAGAAAAAATAAATACCTAATGGTCATGGTTGACAAGTTCACCAAATGGATAGAAGCAAAGCCTGTTAAATCGGCTAAAATCGAACCGGTGATTGAATTTATATCTAGCATAGTACACCGTTATGGTGTCCCGCATAGTATAATAATGGACAATGGATCCAACTTCATGGCCCAAGAGGTCAAGGACTGGTGTGCAAAAATGGGCATAAAGCTCAATTATGCATCGTTCTATCATCCGCACACCAATGGACAGGTCGAGCAAGCAAACAGTCTCATTATGAGCGGCATCAAGCCACATTTGGTCCGATCTCTTCACGAGTCCGACCGTCATTGGGTGGAGGAACTCGACTCTGTTCTATGGGGCCTACGTACTACCCCGAACATATCAACGGGTTATACACCATTTTTATGGTCTATGGGGTAGAGGCAGTTCTCCCCTACGATATTATCCACGACATACCAAGAGTGTGCATGTACGAGGAAAAGGAGGCCGAGTTAGATCGGCAGGACGACTTAGACGCCTTGGAGGGGGAGTGGGACATAGCTCTGGCTCGATCCACTTATTACCAACAGCAAGCTTGGTGGTACCAAACTAGGGAGGTCGGGGCAAAAGCATACAGCATAGGAGAACTCGTCCTATGGCTCCCAGAGAAGCAGAAGCACAAACTCAACCCCAAGTGGGAGGGTCCTTTCATCATCGACGAAGTGCTCGCGGGAGGGGCCTATCGTTTGTGGAGATCATCCGATAACCGCCTTGAACCAAACCCATGGAACGCAGCTCGTCTTTGGCACTTCTATAGATAAACTGGTGTCGTCTAAACTGCCCTACATTTTTTCCTTTTCCACTATTCTTTTCCCTTTTTGATATTTCCTTTCCCACTTTGATGTTTGATAGGGACAATTTCTTTTCCTACCCTATGTTCGGTTGAACCAATCTTGTACTACGGATAATCAGCATACACCATAAAGTGTTAAATCCGAACACGGCACGTGGGGGCTTCTTTTAATACCCATAATTTTCATTGTTCATACTTACCGGGCACACATGTTTCTTTTGTCATGATTTAGCCATCATATGCATCAACTTGAACTAAGACTTTGCCAAGCTGGGTTACCTCGCTCCTATGGTTACTCTCTATGTTATCGATTGTTCTACTAGAGAGTAAAGGGAGCACCTCTGTGATTGTTATGACCGGGTCATCCGGACACGTACCTCAGATGGGTGAAGCCGAAAGCTATCTATCTTACGTAGACAATTGGTCGGCTATGACGGAAACACCTTATACGGCTCTGGTTGCTATTTCCATTGTTTGGGTCTTTTATTCCCAAAGGACACTTAGTCGCGTACTACAAGTATACGTGTAACATCCCAAAATTCCATTTTGGAATGTTATGATATAGCTATGCATCTATCATCATCATTGCTTGATTTTATGAAATAGTTGAAATTCCTTTTCTGACTTTCTGAAAGTCCTTTCTATTTTTTTTTCCTAAGTTGTTTCACCTATTTGAAATTTTGGTTAAAAGTTCAAATAAGAGAGGAGGAACATGACACTCCACACCAGGGACTAATTGGTGATATATTTGAACAATAATAACCAGGGGTTATTTTGAAAATATTTGCAAAAAGGGTTTAAAAACAATTAGGCAATTTCTGAAAATAATTTTTTTTTTCAAATTGTTCAAATGACAGAATAGAAATGTTCATTAAATAGCATTTATTATTATGTTAATTTTGATATATAATACCCCTATATTTAGAGACGATTTGAATGCTTTAAAAGCTTTTCAATGTCTCTGGAATATTATTAAAAAGAAACGGTAACTGTTTCCGGTATTTAACGGGCCGGCCCACCGGCTTTAAAAGCCGAGACCGTTACCGGTCGGCCGACCGAGCGCATTCACTTCCCTCTCTCTCTCACTACAACCGGACCCCACCCGACCGACCGTTGCCCCGAAACGGTCGACTTCTCCTTCCCCGCGCGCGCCGGACCCGACTCGCCGACCGTTTCCCCCTTACCGGATCTCTCCTCTCTCTCCTCCTCCGCATCTCCCCGCACCCTCTATAAATAGCGTTGCCTCTCCTCTCTCCATTCACCCCCGAGCCCCCTCTCTCCCTCGCCGAGGCGCTGCACAATTCCTCGCCGGAGTTCCCACCACCACCGGACCTCCCGTCGAGCGTAGCCACCGTCTCCGTCCACCGTTCGCCCCACCATTGCCACCAATCGACTCCGGAGAACCGTCGCCGTCGCCCGGACCACTTCCCCGTCTTTCCCGATCATCGAAGCACCTCGCCGTCGCATTCGCCGCTACCGGACTCGCCGGAGAACCCCGACGCCGGCGACTCTTAACACTGTGAGCATCCCCACTCGCTCGATCTGGAATCGACGTTCCAGATTAGATCGGATTTAATCCGAACCGGTACCCACTACCGATCGCTCGCCCGCCCGAAATCCTCGAGCACACACACCCCCTTAGCCAATCGGACAGCGCCACGTAGCCCCCTGACCGTCGCAAATCATTTTCCTTTTTCAGTTTTTGTTTTAATTAACAGAATGTTTTCAAATTTTGTTTTGCTTATAAATTTTAATCTATTTAGTGTTTTGAGTTGATTCTTTTTGCAATAGCTCACAATTTTCATGTAGTTTCACCCTGTACTTTTAAATTTCAAATTTGAACTATAAAATTTGAATTGAATCAAATTTGCACAAAATCTTCAAATCTGAATAACTAGAGTTTGAAAATAGATTTTGATATGATTCTTTTTGCTGTTGTTTGATATTGGTTAGGACTATCTCCATGTTTAGTTTGAGGATTTTTAGGATGATTTTGAATAGTGTTTTAGCTATAAACAGAATCTGCCTAGTATTATAATATAGTTTTATATACTTAGTTTTAATTAGTTTAAATTTAGATTTGGTTTCATTTTTTAGGTTCTGTTAATAAACATTTAGTGTTTTCACTCACTGTTAATAAAAATATAAATTTTCTTAGTTTAGTTTTATTTAACATAGGAATCACAACTTCTTTTCAAATAGGCATAATTTGATTAAAACAACTAACTAGTAATAGTTTTGTTTTCAAACAAAGTTTTGTATATTTTAATTCTGTTTTCTAAGACAGATTTAATTGTAAATTATTTTCTGTTAAGAACATGTTTTACAAATAAATAATAACTTTAGTTTTTCATTCTTTTGTTAATAAAACTATAGTTGATTCATATAGTGTTTATCACAAACTTGCATAAACTTTACTAAAGCTTTCCCAACAAAACTTAAATTGATTTTATTCTGTTCATAAATAAAATATTTTATTGTTTTTCTTTCTGTCAACTAATGTTTAGATAATACAAATGGTTTCATTATGTCAGTAGTGTTTTCACCTCTCACCTTTTTGAAAACAAAATCTTGTGTGTTTTTCTTGCTAGTGATTTTGTGCATTGTTTGCCTTGATTGTTTAATACTTCTTTGCTGAATGTTATGAGTTGTTATTTTGTTATATGCTTATTGAGTGCTTGGTTGTTTCGTTAGATTATCCGGAGTGCGAAGCTTGTTACTTAGAGTCACTCATGTACGAAGATCATCAATCAGGCAAGTCACTTTGACCATGTTTACCCATGTTTTATATGCATTAGTTCTACCATCTCCCCAGTTGCATGCAAGATAGGTTAGTTGGAAACTTGGTTACATTGTAGTAGTATCATGTGGTAGATACCCCCTCAACCTCTTGACACATTGGCCCCAGGAAACGTTGTTTTACCTTTTGCTATGCTAATAGTAGATGGGGTTGGTTGTGTGATTCATGAGAGTTGAGAGAGTTAATAATTTCAAGACCTACATAATGATCAAGATTTAAGACTCCGAGTTTTCAACATACCTCTGGGTAGATGATGGTTGAACGGCACCCTGGAGACACCAGTGGATTTGCCTAGGTGATGCTGGAGATGGCCAGTATTCACGCGGAAAGGTCCACCCAGGCACAAAGAGATGGATGGGTGCTTCAAGACCCAAGGCTTACCTGCATAGCCACAAGTCATTATGGGCTCTGGCTTGGTTGGATATCGTGGTGACCCTGGACAGGCGGTGCTACGAGAGGTAGAAGAACGGTAGGAAAGGATGGGCACCGACAGAGTCGCAGGGAAACCCTTTGGAAGACCATGTTTTGGTCATCCGTTTCTCAAACACCCTGAAGTGCGAGAAATCAAACGGAGGCGACCAAATCTTGTGGGGAACGTGTGCAAAACTCTACAGAGTATTCCAAACCTAATCGATTAGCCGTGTCCACGGTCATGGACGACTTGAGCCAAAGGAATTGAAACTTCCGGAACTCTCAACACAATTAATATGATGATGTGGGTATTAACAATTTTGGGTATGAGAATTGGTTGGTGGAACCATCTCATTAATCAACTAACTTAGTAATATTTTGCTTAGCCCCTCTCTTGATGTAGGAAAAACTTGGCTTTACGCAAAAACTTACACCACCACCTGCCATATAAGCATATAGACTAGCTGATTATTTTCACCCCTCTCTTGTGACTTTGCCGGCATATTCCGTATGCTGACCTACATGGCTGCAACGTATCATGTTGCAGAGTATTTTTCCGACCAGGAGTGAGGACGCGTTCTATGCTCAGTGAGATGCCCTTGGAGTCGGATGGACTCATCTACCTTCGACGCTTCCGCAAGACTTAGTTATTCTCATGAGTTGGCCTTCGGCCACTTTATTGTAATCTTTATTGTAATAAAGGACTCGATATGAGATTTAGATTAATATAATGCTGTGTGATTTCCCTTTGATATATACATTGATGTACCGTGTGTGTACCAGCATGATCTTGGGATGGTACAGAAACACCGGAGATTCGACCTTTCAGGTCGGGTCGCTACAATACGGATTTCCTATCTATGCTCTTCGTAAACCCCGGCGAAAGGTATCGATAGAGGTACAATTTTCATCCGAAGATGTTTCTTATGCTACATCGTAATATAACATATCTTTCTGTGTGCTTTCTATCTGTTCGCACCACATGGCCGGATTGCCTGGTTCCCTGAATACAGTTCGCTCTTTGGATAAGGAATAATAAGGAGGAACACTCTCGAGCTCTTCGCACGGGAGGGAGAAGCCGATGTCCGGTTAAGACAAATATTACAACACAGATTGTTTTACACATGTATATGTAAATTACATATGCGGCTGCTGATCGAGATCATCAATTATTGTGTTGAGGGGGCAGTCTGCTTGTGAGAGACGGAAGGTTGGAATCACCTGGTCATATACCAAGTGGAGTGGCACTTATTTTCCATCCGATCCCATAGGACCAACCCGTGCCATATGCTTGGGGTTAAGTCTGGTGAAATGGGTCTTGACCATTGCCCACGCCTCCCGTGCTCCCTCGCAGAAAGCCGAAGTCTTCCACAACTCGAACCTATCTCGAGCCCCCCTAAAACGATCCGCAAGTGCGGCTAGACCTTCAGGTGGCTGTTCGGTGGGCCATAGAGCCTTCACCATCCCTTTCATTTCTTTTTGCAAACGCTTATGGAGAGAGGTCAGCTCCTTTGGCAGGTCCCCTTGGTATGATTTCATCTCCTCTTCAGGATGTCCGGTCAGGAGACCTGCGCACAAGATAACAAGAGCAATTACTATCATTCTATACATCGGAAATACTTACTTATAGCGGAATTGTATTTACCGAATATGCCCCTCCGAAGCTTTCGATTCTACTCTTGATCTTGGGCCAATTGAGTCTTTAAACTCTTTATTACTTTGGCATGTTTTTGTATAACAAGACAACCAGCCTACTGCTGGGATTCCGCATACCTTTGTGAATCTCGTGCTTCTTCCAGCTGCCTTTCCATATGTCCTATTGATTCGGCTGCTATATGGAATCCATATGTCAGGCACGATAATGTAAAAAGATTATCAGTAAAAGCATACTCACCATGGGCCTCTCGTGTGAAGCTCTTCACTTGTGCTAGCTCGGCCTTCACGGATTGCACTTCCGTGCGTCTGTCCTCGAGGGCCTTGGCCAATTGCTCGGACTGTTGCTTTGAGGCCTGCGTGAGCAGTCAAAAAGCATGGAGATCCTTAATTCATTTTTTCTAAAACAAATTAAGGCTCGAGGGCTACTAGGCCTACACAAGTATGCGGATTCTATAAAATCTGACCTCTTACCTGAATGTTGGTTGTTATCAGCTTCATAGCTTCGCTGAATCCAGCTCGGGCGGCCCCAAGGTGTGCATCCGCTGAGCATAGGGCGCCAAACTCCTGGTCGGAGAAAATTGGGTGCCGCATGGCCTCCCATCGGTGTCGATGATGCATGGCACTCTCCACTTCTGATTTGGTGATGGATACTCCGTCGCCAGATTCGGCGGGTGCTGGATTGACCATTGGATCTTCCATAGTGGAAGCCGCATGGGTCATGGACCGGGAGCTTTGGGCGTCTCCTAACACCCGGGCAACCCCCTCGGTAGGAGAGGATTGGGTGTTTCACCTAGGTAAAAAACGAGCGGCTATGAGATTCTGCTGATTACAATGATAAAGCAGATATCCGAACAATGTAACTTCAGGATGAGCGGACGGGTGGATTCATCCCCATGTCCGGATCCTTTGCAGGGTCCCGATGGGCCTTTGACTCGCCCACGGCTTAGGCTGCTGGCGCATGGCATGCTGATCGGCAGCGCTTGGGGGTCGGGACCGGCATGTCTGGGGCGCTCTTGGTAGCAGACCTCTTGTGGGAGGAGTTTTTATTCTTACCCGCTGCAGGAGGGGAGAATGACCCGGGGTTATCAACTATGATAGCCACCGGGGATTGGATGATGTTGTCCTGGAAATAGACACCATCTTTGAAATCAAGGAGAAGATCCGGGTCCTCGTTGAATTCCGGAATGTTGTCACAAGCATGGTTCTCGGGCTGGGGAGCGATACAGTTGACTGTCTCGATGAAGCTCCTCCATTCCTGTTCAGGACAACACTTCGGTCAAGAAGAATGTGGAATTAAAACCCCAAACTATATTCATGTTTGAAGAAAGGCTTACCCGTTCGATAGGATTGTGGGCCGAATACCCTTCCTTTGTTGCCTGACGGATAAAGTCCTCTTGCTCTCCTTTGCATAGGTCGGCAAGAACAGCGGCCAAAGCAGTTGGATCGACGGGCCCTTGTTTTTGGGAGTGCGTGGCATCGCTTGTCCCATTGTATTGCCATAAGGGGTGTACCCTTTGTTGGAGGGGCTGCACACCCTAGGAGATGGCGGCGGCCATGACATCGATCATGGTTAGTCCATGGTGGGTGAGTATCCGCACCTGAGTGGCGAGGCGCTACACTTTGGTGCTTTCCTCCTAGGATGAGCTCCTGGGTCACCGGCTGTACCTCTTCTTCGGGAGGATATTAGAGTACTCAGGAAGACCTGTCCGAGTTGGCTCGAACAGGGTGATATCTTTGATGTAAAACCATTCTGAAGTCCACACTTCGGATTTCTTCGGTGTGCCCACTGGATACCCTGTCCCTGCTATGCGACACACTTCGGCTCCGCCGACCTCCAAAATTACCTTGTCCCGAGTTCGGGGGAATGGGTGGAGCTGGATCTCGTAGTACTCCAGCAGCCCCCTCAGGAATGGGTGGATTGGAAAACCGAGGCCCCAGAGGAGGGAAGGTACGAAGCATACTCACTCCCCCTTGTTAGGGTTGGGGAAGCGCTCGTCGAAAACCTCATCGCCGTAAGTAAGCAAACCTGTGCGGGTTGCCGCCAGATCTGACGAAGGAAGGTATCCCTAGGTCTCCAGGTTGCGGAGCCGCAGGAGGGTGACGGAACAGCTAGTCCAGTCCCTTGGGCGTGTGTCGTAGGGGCGCATGGTGGAGCTGGGGGCGTTGGCCATGTTTTGCGTAAAGCATCCACTGGGAGTTTCTTTTGATGGAGTGGAGAAGAATGTGGTCTAAGCCACTTTTTGGTTTGATTAAATGGGTTGGTGCCTCCGTTGCAGAAGGGTAAGATTGTAAAAATCACTAACCACTCATCTCCCACGTCGCACAAAAGTCAAGGAGTTCGCGTAGTTATTAAGATAAATCTGCGCCCGCGGCGCTTGGGATCTTGTCGGTTGCCCTTGGGATAAGACTGGTCGGTTGCCGAACGAAGAAGAATGAGGGACTCGCCTTGCAAGCCGAAGACGACGACGTGAAGAAATTGACCGAATAAATATCAGCATTGAAGGCCAGTCTAGGGGCTACTGAGGGAGTACTGGATTAAGGGGTCCTTGGATAGTCGACCCATTGTTCATGGGCCGGACTGTATGGGCCGCAAGGCATGCATTGGATGATCAAGGACCACCCGTGCCAGGACAGAAGCTTAAAAGAGTCAAGACGTGTTCTCCAAGTTATTAGTTGTAGTTAGGCAAGTTATCTCTTCGGCATATAACCGGCCATGTATAAGCCAAGGACACCCCCGGCATCTATATAAGCTGGAGGGTTTTAGGGCATAGGGACAGAACAACTCATCTAGGGTTAGACATACAGTCTCGAGGTAGATAAACTTTGTAACCCCTTCACCATGAATACAATCATGCAGGACGTAGGGTATTACCTCCGTTGAGAGGGCCCGAACCTGGGTAAACTCGTGTGCCCTTCGTCTCTTGTTACCATCGATCCTAGTCTCACAGTTCGGGACCCCCTAGCTTAGATCCACCGGTTTTGACACCGACACCCAGTTCCACGTTATATCCATTTACCGTGCCTAGTGCACAAGGATCAGTCCGACTGATTCAGATCCAGATTGCAACAATTTAATATGCCAATCGCATCAGAATTCACCTGTTTAGTTCAATTCCACACTGGAAGACATAAACCCTCTGCCCGACTGATCTAGTCTGACAGAGGCTCGGGGACTACACCTAGTGGGTGCACTCAACGTGCCCCCACTGGAAGAGAAATAAAAGAAACATTTTGCTCGGTCAGGTTCGACAACAACATTCAAGTTTAACAAACTCTGCAGACTCCAACCGACCGCCAGCAATCAGTCAAAGTCTCAGGGGCTACTGTCAGGGATACACAAAATAGGTAGGCCCATGAAGGGTCGAAATATCATAGAAGCATGGGTCCACACGTAACATGGGTCCAGACAAATACATACATACTATTCACTCGGACAAGCAACGTCCCATCCACTCGGATGACAATCAACCACTCGGAGATATGACCCGCTCGGATATGCGAAGACTAACAATCAATAGGGCAGTCGGAGCATCATCAGAGGTTTCATAGTGGGATGACATTATGGCATCAATGCCTCGTCTTGTAACATAGGAGGTGAGGGGGTGGCACACTCTAAATAAGACATCCCCACCACATAGCCCAGGGGGATCCTTCTTCTCCCTTCCCTCTCTCTCAAGTACACCATGTAGCTCCATGTTCATGACAAATAAGCAAAGCCTCTCCGAAGCACAAGACCTAGGGTTGTTATCTCCACTGTGAGAGGCCCGAACTCGCTAAAACCACAATGTCACCCATTTGCATCTCGATAGATCATGCTCTGTTATCCTACCCCTCTCTAATGTCGGAATCGTTCCCACGAAAATCACCATCACACGCTCTCTCTACCTTCGGGATTAGTGATGAACCTAAAGAAATATTATTTGGTGTTTGCGTTGAGCATGAACGTGATTAGATCATGTTTATTGCAATACGATTATTCATTTAAGTTAGAGAATAATGGTTATTCTGTTTACATGAATAATACCTTCAATGGTGATGCACCCAATGTGAATGGTTTATTGAATCTCGACCGTAGTGATACACATGTTCATAATATTGATGCCAAAAGATGCAAAGTTAATAATGATAGTACTACATACTTGTGGCACTGCCACCAAGGTCATATTGGTATAAAGCGCATGCAGAAACTCCATGCTGATGGATCTTTGGACTCACTCGATTTCGAATCGGTTGAGACATGCGGACCATGCCTCATGGGCAAGATGACTAAAACCCCGTTTTATAGCTTGATGCAGCAGGCAAGTGACTTATTGGAAATGATACAGTTGATGTATGCGGTCCAATGAGGGTTGAAGCGTGCGGTGGATATCACTATTTTCTTACCTTCAAAGATGATTTGAGTATATATGGGGATATTTACTTAATGAAACACAAGTCTGAAACGTTTGAAAAGTTCAAACAAATTCAGAGTGAAGTTTGATATCATCGTGACAAGAAGACAAAATGTCTATGATATGATCGTGGAGGTAAATATCTGAGTTACAAGTTTGGTATACAACTTAAGAAAATGTGGAAGTTTTTTCACAACTCACGCCACCTAGAACACCATAGTGTGATGGTGTGTCCAAACATCGTAATCGTGCTCTATTGGATATGGTGCGCACTAGGATGTCTCTCATTGATTTGCCACTATCGTTTTGGGGTTATGCATTAGAGACAACTACATTCACTTTAAATAGGGCACCATCTAAGTGCATTGAGATGACACCGTGTGAATTTTGGTTTGGCAGAAACCTAAGCTGTCATTTTTTAATGTTTGCGGCTGCAACGCTTATGTGAAAAAGGTTTCAACCTGATGAACTCGAACCAAAAACAGACAAATGCATCTTCATAGAATACCCTAAGGTAACAGTTGGGTATACCTTCTATCTTAGATCCAAGCGCAAAGTGTTTGTTGCTAAAAACGGGTCCTTTCTCGAGAAAGAGTGTCTCTCGAAAGAGTTGAGTGGGAGGAAGATAGAACTTGATGAGGTTGTTGAACCTTTGTTTCAACCAGAGAGTAGCACAATGCAGAAAGATGTTTCTGTGGAGCCTACGTTAGTTGAAGAAGAAGTTAATGATGATGATCATGAAACTTTGGATCAAGTTACTATCGAACCTTGTAGGTCAACAAGGACGTGTACAGCTCCTAAGTGGTACGGCAACCCTGTCTTAGAGGTCATGTTGTTGGACAATGATGAGCCTACAGACTATGAAGAAGCGATGGTGGGCCCAGATTCCAACAAATGGCTAGGATCCATGAAATCCAAGATAGGATCCATGCATGAAAACCAAGTATGGACTTTTGTAGACTTGGTTGTTGAACGGCAGGCCATTGAGTACAAATGGACCTACAAGAAGAAGACAAACGCTGATGGTAAATGCCACCATTTCTAAAGCTCGACTTGTCGCAAAGAAGTTTCCGATAAGTTCAAGGACTTGACTACAATCAGACTTTCTCACCCGTAGCGATGCTAAAGTCTATTGGAACTATGTTAGGAGTTGCTGCATTTTTTGATTATGAAATCTGGCAGATGGATGTCAAAACATCATTTCCTTAATGGTTTCCTTGAGGAAAGGTTGTATGTGATACAACCAGAAGGTTTTGTCAGTCCTAAGGATGTTGAAAGGTGTGCAAGCTCCAACAATCCTTCTGTGGGTTGGAGCAAGCATCTCGGAGTCGGAATGTACGCTTTGATGAGGTGATCAAAGTTTTTGGGTTTATACAAAGTTTATGAGAAACTTGTATTTACAAGAAAGTGAGTGGGGCACTATAGAATTTCTGATAAGTATATGTGGTTGACATATTGTTGATCGGAAATGATGTAGAATTTCTGGAAAGCATAAAGGGTTGTTTGAAAAGAGTTTTTCAAAGGAAGACCTGCATAAAGCTACTTAATTGTTGTGCATCGGGATCTATAGAGATAGATCAAGATGCTTGATGAGACTTTCAATGAGTACATACCTTGACAAGATTTTGAAAGAGCTCAAAATGGATCAGTCGAGGAAGGAGTTCTTTCCTGATTTGTAAGGTGTGAAGTTGAGTAAGACTCAAAGATCGACCACGGTAGAATAAAGAGAAAGGACGAAGGTCGTCCCCTATGCCTTAGCCATAGGCTCTATATAGTATGCCATGTTGTGTACCGCACATCTGTGTGCCTAGCCATGAGTCTGTCAAGGGGTACAAGAGTGATCCAGGAGTGGATCACTGGACAACGGTCAAAATTATCCTTAGTAACTAGAGGACTAAGGAAATATTTCTTGATTATGGAGGTGATAAAGAGTTCGCCGTAAAGGGTTACATCGATGCAAGCTTTAACACCAATCCGGATGACTCTGAGTAGCAATCCGGATATGTATAGTGGAGCAACCCAAGTGGAGTGTGGTAGTAGTGTCTACAGTATGACATAGAGATTTGCAAAGTACACACGGATCTGAATGTCACAGACCCGTTGACTAAATACCTCTCTCACATGTAAAGCATGATCAAACCACAGAATTCATTGGGTGTTAGATTCATAACAATGTAAATCACATGGTGATGTGAACTAGATTACTGACTCTAGTACAAGTGGGAGACTGTTGGAAATATGCCCTCGAGGCAATAATAAATTGGCTATTATTATATTTCTTTGTTCATGATAATTGCTTATTATCCATGCTATAATTGTATTGATTGGAAACTAAACACATGTGTGGGTATATAGACACCACTGTGTCCCTAGTATGCCTCTAGTAGACTAGCTTGTTGATCAAAGATGGTTAAGGTTTCCTGACCATAGACATGAGATGTCATTTGATAATGGGATCACATCATTAGGAGAATGTTGTGATGGAAAAGACCCAAACTATAAACATAGCATATGATCGTGTCAGTCTATTGTTATAGTTTTCTGCATGTCAAGTATCTGTTCCTATGACCATGAGATCATGCAACTCACTGACACCGGTGGAGTACCTTGTGTGTATCAAACATCGCAACTTAACTGGGTGACTATAAAGGTGCTCTACAGGTATCTTCGAGGGTGTCTGTTGAGTTGGCATGGATCAAGACTAAGAATTGTTACTCCGTGTGACGGAGAGGTATCTCAGGGCCCACTCGGTAATACTACATCACAATGAGCCTTGCAAGCAAAGTGACTAAAGAGTTAGGCACTGGATCTTGTATTACGAAACGAGTAAAGAGACTTACCAGTAACGAGATTGAACTAGGTATAGAGATGTCGACGATCGAATCTCGGGCAAGTAACATACAGAAGAACAAAGGGAACATCATACGGGATTAACTGAATCCATGACATAGAGGTTCAACCGATAAAGATCTGCATAGAATATGTAGGAACCAATATGGGCATCCAGGTCCCTCTATTGGTTATTGACCGTAGAGGTGTCTCGGTCATGTGTAGATGGTTCTCGAACCCGTTGGGTCTGCACACTTAACGGTCGATGACGTTTCGGTAGTATTGAATTATGTATATTGGTGACCAAAGGTTGTTAGAAGTCCTGGATGAGATCCCAGACTTCACGAGAAGCTCTGGAATAGTCCGGAGGTAAAGATTGATATATAGGAAGTCTCGTTTTGTCACCAGAAAAGTTTCGGACACTTCGATAGTGTACCGGGAGTGTCGGGAGGGTTCCGAAGGACCACCAGGAGAGGCCACCTACGCCGGGAGGCCACATGGGCCTTAGGGGTGGTGCACCAGCCCTTAATGGGCTGGGAAAACTAGCCCCATGAGGCCCATGCGGCTAGAGGAGGAGAGATGGAAAAAAGGTGGAGATAGGAAGGAATAGGACTCCTTCCTAATATACTGGATCGGCAACACGCTTGGGCGCGAGGGTGCCAGTCCAATCGATATGACCAAGAAATGGAAGACCAAACCACATAATGTATTAGTAGGAAGGCAAGTTTAGCACATGTAATAAGACACCTTAATCAAAGAGGTGCTATCTGCATAACCCCAGCTCCCGTGTGTGTGAGAGAGAGACACAGGATGGAAAATATAGAGACTATATCAGGATGGAAATGATTCAAGGAATTAATCAATAAAGTTAAACGATTAAACCTTTGATGCAACTCTTTTTCAATTAACATAATATTACTCAATATATCTCAGGATGGAAATATATCTGATATATTACTCAAAGGGTAGGTGATTGGAGATACTCACCATAGTACTAACCCTGTAAAATATCTAAAAAGATGGCCCTATCTACATGCCATTGGAGCATTTTTTTTATACAGTGTGACATGAAATACCTAAGCAAGATAGAAATCAAAAGCATGCAATAGTATTAGTACCCGTTAACTTATTTACACTATTTTCCATACTGCATAATAGTAAACTACATGGTTCATTATTAGATATATAACTTTGTCCACACGCCTTCATCCCATTTGCTTGATATATAACTTTGTCCACACTCCTTCATCTGATTTGCTTGCATGTTGCTACCCACAGATCTGCTAAATGACATATCATGTTAGGCAAACTATTCAAATAGTGTGTCTCATGGATAGGGAGAAAATAATTGCTATATATGAAAGAGAATCACTTTGGATAATATTCAGTGATCTGTATATAGTATAGGCTCTTTAACATAAAAGAATATAAAAGATAAAATTAAAAAAATAATCTTAGTATTCTACATTGCACCCAGAAAACATAATAAACCTACTATACTTAGATATCCTCCAAAATTTACTTTAGGCACAAAAAATTGATTACACTATGCGATGAATGGGAAGTAAAGGGATCTCAGCTTATTATGAGCTTAATTATTTAACATTGACTGACATTTCCAAATTGGTGATTTTGTTTTGGTAGATAAAGAAACTAAAGCTCATAATATATCAAATCAAATTATTAGAAATTAGATATTGCAAGCATGAATCCAATCTATTGCATTTGTAATAAACTTCAGTGTGGCCCTCTTAACAAAGTTATTTGGTTGCCATGTTAGCATGATAGAATAAAAGATTACAATAAGATCATAAATGGACAACCCACAGTTCAACAATGAAACAAAAAATGAGCCATAAAAAAACACCTCCAGAATTTGTAGCTTGTGCCCCATTGAGCCCCACCATCACAATAATGTGCCTCCTTTACAGCAACATAGAAGGAATCTGATAGCACAAAATCTTTGTCTATTTAAGGACTCGGCTTGATTCTGCATCCTATGATACTATTATAGATATATAGTCGTACACCTGCCTGCCTGCATCACCAACCAAGAAAAAACAAAATCATGAACATCTAGATACTACTATCAATGCAAGCTACATCTACCAAACTGACAAATAGGCCATTCACGTGATAAGCCAAGATAGTATATCACTCAAAGTGGAACTGGAACTATCGGCCACAGAGGTCAAACCCAAATGAGCATTGCTGGTAACCAGTCTACCTTGTAAATGTCATACTCCCTTCGTAAACTAATATAAGAGCGTTTAGATTACTAAAGTAGTGTTCTAAATGCTCTTATATTAGTTTACGGAGGAAGTAGATGATAACATATTTTACGGTGAGATCCCAATACTGTTATAAATCGTTAGTAGATTGAGAAGAATCAAACCAATAATATTCAAAAATATGCATCAGCACATAACCACAAATCATAGAAAGAAAGATTGTATCTATTTAAAAGAATGTGAGACTTAGAGTTAGCTCACCTATCATACGGCCGACCCACTATGTATATGATATGTACGGTGATCCGTGTTGGAGATGCCCTTAAACCCGTGTGACATTTCACCACTCAAATGGTTGCTCACAAAAAGCAAGCCATCCCGATTTGCACGCTTCCACCTAGTCACGCAAAGCCCTAACCTATACCATACAATCAAGTGATGATATATGATCTCAGTACTCCTCTTAATGAGCCTTACTCGTCATCGCCACCAACAGAACATGCGCAAACCCCACAGAAAGAATAACAGAGAGAATCCAACTATCAAAGAGCAAAAGGATAACCTGAAACCCCATAAGAATTAGTGTAAGCAGAAAGAATCACTCTATCAGGAGCAAATCATGATCTAGTAGACACAAAAATAGGGACATTTTTAAAACTAAATGGCTCAGATATACCCCCCATCTCGACACTATAACTGAACTTTTGGTAAAAGGACCATGTAATCTCCACTCTCTCTCTCTCTCTGTATCTCTCTCTCACACACACACACTTCCCTCACACTACACCGAGGGATGATACCATTTATGAGAACACCAGAACATACATGGCCTGAAAAATTACTATTCATGGTAACTGTGTACCATTGAAGATAGTAAATTACCATTTAACTTTGATAATCTAATGCGAGCATTCCCCTAGTGCATAAGGAAGCCAACTGCAAGGTTCAAATAAATGGAAATTATTTCTATTGTTTTTTGTTTTCAATCCTTGTACCAGAATATACTGTAGAAGATAGCAGAAGAAGTGCAGCTATGCTTTACCAGATCATGTAGGTGGTGGTAGATCATGTTGGTAGTAAAAATTTGGTGGCGGAGCTCGATTAACACATATTCAGAACTTGGAATGGGGAATAGCATCATGATGCTTCCCATTCATTCATATAACACAAATAAATAAAAGATAGATGTTAGTCAATGGTGATCCTGCCTCGACTGCATGATGCAATACCTCTTATGGTGCTAAGCTGATTTCCATGCAATGATGTCGCTATTATGTGCGGGATTAGTCGACTGTCTTTTTGACAACGCAACCATTATACGTACCATACGTGTTATTTTGTTTGTTTTCTCATACTTCTCTGAAACTGTCCAGCTGAAGCTTTCAAGTGTGGACAGAGTTAATAGAGCAAATATTCATTCTATTTTAAAACTGCAAAACCACTATACTTAACCTTAATCATGTCATTTATTTTAGGATGAGTAATCATGTTCTAATACGGAACTTGCATCTATTGGTAGGTACTAATAAGTATACATGTGTATCATTCGAAGGGTACAATGTTTGCAAAGTGCCACCCTGGGTTCTATCCTTAGATCTACCTTGACTGAGGCATCACTCTTTTCTAATGACTTGGGCACCCAACAATAATCAGCAAATGGGTGAACACTAAATAATTGGAATAAAAACAAGGATGGACCCTAAAAACATGTATGCAAGAAGCTAAACACAATAATTGTATATGTAGCCACACGATAAGAACTTATAAGAAATTGAAGGAAGGCCTCATCGATTTATTCCTCTCTTTTTTCTAAAATTCCACTCCCCTCCCGGTTTCCTTTGGATTGAGCAATAATATCATAATAGAACCTATTTTTCTAGTGGTTAGCCTATTTTAAATTTTACTTACATAATCTATGACTATGCTCACCCAGGATTCTGGTGCAAAGTTGTTTTTTATGACTTTGTTCACCTAGAATTTGGGGAAATGGCAAGAAAGATCGGAAGATCCTAATGCAAACATAATAACAGGATATGATACATGCAGTACTACCTCAGTAACTATCTCTCCATAGTATAATTATATCCTTGTATCCCCTTGTCTTTATATTAGGCAGACCTCATTGTTTTCTTGTGTGCGGGCAAATACTAAAGACTAAAGACTACCAAGTGAACCATAACAATTTTTCTTAACGACTATTTTCATTTTAAAAATACGTAAAAGCACACCTAGCAACAAAGTGACTCATGGCTAGACCTGGGAATCAAGCTTGTATCTGCAGCAAGCATTTCAAAAGGCAATCTATATACAAAACATATATAATAAAACTCTATAAGCATGTGTCTTACAATTAAAGTAAGCTTCGTACAATTAAACTCTGCAAGCATGTGTCTTACAAACTATCACATAAATGGACAATGAAAATGACATTTGAGCAGACCTGGGTCGGGGTATGTCCTAAAAGTTCATGCAATGTTCTTGTTTCAGCCAAGGGATGTTTGGCGGGTAGTTCATGGACTATTTGGTTGAACACCTAAAGAATGGAGAAAATGAGGATAGGTTCAGCATATATAGTCACAAAATTAAGAACATGACAGCACAATCATAAAAATTAGAACAACTGTTACATGTCGTTGCTTGCTTTCCAGCGTGCAATCTGACACCAGAAGCAGTGTACATCACCTGCCAATCAAGTGAAAGAATTGAAACTCAAAGATTTCATCATCGTGTTTTAAAGAGACATGCTTGCACTCAACATTTTAATGTACAACTGATGGTACGCCAAGAAGCAACATATTTTCTCTTCTTTATGAACAGAAAATAGGGGAGGGGGGATGAGATGGGTAACATACCACACTTGCAAATATCGTTGTTGTGGAAAAGAGGGAACTGCCAAAGCCATCTTGGAAGCCAATTGCTACTGATAATGTTGTAATGGTCGCGGAATGCGATGACGGCATGCCACCGGAGCCAATAATCTGCCTAGGTGTGACAGCCCAGGTGTTGTCCCTACCTTATTTGGCATGTAACCCCATGTATGAACCTTGTGTCATGAGATATGAGATGTTTTCCAACTTGGCATTCATGTGTGGTTTGCATTCATGCATCATTTCATCATGCATTCTTTTCATTCTTCTTGCCATGATTGTTTTCATGTTTCTTGGTGTGATGTGTGTGAGGTGTTTGTGTGTGGTTGGATTCATGTGTGCACTCCTCATTCTCCCCTCTCTTTTCTTCATCACTTAAACCTCACCTTAATGCCTTCTTTTCTTTTCTTTTTCTCATCAGATTTAACTTGTTGTTTTAATTATTTAAAAAATGTTCAAGAGGTGGCCCCATGTGTTTTATGAATTGTAAGCATGATAGATTTGATGTTAGGGGTTTGTTGTATTTGTGATTTAAATTAACAGGAGCTGCCATTTTATATATTAAATTAATTACTTGCTCTATAAGTCAACTTAATATTTTTATTAAATAGGGCTCTTTATTTCATCCACAAACATATTTTACTTTTATCTAAAACCTTTTCTTTTCTCAGGACTTTCATTTGTTTTGTGGCTGGTTTTATAAAAAAGGGGGAAAAACCTTCCTGTTATTTCTTATGTGAGTGAGAGAGAGAGAGTGGGCCGTGGCCTAGCCCACATGAGCAGGGACGGCTACCTGCTCTCGTCCTCTCTCCGTCAGTTCGCTGTGAGAGAGGCAGAGCTCCGCCTCGCCTTTTCCGTCACTGACGTCGTCTGCCCCGTCGCCTTTATATTCCCCTCGACATGCATGTCGTTCCCCCTAGGGTTCCTCTCCCTCCTCACGCCGCCGCCGCCCTTCTCTCCGTCTCTCTTGTCCCCGGCAAGCCAAGTTTCAGAGGGTCCAGAGTGCATGTAAGGTGAGGTTCAGAGTAGTCGCTCGCCGCCGCGGGAGCTTCTCCAGCGAGCCATTCGAGCAGGAGGTCGTCTGGGTCGTGCCGTCGTCGCTTCTTCCTCCTCGACGTCCTCTGTATCCTCGAGGAACACCAAGGCCGCACCTTCTTCTTCTTCCTCGTCGTCGCCGGAAGCCTGTCGCCACTGTCTTCTTCCCCTGCTTAGTGTCCGGCCCTCTTCTTCCCCATCGTTGACTACAACGTGTCCGACCCGTCATCGCCTTCCCGAAGGTGAGCCGCCGGTCCCCATAGCCTCTTCCTCCATGTGCAGCTCGCTAGTTCTGTCGCTGCCGCATAGTTCGCCGCCGATAGCAAGAGCAGCACATGCCGCTCGCCTCCTTCCTCCTCACCGCAAGGTGAGCAGGGGAATGGGTTCCCTGGCTGTCCCCGCGTGTGCATGAGTAGTTAGGGTCGCCAGATCCGCGTGTGTCACCGGAATTTGGCCGCCACCATCGCCTGTTGCCGTTGCTCTGTTTCGGGTTCAGTTTCGTCAGATTTAGCAGTGAGCGCATGTTTAAAACAGATCGATCCCCCCTTCTATTAAGTGTCGACTCGATAGCGCAGTGGTAGTTGGTTCGCGTTGTGACCAAGAGGTCTGGGGTTCGACCCCTGAACCCTCCCCTTTTTCTTTTTGTGTGTTTTATTTTCTTCTTTGTTTTTCTTTCTCTCTTGCTATGTATATGCATGTGTGTATGTATTTGCAGCATGTATGTGTGTGTAGTGCATTTGCACATGTATGTGTTTGTGTGTGTATGCACCTAATGGTATATATACACATGTATGCATATATATGTGGTGTTATGTGTGTGGTGGTGTATGTGTAGGTGTCTCCTTTTATTTTGTTGTGTATGTGAGTGTAGAGTGCACATGTGTGTATGCACATATGCATGGGTGCACATGTGTCTGTGTGTTTCTTTTATGTTGCTCATGTGAGTGTTGTGTGCATGGTTGTGAGTTGTGAGAGTGTGTGTGTGCATGTGGGTGTGTGAAGCACCATGCATGACACATGTGTGTGTGTGCTCTTCGTACCCCCATTCATGTGAGTGTCCTTGTAGGTGTGTGTGTGTTGTGTGTGTATGTTCTACATGCACTCACTTGTGAGGTATGTGTATGTGTATGTGAGTAGTTGGCCATGAGTACATATGCATGTGTAGGTGTGTGGGGTTTCTTCTTGCATGTTGCTGCCATGTTTAGTGTAGATGAGTAAGTGAGTGGATGCTAGACCTTGTGCATGTGTAGATCTATGTGTATGTGAGAGCTCTCATGTGTATATGTCCATAAATATCTCTCCTAGCTTGTTTTATTTTCTTGTTCTTGATGCAATGCTATGCCTTAGTACCTTATTCATGCCTCTTTACCTTTTCCAACAATTGCCCAATAGAGGGCATGCCATTTTGGCCTCTTACATAAGTGTGTGCTAGTGACATAAGTCACCCTTGCATTAGGAGGTCATTTTCGACCCCCCCCCTTATCTCCCTCTTGCTCCAAGAAAGTATAGGGGTATGAGTAATGCATTTGGGGTAGAATCAACCCAGGAATGCATCTAAGAAGTCAGATTTGACTTTGGGGCAACTTCACAAAACTGCATTTTTATGCTGTGATCCCCTTTTGTCCATTTAATATGATTTAATCCATGTATGGCTTTAAGTTCTTGCCAACATGGAAGTGGTAGTTAAAGTTGCTGGGAATGTCCCAGTATTTTTTTATTGATGCTAAGTCACCAGGTCAGTGGCCACCTTGCTGTTAATTTGCTATGATGATGTTGTTTTCTGCCAACCTGAAATATGGCTAAGTCTGGGTATCTCTTGTTATTGTTTTGCCATGTAGAATGGGTTGTATCTAGTGATATGTTTGGAATTTGAGCATGCTCAGTGTTAGTTATTTGTAGTAGTTATATTCATCTACTATCCTGTTAATTTTAATGCCAATAGGATCTTTCTAGCATATTTAACCAGTGTTGTAAACTTGCTACTTTATAATCTCAGATTCCAGAAAACTGGAATTTTCACCAAGTCCCAGAAAACTGTTTCATCATGCCAACTTGATTGCTTCTTGCTTATTGATGTGTGGCTCTTTTGTTGGTGGTGTAATTGGATGAATTTATGTGTATGTTGAGTAGATTCTATCCATATCTTGTTTGTGGCTATAGGCTTTCTGTAGATCAAGTTGTGATTTGTAGAAGTTGCTATGTTGCTGTTTAGTGGCAGATTTGGTGTTTTATTGTTTTTGTGACTTGTGGGAGCTATGCTCCATGGAATTGATTGATTCTTGAGTCTATTGTGATTTTTTTACATCACCTATCCAGAGCCTGCCTTGGAATGCCAAGAATTAGCCCATGGCTTGGTGATCTTGTGATTTTGCCTACGTACCTTGTCGTGAGCGTATCGTTAGAACCGTAACTCCGTTTCTTGTTCTTTATATGCATTTCTATAGATTTTGCATGCTACATTCATATTTTCCATGTTCATTCATGTCTAAATAACTTGACATGAGGTTCTGTCCAGATTCATTAATAAACAACTTTGCACATGAAAGATGACTAGTTTTGGGTTGCCATGTTAGAATTCTTCATAATTGATCATGCATCATTTTGTTGTGCATTGCAGCTTGGTTGGATGTTTATTGTTTCTGTTTCTCTTTGGTAGACGCGAGTGTTGATACTGAGTACGAGGACCCAGGAGATTACCACTACGAGGATCCCGCTACTTGTTTCACTAAAGAACCAACAGGCAAGATGATCGTACCCGGATCCCGATACTATTTTTGCTTGCTAGTTTCTCGCTCTTATCGTTACAGTTGCGCTACCTACAGTTGCATTACAGTTGATATCAGCCCCCATGTTGCCATGATAGCCTCTAACCTCCACATCCTAGCAAACCTTTGATTGGCTAAGTTACCGCTGCTCAACCCCTCTTATAGCGTTCTTAGTTGCAGGTGCAGGTTGTTCCATGTGATAACATGGATTTGGATATCACAATATTATGTTATTGAATTTAATACACATATATATATATTGGTATTGGTGGAAGGCTTGGCCTTTTGCTAAGTGACTTTTTCCGCTGTTACCGCCATTAGTTCCTCGTTACCGGTGTTATGTTTTCCATACTTTGCGCTCCTAACATGCTCGGGGTTGTTATGGGGACCCCCTTGTTTATTCGGTTGAGATTAAAACTTGTCTGGCAAGACCCAACACTGGTACTATATTTGCTTAACAACTTAATAAAATTGCATATGGTCTTGCAAACCCGTGGATAATTTAATCAACCCCGGGCCAGTGCTCCTCATGACTGTTGGTCCAAACTAGAGTCGTGTGCGGGGCCAACCCGAGGCAACTCGAGAGATTTCTATCAGGCCACTATACGCTGTGCTCATTCGGTCGTGTCCTGAGAACGAGATACGCGGCTCTTATCGGGTTCGTCAACACGTCGGGCGATCTTGCTGGATTTGTTTTACCTTTATCGAATGTCTTGCGTGTGAAGTCTGACTTTCTTTGGGTTTACTCGAGGTGTTGGAATTCCTTTGGAATTACCTATGATGATCACGAGATCCGCGGTCGAGTCATTCCCATGGAGTGTGGTTAATTTTGTAATGGATTAGTTGGAGCACCTCTACAGGGTTACATCTTTCGGAAAGCCGTGCCTGCGGTTATGTGGCAACTTGGATATTTGTATAACACCCGGTTATAGTTAACTTGAAGTAAACTCTAATTAAAATACACCAACTGTGTGAGTAACCGTGATTGTCTCTGCTCGTGAACATGATCCGAGAGAGAACACGCTGGGGTTATGATTGACGTAAGTAAGTGTTCGGGATCTCATAGAGATCATACTAGATTCGATCGTTCTTCGTAGGCCACCATATATGCTTAGTGCTGCTGCAAACTAAACACTACCCCTTCCCAACCTTTAAGCTTGAATAGTCTCGGTACCCGGGCACATGATAGCTGAGTCCTCTGTGGCTCACAGTTTACTACAACACTCCTGGTACAGGTTCAGATGAGTACGTGCAGGATGATCTTACCCAGATCCATTGGGAGTATGACGAGGAAAGAGGCAGGATGTACGTGATGTATCCAGATGAGTAAAGGACCTGGTCGTGATCTTTGGGGCAGCGAGATAGTTTCAACACTCCTGGTACAGGTTCAAATGAGTACGTGCAGGATGATCTTACCCAGCTCCAGTGGGAGTATGACGAGGAAAGAGGCAGGATGTACGTGATGTATCCAGATGAGTAAAGGACCTGGTCGTGATCTTTGGGGCAGCGAGATAGTTTCATTTGCATCTATTTTATCGTTTGATTTCGTCCATAGCCAGACCCTGTTTTCATCTTGATGATTGAACTTTGAGTGGAATTGTAATTTAGCATGTGGCGAGTGTAAGCCAACTTGTATACTCATCTCTTCTGTAATGTATGATGCAATTTTAATATACTTGCTAATGGCAAGATGCGCCTCTATCCCTTGCGAGGCCCTCGTGTCTTAAAATGGATAGGCGCACATCTTGGGCGTGACAAGTTGGTATCAGAGCCATACGACCATAGGAGCCTTTGCTTGTTCGAACTTGGCCGAGTTGTGTCTAGTAAAAACTATTTTGAGTCTAGTTATATCAGAGAGTAGGATTCTTTTTACTCCTCTTCTATGCTCCGGTGAGGTATTCGACTTAGGAATTTTGATTCTACTCCTCTTCTCTCTCAAAAAAATTTTAGGATCACGCGGGTATTTTGGAGTCTATATGATGCCGATGTGATTGGGTTCTGTCTTGCTGCCTCCTGTCTGACTCGATTTCTTCCGGGGAGTCAAGCTCCAGGGAATGTTGGCACATCGTTATCATTCAGCTTCTTTGATAACTCAGGACAGAGAATGTTCGGAATTACTTCAATACTTATCGTGGTGAGATAAGGTTGGAGTCACCTAGTACTGGGGAGGCGTCCGGGGTACCACCATGGTTTAGTATCGTTGTGAGTGTTGGGAGACGTAGTAGTAAATCAAAAAAATTCCTACGATCAGCAAGATCTATCCATGGAGAAACCAGCAACGAGTGGGGAGAGATTGCATCTTCATACCTTTGAAGATCGCTAAGCGGAAGCGTTACAAGAACACGGTTGGTGGAGTCGTACTCACAGCGATTCAGATCGCGGTGGATTCCGATCTCAGCGCCGAACAACGGCGCCTCCGCATTCAACACACGTGCAGCCCGGTGATGTCTCCTACGCCTTGATCCACAAAGGAGGAAGGAGAGGTTGAGGGAGAGCTCCGGCAGCACGACGGTATGGTGACGGTGGAGCTACGTGAACTCCAGAAGGGCTTCGCCAAGCGCTACGAAGAACGAGGAAGAAGAAGGGTAGGGCTGCACTGAGAGAGAGAGAAGTCGTGTCTCAAATCAGCCCAAACCCTTGCATATATATAGGAGGAGGGAGAGGGAGGTCTTCCTTGTCCCCTCCTCCAAGGAGGAGAGCTTCGGCCGAAGTAGGGGGAGAGTCCTCCTCCCACAAGGGAGGTGGATCTCCTCCTTTTAAACCTTTTCAGCCCTATCTCTTATCTCCAACCGCACGAGCCTTTATAGAAGGTCTTGGCCAGCCCAATAAGGGCTGGCACACCTCCTCTAAGGGCCCACGAAGTCCTTTGGTCGTCACACCCCTCCCGGGGGTCCTCCGGCACCCTCCCGGCACTCCCGATACACTACCCATGAGCTCGAAAACTTTTCGGTGACCAAAACTGGACTTCCTATATATCAATCTTTACCTCCAGACCATTTCGGAGCTCCTCGTGATGTCCAGGATCTCATCCAGGACTCCGAACAACTTTCGTTAATCACGTATACCATTTCCCTATAACCCTAGCGTCATCGAACCTTAAGTGTGTAGACCCTACGGGTTCGGGAGACATGTAGACATGACCGAGACAACTCATCGGTCAATAACCAACAGCGGGATCTGGATACCCATGTTGGCTCCCACATGCTCCACGATGATGTCATCGGATGAACCACGATGTCGGGGATTCAATCAATCCCGTATACAATTCCCTTTGTCTATCGGTATGATACTTGCCCGAGATTCGATCGTCGGTATCTCTATACCTTGTTCAATCTTGTTACCGGCAAGTCTCTTTACTCATTCCGTAATACATCATCCCGTGGCTAACTCCTTAGTCACATTGAGCTCATTATGATGATGTCTTACCGAGTGGGCCCAGAGATATCTCTCCATCACACAGAGTGACAAATCCCAGTCTCGATTCGTGCCAACCCAACAGACACTTTCAGAGATACCCGTAGTGCACCTTTATAGCCACCTAGTTATGTTGTGACATTTGGCACACCCAAAACATTCCTATGGTATCCGGGAGTTGCACAATCTCATGGTCTAAGGAAACGATACTTGACATTGAAAAGCTTTAGCAAACGAACTACACAATCTTGTGCTATGCTTAGGATCGGGTCTTGTCCATCACATCATTCTCCCAATGATGTGATCCCGTTATCAACGACATCCAATGTCCATGGTCATGAAACCGTGACCATCTATTGATCAACGAGCTAGTCAACTAGAGGCTCACTAGGGACATGTTGTGGTCTATGTATTCACACATGTATTACGGTTTCTGGTTAACACAATTATAGCATGAACAATAGACAATTATCATGAACAAGGAAATACAATAATAACCATTTTATTATTGCCTCTAGGGAATATTTCCAACAGTCTCCCACTTGCACCAGAGTCAATAATCTTGTTACATTGTGATGAATCGAACACCCATAGCATTCTGGTGTTGATCATGTTTTGCTCGTGAGAGAGGTTTAGTCAATGGATCTGCGACATTCAGATCCGTATGTACTTTACAAATATCTATATCTCCCTCCTGAATGTAATCACGGATGGAGTTGAAGCAGCGCTTGATGTGTCTTGTCTTCTTGTGAAACCTGGGCTCCTTCGCAAGGGCAATAGCTCCAGTGTTGTCACAGAATAAAGTCATCGGGCCCGACACACTTGGAATTACTCCTAGGTCGGTGATGAACTCCTTCATCCAGACTCCTTCCTTTGCTGCTTCCGAAGCAGCTATGTACTCCGCTTCACATGTAGATTCCGCCATGACGCTTTGCTTGCTGCTGCACCAGCTGACTGCCCCTCCATTCAAAACATACACGTATCCGGTTTGCGACTTGGAGTCATCCGGATCTGTGTCGAAGCTAGCATCGACATAACCCTTTACGACGAGCTCTTCGGCACCTCCATATATGAGAAACATGTCCTTTGTCCTTTTCAGGTACTTCAGGATATTCTTGACCGCTGTCCAATGTTCCGCTCCGGGATCACTTTGATAACTCCCTACCAAACTTATGGCAAGGTTCACATCAGGTCTGGTACACAGCATGGCATACATAATAGAGCCTACGGCTGAAGCATAGGGGATGACACTCATCTCTTATCTATCCTTTGCCGTGGTCGGGCATTGAGTTGTACTCAATCTCACACCTTGTAACACAGGCAAGAACCCCTTCTTGGACTGATCCATATTGAACTTCTTCAATATCTTTTCAAGGTATGTGCTTTGTGAAAGACCTATGAGGCGTCTCGATCTATCTCTATAGATCTTAATACCTAATATGTAAGCAGCTTCTCCAAGGTCCTTCATTGAAAAACACTTATTCAAGTAGGCCTTTATACTTTCCAAGAGTTCTATATCATTTCCCATTATCAGTATGTCATCCACATATAATATGAGAAATGCTACAGAGCTCCCACTCACTTTCTTGTAAATACAGGGTTCTCCATAAACCTGTACAAACCCAAACACTTTAATTACTTCATTAAAGCGAATGTTCCAACCCCGAGATGCTTGCACCAGCCCATAGATTGAGCGCTGGAGCTTGCATACCTTGTTAGCATCTTTAGGATCGACAAAACCTTCCGGCTGCATCATATACAGTTCTTCCTTGAGGAAGCCATTAAGGAATGTCGTTTTGACGTCCATTTGCCAAATCTCATAATCATAAAATGCGGCAATTGCTAACATGATTCGGACAGACTTCAGCATCGCTACGGGTGAGAAAGTCTCATCGTAGTCAACTCCTTGAACTCGTAAATAACCCTTAGCGACAAGCCGAGCCTTATAGACGGTCACATTACCGTCCGCATCAGTCTTCTTCTTAAAGATCCATTTATTTTTCAATGGCTCGCTTATCATCAGGCAAATCCACCAAAGTCCATACTTTGTTCTCATACATGGATCCTATCTCGGATTTCATGGCCTCAAGCCATTTGTTGGAATCCGGGCCCACCATTGCTTCTTCATAGTTCGAAGGTTCACCGTTGTCCAACAACATGATCTCTAGGACAGGGTTGTCATACCACTCTGGTGTGGAACGTGTCCTAGTGGACCTTCGACGTTCAATAGTAACTTGATCCGAAGTTTCATGATCATCATCATTAACTTCCACTCCAGCCGGTGTAGGCTCCACAGAAACAACTTCCTGTGCTGCGCTACTCTCCAGTTCGAGTGGAGGTACGATTACCTCATCAAGTTCTATTTTCCTCCCACTTACTTCTTTCTAGAGAAACTCTTTCTTGAGAAAGGATCCATTCTTGGCAACAAAGATTTTGACTTCGGATTGTAGGTAGAAGGTATAACCAATAGTTTCTTTGGGATATCCTATGAAGACGCACTTTTCCGCTTTGGGTTCGAGCTTCTCAGGTTGAAGTTTCTTCACGTAAGCATCGCATCCCCAAACTTTTAGAAACGACAGCTTAGGTTTCTTTCCAAACCATAATTAATACGGTGTCGTCTCAATGGATTTTGACGGTGCCCTATTTAAAGTGAATGCGGCAGTCTCTAATGCATATCCCCAAAATGATAGCGATAAGTCGGTAAGAGACATCATAGATTGTACCATATCTAATAGAGTGTGATTACGACGTTCAGACACACCATTTCGCTGAGGTGTGCCAGGCGGCATGAGTTGTGAAACAATTCCACATTTCCTTAGGTGCGTGCCAAACTCGTGACTTAAATATTCTCCACCACGATCAGATCGTAGGCACTTTATTTTCCTGTCATGTTGATTCTCTACCTCACTCTGAAATTCCTTGAACCTTTCAAAAGTTTCAGACTTATGTTTCATTAAGTAGACATACCCATATCTACTTAAGTCATCAGTGAGGGTGAGAACATAACGGTAGCCACCACGAGTCTCGACACTCATTGGACCGCATACATCGGTATGTATTATTTCCAACAAGTCAGTTGCTCGCTCCATCGTTCCAGAGAACGAAGTCTTGGTCATCTTGCCCATGAGGCATGGTTCGCACGTGTCAAATGATTCGAAATCAAGAGACTCCAAAAGTCCATTAGTATGGAGCTTCTTCATGCGTTTGACACCAATATGACCAAGGCGGTAGTGCCACATGTAAGTGGGACTATCGTTATCAACCTTAAACTTTTTGGTACTCACACTATGGACATGTGTAACATCACGTTCGAGATTCATCAAAAATAAACCATTGACCAGTGGGGCATGACCATAAAACATTTCTCTCATATAAATAGAACAACCATTATTCTCAGATTTAAATGAGTAGCCATTTCGAATCAAGCAAGATCCAAATACAATGTTCATGCTCAAAGCTGGTACTAAAATAACAATTATTAAGGTTTAACACTAATCCCGAAGGAAGATGTAGAGGTAGCATGACGACGGCGATCACATCGACCTTGGAACCATTCCCGACGCACATCGTCACCTTGTCCTTTGCTAGTCTCCGCTTATTCCGCAGCTCCGGCTTGGAGTTACAAATGTGAGCAACTGCACAGGTATCAAATACCCAGGAGCTACTATGAGCGCTGGTTAGGTACACAGCAATAACAAGTATATCACATATACCGTTAATGTTGCCGTCCTTCTTATCCGCTAAGTACTTGGGGCAGTTCCGCTTCCAGTGACCGGTACCCTTGTAGTAAAAACACTCAGTCTCAGGCTTGGGTCCATTCTTGTTCTTCTTCTTCCCGGCAACTTGCTTACCGGGCGCGGCAACAGCTTTGCCGTCCTTCTTGAAGTTCTCCTTACCCTTGCCTTTCTTGAAACTAGTTGTCTTATTTATCATCAACACTTGATGCTCCTTTCTGATCTCGACCTCCGCTGATTTCAGCATCGAGTACAACTCAGAAATGGACTTCTCCATCCCTTGCATGTTGTAGTTCATCACAAAGCTCTTGTAGCTAGGTGGAAGCGACTGGAGGATTCTGTCAATGACCGAGTCATCTGGGAGATTAACTCCTAGCTGAGTCAAGCGGTTGTGTAGCCCAGACATCTTGAGGATGTGCTCACTGACAGAACTATTCTCCTCCATCTTACAGCTGAAGAACTTGTGGGAGACATCATATCTCTCGACCCGGGCATGAGCTTGGAAAACCAGTTTTAGCTCTTGGAACATCTCATATGCTCCGTGTTGCTCAAAACGCTTTTAGAGCCCCGGTTCTAAACTGTAAAGCATGCCGCACTGAACAAGGGAGTAATCATCGCAGTGAGAATGCCAAGCGTTCGCAGCGTCTTGCTCTGCTGGGAGAAGGGGTGGGTCACCTAGTGGTGCATCGAGGACAAACAATTTCTTGGAAGCTATGAGGATGATCCTCAAACCACGGACCCAATCCGCATAGTTGCTTCCATCATCATTCATCTTGGTTTTCTCTAGGAACATGTTGAAATTGAGGGTGACATTCGCGTTGGCCATTGGATCTACAATATAGATTGTAAAGATAATTTTAGACTAAGTTCATGATAATTAAGTTCACATAATCAAATTATTTAATGAACTCCCACTTAGATAGACATCTCTCTAGTCATCCAAGTGACACATGATTCATGTCAACTAACCCGTGTCCGATCATCACGTGAGACGGACTAGTCATCCATGGTGAACATCTTCATGTTGATCGTATCTTCCATACGACTCATGTTCGACCTTTTGGTCTTCCGTGTTTCGAGGCCATGTCTGTACATGCTAGGCTCGTCAAGTCAACCTAAGTGTATCGCGTGTGTAAATCTGGCTTACACCCGTTGTATGCGAATGTTAGAACCTATCACACCTGATCATCATGTGGTGCTTCGGAAAACGATCCTTAGCAATGGTGCACAGTTAGGGTGAACACTTTCCTTGAAATTTTATTGAGAGATCATCTTATTTACTACCGTCATTCTAAGCAAATAAGATGTAAACATGATAAACATCACATGCAATCAATATAGTGACATGATATGGACAATATCATCTTGCTCCTTTGATCTCCATCTTCGGGGCACCATGATCATCACTGTCACCGGCACGACACCATGATCTCCATCATCATGCCTTCATGAAGTTGTCTCGCCAACTAATACTTCTACTACTATAGCTAATGTTTAGCAATAAAGTAAAGTAATTACATGGCGTTTACGATTGACACGCAGGTCATACAATAAAATAAGACAACTCCTATGGCTTCTGCCGGTTGTCATACTCATCAACATGCAAGTCGTGAATCCTATTACAAGAACATGATCAATCTCATACATCACGATGCATCACATCACATCCTTTGTCCATATCACATCACAAGGCATATGCTGCAGAAACAAGTTAGACGTCCTCTAATTTGTAGTTGCAAGTTTTTACGTGGCTGCTATAGGTTACTAGCAAGAACGTTTCTTACCTACGCCAAAACCACAACGTGATATGCCAATTGCTATTTACCCTTCATAAGGACCCTTTTCATCAAATCCAATCTGACTAAGGTGGGAGAGACAGACACCCGCTAGCCACCTTATGCAACAAGTGCATGTCAGGCAGTGGAACCAATCTCACGTAAGCGTACATGTAAAGATTCTAGTAGTGGTAAGACTAGTAGTGGTAAGAAAATTAACAAGATCGACACCCACAACTGCTTTGTGTTCTACTCGTGCATAGATTCTACGCATAGACCTAGCTCATGATGCCACTGTTGGGAGACGTAGTAGTAAATCAAAAAAATTCCTACGATCACCAAGATCTATCCATGGAGAAACCAGCAACGAGTGGGGAGAGATTGCATCTTCATACCTTTGAAGATCGCTAAGTGGAAGCGTTACAAGAACGCGGTTGGTGGAGTCGTACTCAAAGCGATTCATATCGTGGTGGATTCCGATCTCAGCGCCGAACAACGGCGCCTCCACGTTCAACACACGTGCAGACCAGTGACATATCCTACGCCTTGATCCAGCAAGGAGGAAGGAGAGGTTGAGGGAGAACTCCGGTAGCACGACGGCGTGGTGACGGTGGAGCTACATGAACTCCGGCAGGGCTTCGCCAAGCGCTACGGAGAACGAGGAAGAAGAAGGGTAGGGCTGCACCAAGAGAGAGAGAAGTCGTGTCTCAAATCAGCCCAAACCCTTGCATATATATAGGAGGAGGTAGAGGGAGGGCTGCCTTGGCCCCTCCTCCAAGGAGGAGAGCTTCGGCCGAAGTAGGGGGAGAGTCCTCCTCCCACAAGGGAGGTGGATCTCCTCCTTTTAAACCTTTTTCAGCCCTATCTCTTATCTCCAGCCACATGGGCCTTTCTAGAAGGTCTTGGCCAGACCAATAAGGGCTGTCACACCTCCTCTAAGGGCCCACGAAGTCCTTTGGTCGTCACACCCCTCCCGGGGGTCCTCCGGCACCCTCCCGGCACTCCCGATACACTACCCATGAGCCCGAAAACTTTTCGGTGACCAAAACTGGACTTCCTATATATCAATCTTTACCTCCAGACCATTCCGGAGCTCCTCGTGACGTCCGGGATCTCATCTGGGACTCCTAAAAACTTTCGTTAATCACGTATACCATTTCCCTATAACCCTAGCGTCATCGAACCTTAAGTGTGTAGACCCTACGGGTTCGGGAGACATGTAGACATGACCGAGACACCTCTCCGGTCAATAACCAACAGCGGGATCTGGATACCCATGTTGGCTCCCACATGCTCCACGATGATCTCATTGGATGAACCACGATGTCGGGGATTCAATCAATTTCGTATACAATTCCCTTTGTCTATCGGTATGATACTTGCCCGAGATTTGAACGTCGGTATCTTTATACCTTGTTCAATCTCGTTACCAGCAAGTCTCTTTACTCGTTCCGTAATACATCATCCTGTGGCTAACTCCTTAGTCACATTGAGCTCATTATGATGATGTCTTACCGAGTGGGCCCAGAGATACCTCTCCGTCACACGGAGTGACAAATCCCAGTCTCGATTCGTGCCAACCCAACAGACACTTTCGGAGATACCCATAGTGCACCTTTATAGCCACCCAGTTACGTTGTGACGTTTGGCACACCCAAATCATTCCTACGATATCCGGGAGTTGCACAATCTCATGGTCTAAGGAAACGATACTTGACATTGAAAAGCTTTAGCAAACGAACTACATGATCTTGTGCTATGCTTAGGATCGGGTCTTGTCCATCACATCATTCTCCCAATGATGTGATCCCGTTATCAATGACATCCAATGTCCATGGTCATGAAATCGTGACAATCTATTGATCAACGAGCTAGTCAACTAGAGGCTCACTAGGGACATGTTGTGGTCTATGTATTCACACATGTATTACGGTTTCTGGTTAACACAATTATAGCATGAACAATAGACAATTATCATGAACAAGGAAACAATAATAACCATTTTATTATTGCCTCTAGGGCATATTTCCAACAGTGAGTTCGAAGATTCGAGATTAGACGAGTTTGCGGAGTTTCTTGAATTATGGTGTGGAAGGTTGCGGATGCAGTTGCAGCTGATTACCTAGGGTAGGTTCCTGAGTCCGCAACCCGAATCGCATAAAGAAGAAAGTTTTCGAAAGTTCATAGGTGGGAAATCTTGTAGTCATCTAGGAGCATCTTCTTCAGATGTATATGGGCATGCACATTTGTTTCGAGCACTTAGCTCAATAATTTTGCGTTATTGCAAGTGGCTTCTAAGTTCTGATGATGTTACCATAACCGAAGAAGCATTCTTACTAAAAAAAATCAGTAGGAAGGCTGTGTTATTATTTGTTCAATTTCTTTCAAGCATTTGATTCAGCTTATGATTCATCTTATCAATGAGGTGCTGATGCGTTTTGTCCATCTTCACGATGGCTCCACCAACTCGCAACAATCCGGGTCGTGGTGAGGAGCAGACTGATGTTCCACCACCACCCCCGCCACCGCCTCCTCCTCCGGAAGCTTGGCAAGCTGTGATGGCCGCAACCAATGCAAACACTCAGATGTTGCTCAGAATGTTGCAAGAAAGGGAGAAGACTCAACAAGGTTTTCAAGGCAATTTTCAGAATCAGCTTCAATTTGCGACACTCAATCAGTTCCTTGCCAACCAGCCCAAGACTTTCACCTGTTGTCAGCAGCCTCTAGATGCTGATGATTGGCTTCGTGATATGAGCAAGCATTTTGAGTGTAGCAATGTCAGGCCAGAGGACTTTGTCAGGTTTGCATCGTTCTAGCTCAAGGGTCAAGTAGCTGATTGGTGGCAGCAGTACAAGGATTCCAGGGGCGATCATGTTGCTACTTGGGACGATCTCCGTCGTGACTTCAGGGCTCATTACATTCCGACAAGCTTTGTCGAAGAAATGCGTGAGAAGTTCAGGCACCTGAAGCAGGGAAGCAAGTCTGTCTATTAGTACAATGTCGAGTTCCAGAACCTAGTCCATTATGCCAAGCAAGATGTTCCAGATGACAAAGCTATGATCTATCAGTTTAGAGGTGGTCTCAAGGATGAGCTTCTACCAGGCTTAGTTCTTCAAGAGCCTCGTGAGTTTGATCAGTTCTATAACATGGCTTTGAAGATCGAAGCAGCTCAGCTCAAGTTGGAGAACTCCAAGAAGCGTTCAAGGGATTCTTATTCTTCTTCCGGCTCTCAGATGGTTCCCAAGCAACAGAAGTATTGGGCACCAAATCCTCTTTCGTTTCGTCCTCCGCGGCAGCAGAAGCAGTTAGGTGGTCGTGGTTCTTCCCACCCACCCAACCCAGGATTCCAGCAGAGATCCCAGGTGTCCAAGGGTGTTCTTGTTCCTCCTCCAAGCAATGTTCGTCCGCTTTTTGTTGTGACTTGTCACAAGTGTGGTTAGAAGGGCCACTAGGCAAACAAGTGCACCCAGCGGCATCTTCCGCCTCCTCCTCCTCCTGTCAAGCCTCCAGGCAATACTATGGTCAAGCATAATCCCAAGAATGCAAGAGTGAATATGGTGAATGCAGCTGAAGCAGAGCAGTCCAATGATGCGATCATGGGTAATCTCTTAGTTAATTCTATTCCTGCAAAAGTGTTATTTGATTCTGGTGCATCACATTGTTTCATGTCTCGTCCTTTCTTTGTCAAGAATGAGTTTGATTATCAAGATTTGCATAAGCCCTTGTCTATGGTGTCGCCCGGTAAGATGTTGAATTCCAATCGCATTGTCTCGGATGTTTCTATCAAGATGGGAAATTATTCTTTTCGGGTTTCTCCAATTGTTCTCGGGAATTCTGATATTGATCTCATTCTGGGCATGGACTTCCTGGCTATGAATAAGGCTCATATTGATTGCAAAGAAAAAGAAGTCAAGATGACTCATCCTTCTAAAGATGTGATTATTTTCGCGGCTCGCGATGACACAATCCGTCTCTTCGCTCTTAATGAGAAGGGTGAAATCTCGGCGATTTCTCAAATTCTGGTGGTTTGTGAGTATGAAGATGTCTTTCCAGAAGAATTGCCAGGAAAGCCTCTGCACTGGCCAGTCGAGTTCGTGATGGATCTCGAGCCTAGAACTGAACCGGTCTGCAAGCACCTGTATAAACTTGGCCCCGAAGAGCTGAAAGAGTTGAAGAAGCAGCTAGATGAGCAAGAATGTCTGGGTCTGATCAGACCAAGTTCATCTCCATGGGGTTGTGGTGTTTTGTTTGTCAAGAAGAAAGATGGCACGGATCGTCTTTGTGTCGACTACCGTCCATTGAACAAGAAGACAATGAGAAACAAGTACCCACTTCCCAACATCAATGAGTTGTTTGAACAACTGAAAGGTGCCAAGGTTTTCTCGAAGCTTGATCTTCGCATGGGTTATCATCAGATTCGCATTCGCGAAGAAGACATTCCTAAGACCGCTTTCAGGATGAGTTTTGGCTCTTATGAGTACACCGTCATGTCATTTGGTCTTGCGAATGCTCCTCCAACCTTCTCAAGAATGATGAATTTCATTTTCTCTCCTTTCAAGAATGAATTCGTCTTGGTCTATCTAGATGATATCCTTGTGTTCTCGGAGACAGAAGAAGATCATGTAGAGCATCTCCGCCTTGTGCTTGACAAGTTAAGAGAGCATCGGTTCTATGCCAAGTTTTCCAAGTGCGAATTTTGGCTCAATGAAGTGGTGTACCTTGGGCATGTCATCTCTGCCGAGGGAATTAAAGTGCACCCTGAGAAAGTTGAGGCAATCTTGAAGTGGGAACCTCCTCAGAATGTGAAGCAGCTTTGGAGCTTCCTCGGGCTTGCTAGTTATTGCAGAAGATTTGTGGAGAACTTCTCTCAAATTTCTAAGCCTCTGTCCAATCTCCTCCAGAAGAGCGTCAAGTATGTTTGGTCTCCTGAGTGTGATGCAGCATTCAATACGCTCAAGCAAAGACTGACTTCAGCTCCAGTTCTTCTTCCTCCTGAGCAGTCCAAGCCTTTCCAAGTTTTCTGTGATGCTTCTCTCCAAGGTCTTGGTGGTGTTCTCATGCAAGACAAGAAGATTGTTGCTTATACCTCGCATCAGTTGAAGCCTGCCGAGAAGAACTACCCCACTCATGATCTTGAGTTGGCGGCAGTTGTGCATGCTCTAATGACTTGGAGACATTTGTTGTTGGGTAGACCAGTTGAGGTGTACACTGATCACAAGAGCTTGAAGTACATTTTCACTCAACCCAATCTCAATCTTCGGCAATCTCGTTGGGTGGAAATTCTTGAAGACTTCAACCCAAGCATTGAGTATACTCCGGGGAAGGCAAATGTCATTGCAGACGTGCTCAGCCGTAAGGCGTACTGCAATAGTCTCATTCTGAAGCCTCTTCAGCCCGAGCTTTGTGAAGCATTCCACAAGCTCAACCTTCAGATGACCCCGCAGGGATTTCTTGCCAATCTTCAAGTCTCTCCGACTTTGGAAGATCAGGTTCGCCAAGCGCAGCTTCTTGACGCTATGGTGAAAAAAGTGAAGAAAGGGGTGGCCAAGAGCATTCCAAAGTATAAATGCTTTCGTATTGATGACAAATATACCTTGTTCTTTGAGAACCGTCTTGTGGTTCCAAAAGGTGATCTCAGAAAGGTTATCATGGATGAAGCACATAATTCTCTGCTATCCATTCATCCTGGCAGTTCAAAGATGTATCAGGATCTCAAGCAAACCTTCTGGTGGACTCGCATGAAACGTGAAATTGCTCAGTTCATGAACGAGTGTGATGTTTGTCGCAGAGTGAAGGCAGAACATCAACGTCCAGCAGGTCTTCTGCAGCCTTTGCCTATCCTAGAGTGGAAATTCGATCATGTTGAGATGGATTTCGTTACTGGGTTTCCCAAGTCCAAGAAAGGCAACGATGCCATCTTTGTGGTTATCGACAAGCTGTCAAAAGTTGCTCATTTCCTGCCAGTCAAAGAATCTATCTCGGCAGCTCAGCTTGTAGAGTTGTATACGTCAAGGATAGTATCTTTGCATGGTATTCCTCAGCTCATCTCTTCTGACCGTGGAAGTCTCTTCACTTCCAAGTTTTGGGAGTCCTTCCAGACTGCTATGGGTACCAAGATCCGTTTCAGCATTGCGTTCCATCCGTAGACAAGTGGTCAAGTTGAGAGAGTCAATCAGATCCTTGAAGATATGCTTAGAGCCTGTGTGCTTTTGTTCGGCATGAAGTGGGAAGACTGCCTTCCATATGCTGAATTCTTATAACACAATAGCTTCCAAGCAAGTTCAGGCAAGGCCCCTTTCGAGATTCTCTATGGCAGAAAGTATTGTACCCTGCTTAACTGGTCTGAAACCGGTGAGCGTCAGATTTTGGGCAATGACATGATCACTGAAGCAGAAGAAATGTGCCATGTCATTCGTGAGAACCTCAAAGCAGCTCAGTCCCGACAGAAGAGTTATTATGATAACAAAAATCGGGATGTTTCTTCCCAAGTGGATGATCTAGTCTATCTTAGAGTCTCTCCCATGAAGGGCACTCAGCGGTTTGGAATTAAAGGGAAGCTAGCTCCTCGTTTTGTTGGTCCTTTCAACGTTGTTGGCAAGAGAGGTGGTCTTGCATATCAACTAGAGCTTCCTCCAAATTTCGCAAATGTGCATGATGTCTTCCATGTTTCTCAGCTCCGGAAATGTTTCAAGACTCCTGAGCGCACCATTGACCTCCAAGACATCGATCTCCAAGAAGATCTCTCCTATCGTGAGCACCCAGTTGCCATTCTTGAAGAAACTAAGCGTAAGACTCGCAACAAGTCTATCAAATTCCTCAAGGTGAAGTGGTCTCATCATTACGACAAAGAAGCTACTTGGGAATGCGAGGACCTTCTCCGTTCCGAATTCCCAGACTTCTTTCGTTCCTAGATCTCGGGTCGAGATCCTCATGTAGTGTGGGAGAGATGTGACAGCCCAGGTGATGTCCCTAACTTATTTGGCATGTAACCCCATGTATGAACCTTGTGTCATGAGCTATGAGATGTTTTCCAACTTGGCATTCATGTGTGGTTTGCATTCATGCATCATTTCATCATGCATTCTTTTCATTCTTCTTGCCATGATTGTTTTCATGTTTCTTGGTGTGAGGTGTGTGAGGTGTTTGTGTGTGGTTGGAGTCATGTGTGCACTCCTCCTTCTCCCCTCTCTTTTCTTCATCACTTAAACCTCACCTTAAGGCCTTCTTTTCTTTTCTTTTTCTCATCAGATTTAACTTGATGTTTTAATTGTTTAAAAATGTTCAAGAGGTGGCCCCATGTGTTTTATGAATTGTGAGCATGATAGATTTGATGTTAGGGGTTTGTTGTATTTGTGATTTAAATTAACAAGAGATGTCATTTTATATATTAAATTAATTACTTGCTCTATAAGTCAACTTAATATTTTTATTAAATAGGGCTCTTTATTTCATCCACAAACATATTTTACTTTTCTCTAAAACCTTTTCTTTTCTTAGGGCTTTTATTTGTTTTGTGGTTGGTTTTATAAAAAAGGGGAAAAACCCTTCCTGTTATTTCTTATGTGAGTGAGAGAGAGAGAGTGGGCCGCGGCCCAGCCCACGTGAGCAGGGACGGCTACCTGCTCCCGTCCTCTCTCCGTTAGTTCAGTGTGAGAGAGGCAGAGCTCCGCCTCGCCTTTTCCGTCGCCGTCGCCGTCTGCCCCGTCGCCTTTATATTCCCCTTGACGTGTGTGTCGTTCCCCCTAGGGTTCCTCTCCCTCCTTGCGCCGCCGCCCCCCTGTTGGAAATATGCCCTAGAGGTAATAATAAATTAGTTATTATCATATTTCCTTGTTCATGATAATCATTTATTATCCATGCTATAATTGTATTGATCGGAGACTTAGATGCATGTGTGGATACATAGACAAAACCATGTCCCTAGTATGCCTCTAATAGACTAGCTCGTTGATCAAAAGATGGTTAAGGTTTCCTAGCCATGGACATGAGATGTCATTTGATAACGGGGTCACATCATTAGGAGAATGATGTGATGGACAAGACCCAAACTGCAAACGTAGCATATGATCGTGTCAGTTTATTGCTACTGTTTTCCGCATGTCAAGTATGTGTTCCTATGACCATGAGATCATGCAACTCACAGATATCGGAGGAGTGCCTTGTGTGTATCAAACGTCACAACGTAACTGGGTGACTATAAAGGTGCTCTACAGGTATCTCCGATGATGTCTGTTGAGTTGGCATGGATCGAGACTGGGATTTGTTACTCCGTGTGACGGAGAGGTATCTCGGGGCCCACTCGGTAATGCAACATCACAATAAGCCTTGCAAGCAATGTGACTAATTGTTAGTTGCGGGATCTTGTATTACGGAACGAGTAAAGAGACTTGCCGGTAACGAGGTTGAACTAGGTATGGAGATACCGACGATCGAATCTCGGGCAAGTAACATACCGAAGAACAAAGGGAACGTTATACGGGATTAACTAAATCCTTGATACAGAGGTTCAACCGATAAAAATCTTCATAGAATATGTAGGAACTAATGTGGACGTCCAGGTCCCGCCATTGGTTATTGACCGTAGAGGTGTCTCGGTCATGTCTACATAGTTCTCGAACCCGCAGGGTCTGCACACTTAAGGTTCGGTGACGTTTCGGTAGTGTAGAGTTATGTATGATGGTGACCGAAGTTTGTTCGGAGTCCCGGATGAGATCCCGGACGTCACGAGGAGCTCCGGAATGGTCCGGAGGTAAAGATTCATATATAGGAAGTCCTAGTTTGGTTTCCGGAAAAGTTTCGGGCTCATCGGTAGTGTACCGGGAGTGCGGGTAGTTTAGCGGGAGGCCTCCGGGAGGGGTATTTCGACCCCAAGAGGTCCATGGGCTGTGAGAGAATAATAACCAGACCTTAGTGGGCTGGGAAAACAGCCACAAAGGCCCATGGCACAGGAGAGAAAGTCCTAAAGCAAAAAGTGGGAAATCAGCCAATAGGAGGCAATCCTACTCCAACTAGGATTGGAGGTGAAGTAGGATTGCTTCCCACCTCCTATTTCGGCCGACCCAAAGGCCTTGGATGCCTCTCCTCTCCTCTCCTCCTATATATACTAGTGGATTGGGTGGTTTTTGGACAGAATTTCCGGCCACGTGCTACCCGTTACACCGGTGCATAGTTTCTCCTCTAGATCGGTTTTCTGCAGCGCTTAGGCGAAGCCCTGCCGGAATTGCTCCACCACCATCACCGGAGCGTCGTCACGCTGCCGGTGAACTCTCTCTCCTCTCCACCTCCTCTCGCTGGATCGAGACGGTGGAGATCGTCATCAAGCTGCATGTGTGCTGAACGCGGAGGTGCCCTCCGTTCGGCGCTAGATCGGAAGGACCGTGATCGAGATCGCGAGACGGTTCGTGATGTGATCACGGAACGGGTCGTGATGAGTTCGTGGGACAGATCATGATCAAGATCGTGAGACGAATCGTGATGAGTTCGCGGGACGGATCATGATGTGTTCGCGGGACGGTTCGTGATTGGATCGCGGGACGCTCGGCGATTTGGATCGCGAAGAAGTTCGACTACACCAACCGCGTTTCTTAACGCTTCCCGCTTAGCAATCTACAAGGGTACGTAGATCCACTCTCCCTCTCGTAGATGCTCATCACCATGGATAGGTTTGCATGTGCGTAGGAATTTTTTTGTTTCCCATGCGACGTTCCCCAACAGTGGCATCATGAGCTAGGTTGATGGTTCGATGAGATCTCGAGTAGAACACAAAAGGTTTGTTGGCTTTGATGCTTAGATTGCTTCCTCCCTTGGTTGGATTTTGGTTCAGCGGGATTGTGAGATGAAGCGGCCCGGACCAACATTACTCGTACGCTTACGAGAGACCGGTTCCCTCGACGCAACTTGTTGCTTAGATGGCTTGCGGGTGACAGTTTCTCTCACTTTAGTTGGATCGGATCCGACAAAGGCGGTCCTTGAGAAGGTTGAAAAGCAATCTATGTATCACCGTTCTGGTTTATGCGTAGGTGAGAATCGTTCTTGCTAGATGCCCGTAGCAGCCACGTAAAACATGCAACAACAATTAGAGGACGTCTAACTTGTTTTTGCAGGGTATGTTGTGATGTGATATGGCCAATTACATGATGAGATATATGTGATGTATGAGATGATCATGTGATGTATAGAATTTCATGACTTGCATGTCGTTGAGTACGGCAACCGACAGGAGCCATAGGGTTGTATTTAATTATTGTATGACCTGCGTGTCAATCATTAAGCGCTATGTAATGCTTTACTTTATCGCTAAGCGGTAGCAATAGAAGTAGAAGCAGGGCTGGCGCCACAACCCCAATGGCAACACATTGATGGAGATCAAGATGATGGAGATCATGGTGTTGTGCCGGTGACGATGGAGATCATGCCGGTGTTTCGAAGATGGAGATCTTAAACGCAAGTTCATGGCCATATCATGTCACTTATGAATTGCATGAGATGTTAATCCTTTTATGCACCTTGTTTTGCTTAGCACGGCGGTAGCATTATAAGGTGATCCCTCACTTGAATTTCAAGATGAACTGTGTTCTCCCCGAGTGTGCACCGTTGCGAAAGTTCGTCGTGTTGAGACACCACGTGATGATCGGGTGTGATAGACTCTACGTTCACATACAACGGGTACAATCCAGATTTACACGCGCAGAACACTCGGGTTAAACTTGACGAGCCTAGCATGTACAGACATGGCCTCGGAACACGAGAGACCGAAAGGTCGAACATGAGTCATATAGTAGATATGATCAACATAATGATGTTCACCATTGCAGCCACCTCAACTCACGTGATGATCGGACTTGAGTTGGTGAATTTGGATCATGTATCACTCGAATGATCGGAGGGATGTCAATTTGAGTGGGAGTTCTTAAGTAATATGATTAATTGAACTCATTATCATGAACATAGTCAAAGTGTCTTTGCAAATTATGTTGTAGATTACTAGCTCGCGCTGTAGCTCCCTTAAATTTTTATATGTTCCTAGAGAAATAGAGTTGAAAGATGTTGGTAGCAATATTGCGGACTGGGTCCGTGATCTGAGGATTGTCCTCATTGCTGCACAGAAGGCTTATGTCCTTAATGCACCGCTCGGTGCGCTGCCCCCTCTAGCGTCGTCTATAGATGATGTGAACATCTGACATGCACGTTTCGATGACTACTTGATAGTTTAGTGCGTCATGCATTACGGCTTAGAATTGAGGCTTCGAAACATTTTGAACGTCACGGAACATATGAGATGTTCTAGGAGCAGAGATTGTGATCTCAGGCTCGTGCCTGTGTTGCGAGATATGAGATCTCCAACAAGACTCTTTGCATGTAAGACGAAGGAGAATAGCTCAATCGTTGAGCATGTACTCAGATTGTCTGGGTACTACAATCGCTTGAATCAAGTGGGAGTTGATCTTCCAGATAAGATAGTGATTGATATAGTTCTCCAAATCACTGTCACTAAAGCTACTAGAACTTAGTGATGAACTATAATACACCAGGGATAGAAGTATTGATCCCTGAGCTGTTCGCGATGTTTGACACCACGAAGGTAGAAATCAAGAAGGAGCGTCAAGTGTTGATGGTTAATCAAACCGCTAGTTTCGAAAAGGGCAAGAGCAAGGGGGGAAACTTCATGGATAGCAAGTCAGTTGCTGCTCTAGTGAAGCAACCCAAAGTTGAACTCAAACCCGAGACTAAGTGCTTCTATTATGAGGTGAGAGGTCGTTGAAGCGGAACAACCCTAGATACTTGGTAGATAAGAAGGCTGGCAACATCGACAGAAGTATATTTGATATACGAGTTATTGATGTGTACCTTGCTAGTACTCGAAATAAAAGCTACGGAATAAACGGAGAACTAGCTAAGCGTGAGGTGACGATGAGTGTTGGAAATGTTTCCAAGGTTGATGTGATCAACATCGCACGCTCTCTCTACCTTCAGGATTAGTGATGAACCTAAATAAATGTTATTTGGTGTTTTGCGTTGAGCATGAACATGATTAGATCATGTTTGTTGCAATACGGTTATTCATTTAAGTCAGAGAATAATAGTTATTCTGTTTACATGAATAATACCTTCAATGGTCATGCACCCAGTGAGAATGGTTTGTTGAAATCTTGATCGTAGTAATACACATGTTCATAACATTGATGTCAAAAGATACATAAGTTAAATAATGATAGTACCACATACTTGTGGCACTGCCGCAAAATGTCATATTGGTATAAAGCGCATGAAGAAACTCCATGGTGATGGATATTTGGACTCATTCGATTTCGAATCGGTTGAGACATGCGAACCATGCCTCTTGGGCAAGATGACTAAAGGACCCCGTTGGATGGAGCGGGCAAGTGATTCATTGGAAATGATACATGTTGATGTATGCAATCTAGTGAGTCTTGTAGCGTGCAATGGATATCGTTATTTTCTTACCTTCACTGATGATTTGAGTAGATATAGTGTATATTTACTTAATGAAACGCAAGTCTGAATCGTTTGAAAGGTTCAAGCAAATTTAGAGTGAAGTTTAAAGATCATCGTGACAAGAAGATAAAAATGACTGCGATATGATCGTGGAGGTGAATATCTGAGTCACGAGTTTGGCATACAACTTAAGACAATGTGAAAGTTGTTTCACAACTAAACGCCACCTGGAACACCATAGTGTGATGGTGTGTCCGAACATCATAGTTATGCTCTATTGGACATGGTGCGTGCTATGATGTCTCTTGTCATTTTACTACTATAATTTTGGGGTTATGCATTAGAGACAACTACATTCACTTTAAATAGGGCACCATCTAAATCCGTTGAGATGACACCATGTGAATTATGGTTTGATAGAAACCTAAGCTGTCATTTCTTAATACTTGGGGCTGCGACACTTGTGTGGAAAATGTTTTCACCTAATGAGGTCGAACCCAAGGCGGACAAATGCATCTTCATAGAATACCCTAAGATCAGTTGGGTGAACCTTCTATCTCAGATCCAAGTGCAAAGTGTTTGTTACTAAAACGGATCCTTTCTCGAGGAAAAGTTTTTCTCGAAAGAATTGAGTGGGAGGAAGATAGAACTTGATGAGGTTGTTAAACCTTTGTTCAACGAGAGAGTAGCGCAGCGCAGGATGTTGTTTCTGTGAAGCCTACGTTAGTTGAAGAGGAAGTTAATGATGATGATCATGAAGCTTCAGGATCAAGTTACTATCGAACTTCGTAGGTCGACAAGGATGTGTACTGCTCCTAAGCGGTACGACAACCCTGTCTTGGAGGTCATGTTGTCGGACAACGATGAACCTACGAGCTATGGAGAAGTGATGATGGGCCCGGATTCCGACAAATGGTTGGAGGCCATGAAATCCGAGATAGGATCCATGTATGAAAACCAAATGTAGACTTTGGTAGACTTGCTCGTTGGACGGCAGGTCGTTGAGTACAAATGGATTTTTAAAATGAAGACAGACACTGATGGTGAATGTCACTATTTGTAAAGCTCGAATTGTTGCAAAGATGTTTGTGACAAGTTCAAGGAGTTGACTACGATGAGACTTTCTCACTCGTAGTGGTGCTAAAGTCTGTTGGAATTATGTTAGCAGTTGCTGTGTTTTCAATTATGAAATCTGGCAGATGGATGTCAAAACATCGTTTCCTTAACGGTTTACTTGAGGAAAGGTTGTATGTGATACAACCAGAAGGTTTTGTCAGGCCTAAGGATGCTAAAAGGCGTGCAAGCTTCGGTGATCCTTCCATGGCCTGAAGCAAGCATCTCGGAGTTGGAATATACGCTTTGATGAGGTGATCAAAGTTTTGATGTTTATACAAAGTTTACGAGAAACTTGTATTTGCAATAAAGTGAGTGGGAACACTATAGAATTTCTGACAAGTATATGTGGATGACATATTGTTGATCAGAAATAATGTAGAGTTTCTGGAAAGCATAAAACGGTCATTTGGAAAGTGATTTTCAAAGGAAGACCTGGATGAAGCTACCTAATTGTTGAGCATCAAAATCTATGGAGATAGATCAAGATGCTCGATGAGACTTTCAATGAGTGCATACCTTGACAAGATTTTGAAAGAGTTCAAAATGGATCAGTCAGAGAAAGAGTTCTCGCCTGATTTGTAAGGTGTGAATGTTGAGTGAGACTCAAAGCTCGACAACGGCAGAAGAAAGAGAAAGGACGAACGTCGTCCCCTATGCCTTAGCCATAGGCTCTATATTATGCCATGCTGTGTACCGCACCTGTGTGTGCCTTGCCATGAGTCCGTCAGGGGGTACAAGAGTGAACCAGGAGTGGATCACTGGACAGCAGTCAAGATTATCCTCAGTAACTAAGAGACTGAGGAGATGTTTCTCGATTATGGAGGTGATAAAGAGTTCATCGTAAGGAGTTATGTTGATACAAGCTTTAACACTAATCCGGATGACTCGTAGTAGCAATCTGGATACGTATAGTGGAGCAGCCATTTGGAATAGTACCGAGCGGAGTGTGGTAGCAGTGTTTACAGTTTGACATAGGTATTTGCAAAATGCACACGGATCTGAATGTTATAGACCCGTTGACTATAAGACCTCTCTCACATGCAAAGCATGATCGAGCCCCAGAACTCGTTGGGTGTTAGATTCATAACAATGCGAATCACATGGTGATGTGAACTAGATTATTGACTCTAGTGCAAGTGGGAGACTGTTGGAAATATGCCCTAGAGGCAATAATAAATTAGTTATTATCATATTTCCTTGTTCATGATAATCGTTTATTATCCATGCTATAATTGTATTGATCGGAGACTTAGATGCATGTGTGGATACATAGACAAAACCATGTCCCTAGTATGCCTCTAATAGACTAGCTCGTTGATCAAAAGATGGTTAAGGTTTCCTAGCCATGGACATGAGATGTCATTTGATAACGGGGTCACATCATTAGGAGAATGATGTGATGGAAAGGACCCAAACTGCAAACGTAGCATATGATCGTGTCAGTTTATTGCTACTGTTTTCCGCATGTCAAGTATGTGTTCCTATGACCATGAGATCATGCAACTCACAGATATCGGAGGAGTGCCTTGTGTGTATCAAACGTCACAACGTAACTGGGTGACTATAAAGGTGCTCTACAGGTATCTCCGATGATGTCTGTTGAGTTGGCATGGATCGAGACTGGGATTTGTTACTCCGTGTGACGGAGAGGTATCTCGGGGCCCACTCGGTAATGCAACATCACAATAAGCCTTGCAAGCAATGTGACTAATTGTTAGTTGCGGGATCTTGTATTACGGAACGAGTAAAGAGACTTGCCGGTAACGAGGTTGAACTAGGTATGGAGATACCGACGATCGAATCTCGGGCAAGTAACATACCGAAGAACAAAGGGAACGTTATACGGGATTAACTGAATCCTTGATACAGAGGTTCGACCGATAAAGATCTTCGTAGAATATGTAGGAACCAATGTGGACGTCCAGGTCCCGCCATTGGTTATTGACCGTAGAGGTGTCTCGGTCATGTCTACATAGTTCTCGAACCCGCAGGGTCTGCACACTTAAGGTTCGGTGACGTTTCGGTAGTGTAGAGTTATGTATGATGGTGACCGAAGTTTGTTCGGAGTCCCGGATGAGATCCCGGACGTCACGAGGAGCTCCGGAATGGTCCGGAGGTAAATATTCATATATAGGAAGTCCTAGTTTGGTCTCCGGAAAAGTTTCGGGCTCATCGGTAGTGTACCGGGAGTGCCGGTAGTGTACCGGGAGTGCCGGTAGTGTACCGGGAGGCCTCCGGGAGGGGTATTTCGACCCCAAGAGGTCCATGGGCTGTGGGAGAATAATAACCAGACCTTAGTGGGCTGGGAAAACAGCCACAAAGGCCCATGGCACGGGAGAGAAAGTCCTAAAGCAAAAAGTGGGAAATCAGCCAATAGGAGGCAATCCTACTCCAACTAGGATTGGAGGTGAAGTAGGATTGCTTCCCACCTCCTATTTCGGCCGACCCAAAGGCCTTGGCTGCCTCTCCTCTCCTCTCCTCCTATATATACTAGTGGATTGGGTGGTTTTTGGACAGAATTTCCGGCCACGTGCTACCCGTTACACCGGTGCATAGTTTCTCCTCTAGATCGGTTTTCTGCAGCGCTTAGGTGAAGCCCTGCCGAAATTGCTCCACCACCATCACCGGAGCACCGTCATGCTGCCGGTGAACTCTCTCTCCTCTCCACCTCCTCTCGCTGGATCGAGACGGTGGAGATCGTCATCAAGCTGCATGTGTGCTGAACGCGGAGGTGCCGTCCGTTCGGCGCTAGATCGGAAGGACCGTGATCGAGATCACGAGACGGTTCTTGATGTGATCACGGAACGGATCGTGATGAGTTCGCGGGACAGATCGTGATCAAGATCATGAGACGAATCGTTATGAGTTCGTGGGACGGATCATGATGTGTTCGCGGGACGGTTCGTGATTGGATCGCGGGACGCTCGGCGATTTGGATCGCGAAGAAGTTCGACTACACCAACCGCGTTTCTTAACGCTTCCCGCTTAGCGATCTACAAGGGTACGTAGATCCACTCTCCCTCTCGTAGATGCTCATCACCATGGATAGGTTTGCGTGTGCGTAGGAAATTTTTTGTTTCCCATGCGACGTTCCCCAACACCCCCTTCTCTCCGTCTCTCCTGTCCCCGGCAAGCCACATTTCAGAGGGTCCAGAGTGCATGTAAGGTGAGGTTCAGAGTAGTCGCTCGCTGCCGCGGGAGCTTCTCCGGCGAGCCATTTGAGTAGGAGGTCGTCTGGGTCGTGCCGTCGTCTCTTCTTCCTCCTCGACGTCCTCTATATCCTTGAGGGACGCCAAGGCCGCGCCTTCTTCTTCTTCCTCGTCGTCGTCGGAAGCCTGTCGCCGCTGTCTTCTTCCCCTGCTTCGTCTCCGACCCTCTTCTTCCCCGTCGTCAACTACAATGCGTCCGGCCCGTCATCGCCTTCCCGAAGGTGAGACGCCGGTCCCCGTAGCCTCTTCCTCCGTGCGCAGCTCGCTAGTTCTGTCGCCGCCGCGTAGTTCGCCGCCGGTAGTAAGAGCAGCACCTGCCGCTCGCCTCCTTCCTCCTCACCGCAAGGTGAGCAGGGGAATGGGTTCCCTGGCTGTCCCCGCGTGTGCGTGAGTAGTTAGGGTCGCCAGATCCACGTGTGTCGCCGGAATTTGGCCGCCGCCGTCGCCTATCGCCGTTGCTCTGTTTCGGGTTCAGTTTCGTCACATTTAGGAGTAAGCGCGTGTTTAAAACAGATCGATCCCCCCTTCTGTTAAGAGTCGACTCGATAGCGCAGTGGTAGCCGGTTCGCGCTGTGACCAGGAGGTCAAGGGTTCGACCCCCGAACCCTCCCCTTTTTATTTTTTGTGTGTTTTATTTTCTTCTTTGTTTTTCTTTCTCTATTGCTATGTATATGCATGTGTGTATGTATTTGCAGCATGTATGTATGTAGAGTGCATTTGCACATGTATGTGTTTGTGTGTGTATGCACCTAATGGTATATATACACATGTATGCATATATATGTGGTGTTATGTGTGTGGTGGTGTATGTGTAGGTGTCTCCTTTTATTTTGTTGTGTATGTGAGTGTAGAGTGCACATGTGTGTATGCACATATGCATGGGTGCACATGTGTCTGTGTGTTTCTTTTATGTTGCTCATGTGAGTGTTGTGTGCATGGTTGTGAGTTGTGAGGGTGTGTGTGCATGTGGGTGTGTGGAGCACCATGCATGACACATGTGTGTGTGTGCTCTTTGTACCCCCATTCATGTGAGTGCCCTTGTAGGTGTGTGTGTGTGTTGTGTGTGTATGTTCTACATGCACTCACTTGTGAGGTATGTGTATGTGTATGTGAGTAGTTGGCCATGAGTACATATGCATGTGTAGGTGTGTGGGGTTTCTTCTTGCATGTTGCTGCCATGTTTAGTGTAGATGAGTAAGTGAGTGGATGCTAGACCTTGTGCATGTGTAGATCTATGTGTATGTGAGAGCTCTCATGTGTATATGTCCATGTATATCTCTCCTAGCTTGTTTTATTTTCTTGTTCTTGATGCAATGCTATGCCTAAGTACCTTATCCATGCCTCTTTACCTTTTCCAACAAGTGCCCAATAGAGGGCATGCCATTTTGGCCTCTTACATAAGTGTGTGCTAGTGACATAAGTCACCCTTGCATTAGGAGGTCATTTCGAACCCCCCCCCCTTATCTCCCTCTTGCTCCAAGCAAGTATAGGGGTATGAACAATACATTTGGGGTAGAATCACCCCAGGAATGCATCTGTGAAGTCAGATTTGACTTTGGGCAAGTTCACAAAACTGCATTTTTATGTTGTGATCCCCTTTTGTCCATTTAATATGATTTAATCCATGTATGGTTTTAAGTTCTTGCCAACATGGAAGTGGTAGTTAAAGTTGCTGGGAATGTCCCAGTATTTTTTTATTGATGCTAAGTCACCAGGTCAGTGGCCACCTTGCTGTTAAGTTGCTATGATGATGTTGTTTTCTGCCAACCTGAAATATGGCCAAGTCTGGGTATCTATTGTTATTATTTTGCCATGTAGAATGGGTTGTATGTAGTGATATGTTTGGAATTTGAGCATGCTCGGTGTTAGTTATTTGTAGTAGTTATATTCATCTACTATCCTGTTAATTTTAATGCCAATAGGAGATTTCTAGCATATTTAACCAGTGTTGTAAACTTGCTACTTTATAATCTCAGATTCCAGAAAACTGGAATCTTCACTAAGTCCCAGAAAACCGTTTCATCATGCCAACTTGATTGCTTCTTGCTTATTGATGTGTGGCTCCTTTGCTGGTGGTGTAATTGGATGAATTGATGTCTATGTTGAGTATATTCTGTCCATGTCTTGTTTGTGGCTGTAGGCTTCCTGTAGCTCAAGTTGTGATCTATAGAAGTTGCTATGTTGCTGTTCAGTGGCAGATTTGGTGTTTTATTGTTTTGTGACTTGTGGGAGCTATGCTCCATGGAATTGATTTATTCTTGAGTCTATTGTGATTATTTTTCCATCACCTATCCAGTGGCTTCCTTGGAATGCCAAGAATTAGCCCATGGCTTGGTGATCTTGTGATTTTGCCTCTGTACCTTGTCGTGAGTGGATCGTGAGAACCATAACTCTGTTTCTTGCGTTCTTTATATGCATTTCTATCGGTTTTGCATGATGCATTCATATTTGCCATGTTCATGCATGTCTAAATAACTTAACATGAGGTTGTGTATAGATTCATTAATAAACAACTTTGCACGTGAAACATGACTAGTTTTGGGTTGCCATGTTAGAATTCTTCATAAATGATCATGCATCATTTTGTTGTGCATTGCACCTTGGTTGGATGTTTATTGTTGCTGTTTCTCTTGGGTAGACATGAGTATTGATACTGAGTACGAGGACCCAGGAGAGTACCACTACGAGGATCCCGCTACTTGTTTCACTAAAGAACCAACAGGCAAGATGATCGTACCCGGATCCCGATACTATTTTTGCTTGCTAGTTTCTCGCTCTTATCATTACAGTTGCGCTACCTACCACTTGATATCAGCCCCCATGTTGCCATGACAGCCTCTAACCTCCACATCCTAGCAAACCTTTGATTGGCTAAGTTACCGCTGCTCAGCCCCTCTTATAGCGTTCTTAGTTGCAGGTGCAGGTTGTTCCATGTGATAACATGGATTTGGATATCACAATATTATGTTATTTAATTTAATGCACATATATATATTGGTATTGGTGGAAGGCTTGGCCTTTTGCTAAGTGACTTGTTCCGCTGTTACCGCCATTAGTTCCTGGTTACCGGTGTTATGTTTTCCATACTTTGCGCTCCTAACATGCTCGGGGTTGTTATGGGGACCCCCTTGTTTATTTGGTTGAGATTAAAACTTTTCTGGCAAGACCCAACATTGGTACTACATTTGCTTAACAACTTAATAAAATTGCATAGGGTCTTGCAAACCCGTGGATAATTTAATCAACCCCCAGGCCAGTGCTCCTCATGAGTGTTGGTCCAAACTAGAGTCGTGTGCGGGGCCAACCCGAGGCAACTCGGGAGATTTCTATCAAGCCACTGTACGCTGCGCTCATCCGGTCGTATCCTGAGAACGAGATACGCGGCTCTTATCGGGTTCGTCGACACGTCGGGCGGTCTTGCTGGATTTGTTTTACCTTTATCAAATGTCTTGCGTGTGGAGTCTGACTTTCTTTGGGTTTAATCGAGGTGTTGGAATTCCTTTGGAATTACCTATGATGATCGCGAGATCCGCAGTCGAGGCATTCCCATGGAGTGTGGTTAATTTTGTAATGGATTAGTTGGAGCACCCCTGCAGGGTTAAATCTTTCGGAAAGCCGTGCCCGCTGTTATGTGGCAACTTGGATATTTGTTTAACACCCGGTTATAGTTAACTTGAAGTAAACTCTAATTAAAATACACCAATTGTGTGAGTAACTGTGATTGTCTCTGCTCGTGAACATGATCCGAGAGAGAACACGGTGGGGTTATGATTAACGTAAGTAAGTATTCAGGATCTCATAGAGATCATACTAGATTCGATCGTTCTTTGTAGGCCACTCATATTTATTTCAAGTTGCGTAAGCTAGCCACCATATATGCTTAGTGCTGCTGCAAACTAAACACTACCCCTCCCAATCTTTAAGCTTGAATAGTCTTGGTACCCGGGCACATGATAGTTGAGTCCTCTGTGGCTCACAGTTTACTACAACACTCCAGGTACAGGTTCAGATGAGTACGTGCAGGATGATCTTACCCAGCTCCAGTGGGAGTATGACGAGGAAAGTGGCAGGATGTACGTGGCGTATCCGGATGAGTAGAGGACATGGTTGTGATATTTGGGGCAGCGAGATAGTTTCATTTGCATCTATTTTATCGTTTGATTTCGTCCGTAGTCGGACCCTATATTCATCTTGATGATTGAACTTTGAGTGGAATTGTAATTTAGCATGTGGCGAGTGTAAGCCAACTTGTATACTCATCTCTTCTGTAATGTATGATGCAATGTTACTATACTTTCTAACGGCAAGATGCGCCTCTATCCCTTGCGAGGCCCTCATGTCTTAAAATGGATAGGCACGCATCTTGGGCGTGACACTAGGATCCCATCTCTTCTCATTATACCTTCCATTAATAAGAACCAATGCACATCAGAACCTATTACAGTAGCATTGGGCTAAGAAATCTTAGCGCAACACTAACAAGCGCAGTACAATACGACTTGATGGGGAATTTAATCCAAAAAATCATGGTTGTGTGTTTGTTCAACCAACTCATGGTTATGTGTTTGTTGAACCATCTCATGGTTATGTGTTTGTTCAACCACTACCATTAATTGTTGGTATTTCTGTGTGAAACCTTGATAGCAAGGAATAAAATTGTCTGACTAATGTACCATAAGCTCCCTATTAGAATAGTCCTGCTATCCAAGGGAATCTGATGTCTACAGTACAATGTTTATCAGAAGCATCACATATATTTTGTTCCAGGCCTGTCACTGGGTGGATCGGTGGATGGTTCATACCTGAAACGGAGATGCAAGAGGAAGGACTGCCAAATCTGAAGAAGAAACAAACCCTGGAAACAAACGCTAACTACCACCATGTTCAACCGCAAAGAACAACCACACGTCAGTCATTCACGGATGCACAACGAGCAGGAAAACCAAAATGAATAACAAAGGAAAGAAGAGCATACCTTTCCCATGGCGGCAATCGAGATAACGACAGACGACGTCCACAAGCTTGCAGTCAGATCCGAAACCAACTGCAACATGAGCACGAAATCAACCAAGTCGGGACAATCGACTGCGAGAAGAGGAATGACAGAAGCGCGGGACGACGCACCTGAGGCGAGGCAAGCATGGTGGCTCCAGATCCGGACAGAGCACCGGCGGCAGGGAGAAGCGGCGACGATGTCTTCCTCGTCGTCTCATGCCACGAGCTCGTGTCGGACGGTGACGACACGCTGATGCCGCCCTCCCTCCCCTGGTCATTCTCCTCCTTCCCGTCGTGCTCCTGCTCCTTCTACGTCTAGTATTGGTCCTCGTCGTCGGCGGTGGCCTGGACGGCTTGGAAGAAGGGGGTCGGGGGGAGAGGAGGACGGGCTCGAGGGAGAGGAGGAGCGACGGAGAGGCGCCCTCACCGCTTGGCCTCCTCCCGTCGATGCGTCAGCTCGTGGCAACATTGCGCTGCCCCATGGCCTGCCTCGTCGATGGGGAGGAGAAGAGGCAGGACGGGGAGGATGGTTGGCAGCGGCGGCGCGAACGGGGAGAAGGCCGGAGGAGGAGGGAGGCGCGCAGAGAAAGAGAGGAGACTAGGGGGGGCGCGAGTGTGACGGAGCCAGCGACTAGGGTTTCACCACGGGCATGGCTGTTTTTTATACCCCATGGACGTGAAATGACTAAAATGCCCTTGGTGGGGCATGGAGTTTACACGCGGTGGCACGAAGGCGTGGTAACTATTCATTGCTACATCGTAGTTTTCTGATCCGACGGACGAGCCAGTTCCATTTCTGGATCCAACGGTCGAAAACGCATCCAGCAATCGAAATGGACGGTCGGATGTTTCAAATCGCTGAGGAGGCCCAGTTTTCCCCCTGGTTTCTTGTTTTAGGATGAATCCACTTCCTAGTAGGATTGCCTGGTTCGACCGACCCCTAGGGGAAACCCTACGGAGGCTGCCTCCTCCCCCTCTCTCCTATATATACTAGAGGATTTTGAGGGTAGCCCCAACCCTAATTGCCACGTGATGCCTTTTTCTTTTTCTAGATCTGTTCTGCACTAGATCGTCTCGGTTGTGCTTGGCGAAGCCCTGTCGGGACAGTTCTGCCACCATGCTGTTGTGCTAGCGGAGAACTCATCTACCTTTCCGCTCCCTCTTGCTGGATGAAGAAGGCGGAGATCGTCATCGAGCTGTACGTATGCTGAACACGGAGGTGTCATACATTCAGCACTAGATTGGAAGGACTGTAATTGGATCGCAAGACGGATCGTGATTGGATCACGAGATGAATCATGATGGTATCGCGTGACGGCTTGCGATTTGGATTGCGAAGACGTTCGACTACATCAACCACGTTTCTTAACGCTTTCGCTTAGCGATCTACAAGGATATGTAGATCCACTCTCCCTCTCGTAGATGCTCATCATCATGGATAGATCTTGTGTGTGCGTAAGAAATTTTTTGTTTTCCATACAACGTTCCCTAACAAGACATGTCAACGATAAGCATGCATGCCAGGTTTGAACAACTTCCGACATCGACATCGTATACAAGTTGCGACACGTCCGACAATTTATCGACCATTTTTGAACAGAAAACTTCAGAAAATATAAAATTTGTCAAAAACCCAAGAAACTTGGCTTGGTGCCTTGAAATGATCATATAGCCATGACAAAAAATTGGGGGCATCGAAGCTTATGATGGGCATGCCACGTGCTGGCAAAAGTTGTGTTCATTTCAATAATGTCAAAAAACATAACGAAAAAAGAGAAGAAAAAAAAGAATAGAAGAAGAAAAAAAAAGCTTAGGCCTTGCCCAACTAAGCGACGACATTGTTCCGGCGGGCGGCTGTTGGAATGTGTTCGAAATTTAGAAAATACTTTGATTTTCGAATTCATTTGTTCACAATTTCGAAAAAACATTTGAGCAATTCAGAATACTTTTTGCTTTCAAAATTTTGTTCGCATTTCTAAAAATGTTTTGTAATTTAAAATTTTGTTTCGTGTTTTTGAAAATGCTTGTTCTAACAAAAACATGTTCGTGTTTTAACATTCTGAACAATTTTTAAAAGACACACACATTTTTTGAAATTACTTTACAATCTTCGGAAATGCGAATATTTTTTACTTTATGAACAAAATTTTAAAATACCAACATTTCATTGTATGAAAAAATTTTGAAAGCGCGGCCATTTTCTGGAAAAGAAATAAGAAACGTAATAGGAAAAAAAGGAAAAAGATTCTTAGTATTGGCAAAACGCAGTTTCTTAGTATTGGCAAAACCACTGACTCCTTTGGCGCTGTAGTTTTAACGAGCCGCACCTAGCTCCTTCAGTGTAGCTGAGTTGTTGTGCGTGTAAAACTAGCCGCCCAATGTATGCACAAATTTGATCTACTCAACAGGCTTCGTTTCATATGAGCGCTACTAGCCGAAAATTAATCGGCAGCCAGCGACTCGACAGAAGCATGCGACAACATCCGTAGAAAGTAACTCGTGCCGTTGTACCAACCCATAATAGAAAAACTACTCTACATGATGCACCTCGTGGAACCACCTAACCTGAACAACTACTAATCAGGAGCACTCCAACCATTATGATCATTTAATAGATAATAGACACCGGAATCAGAGACACTCACGATTTCTCTTAAGTTCAGTTTTAAAAATTAAGGTCGGGACCTCTTTTTTAGATACTTCCAAAAAATATGGTATGAGAGATATCATGTATCTTAAATTACAACAATTTTTTCATCCAAACACCGCCAAGCATTCAATACCAAGGTTTTTTCGGAAACCATGATATGCCTATTTTTTTTCAAAAAACTAGCGCATCCCTAGTTAAATCGAATGAAGGAGGGCCGGTGTGCACATATTTTGATCGGATAATAACAAAAGTACCCTAAAAAAAGATAATAACAAAACTGACAAGTGTCTCCGTCATGTATGTGTGTCATTCGGCGGGTGTAATGTTGAATGCTTTAGTATCTGCAAGGAAAAAGATCACCCATGTTTTACAAGTGCCCTGCTTTGATTGGTACGTAGTTCGCTTGTAAAACACTTTTGCTTAGTCATGGATATTCGCACTTCGCTGTTTAAAGGTGTTTTGGAACTGGAAACAAATGTGTAGGCGTTCCATAATCAGTGGAAGTTCCAAAAAATTGAAAAACGATATTTTAAAATACTTCTACTACTACAAAATTTAAACACGATAATTTAAAGCACTTATAGTAGGAGTACTAGTTGTTAACATCAGTGGGGATAGCTCAGTTGGGAGAGCGTCAGACTGAAGATCTGAGGGTCGCGCGTTCGATCCAGGCTCACCGCATTTCTTTTTGGAATCCCTCGGCCCAGCCTTTCCATTATTTTTTGAGTGGGCTTTCTCGGCACCAAACTAGGCCACGACCTTTAAACTCTCCAACTAAACCAAAAGGATTTAACAATTATACCAAAGCCGACGACAGCTCTCCTAAGCATAAGGGTGTAAGCGGCGCGGGACATCCCGCTGGGCCGCCACGCTGCCCCGCATAAAAGGCTGAAGCGGTCACACCGCTTTGTCCAGCATATCCCGCATCGAGACTCCTTCCCCTACCCTCCTCTTCTCTCGATGGGGAAATTTCCCACGGCGATGCCGCCTTCGCTTACCTGACACCTTGCCGGCCCTTGACGACGCCCTCTGTGTCCTGCTCCTCTCCGTCTCCTCCTGGTGAACGAGGACCGTCCGGCTCGCCGCTCCCCCGACGGCCGGCAAGGTGTGGCCCTCTCTCACTCTCCTGCTCCCTTCTCTCACTCACCTGCTCCCTTCTCTAAGATCGCGTAAGAATTCCCCTCCTCCCGGCCGCGGTCTTGTCTGCCTTCTTCGTCGTGATTTCCGGCAGATCCGTTCGATTTGGGGCGGGATCCGTAATTGTCTATGCGGAGTCACCAGGGGGTGACCCTCGTGGCCTGATTGGTTTTGCATCTCGTGAGATCTCGTTTGATTTGATTGTAATTCCGGCAGGAAATGGCTCGGGTGGAGTCATGCAGGCACACATGCGCCGGGGATCAGGTAGCTATACAGCGGCACTTGCATGCATGGCTCCCTGCGTCTGTGCGGGGCAAACATCGGGTGTTTCGCCTCTCTAGGCTGCGGTCTCTGCATCTGCCCCATTTATTAACTGAACCAACATTCCCTTTTTTGAAGAACAACTGAATCAAACATTCAGGTGGGGGACAAAGGGTTAAACCGAGACTTTCAGGCAGCTTTTCTTGGGAAGCATTATGTGATGGTAACATATTATGTTACTCTGAAAACATCTCTTTTGATTAACTACATTTCACATAAGCAAATATATCTTGGGATGTGTTATGTTGCTAGCTAAGTTACTCCCACTATGACCAACTTAACTCTAGTAATGGGGTGGCCCTGCATTACTGTGATATATGGTCTGACGAACTTCTTGTTTATTTAGCAACTATGGTTGGGTCGACGGCCGCGCTGCCGCCATCTCCACGCCGGGACTGCCCTATGGAAATCCTCATGGAGATGCTGTCCCTCCAGCGCCTCCCTCGCGCGTTGAAGCTACTGTTTCTCCGTCAGTTCCCTTGTCAATTGGAGCTGTTGTTTCGTCACCTTCAACTTTAGCAAGGGCTGCTGCAACCAAGAACGAAGGGCATGCGTCGATTGAAGAAGTTGCTGCAGCTGCAACACTTTGCGCCCTTTATCTAGTGACCCAAGAACCTCAACAAGGTACATGTTGCTCCCTTGCCTTTTAATCAGAAATTTGGGCCTAGTACTGTTTGCAATCAGGTTACTTCTTAGTTTCTGTTCTTCGTACAATATAATAGCTGGCGATCATTAACAAATGAGCAACTGGTTGAGTTATCTTGATTCTTGTGTGTAGGATGTGGAGTCCCAAGAGAAAAACAAAGACTCCCAAAACCCCCACCAAAGAAGAGGCTGAGGTCGCCATTAGTGGTGCCCATAGTGGGATCACCGGGGGTAAATGTCGTGTTATCTCAGGCATCACCAAGATACGGTGTGAAACGATCGTCGCCAACACCGCCTCAAATTCCTTGTAAGTTTTAATGTCTATATTTTGTACATACGTTTAGTTTTAATATCAATTGTGCGCATATCTCAACTTTGCATAAGATATTTGTTCATCTTAAATTTCGTAGGCCTTCCACGCAGAAATAAAAAAAGGAAACTTAAATCTGAAATCTGGAATGATTTTAATCCTGTGTATAATGGCAACAAACTCAAGGAAGCCAAGTGTAAACATTGCAAGAGAATTTTTATGGTTGCAAGAGAAGTTGGTACTAGTGAATGCATTAGGCACTTGCTAGTTTCTCGACTCAATTAAATCAGCCATGCCACAACCTGATTCAAAGAGTGAAGAAAAATGGAATTATGACCCTGAAAGAGCTCATTGGGAGTTGGTGAGGATGATCGCCGTGCATGAATTGCCATTTTCCATAGTGGAATATGATGGATTTAGGCGATTCGTGCATAGTCTGAATCCCACATTTGAGGTGGTGTCTAGGGCGACAATAAGAATTGATTGCATCAAGCTATTTGATGAACAAAGTATAAAGCTTGGAGAGGCTATACAGAACTTAACCTCTCGTGTCTCTTTAACCGCCAACATGTGGACTTCAAGTCAAGTAAGGAGCTATATGTGTATAACATGCCATTTTGTTAGTGACAATTGGAAATTGCAGAAAAGAGTGATTTGGTTTTCTGAGGCAAAAACACCACATGATGGAGCAAATTTATTTAATATCATGTTAGAATGCATCCAAGAGTGGGGTTTGACAACGAAGATTTTCTCCATCACTCTAGACAATGCATCAAACGACAACTCGTGTGTGGGCTTCCTCAAATCCAATTTGCTGGGAAAGAGTTTGCTACCTTGTAAAGGAGATCTTTTACATGGTCGATGTGCATCTCATGTGATAAAAATTATGGTCCAAGATGCGTTGGAGGTTACTTGCAAGGCAGTGGATAATATCAGGGAAAGCATCAAGTTTGTTAGAAGCTCCCCCACTCGGAAACAGAAATTTAGAGAAATAGTTGCACAAGAAGGCATTACTTGCAAAAAGAACCTATCTCTAGACGTCGTTACTCGGTGGAACTCAACACATTGATGATCAAAACAGCCCTAGAGTATAGGAGAGCATTCGCCGCTATGAAGTCGCAAGACACATCATTTACAAGTCTACCTACAAATGTTGAATGGGAAACAGCAGAATCTGTTTGCAGCTTCTTGGAGGTTTTCCTCGACGCGACTATGGTGGTGTCCGGTACATTATGTCCAACGGCTCATTTGCATTTCCATGAGCTTTGGAAAATTCATCTAACATTACAAAGAGTGGCCGGACATCAGGATGTTGTCATCAAATCTATGGCTGAAGCAATGCAAAAGAAGTTCATAAAATATTGGAAGCTGTCACACTTGACCATTTGTCTTCCAGTCATACTCGACCCAAGGTACAAGTTGAAATTCCTGGAGTTTTGCTTGAAATCTGGACTTGGAAGTGAGGCAACGAGATATCTTGCTAAAGTGAAAAGAACATTCAAAGATCTATTTGTTGAATATTCTGTGCATGAGGGTGACTCAGATATGAGGAATGATCAAGGAACCGACAATGTTGGTACAAGTATTGATAACCCATGGGATCAATGGAACCAACATGTTAAGCAACATCAACAAAATCGAGCAAAGCTGAGTGAACTTGACATCTACCTAAAGATGATGTTTGCCCGCAAGAAGATGGCTTTGACATACTATGCTGGTGGTCAGCAAATGCGCACAAGTACCCCATAGTGTCTCGGATAGCAAAGGATGTATTGGCTGCACCTGCATCTACTGTAGCATCAGAGTCAGCCTTCTCCACCGGAGGAAGAATACTCAATGACTATAGGAGCAGAATGTTAGAAACAACTACAGAGGCATTAATCTGTCTACAAGACTGGTTGCGACCTCGTGGTAACAAGCTCTCCTTTTAGTCATATTTAGCATTCTTTGGTGTTCTGATGATAAAACTTTAACATTTTTTTCTCTCATTCCAGGAACGAAACCTGTCGGTACGATAATAAACGATGTTATTTATGGACCAAGTGCCCATATTGATGCACATTGATTGCAACATTAGGTAAGCCTAATCTTGAAATACATATGTTCATTTACTCATTTCTAGATTTATGTTTGGTGAGCTGGATCCATAAAGTTTTATAAGCCATTTCTGTTTTGTGAACACTGTTTAGTCAATTAGACACATTGCCCTTGCTGCATTTGCATTCATCTTCCCTGTATTTGCATTTAGAATAGTATTTGCATTCAACCGTGAAGCTGACTGGTGGTTTGCTGTTTGTGTGTGTATCAGACAGGGGCAACGGACTGGCTGGAAGGAGGAGGATCTGAATGCAAGCAAGAGAAGACTTTTGCTGTTGATCTGAATTGAAACGATACTATTGTTTTGTTGTTGATCCCAATCATAGTCATCAAAACAAGCAATATGCATAACAAAATCATCATCATGTGTATCATCTTTCACAATTATTTTTGATTCATCCTCGTGAGGCACAACAATAATAGGAGCAACATCATTTGGGAGATATACCCTTTTACCTCTACTCTTTCTTCTTCTTTTCTTCTTCACCACATCATGTGTGGGTTTAATTAATCTTTTCGAGCTTCTTATTGTTGAATAGAGAGCTCCTTCTCGTCACCTATTACATCATGAGAGAACATAGGAGGGAAATTGGAAATCTTTACCCTTTCATTAGTATTCATTTTATATTCTATTGGTTTTGCCATCTTTCTATAGTTGGCAATATAAGCATTCTCATTGCAATTTACCATGCAAAACATATAGATATTCTTGAGATTAGTTTCAATGTCGTCCGTGAGAATGAATACTTCAAATCAACTATTTTTATGTGTCAATTCTTCACTCCCCCAAAATAGAGAAAGCTCGTTGTAAAGTTTAAGGGTGATCAAGTCATTACAATATTTGGCCATGATTTGATCATGAAAAAGTTTGCATTGAAAATTAAAATGAACAACTTTATTGCAAAGTTCACAAGTAATAGGACAAAGTGAACATAATTTTGTAGCAAATTCATCTACCACTTTGAGCAAAAAATTGCTGCTATCATGTTTACGCTTCTTGCAAAATCTATCCTCCATATAAGGCACGTCTTCACAAACTTTATGCACTCCACAAAAATTGACATGCTTATAAGAAACATTTTTATCATGACTAGTACAATCATCATTAGTATTTTGGATATTCATAGAATTCATGCTAACAATATTTCTATCATGTTGATCATTCAAGGAATTCTGATCAAGTATTTTCATAAATTCTTCCTCTACCAATTGAGTACATTTCCGAACCATCATTTTCACGAAAGACATTAAAGAGACGAAATAATTGATGCAACATAAACTCCATTTTTAGTTTTATTTTATAAAACCAAACTAGTGAAAACAAGAAACTAAAGGATTTGATTGCAAGATCTAAAGATATAACTTCAAGCACTCACCTTCCCGACAACGACGCCAGAAAAGAGCTTGATGTTTACTATAAAACTTTATTCTTGTAGATTCATGTTGGGCCTCCAAGTGCAGAGTTTTGTAGGACAGTAGCAATTTTCTCTCAAGTGGATAACCTAAGGTTTATCAATCCGTGGGAGGTGTAGGATGAAGATGGTCTCTCTCAAACAACCATGCAATCAAATACAAGAAATCTCTTGTGTCCACAACAGACACAATACAATGGCAAATTGTATAGGTGCACTAGTGCGACGAAGAGATGGTGATACAAGTGTAGTAATGATAGTAGATTTTGATTTTTGTAATCTGAAAATATAAAAACGGCAAGGTAGCAAGTAACAAAAGTAAGCACAAACAGTATTGCAATGCTTGAAAACAAGGCCTGCGTACTTTTGCTAGTGCAATCTCTCAATAGTGCCAATACAAATGGATCACATAACCATCCCTCAACGTGCAACGAATAATCACTCCAAAGTTCTTATCTAGCGGAGAGCATAAGAAGAAATTATTTGTAGGGTACGAAACCACCTTAAAATTATCATTTCCGATCTATCTATCCAAGAGTTCGTACTAAAATAACCAAGCTATCCTTTTCGATTGATCTATCTAAGAGTTCATACTAGAATAACACCATATGATACGCATCAACCAACTCTAATGTCACCTTGGTACTCCAATGTCACCATAAGTATCCATGAGTTAATTATATGATACACATCAAACAATTTCAGATTCATAATACTCAATCCAACACAAAGAACCTCAAAGAGTGCCCCAAGTTTTCTATCGGAGAAGCTAGGACAATAACGTGTATCAACCCTTATGAATAGAGTACCCCAATGTCACCTCGGGAATCCGCAAGTTAAGTACATAACATATATCAAGTGAATCACTTGAATACCCCAATGTCACTACGGGTATCCGCATGCAAGACACATATCAAGTGCTCTCAAATCCATAAAAGTATTCAATCCGATAATAACAAAATCGCAAAGGGAAAACTCAATTCATCACAACAAGATAGAGAGAGGAAAACACCATGTGATCTAACTATATTAATAAAGCCTGTGATACATCAAAATTATGCCATCTCAAGAACACGAGAGAGAGAGAGAGAGAGATTGTACACATAGCTCCTGGTACAAACCGTTAGCCCCAAGGGTGGACTACTCCCTCCTCCTCATGGACTCCACCGGGATGATGAAGATGCCCACTAGAGATGATCTACCCTCTCCGGCAGGGTACTGTTTTCTCTCCAAATTGGTTTTTTGTTGATATAGAGGCATTGCGGCGGCGAAACAAGGAGTCTAGGGTTATTTCTGATGGTTTCTATACTTATAGGAATTTTTGGCGTTGGTTTCACGTGAAGATGGGCCATGAGGTGGGCACGCTCCACCGGGGCACGGGTAGGGGGCCTGGCATGCCCTTGTGGAGGGTGGCCACCTCATGACTCTTTTAGCCCTCCCACGAAGCGTCGAAGGCCTCTTTTGTTCCAAAAAAATCCTCAAAAAGTTTCCGGTGAGTGCGAGAACTTTCATTTTCTGCACAAAAAACAACACCACGGTAGTTTTGCTGAAAACAACGTCAGTCCGGATTAGTTCTAAATAAATCATATAAAGTGCATCAAAAACCATATAAAGTATTGTAAATATAGATGAATATGACATGAATAATTCATAAATTATCGATACATTGGAGACGTATCATGGCTCACCGCAACTCGTTAGTAAGCGGTTGAGCACGGGCATCGACGTCGCCCGAGTTGCACTCGACATGTTCAACGGAATGATAGAACAAGAGCGGGTACATTTTGTTTGCTCCCGTCCGATCTAATGGTCATTTTGTACCCGTAAAATGCGTGCGATTGATGAATGCTTGCAAACCATCTAGGAGGCATACATGTCAAGCATGATCAATGACAATGAAGATCTGACCGAAATGGAGTGTGAATTGAAGGCCATCACCAGATTTGAAGTTAGGACAACATCTGATCCCAATCCGAGCAAGAAGAAGAAGGGCAGGACGACGGCGGCAAGAGGTCCGACTTTCTCTTGATTTGACGACTGTAGGGCGCACGAGGCGGCGAGGGCGGCAGCGGTAGCGGATCATGCGACCCGGATGCAGGCGAAGCAGACAGTCCAAATGCAGGCAGAGCACACATCCCGGATTCAGGTAGAGTTGGCTGCCCAGGCGGAGAAGGACGAGCAGGCGGCATGGATGGCCGCGTCCGACCAATGATCCGGCAAGCACCCCTACTCGTTTGGACATTGATTTCATTTTGACTTGTCCGGTTTGTTGAACTATGATTTGATTTGATTTGTTTTAAACTGTTAAATTTGGACAATTCATATCAAATGATTGACGTGCATAGATTATATGGATTTGAAGTTTGACATTTGAGATATGTGAATGTACGGGACAATATATAAGGGACCGACGACGTCGTACGCGGCGTGTCCGGTGCGTTCGCAGGCGTATAAAGGGCTGGATTTTGCCGAGTCCCGCTGTAGATGCTCTGAATGTGATAACCTCACATATTAGAGATGTTAGACTAATCATATCAATAAGAAATTCCTTTTTTTTTCGGTAGCCCATTCGAACAGAACTCGCAGGTTAAGCGTGTTTGGCTTGGAGTAGTTAAGCCAGTCTAGATCCCGTCAGGAGTAAAGACTATCGGCGGATTTGTCCGGGACGTTATCGGACTGGAAGCATAGATGTTTGTGCTAAGAGGAAACGTTCCTGTGACCCGACGAGGACGTCGATTCCACTCTCATATCAACTATGAATTCCTTTTTTTCCAGAAGCCCATTCGAACAAAACTCTCAGGTTAAGCATGATTGGGTTGGAATAGTTCTAGGATGGGTGCCGACCGTGAAGTTGGTCCCGATGCGCATGAGTGAGGACAAAGTGCGCACAAATAACTAATATTAATTTATAAGGCCAGTCTAGATCCCGTCAGCAATAACGATTACCGGCGGATGTATCCGGGGCGTTACACTAAACCTATCATAGTTCGCCTAGAAAAACTAGTGCGCACTACAATTTGACAAAAGTAATCGACTGAACGATACGTATGTGGATTACAAGTAGGTGTGTTGCGTGCTTGATCATTTCAGATGGATATATAGCTAGCTAGCAAGGTCTGCTCTGAACTTCATACTCTGAGCTAGCTAACTCTAGACGAAAATCGAATTGAAAAGAACCTTGCTACACGTACGACATTCTCTGTCCGATTTCGTCGCATCACTTGCATGGGTCATGAGTCATGAGTCATGCCCATTGATTCACGACCCTAAACCCGGAAAAGGCATCTTGGCTGCACACTGAACCCTCTTTCCATCCCTAGTCTGTCCACTAAGCATTGAGAAATCAGATTCGACAAGCTTGGATCAAGAAATATCAAATTCTGATGCAAATTTAGGACTGAAGCATGCAACACACACACATAGAGTTATTCCCAGTCCCACAAGGAGGGCATGTGCCAGAACCAATGAGAAACAACAAGTCATCAAATACGGTAGAAATAACCCCGCATTTTTTAATAGAAATACAACCTCGAATACATTTGGTTCAGCAACAAAGAGGACAGGAGCACACACCAACCGACCAAACAGCGAGGACACACTTCTCATTTTCACCAAAAAACACTTTCTCAACCAAAATAACCGCTGTACTGATTCTTACCAATTAAAGCATTAAAGAATAAGATGAGAGGAATAAAAGAGAACAAGCTTTATAACTTGTTATAGGGGCATCGACATTTGAGATTCACTATTGCCTTAGTTTCAAGGCTTTGCATCACCGCATCCAGATCCATCACCTTCGCCGCCATCGCTCCTACCATTCCGATCGTTGTCATGGCCACCACCATTAGAGCATCTTAGCAAATCCCTTATATCACGTCGAACTATAAAATAAGCATCGGTTTACAGTTTTACACAGAAAAAGCGGTCCGAACAAACAACTTAAACGACACTGACCCTTAAATTTTTTAAGGAGCGCGGTAAATTGCCCCCCACCCGCGAAAACACATGCCCCCCTGCCTCGTCGGTGCCCTCTACAGTGGAAAAACAGTTGGCGGGAGGGACATTTCAGCCCGCGTGCGTTTCCCTCCCCCATTTCCGTAGCCACCCGCCGCCTTCGATTCCGGGCATATCCGCCTGCAAAAACACACCGCCGGGCCGCTACAGACCCGAGTCCACCGTGCCGCTTAGCCGGCGCCCATCCGCCGCGACCTCCTTCGCTGGGTCACTGCCACCCCGGATCGACCGCCGCCGAGTAGCCTCCCGCCCCGGATTCGCCGCTGAGTCCTTTTCTGCCCCTTCAAGTTAGATTCAGCGAATGATTTCCGTTCATACGAGCTCTGTTGCAGTATGTAGATGGATTTGATCCCTTGTGAGGAATTTTTGCTCGACGATTCGTCCTCGTCCGATGACTCGGACATAGAGGCATTGCTCCAGAACAGTCGGCAACAGATGGTGGTGGCGGTCCTCGTCGTGAAGGAGCTACAGGATAGGAACAGAAAGAGACGACGAGGATCGACCGTTGGTCGTCTTTGCATCCCTCGCATTCGCCATCTCGGTAACATGATGTCGATGCAGGACTACTTCGCGGCGTCACCTACGTATCCATCACACCTCTTCCAGAGAAGGCATCGAATGCGCCGATCCCTCTTCGTAAAAATAGTAGAAGCTTGTGAGTCCAATTCTTGTTTTTACCAAAATGAAAAACGTAACGGGCTTCAAGGATTTCAGCGCATATAAAAAAAATCTTGACAGCTATGTGGGTGATTGCAGATGGAATGCCAGCTGACTATGCCGACGAGTATCTTCGCATTGGCGAAGATACTACAATTGAGTCAGTGTGTAGGTTCTCCAAAGTGAGCATCCGTGTCTTTGGTCCTATCTATCTCTGGGCACCCAACGAGAAAGACACGAAAATGTTGATGGCAACAAATGAGATGGGAGGTTGACCGGGCATGCTAGAAAGCATTGATTGCATGCATTGGACTTGGAAAAATTGCTCGAAGGCATAGCACGAACAGTATTGTGGCAAGTCTCGTGATGCAACAATTGTTCCAGAGGATGTTGCATCCGAGGATTTATGGATTTGACATTGCTTCTTTGGTTTTTCGGGTACTCTCAATGATATCAATGTGTTTCATCGGTCTCATTTGTTTACTAGACTTGCTAGTGGTGATGCTCCTGCTTGCAACTACACGGTGAATGGGCATCAGTACACAAAGGGCTATTATCTTGCTGATGGTATTTACCCTTCTTGGTCTACATTAGTCAAACCATCAGAGAATCCCAAAAATAGGAAGCAACCTGGATTTGCAGAGGTCCAAGAGGCTGCTCGAAAAGATATTGAAGAGTCTTTGGGGTTTTGCAAGCTATGTTTGCCATTGTTTGTGGTCCTGCTCATTTTTGGGACAAGCAAAAGCTGAAGAACATCATGAAATGTTGTGTGATTCTTCACAACATGATCACCGAAGATGAGAAGGAGATGAACTTTGATTTCTTCTACGACAATGTCGGTAGCCGTGTGAAGCCATCTAGAGACGCTGACCGCATACAAGCATTCCTTCAGACATACAGGGAAATTGAAGACTCAAATACCCACCACCAGCTTCAGGACGATCTCATTGAGCATCGTTGGCAAAGACATGGGTAGTAATAAAACCTTCCATTTTACATTCATTTAATTTAATTCATGTGTGATTTGTATCCTTGTTGTATTCAGGACAGTTCTTGTATTGGAATTATAAGTTTAATTCTTAGATTTGAATAATTATTGTAATTTGGATGATTGTTGTATTGTAATATTCATATTTTGATTTATATTGATTTCATATTTATATGTAATATGATACATGTGTGTCAAATAAAAAAACATGTGTTTTGAGGGATGGCATGGGCTACGGCGAAACATACCCAGCAAGGCTGAACGATAAAACAAAATAGTCTTGCGGGGTCTGTATCTCTGCAGCCCACGCCAGGCCTCAAAAAATGTTTTCCGTGACCCTTATACTCACTTTAAAAAGTCCACGCGATAAGCGGTCTGCTAGAGATGCTCTTACCATTGGCATTTGCTTCCAAAAAACTGATCTGATAGCTTGTGTCGGAACAAGTACCAGATCTAGAGCCACAACCGGTCCCATGTCCACTGTATTCTACGTTACCTCCGGCTTGTCCACAACCGCCACCTCTGTTGTTGCTGCCAGCCGCAACGTATCCACGATGAAATAACTCTTATCGGTAGAGCCAGAGCTTTCACCAGATAAACAACCATATACACTTCCATTGTCTAGCCCACCGCTACCGCCGGCTCCACCACCTCTAGCGACTGCGTGCGCAGACCCTCCGCCGAGGCCATTCTCAATGGACCTAATTCCAATCCTTGAGGCCAACTCCAACTCAGGACCCTGTCGTGGGAACGAACACCTATGGGATCGCGGGACCCCTTTTGGTTCGGCGGCGGGGGGGGGGGGGGGAGATGGCGTGAAGAGCCGGTCTGGTGAGCTGCGTGCGGAGAGTTTTTACCCAGGTTTGGGCCGCACGAATGCGTAAAACCCTACTCCTGCTTGGTTATATTGATCGTGTTCTAGGGTTCGAGCTACAGGAGCGCCATGAATGGCTGCTATGTGAGCTTGGTAACCTCCAGTTGTCTAACTGTCCAAAAGTCCTTCTCTGTAACGCCTTGGGCCTCCTTTTATACCAAAGGGGATCCCAATAGTGGCGTACAGTGTGCACACAGGATGCACAGTGCTGCTACAGTGCTATCGTACCTAACCCTGACGGAGTAGGACAAGATCATTAAAGGCACCGTCAGGGGCCTCAGTCCGCCAGTGGGATGGGACGGGGGCCTGTCCCGTCGACGCCGCTTAGCTCCCTCCAACATTGACGGCACGACACGCGTCCAGGTGAATCGACACCTGGTCTGTGCGCTGGCGGACCTTGCCGGGGGTCTAGAGGCTCAAAAGCCCTCCCGGGAAGGTCTTGTCGGTAGTCTTGAGTCTTTTGTGCTAGTGCTTGATAACTTCGCTGGGCCTTGCTGCCGGGGCGACTACTACCGCCCGTGCATGAGTAAAGGGACACTAGATGGCCCAAAAACTCTAGTGCACCGACAGACCCATCTGGTTAGTGTATGTTCATTTTGGCCTAAACAGACACACAACACAGCCCACCAACCAATCACATCCACAAATAATGTCCATTTCTTGCCCGGCCCGTTGCACTTCTAGAGCAAAATTGCTTCTAGTTTGCGCCCAAACAAACAGCGAACGGATGCGCGCGGGGAAGATTCACGTCTGCCTCGGTCTCATATGGCGGATGACCACCTACCTCCCACCGCCTAAATTTACTACGCATGCATGGGTGGTCCCACCTACAAGACTCCCAGCCATGCATCTCCTCCTTTTTAATGTGGATGTCGTGGACCGGCAATCCACACTTCCACTCCGGGCGACGCGTGCCTCCTCGTAACCTGACATGCCCAAACCCTAGCCATCGACGGCCGGAGTTCCACCTCCTCTCCGTCACCTCATCCTTACCAGCAGCCATGGGGTGGCACTAGATCGAAGGACGGAAGGGGAAGAACAACCAAGAGCATGAATCCTCCTCCGGCCACCGCAGCCGCTCCATCCCTCCACCCCTTTGCCAAATCCACCGTTTAGCCTCGCACTGCTATCGGCCAACCCTCACAATAGACCGTACATCAATGCCTCAATCTCTTCGCGGTACTGGGAGACCGAGACACCGCTACCGTGGAGCATCGTCCATCTTCCAAACAACTAGAATTTGTCGGCGGACCATGGGCCAATCCCACCAATCCCGATCGATGGCCAAGCATGTCGAGAGGAGATCCGGCACTTTCACGCTCGCCTGCCCCCGACCTCCTCGACGCCCCCAGGTATGCTGCCCAGTCTCCTCTTTGGTACACCTGGTTTCATGACGACCATGATCCGCGAAGGCAGTCGTACTTCGTTGGTCGTGGTTCGAGCATCCCATGGGCGAGTCAATCGCGATGTCGTGTGCATATCCGTGGGCTCACCCTGAAGCCTCCCCCTTGCTGTCCACGACACCACCACCTCCAATGAGCGGCGAGGATGAGGAGTGATACATATCTGTCGTATCTATAATTTTTGAATGTTTCATGCCATTATTTTACAACTTTTATATACCTTTGACAACAATTTATATGATTTTATTGGACTAACGAATTGATCCAATGCCTAGTGCTAGTTCCTGTTTGTTGCTTTTTTTGTTTCGTAGATAATCCATATCAATTGAAGTCCAAATGTGATAAAACTTTGTAGGGATTTATTTTGGTATATATGTGATTTTGGGGAAAAGAAATCAATGCCATATGAGGTCCGAGTGGCCAACGAGCTAGGCTGACGCGCCCTTGGGGGTAGGGCACGCCCCTAGATCTTGGGCACTTGGGAGGTCGGTTGGTGATATCCTTCGGTGAAAAGGAAGCTAATATCCGGAGAAAAAATCCCTCAAGATTTCATCCCAATCAGTGTTACAAATCACCGGGAATTTGAGAAACGGTGAAATGCCACGAAACATGAATGCACAAATAGAAGAAAACAAAGAGAGATATCAAATCTCAGAGGGGCTCCTGCCCTCCGGGAGCCATGGCGGCGATGGGCCAGAGGGGAAACTCTCCTCACATCTAGTGGGGAGGGCAAGGAAGAAAAATAAGGATGGGGGGATCACTCTCCCTCTCTCCAGGTGGCGCCAGAGTGCTGATAACCCACAAGTATAGGGGATCGCAACAATTTTTGAGGGTAGAGTATTCAACCCAAATTTATAGGTTCGGCACAAGGGGAGACAAAGAATATTTGAGAGTATTAGCAGTTGAGTTGTCAATTCAACCACACCTAGAGATAAATATCTATAGCAAAGTGATCAGTAGCACAATAATATGATAGTTTGGTAGCAGTAGTAACAGTAACAGTAGCGGTAATAGTAGAAATAATAGTTTTGTAACAAGTGCAATAGTGAGAACAACAATAGTAACTTAGCAAGAGCAATAAGTGGAAAACTCGTAGGCACTGGATCGGTGTATTCGCTGGATGATATTCATCATATGATAGTCATAACCTAGGGCGACAAAGAACTAGCTCCAATTCATCAATGTAATGTAGGCATGCATTCCGTAAATAGTCACACATGCTTATGGGAAAGAACTTGCATGGCATATTTTGTCCTACCCTCCCGTGGAAGAGGGGTCCATAAGGAAACTAAGGGATATTAAGGCCTACTTTTAATAGAGAACCAGAACAAAGCATTAACACATGGTGAATACATGAACTCCTCAAACTACGGTGATCACTGGAAATTATCCCAAATATTAGAACTATGGGGTTTACAGATCATAATACGTAATAGGTGCATATGACTAGGGAAGATCGGATCAAGAACATAGATATAATGATGATAACATAAACGGTTCAGATCTGAAATCATGGCACTCGGGCCCTAGTGACAAGCATTTGGCATGGCAAAGTCATAGCAACATAAATCTTAGAACATAATGGATACTAGGGATCAAGCCCTAACAAAACTAACTCGATTACATAATGAATCTCATCCAACTCCTCATCGACCAGCAAGCCTACGAAAGAATTACTCACTCCCGGTGCGGAACATTATGGAATTGGCGATGAAGGAGGGATGATGATGACGAAGAACGAAGATTCCCCTCTTCGAAGCCCCAAACGGACTCCAGATCTGGCCTCCCAATGAAGAACAGGAGGTGGCGGTGGCTCCGTATCGTGAAATGGGATGAAACTTCCTCCTTGATTTTTTCCTCCCAAAATAGGATTTTATAGCACTGGAATTAGGGTCGAAGGGCCGACAAGGTGATTACCACCCACCAGGCCGCGCCCAGGGGGGCTGGCATGTCCTGGTGGGTGTTGCCCTGGCTGCCCTCCTTCTCCGGTGGTTTTTGGCTCCAATATTCCTCAAATATTCTGAAATAATTCTCTAATTTTTTTTGTTCCGTTCTGAGAACTTTTATTTCTGCACAAAAACAACACCATGGTAGTTCTGCTGAAAACAACGTCAGTCCGGGTTAGTTTCATTCAAATCATGCAAATTAGAGTCCAAAACAAGAACAAAAGCGTTAGGAAAAGTAGATACGATGGATACGTATCAACTCCCCCAAGCTTAAACCCTTGCTTGTCCTCAAGCAATTCAGTTGAAAAACTGAAAGTGAAAAAGAAAAACTTGTACGAACTATTTTTTTCTTGTTTACATACATATGCTTAAGTAGCACCCAGGTTTTCAGCAAATATTATGACTAACCATGTCAACAATAACTCTTAAGGATTATATTAACTCATATCAATGACACAAGCAACTAGCAATCAATAATAAAATATATCAAGTGCAAACATTTGTCAAAACAATCATGATATCATACGACAATAGTGGTATCTTGCTAGCCCTTTCCGAGACTGCAAAACATAAATGCAGAGCACCTCCAAAGTTCAAGAAGCAACTAAACATTGTAATTCATGGTAGAAAAGATCCAGTCATGATGCATCCAACATTCACCATACACAATGCATGAGGATGACAATAGTGCTCCCAAATCTGGCGCTTATTTGAGAAGATGACGACTCAACATAAATGTAATTAGATAATCTCTTCACAGGGAACCAGGGATTTGCAGAGATGCTAGAGCTCAAGGCTTAAATAATAGATAAGTGTAATTTTGGGAGGTACACCCTTCCTGTCAACGTTACGACCAAGAGCTATCAATATCTTCCATGTTAAACAAATTAGCGGCGGTTCCCAAGCAGTAAAAGTAAAGGTTTACTTCGCCTTCACCAACAAACACACTCCACGGTGAGCCGAATCCACGGGTACAGTCCATACCAACAACATTCCTTGGGGAGTTTTTTTAATTATTTGCATTTTTTTTATTTTGAGACTAGTAATCCCTATTACCGCCCTCGTGCAAGGACGAGTGAATAAACACTCATCCTGAGAATAACCTCCTTAACATGGAAGATACTGACCACCCCTTGTCGTCCAAGCACACAAAACAAATGTTCATTTAAAATTTTATAGGTGGCACATGCAAATTTACTTGGAACGACAGGGTAATACCGTATATAGGTAGATATAGTGGACTCATCTGGAATAACTTTGGTTTAAGGGTTTTTGATGCACAAGCAATATTCCCGCTTAGTACAGGTAAAGGCTAGCAAGTAGATTGAAAAGCAGCCAACTACAGAGCAAAGACGATCATAAACATGCATTACGAATAATAAACATTGAATGCTATCATGAGTAGGATATGGACACCATGAACATGGATATCATGAAGGCTATGTTGGTTTTGATTCAACTACATGCGCGAACATGTGCCAAGTCGAGACACTTGAAACATTTAGAGGAGGATACCATATCATCATACTACATCACAACCATTTTAATGCATGTTGACATCTAAGATAAATCATTATCCACTCCTAGCTACTTGAGCATGGCATGAGCAACTATAGTCTCTAATTGTCATTGCAAACATGTTTGATCATAATACGCTGAATCGTGGATACTAGGTTAAGCATATTTTCAAAAACAAAAACAAGTTGATTTCATACCCGCTTGTCTCTACCACAATTAATTCATCAAATATCGTCATTATTGCCTTTCACTTGCATGATCAAATGATATCAAAATAATAATTGTGCAAGAGTGCTGTGGACTAAGCTGTAATCTACAAACATTTTATTCAAGAGGAGAAGACAAAGTGATATAAGCTCTTTGTTATGACTCAATAAAAAAATTCATCGCGGTCTTCTCCTTGGTATGACTCAATAAAAATAAAGAGAATCAGATAAACACACTGAAATATTTTTGGAGTTTTTCGTTTTTCTGGAGGAAAACAAATAAAAGAAGGAAAAAATCTGAGGAAAACTATTTACACGGCAGAAATCCCAACAAACAAAAGAAGGAATGAGAAATATTTTTAGGTTTTCTTTTAATACTACAACTAACTAAACTAAATAGAAAAACAGATAAGAAGCAAGAAGTATTTTTGGATTTTCTCAAAGTTTTTCGAACACACAAGAAGAAAGCAAGAAAATAAATCTAGCATGGATAATACAATGAAAAAGTGCAAACACCGATGACTGGAATGAAATGTGTGTGGACGAATATAATGTCGGTGGAAACACATACTCCCCAAAGCTTAGACTTTTGGCCTAGCTTGGTAATCACCATCCGTAGCTTGGATAATAGTATGAGTGATAGCGTACCAAGAATCTTCGTGCAACCAGATCATCCCTTTTGGCAACTTCAAGCTCCGCATTGTACATGCGGGCCTCGCTCTCAAGGACGTAGTATCTTCCCTTCTTGTGATAATCAAAGAGAGCAGGGACACGCAATATGATAGGCACAATGGGACCGTTATCGAACCTCAAATAGTAAGTATAGTTATTGACCGTGCCCTTAAGGAATCTATGGCATTTCATGGCATCAAAGTCTAAGTACTAGTTAGGTAATACAGGATCATTAGGCCAAGGGGATACTCCCAACCTCAGTAGCTAGGCGGGAGACATAAATCCCACCATAGAAATTACCATTAGCAGCGTTGAGATTCAGTCTCTGTGCAACAACTGCTCCTAAATTGTACTTTTTATTTCTGTTACAGTAGTGTGTATAAGACTCAAATCATGGATGCACAGTGTGCTACAATCCTGCTTGCCCACAATGCATTTGCCATTAAAGAGTGCAAAGTATTGTATAGATGGAAAATGGATGCTTTTTATTCTTCCTTGTGTCACTCCTCTGATTTCACTATAACAAAGGTTACTTAAAAATGACTCATACTCAGATTTTGGTGGTTCGTCTAGCGAACCCAAATATGGAATTTTGCATGCTTCACAAAACGCGTCTAAAGGCATGGTGAAGGCATTATTATAGAGACTAAAGGAAACTCTAGATTCACGAGGGAAATATTTAAATTTCTTCATAAATGTCTTTGTGAGAGTGAGGTGTTGAGTTCACTTATCTTTGATGAGGGGATCCAGATCGACGTTGCGAACGTACTGCTCAAATTCTTGCTTAATACCTGCACCTTCCATGAAGGTATTACACGGCCAAAGGCATGATTTGGTTTCGGTGTCCCACATCGAGCTTGCACTTGGCTCAACATAAGATTTTCGTACAGAGCTTTCACTTGATGATGCCCAAAGGATCTTCTCCTCGAAGAACTCCTGAAGAATTGCATTTTTATTTGCGAACAATTTCTAAAAAAATTATGACACAATTTTTTTTAACAAAACGTAATAAGATTGATAGCAACTACTCCTAAGGATGCATAGAGGCCATATTAAGCAGTCAAACTACTTAGAACTCTAAGAATTCAACATGCAAACTCATCTACAACAGCACCAAGAATAACTAATTATTCTAAAATAAACCACTAAATCAAAAACTAATTGGAGCAATGCAGGGGTTACATACCAAGAAGCAATCCCCTAAAACAGTTTCAGAAATGGAGCTTCGAGCAAAGAGATTGAAATCCATGGCTTTGTGAGCAAGAAAACGAGAGAGAGAGAGGGAGGGAGGGTTGTGATGAATTTTTTTCAGGAGGTAGGAGAAGACATGGGCTAAGGGAATAAGTGAAGGGACCCACGTGAGGCCCACCACGCACCAGGGCGCGCCCTGGTGTCTTGTGGGCACCACGTGCACCCCCCTCTAATATTATTTGTACCAAAAATTCAGAAAAAAATCGTGTTAAATTTTCAGGACATTCTGAGAACTTTTATTTTTGGTCATTTTTTTATTGCACAGAGAAATCAGAAAACACGATAAACATGGTATTTTATTTTATTTAACTAAGAAAATAGAAAACAAAAAGTGGATATAGAGAGTTGTGCCTACTAAATTCATCAACTTCTTACCTCTCAAAAATGATCCATTAATAAGGTTGATCAAGTCTTATTAATAAGCACCTTCGATTAGGATGAAATCGAAGAACTTTCGTAAAACACTAAGTTACCTCAAAGGGGATATACATATCCCAAACTACAATTATATAATATTTATTTTTGGCATTAGGTAGAGGTAGATGAAAGCTTCCAATGGTGAGTGTGAGAGAATCCTCAATAACATTTACACCATTCACTTGGAATTGCTTCTTCGAAAAATACACCGTATGCTCATTACCATTGACATAAAAAGTGACTTTGCTTTTATTGCAATCAATAACAGCCCCACAATATTCAAAAAGGGTCTACCAAGGATAATCAACATGTTGTCGTCCTTGGGAATCTCAAGAATAACAAAGTCCGTTAAGATAGTAACATTTGCAACAACAACGAGCATATCCTCACGAATACCGATAGGTATGGCAGTTGATTTGTCATCCATTTGCAAAGATATTTCAGTAGGTGTGAGTTCATTAAAATCAAGCGTTTTATATAAAGAGAAAGGCATAACACTAACACCAACTCCCAAATCACACAAAGCAGTTTTGACATAATTTCTTTTAATGGATCAAGGTATAGTTGGTATTCGAGTATATCCAAGTTTTTTAGGTACTCCATCCTCAAAAGAATAATAAGCAAGAATGGTGGAGATTTCAACTTCAAGTATCTTTCTTTTATTATCGATGATGTCTTTCATGTATTTAGCATAAGGAGGCATCTTTAAGATATCAATTAAGCGGGTACGCAAAAGACTGGCATAATCATTTTAGCAAAGCGTTCAAATTCTTCATAATACTTTTTATTATATGGTTTAGGTGGAAAATGCATGGGTTTCTGAACCCATGGCTCTCTTTCTTTACCATGTTTTCTAGCCACAAAGTCTTTTTTATCATATCGTTTGTTTTTAGGTTGTTGGTTATCAAGATCAATAGCAGGTTCTATTTCTACATCATTATCTGGTTCTTTATCATCACTAGGTTGAGTATCCTCATGAACATCACTATCATTATCACTATCACTTGGTGGATGTTCATTACTAGATTGAATTTTGACATCAGAAATAGAAACATCATTATTATTAGGAGGTTTTTCTATCTCAGGTTCACTAGAAGCATGCAAAGTCCTATACTTTTTATTTTTATTTTTATTCTTAGAAGGACTAGGTGTATCAACATTAATTCCTTGAGAGTCTTGTTCAATTCTTTTGGGATGACCTTCAGGATAAAGATGTTCTTGGGTCATTCTACCTCCTCTAGTCACTACTCTAATAGTATGATCATTCATATTATTATTCATTTCATCAAGCAATTCTTTTTGAGATTTGGCAACTTGTTCTAACCGAGTTTGAACCATAGAGGCATGTTTTGTTACACCTCTAACATAATTACTGATTCTAAATAACAGGTCACTCAATCGGCCAATCATATCAGAATTATATTTCAATTGTTTCAGAACATTTGCATTGAAGTGATCTTGTTTCCTAATGTAGTTATCAAACTCATATAAGCATTGACTAGGATGTTTATTGTAAGGAATGTCACCTTCATCAAACTTTAATAAATAATTTACCTCTACCACCTGTGGATGTGGTGGTGTGGTAAGTCCATGTATTTGTTCAATAGTTGGTAAATTCTTAACATCCTCAGCCTTAATACCTTTTTCTTTCATACATTTATTTGCCTCTTGCATATCTTCAGGACTGAGAAATGAGACACCCCTGTTCTACGGAGTGGGTTCAAGTGGTGGTTAAGGGAGAACCCAATCATTATAATTCTTCAATATATTATTCAATAGTTCCTCAGCTTGTTCAACAGTTCGTTCCTTGGAAACACAACCAGCACGACTATCTAGGAAGTCCCTAGAAGCATCACTTAGTCCATTGTAGAAGATATCAAGTATTTCATTTTTCTTAAGAGGATGATCAGGCAAAGCATTAAGCAATTGGATAAGCCTCCCCTAATCTTGTGGGAGACTCTCATCTTCAATTTGCACAAAGTTAAATAATTCCTGTAAGGCAGCTTGTTTCTTATGAGCTGGAAAATATTTTCCAGAGAAGTAGAAAATCATATCCTGGGGACTACGCACACAACCAGGAGCAAGAGTATTGCACCATATATTAGCATCACCCTTTAATGAGAACGGAAATAATTTGAGAATATAATAGTAGTGAATCTTCTCATCATGAGCAAATAGGGTGGCTATATCATTCAACTTAGTAAGATGTGCTACCACAGTTTCAGTTTCATAGCCATGAAAAGGACCAGATTCAACCAAAGTAATTAACTCTGGGTCGACAGAGAATTCATAATCCTTATCGGTAACAAAGATAGGTGAAGTAGCAAACTTACAATCACATTTCATTTTAGCATTCAAAGTTTTTTCTTTACACTTGCATAGTAGTTTCTTAAGATCATTTCTATCCTTATAAGGAAGTATTTCTCTAGCTATTTCTCCTTACAAAGCATAACCTTCAGGTATTTTGGGCATTCCAAACCTAGGAGAGCTAGGCCTAACAGGTGTTTCATAATTATCAGCTTCAAAGATCTCATTGGTTTCAGCAGTTTCATCAGTTTTAATGATTTGATTCTCTCCAGCTCTAGCAATTTGTTCATCAGGAAATTTACCTAATGGCGCATTACCATCAAGCATGGTTCTAGTATTATCATAAGCATCATTCATAGCAGAAGTAGCATCATCAATAGTAGGATTAATAGCATGTGGTGGTGTTGCAAACTTATAAATGAAGGTGAATCAAGTGCAGAGCTAGATGGCAATTCCTTACCTCCCCTCGTCGTAGAGAAAAAAAATCTTGGTTTTCATATCCTTCAGATTCTTCATAGTGATCAATTGATCTAAATCCCAAGTGACTGAACAAATATAGCTATGCTCCCCTGAAACTGTGCTAGAAAAAGGTCTTGATAACCCACAAGTATAGGGGATCTCAACAGTTTTCGACAGTAGAGTATTTAACCCAAATTTATAGATTCGACACAAGGGGAGCCAAAGAATATTTGAGAGTATTAGCAGTTGAGTTGCCAATTCAACCACACCTGGAGATAAATATCTACAGAAAAGTGATCAGTAGCACAGTAATATGATAGTTTGATAGCATTAGTAACAGTAACAGTAGCGGTAACAGTAGCAATAATAGTTTTGTAGCAAGTACAATAGTAATAGTAGCAATAGTAACTTAGCAAGATAAATAAGTGGAAAACTCGTAGGCACTGGATTGGTGTATTCGTTGGATGATATTCATCATATTACAGTCATAACCTAGGGCAACACAGAACTACCTCCAGTTCGTCAATGTAATGTAGGCATGTACTCCGTAAATAGTCATACATGCTTATGGAAAAGAACTTAAATGTCATCTTTTGTCCTACCCTCCCATGGCAGCGGGGTCCATAAGGAAACTAAGGTATATTAAGGCCTCCTTTCAATAGAGAACCGGAAGAAAGCATTAACACATGGTGAATACATGAACCCCTCAAATTACGGTCATCACCGGAAAGTATCCCCAATATTGTCACTATGGGGTTTACGGATCATAGCACGTAATAGGTGCATATGACTAGGCAAGATCGGATCAATAACATATATATAATGATGATAACATAAACGGTTCAGATCTGAAATCATGGCACTAGGGCCCTAGTGACAGGCATTAAGCATGGCAAAGGCATAGCAACATCAATCTTAGAACATAATGGATACTAGGGATCAAGCCCTAACAAAACTAACTTGATTACATGATGAATCTCATCCAACGCCTCACCGACCAGCAAGTCTATGAAGGAATTACTCACTCCCTATGGGGAGCATCATGGAATTGGCGATGAAGGAGGGTTGATGATGATGAAGAATGAAGATTCCCCTCTCTGGAGCCCCAAACGGATTCCATATCTGGCCTCCTGATGAAGAACAGGAGGTGGCGGCGGCTACGTATCGTGAAACGTGATGAAACTTGCTCCTTGATTTCTCTCTCCAAAAATAGGATTTTATAACGCTGGAACTAGGGTCAGGGGAGAGGGGGCAGGAGGTGATTACCACCCACCATGCCGCGCCTAGGGGGGCTGGCACGCCCTGGTGGGTGTTGCTTAGTGTGCCCCCTTCTTTGGTGGTTTTTGGCTCCAATATACCTCAAATATTCTGAAATAATTCTCCAAAAAATTCCGTTCTGTTCTGAGAACTTCTATTTCCACACAAAAACAACACCATGGTATTTGTGTTGAAAACGGCGTGAGTCCGGGTGAGTTTCATTCAAATCATGCAAATTAGAGTCCAAAACCAGAACAAAAGCGTTAGGAAAAGTAGATACGATGGAGACTATCAAGTGCGTGCGAGGGAACCACATGGCGGCGATCTACACCAACAACTCCACCGTCTTCCTCAATAGCAATATCATCTTCCCTCGTCTATTTACAGGGGTCCACTCTCCCACAATCCTCTGTATCCCTACATGAACATGGTGATTTATGCTTCATATTATTAGCCAATGATGTGTTGCCATCCTATGATGTTTGAGTAGATTCTTTTGTCCTATGGGTTGATTGATGATCTTGATTGGTTTGAGTTGCGTGTTTTATTTTTGTGTTGTCCTATGGTGCACTCTGTGTTGCGCACACGCATGGGATTCCCAATGTAGGGTGTTGCAATACGTTTATGATTCGCTTATAGTGGGCAGCGAGAGTGACTGAAGCTTATAATCGAGTAAGGGGGTTGTTGTGTATGGGAGTAAATATGACTTGTTACTTAGTGCTATGGTTGGGTTTTACCTTAATGACCTTTAGTAGTTGCAGATGCTTGCTAGAGTTCCAATCATAAGTTCACATGATCCAAGTATCGAAATTATGTTAGCTCATGCTTCTCCCTCATATAAATTTGCAATAATGATTAAAGATGTAATTTCAATTGCCTAAGACAATCTCGCAAATCATACCACCACTTTTCCACACCCGCTATACTAACTTAATTGTCATTTTATTAACTTTTATTTCCAAGTTCTTTTTTATCTTGCAAAACTATATTATTACACCTACAAAGTACTTCTAGTTTTATTGCCGCAAAATAGTTTATTTGTTGTACCAGGTATAGTGAACATTGTTGTGCGTAGAGTTGTATCGGTGGTTGATAGAACTTGGGAAAATGTTAATTATACCTTTAGCTCCTCATTGGGATTGACACTCTTACTTATTGAAAAATGCTACAGACGTTCCCTTGTACTTGGGGGTTATCAATACCTTTTTCTGGCCCCGTTGCTGGGGAGCAATAGCGTAGGGTGGATATTCTCGTGTGTGCTTGTTTGTTTTGTCACTAAGTAGTTTTTATTTTTTGTTCTAAGTGGTTTCATATCTTTAGTTATGGATATGGAACACGAAATACCAAATAAACTAGTTGTACTTACAGCTCATGGAGATGGGGAACCTCCTAAAACCCTCCAGGATAATGTTGGTTGTGGAAAACATTAAATACTACTTTGGAAATCCTGATAAATCTCCATTCAACTTGATAATGGGAGATACTTTGGATCACCAGGACTACTGTAGGGATTATCAATTGACTGAAAAAGGGAAACACTTATGGGATCAAACTTAAATGTGATACGTCTCCAACGTATCTATAATTATTGATTGTTTCATGATATTATATTATCAATCTAGGATACTTTATATGCAATTATATGCTATTTTATATCATTTTGGGACTATCCTAGTAACTCAGTGCCTGGTGCTAGTTTTTGTTTTTGCTTTTTTTGGACTTTTCAGAAAATCAATATCAAACGGAGTACAAATTGGATAAATTTTTATGGGAGTTATTTTTGGACCAGAAGAGATCCAAGAAGCTTCGGGAGGAGGCCAGAAGACCCACGAGGTGGCCACAAGCCACTCAGGCGCGCCCTGGGGTGTAGAGCACGCCCCATGACTTGTGGGGTCCTCGTGGCACCTCTTGTCCTGGGCCCACTATGATATTCACAATGACCCCAAAACCAACAGCGAGCCACCCAAAACAAGTTTTTCACCGCCTCAAGTCTTTGTTCTTCCGTGATCTCATCATGAGGCCTTTTCTGGTACTCTGTCGGAGGGGGAATCCACCATGAAGGCCATCTTCATGCATGTACCTTCCTGCCTCCATGATGATGTGTGAGTAGTTCACCACACACCTATGGGTCCATAGCTAGTATCTAGATGGCTTCTTATCTCTCTTTGATCTTCAATACAAAGTTCTTCTTGATTCTCACGTTGATCTATCCAATGTAATCTTCTTTTGTAGTGTTTTTTTGGAAACCGATGAATTGTGGGTTTATGATCAGATTATTTATGCAAAGTAATTGAGTCATCTCTGAATTCTATTATGCATGATTGTTATAGCTTTGTAAGTCTCTCCGATTTATTGGTTTGGTTTGGCCAACTTGATTGATTTATCTTCAGTGGGAGGTGTGCATTGTAGTGGGTTCAATCTTGTCGTGCTCTATATCCTAGTGATAGAAGGGGACAAGACACGTATTGTATTGTTTCTACTAAGGGTAAAATCACCGATTTTGAACATATTGCTTGTACTTACTTTGTATACATCATGTCATTTTGCTTAAAGTGTTACTCTATTTGTCATGGACTTAATACCATAGATGCATGCTGGATAGCGGTCGATTGGTGGAGTAATAGTAGTAGATGCATAATCGTTTTGGTCTACTTTTCATGGACATGATACTTATATACATGCTCATTTCCATGAACATACAACCATAAGTATGCGCTTTTCTACCAGTTTCCCATTAGTAATTTGTCTACCCACTGTATGCCACTTTCGAGAGAGAAGCCTCTAGTGAACACTATGACCCCCAGGTCTACTTAATCATATTTACTAAAAAAATACCTTGCCACAATTTATTTACTTTTATTTTATTTTGGTTTATTCATTATCTATCTAGCACTATCAGAAGTAATCCTTGCAAATAACGAGTTCAAGGGGCTTGACAACCCTCTTGCCCGCGTTCGGTGCAAGTATTTGGTTTTGTGTGTGTAGGTACCACTTGAAAGACGAGTTGTTGTGACTCTCCTACTAGTTCGATAATCTTGGTTCTCATTTAGGGAAATACTTACTACTACTATTTTCCTTCACCCTTCCTCTTTGGGGAAAAACCCAACGCAGCTCCCAAGTAGCAAAATGTTGCGTTCATATGCTTGGAATTTATGCTTGAGATGTGACTATACTGGTTGCTCTAAGATGAAGGCTCCAGAACTTCCCTTTCAATGTCAATTTAAGGATAAGAAAACCTTGGATTCTTATGCTAATGTTGTATATGATTACTTTGATGTGGAACAAATAATTTTTTTTTTGCTTTTAAGGGTGCTTATGAAATTGAACCTTTGTTTGAAAATTGAAATTGAACTTTAAAAGATCTGAAAAATGATTCTATACTTAAATATCGCTATGATAATTACGAATATAATGACTCTATTGATAAATTTATTGAGGAAGTCTTAGCTGCCCAGGAAGAGACTAATATTTTGCAGGAATCTGTGGAACAAGAAATTGTTAAAACTCTCACCTCATTAGATGATAAGGATGATGAGGAGAGCAAAGAACAAAAGGAGGAAGAGCGGATTAGCTACCCGTGCCCACCTTCTCATGAGAGTAAATCTTTAGCCCATACATTTTAATTCCCCTTCGCACATACCGAAGGATGAATGCTACGATAATTGCTATGATCCCTAGGATTTATTTGAAATATCCCTATTTGATAAACTTGATGCTTGCTATGCTTGTGTCCATGATGCCAAGATGAATTATGCTTATGGAATGAATTTGCTATAGTTCCTTTTGTTAAACATGAAATTGTTGCTATTGCACCCACACACGATAGTCCTATTATCTTTTTGAATTCTCCCAACTACATTATATCTGAGAAGTTTGCACTTATTAAGGGCTATATTTATGGGTTGCATTTTACTATTACACATGATGATTTTGTTGGAAATATGCCCTAGAGGTAATAATAACTTGGTTATTATTGTATTTCCTTGTTCGTGATAATCGTTTATTATCCATGCTATAATTGTATTGATTGCAAACTCAAATACATGTGTGAATATATAGCCAACTGTGTGTCCCTGGTATGCCTCTAGTAGACTAGCTCGTTAATCAAATCTGGTCAAGGTTTCCTGGCCATGGACATGAGATGTCATTTGATAACGGGAGCACATCATTAGGAGAATGATGTGATGGACAAGACCCAAACTATAAACATAGCATATGATCGTGTTAGTTTATTGCTATAGCTTTCTGCATGTCAAGTATTTGCTCCTATGACCATGAGATCATGCAACTCACTAAAATCGGAGGAATACCTTGTGTGTATAAAACATCACAATGTAACTCGGTGACTATAAAGGTGCTCTACAGGTATCTTTGAGGGTGTCTGTTGGGTTGGTATGGACCAAGACTGGGATTTGTTACTCCATGTGACGGAGAGGTATCTTAGGCCCACTCGGTAATAAAACATCACTATAAGCCTTGCAAGCAATGTGAGTAAAGAGTTAGCCATGAGATCTTGTATTACGGAACGAGTAAAGTGACTTGCCGATAACGAGATTGAACTAGGTATAGAGATATCGATGATCGAATCTCGGGCAAGTAACATACCGAAGAACAAAGGGAACATCATATGGGATTAACTAAATCCTTGACGTAGAGCTTCAACCGATAAAGGTCTTCATAGAATATGTAGGAACCAATATGGGCATCCAGGTACCGCTATTGTTTATTGACTGTAGAGGTGTCTCGGTCATGTCTGCATAGTTCTCGAACCTGCAGGGTCTACACACTTAACATTTGGGGACGATATAAATATAGTTGAGTCATTATGGTGGTTACCAAAGGTTGTTCGGAGTTCCGGATGAGATCCCGGACGTGATGAGGAACTCTGGATTGGTCCGAAGGTGAAGATTGATATATAGGATGAAGGGAATCAAGTTCCGGAAGTGTTCCGGGAGGTCTCGAGAAATTGACGGAGTACCGAAAGGTGTTTCGGGGGGGGGGGAGGCGACAAGTGTTGGGGGCCTCATGGGGCAAGGGGAGGGGGCACACCAGCCCACAAGGGGGCTGGGCACCACCCAAACCCTAGCCCACTTCGTCCAAGCGTGGGGTAGCCCACCTAAGGGGCTTCCACTAGGTAACTTGGGGGCCAAGCCACCCTAGGGTTTCCCTAGGGGCACCCCCATCTGCCTTGGACGCCGCCCCTAGATTGGATCTAGGGGCGTCACCCCTCCTCCCCTTCCCCCTATATATAGAGAGGTAGATAGAGGGCAGCCGCACCCATCTATGCTTTGGTGCTGCCTTTGCTCTCCCTTGTTCTTCTTCTTCTTGTCGGCATAGCGCTTAGCAAAGCTTTGCTGAAATTCCTCCTCCACTACCACCGCCACGCCGTCGTGCCGCCGGAGGACTTGAGCTACTACTTCACCATCGCTCGCTGGATCAAGGAGGTGAAGGTGTCATCAAGCCGTACGTGTGTTGAACAAGGAGGTGCCGTGCGTTCGGCACTAGATCGGTAGGACCACGATGGTATCACGGGACGGCTCGTGATGAGATCACGGGATGGATCATGATTGGATCGCAAGGACGTTCGACTACATCAACCGCGTTTCTTAATGCTTCCACTTAGCGATCTACAAGTGTATGTAGATCCACTCTCCCTCTCCTAGATGCTCATCACCATGGATAGATCTTGCATGTGCGTAGGAATTTTTTTCCCATGCTACGTTCCCATTAGTGGCGACAGGAGCTAGGTCTATGTGTAGATGAGATCACGAGTAGAACACAAATGAGTTTTTGGGCGTTGATATTCAGATTGCTTCCTCCCTTGGTCTTCTCTTGATTTACCAGTATTGTGGGATGAAGCGCCCCGGACCAACCTTACTCGTCCACGTACGAGAGACCGGTTCCATCGACTGACATGTGACTTTGTTGCATAAAGATGGCTGGTGGGTGTCTATCTCTCCTACTATAGTTGGGTCGGATTCGACAAAGGCAGTACTTGAGAAGGTTGAATAGCAATTTGTGTATCAAAGTTGTGGTTTTTGCGTAGGTGAGAATTGTTCTTGCTTGATACCTGTAGTAGCCACGTAAAACATGCAATAACAATTACAGGATGTCTAACTTGTTTTTGCAAGGTATGTTGTGACATGATATGTCCAACTACATGATGAGATATATGTGATGTATGAGATGATCATATTTTGTATAGAATATCGCGACTTGCATGTCGATGAGTACGACAACCAGAAGGAGTCATAGGGTTGTCTTTAATTATTGTATGACCTACTTGTCAATCATTAAACGCTATGTAATGCTTTACTTTATCGCTAAGCAGTAGCAATAGTAGTAGAAGCATTGTGCACGCGACAACCTTGATGGTGACACATTGATGGAGATCAAGATGATGGAGATCATGGTGTCATGCTGGTGATGATGGAGATCATGTCGGTGTTTTAAGGATGGAGATCAAAAGCACATGATCATGGCCATATCATGTGACTTATGAATTGCATGTGCTGTTAATCCTTTTATGCACCTTTATTTGCCTAGGAAGATATTAGCATTATAAGGTGATCCCTCACTTAAATTTCAAGATAAATTGTGTTCTACCTGAGTGTGCACCATTGCGAAAGTTCGTCGTGTCGAGACACAATGTGATGATCGAATGTGACAGACTCTACGTTCACATACAACGGGTGCAAGCTAGTGTTGCACGTGCAGAACACTCGGGTTAAACTTGACGAGCCTAGCATGTACAGACATGGCCTCGATACACAAGAAACCAAAAGGTCGAACATGAGTCATATAGTAGATATGATCAACATGATGATGTTCACCATTGAAACCACCTCAACTCACGTGATGATCAGACTTGAGTTGGTGAATTTGGATCATGTACCACTCGAATGGCAGAGGGATGTCAATTTGAGTGGGAGTTCTTAAGTAATATGATTAATTGAACTCATTTATCATGAACATAGTCTAAAGTGTCTTTACAAATTATGTTGTAGATAGCTCGTGCTGTAGCTCCCCTGTTTTAGTGATACGTTCCAAGAGAAAAAGTAAGTTGAAAGATGGTAGTAGCAATTATGTGGACTTTTGTCCGTGATCTGAGGATTGTCCTCAGTTGCTGCACACAAGTCTTATGTCCTTGATGCACCGCTCGGTGCTCCACCCCTCAAGCATCGTCTGTAGATGTTGTGAACATTTGACAGGCACGTTTTGATAAGTACATGATAGTTCAATGTGTCATGCATTACGGCTTAGAATTGAGGCTCCAAAACGTTTTGAATGTCACGAAACATATGAGATGTTCTAAGAGCTGAAATTGGTATCTCAGGCTCGTGCCCGTGTTGAGAGGTATGAGACCTCCAACAAGATTCTTTGTCAACAAGATGAAGGAGAATAGCTCAATCAGTGAGCATGTGCTCAGATTTTCTGGGTGCTACAATCACTTGAATCGAGTGGGAGTTAATCTTCCAGATAAGATAGTGATTAATATAGTTCTCCAAGTCACTGCCACCAAGCTAATGGAGCTTCGTGATGAACTATGAACTATAACATGCCAGGGATGGATAAGATGATCCCTGAGCTGTTCGCTATGTTTGACACCGCGAAGGTAGAAATCAAGAAGGAGCATCAAGTGTTGATGGTTAGGTAAAACCACTAGTTTTAAGAAGGGCAAGGGCATGAAGGAAAAGACTTCAGGAATGGCAAGCCAGTTTCCGCTCTAGTGAAGAAACCCAAGGTTGAACCCAAACCCGAGACTAAGTGCTTCTATTATGAGGAGAATGGTCGCTGAAGCAGAAAAACCCTAGATACTTGGTAGATAAGAAGGCTGACAACGTCAACAGAAGTATATTTGATATATGTGTAATTGATGTGTACCTTGCTATTACTCCTAGTAGCACCTGGGTATTAGATACCAGTTCTGTTGCTAAATATTAGTAACTCGAAATAAAATCCACGGAGTAAACGGAGGCTAGCTAGGGTGAGATGACGATGAGTGTTGGAAGTGTTTCCAAGGTTGATGTGATCACCATCGCATGCTCTCTCTACCTTCGGGATTAGTGATGAACCTAAATAAATGTTATTTGGTGTTTACATTAAGCATGAACGTGATTAGATCGTGTTTATTGCAATACGATTATTCATTTAAGTTAGAGAATAATGGTTATTTTGTTTACATGAATAATACCTTCAATCGTCATGCACCCAATGAGAATGGTTTATTGAGTCTCACTTGTAGTAATACACATATTTATAATATTGATGCCAAATGATGTAACATTAGTAATTATAAGTACCATATACTTGTGGCACTACCGCGAAGGTCATGTTGGTGTTAAAACACATGAATAAACTCCATGGTGATGGATCTTTTGACTCACTCGATTTCGAATCGGTTGAGACATGCAAACCATGCCTCTTGGGCAAGATGACTAAGACACCATTTTCCGGTATGATGGAGCGGGCTAGTGACTTATTGGAATTGATACATGTTGATGTATGTGGTCCAATGAGTGTTGAAGCACACAGTGGATATCGTTATTTTCTTACCTTCACTGATGATTTGAGTAGATATCGGGATATTTACTTGATTAAACACACGTCTGAAACATTTGAAAGGTTCAAGCAGTTTCACAGTGAAGTTGAAGATCATTGTCACAAGAAGATAAAAACGTCTACTATATGATCGTGGAGGTGAATATCTGAGTTACGAGTTTGGTATACAACTTAAGAAATGTGGAAGTTGTTTCACAACCCATGCCACCTGGAACACCGTAGTGTGATGGTGTGACCGAACATCATAGTCGCGCTCTATTGGATATGGTGCGTTCTATGATGTCTCTTATCATTTTGCCACTATCATTTTGAGGTTGTGCATTAGATAAAACTACATTCACTTGAAATAGGGCACCATCTAAATCCACGGAGATGACACCGTATGAATTATGGTTTGGCAGAAACCTAAGCTGTCATTTCTTAGAGTTTGGGAATGCGACGCTTGTGTGTGATAAGCTTGAACCCAAAGCGGAAAAGTGTATCTTTTGACTCACTCGATTTCTAATCGGTTGAGACATGCAAACCATGCCTCTTGGGAAAGATGACTAAGACCCCATTTTCTGGTATGATGGAGCGGGCTAGTGACTTATTGGAATTGATACATGTTGACGTATGTGGTCCAATGAGTGTTGAAACACGCAGTGGATATCATTATTTTCTTACCTTCACTGATGATTTGAGTAGGTATGGGGATATTTACTTGATGAAACACAAGTCTGAAACATTTGAAAGGTTCAAGCAGTTTCAGAGTGAAGCTGAAGATCATCGTGACAACAAGATAAAAATGTCTACAATATGATCGTGGAGGTGAATATTTGAGTTACCAATTTGGTATACAACTTAAGACAATGTGGAAGTTGTTTCACAACTCACGCCACCTGGAACACCATAGTGTGATGGTGTGTCCGGATGTCATAGTCGCGCTCTATTGGATGTGGTGCGTTCTATGATGGCTCTTATCGTTCTGCCACTATCATTTTTGAGGTTATGCATTAGAGAAAACTACATTCAGTTGAAATAGGGCACCATCTAAATCCACTGAGATGACACCATATGAATTATGGTTTGGCAGAAACCTAAGCTGTCATTTCTTAGAGTTTGGTAATGCGACGCTTATGTGTGATAAGCTTGAACCCAAAGCAGAAAAGTGTATCTTTTGACTCACTCGATTTCTAATCGGTTGAGACATGCAAACCATGCCTCTTGGGAAAGATGACTAAGACCCCATTTTCCGGTATGATGGAGCGGGCTAGTGACTTATTGGAATTGATACATGTTGACGTATGTGGTCCAATGAGTGTTGAAACACGCAGTGGATATCGTTACTTTCTTACCTTCACTGATGATTTGAGTAGATATGGGGATATTTACTTGATGAAACACAAGTCTGAAACATTTGAAAGGTTCAAGCAGTTTCAGAGTGAAGTTGAAGATCATCGTGACAACAAGATAAAAATGTCTACGATATGATTGCGGAGGTGAATATTTGAGTTACCAGTTTGGTATACAACTTAAGACAATGTGGAAGTTGTTTCACAACTCACGCCACCTGGAACACCATAGTGTGATGGTGTGTCCGAACGTCATAGTCGCGCTCTATTGGATGTGGTGCGTTCTATGATGGCTCTTATCGTTCTGCCACTATCGCTTTGAGGTTATGCATTAGAGAAAACTACATTCACTTGAAATAGGGCACCATCTAAATCCACCGAGATGACACCATATGAATTATGGTTTGGCAGAAACCTAAGCTGTCATTTCTTAGAGTTTGGGAATGCGACGCTTATGTGTGATAAGCTCGAAGCCAAAGCGTAAAAGTGCATATTCATAGGATACCCTAAGGAAACAGTTGGGTATTGTAATGCCCGAGACACACCCGCCGGTGGTCGTTACTCCTGGCGGGATCTAGACTGGCCCCACAGATCAGTACTAGCCTTTTCTGCACACTTTGTCCTCACTCATGCGCACCCGGGACCAACTTCCTGATCGGTCACCCTCCTAAAACTACTCCAAGCCAAGCATGATTAACCTGGGAGTTCTGCTTGAATGGGCTCCCAGAAAATAAGGAATTCCTTATTTATATGAGTAGTCTATCATCCCTAATATGCCAGGCTATCACATACACCACCACTTAGAGGAACCAACGTCCTCATCAGGTCATAGGAACGTTCCCTCTTAGCACAAACGTCTATGCTTCCAGTTCAATACATGTGTCATTCCGTGTGCCACAACGGGCCACCAACTTCGTGGACAACATGATCGCGCACCTGTCGGCAAACATCCGTGTAACTATGAGGGTCGGCTCTGATACCAACTTGTAACACCCGAGACACACCCGCCGGTGGTCGTTACTCCTGACAGGATCTAGACTAGCCCTAGAGATCAATACTAGCCTTTTCTGCACACCTTGTCCTCACTCATGCGCACTCGGGACCAACTTCCCGGTCGGTCACCCATCCTAGAACTACTCCAAGCCAAGCACACTCAACATGGGAGTTCTGTTTGAATGGGCTCCCAGAAAAGAAGGAATTCCTTATTGATATGAGTAGTCTATAATTCCTAATATGCCAGGCTATCATAGGTATACCTTCTATCTCAGATTCGAGGGCAAAGTGTTTGTTGCTAAAAATGGGTCGTTTCTCTAGAAAAAGTTTCTATCGAAAGAATTGAGTGGGAGGAAGATAGAACTTGATGACGTTGTTGAACCTTTGTTTCAACCAGAGAGTAGCGCAGCGCAGAAAGATGTTTGTGTGGAACCTATGATAGTTGAAGAGGAAGTTAATGATGATGATCATGAAGCTTCGTATCAAGTTACTATTGAACCTTGTAGGTCGACAAGGACGCGTACTGCTCCTGAGTTGTATGGCAACCCTGTCTTGGAGGTCATGTTGTTGGACAACGATGAACCTACGAACTATGGAGAGGCGGTCATGGGCCCAGATTCCAACAAATGGTTAGAGACCATGAAATCCGAGAAAGGATCCACGTATGAAAAACCAAGTATGGACTTTGGTAGACTTGCCCGTTCAACGGCAGGTCGTTGAGTATAAATGAACCTTTAAGATGAAGACAGACATTGATGGTGAATGTCACCCATTATAAAGCTCGACTTGTCGGAAAGAAGTTTTCGCCAGGTCCCAGGAGTTGACTGCAATGAGACTTTCTCACCCACAGCAATGCTAAAAGTCTGTTGAAATTATGTTAGCAGTTGCTGCATTTTTCAGTTATGAAATTTGGCATATGGATGTCAAAACATAGTTTCCTTAACGGTTTCCGTGAGGAAAGGTTTTATGCGATACAACCGGAAAGTTTTGTCACTCTTAAGGATGCTAAAAGGTGTGCAAGCTCCAGCAATCCTCCTATGAGCTAGAGCAAGCATCTCGGAGTTGGAATATACGCTTTGATGATGTGATCAAAGTTTTTTGAGTTTGTACAAATTTTATGAGAAACTTGTATTTACACTAAAGTGAGTGGGAGCAATATAGAATTTATGATAAGTATATGTGGATGACATATTGTTGATCAGAAATGATGTAGAATTTTTAGAAAGCATAAAGGTTTTTTGAAAGGTGTTTTTCAAAGGAAGACCTGGATAAAGCTACTTAATTGTTGGGCATCGAGATCTATAGAGATAGATCAAGACGCTCGTTGAGACTTTCAATGAGTACACACCTTAACTAGATTTTGAAAGAGTTCAAAATGGATCAATCAAAGAAGCAGCTTTTCCTGATTTGTAAGGTGTGAAGTTGAGTAAGACTCAAACCTCGACCATGACAGAAGAAAGAGAAAAGACGAAGGTCATCCCTATGCCACTAGCCATAGGCTTTATTTGGTATGCCATGTTGTGTACTGCACTTGATGTGTGCCTTGCCCCATTTCTGACAAGGGGGTACAAGAGTGATCCAGGAGTGGATTAATGGATAGCAGCCAAAATTATCCTTAGTAACTAGAGGACTAAGGAGATGTTTCTCGATTATGGAGGTGATAAAGAGTTACGTTGATGCAAGCTTTAACACCAATCCGAATGACTCTGAGTAGCAATCCGGATACGCATAGTGGAGTAGCCATTTGGAATATCTCCAAGTGGAGCATGGTAGCAGTGTCTATAGTATGACATAGAGATTTGCAAAGTACAAACGGATCTGAACATCGCAGACCTGTTGACTAAAACCTCTTTCACATGCAAAACATGATCGAACCCCAGAATTCATTGGGTGTGAGATTCATAACAAATCACATAGTGATGTGAGCTAGATTACTAACTCTAGTGCAAGTGGGAGACTGTTGGAAATATGCCCTAGATGAAATAATAAATTTTTTATTATTATATTTCCTTGTTCGTGATAATCGTTTATTATCCATGCTGTAATTGTATTGATTGGAAACTCAAATACATCTGTGGATATATAGCCAACACTATGTCCCTCGTATGCCTCTAGTAGACTAGCTCATTAATCAAAGATGGTCAAGGTTACCTGGTCATGGACATGAGATGTCATTTTATAACGGGATCACATCATTAGGCGAATGATATATAGGAAAAGATCCAAACTATAAACATAGCATATGATCGTGTCAGTTTATTGCTATAGTTTTATGCATGTCAAGTATCTGTTCCTATGACCATGAGATCATGCAAATCAATGACACTAGAGGAATACCTTGTGTGTATCAAACATCACAACGTAACTGGGTGACTATAAAGGTGCTCTACAGGTATCTTCGAGGGTGTCTGTTGGGTTGGTATGGATCAAGACTGGGATTTGTTACTCCGTGTGACGGAGAGATACCTCAGGCCCCACATGGTAATACAACATCACTATAAGCCTTGCAAGCAATGTGACTAAAGAGTTAGCCATGAGATCTTGTATTACAAAACGAGTAAAGTGACTTTCCGGTAACGAGATTGAACTAGGTATAGAGATACTGACAATCGAATCTCAGGCAAATAACATACCGAAGAACAAAGGGAACATCATATGGGATTAGTTGAATCCTTGACATAGAGGTTCAACCAATAAAGATCTTCATTGAATATGTATTAACCAATATGGGCATCCAGATCCTGCTATTGGTTATTGACTGTAGAGGTGTATCGGTCATAACTGCATAGTTCTCGAACCTGCAGGGTCTACAGACTTAACGTTTGGTGATGATATAAGTATAGTTGAGTCATTATGGTGGTTGCCAAAGGTTGTTCAGAGTCCCATATGATATCCTGGACATGACCAGGAACTCCTGAATGGTCCGACGGTGAAGATTGATATATAGGATGAAGGGAATCAAGTTTCGGAAGTGTTTCGGGAGGTACCGGGAAATTGATGGAGTATCGAAAGGTGTTTCGGGGGCCCCCACCAAGTGTTGGGGGCCTCATGGGCCAAGGGGAGGGGGCACACCAGCCCACAAGGGTGCTGGGCGCCACCCAAACCCTATCGCACTTCGGCCAAGGGTGGGGGAGCCCACCTAAGGGGCTGCCACTAGGTAACTAGGGGGCCAAGCCACCCTAGGGTTTCCGTAGGGGAGCCCCCATGTGCTTTGGCCGCCGCCCCCTAGATTGGACCTAGGGGTGCAACCCCTCCTCCCTTCACCCTATATATAGAGAGAGGTAGAGAGAGGGCATCTGCACCCATCTATGCCTTGGTACTTCCCTCCCTCTCACTTCTTCTTCTTCTTCTCCGCGTAGCGCTTAGCGAAGCTCTGCAGAAATTCCGTCACCACCACCGCCGCCACACCGTCGTGCCGCCGGAGGACTTGAGCTACTACTTCACCATCGCTCGCTGGATCGAGGAGGTGAAGGCGTCATCAAGCCGTACATGTGTGGAACACGGAGGTGTCGTCCGTCCGGCACTAGATCAGAAGGACCACGATGGGATCGCGGGACGCCTCGTGATGAGATCGCGGGATGGATTGTGATTGGATCGCGAAGACGTTCGACTACATCAACCGCGTTTCTTAACGCTTCCGCTTAGCGATCTACAAGGGTATGTAGATCCATGGTCCCTCTCGTAGATGCTCATCACCATGGATAGATCTTGCGTGTGCGTAGGATTTTTTTTGTTTCCCATGGTACGTTCCCCAACAGATTATGATGGATATAATATGCATGTGCTTGTTTCTGCTAACTGCAATTTTTATTAGAGAGGAAATACATCTTAACCTCTCGATATTTCCAATACGATAAAATTGCAAGAAAGTGTTTGTACTATGCATGGGCCTTTACTTTGTGTGAATGAATTGTTCGTCTATGACATACCAATGCATAGGAAGAGAGTTAGACTTCGTTGCTACATGATATATGTTGCTTTGTGCTCAGTACTAAATTACAAATCATTGTTACATAAAATTGGCTTTGATATACCTTGGGTCCTGGTGGATCAATTACTTGAGCCTTATATGCCTAACTTAATGGCTTTAAAGAATGCGCTGCCAAGGAGAAAACCCGAAAGTTTTAGAGAGTCTTTATTTCTGTTGTGTACTTTTAAAAAGATAAAAAAATATAGAGGGGAACCTAAAACATTTTCAAAAAGAGAAGCAATTGGAAAGTTAAGCATTGGAGAATTGAGGGTTGACCTTGAACACTTGTGTTCATGCTCATGGAAACAATGTAGATCTCTTCATGGAAGTTTCTCACAAAAATAATTGTCCCCTTGTAGAAATGCATTGTATTAAATAAAAAATGTGCCAAGATTTACCTTTAGGATGTTTAAATTGCTTGTTTGATATGTGTTGTAGAAAAACAAAAACTTTTTGTGTAGTGTTTGAATTTTCGTATTTTACTGGAACGTGAAAAATTCTGAAATTTTAAAAAAATACTGTTATGCAAATTTTTTAGTGTGTCCTAATTGTTCGGAATTTTCTGAGTTACATAATTATATGTGACATTTGCATCTTTACAAACTGTCCTATTTTTCATAGATTGTTGTTATAGTCTCTTTATCTATTTAAGTTTGAAATCTTGTCGAGCCCCATTAATTTGGGAGTCATAGAATTGTGATAGCATACAGTGGTTAATATTGTATTATTAATTCAATAATGTTATAGCAAGACATGATGGGAGTTGATGTTACATTTGCTAACCCTTCTAATAAAAGTTATGTTAAGTTTTGTGTCGATGAAGTGTTCGAAGATCGATGAGGTATCCATATGAGAAGAATAAGGAGAGGCAAGAGTTCAAGATCGGGGATGCCCAAGGCACCCCAAGTAAATATTCAAGGAGACTCAAGCGTTTAAGCTTGGGGATGCCCTGGAAGGCATCCTTTTTTTCTTCCTCGACAATTATCGACATATCTCGGTTTGTTTTGTTCACATGATATGCGTAAATTCTTGGAGCATTGAGTGTGTCGGGACTGGATGCACATGATCACCTATGGGGGCATCGGTCCCTTTGTGGTTTGGCGGGGGGCATGGACGTAATCACAAAGAGCGGAGATAGTGAGACGACACGGCGATTTACCTAGGTTCAGGCCGCTGTCAAGCGTAAAACCCTACTCCTGCTTTATGGGTGGATTGATCAGAGGAACACGAAGAACGCACAACACTCCAGCCCAACAAGGGTTGCCTTCGGGGGAGCTACTACACGTGTACAAGTGTTCAATAGTCCGAATCCTGAACTAAGTTGCCTTGGGCCTCCTTTTATAGCACAAGGGGCAACCACAGTGGCAAAACAACCATTGTATGATGATTAGATAGCTAACAAAGCTTATCATACCTAACTTTGGTATTAGAGACAAAATACCATCATTGCTAGTCTAGGTGGCGTGCAGGGGCACATCCCTGGCAAGATTATACCACCGCTCTAGCTAACCATTGCACCTCCACTTGACACGTCTAAGGACGGGTGTCAAGGAGGGGCAAGTTATCTTCCAGCGTGTAGCCACGTGCTTAGCAAGAGCCTCTTAGCCACCTGGGGGCTCAACAACGCATCGACAAGTGACTAGCCTTACAATGAGGTGGAGCGGTGACAAATTAGCTCGCGCCTTCCGGGGGAAGGCTTGCCAGGTCTTCAAGAAGGGGCGCACATCCTGGTCCCCGACAAGCGCTGGGGGAGCGCTTGGCGCGTGGCAGTCCCAGGTTTGGGCTGCCGCATCGGGCTTGTTATAGTTTGTCTTGGTGCTTGAAGGTTTTTTTGTTGTTGCTGCCTGTGCACAAGTCAGGGGCACTAGGTACCCCTATCCTAGTGCACCAACAGGAGGCCTCGGGTCTGGCCCATAGGTGCTTGCCAAGTTCCGTTGGGCCAGGCCCAAAATTCATACATAGGCGCACAATGTGCGGGAGTATCTGTTTCGGCCGTGATCGTGGGTAGTGGCATTGGTGGGAGATGGGCGGCGACCCTTGGGGTGGGGGAGCGCCAGCTCCCGCGCCCTACCTATAAATTAGGAGGTCTTGAGAGGTGATGCTCATCCACCCTTTCCTCCTCATTGAGTCTGAATCCATAAAGCTCGCTCCTTTGCTTCTTGCCTTGAGCTGCGCTTGCCGCCAGCATGCCTAGGAGATGAGGGTGTCCTCTAGCTTCCTCCACGATGGAGAGGGCCTCCCATCGAGATCATGCCACTGCGTCGGCCGTAGAGGCGGAGGGTGGTTCTAGTGTGGGTGGCAGAGGCACCGGGAGGGGATGAGGTCGACAAAAGGCTTGTGGTTGGGGAAGGTGCAGTGCTACCCCTCTACCCCCGCCGCCCTCAGACCCACCCCTTGTCACACCAAGTGGATGGCATAGGAGCTCGTCATCAAACTGTCTGGTCCTCCTCGAAGCCGCCTGCACCACCCTCGCCCTTTTGCCAGGGTGATGCAGGTTGACAAACCACACACGTTGTGGTTGCGGGCACACGGTTGTTGCAACGGCGCCGTGCGAGCGGACATTGAGTTTCCTGAACACCGCGCCATGCTTCTCAAGCACGGGTGGAAGAGCTTCACGTGCGCCCAAAACTTCACGGGTGGGCATCTCCTCCACTTCAAGTTGGTGGAGACCAACTTGCCCTCCGTCAAGATTTATGGGCATTCAGGCGCCCGCCATGGCTGCTGTGAGGAGAGCTCGAGCGATGTCAAAATCTCCTCCTCGAGCGATTGCGACCAGGAGGACAATGTTGGTGAAGACAACGATGACGAGCTCCCAACCGTCAAGTCGGAATATGCCAACTCAGACTCAAGCTGAATGTCCGTCGCACCATCGCCGTCAGCTAACCCCCCCGATAGAGCGATTTACCGAGGGTTCTTGACTTTGGTGCCGCCTTCTCCTCCAACCGGCTCCGGCAAGCCCGTGGACTTTGGCTTCGTCTTCCCTTCTGATGGGCCTGCCATCCCTGCAATGCTAGTCCTGACAGGGTCAGGCTGGGCTTCTGTTGGAACCATTCTTTTATCCCTTTTCTCTTTAGTGTCTTGTTTCTAGGGGATAAAGTCAAACAAAGGATTATTATGAAGGCACACCTCCTAATTTAACCCTTAGCCAACTTGTGTCGAAAATGAATGAGAAAAGTTTGATTTCCCTTCTTGCGAGGACTATCCTTTTCTTTCCTTGTTTACACTGAGCTGGCATGTTTGTCCTCACTACCCGTAGCCGCTTGTAGGGTCATTACATAACCACGAGTGCCGAGAGGGAAATGAGCCCCCGACAATAGGTTGGTGTTGTTCCGTGATAGAGATCTTATCGGTGTCGGCGCAACCCCCGCAGTTTGTTTCAACAAAACAAGGGCGGCTTGTCCCGACAAGGGTTCTCACCACGTGGAGGACTCCATTACCCACAACAAGGAAGATACTAAGGATTTCCTTGGGGTGTTGGGAAAGGCATCTATGTTGGGATATGTGGTTATACTTATCTTTTCCATGTAGTATCTTTCTTTAGAGCTTGATGGGCCGTTATCTTTGCATAGTTGCTTCTCTTCCCCATCCCTCCGATGGTCCGCCGTGTAGGGAGAGAACAATAAGAAAGATTATAGGTTCATCAAGTACTCTAGCAAATCTTATATCTTAAAACCAATAACACTTCAGTCATAAAAATGTGTGATGAATATGTAAGATGATGATATGATGCAATCCCTATCTTTATTATGGTTGCACAGGGTTTGTGCCTAGCTTTGTACAAAGGGTTACATGCAACGTTAGCAATGCTTGTACAAAAGGTGGCTGCCGAGGACTGAGCCTGGCAGCCGCACCTCATGACTTAAGCACCTTGGTGCCATCTTTGGTCTCCAGACGTACTGCGCCAGGTCTGGTGACTTGTGCTACCCGGTAAGGGCCTTCCCACTTCGACGTTAACTTGTTGGTACCCTTGGCGGACAAAACATGCCTAAGGACAAGGTCGCCTTCCTCAAGGCTCCGGGCGTGGACCCCGTAGCTATGGTAGCGGCACAGGGCTTGCTGGTAGCATGCAACACGTATAGCAACCCGGAGACGATCTTCCTCGAGGAGCAAGGCATCGTCATGCCATAGCTGTTGTTGCTCTACTTCATCATAGGCAAGTACTCAAGGCGACCCGTATATGAGTTTCATCGGGAGCACTGCTTCCACCCCGTACACTAAGGAGAAGGGCCTCCGGCCGGTAGCTCGATTTGGTGTTGTTATGAGTGACCAAAGAACCATCGACAATTCATCTATCCAGCGCTTGCGGCTCTTCCGCGGCTTATCGAAAGTTCTCGTCTTGAGCCCCCGTGGCACTTCAACATTCATCTTCTTGACTTTCCCATTGCTTCTAGGATGGGCAACTGAGGCGAAGGAGACCTTGCTTCCAAGTCTCTGGATATATTGCATGAAGGCATGGCTTGTGAATAGGGTGTCGTTGTCTATAATCACCCTGTTAGGCACTGCAAAATGACACACCGGTCCTTTCATGCACTTGATAGATGATTGTGCAGTCACCTTCCTCATTGGTTCTACCTCAGGCCACTTTGTGAACTTATCGGTTGCCACGAACAAGAACTCAAAGCCCCCGACAGCACGAGGGAAGGGCCCCAGGATGTCGAGCCCCCGGACCGAGAATGGCTAGGACAGAGGAATCGTTTGTAGAGGTTGTGCTGGTTGGTGGATGTTCTTGGAATGAAACTGGCAGGCTTCACACTTGGTGACCAACTCGGTGGCGTCTTGGAGGTTAGTGGGCCAATAGAAACCCTGTTGGAAAGCTTTACCAGCAAGGGCTCTTGATCCTATGTGAGAGCCACATGCTCCTCCGTGAATCTCTGCCAACAACATCGGTCCATCCTCCCAACAAATGCGTCTCATTTTCACACCGTTTGGTAGTCTTCTGTACAAGGTGTCATCGACAAACAGGTACATACTTGACTGGTAGGCTACTTTTTCGGCTTCCTCCCGCTCTTCGGGGAGTTCTCCCGTCTGAAGGAAGTGGACTATGTGTTTTGCCTAGGTCGGAGCCTATGGCTCGGCAACGAGGACCATATGTGGCTCTTTGTTCGCGGGAGCGCTTGTCTCGGTCGCGAGGACCCGGGGTCTTGCGGGTGGGAGCTTCTCATCAACAGCACCAGGGCCTTCTCTGGCAGCCTCTCTACCAACACCTTCGGGGAGCTCTATCGGGAAATGCTTCCCAGAGTTCACCTTCCTTCTCTTTCTGGGCATTGCTAATGGGGATATTGACGGTTGGGTGTGGCGGAGAACAAAAGTCTCTGGTTCCACAGGAAGCTTCTGTGCAGCGCACTTCGATAGATGGTCATAATGCTGTTTTCTGCTCGTGGCACATGCTCTGTTTGTAGTCCATCGAAGTGCTCCTCCAATTTCCTCACCTCTTCCATGCATGCCTCCATCAGTGGGCTCTGGTAATCCTTGTTGAATTTCTTCACTACAAGGTGAGAGTCTCCACGGACAACCAGTCTCTTGATCCCTTACTCTACCGCGATTCTTAGTCTGGCAAGGAGCCCCTCGCATTCAGCGGTATTGTTGGTAGCTTCCTCCCAGGGAAAGTGCATTTGAACGACATACTCGAGGTGCTCTCCGATGGGGGCAACTAGGAGCACGCTTGCTTAGACACCCTGGAGTGAGAAAGCACCATCAAAGTTCATAATCTAATCTTTGGGTGCTTCTTTGCCGGGGAGGATTGTCTGTGGAATTTCTTCATCTGGCGTGAGTGTGCATTCTGCGATAAACTCCACCAATGCTCTTCTTTGAATGGTGGAAGTGCTCTCATACTTTAATCCGAAACGTGATAACTCCTGTGCCCACTCAACTATCCTGCCAGTGGCCTCGGGGTTCCTCAGTATGAGTTGCAATGAGAAACGGGTAACAACTGTGATTTAATGGGCTTGGAAGTAGTGGCTCAGCTTCCTCGAGGCCATGATGAGTCGGAAGATCAGCTTTTGTACCCCGGAGTACCTTGATTTGCCCCCTGCAACAGGGAACTAACAAAGTACACGGGCCGCTGCACAATTTTCTTCTTCGCCACCTCTTTAGATCCGCTGTCGTCCATCTGCTATGGCCCCCTTGATCCGTATCGAGTCCTACCGTGGATGTTTTTGTCTCGCCCTGGTAGCACTTGCAACACTCGGTGAATCTTCATATGCTTCCTGCTGCATCACCTGCGCTACACTAATCACTCGATTTGTCACTGCTAAATATAGCAGCAATGGATCTTGTGGCTTAAGAGCGACCAAGGTGGGAGCAAAGGAAAGGTAATTTTCCAGGTCCTATAGTGCTGCATCTGCTTCTGGGGTCCACCTCATCGTGCGAGCCTTCTTCAAGATTTTGAAGAACGGCAAAGCGCGCTGAGTGGACTTGGAGATGAACCTACTCAACGCGACAACACATCCGATCAAATGTCTGATATCCTTGATGGTTTTGGGTGCTTGTATTTGTTCGATCACCTTGATCTTCTCGGGATTAGCTTCTATTCCTTGCTGAGGCACAACGAAGCCCAGATCTTGTCGGATGGGACACCAAATACACACTTTTCAGGGTTGAGCTTCAAGTTGATCTTGTGTAAGTTTGCGAAAGTTTCTTCCAAATCCTGTATGAGAGTTGCTCCATCCTTGGTATTGACTACAATGTCATCCATGTAAGCTTCCACATTTCTTTGCAAGTGTGGTTTGAAACCAATCTAAACTGCCCTGACAAAGGTTGAACCAACACTCTTTAACGCAAAGAGCATATGTACAAAATAGTACGTGCCGCAAGGAGTTATGAATGCAGTCTTCTCCTCATCTTCTTTGGTCATAAATATCTAGTGGTGTCCAGAGTAGGCCTCCAAAAAGGAGAGAAAATCACATCCGAAGGTGGAATCAATAATCTGATCTATGTGTGACAAGGGAAAAGGGTCCTTCGAGCAAACCTTGTTCCAGTCACTGAAGTCTATGCAAAGCCTCCATTTCCCATTCATCTTGTGTACCACCATCGGGTTTGCTAGCCAAGTTGGATGCAACACTTCTCTAACCAAACCAGCTGCTTCAAGTTTCTTGATTTTCTCAGAAATGAATTGTTGCCCCTCCAAGGCTTGCTTCCTAACCTTTTGTCTGATGGGTCGGGTATGAGGGCAGACAACAAGGTGGTGCTCAATTACCTCCTTGGGAACACCGGGGATGTCAGACAGTTGCCAGGCAAACACATCAACATTCGCCCGCAGGAAGGCAATGAGCATGCTTTCCTATTTTTCAGTAAGGGTAGCACTAATGGTGAATGTGCCACCAGTGCCACCCTCCCTTGCCGGGACTTTCTTCGTCTCAGGGTAGGTGACCTTGGTCTTGTTGCTAGTTGAGCTCCCCGATAGGTCATCATCGGGTGCAGCGCACTTCGAAGAGGCGTGCTTCCCTGAGTCCTTGCCAGTGCTCCTTCTAGCCTTCTTCGTTCTCTTTGACTCCTCGGTGGGAGCTGGGATGTCTATGATCTCAGCTATTACCCCATGCGATACATCTTTTCCACGCAAATAACCACATTCTTGTTGTCGGATGGGATGGAAATGATCCCAATGGGCCCTGGTATCTTCAAAGTATTGTAAGCATAGTGGGATGCTGCTATGAATTTTGCCAAGGCTGGGCGACCGACGATTTTGTTGTAAGGTAGCGGGATCTAGGCCACATCGAACACAATCCTCTATGTCCAGAAATTCAGTTCCTTGTCTAATGATACCGACAGGGTGATCTTTCCCTTGGGTCGGATCCTGTCAGGGTTGATTCCATGAAAGGTGCCTGTAGCTTAGAGCTCTTCATCATGGATCTGCAGTTTCTCAGCCACCTTAGGGGAGATCAAGTACAATGCGGCCCCGCCGTCAATTAACATCTTAGACACCTTGAGGTTGTGGATTGTTAGGGAAACCAACAATGGAAAGCATCAAACCGTAGTGGTACAGTCAAGATGATCCTCTTCATCAAAGATGATAGGCGTGCGGGACCACTTGAGCGGCTTCCTAGATTCTGCAGTTAGCTCTACGACATTGACCTCGCGTGCCCACTGTTTGAGCTAGCAGTGAGAGGAATGCAAGGATGCACCCCCAGCAACGCACATGACTTCGGTTGCTTTCTGGAACACCCTGTCACTGGAATCCTCATCATCATCCTCATCGTGACTCATGTCATCTGTTTTCTTCTTCTCATGCTCTGGCGGTTTTTTCCTTTGGCTATGCGGTTTTGCTGCGATGGCCAGCTCTGCCACCACGGCCCTTCCCGACACCACCATATTGACCTTTCTATTTGTCGCGCTTCTCATATTCGTCCCTCTACTTCTCAACAAGTTGCTCAACTTCCCGACATTCTTGGAGATCATGGCCCTTGGTGCGATGAATTTTGCAGTATGGCCCGTCGGACTTCCCGGTCTTCTTAGCGGCAGCAGCCTCCCGGCAATCAGCGCACATGCCAGCTCCCTTGCCGGGGGTTTCGGCTTTCACCTTCTTGCCGGCACTAAGGTCTCTGGAGCTCTCAACGGCCAGTACCGCCTTTCCTTTGCGCTTCTTGTTGTGCTTCCTATTTCTTCCCTTCGGGTCAGGGGCGTCATCGTCGTCATCAGAGTCGACTTCGAATCTTGCCTCCTCCCCAGGCAGTCACCTTGCTTCTTCAGCTCGAGTGCATTTGTCCGCCAAGGTGTAAAGCTCATTGACAGTCTTGGGGTTCTTGACATTCATCTTGGCTCGCATCCTCCTGTTGCGCATGTTCGAATGGAATGCGGCGATTACATATGTAGGATGTATTTCTGGGATATTGCGATGCACTTGGCTGAATCTGTGGATATACTTCCTCAAAGTTTCTCCTTCCTTCTTTGGGAGGAACTGAAGATCACATGGTTGTCCTGGCTCCTGGTGACTACCTGTGAAGGTGCCAACGAACTCGTTGCACATGTCAACCCATGATGAAATTGAATTCTCCGACAGATGCATCAGCCATGACCTCACATTTGGCTTAAGTGCCAAAGGAAAATAGTTGGCAAGCACCTTTTCATCTCTTCCTCCCACGGCTTGGATAGCTATTGTGTATATGCCCAGGAACTCTGTCGGGTACGGCTTCCCATCGTATTTATTTGGTAGCTCAGGCTTGAAAGCTCGGGTCGACGGCCAGCAGACCCGTCGCAGCTTGTTAGTGAAGACGGCGCAACCGACCTTGTAAGGAAGGTACCCGCCAGCACTGGGCGTGGTGTTGCCTACATCTAGACCGTTGCGCTTGTCGGATTGACGGTGGGCTTCCCAGCGCCACTCAACAGTGATGCACGCGTATTCTTTCCGTCGGTCCTCAAGGACACGCAGTTGGTCCCGGCGGTCGCGCGGGCCAGGCAAGACTATGGATGCCTCGTCGTGTTCATCGGCATGTGAAGCTTGTTGCGGCTACCTCTGGGTCTATTGCAACGGAGGGGATTGCACCGTTGGTGTGGCCCCTTCGACGCGCTCGTCGGCCCGATCTGCTGCTGCCGTTCGCATACGTCGCGATGGCTCCACATGCCAGGTCTTGTTGTCTTCAACGAAGGAAATCAAACTCTGAATGGTAGCTCTCCATTCATCCATCTTATCAGTTGTCGGCATAAAGTTGAGCAGTATCTAGACTCGCGCCATAGCTTCCTCGGTTGTGTCTGACATGGCGAATGAGGCGACCGCGATGTCGCTTGGCTCTTAGTAGGACCAAGAGAAACGTCACCATGTTCTCGACGTCGTGTGCCGCTCATCGGGGCCGTCTGATGTTCAGGATGCTGACTATGTTGATTTGCGGCCTCGCTCGATGCTCCATCTTGTTCTACTCAGGGCGCATGCCCAACAGCCCCGCTGGTGATGGGCGCCGCTGAAGGGTCACGACTTGCACAAAACTGGAAGCCTCCGAGGCGGCCGCAGGCATCCGAGCGGCAGGGAGGCGAAGGATGATCGTTCCCCTCGCCCACAACGTCAGGGTTGGGCTCGCCAAACCGTGGTTGTGGTTGCTCCACTCTAGCTCTTCTTGCTCCACCTCTGGCAACTAGGGACTGGACAGGGGCGCCACCTGCGCCGTCCGTGTCGCCCACGACGCTCGCCTCACTTGCGGCTACTGCAATGTCGTTAGCGCCCGCGGCCGCCTACGAGGGAGCCTTCGAAGTTGAGGGATGTGTGGCTACACCATATTTCTTCTTGGGATCCATTGTAGGAGAAGATGACGATGAAGATTGATGCACTGATCACAATCTCGGGTTCGCACCAATGCAACGTCCCCTACCTAGTGCACCAAAGATGTTGGGGCTGGATGCACACAGTCACCTATGGGTCCATCAACCCCTTTGTGGTTCGGCGATGGGAGTGGACGTAAGCATAAAGAGTGGAGATAGTGAGACGACATGGCGGTTTACCCAGGTTCAGACCGTTGTGAAGCGTAAAACCCTACTCCTGCTTTATGGGTGGATTGATCTAAGGAACATGAAGAACGCACAACACTCTAGCCCGCCAAGGTTGCCTTCGGGGGAGTTACTACGTGTGTACAAGTGTTCAAAAGTGTGAATCCTGAACTAGGTTGCCTTGGGCCTCCTTTTATAGCACAAAGGGAAACAACGGTAGCAAAACTGACATTGTCTGATGACTAGATAGCTAGCAGAGCTTATCATAACTAAATCTGGCATTAGAGAGAAAATACCATCATTCTAGTCTAGGTGGCATGCAGGTGAGCATCCCTGGCAAGCTTATACCATTGCTCTAGGTAACCATTACACATCACCTCGACATGTCTAAGTACGGGTGTCAAGGAGGGGAAATTTGTCTTCCAACATGTAGCCACGTGCTAAGCGAGAGCCTCTTCCACTTGGGGGCTCGACACCGCATCGATAAGTGACTAGCCTTGCGATGAGGTGGAGCGGTGACAGATTGGCTAGTGCCTGGCGGGTCTTCAAGACGGGGCGCACATGCTGGTCCCCGGCAAGCGCCGGGTGAGCACTTGGTGCGCGACAGTCCCAGGTTTGGTTTGCCGTTTTGGGCTTGTTGTAGTTTGTCTTGATCGTTATCAGGTTGGATCGATGCTTGAAGGTATTTTTGTTGTTGCCTCCTGTGCACAAGTAGGGGGCACCGGGTACCCCTATCCTAGTGCACCGTGTTACTTCTTGAGCGTGCGTTGGTATCCCGTGAAGAGGAACGGTTTGATGCAGAAAAGTAGATAAGTATTTCCCTTAGTTTTTTAGAACCAAGGTATCAATCCAGTAAGAGATACAACCAAATCACTGATAGATGTACTTGCACAAAGAATCAAACTCTTGCACCCAATGCTATAAAGGGGTTGTCAATCCCTTTAGGGTTACTTGCAAGGATGAGATCTAATAGTGATAGATATAATAGGATGCTTGAACGGAAAGTAAAACTAAAAGTAAAAATAAGGCAACAAGTATTTTTGGTATTTTTGGTTTTATATCTGAAAGTATAATACGAAAAATAGACCCGGGGGCCATAGGTTTCACTAGTTGGCTTCTCTCATGATGACAAGTATTATGGTGGGTGGAGAAATTACTGTCGAGCAATTGATAGAAAAGTGAATAATTATGAAGATATCCAAGGCAATGATTATGCATATAGGCATCACGTCCGTGAAAAGTAGACCGAAACGATTCTGCATCTACTACTATTACTCCACACATCGACCGACTCCTGCCTGCATCTAGAGTATTAAGTTCATGAAGAATAGAGTAACACATTAAGTAAGATGACATGATGTAGAGGGATAAACTCAAGCAATATGATGAAAACCCCATCTTTTACTCTTAATGGCAACAATACAATACGTGCCTCACTACCCCTACTTTGTCATTGGGTGAGGACACCGCAAGATTCAACCCAAAACTAAGCACTTCCCCGTTGCAAGAATTACCAATCTAGTTGGCCAAACCAAACCAACTACTCGAAGAGACTTGCAAAGATATGAAATCATGCATATAAGAATTTAGGAAAGACTCAAATAATATTCATGGATAATCTGAACATAAACCCACAATTCATCGGATCTCGACAAACACATCGCAAAAGAGTATTACATTGGATAGATCTCCATGAAGATCATGAAGAACATGGTATTGAGAAGCAAAGAGAGAGAAGAAGCCATCTAGATACTAGCTATGGACCCGTAGGTCTATGGTGAACTACTCACGCATCATCGGAGGGGCAATGGAGTTGATGTAGATGCCCTCCATGATCGAATCCCCCTCCGGCAGATTACCGAAAAAGGCTCCAAGATTGGATCTCTCAGGAACGGAGGCTTCTGGCGGTGGAAAAGTGTTTTCGTGGCTCGTTCTGATAATGATGGAATATTTGGGAATTTGTAGGCCGAAGATTAGGGTTAGAGGAGCTATCATGGGCCCACAAGCCTGCCCAGCGCGGCCTACCCCCCTGGCTGCGCCCGTAGGGCTTGTGGCCCCATGGTGGCTCCTTTGCCTTGGTTCTCAAGTCTCGTAGTTTCCTTTTGTTCTAGAAAAAAACATTCTGAAGGGTTTATTCCGTTTGGACTCCATTTAATATTCCTTATCTGTGAAAATAAAAAAATAAAAAATAAAATAAAAACTGGCACTAGGCTCTAGATTAATAGGTTAGTCCCAAAAATAATATAAAATAGCATATTAATGCATATAAAACATCCAAAACAGATAATATAATAGCATGGAACAATCAAAAATTATAGATACATTGGAGACGTATTAGCATCCCCAAGCTTAATTCCTGCTCGTCCTCGAGTAGGTAAATGATAAAAGCAGATTTTTTGATGTGGAATGCTACCTAACATATTTATCCATGTAATATTCTTTATTGTGGAATGAATATTCAGATCCGTAAGATTCAAAACAGTAGTATAATATTGACATAAAAACAGTAATACTTCGCACACACCAACAAGGTAGTCGTGTCCTTCCGAAATAACATGGCCTTAGAAAGTCATCCCTACAAAATTATATGGTCTGGCTATGTTCCATCTTCCCCACACAAAGTATCTAAATCATGCACAACTCCGATGAACAAGTCAAGAAATTGTTTCACACTTTTGGTGTTCTCAAACCTTTCCAACTCTCATGCAATACATGAGCGTGAGCCATGGATATAGCATTATAGGTGGAATAGAATATGGAGGAGGTGCAAGGGAAAAAGGAGAAGATAGTCTCACATCAACTAGGCGTATCAACGGGTTATGGAGATGCCCATCAATAGATATCAATGTGAGTAAGTACGGATTGCCATGCAACAAATGCACTTAGATCTATAAGTGTATGAAAGCTCAAAAAGAAAACTAAGTGGTCGTGCAAGATGAATATCCACTAGTTATATGAAAGTGACAAAATAGGAGACTCCCTATCATGAAGATCATGGTGCTACTTTGAAGCACAAGTGTGGAAAAAGGTAGTAGAAATTGTCTCTTCTCTCTTTATCTCATTTTTTATTTGGTGGGCTTCTTTGGCCTCTTTTATTTTTTTTGTTTGGGCTTCGCTCGCCTCTTTTATTTTTTTGCAAAGTCCGGATACTCATCCCAACTTGTCAGGGAGTCATGGCCTCCATCATCCTTTTCTCTCATGGGACAATGCTCTATTAATGAAAACTAATCACAATTTTATTTACTTATAACTCAAAGAAAAAGAAATTACAACTCGATTCCTATGACAAAATATGACTCTATATGCAATATGAAGTGATGATGCAAGTCATAGAAAAACTACATGGTGGAAGTTGCATGGCAATATATCTCGGAATGGCTATGGAAATGCCATAACAGGTAGGTATGGTGGCTGTTTTGAGGAATATATGGTGGCTGTTTTGAGGAAGGAAGGTTTGGTGTACCAGAGAAAGTTGCACGGTACTAGAGAGGCTAGCAAAGATGGAAGGGTGAGAGTGCGTATAATCCCGGACTAAACATTAGTCATAAAGAACTCACATAATTATTGCAAAAGTCTACCAGTTATCAAACAAAGCATTAGACGCATGCTCCTAGGGGAGAGGTTGGTAGGAGTTAACCATCACGCGCTCTCGACCCTCACACAAAGGTCGACAATCATTAAACAAATCATGCTCCGAATTCGTTACATAACGGTTCACCATACGTGCATGTTACGGGAATCACAAGCTTTAACACATGTATCTCTTCAGTTCACAACTACTCAATAGCATGACTCTCATATTACCATCCCTATTATCTCAAAACTATATGCAAGGAATCCAACTTCTCATAGTTTTTAACGCACTTAATATAAAGTATTTATTTTATCCCTCTTGGATGCCCATTATATTAGCACTAAATTCATAACCTAAACAAATTACCATGATGTTTTAATAAACTCTCAAAATAGTATAAGTGAGGAACGAGAGTTCAATAATTTCTATAAATTATAATACCACCATGCTCTATAAAGATATAAGTGAAGCACTAGAGCAACATTGCCTAGCTCAAAAGATATAAGTGAAGCACATAGAGTATTCTAACAAATTCACGATTCAGCGTGTCTCTCTCAAAATATGTGTGAAGCAAGGATGATTTTGGCAAACCAACAAGCAAATAATCATATCATACAAGACACTCCAAGCAAAACACATATCATGTGGTGAATAAAAATATAGCCTCAAGTAAACTTACCAATGGATTAAAGATGAAAGAGGGGATGTTTTCCAGGGCATCCCCAAGCATAGGCATTTTGGTATCCTTTAATATGACTTGGGTTGCCTTGGGCATCCCCAAGCTTAGGATCTTGGCGCTCTTTATTCCATAGTCCATCAAATCTTCACACAAAACTTGAAAACTTCACAACACAAAACTCAACAAAAAACTCATGAGATCCGTTAGTATAAGAAAAATAAATCACCACTTTTTGTACTGTTGTGAACTCATTATTTTTTTAATACCTACTGTATTATAACTTTTCCATGACTCATACCCCTCGATACGACCCATAGATACAACAAAATAAGCAAACAACACAACGAAAACTGAATTTATCAAAAACAGAACAGTCTGTAGCAATCTGTAAACTTAGAATATTTATCGAACTCTAAAAATTATGAAAAATTATTAAAATCAGGGAAATTTTTATGTAAATCTTGCGTCCAAATTTCAGATCAATTCGATGCTCTGAAAATTTTGGAAAATTCCTGGACTGTTTGCAAAGTTTCTTTTTTTCAGCAGGATCAAATCAACAACTACCATAGATCACCCCAAAGGTTTTACTTGGCTCAAACACTAATCAAAACACAAAAACACAATTACTACAGAAGTAATAATGTGCCAAACACACCAAAACATAAGCAAAAAGCAGAAAGCAAAATAAAATTGGGTTGCCTCCCAACAAGCACTATTGTTTAACGCCCCTAGCTAGGCAAAACGCAATAGATCCAGGTATTGACATCTTTTGTATTGGTAATTTTTGTGAGGACCTTCTCAAATCCAGGAGGTTCTTTCCTCTTTCCCCCACTTGTAGGGGTAGGATCAATCTTGGTGTCCAAAATGTCCAAACGATTATTTCAAAGGGTGATCAAAGTATTCAAGCGATTAAGGTTCCCGTTAATATGTTTGAGGGGTTCATGATGTTGTTTTAACTCGACCAAGTGCTTATGTAAGTGACCCAATTTGTTGAGAACTTGAACTCCCTCTTGAGATAAAGCAAACCCCCTTTTTGGCGGAGGAACCCCGAAAATCCCTTCTAAGACTTCATAGGCTACATTTGTATCAAGCTCAATAAAATTTCCTTTTGAAACGAAATCTAAAAGCTCCCTATGATGCAAAGCTAAACCAATTTAAAAATTTCTAAGCAAAACTTTTGCATCCCCTTTAATATTGGAAACACGATAAGATTCCATTAGCCTATACCAAGCATCCTTCAAATTTTCCCCTTGTTTTTGTTCGAAGTAAAGAACTTAAAAGTCTGGTGACAAGGGGGATGTGGTGATGTTTGACATAGTTAGGTAATCAAAAAGGCAAGCAAAAGAAGGGCAAACAAAAGGCAAATCTTTTTGGTATTTTTTGAAAATTGTTTTAGTAGTGGGGGAGAGGAAAACGAGAGGAAAATGGAAAATAATGTAAATGCAAGACATGAGTTAGTACTTGGTATCTTGACTTGCTATGTATCTCCCCGACAACGATGCCAGAAATCCTTCTTAATACTTCTCGAGCATGCGTTGGTTTCCCATGAAGAGGAACGGTTTGATGCAGCAAAGTAGATAAGTATTTCCCTCAATTTTTGAGAACCAAGGTATCAATCTCGTAGGAGATATAAGCGAATCACCAATAGATGTACCTGCACAAAGAATCAAACTCTTGCACCCAACGCTGTAAAGGGGTTGTCAACCCCTTCATGGTTACTTGCAAGGATGAGATCTAACAGAGATAAATATAATAGGATGCTTGAACAGAAAGTAAAACGAAAAGTAAAAATAAAGCAGCAAGTATTTTTGGTATTTTTGGTTTTAGATCTGAAAGTATAATATGGAAAATAGACCCGGGGGCCATAGGTTTCACTAGATGGCTTCTCTCATGATGGCAAGTATAACATCAGATAGATCTCCATGAAGATCATGAAGAACATGGTATTGAGAAGCAAAGAGAGAGAAGAAGCCATCTAGCTACTAGCTATGGACCCGTAGGTCTGTGGTGAACTACTCACACATCATCGGAGGGGCAATGGAGTTGATGTAGATGCCCTCCGTGATCGAATCCCCCTCTAGCAAAATATCGGAAATAGCTCCAAGATTGGATCTCTCGGGAATGGAGGCTTCTAGCGGCGGAAAAGTGTTTTCGTAGCTCGTTCTGATAATGATGGAATAATTGGGAATTTATAGGCCGAAGATTATGGTTAGGGGAGCTCTCATGGGCCACAAGCCTGCCCGGCGCGGCCTACCCCCCTAGCCGCGCCCTAGGGCTTGTGGCCCCACGGTGGCACCTCTGCCTTGGTTTTCAAGTCTCGTAGTTTCCTTTTGTTCCAGAAAAATCATTCTGAAGGTTTTATTCCGTTTGGACTCTATTTAATATACCTTATCTGCAAAACTCAAAAACAAGGAAAAAACAAAAACTGGCACTAGGCTCTGGATTAATAGGTTAGTCCCAAAAAATAAATATAAAATAACATATTAATGCATATAAAACATCCAAAACAGATAATATAATAGCATGGAACATTAAAAAATTATAGATACGTTTGAGACGTATCACACCGACAGAGTGCCTTTTATTTTGATTTTAGCAATGCAGCATGTCGATATGGGATAGTCCTTGTTTTATATATAGAGTGCTCTTCGCACTTCACTTATATCTTTTGAGTATGGCTTTATAGAAGTATTTGTGCGCTTCACTTATATCTTTTGAAGTTTGGATGGTCACTTCTCTACATTGGGAAGACCATTATTTGTAGAATGCTCTATTGATTCACTTATATTTATTAGAGCATGGTATTTTATAGAAATAATTAAAATCTCATGCTTAAATTATATCTATTTAGAGAGCTGACAGGAATCGGTCATTCATATGGTTAGTCATAAAATCCTACATAAAACTTGTAGACCACCAAAAATGATATGTTTGATTCCTTGCAATAGTTTTGTGACATTAAGATAGTAATATGTGGGTGCACTAGTGGATGATCATGCTTTAGTAGGAATATCAATGTTATGGTTTGTGATCTCCTGTTCATTAAAGTGTCGGGCATGACCGGGATGTTGGGGCACTTTTATTCCTTGTTGAAATCCTTGTGTTGTTTGAGTCGGGGGCACACGATGGTTAACTTATCCCAACCTCCTCCCTAGGGGCACACTGGTAGTACTTTGCTTCGAGAGAACTAATAAAAGTTTCATAATAAGTATATGCGTTCTTTACGACTAATGAGAGTCCATGGATTGGACGCACTCCCACCTTTCCTCAAGTTCTTAGCTTCTTCGGTACCACACATGTCCCTTTTCTCACCTCAAGAGTTGGCAGAAACTTCGTTGGTGCATCAAAACGCATGTACAAGTGTTCAAAAGTCTGAATCCTAAACTAGGTTGCCTTGGGCCTCCTTTTATAGCACAAGGGGCAACCACGGTGGCAAAACTGACATTATTTGATGATTAGATAGCTATCAGAGCTTATAATACCTAACTCTGGAATTAGAGCTAAAATACCATCATTGCTAGTCTAGGTGGCGAGTAGGGGCGCATCCCCGGCAAGCTTATACCATCGCTCTAGCTAACCATTGCACCTCAGCTCAACATGTCTAAGTACGGGTGTCAAGGAGGGGCAATTTGTCTTCCAACGTGTAGCCACATGCTTAGTGAGAGCCTCTTAGCCACCTTGGGGCTTGACGCCGCATCGACAAGTGACTGGCCTTGCGATGAGGTGGAGCAGTGATAGATTGGCTCGCGCCTGCCGGGGGAAGGCTTGGCGGGTCTTCAAGAGTGGGCGCACATCCTAGTCCCCGGCAAGCGTCGGGTGAGCACTTGTTATGCGGTAATCCCAGGTTTGGTTTGCCGCATTGGGCTTGTTGTAGGTTGTCTTGATCGTTATCGTGTTGGATCAATGCTTGAAGGTATTTTTGTTGTTGCCGCCGGTGCACAAGTGGGGGGCACTGGGTACCCCTATCCTAGTGCACTGACAGAGTGCCTTTTATTTTTATTTTAGCAATGCAGCATGCCAATATGGGATAGTCCTTGGTTTATTTTTAGGATGCTCTTTGCACTTCACTTTTATATTTTTAGTATGGCTTTATAGAAGTATTTGTGTGCTTCACTTACATATTTTGAAGTTTGGATGCTCGCTTCTCTACTTTGGGAAGACCATTATTCGTAGAATGCTCTATTGATTCACTTATATTTATTAGAGCATGGTATTTTATAGAACGGATTAAAATCTCAGGCTTAACATATATCTATTTAGAGAGCAATCAGGAATCGGTCATTCACATGGTTAGTCATAAAATCCTACATAAAACTTGTAGATCACCGAAAATGATATGTTTGATTCCTTGCAATAGTTTCTTGACATTAAGATAGTAATATGTGGGTGCACTAGTGGATGATCATGGTTTAGTAGGAATATCAATGTTAAGGTTGGTGATCTCTTGTTCATTAAAGTGTCGGTTATGGCATGACCGGTATGTTGGAGCACTTTTATTCCTCGTTGAAATCCTTCTGTTGTTTGAGTCGGGGGCACGGGATGGTAACTCATCCCAACCTCCTCCCTAGGGGCACACTGGTAGTACTTTGCTTCGAGAGAACTAATAAAAGTTTCATAATAAGTATATGAGTTCTTTATGACTAATGTGGGTCCATGGATTGGACGCACTCCCACCTTTCCTCAATTTGTTAGCCTCTTCGGCACCGTGCATGGACCTTTACTTACCTCAAGAGTTGGCGGAAACTTCGTCGGTGCATCCAAACGCATGTACAAGTGTTCAAAAATCTGAATCCTGAACTAGGTTGCCTTGGGCCTCCTTTTATAACACAAGGGGCAACCACGGTGGCAAAACTGACATTTTTTGATGGTTAGATAGCTAGTAAAGCTTATCATACCTAACTCTAGCATTAGAGAGAAAATACCATCATTGCTAGTATAGGTGGCATGGAGGGGCGCATCCCCGGCAAGCTTATACCATCGCTCTAGCTAACCATTGCACCTCAACTCGACATGTCTAAGTATGGGTGCCAAGGAGGGCCAATTTGTCTTCCAGCGTGTAGCCTTGTGCTTACCAAGAGCCTCTTAGCCACCTGGGGGCTCGACATCGCATCGACAAGTGACTGGCCTTGTGATGAGGTGGAGCGGTGACATATTGGCTTGCGCTTGCTGGGGGAAGTGAGGAAGTCCTAGATTAGGGGTCCTCATATAGCGGACATATTGTTTATGGGCCGGACTATATGGGCTACTTACTGAATACTGGAAGATTTGAAGGCCCAGTCTCCAGGATGGAAGCTTAGGGAAGCACGGCTTGCGCCCCACGTTTGATGTAGTAAATAGGCATGTTTATCTCTTCGGGGGGGTTTTAGGGTATAGGGGCAGGACAACTCTTCTAGGGTTTGCTCTTCGATCTGGAGGTAAATCAACTCTGTAACCCACCATATCATCAATACAATCAAGAAGGACGTAGGGTATTACCTCCATAGGAGGGCCCAAACCTGGGTAAATCTATGTCCCCTTCGTCTCCTGTTGCCTTCAATTCTAGTCTCACAGTTCGGGATCCCCTACTCGAGATCCGCTAGTTTTGACACCGACATTAGTGCTTTCATTGAGAGTTCCTCTGTGAGCAAGATGGAATCGACGTCTCGCCTTGTCATCAACGAGGAGGTCCGCAACATGGACACTTTTGTCCCCGGACAGATCTTCGCCTTCGGCAGCGTTGTGCTGCAGCTGATTCCGCTGGCCATCTAGGCCATGTTGAGAGCTTCGCCCCGGATCGAGAGGTCAGATTTGGAAACTTAGAGTTCTCTGTCGACTCTCGGGGCGACTTGTCGTTAATCGGGCTTGCAGCTCCGCCTATAGTCCCTAAGGACTCTGAGGCTTTAACCTCGAGCCCCTCTTCGGACATGCCAATGGGGTCAAACATAGCCGTAAACCGATCTCTTATCCCGGTCCGGCCACTAAACCAGATGACCAGACACGTGTTCTTACCGAACACTTCCCATGTCCGGACGACTTGGAGGTTAACTCCACATGTTCTGAACAACTGGATCCGGTCGGGCCCTCAGCGGTCGACGAAGCCCTGGATCGGATCTCGTCGATCAAGATCACCGATGATCTAGCCCCTATCTACGCTTGGTTCGACTATGGTGCGGGCCAGGACGAATTTTTTGACCCACCCTCCACCCACTTGATAGTCACTGTCGAGGATTTAACCGACATGCTGGCCTATGCCTTCGAGGAGGCAGAATACATGGATGAAGAGGACCGTGCTCCCACTCCCGTTAACACCAGGAGTTGGGCCGCCACTTCCACATACGACGTCTACATGGTAGATACTCCTACCACTAATGGAAACAACACGCCTCACAGCAATGGCGACAAATAGGTTGATGCGCCATCAAGGCGCCAGAAACTGCATAAGTGGTCCAAAGGAGAAAAGGGAAGAAAAGTGATTATTAGCAACAGGGACGGTAATACCCCCGCTGATCAAGGCAATCCCGATATCCCCAAGCACCCATTAGAGGGTCCGGAAGGGCCTAAGGACCAAAACAACCCCAATAACGTCAATGACTCCGAAGACGACAATTACCTTCCCCCTGTCGAGGAGGAAGATATATCGGAAGCCTATGACTTGTCCATCCCTGATAACCTCAAAGATCAGGAGGAAATCAGGCAATGGCTCATAGCAACGGCTCGCAGCCTAAATGATAAAGAATGGCAACTCAAAGCCGAACAGGACGACCTCAATGATCGATGGATGAAATTCCTCTCAGCCGAGGAAGTATACGACACCGGTCTGTCGAACGAGCCCAAAAGCTACCCTCAGAGAAGGCTGCTGCCGCAATTTGATGATGAACTCACTGATACTCCATCTCCAAACCGTACTCCATACGACAAGCCGGACCGCCCCCTCGTTGTTGGGCCAGGACGGCTAACGACATCGGTTATACACCGGCAGTGCCCCGAAGACACGTTAAGGAGCCATTAGAGCCCAATGATAGGTTCGACCCACGAGATGACCTGGAGCAGAGAGCAGGCCGTACAAGATCCATCTATGGATCCAGAAAGTACTTGCCCGATAGACGGGCGGGTACAAACCATGGTTCGACCAAAACAACAGAGTCCGGGAACGCAACTGGCCCCATACTGACGTCGAGTACAGGCGCGACATAGCACGGGTCAGAGGCGCCGCTCACTCATCGTGCTTCACAAATGAGGTAATGCAGCCTCAGTTCCTCGATGGGTTTAAACCCATGAATATAAAACAGTATGATGGGACCACTGACCCAACCATATGGATTGAGGACTTCCTGCTCCATATCCACACGGCACGAGGAGACGATCTCCATGCCATCAAATATCTCCCTCTTAAGATTAAGGGGCCAGCACAGCACTGGTTAAACAGCCTTCCCGAAAACTCCATTGGATGTTGGGAAGACCTAAAAGATGCATCCCGCTCTAACTTCTAGGGAACCTATGTCCGCCTGCTGGACTCTTCTGATCTCAGCAACATCGTCCAGAAGCCTGACGAGTCTGCACGACAATTCTGGAATCGGTTCTTGACTAAGAAGAACCAAATCGTCGACTGTCCAAATGCTAAGGCCATAGCCTCATTCTGACACAATATTCGGGACGAATGGATGGGCCGCCAGCTAGCCCAGGACAAATCTCAAACCATGCCTGCCCTCACCTCCCTCCTGACCCGCTTTTGTGCGGGCAAAGACAATTGGCTGGCAAGACCTAGCCACAACTCCGAAGATCCCGTAGCACCTAAAGCCCGGGATGGCAACTTAAAACCAAAGTGCAATAACAATAAGCGCCGGCACAATAATAGCGATGCCGATGACACGGCTGTAAACACCAGATTCGGCAACCCCCGTCCTGGGCAGCGGAAGAATCCTCCTAAAGGCAATCACAACGGACCCACTCAGCTGGAGAAGATCATGGAAAGGCCTTGCCAAATCCATGGGACTTCGGAGAAGCCCGCCAACCACACACACCGCAACTGCTGGGTGTTTAAACAGGCCGGCAAGATACCACCCAAGGACCAAGGAAAAAGCTCTCGCAGCAAGGACGAGGATGAGCCTCGGGGTCCAATTGTTGGCGGACAGAAGAAATTCCCTCCCGAAGTAAAAACGGTGAACATGATATACGCCACCCATATACCTTAGAAGGAAAGGAAGCGCGCCCTTCGGGAGGTCTATGTTGTGGAACCCGTAGCCTCGAAGTACAACCCATGGTCGGCATACCCGATCACTTTTGATCGGCATGATCACCAGACCAGTATCCATCATGGGGTATCGGCGGCCCTCGTCCTAGATACCATTATAGATGGGTATCACCTCACAAAAGTCCTAATGGACGGAGGAAGTAGCCTCAATCTAATTTACTCAAATACATTGAAAAATATGGGCATAGATCCGTCAAGGATCAAACCCAGCAGCACTACCTTCAAAGGAGTGATCCCAGGCACTGAGGCCCGATGTACGTGCTCCGTAACTCTAGAAGTTGTGTTCGGCTCACACGATAAGTTTCGCAGCGAAGACTTGATCTTCGGCAATGTGCCCTTCTGCAGCGGCTATCACGCACTGCTTGGTGTAACACCCCAAATATTTAATCATGTTTTATTAATTAAAATTTTGCCAGGGAATTAAATTTTTATTTTCCTGATCAACTATTGAGTTCAGAATCACTTCTTTCTTATGAATTGTGGATTTGTCCCTCCAAATAGAAACTTTTCAAAAATAACTGTTGGACTTGAATACCTCCCCAACAACAATTACTCTCATTTTGTATGATTAGTGGAAATATTTTTATAATTATTCTTCTAAGCTATATTCATTTCTAAATGGTTTCTCATAAATTTTGGAGCCTCATTTGCACTAAAACCATTTGATAACTTCATTTAAAAATTCCACAAAACTTTGAGAATGACATGTGATGTCCCTAGATCACTTTTATGCAAAAACCTCTCTTAGTCATTTGGAGATTTTAAGCTTTATCTCAAGTTTACAAACCTAGTCCAGTTTGTAGTATGCACTACAACCTATTTAAATATTCCTTTAAAAATTCCATAAAAATTTGGAGGTGTTAGTAGAAGTATATAATTCATTCTTATGTAGAGAAACAACCCTATGTTTTGGAAAATTTGAGCAAACCATCCTCATATTCGTTCTGGCCTAGTTTGGTACTTTCTACTTCAACCTTATTTTGTTTTGTTCAAGTGACCTTGGGATTTTTCCTGCTATTAGTACTTGCTACCAAACTCTTAAGTCCAAGAGATCAGAACCATTAATAGATTTTAAGAGCATGCAATATTGGCCTATACTTTCTGACCAGGTTTGGTTTTCTCAAAAACATGCACTAACAAGTTGCTGTTTTCCTCAAACTAACCATGCCATATTGTTTTGGATCTAAAGAGACCCCAACCTGGAGATTTTAACCACAATAAGAATTGCCTTGATGCCCAAGGCATTCTGTCGAGCACCTTGTGGGTCTAACTAGTATTGGCATGATTATAAGATTGCATTATGGACCTACTCGTATGGCCAAACCAACATGTCCCTTAGCTCCCTTATGCCCACTAGCATAGTCCTGTTAATTTTTATGGGCATACGTAGGTTTTTGCACACGCTGGCATTATGTCGAATGCCCAGCGTGCGTGGCCAGAACGCGCATTTTGCACGTGTGGTCTCCCGAGTCACCACGACCAGTTGTCGCCTCCCCCGCTCGTTCCAATCCTCTCCCCTATCCCCTAGTGCTGTCCCAACATGCTCTGCTCCTCTCAGAGTGGCAGTGATGGCGCTTTTGGCAGCACACCGACGCCCATGACCGGCTCTGCCATGGTCGACGCCGCCCGAGCCACTCCCGTTTGCCAGCTCGCCTCCTGGAGCAGCGTTGCTGTCATCCGCTAGCTCCATCTCTAGCTAGACATCGCCACGACGCCCCTGCAACAACAGGGAATGCCAGTCGCCGAGTTTATCCCAGCCACCGCAGGAACCGCCTTTCTCCGGCTATAAAAGGAGCCCCCGAGCGTGCCTATCGATCCCATCCACCCCTAAACTGCCTGAGGAAGCCCCCCACCTCTCAGTTTCTCCCGGGAGCTAGGAAATACCAAGCCCCCCTCCATGGCCGAAGCCTCTTTGGCCATTGGCGAAGCTCTTCTCAACTCGAAGCTCCCTAGACACTCCTCTTCCATGCATCCAATGTGGGCCTCTCTACTGAGCTCGTGGGTAGGCCGGACGTCGAGAACGACGCCTTCTAGCGCTAGCAATCGCCGTCGGCGACTCGCCCCTGTTGCTGTCCAGGCAAGCGGGAGGAAAGGGACAAACCCGACAGGTGGATCCCACCTGTCGGCGAGACAGCCTTTCCCTCGGCCGCGTAGGTACACGCACTACTGGGTTTATGCCTTCACTGTAGGTAAGCGTACTTTGGCCGATTCGTTTCAGTTTAAATATTTTATTAAAAACAAAACATTAACCAGATTTTGACTGGCTCTAAATTTTAAAATAAAAACACAATGGAATTTATTCTTTTTCCCACCTCTCCCAAATTCCATCTAGTTTATTTTCACATTTATTTCAGAATTTTCCAAAACAACTTTTTTGCTGTTTTTGAATTGTGTGTTAATTAGAATATTTTCAAATAGGTATTTGGAGTAAAGAGAAAGTTTTGGAGTGCATCTCAAATTCATGCGCATTGAAGGCAAGCATTCTGAACCCTGGTATAATATTTGTTGTGTGTTGCTTGATGTGACTATAACATCGAGTTGACCTGAAGTAGGCTTTAAATCATGTGATGGTGTGATCATGTTTACAAATGCACGATGAAAATTACTTGCTGTGGAATTGATATGCTGGTGAAAGTATTCACCCTCGTATACCTTTCATGCCTACCGGAAGGAAACGGGAGAAGTCTCTATCTCGAGTAGACACGACCTTCGTGCTGACATCTCGTTGAAGTGAGAATGGTCAATAAGGCATGAAAGGATATGATGAGTGGTGATTCTGCCTAATACCACGAAATATATTTGTTGTGCTAACCTTGCAGAGAATACATAACCTGATGAGTCGACCATAGATCAAGTCTTGTGCCAGTAACCCCCATACTTGTTTCGTACTACCACTTGTCCCTACAACAGGTAGGGTCGGTTCAGTAAGTTGTCAGCCTCTTTCTTAGCACACACAGTATAGAGAGGCCATAGTGGAAGATATCGGCTGCATCCGGTAGGCATGCCACCTGGTTCGGGGGCATGGGTGTTTCCAGTTGGGGCCGAGGGGGTAGCTCCCCTAGTTTGCACGTGTTATACATTTTGTGATCCCATGCTAATCGAGGTTGTGGCCTCCCCACTTAGAGTTCTGCTTAACGAGTGCTGTGGGTGATTCCCAGCATCGGTAAGTTAAGCTGGTGTGTGTAGGTCAGGTGTGTTTTCAATTCAAATACCGTAAGCAGAATTAGTCTCGGTGGACTAAAGGAATCCATTACTCATGGGTAAATAGTACACCCTCTACAGAGTTAATATCTATTCGAATAGCCGTGTCTGCGGTTAAGGACTACAGTTTGGGATGGGTCAAGTGTCGGTCTTAGTGTCGGTCTCCGGAGGAAAACTTCTAAAACAGAATATGGATCATGACGAGTGACAAATGATAATTGTGCTTATTATTATTGTGGACTAACCATTTATATTATTGGATATCCCTGGGAAGGTTCTACCTGTTGGATATTCATTGTGATTATTCTTATATAAGCCCTTTATGCGGCATCACACAGACGCCCGACTGTGGCATACATACTGATTACTTTATCATATAAGCCCTTTCTATCGTGTTGCACAAACGCCCGACTGTGGCATGCATTGTGATTACTTTATGATATAAGCCCTTTCTATGGTGTCGCTCAGACACCCGACTGGTGTCGCTCACACACCCGACTGTGGCCCGTTTGCTATTTATTTCGTTTATAATCCCTTTATGTGGTGTCGCCCAGACGCCCGACTATGGCATGCTTATTACTTATTTGTCCTTACAAGCCCTTTATGTGGCGTCGCTCAGACGCCCGACTCAGGCATGCTTTATATTATTATCTCTACGAGGCGTCGCTTCAGATACCCGATCGGTATATGTTATATTTATTCTCTGATTGCTTGTTCATGTTTAGTATGAATGACCTGCTTGCGTGCATCATGATATTTTATTTTATGACTGGTTGAGTGATTGTGGATTAAATTCAGTGCATGAATACCACTACTATGTTATACCTGTCTTTTTTCATAATGTTTGCGAGTACATTCAATGTACTTACTGGCTTGTCCCTGGCTATTGTCTTGGCCAGATTATGCATGTGGAGAGGAGCATTGTGATGACAACCCCGGGACCTAGGCATCGAATATCGCAGCCACGCGAAGATAGGAGTTAACCAGGTCAGCTGTTCCTGTGGGAAATGGAGTCCCATAGACGCTGATGACCCCGAACCGCTTCCGCCACCAACCACTAGAATCCTTTTGTTGTACTCATAGACCATGATGGTCTTGTACTGTATATTTCTGTATTTTGCTTGGAATTTCTATATCAAGTTAGTGTCTCGTCAGCTAACAGTAATCCTGGGGCTGATGAGCATAGGGACCATTTACTGGGAAATTAATATCCTGGAAAACCGGTCCTGATAACCTTGGTATCAGAGCCAGGCTGACCATTGGCTAATCCTATCTTAGCCAGGTCGATAAACCTAGGTAAACCACCCACCAAGATTTTAACCTAACTGCAGCCAAGCCTATCCTATCCGATAGCCCACACAGTGACCCCAACCCCTTTCGGCAGTCGGTGCCTGACCTATCAGCCTAGCCCATCGATCACGCGTCGTGACCAAAACGTAAACTGTCCCTTTCGCAAGCGTGCAAAGGAAGACTCCGTTTTCTTCTATAAAGGAAAACGTTTACCCCAAACCCATCACACCACAGCCAACCAGCCAAAACCAAGCCAAGATGCCTGGCGCCATTGTTCACCATGAGACCACCGCAAGCAACCTTGGAGGTTTCATGACCGTCCTAGCTAACCTCACCCGTTGTACCTTTGCATTAGAAGAGCCCCCAGAGTATGTTGTGTACCAGGAGCGCACGAGTGATGAGATTCATCACTTACAGGCCAAGGTGCACATCTACGGTAGTGGCATCTCGCTAGAACGCCCCTACAGGTTCACCGGAAGTTCAACTTCCTTTGAGCCACAAGCCATCCAGTTAGCAGCTCGAGAAGCTATAGTCAACTCCGGCACTTGTCGCCAAGAGTTAATTGCCACTCGTTCTATTATTACCCCAGCCGAGACGGGTATAGTAGGCCACCCCAGATTGCTAACGGAGACCACGAGATGGACCCTGCACTGCTGCATCTTGCGCACTACTTCAGCGCCCTAGAGGCACTATTCGATCAGGTCACTCTTGATCTGATCGCAGATCGTGGAGAACTTGCTTGCCGAGTCCTAGCAAGAAGAGAAGTGGTGCCCAATGCTGACAACCCCGTCGTGTTGTTCGGACAACCAATCAAGTCGTTGAGGCCTGCCCCTGCAACTGACCGGAATGTGTTTGTATCCCCGGAGGAGCTTTGTCGCATTTTAGGGACTCGCTCTAACGGGATTGTGGCCACCAACCCCCGGGATGGTTATCGTCGCTATCCTGACCTTGCAAACCGTCACCCTGATCTAGCAAACCCCGACGGTGAAGCCCAAGGTGAAGCCTCGGAGTCCACAAGGCATGCTCGACTAGATGTTAACGAGGTAGACTAAGCCACTCGAGTAGTATCGAGTCTTTGTATTCCCGTACCAAGTAAGAGTGTGACCTTGTATCGCTATGAATATAGTGCATGTTGCTTGTATGCCATTAATTTTAATAGTAGTAAGATTATCCATGCATAAATAAAATTTTGGCATTTGCTTGCATATTAAATGTTTGGGTGTAGCTATCAAAAACCACCCCAGTCGTCAACCAACAGTGATACGTCACTTTTGTGACATGTGTATATCTGTGGCATTTACCCCATAGAGCAGGACCGACAACAAAGCTTGCCCCCACACCGCAATAAGTAACCCAGCCCTGGTGCTATATAAGAGGCCACTCCGTTACCTTACCAAGCATCCCTCACTTTGTGCACAACCCTCAGAACCATTCTTGCCATGCCGAGCCATAGTATTCATCGGAGAACCCCAGATGTGACCCCAGGTAGTTTTGCTAAGATATTGTGGGACTTTACCCGCAGTACCATGGGTTCTCCCCATCCACCCCAGTACGAGATGTTCAAATCGAGGATCACCTCATTTGCCTCAAAATATTGGGCAGTAGTACACATCCCACCTGTGGACCCAAACCAAGACCCAACAGAAGTCTCCCTCGTGGGGAAATCTATGTTGACTCCGCAAATGGCCATAGAAGTTGTTGCGTATGAAGAGATTACCCGCCTTCGATTTACAATGCCCTATGCTAGTGAAAGGGGGTATTATTACTTCCCGAGCCGTGCAGCACCCGGAGAAGAAGCATCTTTTCCTGGGGGACGAATAGAGAGAGACCCAGTACTAGCCAACCTTATCTAGTACGTCATCGCCCAAGAGCATTTGACTCAGCAAGAAATGGATTACCTCCAGAATCTCGAAGTTTTGAATCCTCGGATCGCCATTGGTAGACCTCTGAGGCCAGACCAGGAGAGGCGTGTTCTTCAACTAGTCCATCTGCTCCCCCCTGAAGAGGAAGAATATGCTCCAGTGCCGGAGACATTTCCTCGGGACCCTACATATTTTGCTTCTGCGCCATAGACAACCCATGATGTGTTTGTTAGCTTTCAATTAATTCTTGACTGCAATATGTGTGTTATGTCGTAAGATTGGGCTATGAATAAATTGTTTGATTCCAATTGTATGTGTGTGATTTTTGTTACTGTGATTTTTAGTCAACTGTTTTTCACTCTCCGTAAATCTCGAGGACGAGATTTTTCTTAAGGGGGGTAGTGTTGTAACACCCCAAATATTTAATCATGTTTTATTAATTAAAATTTTGCCAGGGAATTAAAATTTTATTTTCTTGATCAACTATTGAGTTCAGAATCACTTCTTTCATCTGAATTGTGGATTTCTCCCTCCAAATAGAAACTTTTCAAAAATAACTGTTATACTTGACACTACTAGGAAAAGGGCTATAGCTAATATAGCTATATAGCAGTGGCGCACCAGATACTGGTGCGCTGTTAATGGCCATATTACTAATGGCGCACCCAGTGTGTGGTGCGCCATTACTAGTTGTGTCCTGGCCCCACACCCCTCCCCAGACTTAGCAGTGGCGCACCAGGTGGAAGTGCGCCATTACTAGTTTTAACTATTAATGGCGCACCACACCCATGGTGCGCCACTACTAACAATATTTTTTTCAATTTTTTTTTCAAAACTAGTAATGGCGCACCATGCACCAGGTGCGCCATTAGTAACCCTGGTTACCAATGGCGCATTCTTAGGAGGTGCGCCATTGGTAACATGAGAGCAGCTAGATATTTAATTTTTTACAGCCACCTACCACACTCGCTTTCCCCACTTCATTCTCTCCACCTCTAGCTACCAAGCTTGGTCTCGGCTGCCTCCTCCTCCTCACCTTATTTGCACCATAGATTCACCCAAATTAAGTGGTTAAATTTCCTTTTTTTGATAGGTAAGTAAGGGGAAAGCTTTCTTTATGTTCTAGATCTACTTTTTTCTCCCTCCAACGTACACACTTTTTATGGCCTAGATCTACGTATGTTTGTGGTGCGCCATTGTTTGTGGTGATGACCCTTCCCTAAATGTTGCCAATGTTTTGCCGGAATGTTGATTCATCTCCGTTTTGGCGAGAATTTGGCACTATGCATTCTTTTTGGTCCTATTTTTAGGCAAAGTCATTCCAAATTTTTTTTGTTCTAAAATAACCTTTTGCTCTACCCCGCAGGCGACCATGGTCCGCACGATGACCGAAGGTATCGTGAATAGGTTTTTGAGCTCTGCGAAGGCCGAGATGCTTCAAAAGAACGAGACGGAGATAAGATGTCCATATCGAAGATGCAAGATGAAGAGCCTTATGGACCCAGATTCCATACAGGTGCGGGACCACCTGCTCGTGCGTGGTTTCATGGATGGCTATCGGTGGCAAGGTGATGAAGATGATTATGAAGTCGTCCATGGGGGCCGGGCAAGAAATAAGGAAGGGCAGCAAGACAATGGCGGCAAGGGCGGGCGAGAAGACGAAGAATCTCCAGGACATGATCATGAAGTAGATGCAGGACACGGTCATCATGTAGAAGATGCCGGACATGATGATGTGGAAGATCAAGATGAAGGGCATGATCATGAAGATGAAGATGCCGGAGCAGATGACGATGGACCATCGATGGGCTGGGTGTAGGACCCTCATATTCAAGAGCTGCTTCTCAAGCAGACGGGTAACACAAGAGCTGCTGCCCGAGAGAAAGCTAAGCTGGATCAACTGGAGATAGACACGGTTACTCCATTGTATGAAGGATGCAGGCCCGAGGATACCCGCCTGAAAGTAACGCTCATGGCTCTGGAGATGAAGGTAAAACACAAAATGACCGATGCATGCTTCGATGAGAACATGTCATTCTGGCACGAACGTCTTCCCAAGGGGAACAAGTGCCCGACCAGTTTGGAGGAGGCAAAGAAAATCGTGTGTCCTCTGGATTTACCGCACGTGAAATACCATGTGTGCATGAATGATTGCATCATTTATCGGGACGAGCACGCGGAGTCTACAATATGTCTGGTGTGCGGCGTCACTCGATACAAGAAGAGGAAGAAAGCTCCTCGAAAAGTAGGGTGGTACTTTCCGATCACTCCTCGTCTGCAACGGTATTTCGCGGACCCTAAGCTAGCAAAGCTCCTGCGTTGGCACGCGGATAGGGAGGAGAAGAAGCGAGAAGATGACGGAAATGATCCGGAGATAAATAAAAAAGACAAGTTGCTGAGTCACCATAAGGATGCGAGCTAGTGGCAAGCGTTGAACTTCGAACATCCAGAATTTGGGGCGATCCAAGGAACATCATGCTGGGCGCGAGCACGGATGGAGTCAATCCGTTTGGCAGCCAGAGAAGCACACATAGCACCTGGCATGTGTTTGTGTGGATGTACAACCTTCCCCCTAGATGTGCATGAAGAGGAAGTACATTCACATGAGTATGTTAATTGAAGTGCCGAAACAACCAGGGAACGATATCAATCTGTATCTGGGGCTGCTAAAAGAGGAGCTAGACATGTTGTGGAAAATGCCAGCCAATACGTGGGACGCCGTAGCGAAACAATATTTCCCTATGAGAGCCGCACTGCTCACGATGGTGCACGACTTTCTCGGTTACAGATATGTCGCGGGGCAGGTGGTCCACGGATTTAGTGCATGCATCAGGTGCATGGATGACACAACGTATCGCCAGCTAGATAGAGATCCTAGGTCTTTGAAAACCGTGTTCGTGGGACATCGAAGGTGGCTTTGCGATGATGACGCATGGAGAAAACGCAAGGATCTGTTCGATGGTGAAACCGAACCCCGAAGACCCCCACGTACGAGGAGCGGCGAGGAAATAGACGAGCTGTTGAAAAATTGGCAAGAGTGCCCACCGCCGGGAAAGAAGCGAAAGGCGCCAGAGCCGCTGCTGAAGGTATGGAAAACGAGGTCTGTTTTCTGGGACTTGCCGTATTGGAAGATCCTCCGTGTGCCTCACAACCTTGATGTCATGCATATCATGAAGAACGTGTGCAAGAGTCTGCTTGGTACCATGCTCAACATGCCAGAGAGGACCAAAGATGGGCCAAAAGAAAGGGCAGACTTGCAATCAATGGGCATCAGGGAGGAGCTTCACGCAAAACGCCCTAATGATGATGATGATGATGATGATGATGAGGCGAAGGACACGGAAAGTCGTCCCAACAAAGGCAAAAAGGCCAAGAAGATCGAATATGAATGCCCTCCCGCGTGCTTCACTCTAAGTCAGAAGGAGATCGAGCAGTTTTTCACCTGCCTCATAGGAGTAAAACTTCCTTACGGTTACGCGGGGAAGATAAGCAGATACCTAGACTCACGAAGCAGAAGTTCAGCGGGATGAAGTCTCACGACTGTCACGTGCTAATGACGGAGATACTTCCAGTTGCAATCTGTGGTATCATGGACGCGCACGTCCGTGAAATGCTATTTGGCCTATGCAACTTTTTTGACGTCATCCCTCGAAAGTCGGTTGGCATGAAGCAACTCAGAAGGCTACAGGAAGAGATCGTGGTGATACTAAGCGATCTTGAGATGTACTTCCTGCCCGCATTCTTCGACGTTATGGTGCATCTGCTGGTCCATATCGTGGAGGATATCATCCAACTCAGGCCGACGTTCCTGCACAGCATGATGCCATTCGAAAGGATGAATGGTGTCATCAAAGGATACGTTCGCAACAGGGCCCGTCCAGATGGAAGCATAGCCAAGGGCTTTCTGACTGAAGAGTGCATCTCCTTCTGCACGAATTATCTAGGCATCGAGAACCCCGTTGGTTTGCCCGTCAACACGCACCTCGGCAAGCTTGCTAGATGGGGTCACTGCGAGGGTCGCCGCGAAATGCATGTCGACTTCAAGGGTCGACTCGCCGACTTTGAAAGAGCAAACCTAGTCGCGCTACAACACATAGACATGGTCGATCCTTGGGTGGTAGAGCACAAAACCTTTATTAAGAAGATGTACAATGACCGAGGCCAACAGAGGACGGACGGAGATATAATCAAAGAGCACAACTCATGTTTCACATGTTGGTTCAAGGACAAGCTTCTGTCGTACCCTTTACATGAGGATTCTTCCGCAGAAGAAAAACTCATATTCGCCTTGTCACAGGGCGTCGAGCATAACCTGATGACCTATGAGGCGTACGATATCAACGGCTACACATTCTACACCGAGGAAAAGGACATGAAGAGCGATTATCAAAACTCCGGGGTAACGATGGAATCCTACACCGGTAACGACAAGGACAGATACTACGGAAGGATTGAGGAGATCTGGGAGCTGAGCTACGCTGGAGAGTAGGTCCCGATGTTCCGTGTTAGATGGGCCAAGATCGTCCTAAAAGAAGACCGGTATTTCACCACCATGGTTATACCCGAAGCCAAATCCAAGACCGCGGGCGCAAACGTCATCGCGAAAAATGAGCCATGGGTACTGGCTTGCCAAGTGGACCAATGCTTCTTCATTACCGACCCGTCAAAGCCCAGTCGTGTTGTCGTGAGGAGAGGCAAAAGGAACATCCTCGGTATGGATGGAGTCGCCAATGAGCAGGACTTCGACAAGTACGGCGACCCAAAGACGGAAGATGACGACGACGATGAAGTACCATACACCACAAGAAGAAGCAGGACCACCCTACCTAAAGGACGTCCGTTCAAGAGAAGAACTCAAGGGGTTCCGGGGCTAAATTATTCAACCGCAAGAAAGAAGGGCAAGAAGATTGTGAAAATATAGCTAAGATTGAATCACAACGTGTGGGCCACGTGTGTGTGTCAGTGGCAAGCTCAATATTTGATGAATGTTATTTCATGTCACTTGATTTCAACCATGTCATATAATTCTAAATCTTTGCACAATGGTTTTATCACCATCTATGGAGGATGGCAGGAGGTAAGGAGTTGGACGGAATCTAGAGATAGGTACACAACTTTATGTAACTTTGTATCATAGTGAACCAACTACACAACAACCACCAACATACACACTTTGTATCATACCATGTCATATATTCTAAATTATTACATGCAACTAAAAATCCAAAAAAAAGTTAGTAATGGCGCACCAGGAGAAGGTGCGACATTGCTATCAGGGTCTTTATGGCGCACCCCAAAAGGTGCACCATTGGTATACCAATAAAAAAAGTTAGTAATGGCGCACCAGGAGAAGGTGCGCCATTGCTATCACGGTTTTTATGACGCACCCCTAAAAGGTGCGCCATTGCTAACCCTCCCCCACTATGGCCTTCCCTCCCTCCCCCCTCCCGCCTCCCGCCTTCCCCTTCTTTCACAACCGGCGCCCTCCCACCCCCGCTCCGCCGTCGCCTCCCACCCCCGCCCTCGTCGCCATCGACACTGGGAGCTCCCCTGCTCGTCCCCGACCTCGGCCGCCCGGCTCCCGATCCCGACCGCCACAATCTCTTGTGCCCGGTCCCTACAGCCGTCGCCCCCGCCGTCTTTGCCCCGTCCGCCCTACAAGATTTGATCAAGGTACAATTTTCGATGTTTTTATGCGTCCAAGGATCTCTATCGTTGCCCGAATGCTAATATTTCAGGCTATTCACAAACTGAGATGCCAGTGCCTCAGTTTGTCGAGGAAGCTAGTTTCCCTAATAATGCCAGTGCCTCACCCTATCATTGCCCCATTCGTTCATGGTTTGGACGTGCGTGATTTCAGTACCCAGGCGTTTGTGCTTCTCCACCATGGGATGGGAAGGGATGGGAGTGCCACGTCCGGGAAAGGAATATCCTTATTCAAACAGTTGCTCGGCTTCAGGTTAATAATGGTAGCTCTAGTCTGAATGTTGCTCTGCTTCAGTTTTAATATTGTCATGTTGTTGTTGTTTCAGTTTCGACAGTTTGCTTCAGATTATGCTGTTCAGCTTCTGCATCTGCATGTTTGGCCATGCCACGACGCTTGTGCTTTCATGCCATTGTTGTCTTAGTTAGTCAGTTTCGACAATTTGCTTCAGGTTATGTTGTTCTGCTTCCGCACGTTTGGCCGTGCCTTGACGCTTCTGCTTCAGCTTATGCGAGTTTTTCTTTGCTTGCTTACATTTAAGTACCTCACAAGGTTCTTCTTTTCAAACTTAGGGCTACTATCAATTACTTGATGAGTGTATGCCACCGGCCACGGGCACGTAGTTTTGCAAATTGTTGTAGATGGGAATGGAGTTTTCCTGCCCATATGTTTCCTTTACCAGTTCCATTTAGTGAGAGCAGTGAGGTATCAGTTCAGTTGTACTTTGTTGGTAGTCATCTCAGTTCTACTTTTTAGTGAGATATGAATTCATAACTAATTCACAATAGTTGCAACTAATAACACTCAAAGGTTGCGAACCAAGTAAAAGTAATTTCCTAGGTTATTCACAAACAAGCATATGCTTACAACAGTATGATGCAGCAGATGTACATACAAAACTAGCCACTTTATTTGCTGATCCATTACCATCAACTTACTGTTTACTCATTTCAATGGGTGTTGGACTAGCTAGCTGTTGTACATGGAACTCTTGGCTGCACTTTCTACAACCAACATCCCTCCTGATCTACTAGCTACACAATGACATTCTTTCACTTGCAGAAAACATAGTTTTTATTCTTCTTGCATGGCTGGCTTGACAAATTATAGAAAAAAATTGTCTTTTAGTACTGGAATTGTATTAGCAAATGGATGCATATAATCATCAGGAGCAGCACTTAGAAACGTTGTCAACAAGTATACAAGTATATCTACCATAGCTATGCTAATAAGTTACTACTCCTTGAGGGAGAACTTTAGTTTGTATTAGCAAATGTTCATTCTAGATGAGAATTGGATGTAGTGGTAGTTGGTAGGAGTTCAAAATTCAATGAATTACGTGAAAGATATTGTAAGACCAATAACTTCAGAGTACTACTATGTTCATTTGTTAATCACATTCTTCTGGGATTTACTATGGTCATTAATATTGTCAGACATGTCAAGATATTTAAGGCATACATATGTTTGAGGACTTACGAAATTGTTTTTTATGTGATTGGGATTGGAAAAGATAGTTAGTGATCTCATATATACATTGAGGTCTTATGGTCCATTTTTGGACAGGCAACACGGGTACTTAGTTATTGGTCTCCCTGATCCTCTTCCAAGCCACTATTCATATACAGCATCCGTGTCTGGAGATGGCTAGCCCTTGTTTTTGACTCCAGGACAAATAGTTACCCCTTTCTCCTAAAATGTTGATTAATTTTCGTTTTGGTTGAGAATGGGGCACTCCTAGGTCAAGAAAATTAGCAAAGGTCATGCCCAATTTTCTTGACCTAGAAGGTGCCCGATTCTCAACCGAAACAAAAATTAATCAACATTTAGAGACAATGTTTTATTCTCAATTTTCCTCTAAATCTGAGAAGAATAGATACTACCCTGATCTCATCTAGTAACTCTAGTAGCCTTTTTTCCTATTTAGAGCGAACATGGCCAACAACGATGAGGCCGGCGGTTCGGCAAACCATTCTGGGAGCTCTCCCAAGAGATGGAGGAAGAACCTCACCGCTATGAGGACGCTGCGGAAGACACCGATCCCGACTACACAACCCCTAGTGGCGTCGGGGATGACACCACTGATGGTGCCGCTGGGGATGCCACCACTGATGATGGCAGCGAACGCACAGATGGTAGCCAACCGAAGAGGCAACGGAAGGACCGGCGCCCGAACATGCTTGGCACCGTCAAGGAGGAATTTACTAAAGTGTCCTCCAGTGGGCATCCAACGGCGCCCAAAGAATTAGTCCGTGGGTACGCGGGACAACTCGGGTGCATTCTCCGGAGCACCATCTCGATCAACACCGAGAACCTAAGGCATCCTGACCGAGGGAATTTGCGCAACCTCCTCTTCACGAAGCTGCACAAACGATACAAGTTCCCCGGTGACTTCGCAAACACATGCCTCCCAGGGAATAAAGTGAACAGTGCCGCCCTCATGAAGATGAGCACGGCCCTGGCTACTTGGAGAGCCGCGGTGAAGAGAAGGATTCTAAGTGGTCATAGTTATGAGAAGATCAAGGCGACAAATCCTTCGATCAGCGAAGTGGACTACCTGGAGTTCAAGATCAAGTACGAGAGAAACGCATCCGCGGAATCAAGTCAGGGGGGAAAGATATGTGGGACTTGAACTTAGGGGTCCACAAACTCGGTCCCAGTGGTTACAGAGTGGCGGAATCTAAATGGGACAAGGAGGACGCGGAGCGTGCCGTGCAAGGCCTACCGCCCCTCTTTGATAAATACCATGAAAAGCAGACCAGGAACTATGTCAGGGCCCGGTACAAGGTGGACCCGGTAACAGGGGAGCTTACCACGGATCCGAAGGTGAAGGAGCTTGAGCGTGTTCTGGTAAGGAATACACCCCCGTGTAATTACCTCCATATGGTTGCATTCTAATTAATGAAGCCAAATTTCTAAATGGTTCACGTTCCTTCCGCAGGAAATTGAAAGCAGTAGCGCGGGGTCTTAGAGCTCCCCGCCTGCTGCCCCTTGGGACACCCCTTTAAATAGGGCGTTGAACGTTCTGAAACAAAAGGATAAGTTTAGTAAGCCGTCGTCAGATGGTCGTGTGGCCGACGAAGGCTTGTCCACGAAATGGTCGGAATACTATAAGGCTGGGCAAAAGGAGAGAAAGACCAGCTCGGAAAGCTAGGAGCGCGAGGTTAAAGAACTCAAGGCACAAGTGGCACGGATTCCGGAGATAGTCCAAGAGCAAGTGCAAGACCAACTGGGAGCGACGATCACCGCCATTATGCCTTCCTTGCTTGAGGGGCTACGGGGGTGGATTGTGGGCGGCCAACAGGGGCCGCCCCCGATTCCCAGCTTCACGGGCAGCAACTCGCACAACGCGTCAGCAATGGTGTCTCCGGTGGAGGCGGCATTGGTGTCTCTGGCAGAGGTGGCATTGGTGTCTCCGGCGGAGGCGGCATTAGTGTCTCCGGCGTCGGTGCCGGTATTGGACCTTAATGCACCCGGGTGTGGCAAGAATACGCCGGCCGGCACCTCGGCAGCAAGCGGCCCCTCCGTCACTTGCACGCCCGCCATTGGCGGTGCCTTGACATTAGCTGATCTCGACGCCATCACGGTAACTAAGCCTCGGCCGATGACTACTTCATCTCCATGCCTTTGACTGGGCATCCCTGACGCCCTACATGTTTTCGCAGGGTGCCGCCAACATTCCATGCACTCTCCTGCACTTCGTGGACGGCGAGTTGATCGATGTCGCCAAGGCCAAAATCGTTGAACCGGGTAACCGTGTGTTCCACGGTAATCCAATGCCACCCACCGTGTATAGGCTTCAACTGGTTCAGGTGCTGCGAGGCTGCGACGACTTGTTACCTCCGTATCGACCCCCTAGGGCCGACGAAGATGATGTGATGACCCTCAGCGCCTGCTTAAACTGGTCCATGCTTTAGTCGAAGAACCAGATTCGTTTGGGGGCAGGGGACACCACCCCACAGACAACACCGCCAGTCGTGCCGGCGCCAAGCCATGGCAAGACCGCCGCAACGCTACCGCCATCAGCTGATCCGGACATGCATATGGCACAGGATCCGGATGATGACGACGGTACATTTTCCAACGTTGATAAGTACATCAACAAAGATGGGTACGGTGATGAATTCTTGGGGCCTCCTTCTCTAGAACCCAACCCTGCAAAAGATGATCGAGATCTAGCTGGTACCACGGAGAAACCCAATTGCAACAGGCGTCGTCTGTTCAGTTCTCAGGAGACGCCTCCAGCTGCCGCCTTCACCGAGACTCAAACAGCCGAGGTGCAAAATATTATCAGCCCCAACACACTCAAGAAGGTGGTCTCTGAGCAGAAGTCAATCCCATTACAGCAGAAGAAGAAGAAGGCACGAAAAAGAAAAAATAACAAGGGTGCGAGCCAGCCGGCACCGAGTACGATACGTGCTCAGGACGGGCCACCAATACCTAAGGATATCTCAAGGAGGATGCATGTGGCGGGTAGGCCGATGCTACCGACTAATCTGCTCAATGCTGCAACCGGTGCTATGCGGAGTTTGCATGACGGTGTTCTTACTATGGAGAAGCAGCGTCTCACCGAGAATGATGTGGCATACCCGGTTTTCGTGGCCAAGGTGCCAGAGGGCAAGGGCTTTGTCGACAGCACCATCAGGTGTATGATCGTCCTGCTGTTTGATGACATCTTCGCTATGTTTAACCTTTATCTGCTGCACTACACCTTCGTTCGGCTATTTTCGCTCAGTATGGAGATGCGGATCATTAGAGACAAGACCCCAGACATCGTGATAGTTGACCCCTTCTACATGCGTGCCAAGATCTTGGGCAGCGCTGGGGACCGGCAAGTCGCGAGTTCATACGTCGAAGGCGTCATTCTAGCGAACCCAGATAAGGATAACTTCCTCGTGCCTTACTTTCCCGAGTAAGTCATCCCCTCACCGCCTCGTAACATATGATTTCTTAGATTTCGATTGTTCTTTTTTTTCTAACATTCCGTGTTTTGTGCAGTGACACACATTGCACACTCATCCTCTTAAGCCCGAAATATTCCATGGCCACGTATTTCGACTCGGATCGTCAGTTGAAGAAAGACTACACAAATATCAAGAAAGTTCTTGATGATGCTCTCCCCGGCTATGCCAAATCTGGAGGCACCTTATGGAGGCCAATTTATAGGTACGGCAAGCACGTGTTCACCCACGTAACGACGTTCCCCTGCGTCGAGCAGCCGCCTGGCAGTCAGAAGAATGCCTACTATGCCCTCCATCACATGCGGGTGATCGTACGGGACCTTCATCACCTTATGCTACCAAGTAATCTCAAAGATTGGGTTGCACGCTTATCGGAAATCCAGGACGCAGACATCAGACAAGAATTCTTTCGCATCCAGTCGGATATTGTGGAAATCATCTATCAAGATGTCCTTCGTACCTCGGGGCAGTTCTACCTCAAATATCAACCGTCCAACAGTGAAATAGAAACAACGCTACAAATGCAGGCTGACAACGACCGCACATTCATGACCATCACGAAAGACGGCGGCTTCATCCATGCTCCAGTCCCTGAGCTGAGTCGAAAGTATTGATGCTATGTACTTCTAGAAGAAGAGTTTAGCTCATGTTGTAATTACACTTTAATGAACTTGTATGTCTCTTTAGTTTTGACAATCGTTCAACTTATATGTAATCGATGCTATTTATTAGTAGGACCATGAATCGTGCTATTAATTGTTGCTTTTCTCTTCCAATCCTTTTGTTGCATACTTATATTGCTTATATATTATCTGTGAATTGCTACTAACGTTTTGTTTGTCTAGTGCATAGAGATGTCGTTGTATGTCGTGTACAAGGGTAAGGTTCCCGGAGTCTACGACGACTGGGAGGAGTGTCGGAGACAGGTTCACCATTTCAGCGGTAACAGTTACAAAGGGTACACCACTAGGGCGGGGGTGGAATCTAGATACGTGCGCTATCTAGTGGGAGAGAGGAGGGAGCGGAGGAGGAACCGGATGAAGACCAGTTTCATCGCGATGATGCTCATCGTGACCACAGCTCTCTTCTATGTGATGGTAGTTTAGATCATCAATATTGACTTTGTAATGTGACGATAAACTCGGCTAATATGATGAACTTTGCTAATGTCTCGAGACCTAAACTTGGCTAATGTTTGAACTTTGTTCGCTATTTCAAATTTGGAGACTAATATGATGAATTCTATTGTGTGATGTTTATATTCTGTGTTGTAACGTATTTTGTAACCTGTGCAAATACCAGAAAAGCAAAAAATAATAACTCCTAATATTCATAGTAGTGGCGCACCATATTGAGTATTAGTAGCGCACCAGGGCCAAATACCAGTGGTGCATTATGGGGCATAGTAATGGCGCACCTGGGGGCATAGCTGGAGGCAAATATGGCCCCTATGAGGCATATTAATGGCGCACAGTTGGACATAGTAATGGCGCACTCTCTGGTGCGCCACTATTATCTGGGATACTAATGGCGCACCAGAGGTGCGCCATTACTATTTGTTACTAGTGGCGTGTTATTAGTGGCGCACCCATAGTGTGACATTAATATTAAAAACGGGTGCGCCACTAACAGCCTATTTTGTAGTAGTGTGAATACCTCCCCAAGAACAATTACTCTCATTTTGTATGACTAGTGGAAATATTTTTATAAATATTCTTCTAAGCTTTATTCATTTTTAAATGGTTTCCCATAAATTTTGGAGCCTCATTTGCAATAAAACCATTTGATAACTTCATTTAGAAATTCCACAAAACTTTTGGAATGACATGTGATGTCCCTAGATCACTTTTATCCAAAAACCTCTCTTAGTCATTTGGAGATTTTGAGCTTTATCTCAAGTTTTCAAATCTGGTCCAGTTTGTAGTTTGCACTACAACCTATTTAAATATTACTTTAAAAATTCCATAAAAATTTGGAGGTGTTAGTAGAAGTCTATAATTCAATTTTATGCAGAGAAACTGCCCTATGTTTTGGAAAATTTGAGCAAACCATCCTCATATTCATTTTGGCCCAGTTTGGTACTTTCTACTGCAACCCTATTTTGTTTTGCTCAAGTGACCTTGGGATTTTTCCTGCTATTAGAACTTGCTACCAAACTCTTAAGTCCAGGAGATCAGAACCATTAATAGATTTTAAGAGCATGCAATACTGGCCTATACTTTCTGACTAGATTTGGTTTTCTCAAAAACTTGCACTAACAAGTTTCTGTTTTCCTCAAACTAACCATGCCATATTCTTTTGGATCTAAAGAGACCCCAACCTGGAGATTTTAACCATAATAAGAATTGCCTTGATGCCCAAGGCATTCTGTCGAGCACCTTGTGGGTCTGACCAGTATTGGCATGATTATAACATAGCATTATGGACCTAGTCGTATGGCCAAACCAGCATGTCCCTTAGCTCCCTTATGACCACTAGCATAGTAATGTTAATTTTTATGGGCATCCGTCAGTTTTTTCATGCACTGGCATTATGTCGAACGCCCGGCGTGCATGGCCAGAGCATGGCCAGAGCGCGGCCAGAGCTCGCGTTTTGCACGTGTGGTCTCCAGAGTCGCCGCGACTAAATGCTGCCTCCCCTGCTCATTCCAATCCTCTCCCCTGTCCCCTAGTGTTGTGTCGACACGCTCTGCTCCTCTCAGAGTGGCAGCGATGGCGCTTTGGCGGCACACCGATGCCCGTGACCAGCTCTGCCATGGTCGGCGCCGCTCGAGCCACTCCCATTTGCCAGCTCGCCCCCTGGAGCAGCGTCGATGTCATCCGCTAGCTCCATCTCCAGCTAGACATCGCCACGAAGCCCCTGCAGCAACAGGGAATGCCAGCCACCAAGTTTATCCCCAGCCGCCGTGGGAACTGCCTTTGGCCGGCTATAAAAGGAGACCCCGAGCGCTTATCGATCCCAGCCACCCCTAAACTGCCTGAGGAAGCCTCCCACCTCTCAGTTTCACCCGGGAGCCAGGAAATACCAAGCCCCCCTCCATGAGCGAAGCCTCTTCCACCATTGGAGAAGCTCTTCTCAACCCTGTGCTCCCGAGACGCTCCTCTCCCATGCATCCAATGCAGGCCTCTTTGCTGAGCTCGTGGGTAGGCCGGATGTCAAGAACGACGCCCTCTAGCGCCGGCAATTGCCGTCGGTGACTTGCCCCTGCTGCTGTCCAGGCAAGCGAGAGGAAAGGGACAAACCTGACAGGTGGATCCCACCTATCGGCGAGACAGCCTTTCCCTCGGCTGCATAACACCCTGGCGCGCTTTTCCTCCATGGAAGCGCAATACTGGGTTTACGCCTTCACTGTAGGTAAGCATACCTCGGCCGATTCGTTTCCGTTTAAATGTTTTATTAAAAACAGAAGATTGACCAGATTTTGACTGGCTCTAACTTTTAAAATAAAAACCAATGGAATTGATTATTTTCCCCACCTCTCCCAAATTCCATCTAGTTTATTTTCATATTTATTTCCAAAACAACTTTTTGTCTTGTTTTTGAATTGTGTGTTAATTAGAATATTTTCAAATAGGAATTTGGAGTAAAGAGAAAGTTTTGGAGTGCACCTCAAATTCATGCACATTGAAGGCAAGTATTCTGAACCTTGGTATAATATTTGTTGTGTGTTGCTTGATGTGACTATAACATCGAGTTGACCTGAAGTATGCTTTAATTCATGTGATGGTGTGATCATGTTTACAAATGCATGATGAAAATTACTTGTTGTGGAATTGATACGCTGGTGAAAGTATTCACCCTTGTATACCGTTCATGCCTACCGGAAGGAAACGGGAGAAGTCTCTATCTCGAGTAGACACGAGCTTGGTGCTGACATCTCGTTGAAGCGAGAATGGTCAATAAGGCATGAAAGGGTATGACGAGTGGTGATTATGCCTAATACCATGAAATATATTTGTTGTGCTAACCATGCAGAGAATACATAACCTCTTGAGTCGACCATAGATCGAGTCTTGTGCCAGTAACCCCCATACTTGTTTCGTACTACCACTTGTCCCTACAACAGGTAGGGTACGATTCAGTAAGTTCTCAACCCCTTTCTTAGCACACACCGAACAGAGAGGCCATGGTGGAAGATACCGGCTGCATCCGGTAGGCATGCCACCTGGTTCGGGGGCATGGGTGTTTCCGGTTGGAGTCAAGGGGGTAGCTTCCCTAGTTTGCGCGCGTTATAAATTTTGTGATCCCATGCTAATCGAGGTTGTGGCCTCCCCACTTAGAGTTTTGCTTAACGAGTGTGTGGGTGATTCTAGGCACTTGTAAGTTAAGTTGGTGTGTGTAGGTCAGGTGTGTTTTAAATTCAAAAACCATAAGCAGAATTGGTCTCGGTGGACTAAAGGAATCCGTTACTCGTGGGTAAAGAGTACACCCTCTACAGAGTTAATATCTATTCGAATAGTCATGTCCGGGGTTAAGGACTACAGTCTTGGATGGGTCAAGTGTCGGTCTTCAGAGGAAAACTTCTAAAACAGAATATGGATCATGACGAGTGACAAATGATAATTGTGATTATTATTATTGTGGACTAACCATTTATATTATTGGATATCCCTGGGAAGGTTCTACCTCCTAGATATTCATTGTGATTATTCTTATATAAGCCCTTTATGCGGCGTCGCCCAGACGCCCGACTGTGGCATGCATAATGATTACTTTATCATATAAGCCCTTTCTGTGGTGTCGCACAGACGCCCGACTATGGCATGCATATTGATTACTTTATCATATAAGCCCTTTCTGTGGTGTCACTCAGACGCCCGACTGTGGCACGTTTGTTATTTATTTCCTTTATAATCCCTTTATGCGGCGTCGCCCAGACGCCCGACTGTGGCATGGTGATTACTTATTTTTTCTTATAAACCCTTTATGTGGCATCGCTCAGACGCCCAACTGAGGCATGCTTTATATTATTATCCCTTCGAGGCATCGCTTCAGACACCCGATCAGTTTATGTTCTATTTAATCTCTAATTGCTTGTTCATGTTTAGTCTGAATGACCTGCTTGCATGCATCATGATATTTTATTTGATGAGTGGTTGAGTGATCATGGATTAAATTGAGTGCATGAATACCACTACTATGTTATACATGTCTTTTTTCATAATGTTTGCGAGTACATTCAAAGTACTCACTGGCTTGTCCCTGGCTACTGTCTTGGCCAGATTATGCGTGTGGAGAGGAGCATTGTGATGACAACCCCGGGACCTAGGCATCAAAAATCGCAGCCACGCGAAGATAGGAGTTAACCAGGTTAGCTGTTCCTGTGGGAAATGGAGTCCCACAAACGCTGATGACCCCGAACCGCTTCCGCCACCAACCACTAGAAACCTTTTGTTGTACTCATAGACCATGATGGTCTTGTACTGCATATTTTTGTATTTTTCTTGGAATTTCTATATCAAGTTAGTGTCTCGTTAGCTAACAGTAATCCTGGGGCTGATGAGCACAGGGGCCATTTGCTGGAAAATTAATATCCTGGAAAACCGGTCCTGACACTTGGTCGCACAGTGTTCGCTCGTTTCAACGCGGTCTCACATTACGATACCTCAATCTCAAGATGTCGGGCCCCAAGGGGGTCATTACGATAAACGGCAATACAGAGCGCTCCCTTAGAACTGAGGAACATGCATTGGCCCAAGCGGCCGAATTCAGATACAAAGAAGATTGGCAAGTTCCGACATCCGCCATAAAGGCACACAAGGCTGGGAAGCGAGTTCGGCTTAAGACCAAAACTCAGATCCTTCCTACTCCCCTCTATAAGGACTCGCCCCCACCGCACAACCTTAAGACCAGCAAAGTACATGCCGAGGAGGTAGAACTTCGAACTTAAGATCCCATGGGTAGCGGTGGGGAACTAAAGATGGGTTTTCAGCTAGCCTGAACCTTTACCATCAGCACATCTTTAGACAAAATACAGACACTGCTCAAAAAGCCTGCCTATGGCATAAAGCTCAGCTACAATCCAGCGGCCTCTCAAGACTTTGTTTGGAAAATCCATCCGCCGAACACTAGCACCCATCAAGGTGCATCTAAGAGCGGGAGTCAACTAGGAAGGGGGCATATCGGGGACGCCAGGTTATCAATCGAAGACCCCTAGTACAATAACTCTTGTATATTTTTATTTCTTTCACATACCTGTAAACAGTTGCTTCGACAATCTGAGCTATAAGAGTTGTTGAGAAAATGCAAAATTGCGTGGCGCAAGTTTGCCCCATATGTCCTTTTTTGGCGCATATTTTTTCTCCTCTCTCCCTCTTCTCGTGGACCTGTTCGGTATGATGTGAGGTAACCAACTAATAGACCGGGGGCTTGAGTTCAAACAAAAATCGCCTTATCTGTCATGTGTTTGGCGTCTTGGCGTTAGCTTATATGCATCAGTTCTGAACTATGTCTTTGGTCAATAAGTTGGGTTGCCCGGCTCCTGTGCTTCCCCCTTTACGTTCCGCTCGTTCAGCTAAAAGGGCAAAGAGAGCACCCTTGCGATTGTCCTTCCGGATAGTCTGGTCAAGCACGTCAGGGGAGAAAGCCGAAAATGGACTGTCATAGTATGCACGATCCGGTCTGTGAACCCCAAGCTGGAAGTATTATACTTCATTCCTCGTAAGCGGTTATTCCGTGTTATATGAGGAACTTGCCCTTTGTGCAAACATTGTGATCCGGCATTGGGCACCGTTTGTCCGAACATCACAACACTTCGGTAGCTAATCATACGCTTCCTGTAGTCCTTTTCGCGCCCCTATGGCTAAGTGAAAGAAGTAAAGCACTATAGTATGATTGCCTAGTCAGTCGCACTGTACCACCTTCGGGTTTCGATATTTCGGCTAAGGGACATAGTATCTACATGGGGGCTGAAGCCGACGACTTGCATCTTTCAGTATTAAGCAACCACATAGGAGTTATAAAGGAATGCAATACCATATAAGAACAAATACTAATATCATTAAAAGTTTAGGCAAGTCTTCGAACGCGTTACAACTCATTCAAACATTTTATCACCTAAACATTGTGACGCTATCAGTCGAGCACTCTTCATCACCCCACCGAAGTATAGCTCGGGGCGTCGATGCTCCTTCCCGGGTGGAGGCAGGTCGGTGCCTACCTTCATCGGATTTAGCCCCGGCCAGTGCACCTTGGCCTTGGCAAGGGCCATCCGGATTCCTTCGATACAGGAGGAGGGCTTGATGGTGTCCAGGCGAGGCGAACAACAATCAACCTCCGCACCAGGCCGAAGTAGCTACCTGGCAGCAGCTCACCGGGCCATAAGTGGATGCAGAGGTCCTTCATTGCTGGCTCCACAATCTGGTGCAGCCCCATCAGCTGTTTCAGCTGCTCCACCATAAGAGGAGGACACTCGGGGGCTCCGAACTGTGCCTAGAACAGCCGATCTTCATGTCCTTCTCCCCGCGAGGCGAATAGCTGATTGGCGCCCACCATGCTCTTCTGGAGATCGGAAGATGCGCCTGAGGATCATCACACTCGGGTAAGCAATGAGAATTTGCAATCACCGAATACGCACTTTAGTGAGTACGGCTTACCATTTGCTATGTCCTTGGCCTGGCGCACTTGCTCCTCGTAGAATCGTGTGTCCATGCGCTCCTTCTAGAGTTTAGTTTCTAAAGTGGACAGTTCGGCCGACCTCGCCTTGTTCTTCTGCTCCAAGGCCTTGCATCTCTCGCTGGCGTCCTTGAGCTCCCACTGGACCTCTGCCATGCGCGCTTCATGCTTGCCGCTGGTGGCCCACATGGCGGACAAGGCGACAACCGTTTCTTTAGCAGCCACCCTCTAGGCGTCTGTTTCGTCCTTCACACACTAGAGCTCGGCCTTGAGCCTCTCCATCTCCTTCGCCGAGGCTGCGCGTGCATTATATAATATGAAAAGGCTGCATTGACAGTATTCAGACAAAAGAGTTTAGGCAAAGGCATTCAGATTCTGTTTTGACATACCTTGAGCCTCGTCGAACCTACGGTTAAGGGCCTCAACTTCGTCTTTGGAACACTTAAGCTTCCGATTTAGCTCTTCCAGCTCGGCGCCATTTATGGCCGCCACCGATGACGAAGCCTATATTACACTCACAGTTGATACATTACATGGGCTCTCAATTCCCAAATTATAGACAATCCGATCATATGATGAGTTATTCTAAACATGCCGGACACTTAAAGTGCATCTAGCTCGATGTCGAATACAGACGTGACCCTTAGGTGAGCATTTCACCTCACCTAGGGATTGGGGGCTGCCATGTATATAATGCAAATAAATAAAATCTTTGCAAACAAACACATCAGGTGACTTACTTGACAGCCCGTAAGGAGATCTTTGAAGGCCTCCTTCGGTCCGTTATCAACGGACTGAATGCTCTGTTGTACCGCACCCATAAGGGTGCGGTGCTCCTCGGGGATGGAATCGCTCGATAGAGCCTCCTCCATGACCGACCACTTATTGGTCAGTGGTGCCGGTGATGATCGGATTCCACGATCACCCACCGGGGATTGGACCGGTGCCTCCGGAGGTATAGTGCGCTCCAGAGATGTTCTCAGGGGGACTGAGCTCCCGCTCGTCTGGCCACCTCGGTATCCGGGCGGGGTGTTGCCCCCAGGTCTTTAGTGTCCGAGGTGGTAGCCTCGGCCACGGTATGGTCTCCCTCGCCATCGATGTCCGTCTTCATAGGAGTGTCCTGGGACCACACCTCCACGGCGTCCCTCGTGGCGCCTGGAGTGGTGGGATGCGAGGCATCCCCGCTCTCCGCCAGTTTGGCGGGCAGGGGTCTCCCCGTCCGATGTCACCTCAGTGGGGATAACACGCAGGGGGCTGCAGGGCCAATAACCTGCATGTTAGAAAACTCTAAATGTATTCGTAATGAATAGGAGGGTCTTCGGATCCTAACCTTTTGGGGGGGCTTGACCCGTAGGCTCCTTCGTGGAACCTCCTCGAGGTCTTCGGACGCGGTGTCCTACTCTAAACTATCGTCGAACAGAATCACCTGTGTTCGCTGCACCCTCTTCTATGCAAGAGAAGGAACCTACACTAGAGCGTCCGAAGACGCCACTCTCTTCCTGGCACGAGGGGAATCGCCCCCCCTCCCCCTCGACCTTGGCCTCCTCCTCTTCTTCCTCTTCCTCCTCCTTAGCCTCCTCCTAATTCAACGAGGCGGGGCTATCCTCAGATGCGGTGTCTGGATGGTCCTTGATGTGGATGCCAGCCTGGCCTGGTTTCATCTTCTTCTCTTTCTTCGTGGGAGCCTCATAAGGCTTTACCACGAGCATTTTTGCTAACAGCCCGGTCCTCTGATCTTCGGGCTGAGGCGTTGGACTATTAATGTTGACGACTTTCTTCAGCCATCTCTACAAAGACGGATCAGATAAGGGGTTATGAGGACTTCCTATGTAATAAAGCCGACCAAGCTAGGTTGTATCATACCTCGAAATCGGGCTTAGCGGTGTGCAAACCCTTTTCATTCTCCTCGGATGGCCAGCTCTTCTATGATTTGAAGAGCGCCTTCCATAGCTTCTCCCGCGTAGTGTGAAAGAGATTCCGAATTGTGGCTCGGCGTCGAGCTCACGAGCCCACAGGGGGTGTCCCGGCGCTGGCAAAGGAGGATGCGTATTCGGAGCATCACCTTGGTGCCCTCCTCGACCATAGAGCGGATGCGCTTCTGCAGGTCGCTCACCTCTTTGCCCGGTCCCCAGACAAGGCCCTCTTTGAGCCAAGAAGCCAGTCTGGTGGGGGACCAGATCTGAATACAGCAGCAGGATAGTGACCTTCTTCTTGTGGTTCACTCACATAGAACCACTCCATCTGCCACCCGTTGATGGTGTCAATAAGGGTGCCCGACGGCCACCCGATGCGGGTTAACTTGCCGGTGACGGCCCCGCCGCAATATGCGTGCTTCCCATTGATGCACTTGGGTTTGACGTTGAACACCTGAAGCCAGAGCCTGAAGTGTGGCTCGATGCGTAGGAAGGCCTCGCAGACGAGGATGAACTGTCAGGACCGGTTTTCCAGGATATTAATTTCCCAGTAAATGGCCCTTGTGCTCATCAGCCCCAGGATTACTGTTAGCTGACGAGACACTAACTTGATACATAAATTCCAAGAACAATACAAAAAATATGTAGTACAAGACCATCATGGTCTATGAGTACAACCAAAGGTTTCTAGTGGTTGGTGGCGGAAGCGGTTCAGGGTCATCAGCGTCTATGGGACTCCATTTCCCACAGGAACAGTAGACCTGGTTAACTCGTATCTTCCCGTGGCTGCAATCTTGGATGCCTAGGTTCCGGGGTTGTCGTCATAATGCTCCCCTGCACATGCATAATATGGCCAAGACAATAGCCAGGGACAAGCAAGTGAGTACTTTGAATGTACTCGCAAACATTATGAAAACAGGCATCACATAGTAAGTGATAATCATGCACTAAAATATTCCACGGTCACTTAGTCAGTCACAAAATAAAATTCGTGACGCACGCAAGCAGGTCATTCATATTAAACAGGAATCAGCAATCAGAGAATGAAAATAAACCGATCGGGTGTCTGAAGCAAAACCTCGAAAGGATAAAAATATAAGGCATGCCTCAGTTGGGCATCTGAGCGATGCCACATAAAGGGCTTATAAGGAAAATAAATAGCAAGCATGCCGCAGTCGGGCGTCTAAGCGACGCCACATAAAGGGCTTATAAGGAAAATAAATAACAAGCATGCCACAGTCAGGCGTCTGAGCGACGCCACATAAAGGGCTTATAACGAAACTAAATAACAAGCATGCTAGAGTCGGGCGTCTAAGCGGCGCCACTTAAAGGGCTTATATAATAATCATAGTGAGTATCCAGGAGGTAGAATCTTCCTAGGGATACTCAATAATTCAAACAATACAAATGCTTAGTCCACCATAATAATAATCATAACCATCATTCATTGCTCGTCATGATCAATATTCCGGTTTAGAAGTTTTCCTCCAAAGACCGACACTAAGACCGACACTTGACCCATCCCAGACTATAGTCCCTAACTGCGGACACTGCCATTCGAATAGATATTAACTCTACAGAGGGTGTACTCTTTACCCACGAGTAAAGGATTCCTATAGTCCATCGAGACTATTCCGCTTATGGTCTTTGAATTCAAAACTCACCTGACCTACACACACCAGCTTAACTTACTGGTGCCTGGAATCACCCACACACTCGTTAAGCAAAAATCTAAGTGGGGAGGCCACAACATCGATTAGCATGGGATCAAAAACTTTATAACGCACGCAAACAAGGGGAGCTACCCCCTCAGCTCCAACCGGAAACACCCATGCCCCGGACCAAGTGACATGCCTACCAGGGGCCACTAGTATCTTTCACTATGGCCTCTCTGTACGGTGTGTGCTAAGAAAGGGGTTGACAACTTACTGAACCGTACCCTACCTATTGTAGGGACAAGTGGTAGTACGAAACAAGTATGGGGGTTATTGGCACAAGACTCGATCTATGGTCGACTCAGGAGGTTATGTATTCTCTGCATGGTTAGTACAACAAACATATTTCACGACATTCGACAGAATCACCACTCATCATACACTTTCATGCCTTACAGACCATTCTCGCTCCAACGAGATGTCAGCACTAAGCTCGTGTCTACTCGAGACAGAGACTTCTCCCGTTTCCTTCCGGTAGACATGAACAACATACGAGGGTGACTACTGTCTGAAGCATATCAATTCCAACAACAAGGAATTTTCATCATGCACTTGTAAATTAACATGATCACATTATCTGATGAAATAACACATACTTCATGTCAACTTGGGGTTGTAGCCACTTCAAAACAACACACAACAAATATTATACCAGGGGTTAGAATGCTTGCGTTCAATGTGTATGCAAATGAGGTGCACTCCAAAACTTTATCTTCACTCCAAATTCCTATTTGAAAATATTCTAATTAACACACAATTCAAAAATAGCACAAAAAGCTGCCTTGGAAAATTTTCAAATAAACATGAAAATAAACTAGATGGAATTTGGGAAACAACAGAAAAAGAATCAGGTCCATTGGAGTTATATTTTAAAAGTTAGAGCCAGTCAAAGTCTAGTCAATCTTCTGTTTTTAATATTAATCAGAAAAAAGAAAACGGTTCGGACGAAATACACTTTCAAGAGGGGGAAACGTACTTCTGGGGGGCGTCTCCACTTAAACCAGCGCGGGCCGGCTCGTGGTCACTAACAGTGGGTCCATTGGGCCCACTGGTCAGATTTAACCAGTTGCCTGCATCTTCCTCCTCCTCTGGCCGAGCGGAGGCGGAGCTCCGGCGATTACCATCGGTGAATGGTGGTTCCCCATGGTGCTCCGACGGTGGGGATGGAGCCATTAGCTCAAGGCGGTCCTCCTAGTGGTCAAAAGGCTAGCGGGGACGAAGGGGGTCACCAGCGGCGAGCTCCAGGCTTCGGGAGCTAACGGGGTTTCGGCCTAGGGTGGTTCCCAGTCGAAGGTGAGAGATGTGGTGGCTCCATGAGGTACAAGGGAGGCTAATGTCGATGGTGGGAGGACTAGGGAGGCACTGGTCACAACGGTTTTGATCGGACTACGGCGGCGACCGAAGCTACCGGAGGTGGGGAAGACGGCCTCCTTGAGTCGATTACTTGCTATGGGAGCTCGATTGGGATGTCTGGGGGGTCTCTGAGGAGCAGGGAGAGGTCGGGGTGCTATATATAACGGGGCTAAGGTGGTTCGGCGATGGCGGAGATAAGATCGGCGAACCACCATCCTGTTGACAGCAGGGCTACGTGGCGGCGACGAGCACTAGTGAACGAGCTCGCGGATGAGATCGACCTGTTCCAGAGGGCAGCTAGCGAGCTGGGGTGGTCGGAGAGGTGCCGGCCACGGCAGGGACTGGCGGAGCGGCAGTGGCGGCTTGCGGGGGGAGGCATTAATCTACAGAGGGTGTAGGTGTTGGAAATATGCCCTAGAGGCAAAAATAAATTAGTTATTATCATATTTCCTTGTTCATGATAATCGTTTATTATCCATGCTATAATTGTATTGATCGGAGACTTAAATGCATGTGTGGATACATAGACAAAAACCATGTTCCTAGTATGCCTCTAATGGACTAGCTCGTTGATCAAAGGATGGTTAAGGTTTCCTAGCCATGGACATGAGATGTCATTTGATAACGGGATCACATCATTAGGAGAATGATGTGATGGATAAGACCCAAACTACAAACATAGCATATGATCGTGTCAGTTTATTGCTACTGTTTTCTGCATGTCAAGTATATGTTCCTATGACCATGAGATCATGCAACTCACGGATATCGGAGGAGTGCCTTGTGTGTAACAAACGTCGCAACGTAACTGGGTGACTATAAAGGTGCTCTACAGGTATCTCCGATGGTGTGTGTTGAGTTGGCATGGATCGAGACTGGGATTTGTTACTCCGTGTGACGGAGAGGTATCTCAGGGCCCACTCGGTAATACAACATCACAATGAGCCTTGCAAGCAATGTGACTAATTGTTAGTTGCGGGATCTTGTAATATGGAATGAGTAAAGAGACTTGCCGGTAACGAGGTTGAACTAGGTATGGAGATACCGACGATCGAATCTCGGGCAAGTAACATACCGAAGAACGAAGGGAACGTTATACGGGATTAACTGAATCCTTGACATAGAGGTTCGACCGATAAAGATCTTCGTAGAATATGTAGGAACCAATGTGGACGTCCAGGTCCCGCCATTGGTTATTGACTGTAGAGGTGTCTCGGTCATGTCTGCATAGTTCTCGAACCCGTAGGGTCTGCACACTTAAGGTTCGGTGACGTTTCGGTAGTGTAGAGTTATGTATGGTGGTGACCGAAGGTTGTTCGGAGTCCCGGATGAGATCCCGGACATCACGAGGAGCTCCGGAATGGTCCGGAGGTAAAGATTCATATATAGGAAGTCCCAGTTTGGTTTCCGGAAAAGTTTCGGGCTCATCGGTAGTGTACCGGGAGTATCGGTAGTGTACCGGGAGTGTCGGTAGTGTACCGGGAGACCTCCGGGAGGGGTAATTCGACCCCAAGAGGTCCATGGGCTGTGGGAGAATAATAACCAGCCCTTAGTGGGCTGGGAAAACAGCCACAAAGGCCCATGGCGCAGGAGAGAAAGTCCTAAAGCAAAAAGTGGAAAATCAGCCAATTGGAGGCAATCCTACTCCAACTAGGATTGGAGGTGAAGTAGGATTGCTCCCACCTCCTATTTCGGCCGACCCAAAGGCCTTGGCTGCCTCTCCTCTCCTCTCCTCCTATATATACTAGTGGATTGGGTGGTTTTTGGACAGAATTTCCGGCCACGTGCTACCCGTTCCACCGGTGCATAGTTTCTCCTCTAGATCGGTTTTCTGCAGCGCTTAGGAGAAGCCCTGCCGGAATTGCTCCACCACCATCACCGGAGCGCCGTCACGCTGCCGGTGAACTCTCTCTCCTCTCCACCTGCTCTTGCTGGATCAAGACGGTGGAGATCTCCATCAAGCTGCCCGTGTGCTAAACGCGGAGGTACCGTCCGTTCGGCGCTAGATCGGAAGGACCGTGATCGAGATCACGAGACGGGTCGTGATGAGATTGCGGAACGGATCATGATAAGTTCGCAGGACAGATCGTGATCAAGATCGTGAGACGGATTGTGATGAGATTGCGGGACGGATCGTGATGAGTTCACGGGACGGATCATGATTGGATCGCGGGACAGATCGTGATGAGATCGCGGGACGCTCGGCGATTTGGATCGCGAAGATGTTCGACTACACCAACCGCGTTTCTTAATGCTTCCCGCTTAGCGATCTACAAGGGTACATAGATCCACTCTCCCTCTCGTAGATGCTCATCACCATTGATAGGTTTGCGTGTGCGTAGGAAAATTTTTGTTTCCCATGCGACGTTCCCCAACAGTAGGGACTCTGGACGAGAGAGGCGGGTGTACCCCTACCATCACAGATGGATCAAGACGAGTGGAGGAGGCGGCATCTGGTCGCGGTAGCCCAGCTATGCACGCGTGCAAAACGTGCGCTCTGGGCACGCCCAGAGCACGCACGCCAAGTGCTCATCTAAATGCCAGGGCACCCTCAGGGATTCTAATGCACACGAGGTTTAGCAAGGGTAGGTTTTAGGGCAAGGCCAAACTATATGACATGCTGGTTTGGTCCCTCGAGCAACTCCATAGTGCAAGTCCAAAAGCATGCCAATTCTGTTCATGAACACAAGGTGTTCGACAGAATGCCAAGGGAACCTAGAAATGCTTTTTGGCCACTAAACTTTCTAGGTTAAGGTCTCCTTAGATCCAAAAGAATATGGCATGGTTATTTGAGGAAAACAGAAACTTGTTAGTGCAAGTTTTTGAGAAAACCAAATCTGGTCAAAAAGTATAGGCCAATATTGCATGGGCTTAAAATCTACTAATGGTTCTGATCTCCTGGATGTAAGAGTTTGGTAGCAAGTACTAATAGCAGAAAAAATCCCAAGGTCACTTGAGCAAAGCAAAATAGGGTTGCAGTAGAAAGTACCAAACGGGGCCAGAATGAATATGATGATGGTTTGCTCAAATTTTCCAAAACACAAGGTTGTTTCTCTGCATAAAATTGAGTTATATACTTCTACTAACATCTCCAAATTTTATGGAATTTTAAAGTAATATTTAAATAGGTGGTAGTGCAAACTACAAAGTGGACCAGATTTGAAAACTTGAGATAAAGCTCAAAATCTCCAAATGACCAAGAGGGGTTTTTGCATAAAACTGATGTAGAAGCACCACCTGTCATCTAAGAATTTTCGTAGAATTTTTAAATGAAGATATAAAATGGTTGTAGTGCAAAAGAAGCTCTAAAAATTATGAGAAACCATTTTAGAATAATTAAATCTCAGGAAAAATAATTATAGAAATATCTCCACAGATCAAATATAAAAACAAATAAATGTTCTTGAGGAGCTATTCAAGTCCAACAATTATTTTTGAAAAGTTTCTATTTGGAGGGAAAACTCCAAAACTCGGAAGAAAGAAGTGATCCTCAAATCAACAGATGATCCAGAAAATAAAAATTTAATTTCCTGGCAATAATTTTAATTAGTAAAACATGATTAAATTTTTGGGGTGTTGCATGAACGCCGAGATGTGCATGATGGAGTTCGGCGGGAGGTCGTCGAAGTCAAAACCGTAGAATAACATCAGCCCCCTAACAAACAGATGGAGGGGAAATCTTAGCCCCCTCATGAAGTGGGGGATGAAGACCACCCTTTCACATGGCTTGGGGGTGGGGATCACTTGGCCCTCCTCCGCCGCGCGGTGAGGGATGTCAGCGGAGAGGTAGTCGGCCTTCTTGAGGTCAAGAATGTCCCGGTTGGTGACCGTGGAAGCTTCCCATTGGCCGTTGGAGCCCGCCATTGATGAGCTCGGAGGTGGGGGCGAAAAGACCTAGATCTGAGCTTCGGAGGCACAAAGGAATGGGAGGCGGAGAAGTCGAATGGAGAGCGTGAATAGCCTTCGGGGTTTTCCTCCTCTTTTTATGAGGCCTATCTATTTGGACTCCCCTTGCTGCGCTGTGAATCCCTCCACTTCCCGAGATGTGCAAGCCGTTGACCGTGTGTGATTAAGTATATCCCGTATAAAGTGGTACACGATCGGTATATTGGTAGATCATGATGATTAAAATGGCCTCGAACCGCGAACCGAGTCTATGCAACTGGCCTAGAGGTCGTGGTGGGCCATGGCCTTTCATCAGAGAGGTCATCAGAGGAACGTTGTTTACCCCCTGACGTTTGGCCTTCAAAACGAACTAATTTGCAGTGTACGGACGTGCCACCATGCGGAAAACTACTTATCATCGGAGGCCGAACTATGGTTCGGTGGGAAGGAACTCACCTCGTAAGCCGAAGACTCTATTCGCAAAGCAATTGGAGCTAAAGGCCCTTGGTGTTGGAGGCAAGTTCGGGGTCAACTGAGGGAGTCCTGGATTAGTGGGTCCTCGGATAGCCGACTTGTTGTTTATGGGCCGGACTATATGGGCTACTTACCGAACACTGGAAGATTTGAAGGCCCAGTCTCCAGGATGGGAGTTTCAGGAAGCGTAGCTTGCGCTCCATGTTTGATGTAGTAAATAGGCATGTTTATCTCTTCGGCATGTAACCGACCATGTGTAAACCCTAGGCATCCTTGGCTTCTATATAAGCCGGAGGGTTTTAGGGTATAGGGGTAGGACAACTCATCTAGGGTTAGCTATTCGATCTCGAGGTAGATCAACTCTGTAACCCACCATATCATCAATACAATCAAGTAGGACATAGGGTATTACCTCCATAGGAGGGCCCGAACCTGGGTAAATCTGTGTCCCTTTCGTTTCCTGTTACCGTCGATTCTAGTCTCACATTTCGGGATCCCCTACCCGAGATCCGCTGGTTTTGACACCAACAGGAAGGCTTGGCGGGTCTTCAAGAGGGGCGCACGTCCTATACCTCGGCAAGCGCCGGGTGAGCACTTTGTGCGTGACAGTCCCAGGTTTAGGTTGCCACGTCGGTCTTGTTGTAGTTTGTCTTGATCGTTATCGGGTTGGCTCAATGCTTGAAGGTATTTTTGTTGTTGCCGCCTGTGCACAAGTCGGGGCCACTGGGTACCCCTGTCCTAGTGCACTGACATAGTGCCTTTTATTTTTATTTTAGCAATGCACCATGCCGATATGGGATAGTCCTTGGTTTATTTATAGCATGCTCTTTGCACTTCACTTATATATTTTGAGTATGGCTTTATAGAAGTCTTTGTGTGCTTCACTTATATCTTTTGAAGTTTGGATGCTCGCTTCTCTACTTTGGGAACACCATTATTTGTAGAATTCTCTATTGATTCACTTATATTTATTAGAGCATGGTATTTTATAGAAAGAATTAAAATTGCATTCTTAACTTATATCTATTTAGAGAGTTATCAGGAATCGGTCATTCACATGGTTAGTCATAAAATCCGGCATAAAACTTGTAGATCACCGAAAATGATATGTTTGATTCTTTGCAATAGTTTCGCGACATCAAGATAGTAATATGTGGGTGCACTAGTGGATGATCATAGTTTAGTAGGAATATCAATGTTAAGGTTTGTGATCTCCTGTTCATTAAAGTGTCGGTTATGGCATGACCTGGATATTGGAGCACTTCTATTCCTCGTTCAAATCCTTGTGTTATTTGAGTTGGGGACACGCGATGGTTAACTCATCCCAACCTCCTCCCTAGGGGACCATTGGTAGTACTTTGCTTCGAGAGAACTAATGAAACTTTCATAATAAGTATATGAGTTCTTTGTGACTAATGTGAGTCCATGGATTGGACGCACTCCCACCTTTTCGCAATTTGTTAGCCTCTTATGTACCATGCATGGCCCTTTTATCACCTCAAGAGTTGGCAGAAACTTTGTCGGTGCATCCAAACCCTGTGATATGATATGCTCTATCACACATAAGCCTCCTTATATCTTCCTCAAAACAACCACCATACCTACATATTATGGCATTTCCATAGCCATTTTGAGATATATTGCCATGCAACTTCCATCCTCATCATATACATGACTTGAGCATTCATTGTCATATTGCTTTCCATGATCCTAACTTATCTAGCATGATATTTCCATGGCTTGTCCGTTTTTTATATCTTTGCTATGCTACATCATCGCACATCCCAGCATACTACCAGAGGCATTCATATAAAGTCATCTTATATAGTTTTTATAGAGTTGTAAGTAAATAAAAGTGTGATGATCATCATTATTAGAGCATTGTCCCAGTGAGGAAAGGATGATCGATACTATGATTCCCCCACAAGCCTGGATGAGACTCCAGACAAAAATAAAAAATAAAAGAAAAATAGGGGAGGCCAAATGAGCTCACCATAAAAAAGAGTAAAAAAGAGAAAATGTGGAGGACAAAAGAGCCCACTTAAAAAAGATAGAAGGGGCAATGTTACTATCCATTTACCACACTTGTTCCTCAAGGTGGCACCATGTTCTTCATATAGAGAGTCTTCTGATTTGTCACGTTCATATACTAGTGTGAATTTTCCATTATAGAACTTGGCTTGTATATTTCGATGATGGGCTTCCTCAAATGCCCAAGGTCTTCATGAGAAAGCAAGTTGGATGCACACCCACTTAGTTTCATTTGAGATTTCATACACTTATAGCTCTAGTGCATCTATTGCATGGCTATCCCTACTCCTTGCATTGATATCGATTGATGAGCATATAAATAGCCTGTCGGTCCGCCTAGTTGACGTGAGACTTTCTTCCTTTTTGACTTCTCATATTGATCTCCACCACCATATTCTATTAAATCCGTAGTGCTATGTCCATGGCTCATGCTCATGTATTTAGTGTAGTTGAAAATGCTAAAGCGCATGAAAAAGTATGAACCAAATGCATGACTGGACACTGGGGTGATCATGATTTGTACTTGTGTTAGGAAGATGGAGTCACGCCCCACGCCTACATTATTAAGAGTATAGGGATAACATTCTTTAGCATCGTTTGTTTTGAAGGACATGATTTATTGTTAGTAAACCTGAGTATGGATGTATTTATGTCAAATGATAGACTATTTCCTTGAATCACTCGTATCTTAATAATCATGCCATGATTAGATATTTGTTTAACATTATTTTAGGTAGCATTCCACATCAAAAATTATTTTTTATCATTTACCTACTCGAGGACGAGCAGGAATTAAGCTTGGGAATGCTGGTACAGCTTTGCGTATCTATAATTTTCGAATGTTCATGTCATTATTTTACAACTTTTATATACCGTTAGCAACAAGTTATATGATTTTCTAGGACTAACATATTGATTCAATGCCTAGTGCCAGTTCCTGTTTCTTGCATGTATTTTTCATAGAAAATCCATATCGAATGAAGTCCAAATGTGATGAAAATTTATAGAGATTTATTTTGGAATATATGTGATTTTTGGAAAAAAAAAAGAATCAACACCAGACGATGTTCGAGTGGCCCACTAGCTAGGCCGGCATGCCCAGGGGGTAGGGCGTACCCCTAGCTCGTGGGAACCTTGGAGGTCTGTTGGGGTTGTTCTTCGACTGCGAGGAAGCTAATATCCGGATAAAAATCCCCTCAAATGTTAGCCCAATCGGAGTTACGGATCTCCGAGAATTTAGGAAACAGTGAAACACCAGAAAATGGGAACACAAAAATAGAAGAAAACATTTAGAGAGAGAGATCCAATCTCAGATGGGATCCTCCCCTCCGGGACCCACGGAGGCCATGGTACAGAGGGGAAACTCTCCTCCCATCGAGGGGGTCGCCAAGGAAGAAGGAAGGAGGGGGGCTCTCCCCCTCTTCTGGTGGCGTCAGAGTGACGCTGAGGGAACCATCGTGGCAGCGATATACACCAACAATTTCGTTGTCTTCCTCAACACCATCATCACCTTATCTTATCTATTTACAACGGTCCACTTTCCCGCAACTCGTTGTACCCCCTACTTGAACATGGTGTTTTATGCTTCATATTATTATCCAATGATGTGTTGTCATCCTATGATGTCTGAGTAGATTGCTTTTCTTCTATGGGTTGATTGATGATTTTTATTAGTTTGAGTTGCATGTTTTATTTTGCTGTTGTCCTAAGGTGCCCTCCGTGATGTGCATGCGTGGGGTATTCCCGATGTAGGGTGTTGAAATATGTCATGATTCCCTTATAGTGGGTAGCGAGAGTGACAGAAGCTTATGCCCGAGTAAAGGGATTGTTGATATGGGAGTAAAGGGGACTTGTTACTTAATGCTACGGTCGGGTTTTACCTTAATGATATTTAGTAGTTGCTGATGCTTGCTAGACATAAGTTCATATGATCCATGTATGGAAAGTATATTAGCTAATGTCGTTTCCCTTATATAAAATTGCAATAATCATTAAAGATCTAGTTATCTTTATTAACTTAATTGCCAATGACAATATCGCAAATCCTACAATCACTTTTCCAGACTTGCAATATTAACTTAATTGTAATTTTATTAAAACAACACCTAACTTTTATTTCCACGTTCTTTATTATCTGACAAAACTATCTTCTTACACCTACAAAGTAGTCTATTTCTTATACTAGGTATATTGAGCATTGTTGCATGTAGAGTTGTATCGATGGTCGATATAAGTTGAGAGAAAATTAATTCTACCTTTATGTAATGACCCGACCTGAAAGGTCGAATCTCCGGTGTTTCTGTACCATCCCAAGATCATGCTGGTACTCACACGGTACATCAATGTATATATCAAAGGGAAATCACATAGCATAAATTAATCGAAATCTCATATCGAGTACTTTATTACAAAATGATTACAATAAAGTGGCTGAAGGCTAACTCGTGAGATAAACTAAGACATAGTAAGTTTTTGCATAAAGCCAAATTTTTCCTACAACAATAGAGGGCAAGGGCATAATTACTACAATGTTGGTTGATTACTGAGATGGTTCCACCAACCAATTCTCATACCCAAGTTGACATTAATAACCCACATCAATATAATTAATTGTGTTGAGAGTTCCAGATAGTTTCAGTTCCTTTGGTTTCTCCACGGCGCCGTTCAACCATCATCCACCCAGAGGTAAGTTGAAAACTTGAAGTCTTGAAGACTTGATCATCATGTAGGTCTTGAAATTATTAACTCATAACTCTCATGAATCACACAACCAACCCCGTCTACTAATAGCATAGCAAAATGTAAACCAACGTTTCCCGGGGCCAATGTGTCAAAGGGTTGAGGGGTACCTACCACATGATACTACAACAAGTAAGCAAGTTTCCAATTACCTACTTTGCATGCAATTGGGGTGATGGAAGAACTAACGCAATAAAACATAGGTAGACATGATCAAAGTGACTTGCCTTGCTGACGATCCTCGTAATCAAGTGACTCTAGATAACAAGCTTCGCACTCCGGATGATCTAACGAATCAAACAAGAGTACACGATAAGCATAAATACAAAAAAATTCACACAATTTAGCAAGGTTAACAAACAATACTAAAATCATTCAATAGTATCAATCAAGAGAAAGAAATCAAAATAAAAGAATATTTTGACTCACAAAGATTTGTAGTGTCAAAAACTTCTACTACTACTACTTTAAGACAAACAACCAAGCAATAGCTAGTAGAAAAATAAATATTAAAGAAAATCAATTTTTTGTAAACAGAATCAAATTCACTAAAAAATTTGTGTAAAGAAACACTACTAAAATGAAAATAACTAGAATGTTCCTGTAACTTTGGAATAGGAAACCAAATCAATGATATTATTAACACTAATATTATTATCATCATATTACTTAACAGAATTTAATTACTAAAATTATTTATTATAAATCTAACTTAATCATCTATCTAGTTTGTGAAAGTAAAACTAAATTGTTTTATAAAACTATACCTAATGAAAAAGATATAAAGATTCCTATAACAACATGGTATAAAACTAAACAATCATTTTAAATATTAGCAAGTAATGTTACCTAAATGTTTGAAACAACATAAACTAATGAAAACTATTAACAAAGTTAAACTAATTCAGGTTCAAACTAAATTAAAATTAAGATAACTAAACTACAATAAGAACTAAACAGATTCTGTTCTTGTTAACAACAGTAAATAAATTTATTCAAAAATTACTCAAATCATGTAGAATAATAGGTTTAACTAATACCAAACAGTGGCAAAAAGGTTCATATAAAAATATATTTTTAAACTATAGTTATACAGATTTTAGTAATTTGAACAAATTTGATTAGATTCAAAATTTAAAGCTCAATTTTGAAAACTGAGCATACTGACATAAACTACATAAAATATGTGAACTAATGCAAAAAGAATCAACTAAAAACTCTAAATAGTTTAAAAGATATGATAAAAACAAAAATAGAAAACATTCTGTTTTCTAAAACAAAAAAGAAAAGAAAAGAAAAACTGATCGAACGGACAGGGTGACGTGTCGTTCTCTGGTTGGCTATGGGGTGCACGAGATCTGACGTTTCGAGCGAACGACCGAGCTATAGAGGATACCTGTTCGGGTTTTAAAACGATCTAATCCTACGCGTCGGATCTGGATCGAACGGCTACGGGAGGGTTCGCTGGCTTACAGAGAAGGGAGTCGCCAGCGAGGGGGTTCTCTGGCGAGGCCGAGGCAGCGAGGTTGTCGGGGAAGGCGATCCGGTGGTTGGGGACGGCATCCTAGGGGTGCAAACGACGGCGGTGGGTCTCCGGCGTGCTCTGGTGGGGTCGGAGGGGAGTGGGGACGACAGAGGCGACGGACAGGTGCTTTGGAAGGGTTCGGTCGAGTGCCGAACTCCGGTGAGCTCGTGGGGCAGCGCTCTGGCGAGTTAGAGTGGGGTTCGGGGGTGGAATGGAGTGTGTGGAGTCGACGGGGTACTTATAGGGCCGGAGCGGTGGTCGGGGAAGGAAAGAGGAGGGAGATCCGGGAGACGGATCTCCGGCGACGGCGGCGCGCGCGCGAGGAAGAAGGCGACCGCGGCGTCTTCAGGATCGGACGGTGGGGCCGGGGTGTCAGAGAGAGAGAGAGGGCGGCGTCAGCGCGTCGGTCGGTCGGCTTGGAGCGGTTTCGGGACTTAACTATTGTGGGCCGGCCCGTTTCGAATTAAATCGTTTCCTTTTTAATATCCAGAGCAGTAAAACTCATTTAAAAGTATTCAAAACATTTCCAAATATAGGAAATATATATATCAAAATGATCAGGAGAATTAATGCTATTCAATGAACATTTTTCCTCTATCATATTGAATACTTTGAAAAAAAAAATATTTTCAGAAATTGCTATTTTTGATTTTAAAATCCTTTTGCAATAAAAATTTTCAAATAGCCCCCTGGTTTTTATTGTCCAAACATTTCACCAAGATGACCCTGGTGTGGAGTGTCATGTTACTCCCCTCTTTTCTTTGGACTTTTCCAGAAGTTTTCAAATAGGTGAAACAAGAAAAGGGGAAAGATGAAAGTGACATTTCAAAAATTCAAAAGAAGCACTTCAACCATTATATTCATTCAAAATATATGATGATGATGCATAGCAATATATCATAACATTCCAAAATGAAATTTTGGGATGTTACAAACCTACCCACCTTAAGATGAATCTCGCCCTCGAGATTCGGGTTGGCTAGAGAATAGCTGCGGGTGGTCTCTACGAAGATCTTCTTCGCGTTCCCAGGTGGCGTCTTCTTCGGTGTGGTGACTCCACAGAACCTTACAGAACTGGATGATCGTGCTTTGGGTAATTCTGTTGGCAGTCTCGAGAATTCTGATAGGCTTCTCCTCGTAGGTCAGGTCACTGTCAAGTTGAATGGCCTCTAGGGGCACTGTGTCTCTCAAAGGAATATCAGCCGTCTCAGCATGGCATTTCTTCAACTGGGAAACATGGAAAACATCATGAACTCCGGACAGTCCTTCCGGCAATTCCAGCTTGTATGCAACTTCGCCTCTACGTTCCAGAATTTTGTAGGGGCCTATGAATCTGGGTGCTAACTTTCCTTTAACACCAAACCTCTTGATTCCTCGAAGTGGGGACACACGGAGATATGCTCGATCCCCTACTTCATATGTCACCTCCTTGCGTTTGTTATCAGCATAACTCTTCTGTCGGGATTGAGCTATCCTGAGTCGGGCTCGAATCAGTTTGAACTTATCTTCAGAATCTCTGATAAGATCGGGACCAAAAAGTTGTCGGTCTCCAACACCATCCCACGTCAATGGTGTTCTGCACCTTCTTCCGTATAAAGCTTTGAAAGGGGCCATCTTCAGACTGGTCTGATAATTGTTGTTGTACGAGAACTCTACATAAGGTAAGTTGTCATCCCAACTGGACCCATAGTCTAGCGCACGGGCTCTCAACATGTCCTCCAGAATCTGGTTGACTCTCTCAGTCTGTCCATCGGTCTGCGGATGAAAAGTTGTACTGAACTCCAGCCTTGTACCCAAAGTTTCATGTAGTTGATGCCAAAACTTTGAGGTAAATTGTGTTCCTCTATCTGACACGATACTCCTCAGAACTCCATGCAGACATACGATCCTGGTCATATATATCTTGGCTAGCTTAGCACTGGTATAGGTGGTCTTCACTGGAATGAAATGAGCCACCTTGGTCAAGCGATCGACCACTACCCAAATGGAATCATATCCTGAACGGGTCCTAGGTAGTCCTGTGATAAAGTCCATACCGAGTTTATCCCATTTCCACTCGGGTATCGGCAAAGGTTGGAGTAATCCTGCTGGTTTCTGATGTTCCGCCTTTACTCGCTGACAAACATCACATACCGCCACATGTTCGGCAATATCTTTCTTCATACCTATCACTAGTAACTTTCCTTCAAGTCCAGGTACATCTTGGTGTTGCCTGGGTGTATTGAGTATGGTGAATCGTGGGCTTCTTGAAGTATCAACTTCCTGAGTTCTGGGTCATGGGGCACATAGATTCGGTTTTCAAACCATAGAGTACCCTGTTCATCCTCACGAAAGCCTTTAGCCTTGCCTTCCTTCATTCTCTTCTTTATCTCAGCTATCTCCTTGTCTGATTTCTCGGCTTCTCGAATTCTTTCGGTCAAAGTGGACTGAATCTCAAGTGTGGCAACATATCCTTGCAGAACTATCTCTAACCAAAGCTCTTTGAGATCTTTGGTTAACTCCTGGGGTAATCCTCCGGCTATGAGTGTGTTCACGTAACTCTTCCGACTCAAAGCATCTTCCACAACATTTGCCTTTCCTGGATGGTAATGTAATCTCATGTCATAGTCCTTGATTAACTCTAACCATCTCCTCTGTCTGAGGTTCAACTCCTTCTACGTGAAGATATACTTCAGGCTCTTATGATCAGTGTACACATCACAACTATTTCCGATAAGGAAATGTCTCCAAGTCTTGAGTGTGTGCACTACAGCTGCTAGCTCCAAATCATGGGTGGCATAATTCAACTCATGGGGTCGTAGCTGTCTGGGTGCATATGCTACAACTTTTCCCTCCTGCATGAGTACTCCTCCAAGTCCTTGACGGGATGCGTCACAATAAACCTGGAAGTCCTTCCGAATGTTTGGCAGTATCAACAGTGGGGCTGTGACCAAACGTTTCTTCAACTCCTGGAAACTGGCCTCACATTCCTCAATCCAGATATACTTAGACTCTTTCTTCAACAGCTTTGTCATGGGCTTGGCAATCTTTGAGAAATTCTCAATGAATCTCCGGTAATATCCGGCAAGTCCGAGAAAACTGCGGATCTCCTTAACTGAGGTGGGTGTCTTCCACTCAGTGACTGCTTCAACCTTAGCGAGATCTACTGCTATTCCTTCTCCGGAAATAGCATGTCCAAGGAATCCGACTTCCGTCAGCCAGAATTCACATTTACTGAACTTGGCATACAACTGATGCTCTCTAAGCTTCTCCAAAACTAAATGCAAGTGTTCCTTGTGTTCTTCCTCGCTCTTGGAGAATATCAAAATGTCATCGATGAACACCACGACAAACTTGTCCAAGTATTCCATAAACACTTTGTTCATCAAATTCATGAAGTAGGCAGGAGCATTAGTCAAACCAAAGGACATGACTGTATACTCGTATAAGCCATACCTGGTGGTGAAAGCTGTTTTGGGTATATCTTGTTCACGAATCTTCAGTTGGTGATACCCTGATCGAAGATCGATCTTGGAGAATACTTTGGCGCCTACTAACTGGTCAAACAGGTCATTAATCGTCGGCAGAGGGTACTTATTCTTGATAGTCACCTCGTTCAATGCTCGATAATCGACCACCATCCTCAAGGTTTTGTATTTCTTCTCCACCAAAAGAACTGGGGCTCCCCAAGGTGATGAACTTGGGCGAATATATCCCTTGTCCAATAGCTCCTTAATCTGCTTCTTGATTTCCACTAAATCATTTGCGGGCATCCGATAGGGTCTCTTGGAAATTGGGGCTGTCCCTGGTAGTAGCTCTATTAGGAACTCAATCTCCCTATCTGGTGGCATGCTTGGTAATTCCTCCAGGAATACATCTGGAAAGTCTCGTACAACCGGTACTTCCTCCTGAACAACTCCTGTGAGGGAATTTAACCGAGCACTCATCTGTGTGCGTCGGGATACATACTTAATCCTCTTGTTCTCCGGAGTGGTGAGTGAAATAGACTTGCTGGGGTGATCAAGGTTTCCTTCATACTTGGTCATCCAATCCATGCCTAGGATTACATCCAATCTCTGGGATTCTAAGACGATGAGATCGGTAGGAAAAACATGGTTTCCTATGTGGAGTTTCAGGGTGTGGCATCCTATCCCTGCCATCATCATTCCTCCTGGGGAATTTACCTTAATGGGCTGACTAAGGGTTCTGGTGGGTAAACCATACTTTTCCACAACTACCCTTGATATGAATGAATGAGTTGCACCAGAATCAAAAAGTACCATAACTGGACGTGAATGCAATAAAAACTTACCAACCACAGTCTCGGGCTGATCATAGACTTCTTCCACATCGAGGTGGTTCACCTGAGCACGAGGAAACGGATTTGGCTTCTTAGTTGCGGAGTTGCCGTTTCCATTCCCTTGCTTGTTCTGAGGGCATTCAGTGGCATAGTGCCCTGTCTTCTGACACTTGAAGCATGTGATGTGGTTCAGATCCTTCTGAGCTGGAGTGGTACGGTGTTGGTTGCCATTCCCACTTCCATTACCATTCTTGAAGCTGCCATTGTTGGGACGATTATTCCCATTTCCTCCATGGTGGTGGCCTCCATGGTTGTGCACTGGATGAGTGTGTCCTCCATACTTACCGGTCCCTGATCCGGTATTTCTTGAGTACGGGGTGTAGCGGGGCTTCTGATGAGCTCCAGAGGTAGACTTCCCATGTGCATACTTCCTCTTGTGGTTCTCAATTTGCTGTTGCTTTCCCTCCAAGATGAGGGCCTTGTCTACCAGCTCCTGGTAGTTGCTGAAGGTAGCCACCATCAGCTGCACACTCAGCTCATCATTGAGTCCTTCCAAGAACTTTTCCTGCTTGGCTGCATCGTCGTCCACATCTCCTAGTGCATAACGAGCCAACGTGCTGAAGTCATCCACGTACTGGGCCACGGAATGGTTTCCCTGGCGTAAGTTGCGAAACTCACGCTTCTTCAGACTCATGGCTCCAGCTGAGACATGTGCGGTGCGGAAAGCTTGCTTGAACTGCTCCCAAGTCACATTAGCAATGGGGTATGTGGTGGTGTAGTTCTCCCACCATGAAGCTGCTGGGCCCTCCAGTTGATGGGCGGCAAAACGCACTTTTTTAGCCTCAATGCATCCTACGGTGGTGAGTTCCCTCTCCATCTTGCGGAGCCAATCATCTGCCACAATGGGCTCTGTGCTATTGGAGAAGGTTGGGGGATTCGGTCTCAGAAAACGGGTGAGGTTGTCGCCTTGTGGTGGAGGGTGGTTGTTGTGGTTGTTGGTCTGATTCTGAATCAATAGCTGCATCAGGGTGTTCTACTGCTGAAGAAGTTGGGTGAGATCTGGCGGGAAAGTGAAGTCGGGCTCACATCGCGGAGGCATCTGGCTGTTTTCAGAGGGGTGAGAATTAGAATAGAACAATGACCTAAAGTGGAAATTCAAAACCCATATGCAATGCAACAAACATATCACACCAAATACTCAATCCATTTATTCAACTCAAGGTCAAACATCGAGATACAAATCTCCAATCAATCTAAACATCGACCTATGCTTTAACGACGAAAATGAAGATACATGGGGGGCATAACTAAAGTTGTCCTCAAAAGTACATGGTGACTGAGCCTCCTCCAGTGGTGCTCTCCTCATAGTCATCATCGTCGCTGATCAAAGGAGCCATGTCTCCCTTGGGATGAAGATTTTCACCCATGTCCATCTGTTCCTCCAGAGTTGCGACGCGAGTGTTCAGCTTGTCGATCCTCTCTAAGAAATCCTTCACCTCATATTCATGCTCGTACTTCGCTTCCTGTAAGTCAGCTTCGAGGTCAATCTCGCGGTTCATCAGCCTCTTGATCGTCTTTGTGTCGGCACGTACCCGAAGCTCTAAGGTCCTGATGTGCGTCTCCAAGGTCTGGATATAGGAAATGGTGGTGTCTTCAGTGGGAGTGGTTAGGATATTTCCATTTGCATCCCTGCGATAAACCACGCTGAGTCCTGGTGAAATGGTTCCACCTTTGTATTCCTCCTAAATACGTCCAAGGGCACGATGAATGGCCATGTCTCTCCCAAGTATCCAGCTGGGTGCCACAAACTTGAAGTTGATGGGTTCCTTCCGATTCCCAAAGGTTTTCCCTGGGATGTGCACCTCGATCCTGTAGCGTCCGTCTTGTGGAAAAGACATGATAGGAGTCCCGGTGATGCTCGGCAAAGCAATCCTCACGTCCCTGACGATCCTCATCAGCTCCTTGCCAAAGGGCATCGTTGCGTCACGCTGGCAAAACTCTGTGATCAACACTTGGATGAAGGTGGCCATCTATAAATTTTGAAATAATCGGAGGGAAGTCAGAAATGAGTAGATGAGAGTATAAGAATTTTAAAGACAAAAGGGAAATAAATCCTAAGGACTTCCAATCCTAGAGGTTACGTCCTACGGTCAGCGTGTGCTCTGATACCATTTCTGTAACGACCCGACCTGAAAGGTCAAATCTCCGGTGTTTCTGTACCATCCCAAGATCATGCTGGTACTCACACGGTACATCAATGTATATATCAAAGGGGAATCACATAGCATAAATTAATCTAAATCTCATATTGAGTCCTTTATTACAAAATGATTACAATAAAGTGGCTGAAAGCCAACTCATGAGATAAACTAAACCATAAACTTGCGGAAGCATCGAAGGTAGATGAGTCCATCTGACTCCAAGGGCATCTCAACGAGCGTAGAGCGTATCCTCACTCCTGGTCGGAAAATTACTCTACAACATGATACGTTGCAGCCATATAGGTCAGCATATTGAATATGCCGGCAAAGTTACAAGAGAGGGGGTAAAGTAATCATCTAGTCTATATGCAAATATGGCAGGTGGGGTAGTAAGTTTTTTGCATAAAGCCAAATTTTTCCTACAACAATAGAGGGCAAGGGCATAATTACTACAATGTTGGTTGATTACTGAGATGGTTCCACCAACCAATTCTCATACCCAAGTTGACATTAATAACCCACATCAATATAATTAATTGTGTTGAGAGTTCCAGGTAGTTTCAGTTCCTTTGGCTCAAACTGTCCATGACCGTGGACACGGCTAATCGATTAGGTTTGGGTACTCTACAGATTTTTGCACACATTCCCCACAAGATTTGGTCGCCTCCGTTTGATTTCTCGCACTTCAGGGTGTTTGAGAAACGGATGACCAAAACATGGTCTTCCAAAGGGTTTCCCTATGACTCTGTCGGTGCCCATCCTTTCCTACCGTTCTTCTACATCTCGTAGCACCGCCTGTCCAGGGTCACCACGATATCCAACCAAGCCAGAGCCCATAATGACTTGTGGCTATGCAGGTAAGCCTTGGGTCTTGAAGCATCCATCCATCTCTTTGTGCCTGGGTGGACCTTTCCGCATGAATACTGGCACATCTCCAGCATCATCTAGGCTAACCACTGGTTTCTCCAGGGCGCCGTTCAACCATCATCCACCCAGAGGTAAGTTGAAAACTTGAAGTCCTGAAGACTTGATCATCATGTAGGTCTTGAAATTATTAACTCACAACTCTCATGAATCACACAACCAACCCCGTCTACTAATTGCATAGCAAAATGTAAAACAACATTTCCCGGGGCCAATGTGTCAAAGGGTTGAGGGGTACCTACCACATGATACTACAACAAGTAAGCAAGTTTCCAATTACCTACTTTGCATGCAATTGGGGTGATGGAAGAACTAATGCAATAAAACATAGGTAGACATGATCAAAGTGACTTGCCTTGCTGACGATCCTCGTAATCAAGTGACTCTAGATAACAAGCTTCGCACTCCGGATGATCTAACGAATCAAACAAGAGTACATGATAAGCATAAATACAAAACAATTCACACAATTTAGCAAGGTTAACAAACAATACTAAAACCATTCAATAGTATCAATCAAGAGAAAGAAATCAAAATAAAAGAATATTTTGACTCACAAAGATTTGTAGTGTCAAAAGCTTTTACTACTACTACTACTTTAAGACAAACAACCAAGCAATAGCTAGTAGAAAAATAAATATTAAAGAAAATCATTTTTTTGTAAACAGAATCAAATTCACTAAAATTTTTGTGTAAAGAAACACTACTAAAATGAAAATAACTAGAATGTTCCTATAACTTTGGAATAGGAAACCAAATCAATGATATTATTAACACTAATATTATTATCATCATATTACTTAACAGAATTGAATTACTAAAATTATTTATTATAAATCTAACTTAATCATCTATCTAGTTTGTGAAAGTAAAACTAAATTGTTTTATAAAACTATACCTAATGAAAAAGATATAAAGATTCCTATAACAACATGGTATAAAACTAAACAATCATTTTAAATATTAGCAAGTAATGTTACCTAAATGTTTGAAACAACAGAAACTAATGAAAACTATTATCAAAGTTAAACTAATTCAGGCTCAAACTAAATTAAAATTAAGATAACTAAACTACAATAAGAACTAAACAGATTCTGTTTTTGTTAAAAACAGTAACTAAATTTATTCAAAAATTACTCAAATCATGTAGAATGATAGGTTTAACTAATACCAAACAGTGGCAAAAAGATTCATATAAAAATATATTTTTAAACTATAGTTATACAGATTTTAGTAATTTGAACAAATTTGATTAGATTCAAAATTTAAAGCTCAATTTTGAAAACGAAGCATACTGACATAAACTACATCAAATATGTGAACTAATGCAAAAAGAATCAACTAAAAACTCTAAATAGTTTAAAAGATATGATAAAAACAAAAACAGAAAACATTCTGTTTTCTAAAATAGAAAAGAAAAGAAAAGAAAAACTGATCGAACGGACAGGGTGACGTGTCGTTCTCTGGTTGGCTACGGGGTGCGCGAGATCTGACGTTTCGAACGACCGAGCTGTAGAGGATACCGGTTCGGGTTTTAAAACGATCTAATCCTACGCGTCGGATCTGGATCGAACGGCTACGGGAGGGTTCGGTGGCTTACAGAGAAGGGAGTCGCCGGCGAGGGGGTTCTCCGGCGAGGCCGAGGCGGCGAGGTCATCGGGGAAGGCGCTCCGGTGGTTGGGGACGGCGTCCGAGGGGTGCAAACGACGGCAGCGGGTCTCTGGCGTGCTCTGGTGGGGTCGGAGGGGAGTGGGGACAACAGAGGCAACAGGCAGGTGCTTTGGAAGGGTTCGGTCGAGTGCCGAACTCCGGCGAGCTCGTGGGGCAGCGCTCTGGTGAGGTAGAGTGGGGTTCGGGGGTGGAATGGAGTGCGGGGAGTCGACGGGGTACTTATAGGGCCGGAGCGGTGGTCGGGGAAGGAAAGAGGAGCGAGATCCGGGAGAGGGATCTCCGGCGACGGTGGCGCGCGCGTGAGGAAGAAGGCGACCGCGGCGTCTTCAGGATCGGACGGTGGGGCCGGGGTGTCAGAGAGAGAGGGGGCGGCGTCAGCGCGTCGGTCGGTCGGCTCGAAGCGGTTTCGGGACTTAACTCCTGTGGGCCGGCCCGTTTCGAATTAAATCGTTTCCTTTTGAATATCGAGAGGAGTAAAACTCATTTAAAAGTATTCAAAACATTTCCAAATATAGGAAATACATATCAAAATGATCAGGAGAATTAATGCTATTCAATGAACATTTTTCCTTTGTCATATTGAATACTTTGAAAAAAAATCAGATATTGCTATTTTTGATTTTAAAATCCTTTTGCAATAAAAAATTTCAAATAGCCCCCTGGTTTTTATTGTCCAAACATTTCACCAAGATGACCCTGGTGTGGAGTGTCATTTTACTCCCCTCTTTTCTTTGAACTTTTCCAGAAGTTTTCAAATTGGTGAAACAAGAAAAGGGGAAAGATGAAAGTGACATTTCAGAAATTCAAAAGAAGCACTTCAACCATTATATTCATTCAAACAATACGATGATGATGCATAGCTATATATCAGAACATTCCAAAATGAAATTTTGGGATGTTACACTTTAACTACTCGTTGGGACTAATACTTGTGACCTGCGTTGGGATTTCTATAAAGAGGAACGGGTTATCGCAGCTCAATGTGTGTAAGTATTTCCCTCAGTTATGAAAGCATGGTTTATCGAACCAATATGAATACCAATCCTCAACCGTCTTTAGCGGCCGCACACAGAAGAGCAAACAACTTGCACCCAACACTGGCAAGACAGTTGCCAATCCCCTTGGTCTCATTATTTGCAAGCAAGTGAGTTGTGTAGATAATGGTAGATAATTTTAAAATTATAAAATAAAATGAAATCAAGTGAATGGCAGCAAGGTAAATTTTAGCGTTTGTAAATATATAAGTGAATAGACCCCGCGTCCATAGTGTTCTCTAGTGGCAAATCTCATAAAAATAGCATACGGTGGTAAACAAATTATTGTTAGGTAATTGATAGAAAATCGGATAGCTATGCGATTTTCAAGGCAATGATCATGTTTATATAGGCATCACGTCCATAAGCAAATAGGCCGACTCCTACCTGCACCTATTACCATTACTCCACTCATCGACCGCTATCCAACATGCATCTAGAATATTAAGTAAAATAGAGTAATGTTTGGAGAACGATGACATGATGTAGACAAAGTAAACTCAATCAATATGAATTAACCCCATCGTTTTATCCTTAGTAGCAGCAACACAAAGATGTATCTTGTCCCCTACTTTTACACTAGGATATAGAAACTCGTCAGGTTGAACCTATCACAATGCACCACTCCCACCAAAGAAATATCAATCTAGTTGGCAAAACTATCTCAATAGATCAGAGAGCATTACAAAGCTATAATGATCATGTAAATAAGAATCATAGTAATCATGTTTGACTCAAATAATTTTCATGAATAATCTGAGCATATACCCACAATTCATCGGATCCCAACAAACGCACCATACAACGGGATTACATCGAATAGATCAAGGCAAATATGCGATGAACATTGTATTGAAGATCAAGAGAGAGAGAGAGAGAGAGAGAGAGAGATTTCCATCTAGGTACTACCTACGGACCCGTAGGTCTACGATAAACTACTCACACATCATCATCAGGGCAGCAAGGTTGAGGCCCTCTGTGATCGATCCCCCCTCCGTCAGGGTGCCGGGATGGAGCTCTAGATGGGCTCCCATCAGAACAGAGACTTGCGTCGGCGTAAAAAGTGTTTCAGGACCTCCTCTGGTGTTTTTGGGATATTAGAGAATTTATAGGCTAGACACGGGTGTCGGGAGAGACACGAGGGGGCCACCACATATCAGGGCGCATCCTCCCCAGGGCGCGCCCTGTTGTGTGGTGGAGCCCTCGTGCGGCTCCCGGCCTCCTTCCAAAGCTTTCAGGTCTTTTTTTGGACTTCGTTTGGTACTAAAAACCTAAAAGGTAAAAAACATGCAGAAAACAGCAACTGGCACTGGGCATTGGATCAATAGGTTAGTGCTAAAAATATTATAAATTGGTAAACAAATGCCCAAAAATATCCTGGAATGATAATATATAAGCATGTAACAATCAAAAATTATAGATATGTTGGAGACGTATCAGGGATCGACACCCATACTTATCAAAAAAAGACTACAAACGACCCCTTATACTTAGGGGTTATCAAGGAGGAGGTCATGCGTCTGGTTTAGGAGGAATCTGTCCATGACCACAACGAGGCCCTATTGTAGGGTCTCGACGTAATGATGGCGCTCTCTGATGCTGACAACATCTCCATCCTAGAGCTCGAGATGGTTGTCAAGGAGGAGGTGGGGGAGGAGCCCTTCACTGTCGTCTGGAACCCGCACATGGTTGGCCAGAGGTGGACCTGGTCGTCTATGGCATCGGTGATGTCCCACTGGGTGGGCACCTAGCCATGGACACTTACGCCGCCAGGGACACCGGATCCGTCGCCGCGAGGGACAAGGTGGCGCACGCACCACTGGCCAGGCATCCATCGCAGGTGCCACCGGCCCACCTCTGGACGCCACCGCCCTGCGTCTACCTTGCCATGAACGAGGAGGAGGAGGATGCCGGCGCGCGAAGACGGCGGTGCCATCGATAATGACCACGGGCGATGGTGGCATTGAAGTTTTTTTAATGCTTTTTAAGTGTTTTAAGTTATGTTTAAATGTGACCGAGACTTTTGTAGACTTTTTTAGATTGTAGTAATGTTTAATTATTTTTAATTGTGCTTTTTGAAATGTGCGCCGGCTCTTTTTGTGTGTGCGATGCAGATAAGCTATGATGTGGCGGCGCAATGGGTGCATCGACCGGCAGACCGCCCAAATCGGACAAGGATGTCCATTTTACCGCCCCAAATGAATGATATTCACACAAAACAAACATCCATTTGTGATCTAGTGTTGGAGTTGGCATGAACCCACCTTCACCATTTACGAATACACCATCTTCTCCCCCTCCTTCACCGCTTCCGACAGCATTGGTGTTCGCAGGACTGGCACCAGTCAAGCCAATGCTTAGGAGAACTACGAGGAGGCTAAGCGTTGCTAGTCTAGTCCTATCCATGGTGACTAGCTGAGCTTGCTTTACGGAGTGATGGGGAGACGAATGCATCATCAGGGTAATTTATAAGGCTTTTTATTTGTATATAAGAAACAACACTTGGGGACTTGTCGGCCCTCTTTAGGTATCTAGTTTATTCGACAACTATTAAATATGTTCGTGTGTTGCAGCGAAAAAGATTATTGTCGTGTCCACTTTTCGTCAGCACGGTCCAACACCAATGAATTGTGTCCGCCCACGGTAAAGAGGCACACACTGAGTTCTAGTCAAAATTCATACCTATAGTAGATTAAAAAACATACATACAATACTATTGGTACGGTTTTTGGACGAATAATCTGATCTTAAAGAGTATAATATTCAAAAAAACTGTACAAAAGCATTACTTGTAAGTTGAAACAATATCTGAAATTTGCATCAATTCATGAGAAAATTTTCTATAAAAGGATTCTATTATATGTGTTTTAGGCCATCTCTGTATATGCTTGAGATTAATAAAAAAATCTCTCACACCCTATATTATCTCTTTTCTTTATTACTAATATATGTCCCTAAAACACACACACACACACACACACACATACACACACACACACACACACACACACATATATATATATGTACCCTCCTATCATATTCCATATATATAAATGATATATTGTGTGTTAGCATTTTCCAAAATATATCATAGCAATTAATTAGGTTAGTTAAGGTTATGCCCAAAACATAATTTTAAAGTGCTCCACAAGAGAAAGTAATAGCACGATTAGAAACTACGTATTTTTGTGATCAAACTATATATACAAATTATTTTAATCCGAGTTACGGTTGCAAAGTTATAACATGTTCATGTTTAACATATTCTTTGTAAATAATAAAAGTTAGAGACCTGAACGGGCTGAAAACAGCATGAAATGGGCCTATTGCACTGCAGCTGAGCGGTTTATACTAACAAACGCCCTGTAGCGCAATATAACAGCTACTGCAGTTAGGCCAAAGCCCAAAGACACTTAATATTGGACTGCAGGTTATTTAACAAAAAACTCAAGGACTTTTTTATAAAACGTATACGGACGGCAAGAAATGCTCCGTACTTTAGCAGTATTATATATTATATATATTATTATATATGTATTATTATTATTGTTATTGATGTTATTATTATTATTATTATTATTATTATTATTATTATTGATGTTATTATTATTATTATTATTATTGTTGTTGTTGTTGTTGTTGTTGTTGTTGTAGATATGGATAGACGTCGATCCAACGCAAATATGTGATGCAATAATATAGATTTATTTAGCTGTCTCATGGTTCCTTCCAAGGCCTTTCCTCGTGACATGCAACATGGTGGCTAAATTTTCACATGCAAAGAAATGAGACTTGGATCCTTTCTTGCCCTCTTGAGCTAGGTCTTCTTAGTTTGTTTGACGTGAGACCTTCATCCACGGAAGAATCTTGATTAATTAGCTACCTCATGGTTTCATTCGAGGCCATTTTTGGGTCTACAAACGGCTAGAAGACTTTGATAATGAGACATGCATGCCTCCTAATTAACTCTTAACCAAGTGAAGCATGTTAAGATGTCTTCGCGTCATCACCGAGCAGAAAATGAACAGGTGTTGCTAGGACTCAGTCGAGTGACGTCGGCATAGTTGTGGTGCTACGAGCGACATAAATGTGTGCTACAAACAGCGACGAAAAATGTCGCGAACAGTTTTGCAAGCAGTAACACAAAAGTTGCAACCGGTGTGACTACATGCTACAACCGTCAATGGCAGATGTTGCGACAGGTGAGAGTACGTGATGAATGACGAAGGAAGATGTTGTGACAAGTGAGATGACATGCTGCAACCAGCAATGACAAATGCTACAACAGGTATGATGACATATTGCAAACGGTGGGACAAAATGCTACAATGGTCGTTGCTTAGTCCAACACAAATCTGCATGCAAAAGATTTAAGCAGTCGACTGAGGCTTAGTCAAGTCTCAGTTAATTGAGTTTTAGCAAACCTAAAAATAATTAGTTGTTGTCCACGAAGTGGTAATTGCCTCGGCACTGTAGGGTGTTTGTGCACGGTATTCAAATGGACTTCTAAGTTTCTAAGAATATGTGCTCCTATAGATACGCTCGTCGCAAACAGGGCCAGCCAACGACCTTCATAAACAGCTTATTGCTTATGTGAGGATCGTATCATAAACAGAATGTCAATTTTGTGCGATGTGGGGTCACACCATACACAACTTTTTCAGAAGCTCCATATGCGAGGTGGGGGTCCAATCCCACATGACACTGGCAAACCAATCGTGTGCGATGCACCACATCGCCTACAACTGATTAACTTCAAATCATGTGATTTGTGCCCCTACATTGCACATGCTTGTTCTTCTTTAATCATGTGTGACGTAGGTCACGTTGTGTGTGTGCCAATGCAATGGCAGAAACATTCATACATAACACAATGATACATAGCCATATGTGCATATTCATCAACAATATGTTAAATTGACATGGAACAACATCATAAAAAGTAGCACCGAATACCCCTGGCGGCGTTCCCCATGTGACACCACGGCCAACCCTAGCGCCCAACAATCAACCCCGACACGACTTCTCCCTCCATTTTTGTCGCCTGCTTGCACCGCAGTGCGGACGATGCTACTACCGAACGGTGGTGAGGGTCTTTTCAATGGTGGTGTCATGTAGGGCGACGACGACCCAGAACCTGAAAATCGTGATAGCATGATGTGCTCCTTTCCCCTAGCGGAAAAGGACGTATGGATTTCTACCCAGCCCACAATAGAAATAGTGATAGTCCGAGGCATGGCAGCGGTGCTCGGCCATGTACGATCAAGCCATGTATGGGTCTACTATGACCGCCACTGGTGGTAGTGCAGATCTACCTTTCATGCTCTAATTCCGACAATGGCGGCCATTGGTCCTAGGTATGGCTCTCTCCGACGAGGTGTGTGCTCCGCCTTCGGTGTTGTTCCTTGTGGTGACCACTTAAGACTGCAGCGACAGCCTCGCTACGAATTATGGTGGCCACCAAAACATCTTTGTGGGGGTTCCTCTCTCCAGATCCGATGGTTGACTTCGAAAGTGAGATGCAAACTACAAATGATGGCTTCACTCAGTTGGATGGTTGTAGTGGTGGCAGTCACACCTCGCATGTAGTTGTTGGGATTGCAGAGAAGTGATGGCGACAACAAATGAGTTACTTTGATGATGGTGCTACTCGAGCAACTGGTCTTGAGATCCACGGCGAAATCCTAGGTCTGACCCGAGTTGGTTGTACCCAACAATAGCATTTTTGCAGTGTTACCTTGTTGAAGTTATTGCTCAGATATGCTCAAACTGGTCCTTTAGGGTGAAAACAAAGAAGCTAAACTTGGGTGGTTGAATCCGGTGATGGCCGCACTTGAGTGTCGCTCCCTTCTTGAAGGCATTGCTATTGTAGAACCTCATCGTATGTGTGGTGTCATGAGATGGTTGATGTGAATATGGTCATTGTTTTAGTTTGCCGATCGCATATCGGATTGATTTGTTTTTTTCCTTGCCTTCACATAGCTTTGTTCTCATATGACTTTGCTACTTGTCAGTGTGTTTTGTGTATGTGTGTTGGTGTAGGATGTGTGCATTCTAGCTATCCAGAGGTCGAATGTGTGCTCATTCTGTTTGTATTCTCTTGACACTCTATTTTGAGCCAATAAAATTCACCATTTGTCAAAAACAATATGTTTCATCATAGCTAAGTTGAGATGACATCCTTCCCTATGTTCACAATCATGAGGATTGCATGTAAGGAAGTTTACAACATAGGAGGTTCACACTACCACAAGATACATAAGCTCAACGAGTTCTGAATTTGCAAGCAACATAAAGACCTCAAACACAAGGAATTACCTTCCCCGTCATCACATCTGTAATGAATAAGTGTGTAGAAATTCCTTAATTTCGACAAGCTCATCATACTTCATCTGTTTTTCGTCCATTCCAATTAAAATTTGCACATGGGTAAAAAAATAAGAATTAAACTCGGATTTGGCAGCATATGTGAAATAACTAATATATATACGATGACTAATATATATATATAATTTATTACTAATTTCTAATTAACCCTATGGTGTCCGGACTTGTCTTTCATCTCCAAAGTCGTGACGAGTCTACACACTTTATTGCAAACATAAAATACAAAGGACGATATCTTATGGTTGTTGAATGTAGGACAGGAGTGTTGAGCGAATAAGTACACATTTACTATGGAATTTATTAATTATTACTCACAAATAATATTGTAGCATTTCTTACCAAAAAGTATTTTTTGCGGCCTTGACTAGAAAGATCTTGACTCGTTTCAAGACAATTGGGTTTTTTGTTGCTCTATTTGTTACTTGGATAATGATTCCACTCTTGATGCATGTATTTGTTGAACTATATGATATGCCCCGTACGTTGGTACATGAGTCATGTTAAAACAAATGCACAAATAGGCATTAAAAATAACTTAAACTAATAGAAAACAAATGCAAGGGTGATCCTCATTTTGCATCTTTTAAAAGATAAAACCTACAAAGTGAAGCATAAATTATACATTAACAAACATGATGTATAAAAAGAGAAAGCATTTAAATTAAACTTAACTTGACACCATTTTTAGCAAACAAAAAATGTGAAGAATGGGCTATTTTGTTTCAAACCGTCCAACACATATATTGTCCATGAATATATAAATATTAACATGAAAAAGTTAACATGTGACTATCATGCATGTCTTGGCGAGGTGTCCTGATTTGCATCGCTACATTAATGCGAAATTGCAACTTATGAGTATATGCATGACTTGAGGATGTCAGACCATTTTGATCGAAAGGATATCAATAATTGAGGTGATAAGGAAGCACACATATGAAGATATAATAGGTGGGGTTAGCTATTTAGATATAGAAGATTAACATAATTAATTAACTTGTGAATAACATGAATGTATCGATTTCCTTAGGAAAAAGGTACATGCATGCTTAATGAGGCGACATCAATTGCATTGATATATTAATGCAAAATAGTGACCTTTAATTACATGCATGACTTAAGGATGTCATATAATTTTGATAGTACAACTATCGGTAGTTGAGGTGATGTGGAACCACAAATATGGAGTGAAACCTAATAGTTGGGATAGCTATTTAGATATACAAGATGCACTACAATGGTTGATGAATTGGTTTAGGAAATCAACAAACCAAAGATATGTTTAAAAATAACAAGCGAATGAAAACATTATGTATTACCTATCCAACAAGATATAGATCATCGTGTAGTCACAATTCGACCCATAGACGGAGTCAAGCTGCATGACCATGTTCTATTTAGGTACGGTGACATCTAAGATCCTTGAAAAAGGATATCACGGCCCTAATGTGATGATGACAACTAATGGAGCTAGAGCTCATGTATAATGCCTCAACAATATAGATGTGTTGTTGATGTACTGTGACATTTAGTTTCACATAATTGTAGTTAAGTAGAATGAATACTTTTTCCTATTTACCTAGCGATGCCTCGACTCATCCTAGATGGTCTTACTTTCATAGCAAAAAATTTGAGTGAAGACCAAATGTGGTTTAACAAATCAACCCGCTATTTCCATCTTCTGAACTTGGTCATCAAGGACTTAAGCGTATGAAAAGTGAAGAATTATCATGTACCCCCTCCATTTGAAAATACTTAACATGGTATTAGTTCAAATGTGAACTAAAATCTCAACAAGTATTTTTGGAACACCGTGAGTACTAAACAAAAGAGATCCACTTGAATGTTGAAATCATTTGCAAAGTACCTGAAATGAGAAGACACGGTTGAAGAGGAGGTACAAGTCCTTGAAGTTAACATTTCAATACATACTACCTGACTTATGGAGGGAATGCTCTTTCTCGAAGTACAAGGGTATTCTTGTATCACCAACACTAACTTATCTACATATAATATTTTGCAAACACAAGTGGGATCTCTAGGTATTAGTAATGTATTTATTTTATTATACTTAAGTGCCAGCTCCACTTTGGGGTATTTTTTTCATGAATTATTAATCATTTTCTCATTATCATCGAATTTTCCTTAGTCGAGCGTTTTGATTTTAATCTTGATCTTCATAGATGGGGCAGAGGTAGTAATTCAAGCTTGGAGGGGAATTCGGTACAACATTTGGACCCTCCTATTGTGTCTGAAGTGCCACCGCTAGCTTGGATGACTCTTGAGAAGGTGGGTTGGAATGCAACTCAAATTACACTTCCAGATGGAGATGAGGGGAGCGGTTTAGATAACGGAATTCATAACAAATACCTGAAAGGACATTTGCTCCCTTGGTGGTTTTGGTAATTAATAACAACTTATATATCATTGAACTAATGTTTCCACTAAGTATATTTCAGGAAAAGTTCAATGATAGGGATGGCAATAGGATTGTGGAGAAAACCCAAGATACAAAGTATTGGATTGGCAAAGCTTCAAGGAAGAGGACTCTACATTTTACTTTGTGAGAAATCACTTTGAGTCCATAGGAAAGCCAATACTATTAAAAGGGGACAAGGTATTGTTGGTGAACAAGACGCTCAAACATGCACAAGTGATAGTCACCAAAAACACCCACAACTCTGCGCATATTCTGTCTAAGCCAAATATCCAAAATCGGTGAAACCAACATTGCCCACTCAGTCCCACTGATTCCTAAGCTCAGACGGACCCATGTCAAACCCTAGTCATTCGGTGCAACCGATTCTGCATCGGTGCCATCAAGTTCAGGCCACCAACTTTCGGTTGCCTCGATTCATAGAATCAGAATTTCTGAGTTTTTGGATCGGTGTCACCAAGATGAGGTTTCTAACTGTTGGACACCTGATTGGTACCACTGAGAATTATATATCGGTCTCATCGAGATTCGAAAGTTGCTACCTTTGGAGCAACTCGGTACCACTGAGATTCACACATCGGTGTCACCGAGTTGGTCACTTAAGGTGTAACGATTGGATTTTTGGAGATGCCTATATATACCCCTCCACCATCACTCACTTGCAAAAAATCACTCAGAAGAGATCCCCACTTACCGCAACTGATTTTTTGAGCGAGAGCCACCTACTCATGTGTTTAGAATTGAGATCATGCCATTCCATTCCAACCATATCAATCTTGATCTCTAGCCTCCCCAAGTTGCTTTCCACCCAATCAATCTCTTCCACTAAAGCCAAATCTGTGAGAGAGTGATTGAGTGTTGAGGAGTCTATCATCTTGAAGCACACGAGCAAGGAGTTCATCGACATTATCGAGCCTATTACATTTTGGAGGGTGGTGCCTCCTAGATTGGTTAGGTGTTGCTTAGGAGCCTCCTACTTCGTGTTGTGGAGTGAACCAAGAAGTTTGTAATGTCAAGGAGAAATCCTACTTCGTGAAGATCTACCCCGAGTTAGGCTAGTCCTCTGTGGACGTAGGCCATCATGGTATAGTCAAGGTTGCTTCTTCGTGGAACCCTCCGTGGGTAGAGTCCTCCGTGGACTCTCGTGGCCGTTACCCTCTATGGGTTGAAGACTCCATAAACATGGACGTACGATAGCACCACTTATCAGGACCATGGGAAAAATCTTCGTGTCTCCAAATTGCATTTGATCTTCCTACGCTTTCTTTACTACTCGTGCTTGTCTTTACTTTCCGCTGCTATACTCGTAGACATGCATGTGTAGAGTGTGCTTGACTTGTTATGAATGCTAAAATCTGCCAACATTTAAAATAAGGAAAAAGTAGATTTTTAGTTGGTCAAGTAGTCTAATTACCCCCCCCCCCCTCTAGACCTAATCTTGATCCTACAAGTGGTATCAGAACTTTGGTCTCCATTGCATTGGTTGCACAACCTAGGAGAGTATGGCATCTAGTGAGGGAAATTATCACCGTAGAGGTCTGTCGGGGATATTACCTCCCGGTATAACCCGACCTGAAGTATGACCCGGCCGGGACTTGGCAGCTCACTGGAGAACCGACCGAGCTTGGCAGTTCATTGGTGACCCGGCAGGCGCGTGAGACAAACGACAAGACCCAATGGCCCAGAAGGCGGCTCATGGGAGGGCCGACTCATGTTATGGTGGGCTGGCTCACACAGAAGGCCCAAGGAAAGGAAAGACTCCCTCACAAAGGAAACAAGACCCGAATTAGGATTCAAGAGAGACTAGTCCTAATCCTACTCCCAGTAGGACTCTACATGCAAACCTACCGCCTTCAACCTATATAAGGAGGGGTAAGGCGCCCCAAGAGGGACAAGTTCAAGTCATTAGAGATAGACAAATTATAGGCTCTTGAGACTAGAGGTACCAATTCCTACTTGATAATAGGGTTGCTATTTTTGCTGATATTTTGATCAGCAGACACCAAAATGCATTTATCAAACACAGGAACATTATGTATGGAATTCTATCTTTACATGATATTCTGCACCATACCTATCGCAAGAAAAAAGTTGGGGTGGTCCTTAAGCTTGACTTTGAAAAAGCCTATGACAAAATAAACTGGGAATTCTTACTTGAGTGTCACTGCAATCGTGGGTTTGCAGATACCTGGTGTGGCTGGGTAGAGAAAATACTTTATAATGGGATTGTGAACGTCAAGTTGAATAATGAAAACGGACCCTACTTTCAAAGCCACAAAGGGGTGTGCCAGGGAGATCCTTTCTCCTTTCTTTTCAATGCCCAAAAAGAGAAACTAATTACTGGCTTAGCCCCAGATCTTATTGATAATGGAGTGGCCATACTCCAATATGTGGATGACACAGTGATCTGCTTTGAAGACGACAAGGATTTTGCAGTGAGACTGAAGTTCTTGTTGTACATGTTCGAACTTATGTCTGGTCTCAAGATTAACTATATGAAAAGTGAGATTCTTTGTATAGGGGGAGATGATAGTACTTTGAATTACTATGCAGACCTGTTTAATTGTCAGATTGGACACTACCCGATGAAATACTTGGGTACTCCAGTTAGTTACTCCACGCTTCGGAACCTAGATTAGGATTTTGTGTATGAGAGATTCCTAAAATGTTGTGAATCCTGGATTGGCAATGTTGCATCATCGGGGGGAGACTTATCCTTCTGAACTCCTCCCTCACTAGCATTGTGTTTTATTACATGTCCATGTTCCTTTTACCCAAGATGGTCATCTATAAGCTGGATAAGCACTGTAGAAAGTTCTTCTGACAAGAACATGAAGGACGCAAGCGATACCATCTTGTGAAATGGGCCCGAATCTGTAGATCCAAAAAAGGTGGCCTGAGAGTAAAAGATCTCCATAAACAGAATGTCAGTCTACTCACCAAGTGATGGTGGAAACTTGAGACCCAACAAGGGTTGTGGCAAGACATAATTAGATCCAAGTACCTTAAAAGAGATAACATTACTTCAGTGCGTTGCAGATTTGGGGATTCCCCTATCTGGAAAGCCATTATGAAGGTGAAAGACTGCTACCTTGCTAGTAGGGGTGTGATTTTGAACTCTGCCAACATTGCTAGACTATGGAAAGATCCTATACACAACAATACTCCTTTGAAGGATGTTTTTCCTATCCTGTTTGATATCTGTAACAAACAAGACATCACAGTGGCACAATTTAAGGTGAATACTGATGCTGACTTCTTTCGAAGACGGCTCCATGATCCGTTGGTGGAGCAATGGAATAAACTGGAAAATGTAGTACAATCCAGGACTATTTCGGATGCCTCGGACCAGATTGTTTGGACCCTGGGGAAGAAAAGGAAATTTACCACCAAATCCATATATGAATACCTAGAAAAGGGCATTGCTGGTTGCAACTATAGATGCATATGGTCAGCAAAAATCCCTCTGAAGATTCAAATCTTTATGTGGCAGCTTTTTCAGGATGCGGTGTTGACTAGAGACGTGATGAAACGTAGAAATTGGACAGGAAATCCTAAATGTTCCTTCTGCAACGAGAAGGAAACCTCTTGGCACCTTTGGTGTACTTGTCCCGTGGCTAGGGTGGTGTGGAGGACCGTCGGTTGCGTCTCGGGGACAAACTTGGGGCCAAGTAACATTTGGCAATATTTTTCTTGGTGCTATGTTATATCCCTCATGGAGCTAAGTACTATACCTTTGGTCTGGCAGCCATCTGCTGGGCAATCTGGAACTGTCGTAACCGTGCTACTTTTGAGAAGAAGAAATCGTGATCCCCTTTTGATGCAGTATTCTATGCTTGTGGCTACATCAACTATTGGGCAGGTTTGATGACTGGAGCGGATCGTGAGGCTATGGAGCGTGGGGCGAAGATGTGGAAGATCAACGCGTCGAACTTGATGAGGGTGCAGCTCCAGGAGGTGATACCTGAAGCTGGTTGGCTGCTTCAAGGGTGATCAATGATGTTGAAGAGTGATGACAGTCTTCTCTTTGCTTTAGCTTGGTTCTCGTTGTGCGAGCTTTGGTTGTTGAGTTCCTGTAAGCTATTGATGACTTTATCTCCTAGACTGTTGGGTAGGTTATGTGGGTCTTTATGGTGTCTCTGGGTTTTCGCCCTATGGCAAACTGCTCAATGACGAGTGTTTGCAGTAGGTTTCCCAGGGGTGCTTTGAGCTCGCTTCTCCTTTCCTGCTTCCTTGGTTGGGTCAGACAAAACTTTGTATTTCCGTTATCACTTTAATGGAAAGGGGTTCGTCCGGCTCAAAAAAAAGAGGTACCGATCCGCACCCTTGTAATCAAGATCATCATCATCATCATCAATATAGACACAAAGCGAGACGTAGGCTTACACCTCCATCAAAGGGGCTGAACCTAGGTAAACCGCGTCTCTCGATTTCGACCAACCCCTCTCAAGCCGACACATAGTTGCGATGGCCTCACACCTAAGTTATCTCATGAGGACATCATGCCATGAAAAATCCACGATAGTTGGTGCTCATCGTGGGGCCAGCATACGGTAGTGTTGTGTTCTTGAAGGAAACTCTCCAGGGATCGAGAAGCTCGAACTCAGACAGATGAGGAATAATCGGTACAAACGGATCTACTTCAACCTAGACGGAAGAGCATAAAGAATTTCGTCCATGGAGCCCGAGGCTCGCGTCGCCGCATACTTTCGGAGTCGTGATATGCCAAGACCGTAAAGGAATTTACTATGCGAGCAAAGCTTTGATGGATTAGCAAATAAAAAAAAGGTGGGCAACTTTTGTCGACGAGAAGGTTAATTCCCGATGATGGAGTTCTAATAGAAGAAGGAGATTCTTTCCCTAATACTACTACACGGTAGGTAAGGGGGCCACCTAGAATCGCTCAAAGTGCCAATGAAAAGCAAAAAATTGCACCCGTGAAGACCAGAGTCGGACAAAATCACCGAGGGGACCAACTAACTGTTATACGCGCGCGTTGACTTCGCCATGGATCGGTCTCGCCCCATCCCGCGCTCACCTCTCCACCACGGATACGGTCTCCGCCTACTGTCACTGCGCCGTGGCCAACTCAGCCTCGCCCTTTCACCGCTCCTGTTTCGCCTCGGGACGATGCAAAAGGCATCTGCTCTTTGAGTCATTGACATGTGGGTCAGCCATCTGTTGGATCCACATGTCGTAGACACAAAGGCAGGTGTCTTAAGGCACCGAAGCGCAGTCCTTCGCCTTGCCATGCGTCCTCGGCGTCGCAGCCGCAAGCCATCGCACCAACCTCATCTCCGCGTCGACTCACCGCGCGCATCCGTGTCGGATTAGAGCAACCTCGCTTTTTGTGCCGCCTCATCGCGTGCATCGGCGTCGACTTCGAGCCGGCCTCGCCTCTACCGTCATCTCGCCGCACGCTCCCGCATCAGTCTCGAGCCGGCCTCGTCTTGTCTCCGTCGACCGCCTTCGCTCGTCTCTGTCGCCATAGCTTGGTGCCCCCTCAAGCCGGCTCCGCTTCCGCGCTTCCCGCTTCGCCTCGCCTACTTCCAGCATGCGAGTCGCCGACAGATCTGCAAGCGGACACTCCGCGCTAGCCGCCAGCCGACTCGTCGCTCACCTTGGTTTCCATCAGCCGCTGGGGAGCGCTCACCGCGCAAGCCGTCGCCGGCATGCACGCGCTGCAGATGTTCATACGACTGAAGTACAAAGAGCTGGGCGACGATATGGAAAGGCATCAAGGCCCGCTTCAAGGAATGCACTAGCTAGGTCGTACCTCAAGGATTGGTCTAGCAGGAGGACGTATTGCATGCATACACCAACGGAGCCCAGGGAGATGCTCTATTTGCAAGTCGTATGTACAGCCGGTGCAAATTTTTCTCGGCTCTGGAGATCAATGGGCGAACAGTTTTATTACTAAACAAAGAAAAAAATACAGCGGATCGATATGCATGTCTAAATTTGGTTTGCTCCGTCTATATTCAGTCTCACAAAAATATGAGGTGATATTTATCCTATCTAGTTTTTTAGCATATGTTTCATCCGAGAACAATTACTTTGGCATGTAATATTTTTACGCGGGATAATTATTTAAATGGCTTTATACAGCGGAGATGGAGACGCATCAATGTCATTACGCATTGGTCTTCGTCTGTGTCGCACAGCACCGGCTTACAACGCCGCGGCCATCTCTCACGACCACACTGGCTTACAACACTGCGGTCGTCTCTCGTGACCGCATCGGCTTACAATGTCGTGGTTGTCTCTCGCGACCGTGCCATCTTTAAATGATGCGACTGACTTCTACGTTTGCATCAACACGCCAGGGGCCGCCTACATCATTACGAGCCGCCCTACGAGCGCTCGTGAGTCGCCACCCTACGGTCTAGTCTACATTGACACGTCAGTGTCATGCTTGCTCACTTGAGCCTCCCAACAGACGCCCGCAAGACGCCGCTCCCACGGTCCAGTTTACATCAACATACCGGTGCAGTGCTCGCCTGTATGAGCCACCCAACAGACGCACGCAAGACGCCGCCCCACGGTCCAGTTTACATCAACATACCGGTGCAGTGCTCGCCTGTATGAGCCGCCCAATGGATGCGCATAAGCCACCACCCCCACGGTCTAGTTTACATCAACATACCTGTCTAGTGCTTGCCTGTATGAGCTTCCCAACGAATGCTCATGAGTCACCGCGCTGCGATCCAGTCTATATCGACATGCTGGTGTTGTGCTTGCTCGTTCAAGCCGCCCAACGGACGCGTGTGAGTCGTCGCCCTGTGATCTGGACTATTCCAACAGTTTTGAAGCAAGTCATGATATATTATCAGCCTCTGCCTCCACTGGATGGCTCAATGGATAGGCATGCAAGTCGCCACCACTGCGTTTTGGTTAACTTCAACAACCAGCAGGGATGAACCGCTGGCCGGATTACTGACAAAATCATATGGGATCATTTATAACCCGATATCTCAACATTCTGCGGGTTCATGTTGCGTTATCAACGCCAAGGACATACAGTGAGTGTCGCGAATATCATCAACTCGCCACACGCTTTTGGCTTCAATAAATTTCAGCTATCAGCCGTCAACCATATGTCGGTTTATGCCATAGTCAACTATGAAGACTCTCAAGCCACCTCTTCGAGTCGACTTAAGAATCGGGGGCTACAGACATGGCTCCACACATTTGGTCGTTTTCAACAAGAACCTTGGGTCATTGTGAATAAGACAACCCGGTCCCGGGGGCTGCTACATTATTGGCAGAAGATTTAAAGTCGCCTAAGAGGACGAGCCGCCATGATGCGCCATTCAAACATGGGTGACCTGCCTTATTGGTGAAAAGTTAAAAGTTGCCCAAGAGAACGAGTTGCCATGATGCGCCGTTCAAACATGGGTGCCCTAATTTATTGGATCATCGTAAGGTCATTTGGGGGCTTCCAACCATCGGGTTTAGCTTTCACACCCTCTTGACCGGCTTTTCAACCATAGCCTGACCGGGTTAAACCTGCCTGTATGCATGATGCCACTCTGCCAGGTGACCCCCCGAACTCTTACCAGTTAATCTCGACTTAAAGACCCCGAGTTGATCAAAGTATTTGATAGTCAATCTTGCCATGAGGTCGTGTACTGGTTAAGGTTAAAACGGCGACTGATATCACATGAGGGCCGACTCACAGAAAGCAAGGATAACTCACATGTATGTTGTAGTCTCTCCACCATGTGGCCTGTTCGTGCTCTTCTTCGATCAATCTTTTTAAAGACCCTGAACTGATTAAGGTTAAAACGACGGATGTATGTCATGTGAGAGCTAGCTTATGGGTTTCGGGGTACTCATGCCCTGTTGTAGTCTCTCCGCTATATGGCTTGTCATACTCTTAACAGTCAATCTTTATATAGACCCTGAACTAGTTAAGCTTAAAAAGATGAATCTATGCCATGTGAGAGCCAGCATATGAGGTTTGGGCAGTCATGCCTAAGTTTTTGAAAAAACAATAACTTGCATTGCATCATACATTGCATCATCTACCATGCATCATATATGAATGGATATCCTGGTTTATATTGCAGGAACCGGTTTTCAAACCGAGTTACATATTCCAATCCTTAATAGCCAACATGGCTGGATTTTCATTATGGTTGTTATAACCAGTATTAGATATTTAAGGTTTTCAAACCAAGTTATATTATTCATAATAGCCAACATGGCTGGATTTTCGTTATGGTTGTCATAACCAGCATTGGGTGATTGAGGTTTTCAAAGCCCCTTCAGAGTAATTGCTATTATCCCTTCATTCCAAAAATACCAGCTTGCAACTAGGAGCATGGTTCAACATTGATATGCAAGATTTTCAACAACATCATCTTGACAATGGATAGGATTTTATTCTGCAATGGAAGGAATAGTCCCGAATCATTGCAGGCATACGACCGGCACTTGGGGGCTACATTATTCAAGTCCAGCTTATATCAAGTATGCAAGTCCCATGTCACTGCAAGCATGCACCATGACACTTAGGGGCTAATGCAAGTTGATTTTCTAATCATTACATTGTCAACAGACCTTGTTATCTCAAGGAGATGAGGCGGCCTTTCTATCTTTTTCAAAAGTCCCAAGCCAGTATTGTCTTACTGAGCCGACCTTTGGGCGCTACACATTGCTCCTCAAGTCCATATGACCAGATCTACAAAAAGTTCCTACTCATTATTGCATAATGACCCGACCCTTGGGGGCTACACTCGCTGAAGTTTTATGAGCATAAGACAGTTACAAATCCCAGGCTGCTGCTGGCAAGGCAACCCCACACTTGGGGGCGACATAGTCAAAAATATTATTGCAGAGCACCAAGTCATCATGGATAGACTTGGAGCTTGGGGGCTACAGGTAACAAGGAGATAAAAAATAGCACAACATTTTCAAGCTATCAATTTTGAGTGATCTAGGACTCATGTCTTGGTGGAGCTGAAGCATTGAAAACCGGTTCAACATTACACTGATTTCTTTATTCACAATAATTTTATCAAGCCATATTGGAGTCCGCTTGTTTTGACCTGGCAGCACCAACGATCATGACCCGACATCATCAATGATTATGACCCGGTGGAGATGACCAGCCAAGAGCATTGGAGGCCGACTCAATGGCGTATGGGTGTTTTTCTTCCCAATATTTTATTTCAAAGGACACTGACAAGCAAGACGATTGTGAAGACGACTCGTTAATATGAAGAATAAACCAGGATTTTCAAGGAGCCACTTCATTAAATTAAGACGGCCAATGGAGCAAGCTGGTCCCTTAACATATTTGTTATTCTTATTTCAGGAGCTTACCATGAATAAATTCATGCTAACCTGGGGGCTAATGTCGGGGATATTACCCCGCGGTATAATCTAGCCTGAAGTATGACCCGACCGGGACTTGGTGGCTCACTAGAGACCCATCCGAGCTTGACGGTTCGTTGGTGACCCGGCACGCAGGTCAGACAAATGACAAGACCCAATGGCCCAAAAGGCGGCTCATGGGAGGGCTGACTCATGTTATGGTGGGCCAGCTCATAGAGAAGGCCCAAGGATAGGAAAGACTCCCTCTCAAAGGAAACAAGACCCGAATTAGGATTCAAGAGAGACTAGTCCTAATCCTACTCCTAGTAGGACTCTACATGTAAACCTACCCCTTCAACCTATATAAGGAGGGCTAAGGCGCCCCAAGAGGGACAAGTTCAAGTTATTACAGATAGATAGATTAGAGGCTCTCGAGACTAGAGGTAGCAATTCCGCACCCTTGAAATCGAGATCATCATCATCATCATCATCAATATAGACACAAAGCGGGACGTAGGCTTTGACCTCTGTCAGATTTCGGGCTCCATAAAACCCTTAAGGTTTGAACATAGGGGCATGTGCGAAGGTTCCCTATGGCCTCACCCAACCTAGCTCGCTACTCGATGGTTACTATGGCGAACTCGCTCGGTGACTAGGAAGAAGATGAACACGGCAGTTTACCCTACTCCTGCTTTGGTGGATTGCCTCTCGTGGAGGTTTGGGTGGGTGAACTAATACAGTGGACTTGAGCCTCGTGAGGGTGCTCAAGAGGTGTTCTTGGTTCTCTGCCTTGTGGTGGTGCATCGAGCGGATAAGTGTTGGATTACCCTCTATGGTGCGGCCTAGCTTCTATATATAGCGGTTGCCCGGGTCCTCTTCCCTTATCACAATGGCGGGAAAGGATCCCACAATGGCCAATTTTGAAGGGGGACAGGAGTACATTCGTGCCCTGTCCAAAGTTGGTCTTCGCCTGCAAAGTAGCTGTTGGTGATGCAATGGTGGGCTCGGCGATGACATCTGTCCTGCGGGGCTCGTGGTCATGGTCTTTTTGCACCGAAAAGGAAACCTTTGGGTGGTGCTTCGAGAACCTACGTACGCCCCTGCTCCCTTTGCACCAAAGAGGAAACTGTGCCGCCTGGCACACTGGCGCCCGCCTGTCCTTCCTTGCATCAACTTTGACTCCTGAGGCCGGGCTCTACATAGATATCTCCATCGCTCGGGAGGGGGCCTCATGATTCCCATCCTTGCTGGTGTTGATGATGTCCTTCCTCATGAGCCCAAGGTCCTCGCGAGGGCCTTGTCTTGAGTAGTGTGACACGAGGCCTCGCCTGGCTGACGAAGTGGGCCATATCTTGGCCCGCAAGCAGGCAGGACTAGGTACCCCCGTTCCTAGAACGCCGACAGTAGCCCCCGGGCCCAAGGCACGCTCGAGATGGCTTTGGAGCAAAGCTTTGAGGACGTTCCGAAGTGCCGCGGGCCCCAAATGCCTACAGGCCAGGCTTTATGCACGTTGGTTACCCACATGGTGACACCCCCGCTCCCCGAAGGCGTCAGGAGCCGCCCAAGTCAAACCGATGCGCCGCCTACGCACAGCACCGGCCATCATTACCTTCCATTGAATGTTGTTGTTGCCTAGGCCTTCCCTCCTCGGGCCACGCGGATGTGACCCTTTAGAGGTTGCACGCCTCCCAAGATGCGAGGGGGCGTCGGTTGGCCCTCGGCTGTACATAAGCTAGCGATGGGGAGAAAACCCTCACAACACCTTCGTCTTCTTTGACTTCCAATCTCCAAGTCGCCGCTCTCCAAATCATGGCTCTAATGAGGAAGCATTCCGCCGTCGAGAAAGAGAAGGCCCCGAGGAGAGCCCCGCTTCACCGCCACCCAAGAGGGGTCATGGCCGTCCCCGAAAGTACGCCGCGATGCCACCGGTGGCTTCTTGAGGGCGCGGTCGTACCCCAACGCGGTCTGGGGTTGTCATCGGCGGCCGCGGCGCGGGCCCGACCGGTGTGGCGCCCGTGGTAGTCGAAGTAGTGGTGCCCGCGATGGGAGGGCGGCCAAGGCGGACCTGCCACCACGCCCGCGGATCCATACGGCCGACATGACCTGAGAGTTTGTGGTGTGGGCGGAGAGGCCGGAGGTCGCCTGGCTTCAACTCTCGAACTCCTTCGCGGGGGCACTGTCAGCCGGGGGACCCGACGGCCTATGGCTATAGGCCGACGGCTTCTGCAGCGCGGCATCATGGGTGGAGGTTGAGATCACCCCGAGGGGCTACGTGTACCTAGTCCGTGGGTGGCGGATGTTTGTCCACGCCCGCGGCCTGATGGAGAGGCGCACCCTCCACTTCAAGTTCGACAGGGAGGCGACGCTCTTCGTCAAGGTCTTCTACGGCGAGGGTGAACGCCTAGGGTGCTGCCCGGAATATGTCGGCCGCGGCAATCTTGGAGATGAGCTTTTCCTTCACGACGAGCGCCATTCCTCTAGCGACAGCAACACCCCCTCCGAGGGGAGCCCAAGTGACAGCAGCGACAGCAACGACAGCAGCTACGGCGTGCCACCACGCCGTCATGATCAAACCTCGGGGGGTTGCTAGCCGGTGCGATGTAGCTCCTCCGCTCCGGAAGCATCTGCGCCGGCACACCTCCACGGGCCCGTGAAGGAGGAGGAGGACACCGACTAAGCGCCGATGCACAGGCCTCGGATCTCCTGAAGCGGCAGCCCCCATGGGGGGCTTTTTCCTTCTTTTCCTACCCCTGTAACCAAAGACCAAGAAAGGCCGTGCGGGCATGTAATGAACTTGGGTGCAATCCCCCTTTTATCAGTGCTTCTGTTATGTGTCCTAGTTTTTGTGTTTTCATAACTTGAGGCGGCCTTCCGATTATGATTAGGGCACTTAGCTTGGTGTGTCCGTCGTAGGCTCCAGGGAAGGTGTGGCCATGGCGCTTGGTGAATCACGGCATCCTGCGGTCCTCTTCTTCTTGTAGGTGATGTAAGTTGGGAGCCCTTTCGGCACTCTGCGTCTGCAGGCCCCAATCCCGCACATTTCCCTACCGCCGCGGTTGCGTCTAGCCAAGGACACAACTGCAGGGCGAGGCCTCAACACCCTCGATCGTGGTCGGATCACCAAGGATGGCATCGAGGCTGCTAGTGGCTTTATGACCGGCAAGGCTCCTGAGGCGTGCTGCTCAGGAGCCCTCTTTGCCGCTCAAGAAGCTCTACATCGGCGAGTCCCAGTCCCACACATTTCTCTACCACCGTGGTATACGACCGAATCACCAAGGACGCAACCACGAGGTGAGGGTCCAACACCTCCAATGCCGACCGGATCACCAAGGACGGCATCGAGGCTGCCAAGTAGCTATATGACTGATACGTCTCCAACGTATCTATAATTTATGAATTATGCATGCCATGTTTACAATAATTCTATATGATTTTGGTATGATTTTATTAGAACTAACCCGGATTGACGCTGTTTTCAGCAGAACTACCGTGATGTTGTTTTTGTGCAGAAATAAAAGTTCTCGGAATGTGCTAAAAATTTACGGAGAATATTTTTGAAAAATATAAAAAATATTGGAGTGAAAAGATATCGGAGAAGAGTCCCTAAGGAGTCAGAAGACACCAGGGTGCGTCCACCCTCCTGGCCACGACTGGCAGGCTTGTGACCTCCTCGGGAACCCTCTAGACATGGGACCAATGACAAATACTCCTATAAATACCCAAACCTTCGAAAACAAACATAGATCGGGAGTTCCGCCGTCGCAAGCCTCCAGAGCCACAAAAAACCAATCGGGATCCCGTTCCAGCACCCTGCCGGAGGGGGCAACCATCACCGAAGGCCATCTTCATCATCCTAGCGGTCTCCATGACGAGGAGGGAGTAGTTCACCCTCGGGGCTAAGGGTATGTACCAGTAGCTATGTGTTTGATCTCTCTCTCTCTCATTTTCTTGAGATGTCACGATCTTGATGTACCGCAAGCTTTATTGATATAGATGAATCATATGGAGTTTTCTCCTCTCTATCTTCTTGTGATGGATTGAGTTTTCCCTTTGAAGTTTTTGTTGGGGAACGTCGCATGGGAAACAAAAATTTTCCTATGCACACGCAAACCTATCCATGGTGATGAGCATCTACGAGAGGGAGAGTGGATCTACATACCCTTGTAGATCGCTAAGCGGGAAGCGTTAAGAAACGCGGTTGGTGTAGTCGAACTTCTTCGCGATCCAAATCGCCGAGCGTCCAGCGATCCAATCACGAACCGTCCCGCGAACACATCATGATCCGTCCCGTGAACTCATAACGATCCGTCTCACGATCTTGATCATGATCTGTCCCGCGAACTCATCACGATCCATTCCGTGATCACATCACGAACCGTCTCGCGATCTCGATCACGGTCCTTCCGATCTAGCGCCGAACGGACGGCACCTCCGCGTTCAGCACACGTGCAGCTTGATGACGATCTCCACCGTCTCGATCCAGCGACAGGAGGCGGAGAGGAGAGAGAGTTCACCGGCAGCGTGACGGCGCTCCGGTGATGGTGGTGGAGCAATTCCGGCAGGGCTTTGCCTAAGCGCTGTAGAAAACCGATCTAGAGGAGAAACTATGCACCGGTGTAACGGGTAGCACGTGGCCGGAAATTCTGTCCAAAAGCCACCCAATACACTAGTATATATAGGAGGAGAGGAGAGGAGAGGCAGCCAAGGCCTTTGGGTCGGCCGAAATAGGAGGTGGGAGCAATCCTACTTCACCTCCAATCCTAGTTGGAGTAGGATTGCCTCCTATTGGCTGATTTTCCACTTTTTGCTTTAGGACTTTCTTTCCTGCGCCATGGGCCTTTGTGGCTGTTTTCCCAGCCCACTAAGGGCTGGTTATTATTCTACCACATCCCATGGACCTCTTGGGGTCGAAATACCCCTCCCGGAGGTCCTCCGGTACACTACCGGCACTCCCGGTACAATACCGATACTCCCGGTACACTACCGATGAGCCCGAAACTTTTCCGGAAACCAAACTGGGACTTCCTATATATGAATCTTTACCTCCAGACCATTCCGGATCTCCTCGTGACGTCCGGGATCTCATCCGGGACTCCGAACAAACTTCGGTCACCACCATACATAACTCTACACTACCGAAACGTCACTGAACCTTAAGTGTGCAGACCCTGCGGGTTCGAGAACTATGTAGACATGACCGAGACACCTCTACGGTCAATAACCAATGGCGGGACCTGGACGTCCACATTGGTTCCTACATATTCTACGAAGATCTTTATCGGTCGAACCTCTATGTCAAGGATTCAGTTAATCCCGTATATCGTTCCCTTTGTTCTTCGGTATGTTACTTGCCCGAGATTCGATCGTCGGTATCTCCATACCTAGTTCAACCTCGTTACTGGCAAGTCTCTTTACTCGTTCCGTAATACAAGATCCAGCAACTAACAATTAGTCACATTGCTTGCAAGGCTTATTGTGATGTTGCATTACCGAGTGGGCCCCGAGATACCTCTCCGTTACACGGAGTAACAAATCCCAGTCTCGATCCATGCCAACTCAACAGACACCATCGGAGATACCTGTAGAGCACCTTTATAGTCACCCAGTTACGTTGCGACGTTTGATACACACAAGGCACTCCTTCGATATCCGTGAGTTGCATGATCTCATGGTCATAGGAACATATACTTGACATGCAGAAAACAGTAGCAATAAACTGACACGATCATATGCTATGTTTGTAGTTTGGGTCTTATCCATCACATCATTCTCCTAATGATGTGATCCCGTTATCAAATGACATCTCATGTCCATGGATAGGAAACCTTAACCATCCTTTGATCAACGAGCTAGTCCATTAGAGGCATACTAGGGACATGGTTTTGTCTATGTATCCACACATGCATTTAAGTCTCCGATCAATACAATTATAGCATGGATAATAAACAATTATCATGAACAAGGAAATATGATAATAACTAATTTATTATTGCCTCTAGGGCATATTTCCAATAGTCTCCCACTTGCACTAGAGTCAATAATCTAGTTCACATCACCATGTGATTCGCATTGTTATGAATCTAACACCCAATGAGTTTTGGGGCTCGATCATGCTTTGCATGTGAGAGAGGTCTTATAGTCAACGGGTCTGCGATATTCAGATCCGTGTGTACTTTGCAAATCTCTATATCAAACCGTAAACACTGCTACCACACTCCACTTGGTACTATTTCCAAATGGCTGCTCCACTATACGTATCCAGATTGCTACTACTAGTCATCCGGATAGGTGTTAAAGATTGCATCGACGTAACTCTTTACGACGAACTCTTTATCACCTCCACAATCAAGAAACATTTCTTTAGTCCTCTGGTTACTAAGGATAATTCCGACCGCTGTCCAGTGATCCACTCCTGGACCACTCTTGTACCCCTTGACAGACTCATGGCAAGGCACACATAGGTGCGGTACACAGCATGGCATAATATAGAGCCTATGGCTAAGGCATAGGGGACGACGTTCGTCCTTTCTCTTTCTTCTGCCGTTGTCGAGCTTTGAGTCTCACTTAACTTCACACCTTACAAATCAGACGAGAACTATTTCTCTGGCTGATCCATTTTGAACTCTTTCAAAATCTTGTGAAGGTATGCACTCATTGAAAGTCTCATCAAGCATCTTGATCTATCTCTATAGATTTTGATGCTCAACAATTAGGTAGCTTTATCCAGGTCTTCCTTTGAAAATCACTTTCCAAATAACCGTTTTATGCTTTCCAGAAACTCTACATTATTTCTGAACAACAATATGTCATCCACATATACTTATCAGAAATTCTATAGTGCTCCCACTCACTTTATTGCAAATACAAGTTTCTCATAAACTTTGTATAAACATCAAAACTTTGATCACCTCATCAAAGCGTATATTCCAACTCCGAGATGCTTGCTTCAGTCCATGGAAGGATCACCGAAGCTTGCACACCTTTTAGCATCCTTAGGCCTGACAAAACCTTCTGGTTGTATCACATACAACCTTTCCTCAAGTAAACCAATAAGGAAATGATGTTTTGACATCCATCTGCCAGATTTCATAATTGAAAACACAGCAACTGCTAACATAATTCCAACAGACTTTTAGCATCGCTACGAGTGAGAAAGCCTCATCGTAGTCAACTCCTTGAACTTTTCACAAACAACTTTGCAACAAGTCGAGCTTTACAAATGGTGACATTCACCATCAGTGTCTGTCTTCATTCTAAAGGTCCATTTGTACTCAACGACCTGCCGTATAACGATCAAGTCTACCAAAGTCTATACTTGATTTTCATACATGGATCCTATCTCGGATTTCATGGCCTCTAACCATTCGTCGGAATCCGGGCCCATCATCGCTTCTCCATAGCTCGTAGGTTCATCGTTGTCCAACAACATGATCTCCAAGACAGAGTTGTCGTACCACTTAGGAGCAGTACACATCCTTGTCGACCTACGAAGTTTGATAGTAACTTGATCCTGAAGCTTCATGATCATCATCATTAACTTCCTCTTCAACTAACGTAGGCTTCACAGAAACATCTTTCTGCGCTGCGCTACTCTCTGGTTGAACAAAGGTTTAACAACCTCATCAAGTTCTATCTTCCTCCCACTCAATTCTTTCGAGAGAAACTTTTTCTCGAGAAAGGACCCAGTTCTAGCAACAAACACTTTGCACTCGGATCTGAGATAGAAGGCATACCCATCTGTTCTTAGGGTATTCTATGAAGATACATTTGTCCGCTTTGGGTTCTAGCTTATTATGTGAAAACATTTTCCACACAAGAATTGCAGCCCCAAACATTAAGAAATGACAGCTTAGGTTTCTATCAAACCATAATTCACATGGTGTCATCTCAACGGATTTAGATGGTGCCCTATTTAAAGTGAATGTAGTTGTCTCTAATGCATAACCCCAAAATTATAGTAGTAAAACGACAAGAGACATCATAGCACGCACCATGTCCAATAGAGCATAACTATGATGTTCGGACACACCATCACACTATGGTGTTCCAGGTGGCGTTTAGTTGTGAAACAACTTTCACATTGTCTTAAGTTGTATGCCAAACTCGTGACTCGGATATTCACCTCCACGATCATATCGCAGTCATTTTTATCTTCTTGTCACGATGATATTTAAACTTCACTCTGAATTTGCTTGAACCTTTCAAACGATTCAGACTTGTGTTTCATTAAGTAAATATACACTATACCTACTCAAATCATCAGTGAAGGTAAGAAAATAACGATATCCACTACACGCTACAAGACTCACTAGATTGCATACATCAACATGTATCATTTCCAATGAATCACTTGCCCGCTCCATCCAACGGGGTCCTTTAGTCATCTTACCCAAGAGGCATGGTTCGCATGTCTCAACCGATTCGAAATCGAATGAGTCCAAATATCCATCAGCATGGAGTTTCTACATGTGCTTTATACCAATATGACATTTAGCGGCAGTGCCACAAGTATGTGGTACTATCATTATTAACTTTGTGTCTTTTGACATCAATGTTATGAACATGTGTAATACTATGATCAAGATTTCAACAAACCATTCTCACTGGGTGCATGACCATTGAAGGTATTATTCATGTAAACAGAATAACCATTATTCTCTAACTTAAATGAATAACCGTATTGCAATAAACATGATCTAATCATGTTCATGCTCAACGCAAAACACCAAATAACATTTATTTAGGTTCGTCACTAATCCTGAAGGTAGAGAGAGCGTGCGATGTTGATCACATCAACCTTGGAAACACTTCCAACACATATCGTCACCTCACCCTTAGCTAGTTCTCCGTTTATTCCATAGCTTTTATTTCGAGTTACTAACATTTAGCAACCGAACCGGTATCCAATACCCAGGTGCTACTAGGAGTACTAGCAAGGTACACATCAATAACTCGTATATCAAATATACTTCTGTCGATGTTGCCAGCCTTCTTATCTACCAAGTATCTAGGGTTGTTCCGCTTCAGCGACCTCTCACCTCATAATAGAAGCACTTAGTCTCGGGTTTGAGTTCAATTTTTGGTTGCTTCACTGGAGCAGTAACTGACTTGCTATCCATGAAGTTTCCCTCCTTGCTCTTGCCCTTTTCGAAACTAGTGGTTTGATTAACCATGAACACTTGACGCTCCTACTTGATTTCTACCTTCGCAGTGTCAAACATCGCGAATAGCTCAGGGATCAATACTTCTATCCCTGGTGTATTATAGTTCATCACTAAGTTCTAGTAGCTTTAGTGACAGTGACTTGGAGAACTATATCAATCACTATCTTATCTGGAAGATCAACTCCCACTTGATTCAAGCGATTGTAGTACCCAGACAGTCTGAGTACATGCTCAACGATTGAGCTATTCTCCTTCATCTTACAAGCAAAGAATCTTGTTGGAGATCTCATATCTCGCAACAAAGGCACGAGCCTGAGATCACAATCTCTGCTCCTAGAACATATCATATGTTCCGTGACGTTTCAAAACGTTTCTGAGCCTCAATTCTAAGCCGTAATGCATGACGCACTAAACTATCAAGTAGTCATCGAAACGTGCCTGTCAGATGTTCACAACATCTATAGACGACGCTAGAGGGGGTGGCGCACCGAGCGGTGCATTAAGGACATAAGCCTTCTGTGCAGCAATGAGGACAATCCTCAGATCACGGACCCAGTCCGCAATATTGCTACCAACATCTTTCAACTCTATTTCTCTAGGAACATATAAAAATACAAGGGAGCTACAGCGCGAGCTAGTAATCTACAACATAATTTGCAAAGACACTTTGACTATGTTCATGATAATGAGTTCAATTAATCATATTACTTAAGAACTCCCACTCAAATTGACATCCCTCGGGTCATTCGAGTGATACATGATCCAAATTCACCAACTCAAGTCCGATCATCACGTGAGTTAAGGTGGCTTCAATGGTGAACATCATTATGTTGATCATATCCACTATATCACTCATGCTTGACCTTTTGGTCTCTTATGTTCCGAGGCCATGTCTGTACATGCTAGGCTCGTCAAGTTTAACCCGAGTGTTCTGCGCGTGCAAATCTGGCTTGCACCCGTTGTATGTGAACGTAGAGTCTATCACACCCGATCATCACGTGGTGTCTCAACACGACGAACTTTCGCAACGGTGCACACTCGGGGATAACACAATTTATCTTGAAATTAAGTGAGGGATCACCTTATAATGCTACCGTCGTCCTAAGCAAAACAAGGTGCATAAAAAGGATTAACATCACATGCAAATCATAAGTGACATGATATGGCCATGAACTTGTGCTTTTGATCTCCATCTAGAAAGCACCGGCATGATCTCCATCGTCACCAGCACGACACCATGATCTCATCATCTTGATCTCCATCAACGTGTCGCCATCGGGGTTGTCACGCCCTACATGCTTCTACTACTATTGCTACCGTAGCGATAAAGTAAAGCATTACATAGCGCTTAATGATTGACACGCAGGTCATACAATAATTAAAGACAACCCTATGGCTCCTGCCGGTTGCCGTATTCAACGACATGCAAGTCATGAAATTCTATACATCACATGATCATCTCATACATCACATATATCTCATCATGTAATTGGCCATATCACATCACAACATACCCTGCAAAAACAAGTTAGACGTCCTCTAATTGTTGTTGCATGTTTTACGTGGCTGCTACGGGTATCTAGCAAGAACGATTCTCACCTACGCATAAACCACAACGGTGATACATAGATTGCTTTTCAACCTTCTCAAGGACCGCCTTTGTCGAATCCGATCCAACTAAAGTGAGAGAAACTGTCACCCGCAAGCCATCTAGGCAACAAGTTGCGTCGAGGGAACCGGTCTCTCGTAAGCGTACGAGTAATGTTGGTCCGGGCCACTTCATCTCACAATCCCGCTGAACCAAAATCCGACCAAGGGAGGAAGCAATCTAAGCATCAACGCCCACAAACCTTTTGTGTTCTACTCGAGATCTCATCGAACCATCAACCTAGCTCATGATGCCACTGTTGGGGAACGTCGCATGGGAAACAAAAAATTTCCTATGCACACGCAAACCTATCCATGGTGATGAGCATCTACGAGAGGGAGAGTGGATCTACATACCCTTGTAGATCGCTAAGCGAGAAGCGTTAAGAAACGCGGTTGGTGTAGTCGAACTTCTTCGCGATCCAAATCGCCGAGCGTCCCGCGATCCAATCACGAACCGTCCCGCGAACACATCATGATCCGTCCCGTGAACTCATAACGATCCGTATCACGATCTTGATCACGATCTGTCCCGCGAACTCATCACGATCCGTTCCGTGATCACATCATGAACCGTCTCGCGATCTCAATCACGGTCCTTCCGATCTAGCGCCGAACGGACGACACCTCCGCGTTCAGCACACGTGCAGCTTGATGACGATCTCCACCGTCTCGATCCAGCGAGAGGAGGCAGAGAGGAGAGAGAGTTCACCGGCAGCGTGACGGCGCTCCGGTGATGGTGGTGGAGCAATTCCGGCAGGGCTTCGCCTAAGCGCTGCAGAAAACCGATCTAGAGGAGAAACTATGCACCGGTGTAACGGGTAGCACGTGGCCGGCAATTCTGTCCAAAAACCACCCAATACACTAGTATATATAGGAGGAGAGGAGAGGAGAGGCAGCCAAGGCCTTTGGGTCGGCCGAAATAGGAGGTGGGAGCAATCCTACTTCACCTCCAATCCTAGTTGGAGTAGGATTGCCTCCTATTGGCTGATTTTCCACTTTTTGCTTTAGGACTTTCTCTCCTGCGCCATGGGCCTTTGTGGCTGTTTTCCCAGCCCACTAAGGGCTGGTTATTATTCTCCCACCGCCCATGGACCTCTTGGGGTCGAAATACCCCTCCCGGAGGTCCTCCGGTACACTACCGGCACTCCCGGTACAATACCGATACTCCCGGTACACTACCGATGAGCCCGAAACTTTTTCGGAAACCAAACTGGGACTTCCTATATATGAATCTTTACCTCCGGACCATTCTGGAGCTCCTCGTGACATCCGGGATCTCATCCGGGACTCTGAACAAACTTCGGTCACCACCATACATAACTCTACACTACCGAAACGTCACCGAACCTTAAGTGTGCAGACCCTGCGGGTTCGAGAACTATGTAGACATGACCGAGACACCTCTACGGTCAATAACCAATGGCGGGACCTGGACGTCCACATTGGTTCCTACATATTCTACGAAGATCTTTATCGGTCGAACCTCTATGTCAAGGATTCAGTTAATCCCGTATATCGTTCCCTTTGTTCTTCGGTATGTTACTTGCCCGAGATTCGATCGTCGGTATCTCCATACCTAGTTCAACCTCGTTACTGGCAAGTCTCTTTACTCGTTCCGTAATACAAGATCCAGCAACTAACAATTAGTCACATTGCTTGCAAGGCTTATTGTGATGTTGCATTACCGAGTGGGCCCCGAGATACCTCTCCGTTACACGGAGTAACAAATCCCAGTCTCGATCCATGCCAACTCAACAGACACCATCGGAGATACCTGTAGAGCACCTTTATAGTCACCCAGTTACGTTGCGACGTTTGATACACACAAGGCACTCCTCCGATATCCGTGAGTTGCATGATCTCATGGTCATAGGAACATATACTTGACATGCAGAAAACAGTAGCAATAAACTGACACGATCATATGCTATGTTTGTAGTTTGGGTCTTATCCATCACATCATTCTCCTAATGATGTGATCCCGTTATCAAATGACATCTCATGTCCATGGATAGGAAACCTTAACCATCCTTTGATCAACGAGCTAGTCCATTAGAGGCATACTAGGGACATGGTTTTGTCTATGTATCCACACATGCATTTAAGTCTCCGATCAATACAATTATAGCATGGATAATAAACAATTATCATGAACAAGGAAATATGATAATAACTAATTTATTATTGCCTCTAGGGCATATTTCCAATAGTTTTCTAGTCTGATTAAGTCTTTAAGGATTTGACAACACTTGATGTATGTCTTGCGATGGGATATCAAAGGTGACAATGGGATGTTCTATTGATCCACTTGATGTATGTTTTGGTGATCAACTTGTGGGTTCCGTGACCTTGGGATTCTATGCATAGGGGTTGGCACATGTTTTCATCTTGAATCTCCCACAGAAACTTTGGGGCACTCTTTGAAGTTCTTTGTGTTGGATTGAACATGATGAATCTGAGATTATGTGATGCATATCATATAATCAAGCCCATGGGTACTTGTGGTGACATTGGAGTATCTAGGTGACATTATTGTTTTGATTGTTGTGTGTCTTAAGGTATTATTTTAGTACGAACTCTAGGGTTGTTCGTGTCACTATAGGGATAGCTCATAAGATCGATCGAAAAAGATAACTTTGAGGTGGTTTCATACCCTACAATAATTTCTTCGTTAGTTCTCCGCTATTTGTGACTTTGGAGTGAACTCTTTGTTGCACGAGAGGTATTTACAAATGATTCAACTATGTCAGTATTGTTGAGAGAACTTGCACTAGTGAAATTATGAACCCTATGCCTTGTTTTCAAGCATTGCATTTCCATTTTTGCTCACTTTTGTTATTAGTTACCTTGCTGTTTTTATATTTTCAGATTACAAAAACCTATATCTACCATCCATATTACACTTGTATCACCATCTCTTAGCCGAACTAGTGCAGCTATTGTCGGTGTCAAAACCGGCGGATCTCGGGTAGGGGTTCGCAAACTGTGAGACTAGAATCGATAGTAACAAGAGACGAAGGGGACACAGATTTACCCAGGTTCGGGCCCTCCTATGAAGGTAATACCCTACATCGTGCTTGATTGTATTTATGATATGGGGGTTACAGAGTTGATCTACCTCGAGATCGAATAGCTAACCCTAGATGAGTTGTTCCCTCTCTACCCTAAAACCCTCCGACTTATAAAGATGCCAAGGATGCCTAGGGTTTACACATGGTCAATTACATGCCGAGTAGATAAACATGCCTATCTACTACATCAAACATGGAGCGCGAGCCGTGCTTCCCGAAGCTTCCATCATGGAGACTGGGCTTTCAAATCCTCCGGTGTTCGGTAAATAGCCCATATAGTCCGGCCCATAAACAGTAGGTCGGCTATCCAAGGACCCCCTAATCCGGGACTCCCTCAGTAGCCCCCGATCTTGCCTCCAATGCCAAGGGTCTTCAACTTCAATCGCTTCGCGAACGGAGTCTTCGGCTTGCGAGGTGAGTTCCTTCCCGCCGAACTATAGTTCGGACTCCGATGATAAGTAGGTTTCTGCACAGTGGAACGACCGAATATTGTAATGTAGGCTGGCTCTAAAGACCAAACGTCCGGGGGAAAGATAACATCCCCTGAGGACTTTTCTGACGAAAGGTCACAGCCCACCACCACCGATAGGCCAGTTATAGGCACTCGATGCGCAGTTCGAGGTCGTTTCATCAACATGATCTATCAAAGCGCAGATCGCGTCTTGTTTAACACAGGATATATTTAATCGTGCGTGTGCAACTATGCACACATCTCGGAAAGCGGAGGGATTCACGACGCGGCGGAGGGGCGCAAACGATAAGTCCTTATAAAAGGGAAGAAAACCCTCGCTGCTATTCACGCTCCCTGTATGCTTCCACTGCTTTCCACTCCTTTGAGCCTCCGACGCCCAGATCCAAATCTTCCTCCCTCCACCTCCGAGCTCACCAATGCCGGGCTCCAACGGTCAATGGGAAGCTTCCACGGTCACCGACCGTGACATCCTCGACCTAAAGAAGGCTGGTTACCTCTCCGCCGACATCCCTCATCGCGCGGAGGAGGAGGGTCAAGTGATCTCCACCCCCAAGCCAGGCAAGAGGGTGGTGTTCATCCCCCACTTCATCAGGGGGATAAGCTTCCCCCTCCACCCCTTCGTCAGGGGGCTGATGTTCTTCTATGGTCTCGACTTCCACGACCTCCCACCGAACTCCATCATGCACATCTCGGCATTCATCCTGGTCTACGAGGCCTTCCAGCGCATCGAGCCGCACTTCGGGCTCTGGCTTCAAGTGTTCAACAGCAATCCCAAGTGCGTCGGTGACAAGCACGCGGACTGTGGTGGGGCAGTCATCGGCAAGCTCACCCGCGTCGGGTGGCCATCGGGCACCCTTATTGACACCATCAAGGGGTGGCATAAGGATTGGTTCTACGTCACCGAACCACAAGAAGAAGGTCACTGTCCCGCTGCAGCATTCAGATCCGGTGCCCCACTAGACTGGCTTCTTGACTCGGGAAGGGCCTTGTCTGGGGCTTGGGCAAGGAGGTGAGCGACTTGCAGAAACGCATCCGCTCAATGGTCGAGGAGGGAACCAAGTTGACCGATGTGGTCCAGGTGACGCTCCGAAGATGCATCCTTCCTTGCCAGCACCGGGACACCCCTCTGTGGGCTCGCGAGCTCGATGCCACACCCACAGTCTGGAATCACTTCCGCACTATGCGGGAGAAGTTATGGAAGGCGCTCTTCAAGTCATAGAAGAGCTGGCCATCCGAAGAGGAGGACAAGGGTCTGCACGCTGCCAAGCCCGATTCCGAGGTATGGTATAACCTAGCTTGGTCGGTTTTAGTACATAGGAAGTCATCATAACCCCGTGTCCAATCTGTCTATGCATAGCTGGCTGAAGAAAGCCGTCAACATTAACAGTCCGACGCCTCAGCCTGAAGACGAGAGGACCGGGCTGTTAGCAAAGATGCTCGTGGTAAAGCCTTACGAGGCTCCCACGAAGAAAGAGAAGAAGAAGAAACCAGGTCAGGCTGGCATCCGCATCAAGGACCAGGCTGACACTGCATCCGAAGACACCCCCGCCTCTTCGAATCAGGAGGAGGCCGAGGAGGAGGAAGAGGAAGAAGAGGAAGATGAGGAGGCCGAGGTTGAGGGCATGGGGAGAGGCAATCCCCCCCCCATGCCAGGAAGAGAGCGACGTCTTTGGACGCGCTGGAGCAGGTCCCTTCCCCTGCCTAGAAGAAAGCACGGCAGATGCGGGTGGTTCTGTCCGACGATAGTTCAGATTTGGACACCGTGTCTGAAGACCTCGAGGAGGATCCATGAAGGAGCCTTTGAGTCAAGCTCCCCACCAAAAGGTTAGAATCCGATGACTCTCCTATTCATTACGAATAGATTTAGGGTTTACTAACATGAAGGTTATTGGCCTTGCAGCCCCCCGCGTGTTGTCCCCATCGATGTGATATCGGATGGGGAGACCCCGCCTGCCCAACTAGCGGAGCATGGGGATGCTTCACATCCCACCACTACCGGCGCCACGAGGGACGCCGTGGAGGTGTCGTCCCAGGACGCTCCTATGGAGGCGGACACTGGGGATGAGGGAGACCGCACCATGGCCGAGGCTAACACTTCGGCCACAAAAGACCGGGGGGCAACTCCCTGCCCGGATACCAAGGAGGTTGGACGAGTGAGAGCTCCATCCCCTGCAAGAACATCTCCGGAGCATTCTATGCCTCCGGAGGGACCGATCCAAACCCCGGTGGGTGATCGGGAAATCCGATCATCGTCGGCTTCGCCGACCAACAAGTGGTCGGTCATGGAGGAGGCTCTATCGAGCTCCTCTATCCCCAAGGATCACCGCACCCTTATAGGTGCGGTACTATGGAGCATTCAGTCCATTGACAACGGACTGAAGGAGGCCTTCAACGGTCTCCTTATGGGCTTTCAAGTAAGTCACCGGATGTGTTTATATGCAGAATTTTTGTTTATTCACATTATACACATGGCATCCCCCGAGCCCTAGGTGGGGTGAAAAACTCATCTAGGGCTCCTGTTTGTATCCGACATCAAGCGAGATGCACTTTAAGTGTTCATCATGTGAGAGTAACTCAACATATGATCGGATTTGTCTATAATTCGGGAATTGAGAGCTCATGTAATGTATCAACTGTGTGTGTAATGCAGGCTTCGTCATCGGCAGCGGCCAAAAATGGTGCTGAGCTAGACGAGCTACATCGGAAGCTTAAGTGCTCCGAAGACGAGGTTGAAGCCCTCAACAAGAGGTTCGATGAGGCACAGGGTAAGTCCAAACTAAATCTGAATACTTTCCCCCAAATACTATCAATGCAATTTCCATTTATATAAAGTTTTATCGTTTTGCAACCTTGTGGAAAGAGATGGAAAAGCTCAAGGCCGAGCTTCAACGTGCCAAGGACGAAGCAGCCGTTGAGAAGGCAGCAGCCAAAGAACCGGCCACCGCACTCTCCGACCTACGAGCCACCATCGATAAGCATGACGCTCATGTGGCGGAGATCCAGGATGAGCTCAAGGATTCTAGCAAAAAGTGTGAGGCCCTTGAGTAGAAAAACAAGGAGAGCGAGGATGAACTGTCCACTCTAAAGACCGAACTTCAGAAAGAGCGGGTAGACAGATGGTTCTACGAGGAACAAGTCCGCCAGGCAAAGGATATAACAGATGGTAAGCCATACTAACTAAAGTGCATCTTCGGGAATAGCAAATTTGGATTTCTTACCCGGGCATGGCATTCCTCAGGCGCTTCCTCGGATCTTTAGAAGAGCATGGTGGACGCCAATCGGTTGTTCGCCTCGCGGGAAGAGGGAGATGAGGCTCGGCTATTCTGGGCACATTTCGGAGCCCCCGAGCGTCCTCCTCTTCTGGTGGAGCAGCTGAAGTAGCTGCACCAAATGGCAGAGTCGGCCATGAAGGACCTCTGCATCCGATTATGGTACGGTGAGCCGCTACCAGGCAGCTACTTCGGCCTGGTGCAGAGGTTGATTGCATCTTCGCCCCGCCTCGACATCGTCAAGCGCTCCTCCTGTATTGAAGGAGTCCGAATGGCCCTTGCCAAGGCCAAGGTATTGTGGCCGGGGCTAAATCCGATGAAGGTAGCCACCGATCCGCCTCCACCCGGGAAGGAGCATCGACGCCCTAAGCTATACTTTGATGGAGTAATGGAGAGTCCTCGGGTGATAGCGTCACAGTGTTCGGGCGACAAAATATTTGAATGAGTTGTAACGCGTCCAAAGACTTGTCCAAACTATTAATGATATTAGTATTTTGTTCTTATATGGTTTTGCATTCCTTTATAACTCCTATGTGGTTGTTTAATACTGAAAGATGCGACTTGTCGGCTTCAGCCCCCATGTAGATACTACATGGGGTGTCAATGCCAATGCACTAAGGCCCTTAGCCAAATTATCGGAACCCGAAGATGGTACTGTGTGGTAGACTAGGAAATCAGACTATGATGTTTTAATTCTTTCACTTAGCCATAGGGGCGCGAAAAGGACAACAGGAAGCGTACGATTAGCTACCAAAATGTCGTGATGTTCGGACGAACCGTGGCCGAAGCCGGTATCACAATGTTTGCACGAAAATAAAGTTCCTTCAATAGATCGGAATAACCGCCTATGATAGATGAAGCATAATACTTCTAACTCGGGGTTCACAGACCGGATCGCACATACTATGATAGTTCGTTTTCGGCTTTCTCCCCTGAGGTGCTTGACCAGACTATGCGGAAGCACAATTGCAGGGGTGCTCCCTTTGCCCTTTTAGCCGAACAAGAGGAACGTAAAGGGGCAAGCATAGGAGCCGGGAAAACCAACTTATTGACCAAAGATATAGTTCGAAACCAATGCATATAAAGTGAATGCCAAGACGCCGAACACATGACAGATAAGGCGATTTATGCTTGAACTCGAGCCCCTAGTATATTAGCAGGTTACCTCGCATCATACCGAACAGGACCACGAGAAGAGGGAGAGAGGAGAAAAATATGCACCAAAAAAAGGACAAATGGGGCAAAACTTGCGCTATGCAATTTTGTATTTTCTCAACAACTCTTATATCTCGGATTGCCGAAGCAACTGTTTATAGGTATTGTTGGAAATATGCCCTAGAGGCAATAATAAATTAGTTATTATCATATTTCCTTGTTCATGATAATCGTTTATTATCCATGCTATAATTGTATTGATCGGAGACTTAAATGCATGTGTGGATACATAGACAAAACCATGTCCCTAGTATGCCTCTAATGGACTAGCTCGTTGATCAAAGGATGGTTAAGGTTTCCTAGCCATGGACATGAGATGTCATTTGATAACGGGATCACATCATTAGGAGAATGATGTGATGGATAAGACCCAAACTACAAACATATCATATGATCGTGTCAGTTTATTGCTACTGTTTTCTGCATGTCAAGTATATGCTCCTATGACCATGAGATCATGCAACTCACGGATGTCGGAGGAGTGCCTTGTGTGTATCAAACGTCGCAACGTAACTGGGTGACTATAAAGGTGCTCTACAGGTATCTCCGATGGTGTCTGTTGAGTTGGCATGGATCGAGACTGGGATTTGTTACTCCGTTAACGGAGAGGTATCTCGGGGCCCACTCGGTAATGCAACATCACAATAAGCCTTGCAAGCAATGTGACTAATTGTTAGTTGCGGGATCTTGTATTACGGAACGAGTAAAGAGACTTGCCGGTAACGAGGTTGAACTAGGTATGGAGATACCGACGATCGAATCTCGGGCAAGTAACATACCGAAGAACAAAGGGAACGATATACGGGATTAACTGAATCCTTGACATAGAGGTTCGACCGATAAAGATCTTCGTAGAATATGTAGGAACCAATGTGGATGTCCAGGTCCCTCCATTGGTTATTGACCGTAGAGGTGTCTCGGTCATGTCTACATAGTTCTCGAACCCGCAGGGTCTGCACACTTAAGGTTCGGTGACGTTTCGGTAGTGTAGAGTTATGTATGGTGGTGACCGAAGGTTGTTCGGAGTCCCGTATGAGATCCCGGACGTCATGAGGAGCTCCGGAATGGTCCGGAGGTAAATATTCATATATAGGAAGTCCCAGTTCGGTTTCCGGAAAAGTTTCGGGCTCATCGGTAGTGTACCGGGAGTATCGGTATTGTACCGGGAGTGCCGGTAGTGTACCGGAGGACCTCCGGGAGGGGTATTTCGACCCCAAGAGGTCCATGGGCTGTGGGAGAATAATAACCAGCCCTTAGTGGGCTGGGAAAACAGCCACAAAGGCCCATGGCGCAGGAGAGAAAGTCCTAAAGCAAAAAGTGGAAAATCAGCCAATAGGAGGCAATCCTACTCCAACTAGGATTGGAGGTGAAGTAGGATTGCTCCCACCTCCTATTTCGGCCGACCCAAAGGCCTTGGCTGCCTCTCCTCTCCTCTCCTCCTATATATACTAGTGGATTGGGTGGTTTTTGGACAGGATTTCCGGCCACGTGCTACCCGTTTCACCGGTGCACAGTTTCTCCTCTAGATCGGTTTTCCGCAGCGCTTAGGCGAAGCCCTGCCGGAATCACTCCACCACCATCACCGGAGCGCCATCATGCTGCCGGTGAACTCTCTCTCCTCTCCACCTCCTCTCGCTGGATCGAGACGGTGGAGATCGTCATCAAGCTGCACGTGTGCTGAACGCGGAGGTGCCGTCCGTTCGGCGCTAGATCGGAAGGACCGTGATCGAGATCGCGAGACAGTTCGTGATGAGATCGCGGGATGGATCGTGATGAGTTCACGGGACGGATCGTGATTGGATCGCGGGACGGATCGTGATGAGATCGTGGGACGCTCGGCGATTTGGATCGCGAAGATGTTCTACTACACCAACCGCGTTTCTTAACGCTTCCCGCTTAGCGATCTACAAGGGTATGTAGATCCACTCTCCCTCTCGTAGATGCTCATCACCATGGATAGGTTTGCGTGTGCGTAGGAAATTTTTTGTTTCCCATGCGACGTTCCCCAACAGTGGCATCATGAGCTAGGTTGATGGTTCGATGAGATCTCGAGTAGAACACAAAAGATTTGTGGGCGTTGATGCTTAGATTGCTTCCTCCCTTGGTCGTATTTTGGTTCAGCGAGATTGTGAGATGAAGCGGCCCGGACCAACATTACTCGTACGCTTATGAGAGACCGGTTCCCTCGATGCAACTTGTTGCCTAGATGGCTTGCGGGTGACAGTTTCTCTCACTTTAGTTGGATCAGATTCGACAAAGGCGGTCCTTGAGAAGATTGAAAAGAAAACTAGTGTATCACCGTTGTGGTTTATGCGTAGGTGAGAATCGTTCTTGCTAGATACCCATAGCAGCCACGTAAAATATGCAACAACAATTAGAGGACGTCTAACTTGTTTTTGCAGGGTATGTTGTGATGTGATATGGCCAATTACATGATGAGATATATGTGATGTATGAGATGATCATGTGATGTATAGATTATCACGACTTGCATGTCGATGAGTACGGCAACCGGAAGGAGCCATAGGGTTGTCTTTAATTATTGTATGACCTGCGTGTCAATCATTAAGCGCTATGTAATGCTTTACTTTATCGCTACGGTAGCAATAGTAGTAGAAGCATGCAGGGCGTGACAACCCCAATGGCAACACATTGATGGAGATCAAGATGATGGAGATCATGGTGTTGTGCCGGTGACGATGGAGATCATGCCGGTGTTTCGAAGATGGAGATCTTAAACACAAGTTCATGGCCATATCATGTCACTTATGAATTGCATGAGATGTTAATCCTTTTATGCACCTTGTTTTGCTTAGTACGGAGGTAGCATTATAAGGTGATCCCTCACATGAATTTCAAGATGAACTGTGTTCTCCCCGAGTGTGCACCGTTGCGAAAGTTCGTCGTGTTGAGACACCACGTGGTGATCGGGTGTGATAGACTCTACGTTCACATACAACGGGTGCAAGCCAGATTTGCACGCGCAGAACACTCGGGTTAAACTTGACGAGCCTAGCATGTACAGACATGGCCTCGGAACACGAGAGACCGAAAGGTCGAACATGAGTCATATAGTAGATATGATCAACATAATGATGTTCACCATTGCAGCCACCTCAACTCACGTGATGATCGGACTTGAGTTGGTGAATTTGGATCATGTATCACTCGAATGATCGGAGGGATGTCAATTGAGTGGGAGTTCTTAAGTAATATGATTAATTGAACTCATTATCATGAACATAGTCAAAGTGTCTTTGCAAATTATGTTGTAGATTACTAGCTCGCGCTGTAGCTCCCTTGTATTTTTATATGTTCCTAGAGAAATAGAATTGAAACATGTTGGTAGCAAAATTGCAGACTGGGGCCGTGATCTGAGGATTGTCCTCATTGCTGCACAGAAGGCTTATGTCCTTAATGCACCGCTCGGTGCGCCACCCCCTCTAGCGTCGTCTATAGATGTTGTGAACATCTAACCGGCACGTTTCGATGACTACTTGATAGTTTAGTGCGTCATGCATTACGGCTTAGAATTGAGGCTCCAAAACGTTTTGAACGTCACGGAACATATGAGATGTTCTAGGAGCAGAGATTGTGATCTCAGGCTCGTGCCTTTGTTGCGAGATATGAGATCTCCAACAAGATTCTTTGCTTGTAAGATGAAGGAGAATAGCTCAATCGTTGAGCATGTACTCAGATTGTCTGGGTACTACAATCGCTTGAATCAAGTGGGAGTTGATCTTCCAGATAAGATAGTGATTGATATAGTTCTCCAAGTCACTGTCACTAAAGCTACTAGAACTTAGTGATGAACTATAATACACCAGGGATAGAAGTATTGATCCCTGAGCTGTTCGCGATGTTTGACACCGCGAAGGTAGAAATCAAGAAGGAGCGTCAAGTGTTGATGGTTAATCAAACCACTAGTTTCGAAAAGGGCAAGAGTAAGGAGGGAAACTTCATGGATAGCAAGTCAGTTGCTGCTCCAGTGAAGCAACCCAAAGTTGAACTCAAACCCGAGACTAAGTGCTTCTATTATGAGGTGAGAGGTCGCTGAAGCGGAACAACCCTAGATACTTGGTAGATAAGAAGGCTGGCAACATCGACAGAAGTATATTTGATATACGAGTTATTGATGTGTACCTTGCTAGTACTCCTAGTAGCACCTGGGTATTGGATACCGGTTCGGTTGCTAAATGTTATTAACTCGAAATAAAAGCTACGGAATAAACGGAGAACTAGCTAAGGGTGAGGTGACGATGTGTGTTGGAAATGTTTCCAAGGTTGATGTGATCAACATCGCACGCTCTCTCTACCTTCAGGATTAGTGACGAACCTAAATAAATGTTATTTTGTGTTTTGCGTTGAGCATGAACATGATTAGATCATGTTTGTTGCAATACGGTTATTCATTTAAGTCAGAGAATAATAGTTATTCTGGTTACATGAATAATACCTTCAATGGTCATGCACCCAGTGAGAATGGTTTGTTGAAATCTTGATCGTAGTAGTACACATGTTCATAACATTGATGTCAAAAGATACAAAGTTAATAATGATAGTACTACAAACTTGTGGCACTGCCGCTAAATGTCATATTGGTATAAAGCGCATGTAGAAACTCCATGCTGATGGATATTTGGACTCATCGATTTCGAATCGGTTGAGACATGCGAACCATGCCTCTTGGGCAAGATGACTAAAGGACCCCGTTGGATGGAGCGGGCAAGTGATTCATTGGAAATGATACATGTTGATGTATGCAATCTACTGAGTCTTGTAGCGTGCAGTGGATATCATTATTTTCTTACCTTCACTGATGATTTGAGTAGATATAGTGTATATTTACTTAATGAAACACAAGTCTGAATCGTTTGAAAGGTTCAAGCAAATTCAGAGTGAAGTTTAAAGATCATCGTGACAAGAAGATAAAAATGACCGCGATATGATCGTGGAGGTGAATATCTGAGTTACGAGTTTGGCATACAACTTAAGACAACGTGAAATTTGTTTCACAACTAACGCCACCTGGAACAACATGGTGTGATGGTGTGTCCGAACATCATAGTCATGCTCTATTGATATAGTGCATACTGTGATGTCTCTTATCGTTTTACTACTATAATTTTTGGGGTTATGCATTAGAGACAACTACATTCACTTTAAATAGGGCATCATCTAAATCCGTTGAGATGACACCGTGTGAATTATGGTTTGATAGAAACCTAAGCTGTCATTTCTTAATGTTTGGGGCTGCGATGCTTGTGTGGAAAATGTTTTCACATAATAAGCTAGAACCCAAAGCGGACAAATGTATCTTCATAGAATACCCTAAGAACAGATGGGTATGCCTTCTATCTCAGATCCGAGTGCAAAGTGTTTGTTGCTAGAACTGGGTCCTTTCTCGAGAAAAAGTTTCTCTCGAAAGAATTGAGTGGGAGGAAGATAGAACTTGATGAGGTTGTTAAACCTTTGTTCAACCAGAGAGTAGCGCAGCGCAGAAAGATGTTACTGTGAAGCCTACGTTAGTTGAAGAGGAAGTTAATGATGATGATCATGAAGCTTCAGGATCAAGTTACTATCAAACTTCGTAGGTCGACAAGGATGTGTACTGCTCCTAAGTGGTACGACAACTCTGTCTTGGAGGTCATGTTGTTGGACAACGATGAACCTACGAGCTATGGAGAAGCGATGATGGGCCCGGATTCCGACAAATGGTTGGAGGCCATGAAATCCGAGATAGGATCCATGTATTAAAACCAAGTGTAGACTTTGGTAGACTTGCTCGTTGGACGACAGGTCGTTGAGTACAAATGGATCTTTAAAATGAAGACAGACATTGATGGTGAATGTCACTATTTGTAAAGCTCGACTTGTTGCAAAGATGTTTGTGACAAGTTCAAGGAGTTGACTACGATGAGACTTTCTCACTCGTAGCGATGCTAAAAGTCTGTTGGAATTATGTTAGCAGTTGCTGTGTTTTCAATTATGAAATCTGGCAGATGGATGTCAAAACATCGTTTCCTTAATGGTTTACTTGAGGAAAGGTTGTATGTGATACAACCAGAAGGTTTTGTCAGGCCTAAGGATGCTAAAAGGTGTGCAAGCTTCAGTGATCCTTCCATGGACTGAAGCAAGCATCTCGGAGTTGGAATATACGCTTTGATGAGGTGATCAAAGTTTTGATGTTTATACAAAGTTTATGAGAAACTTGTATTTGCAATAAAGTGAGTGGGAGCACTATAGAATTTCTGATAAGTATATGTGGATGACATATTGTTGTTCAGAAATAATGTAGAGTTTCTGGAAATCATAAAACGGTTATTTGGAAAGTGATTTTCAAAGGAAGACCTGGATAAAGCTACCTAATTGTTGAGCATCAAAATCTATAGAGATAGATCAAGATGCTTGATGAGACTTTCAATGAGTGCATACCTTCACAAGATTTTGAAAGAGTTCAAAATGGATCAGCCAGAGAAATAGTTCTCGTCTGATTTGTAAGGTGTGAAGTTGAGTGAGACTCAAAGCTCGACAACAGCAGAAGAAAGAGAAAGGACGAACGTCGTCCCCTATGCCTTAGCCATAGGCTCTATATTATGCCATGCTGTGTACCGCACCTATGTGTGCCTTGCCATGAGTCTGTCAAGGGGTACAAGAGTGGTCCAGGAGTGGATCACTAGACAGCGGTCGGAATTATCCTTAGTAACCAGAGGACTAAGGAAATGTTTCTTGATTATGGAGGTGATAAAGAGTTCGTCATAAAGAGTTACGTCGATGCAAGCTTTAACACCTATCCGGATTACTAGTAGTAGCAATCTGGATACGTATAGTGGAGCAGCCATATGGAAATAGTACCAAGTGGAATGTGGTAGCAGTGTTTACGGTTTGACATAGAGATATGCAAAGTACACACGGATCTGAATATCGCAGACCCGTTGACTATAAGACCTCTCTCACATGCAAAGCATGATCGAGCCCCAGAACTCATTGGGTGTTAGATTCATAACAATGCGAATCACATGGTGATTGAACTAGATTATTGACTCTAGTGCAAGTGGGAGACTGTTGGAAATATGCCCTAGAGGCAATAATAAATTAGTTATTATCATATTTCCTTGTTCATGATAATCGTTTATTATCCATGCTATAATTGTATTGATCGGAGACTTAGATGCATGTGTGGATACATAGACAAAACCATGTCCCTAGTATGCCTCTAATAGACTAGCTCGTTGATCAAAAGATGGTTAAGGTTTCCTAGCCATGGACATGAGATGTCATTTGATAACGGGATCACATCATTAGGACAATGATGTGATGGATAAGACCCAAACTACAAACATAGCATATGATCGTGTCAGTTTATTGCTACTGTTTTCTGCATGTCAAGTATATGTTCCTATGACCATGAGATCATGCAACTCACGGATGTCGGAGGAGTGCCTTGTGTGTATCAAACGTCGCAATGTAACTGGGTGACTATAAAGGTGCTCTACAGGTATCACCGATGGTGTCTGTTGAGTTGGCATGGATCGAGACTGGGATTTGTTACTCCGTGTAACGGAGAGGTATCTCGGGGCCCACTCGGTAATGCAACATCACAATAAGCCTTGCAAGCAATGTGACTAATTGTTAGTTGCTGGATCTTGTATTACGGAACGAGTAAAGAGACTTGCCAGTAACGAGGTTGAACTAGGTATGGAGATACCGACGATCGAATCTCGGGCAAGTAACATACCGAAGAACAAAGGGAACGATATACGGGATTAACTGAATCCTTGACATAGAGGTTCGACCGATAAAGATCTTCGTAGAATATGTAGGAACCAATGTGGATGTCCAGGTCCCGCCATTGGTTATTGACCGTAGAGGTGTCTCGGTCATGTCTACATAGTTCTCGAACCCGCAGGGTCTGCACACTTAAGGTTCGGTGACGTTTCGGTAGTGTAGAGTTATGTATGGTGGTGACCGAAGTTTGTTTGGAGTCCCGGATGAGATCCCGGACGTCACGAGGAGCTCCGGAATGGTCTGGAGGTAAAGATTCATATATAGGAAGTCCCAGTTTGGTTTCCGAAAAAGTTTCGGGCTCATCGGTAGTGTACCGGGAGTATCGGTATTGTACCGGGAGTGCCGGGAGTGTACCGGAGGACCTCCGGGAGGGGTATTTCGACCCCAAGAGGTCCATGGGCTGTGGGAGAATAATAACCAGCCCTTAGTGGGCTGGGAAAACAGCCACAAAGGCCCATGGCGCAGGAGAGAAAGTCCTAAAGCAAAAAGTGGAAAATCAGCCAATAGGAGGCAATCCTACTCCAACTAGGATTGGAGGTGAAGTAGGATTGCTCCCACCTCCTATTTCGGCCGACCCAAAGGCCTTGGCTGCCTCTCCTCTCCTCTACTCCTATATATACTAGTGGATTGGGTGGTTTTTGGACAGAATTTCCGGCCACGTGCTACCCGTTTCACCGGTGCACAGTTTCTCCTCTAGATCGGTTTTCCGCAGCGCTTAGGCGAAGCCCTGCCGGAATCACTCCACCACCATAACCGGAGCGCCATCACGCTGCCGGTGAAATCTCTCTCCTCTCCATCTCCTCTCGCTGGATCGAGACGGTGGAGATCATCATCAAGCTGCACGTGTGCTGAACGCGGAGGTGCCGTCCGTTCGGCGCTAGATCGGAAGGACCGTGATCGAGATCGCGAGACAGTTCGTGATGAGATCGCGGGACGGATCATGATGAGTTCACGGGACAGAACGTGATTGGATCGCGGGACGGATCGTGATGAGATCGCGGGACGCTCGGCGATTTGGATCGCGAAGATGTTCGACTACACCAACCGCGTTTCTTAACGCTTCCCGCTTAGCGATCTACAAGGGTATGTAGATCCACTCTCCCTCTCGTAGATGCTCATCACCATGGATAGGTTTGCGTGTGCGTAGGAAATTTTTTGTTTCCCATGCGACGTTCTCCAACAGGTATGTGAAAGGAAAAATATACAGGAGTTGTTGTAGCAGGGGTCTTTGATTGATAACCTGACGTCCACGATATGCCTTGTTGCTAATTGACTCCTGCTCTTAGATGCACCTTGATGGGTGTTTCGTGTTCAGTGGGTGGACTTTGCATACAAAGTCTTGAGAGGCCGCTGAATTGTAGGTGAGCTTTACGCCATGGGCAGGCCTTTTAAGCAGCGCTTGCGTTTTGTCCGAAGACATGCTGATGGTAGAGGTTCGGACCATCCAAAAACCTATCCGTAGTGCCCCACCGCTACCCATGGGATCTTAAGTGCAAAGTTGTGCCTCCTTGGTACGTACTTTGCCGGTCTTAAAGTTGTGCGGTGGGGGGAGAGTCCCTATAGAGCGGAGGAGGAAGGGTCTGTATGGACGGTACCCATGGATTCAACTCGCCGTGGAGTGTGATTGATTGGTGGATGGGGAGTAAAAACTTTACCATTCTATTTGGGAACCGCCTATAATGTACTTAGCATGGAAGATACCGAGATCTCTTGGTTGTTATGTTGACAATGAAAGCATACCACTCAAAATTATTATTCGTCTCTGTTTTAAAATCTCGAGCTATGGAACCTCTCAAAGTCAATGCTTCCCTCTGCGAAGGGCCTATCGTTTACTTTCTAGTACTTACCTTTATACAAGTGTCATGGTGATCTTCACCACTTCCTATATTTCGCCTTTTTCTCTTGGCAGGCATCTTGTGGTGGGGAAAGATCCAAGCATATATGGCCATCCAAATATTTTTGATCATGAATTATTATTGTTAACAATTATCTATATAATAAATAAGTTGGGAGGCAAAATTTAAGCCCCTATCTTTCTCTGTGTTCGACGGATGCCATTTGCTCTAAAAATATGCTTTGAGAGTTAGCAATCATGGAAGACTACATGATAGTTGAGTATGTGGAATTTTCTAAACCAAAGCTCTTAATAGACCCTTCCTGAAAATAAGATGAATTGCAATTGTTTGGTGACTGAAAGCATAGTTTGATAATTTTCAAGTAACTTTATGGTCTATACTTTAACATGTGAATATCTTGCTACTTCATCATTGGAAGTTTTATGAGATGAGCTACTGTTTATGATATATATAATGATGCTAGAAAAAGTTTGGAACTCTCAATGATCAAATTTATGCACTATGCTATCATTCACACTTCATAAATTATTTCTTTTATCATTTACCTACTCAAGGACGAGTAGGAATTAAGCTTGGGGGTGATGATACGTCTCCAACGTATCTATAATTTATGAAGTATTCATGCCATGTTTACAATAATTCTATATGATTTTGGTATGATTTTATTAGAACTAACCCGGACTGACGCTGTTTCCAGCAGAATTACCGTGGTGTTGTTTTTGTGCAGAAATAAAAGTTCTCGGAATGGGCTGAACATTTATGGAGAATATTTTTGGAAAATATAAAAAATAATGGAGCGAAAAGATGCTGGAGAAGAGTCCCGAGGGAGTCATAAGCCATTAGGGCATGGTCACCCCCTGGTGGCGCCTGGCAGGCTTGTGACCTCCCCGAGAACCTTCTGGATGTGGGACCAACGCCAAATACTCCTATAAATATCCAAACCTTCAAAAATAAACCTAGATCAGGAGTTCTGCCACTGCAAGCCTCTAGAGCCACAAAACCCCAATTAGGAGCCCGTTCCAGCACCCTGCCAGAGGGGGAAACCATCACCGGAGGCCATGTTCATCATCCCGACGGTCTCCATGATGAGGAGGGAGTAGTTCACCCTGGGGCTGAGGGTATGTACCAGTAGCTATGTGTTTGATCTCTCTCTCTCGTGTTCTTGAGATGGCACGATCTTGATGTACCACGAGCTTTATTGATATAGATGAATCATATGGAGTTTTCCCCTCTCTATCTTCTTGTGATGAATTGAGTTTTCCGTTTGAAGTTTTCTTATCGGATTAAGTCTTTAAGGATTTGAGAACACTTGATGTATGTCTTGCGATGGGATATCCATGTTGACAATGGGATGTTCTATTGATCCACTTGATGTATGTTTTGGTGATCAACTTGCGGGTTCCGTGACCCTGGGAATCTATGCATAGGGGTTGGCACATGTTTTCGTCTTGAATCTCCGGTAGAAACTTTGGGGCACTCTTTGAAGTTCTTTGTGCTGGATTGAACATCACGAATCTGAAATTATGTGATGCATATCGTATAATCAAGCCCATGGGTACTTGTGGTGACATTGGAGTATCTAGGTGACATTAGGTTTTTGATTGATGTGTGTCTTAAGGTGTTATTTTAGTATGCACTCTAGGGCTGTCCATGACACTTATAGGGATAGCTCATGAGATTGATCGGAAAAGATAACTTTGAGGTGGTTTCGTACCCTACAATAATTTCTTCATAACTTCTCCGCTATTTGTGACTTTGGAGTGAACTCTTTGTCGCACGAGAGGTATTTGCATATGATTCAACTATGTCAGTATTGTTGAGAGAACTTGCACTAGTGAAAGTATGAACCCTAAGCCTTGTTTTCAAGCATTGCAATACCGTTTTTGCTCACTTTTTTATTAGTTACCTTGATGTTTTTATACTTTCAGATTACAAAAACCTATATCTACCATCCCTATTACACTTGTATCACCATATCTTGGCCGAACTAGTGCACCTATACAATTTACCATTGTATTGGGTGTGTTGGGGACACAAGAGACTCTTTGTTATTTGATTGGGGGGTTGCTTGAGAGAGTCCATATTCATCCTACACCTCTCATGTATTGATAAACCTTAGGTCATCCACGTGAGGGAAATTTACTACTGTCCTACAAAACTCAATGCTTGGAGGCCCAACACGAGTTTACAAGAAGAAGATTGTGTAGTAGACAGCAATGACCAGTAAGGCTCTTGAGGTGTGCTGCTGAGGAGGTCCCTTTAACGCTTGAGCAGCTCCACAAAGAATTTTTTTGTTCCAGCCCCGAGAGGGGTGGGCCTCCCGAGTCTCCGAGATGGCGCGTCGGTCCATGAGTGGGCCCCTCGAGTGAGTATGAAGCGTCACGCGCCTACTAACTCGTCCGGGAGTACCATGCGAGGATCCGGGCGCCAAGGCCTTGGCGAGGTGCGAGCACCGTGCCCCCCAGCCCTCGCTCGCGAGGTGCAAGGAGGAAGGGAGCAGGCGAGTGCCCGTCCTAAAGAGAGAAAACCCAAGATGGGGAATGGCGATGAACATGAATCCCTGACCTGTTTCTTGAAAACATGATTTGAAAAACCCCGAGTTTTGTTCCAGGAAAGTTGGCAAATTCAAATGTGAGAAGAGCAAATAACAGCCGCGTCTCGCACCTAGACTAGTCTCCGTGTTCCCCCAGCGCTGAGCATAGGGCATCCACGTTGCATGGGCATAGCCATTGATGGGAAGTGTTAACTTCTCCGCCTGCGCGAAGCTGTGGCTGCCACATTGCATGGGAGGAACCCCTTTGCGTCCTCGGGTGGCTCTGGGCGTATACAGCCCACTCATTATTACGTGACAGTGTCACGGCCATAGATAGTTGGGCAAGCCCCTGCGCGCTAGGCCCGGGGGCTCCCAACTCCGTCGAGAGCCATGTGCATTTCTGCTCGGTTGCGCGCCCCTACAATCCAAACTCGAGTGCATTGTTGCCTGCGTAGCCACGGGATTGCACTCCAGCGGCCCAAACATGAGTACAGTGCATCCGGCGTAGTCGTTAGGGTGTGTTTGTCGATGAAGTTGCCTCGTGAGGCATTTGGGTGGTGACTGTGCACTGCCTCGGGGGCCTCGTGAGGCCTGGCCTCCTGAGGCTGCGTTGATGTTCCAGTTGCTGCGGGTGGCACGCGTTACCTAAGTCTTGCTGCCCTCCCCCCAGGGCATTATCCCTGACACCCCAGGGTTCGGCTCGGCTATGCTTGCTTGCGGGGGCGACAGCTCGCGCCACGCCCCCACGGGTCCGGTGGCGTCCTCCCTCTTTCTCCTACTTGCATTGTCCAAACTTGGCGCTTCTTCGGGGGAAGCCCCCAAGACCGGCTCGGGCAGAACGTCCCGGGCTTCCCCTACCCTTGGGGGCATTGGCACCTGTGGCAGGCACCCGACCCGGGACATCTTCCCTGGGCACGATGTAGCATGGTATGAAGGGCTCCACATAAGGGCCCGGTTCTCCTCCTGAGCCGTCCTGCAAGATGTCGGGGATGGTCCCTCCAGGTGGCGGTGGGGGGCCACCCTGCACGCATAGCTTGTAGACTCTCCTGCGTTGCGTCAAGCCTCAAAACGAATTTGCCAACCGCTGTCGCTGCCGCTTGGTGGGCCACGCGCCTCCTAACGTGGGTCGATTCCCTAATGATCGGACGCACCATCACCGTTGTTGCTTGTCTGCCCGTATGCCTGTGCCATTTCCTCCCTGTGCAGGATGGCGCGCTCTCGTCTGGTCAATATGGGTTGTTGAAGATCCACTATGTCGTGGGGGCACGCATTGGTGCACACGTGGGGTGCCCCGTTGTCTCCTTCGCGAGCTCAATCGTCGTGGCCAGGCTGCACCCCAAAATCAGTTACCAGAATTCGCAGGAGGAGGAGCACAGCGTCCGGCGGGCCCCGCCCGGGTCCACCCGGGGCTGAAGAGGGCGTGCCGTTGGCGGGCTGGGGGACAGGCATGACGAACGAGCCCCTAGCACCTGGTGAAGAGTGAGGGAGCGCGGCTCTCTGCGCGATGGTGACCAGCTCCGCGACTTGGTCGGCCCACGCGTCGAAGCCCCAGTGCGTCGGGCGGTGGGGGAGCATCTCGCTTGCCAACAGCAGTGCATTGTGCGCGTCTAGGTCCCCCATGCAGGTGCGACGCGACGCAGATGCTGAAGGTGCCACCCGCCCATCATGTGCTTGGGCTGCGCGAGGAGCGGCGACGACGGAGGCAATGCTGGCGGCTTGATATTACCCGCACAGCACTATGCCGCTGAGGCGTGAGCCTCCAGCGGGAGCGGTGAAATCAACGGAAGCTGGTCCGCCGTGGCCAGGAGAATCTCATTGGGCGTCGGCCATCGGAGTGGTGGAGCGGGGAAGAGCGAGGCTTGAAGGAGACTCCAACACGTCCCCTACCTGGCGCGCCAAATGTCGGATTTCGGGCTCCGCAAAACCCTTAAGGTTCAAACACAGGGGCGCGTGCGAAGGTTCCCTACGGCCTCACCCAACCTAGCTCGTGACTCGATGGCTACTACGGCAAACTCGCTCGATGATGAGGAAGAAGATGAACACGGCAGTTTACCCAGGTTTGGGCCGCTGTGAAGCGTAATACCCTACTCCTGCTTTGGTGGATTGCCTCTCATGGAGGTTTGGGTGGGTGAACTAGTACAGTGGACTTGAGCCTCACGAGGGTGCTCAAGAGGTGTTCTTGGTTCTCTGCCTTGCGGTGGTGCGTCGAGCGGCTAAGTGTTGGATCGCCCTCTACGGTGCGGCCTAGCTTCTATATATAGCGGTGGCCCGAGTCCTCTTCCCTTATCACAATGGTAGGAAGGGATCCCACAACGGCCAATTTTGAAGGGGGGCAGGAGTACATCCGCGCCTTGTCCAAAGGTGGTCTTCGCGTGCAAAGTAGTTGTTGGTGATGTAGTGGTGGGCTCGGCGATGACATTTGTCCTTCAGGGCTCGTGGTCGTGGTCTTGTTGCACAGGAAAGGAAACCTTTGGCCGGCGCTTCGGGAACCCGCATACACCCTTGCTCCCTTTGCACCAAAGAGGAAACTGTGCCGCCTCGCACGCTGGCGCCTGCCTGTCCTTCCTTGTGTCACCTTTGACTCCTGAGGCCAGGCGAAATAGAGATCTCCACCGCTCTGGAGGGGGCATGAGGAGGCTCATCCTTGCTGGTCTTGATGCCATCCTTCCTCGTGAGCCCAGGGTCCTCGCGAGGGCCTTGTCATGAGTAGTGTCATGCCAAGCCTAGCCTGGCTAACGAAGTGGGCCATGTCCTGGCTCGCAGGTAGGCAGGACTGGGTACCCCCGTTCCCAAAACGCCGACAACCTCCATCGGAGGGGCTGAACCTGGGTAAACCGCGTCTCTCGATTCCGACCAACCTCTCTCAAGCCGCCACATAGTTGAGATGGCCTCACACCTAAGTTCTCTCACGATGACATCATGCCGTGAAAAATCGACTACAAGGTCCGTACTTTGATGGCACCAATTTTGCTAGTTGGCAACATAAAATGAAAATGCATATACTTGGTCATAACCCCGCTGTTTGGGTTGTAGTTCGTGTTGGATTGCAAGGTGAATTCTTTGTGTATGGAAGGGAACCAGATCGTGAAGCGACCGTGGATGAATTGAAGATGTTGCAATACAATGCTCAAGCATGTGACATTCTCTTCAATAGCCCATGCCCCGAAGAATTCAACAAAATCAACCGTCTTGAGAATGCAAAAGAGATTTGGGATACTTTGGTTGATATGCATGAAGGTACCGAATCCGTGAGAGAATCCAAGTTGGTTTTTCTTCAAAGTCAGCTTGACAAGTTCAAGATGAAGGATGGTGAAGGAGTCGCTGAGATGTACTCTAGGCTAGCTCTCATCACCAATGAGATTGTTGGCTTAGGAAGTGAAGAAATGACCGACAAATTCATCATCAAGAAGATTCTTAGAGCTTTGGATGAGAGATATGACACCGTATGCACATTGATCCAAATGATGCCCAACTACAAAGATCTCAAGCCTATGGAAGTGATTAGAAGGATTGTTGCTCATGAGATGACACTCAAGGACAAGGAAGAGATTCACAACAAGTCTAGTGGTGCTTACAAAGCCACAAGTGATGCTCCCGCTACTTCAAGAGACAACCTTGTCACAAATGAAGAGATAAGCCTCATGGTCAAGAAATTCAACAAGTTCTACAAGAATATAGGCAAAGATCGAAGCTCCAACTCAAGATATGAAGCAAAGCGTTTGTCAAGTCGTGATCGAAACTGCTACAATTGTGGGAAGCCTGGACACTACCCCAATGAGTGCACGGCTCCTTACAAAAGTAAAGAAGTGTCACCAAGAAGATGAAGCTTGGGAGATGAGTCACCTCAAAGAGAGAGAAGGAGTAGATATGATTGTTATGAATGAAGACCCTCAAGGAGAAGTAGAGACTCGGAGAAGAAGGATAAGTACACCAAGAGCTACTCAAGAAGAAGACATCAAGCTCATGTTGGTGAATGAATGGGTTTCCAACTCCGATTTTGACAACCACTCCAAGAGAAGCTATCACTCCAACTCCGACTATATTCAAGGATAAGTTGTTGCCAGACTTGCACTAGTTACAACCGACTCCTATGACATATTTGATTCACCAAATGAAGGGTGTAGATATTGCTTCATGGCTAAAGGTCCCAAGGTATCACACCCCAAGTATCTTCATTTCAATAGTGATGACGGGTACTTGTTAGTAGATGATGACTTGCTATTTGACAAATCTAGTAATGTTAGTCAAGATGAACTTGTTAGTAATCACTCTAGTAAAGATAAGTCGTGCATTGATGATAAGCTAGAAATAGAACGACTAACTCAATAACTAAACACTCTTAAGTTAGCTCATGAGTCCACTCTAAAAGATCATAGAGAGGTTGAAAGGACACATGAGAAGCTCCGCTTCGAGAAGCTCAATTTAGAGCAAGAGCATGAGTTCCTTAAAGCTATCAATGACGATCTTCGAAAGAAGACGTCCTCTTATCTAGGCAAACGACTTCTCTTGTCTACATTCATTACACAAGTTAAGGCTAAGCAAACTAGTAGCAAAGGCAAGAAAGGTTCATCAACTAGTAGCAATAGAAATGATAAATCCAATGATGTTGCTTATAGTATCTCTATTGATCCCACTAACACTTCTCTTAGCCAAGTTACACTTGAGCAAGAAAATGAACTTTTGAAAGGGATTATAGAGAAAGGTACGTACAAGAGTCTTGCCGGATATAAGCAATTTTAGGAAATTGTACGCAAGCACGGAGGATACCGGAAGAACCATGGCATTGGCTACTTCAACGCTAATGGAGTTGAATGGGAAGAAGGTCAATACCCCAAGCCCAAGTTTGTTCCTCAAAAGGAGAAGTATGAATATACTCTCCCCAAGGGAACAAAAGCTCAAGATGACCCTCCACCACAAGACCCCAAGCTCAAGGGCAAGAACAAGATTGACATTGGCTTATATGAAGATGAATCCCGAGCTTTGGTGAAGTGGGTTCCCAAGGCTACTACAAGCTCAACTTCTACAAGTGTCACTTCAACACCTTGGATCCCCATCAACTTGATGTGGGTCCCCAAGAAGAAGAACTAGAGAAGTTCTTGAGGGGTGAATCCACCAATGAAATTCACTCGTATTCATTATTGGCAAGAACTAGTTGCAATCAACATTAACATTATGTAATAGTTCAAGGAGTCACACATTCCCTCAAAGGTAAGTAAGTGACAAGGTAATCAACAAATCCATGGACATCATTATGTATGCTTTGCACTCCATGTCCATAGATATCCTTGTATTTGTCTCTTGTGTGTTGGGACTAACCCATGTAGGTGAGAAGAGTAAGGAAACAACAAGGATGCTCCCAACCCATGGTGATCTTCATCAACATTAAGCATCCACCACTACTTCACCTACATGAAGTCTTCATCGACAAAACCCAAGGTTAGTTTATCCCTCCTATGGGAGGATGTCACATCAAGGGGGAGCTTTACTCTAAGACTTGAGTCAAAGCATCTCATAGTATGTGACAACATTAAATGCTTTATGTAAAAGTGGTAACCCACTCGTGCTTAAACGATGAGTATGACCTATGATCAAGTATTCTTACTTGGCTCCTAAGTCAATATACTCATATATAGATGACTACGCCATCGCCAAAGTGCTTGATAGATGCTAGCATGTATGTGAATGTTTGCCATGATTTCATTTGACATCTTATTGGGTGAGCATTTTGGTCTGCATTTATTTAATCATTCGAGGACATCCAATTGTTGCTATTTGGTTCTTAATTTATATTTTGCCAATTGGATGGACAAGAATGCCTAGGACCCTCCTCTAGCTATCTATGCTATCTCATCTTAGGTTCTATTCATGCTTCATCACAAAACTTTAACAAGCACTTCTCGATCCCTTTGTGTGAGATGCACTCGGAGTTCCGTGTCGAAAAGGGTTGCAATCCGAAACCTCCCAAGTGCAACTCGGTGTGACCAACAAACATTTCTCGGTTTCACCGATTGCCTAGGGCTGATCTGGTTTTCACCTTGGTACTGCTGATTCCATTTTCTTGGTTACACCGAGTTTCCCTGTCAGCTGTCAGTTGAGAAACTCGGTGACACCGAAAACTTAGAATCGGTGTCACCGATAGCAAGGGGTATATATGTTGTGGACCCGACACTTTGAAATTCACTCCTCAAACCGTCGTGCTCCAAAACCCTAAGCTGCCAAAAAGCCCCCCCTAGTTGCCGCCCTTGCCTCCTCGTGCTCCTCCGCCGTTGGGATCCTCACCGTCGACGAGCATCTTCACCGCCGTCTTCGCCATTGAGGACCGTCACCAAGCTAGGGTACGGATCTGATCCTCTCTTGCGCTCCATCACCTAATTCTTGCACATTGAGATGTTCTTATCTATAAGCCACCGTATGCTATCTTCCCTATCCACCAAAGATCTCGTAGGTTAGCGAACGATGAAAATTTTAGGGTTAGTTGTCCGCAGACTTCATCTTGGTACCACCGAGTCACAAAAATCGGTTCCACCGATTGTGTTTTATGGTTATTGAGAACTGCATCGATGAGACCGAGTCAATATTTTCGGTTCCACCGAAAAGGCTGCCAGGTCTCTGTTGATGCATATGGTCAGTCTCGGTGATTCCAAAAAATACCACTCGGTGACATCGAAATACCTCGCTGTGTTTTGTGATGCTCAACCCTTCTGCACCTCTATATTCTTTTTCACATGGTCTGAGATGTCTGCTTCAGAGGATAGTCGGAACTTGAAGGAACAAAATGTTGACATGAGACCTGGCACTAGTCCAGACAAGAGCTCATCCTCTTTAGATGATGTGCCTAGCTCAGCTAATCTGCCCAGAGCTGCAACTAGGACTAGAATAAAGCTCAACTCTAATGAGGAAGATGAGGACTTCATACCTGATGAAGTGCCTCCCAAGTCCAAGAAGGGCAAGTCTGTCAAGAGAATCTATGAGAGTACCTGAGAGCTCTAGAGGCACCATGACTGTTGAGCCTCCGAGGAAGTCTATGCCCAAGAAGGCTGGTTAGAAGAAAGCCAGAAAGAGGATTGTTTATGTTGTTGGCAGGGCTACCTCAATGTATGAGGACCCAGAAGATATTGTTGCTGCTGAGGAGGAAGAGCCAGCTGCAAAGGCTCCTCCCAAGAAGAGGCAAAAGAAACTTTTTTCTAATGCTATGCCTAGGCAGTCTGCACCCAAGGGCAAGCCAACTGGTTCCAAGAAGCCTTCAGCACCAAAGCCCAAGAGGACTACCAGAGACATCCCAACTTCTGAGAAGAACAAGGGATCTACCTCCAGAGATCTAGATGAGGATGCTATGTCAGCTTTGTTGAAGCTCAGACCACACCTTACAGACACAATGCCAGTCACTTGGTTGCTAAGGACATGAAGAAGAAGAAGGATTCAGGTCTGAGAGAGTGGAGAGCTGTTGATCCATACTCACAGAGGAGAAAGACTGTTGTTGACTACATGTTCTACACCAAAGAGCAGCAAGAATTCTATGAGACCGTATTGCTGGCAAGAGCCCAATTGTCAGTGATATGAAGTATGTGGATTGGAAATACATCAAGGAGAATGAAGACTAGTTCCCGAGTGTGCAAGACAACTTTCATTGCATTGGCCTAGACAAGTTTGTTGGCACGTAGTTCATTACATGGAATGACGAGATGATCATGCAATTCTACTCTACAGCTCATTTCTATGGAGATGGTAGAATTGTATGGATGACTGAAGATGCCATATATGACTCCACTGTTGAGGAGTGGGCTGCCATCTTAGGAGTCATAGAGGTGGAACATGGAGATATATGCATGTAGTCTGAGCCCAAGGCAAGCCACAATGCCATGAAGGACATGTATAATGTGATCCCTGCTTCACATCTGAAGTCTCATAAGCTAGGATCCATCTATTACCTCCAGGGAGGTCTTCGCCCTATCAACACCATTCTGAGGCACACTTTGATGCCTAAGTCAGGAGATGAGAAGATGATCTGAGGCTACTCCATCAACTTACTGCTTCTTATACTCCACCATACGAGATTCAGAGTGATGGATCTGATTGTGGAGACAGTGAAGAGGGTTGTTGCTGACCAGAAGCACTCGTGTTGCTATGCACCATACATCCAGATGCTCATCAACTCCAAGCTGGAGAAGCACATATTTGCTCTTGATAGACCCCATTTGCCACTATTGCTGGAGTTCGAAGATAATGTTGTGGTGATGGACCCAAATCATCCCACATCAGCTGCAGCACAGGCACGTGCTGAGGCAGCCGGAGACACTAGTGCTCAGTCGCCCATGACCAGGACTGAGAAGATGGATCTTCTTGTCAGTTCTATGCTCAGTATGCAAAAAGACATTTCCAATATCCTGAAGAACCAAGAGAGCCTCTTGAGGATTGTTGACAACAAGTTACACACTCTCAACAACAAGGTGGATGCACTCTCTGAGATAGTGAAGGAGGTCAAGCAGGAAGTTGATGTTGTGCCTATCCCTCACTCCACTTATGATGATGATGAAGATGAGGATAGTGCACATGTCAAGACAACTGCTCAGTTTAGGACTCAGGCCACGACACCAACGTGCCATCTCCATAGATGAGAACATCTTCATCTGCTCCAGCTACAGTCACTTCAGCTCCATCAGATCCACCAATTCCTCCAGCTGCTACACCAACTCCATCCATGATATCAGCAGAGGTCTTCGCCGATGCAGTTCTCTTGACTCCAACTTCAGCTACCGGAGGAGATCAGCTCCAGAAGCACGCTTAGCTCTATACCTTTGAACTTTTGGGTAACTTGTTGCCAAAGGGGGATACGTTGTATAGATCATTAGGGCTTCAAAAGAGAGAGAGAGAGAGAGAGAGAGAGCGTTGGTTTTTATTGCTTTTTCAAAAACATTTGCTATCTTTTGGTTTGGATGTGTTAAACTTCGTCTTTGTTTGATCATACACTTATGTGTGTTGCTACTATTTCCTATCATTATGATGCTTATGAGATGATCATTCACTTTGCTTGATTGTGTTGTGCTATGATATTCACTCTTATTATTCTCGCACACCACCAAGATGTATGTGACATGGAAGAAGTGCCCCATGTACCTCATTGATTGTGATTTTGCATTCAAACGCAAATTCAAAATAATGCATAAATTTAGTGGGAGCTGTTGCTTATCACATACTTCTCAAAAGCGACGATTACATTCATTGATTATGTCATATGTCTAAGCTTTGATCTATATGTTGTCATAAATTACCAAAAAGGGGGAGATTCAAAGCACATTTGCTCTGTTGGTGGTTTTGGTAATTAATAACAACATATATATCATTGAAACAATGTCTCCACTAAGTATATTTCAGGAAAAGTTCAATGATAGGGATGGCAAAAGGATTGTGGAGAAACCCCAAGATACAAAGAAATGGATTGGCAATGCTTCAAAGAATAGGACTGTGCATTTTACTTTGTGAGAAATCACTTTGAGTCCATAAGAAATCCAATACTATTGAAAGAGTGTAAGGTACTGTTGGTGAACAAGACGCTCAAACATGCACAAGTGATAGTCACCAAAAACACCCACAACTCTCCACATATTCTGTCTAAGCCAAATATCCAAAATCGGTGAAACCAACATTTCCCACTCGGTCCCACCGACTCCTAAGCTCAAGCACACCCATGCCAAACCCTGGCCATTCAGTGCAACCGATTCTGCATCGGTTCCACCGAGTTCAGGCTGCCAACTTTCAGTTGCCTTGATTCATAAAATCGGAATTTCCGAGTTTTTGGATCGGTGTCATCGAGATGAGGTTTTTGATCGTTGGACACCTGAACGGTACCACCGAGAATTATATATCGGTCTCACTGAGATTCGAAAGTTGCTACCTTTGGAGCAACTCGATACCACCAAGATTCACACATCAGTGTCACCAAGTTGGTCACTTATGGTGTAACAGTTGGATTTTTGGAGATGCCTATATACACCCCTCCACCCCCACTCACTCGCAAGAAAAGCACTCAGAATAGATCCCCACTCATCCCAACTGATTTTCTGAGAGAGAGAGAGCCACCTACTCATGTGTTGAGATCATGTCATTCCATTCCAACCATATGAATCTTGATCTCTAGCCTCCCAAGTTGCTTTCCACCCAATCAATCTCTTCCACCAAAGCCAAATCTATGAGAGAGTGATTGAGTGTTGAGGAGTCTATCTTCTTGAAGCACAAGAGCAAGGAGTTCATCGACATTATCGAGCCTATTAACTTTTGGAGGGTGGTGCCTCCTAGATTGGTTAGGTGTCGCTTGGGAGCCTCCTACTTCATGTTGTGGAGTGAACCAAGAAGTTTGTAAGGACAAAGAGATCGCCTACTTCGTGAAGATCTACTCCGAGTTAGGCTAGTCCTCCGTGGACGTAGGCCATCATGGTATAGTCAAGGTTGCTTCTTTGTGGAACCCTCCGTGGGTAGAGCCCTCCATGGGCTCTCACGACCGTTACCCTCCATGGGTTGAAGACTCCATAAACGTGGACATACGATAGAACCATCTATCGAAACCATGGGAAAAATCTTCGTGTCTCCAAATTGCATTTTATCTTCCTACCCTTCCTTTACTACTCATGCTTGTCTTTACTTTCCGCTGCTATACTCATAGACATGCATCTGTAGGGTGTGCTTGACTTACTATGAATGCTAAAATCTACCAACATTTAAAATTGGGAAAAAGTAGATTTTTATTTGGTCAAGTAGTCTAATCACCCCCCTCTAGACCTACTTTCGATCCTACAATACCTCTGTTGGTATGAATACTATATCTGTAAAATATAGTATGATGTATCCATATGAATTACAGTTTCTTCTAAAGTTTTAACACAGGTCAGTGCAAGGAAGGGACTCAAGCGTGTTTAAGGATGGTATTGTATGGACTCTGAGTTGCATACTCATTAAGAGATATCTTCCTTTAGTTCAGTAAGATTTGGATGATATACTGGATTGATCCTCACTTGGAGGCCAAGAAATGACACGTATATAAAATTATTGGAAGCGAGACCAACCGATTATAGAGCCACAAACAACAAGCTCTCGCCAATCTAGGCTTAGTATTTTGGCCACAAACATGTCAGGAAATCGTCTCCACATTATAGGAAAAGCATATTAATGCGGGTCATAGGGATTTACCAGCATAGGGGCTCTGAACCTGTGTAAATCGTCCCAGTCATCACATTAGTCTCGTCCGAGCTCGTCCGTGAAATGCTCGCATTGCCTCATCCCCTTATTTTTTACTATGTATAATCCTATATACACTACCGATATATTTTGTATATTGCCAGCTCGCACTAGTCGTTGGGTGATACAATGTTCTCATCAAGATAACATGACCCCAAAACTTCAACGATTTCTCCAAAACAAATCTCCTTCTTTGAGATGGTCTTCTAAGATTTCTCTACCGCCGGGTTATATAACATTCATTGACTCTTGGCCAAAATCCTCTGTAACGCTATGCAAGACAACCTTGGCGACAACAACTAGAGAGGGAGTAGGAGCTCAGGATGTCGGAGTGCTTGTTGCGTGATTGTTCACAATCTTTACTTCGACAACATTACGACAATCTCCACCACATGGGATGGTTCATGCTCCAAGGTGCCCTCTCTGTGAGCAATTATTGGTCTATTATATGACCAACGGAGTCACTCGAAGCATTGCTTTACGGGTAGGGCCGAGGATTACATCGATCCTACTGCCTCTTCTCTCTAGTACGTGTTCATGGCCGACAAAGCAACCTCCAAGACCAACTCCAACTAGAGATATCGAAATAATGGGTTGCTCCCCAAGGCTGGTAAGCCCTCGAGAGTAACACAACTTGGTGACAACAACATGGTGAATTGTCCTTATTCTATAAGTATTTTGTAATCTATTGCGAAAAATGTCTATAAAAGCAGAGAAAAATAGTTAGCAGAACAAAAAAACAAAACCACTTTCAAAAAGTCAGATTATCATTATTCACCTCACTGGCAAACACAACCTTATTTATTGATATCTATGGATATATTAGTTAGATGATAGCATTTTTATCAATGACTAGATATATTACTAAAACTACAACATACCCACCTAACTAACTAAATTTCATGGTTTCATCGAACACGTGCACTCAACACAATTGCAATTATGTCGAGTAATGAATACAAAACTCTTCGATCTAAACGAACTAAGGTTGATGTCCCACAACTATTGTAACCAAGTCTTCCGTCGGTTTGTATCGTGATCCATGTTTTCTCTTAGAAGCATGCATCCATGAGACAACAACAACAACATGCTGCAAGGCTGGCCATCAAAACATATAGCAGACGTCAGGAATCAACTATAATAACAAAAATATATTGTAGCATCTGCAATGAATCGATGAACGAAAGCGCAAAAAATGTTAATACAAAAATCTAGAGGACGAATGTTTAAATATTGTCTTAGCAAGTTTTCTTGTTTGTGAGATCCGACGTATATGCAAAGGCATGAAAGAAAAGGCAAATTAGAAGGTGTACATAGGGGAAAAGTGTAGTTGATATGCAAACACAGACAAGGACAAAAGATGATGACATCAACCCACTAATTCTTGGTTTCATGATTGTTAAAATAAAGTTTTGTATCTGAAACCCTCTGCTAGTTCCAAATCTAATTTGCAGTGTCGTCTTTATACCGATGATGACTTCAAAGCTATATTCCACTTAAGTATGTATCGAAAACCTTTTTCCAAACGCGTTTGTTAGCACGCAATAAGGAACTAGTTACCTATTTTTTAACAACTTACCATATAGTCTTACTACTAGGGTGGCAACTACTTCTAAACAAACTAATGAGTACATCTTCAACATGATGTTCTAGGCACACTCGTATGCACATCACAGCATGGTGATACTACACTTTTTTACAAATTTGACCAGTGTGTATGTTAATACATATAATAGTATATTAAAGGAGTAGTTACAATGTCACATCGTCGCACCACAAGGTGATAACTAATACTAAAACACGATAACTACATCACATAGTAAGTTTCCAACGAAGGACATGGCAAATGTGTTGTCATCATGGTAACTACACACAACATCAATGTTAGTACCATCTCTTGTAAGTGCATCACCATCGTGGTGATAACTAACACAACATCACTAGTGTCATCACTACGGTGGTGGTAATTTATTTCTACAAACGAGTAACTAGCTGATATTATTTGTGTTATAGCATATCCTTATAACTTTGCACTTTCACTTTCACACGTGTCGAAGACTTTGTGTCTGGCGCGACTGTACTAATCCCACGTCATCCATGTCATAAACTAAGCAAGTAAACTGAATGACAATGCTTTAATATAAGAAAAGGAGTGGTAACTTCATAAATCATTGGGTGATAACTTTTACACGAAAATAATATTCTCAAAACATAGATATATGTGATCTAGTTTTGAATGTATCGCTAAAACAGAGCCAAATATGAAGACATATCACCAATGCAAATTTGATGAGTTGATTTGTTAAAAAAAAGTTAGAAATAGTATTTAATATTATGATCTCGCTAATTTTGCTTCTTATGTAAAGCATGTACATCAGTAAAAACAAAGGAAACCATATGCCAATTGTAGCCAGACAGTTTGTCGATCCTAAGACGCACAACGGTTATTCATACATCACTCCCTTCATTTCATTTCTATTTCACATATGGGTTTGTCTTGAAAATTCATTTTTCTTTTTGCGGATATTGTCATCAACCTTCATGATACCATATCAGTATTGTTAGATCCATCATAGAGTACATTTTTACATTAGATGTTCATATTTTTAACAACTCAATTTTCGTAATGAAAATGGGGGTCGTGTGGCCCCTTCAATTGAAAAGAAGTATCCAAAGTAAAAAAAAAAGACGTATCCTCTGCTCACAAATATAAGATTTTTCATTTTTTTTTCTTCCTGAATTGGATGTTTATAGACATGTTTTAGTGAGTTTTGTCACTCATATTAGTAGTCTACATTGAGATATCCAAAGCATCTTAATGTTCTTCTGATTACACTAATGTATGTTGATCAGGGGGAGCAGTGTTGGCTAATTGATGGCATCTATAAACATGTTTTTAGTGAGTTCGTCATCTCGCATACACGTATGGTCTGCATATTACAGACCCAGACGTGTTCCTGTCTCAAAGGTGGCACATCACGACCCCGTTTTTCCGGTACCTCGTGCCCATCCATTTACCATTTCTGTTCTGACGTTTCCTGACAGTTGACACCACACAATCACCATCTGAATTTTTAACCCTAGTCGCAGTCGCAGTTTGAAGCTGTCAACCGATGACGAGGTGAGGTTGCGGGTACGTACCATCCCTGGGCGAAGGACGTGCCCTCGTGCCGGTGCGGCGGGGGCGGTGGAGGCTGCGCGTACGGTGGGTACGGCTGCGGCGGCGGGTACCCGTAGGGCTGCGCGTACGGGAGCGGCGGGTACGCCATCGGCGGCGGCGGCGGGTATGGCTGTCCCGGTGGCGGCGGGTACGGCTGGCCCGGCGGCGGCGGATCGTACGGCCCGCGGTTCTGCTGCTGCTGCTGCGGCGACGGCGGGTATGGCTGGTTCGGCGGAGGAGGGTACGGCTGGTTCGGCGGCGACGGAGGGTACGGCTGGTTCTGCGGCGACGGCGGGTACGGCTGGCCGGGCGGCGGCGGGTACGGCTGGTGCTGGCTCTCCTCGACGCCGCTCGGTTTGGCGTACGGGTCCATCGGGTACCCTGCGATCCGCGACCACGCAGTTCATGTCAGTGTCAGTGCAAAGCGATCCAGCAATCATCCCAATTAAAAAAATGCCAAATGCCGAAGAGAAACGTATGACCGATTTCGTGCAAACTGTCGGTCGGCGACAGTTCCCGACAGTTCTTATAATAACGCGATGTCAACGAGATTTCGTCCGCGTGATTACATGATGGAATAAAGAACAGATCGGAGCATGGCATTCACGACGGGCCGTTGAAGCGGGTAATTTAACTGGCTCTGACGAAGAGAATTGAAAACTAGGAGGACGATGATGATTAGCACGTCTCACCTTGCGGCGGAGGGGCGCCGACAGGGGCATGCGGGTTGTAGTAGCTCATCGGTCCTTAGAATCAGTCGATCCTTCCCGGCCGCGGCGACGGTGACGACGACGACGAGGAAGTATTGTTTTATGAACACAAGAACTGAAGAATAACGAAAGGAAAATGTGGTGCTTGATCCGGAAGAGGGGAGGCTGCCGGTTGTTGAGGGAGACGAGCAGACGAGAGCAATCTGGAGGGACGTAGCTGCGCAAGTGATGTGCTGCTACTCGCCTATTCTAGGAAGCATGCACTCGCATGCAGAAGCAGCCCGGCAGTACATGCAGACGAAGAGCACCGTTTACGGCTGTTGTTTTACTTGTTTTTTTGCTAAGCATCGACCAGATTATCTGCTCGGGGCCTCGATCAAATCCTCTCTGACGGGGTCATCTCTCTCCTGTCCGGCCCACCGGCAATGCCGGAGTATCATTAGTTTCAGACGAGCGACCAGAGAATGCAGCCTTGCACTGACGAGTGACGACTAGTTACATGACACCACAATGCCCAGGGGAGAACAAAACGATTCCAGCCGCGGCTGGGCAGGCCATGGCGTCAGTGCTCGTTCCGATCAGTCCATCAGGTTAACGAGGGGAACGAATCTTTGGGCGCCTCTCGTGCCATGCTGCCCCAGGAATTTCACCCTCCGGGAGCTATCTATGCAGGCACTTTTCGTGTCGACTTTTCTTGTCTCGGAAGCTAGGCTACCCAGCTACTACACGCCTGCTGCAGTGCAGCGTCGCTCAGATGGATCATGGATAGATAGATGCAGATACTACTACTCGTACTACCAGCTGCAGTGCATGGGCATGGCGATCACGTCGCCGGTCAAGTTCGATCAGGTCAGGTCTGGTCAGTGTCCAACCCATCTCCCACACGCATCCATCTGTCCATCTATCCATCCATGCATACATCCCTGCGCATCGTCTGAAACACTGCCGAATCCACACCCTGCCTTTGTCACGGAGGGACCTGATCGGTCCAGAGACCAGGCAGGCAGCGGAAACCGGGGCTTTCCCCTGCGGAGCGAGGGAGATCAGAGATCACGGTGCACGTGTTCGATGATAGTCTCTGCTACATGTGCATGATGGCCGCTCAGCGCTTGGACCGGCCGCTGCTCAGATGCCCAAACGAGCCTCAGACTGGAGATCAATTGAGCATCCCAAAAGAGATTGAGCCTCCCGATACGTAATAATGTGGGAGGCTCGCCGCCCGCGAAGCTCGACCCACGGCTCGAGCAGTTTGATCGCGTGGTCATTTTAGTTCTCGAGGACCAGTCAAAAGTCCGTCTAAAGAGCGTGATATCATCTGTCACGTTACACACTTTTACACCCAGTGACCCATACTTGCACAGTTACTCGTACCACTACTACCACTAGGCATCTGGAGCCGCAGCTACGCAGCACGCCCCCAGCTGGTATGGTACAGCCTGCGTCACTAGTAAGTTTTACATACGTACATACACACACAGAGAGACGGAGCCGCGCGCCGTTCGTCTGATCCGGCCGTGTACTCCGCTTCAGTTCAGTCTCGCCCTTCCGCGATGCTCTGCAGGACCGGCCGCCACTGTGGGCCGAGCCGCCGGCCGAGCGCCACGCCGGGCGGCAGTAGCGACTCCAGGTCGCAGTCGTCGTCGTCGTCGTCGAGGCCGGGCTCGGACGCCGCGACGCCATTGCCGTCGTTTGCTCCTGGCTTCGGCACGTGGCCGGATGTCGGTGCGGCCGCGGCCGCGGCCTCCTTCTCCTCCTCCTCCTCCACCGACTGGCGCATGATCTGGATTTTGAGAGAAAAAAGTGCAGGGTTGGTGACACGGCCGTTTCGGACATTAACTAGCTTGGCAGCGATGACGAGGACTGGCAGTTCAATTCGACGAAGATAATGGTACGAGCTGCTATGGATCGGTCCATCATCTCCGTCGACGGCGACCGAACGGATCCCCAAAGATTTGGGCCGGACGAGCCGGCGGTTGCAATGCATGTGCGAGTGGACATTCGGAAACTGAACGCACCTTTGCGAGCGACCTGTCGGATTCCTCGCGCACGACGCCGGCGCCGCTGCTGCCGCGCCGGCGCCTAGGCTTGGCCGGCTTCGTCGTCGCCACCTCGTCCTTGGCCTTGACCATGACGCGGCTGAGCTTGACGTGCCGCTTCGTCGCGAACTCCTTGAGCACCTCTGCTAGATCGTCGCACAACACCAATAATGGAGAAGATCTCGTTAATCACTCTTCGGTGGGAATAGAATAGGAAACAAGATACTGGCCAATAATGGTACGGTGACACCTAGAGCGCCAATTCGGTCTAGAGAGTTATTACGGGTAAAGCTCCACTTAATCCGCCGCTCTAGCAGTAGTCAAAAAACGGCATTTAATCCGACGGCGAGAGGCAGGAATATCGCAGATTAATCCCTCCCTCCTTCGTCCCGTCGCAGTCGAAGGTACGTACGTGCACGCGCAGCAAGCTAACGCCGGAGAACATGTTGAGCGCGGCGTCTCAACGCAAGCGACCGATCGGAGGGGCGGCGGCGGGATCTTGGAGGCGGTAGACGCGACGTACCTTCGAAGCTGACGAGGCGGTAGACGCGGCCGAGCAGGAGCGTGTCGTCGGGGCGGAGCAGCTTGAGGTGCTTCACGGGCGGGGCCTCCGAGGACGCGCTGTGCGGGGCGGTGATCACGGCGGTGATCACGGCGGCGACGTAGTGGCCCGGGTTGGCCGCCATGACCTCCCCGGCCGGGAGCGACCAGTAGGCCAGCTCCGTGCGGCCGCTGGCCGGGTGCTGGATTACCACCGCCGCCGCGTCCGCCGCCTGGCAGTTGCCCATGTCCGCACACGCCGGCGCGCACGCTGTTTTGTTGCTCTCTTGTGCGATTGAGAGCCAGGGACGGGGAGGGAGGGGGGTCGGGGCGGGCGAGTGACCGTCGCAGGTGGCAGTGGCGACCGTTTTATAAGGCGGTTCGTGTGCGCCCGGCTGGTGCCGTCGATGCCGATGGTATGTATGTACTTGGCCGCCTACGGCAGGTCTCGGATGTTTACAAGGAAAGGGAGAGGGAGGGAGGGAGAGATACGTGCGCCCGGCCGGCCGGCTATGTGTGACCAGAGTTAATTATTGGAAGGAGGAGTATTTCCCTCCCACCCAGCGGGTCGACGCCTAACTCGACCGGGCCGGTGTGCCGAATTTAGCTACAATCCACGTTACTTCACCGTGCACGCATTAAGCGATCGAGGCCGGCGGATGCGGATCCCCCGTTGCGTTGCCCTTTTTTGGCCGTCGCGTGCGTGCGGTGCCCCGGGTGCGGCTCGACCGGTCGAGGGGTGTGGTGGCATGAACGAGACAAAACCCTATGAATTAATGGGGAAGTGTTGTGCGTGTTTGGTCGTCTACCAAATTGTGGTAAGCGTAAGAGAAATTGATGGGAAAAAATGCATGTAAAGTTAATCTCAAGTTATTCTCAAAGAAGAAGAAGAAGAAATTAATTTATAGTTTGCAAGAACAACGAATTTATAACATGTATGTATATGTATAGAACTGCTAGAATATAACCAGGACTTATGGAAATGTTAACATAATGAACAAAGCTGTTGGAAATATTAGTACTTTTTCGATTAGGCTAATCTACAAGTAAACAGTAAGCATAGCAAATATGGTATGCACTTCATATCGATACCTAAGCATACTAGCACGTACAGTACATAGAAACTGAATATCTATGAACATGACATATACGGCTAGCATAAGAACGAGTAGATGGTGAAACCAGCTCACACATATTCATCGACTGCCCGCTTGCACAGAGGATATGGCAACGGATTGTACTCTCCCCTTCTGACACCATCGATGACCTTTGGGACTGCCGTATCCCTCAACAGGTGGATGCGACAATCTGGCAGTCCATGCTACTCATCATTGTGTGGAAGATCTGGGATTCGAGAAATGCTACGACTTTCAAGCAGGAAGACCACCACACTATCCTTACCCTCAGGCGAATCATTAATGACCTCATGCTATGGATGCATAGGATGAAGAAACCGGAGTATAAGCAGTCCGCCTCCTCATGGCGTTCCTACCTCTTATCACGATTACACGTGCTTATGTAATTTCCCTTTGTAATCACTCAAACGATGGGCTACAAACTTGAGAAATATATTCAGGTGGGGAGCTCCCCTCCCCTCCTCCCCAGTTGATTTCTCAAAACAAAAAAGAAAGAACGAGTAGATGAGGGATGAACAAATCATACCCTCCGGTTAGCCAAGCCAACAAGGCGGCGACAGCAGCAACCCCGACGTCGTCCGTGGCCTTCTTCTTGGCGGCGGCGACGACGGCGTCGTCGTCAACCATGGTGTCGATGCAGCAGCTCCGACGTCGTCCATGGCCTTCTTCTTGGCGGCAGCGGTGACGACGGCGTCGTCAACCATGGTGTCGATGCAGGGAAAGTAGTCGAAGCAAAGGAGGACGAAGACGGCGACGGATCACGAGCAGTCGCGTCGAGACCATCCCCAAAAACCTTATTACCGTTCTCCCGGGCAGGATCTCGAACGACAAGGTTCCGGAGGAACCTGCTCTCCCGACCAATCGTGCACGCGGTCGTCGGGATGGGATCGTCGGAAGCAGCACGCTGAGAGGAACAATAGATGACGGCTAGGGTTGTACAAAGAGGGAAAGAGTGAACAGATTAGGTTACACTCCACATTCGGCGCCTCCTTATATATGTCATCAGGTAGATGGGCCTGGACCAGGCCCACGACCGAGTCCGCGAACAGCGCACGGTCCAACTCTCGGACAGTGGCACTTTCGTTCAGCGACTCGTTAATTAATCCACAATTAATTAACCATTTCCGACCGGCAAAAATAAGGCTCGGCTCGGCTCGGCTCATTCCCGTAACCCGCGGCGCGCGCGCATCGTTATGAGGCGAGGTGAGGCATGGCGAGGCGAGGCGGGCGGGGGAGGAGGTGGAGCACGCGTGTACAACTCCTCTTCCCAAGCTCCCAATGACAAGTGATAAAGCAACCCTTATAAAGGAGTCTCACTCTTACTACTGTAGGAGTATGGTACTAAACTTCCCACCACTTGACACCACTTGCCGTACACCCACATGGGCCATAGAGATTAACCAGGGATTATTGTTTTATATGGGTCTAAGACCATCTATCATCCAACAACCCCCCACCAGATCTCGAGGCACATAAGTTTGTGATCTATTCCAAACAATGTTTGATATACCAGAGTTTTCAGTGGAGACTATTAAGTTGAACTTCCACCGAGAGCAACAGGATTAGACTTCTTCACAACTGAACAATGGACTATGACTTGAATTGTCAGTATAGCGTGGAGAAGTTTCGCCTATTGTCAGCTGATACGTGGTTGCCGAAGGCTAAACCCCACGGGTGGAGCTTATTAGTCATACTCCTTACCTTTTCATGAGCTTCCTAGAGATTACACAATATCATAGACTATGACCAGCAGTCGAGCTCACATAGGTGTGTTCCTCCAAAGAATGCTCTGTAGGTTAGCATCTTGCTTTCACAAGCTTTGGAACACATTAGGACAAAGTCAGCCTGCCTTATAGATTATGAGAGTATTGCTTCTCCAACGGAGTGGGTTAGTAAGGATACTCTTCTCAGTTGACCATTAGATTATTTTCCCAGGTCCTAATTCACAGGATCTCCCGATCACATAGGTTGGGTTACCCCCATGGCAACTTACGTGGTTCTCATGACCCTCTCCCTCGATGCATTTTCTATCACAATTTGTGATAGCCCTTTTGTGAAGGGATCTGCTAGATTCTTAGCCGTCTGGATATAATCCAACGCTATTACTCCGGAGTTTCTTGAATGCTTGACTGATTTCAATCTTCTTCTTATATGCTTTGTGGATTGCATGTTGTCCTTTGAACTCTTAGCCTTGGCAATCACTGTTTGATTGTCACAGTTCATAAGGATAGCTGGGACTGGCTTATCAACCACTCACAAATCCATCAAAAGCTCTCTAAGCCATTCTGCTTCGACGCATGATGTGTCTAATGCTGTGAGTTCTGCTTCCATAGTCGATCTCGTTAAGATCGTCTGCTTGCATGACTTCCAGGAAACCGCAGCACCACCAAGTGTGAAGATATACCCATTTGTGGCTTTCATCTCATCAGCATCAGATATCCAATTCGAATCACTATACCCTTCAAGTACCATCGGGTACCCAGAATAGTGAATTTCGTAGTTCGTAGTACCTTGCAAATAATGCATGACTCGCTCAATGGCATGCCAATGCACACCTCCTGGGTTAGAAACAAACCGGCTCAGCTTGCACACAACCAATGACATGTCAGGCCGAGTAGCACATGCTAGGTACATGAGTGAACCGATCACTTGAGAGTATCTCAACTGATCAACATCCGTGCCTTCTAATTTTTGAATCCACATGCTAGGATCGTATGGTGTTGTAGAAGTTTTGCAGTCAGAATATCCAAAACGACTCAAAATCTTCTCAACATGATGGGATTGAAAAAGTATAATCCCACCCTCATTTTCTCGTAGCAGCTTGATGTTTAGGATAACACCGGCCACACCTAGGTCTTTCATATCAAAGTTATGATATAGAAAAGCCTTGAAATCCTCAATTACTTTGAGGTGGGTCCCAAATATTAGTATGTCATTGACATACAGACAAAGTATTACTCCTTCGCCCCCACCATGGTGATAGTATACACATTTGTCGGCTTCATTAACAACAAAACCAGCAGATGTCAAAGTTGTATTAAACTTCTCGTGCCATTGCTTAGGCACTTGTTTAAAGCCATAAGAGATTTTAATAGCTTACACACCTCTCTTTCCTTACCATTTACTACAAAGCCATCTGGTTGTTGCATGTAAATTTCCTCGTCTAGCTCTCCATTAATGAAAGCCATCTTAACATCCATCCGATGAACGAGAAGACCATGCGAGGCAGCCAACGAGAGTAACACTCGAATGGTTGTCAGTCTTGCCACATGTGAGTAAATATCGAAGAAATCTTCTTCTTCCTTTTGGGTATAACCCTTGTCCATAAATCTAGCCTTGTACTTCTCGATAGTACCATCGAGCCTAAGCTTTTTCTTGAACACCCACTTACATTCCAATGGTTGGCGACCATAAGGATGATCAGTGATCTCCTAGGTCCCATTAGTCAAGATGGAATCCATCTCGCTGCGGACCGCGTCCTTCCAGTAGTCAGCATCCAGTGATGCGTAGGCTTCTGAAATGGAACAGGGAGTTTCATCATTCACGAGGTACATGAGGAAATCTTCACTAAAAGACTTTGCAGTCCTTTGTCTCTTGCTCCTAACATGATCTTTCTCGTCATCCTCCATGGAAATTTTATCACTTTTGTGTTCATAATATTCCATCGGAATGGCAGGTTCAGGAGTCTCATTAGATTCCAGTCAAGAAGTGCTTTGCATATCTTTCTAGGGAAAAATATCCTCAAAGGATGTAGCATATTTAGACTCCATGATCGTATGGACCCTCGTGTCGTGTACATCAGATTTCACCACTAGAAATATATAGCCAATGCTATGCTTCGCCTAGGCCAGAAAAAGGTAGTCCATGGTCTTTGGTCCCAACATACACTCTTTAGTTATCAGCACGTTGACTTTCGCCAAACAACTCGAAGTGCGCAAGTAAGAGAGTGTATTTGTTTTATTTTCCCATTTCTCAAATGGAGTGGTCTCATTATCCTTCGTGGGAACTTTATTCACGACATGACATGATGTCAATATAGCCTCCCCCACCATGCCTTGGATAAACCCGATGTATCTAACGTGGCGTTAACCAAGTCTGTTAGAGTACGGGTTTTCTGTTCGGCAACCCCGTTTGACTGGGGTGAGTAGGGAGGCGTCCTCTCATGAATAATACCATGTTCCACACAGAATAAATCAAACTCGTTAGAAAAGTACTCTCCACCATGATCAAACCGAACTCGTTTTATTTTCTTTTCAAGTTGGTTCTCAACTTCTGCCTTATAGATTTTAAAGTAGTGCAAAGCCTCATCCTTAGTATTTAACAAATACACATAGCAGAATCTAGTGGAACCATCAATCAATGTCATGAAATATTTCTTTCCACCTTTAGTCAACACACCATTCATTTCACAAAGATCTGAATGTATGAGCTCTAGCGGTGCCAGGTGTCTCTCCTTCACAACCTTGTGAGGCTTACGAGGTTGCTTAGCTTGCACACACGTATGGAACTTAGAGCCTTTGGCTAAAGTGAAACTCGGGATTAAATCCATCTTAGCTAGCCACGTCATACGGCCGAAGTTAATGTGACGAAGACGTGAATGCCAAACCTCACATTTGTTCACATTAGAATGAATTTGGTTCACGATGTTATTACAGAAATCCACTAGGGAAAGGCGGACAAACCTCCGCAATCATAGCCTTTTCCAACAAACAGTCCATACCGAGATACGACTACCTTATTGGACTCGAATACTAACTTAACCCATTCTTTACATAGAAGGGAGCCACTTATGAGATTCTTCTTGATAGCGGGACATGCTGGACGTTCTTCAGTTGCACGATCTTTCCCAAGTTAACTTTAGATCTATCGTCCCATTACCATGAACAGAAGCAAGCGAGCCATTCCCCACCAGGACAGAGCAATCTCGTGTGACCTAGTAAGAAGAGAACAATGACATATCAGCACACACATGAATATTGGCCCTAGTGTCAACCCACCAATCGGTGGACTGACAAACTGAAAATACAGTAAACAAATTACCATACCTAGTTGCCCCATCATTGTTGCTCATAGTTACATTGATAGACTTGGAGTCCTGTCCTCACTTCTTATACTTGTTTGGGCACTTGTTTTCCCAATGTTCATATGAACCACAAGTAAATCAGCCATCTCTCCTTTTGTCTTTCTTCTTACCCTTCTTCTTGAAGGTAGTATTCTGGTGGACAGAGTTCTTTCCCTTGAACTTGGGGAAATTCTTCTACCCCACATTGGCGCTAGAAGAACCCTCTACCACTTTCACGTGTGAGTCCTTTGCTCTCAAGTTCTGCTCAACACTTAGATGACCAATGACATCCTCAATAGAGAATTTACGTCTCAAGTGCTTGAGAGAAGTAGCAAAGTTCCTCCAACTAGGAGGGAATTTTGCAATAATGCAACCCGCGACAAACTTGTCCGGTAATTCACACTTCAGGAGCTCTAGCTCCTTAGCGAGGCATTGTATCTCATTAGCCTAGTCCAGAACAGGACGATTATCAACCATCATGTAGTCATGGAACTGCTCCATAGCATACAGTTCGCTTCCAGCATCGGTTGCGCCGAACTTAGCTTCGAGCGCATCCCACAAGTTTTTGCCAACACGCATATGGAGATATGCGTCGACCAACTTGTCTCCGGTCACAGTAAGAATGGCTCCCACAAAGATAGTGGTGGCCTCCCTGAATGCCTTCTCCTGTTTAGGAGCAATTGTTCCCGCGGGATCCACAGCACCGACCCAAAACACGTTCATAGTTGTGAGCCACAAGGTGGTCCTCGTTTGGCAATGCTTAAAATGTGTTCGGGGTAAACTTTTCCGGTTTTAGTGTAGCAGCGAAGCCATGAATCGAAAAGTGCCTAAAATAAGGTTGTTGGATTGTTGGAAATAGTAGTACTTTCCTGATTAGGCTAATACATGAGTAAACAACAAGCATAGCAAATACGGTATGCACTTCATATCGATACCTAAGCATACTAGCACGTACAGTACATAGAAACCGGATATCTATGAACATGGCATATACGGCTAGCACACGAACGAGTAAATGAGGGATGAACAAATCACACCCTCCGGTTGGCCAAGCCAACACGGCGGCGGAAGCAGCAGCCACGACGTCGTCCATGGCCTTCTTCTTGGCGACAGCGGCGACGACAACATTGTCAACCATGTCGTTGGTGTAGGGAAAGCAGTCGAAGCAGAGAAAGACGAAGACAGGGACAGAACGGGAGCAGTCGCGTCGAGACCCTCCCCAAAAACCTTATTGTCGTTCTCCCGTGCAGGACCTCGAACGATAGAGTTCCGGAGGCACCTGCTCCCCCGACCAACCGTGCATGCGGTCATCGGGATGGGATCACTGGAAGCAGCACACTGAGAGGAACAGTAGATGAAGGCTAGGGTTGTACAAAGAGGGAGAGAGTAAACGAATTAGGTTACACTCCACAGTCGACACCTCGTTATATAGGTCGTCGGGTAGATGGGCCTGGTCTAGGCCCACGACTGAGTCCACGAACAGCCCACAGTCCAACTCTCGGACAATGGCACTTTTGTTTAGCGACTTGTTAATTAATCCACAATTAATTAACCATTTCTGACCGGCAAAAAAAAGGCTCGTCTTGGCTCATTCCGGCAGCCCACAACACGCGCAGGTGTCATGACGAGGCGAGGCGGGCGGCGGCGAAGGAGGAGCGTGCGTGTACAACTCCTCTTCCCAAGCTCCCAATGGCAAGTGATAGGGTAGCCCTTATAAAGGAGTCTCACTCTTACTACTATAATAGTATGGTACTAAACTTCCCACCACTTGCCGTGCACCCACATGGGTCATAGAGATTAACCAGGGATTATTGTCTTATATGTGCCTAAGCCCATCTATAATCCAACAAAAGCTACAGAGGAAAGTTGTAAATTTACCGATTATGAGTTAAACACTTTAACCTTTCAGTCATGGATGCTTAAAAGGACAATCGTACATCATTAATAACCAAAAAGAGTCTGGACATTCCTCCTACTTACCAATGAAAATACTTTCCTATCCACGGTAATGTTCCTTTAATTGAGCAATTATCGAAGATGGATATTGTTATTGGTGTTGATGATAGTAGTAGAGTTGACATTCTAAACGATTAGGTAGACAATGAAAAAGAAATTTGTCTGGCTTTTGCCAATAAAAACCCTAAAAAATTTCTTCCACCAAATATGGATATTGGTGTAGATGCCATTTTGAAAACTCATGTTAGGTCGTCTATCTCTAACCCGTTAGACAATTTTAATGTGCTAGGAGAGACCCCTAAAATCCTCAGTTAAGTTAAGACTTGTGGCTTGTCTCACCCCTTTAAAATATCTTAATTATGACACATTTTATTTGGAAAATTAGAGGTCTTGGTCAACCTAGTATGATACAGTGCCTATGTCATATGGTTTCCAAATCTAACCCTGATTCCATTGCTTTTGAAGACACTAAACATTAACTAACTTCTGAGTGTTTCCCAAGGGCTCTTGATAATCTGGTGCTTTTCTTTGGCATTTTTGCATGCTTAAATATTGTTGGTGGGATTCTTGTTGGTATTAAGGACCTGTTTGAGATTATTGGTTTTACTAATAAAAACTTTGGGTGATTGCAACTGTAAGAAACAAGAGTGATTGCTTTGTTTGGCAACTGGTTATCATTCATGGGACTGCTTAACTTGAATTAAAAATGGATTTTATTGTCAAACTTCATGATATCCTTGAATTTTATTCTCGTCCTATTTTACTTTGTGGTGATTTTAATTTGGTTAGATGTGAGGCTTTTAAAAGTAGTGGTAAATCCCAAGATTACTTTCTTATTTAATGTTTGAGACAATAGATGTGGCTTTCTTGAGATTGCCATTTCTAACGGAGGTTTCACTTTCACCTAGTCTAATAATCAAAATAATCACATTTTTTATGGTGTAGGCAAGGTGTTTTGCTTCTCTTAGCTGGGCTAGTAATTTTACTTTATCATTTTTTATGAACCACCCTAGAGTGGGAAGTGACCACAACACTATGGTGCTTGACATTGGAGTCAGAAAAGTGACTAGCCCCAAAATATTTAGATTTGAAAAGTGGTGGCTCTCTCAACTTGATTTTTAATAATTTGTTACTCATAGTTGGAGCACTACCTCTCATGCTCCATCCTCTATCAAAAACTGGCAACTTAAACCTAGAATACTTTGGAAAAAGATTAAAGGCTGGAGTATGAATATTGAGGCTGCTATTAAAAATAAGAAGAAAGCTCTCCTTATGAATTTGACCTGCTAAATGTTTTTTGAGAAAAATGGCTCTTTCTGGTACTAATTCTGACAAAATTAAAGATATTGAGAGAGAATTAGATGATATTTGAAAGGAATAATTGTATTTGTGCCCTTAATTGTGTCACCGTCGATAGGAATACCCCTAGTTTTGGAAAACATGTGGTCATGCCCACATCACTTTGCTTCTCTTGTGCTTTTGCCCTTTGACCGTTTGACTGTCATTTTGAAAACTTCATAACTATTTCATACTAACTCGGAAAAATGCAAATAAGATATCAAAATGTTCAGAAACACATCACCTATATGTGCATGTCATTTGCATTCATGAAAAAAATGTTGGAAAGTCCCCATCACCTATATGAGCTAAAACTAATATGGAGACTTCCCAAGAATTTTCTCATGAATGCAAATGTCATACACATATAGGTGATGTGTTTCTGAATATTTTGATATCTTATTTGAATTTTTCCGAGTTAGTATGAAATAGTTATGATTTTTTCAAAATGAAAGTCAAACGGTCAAAGGGCAAAAGCACAAGACGAGCAAAGTGATGTGGTCATGACCATGTGTTTTCCAAAACTAGGGGTATTCCTATCGATGGTGACACAACTAAGGGCTCAAATACAATTATCCCTATTTGAAATGTAGAGGATAATGCCTAATGGTACAAATATAGGGGCAAAAACAATCTTAGAGGGAGAGCATAACTATGCTTACTCTCATTCTTTAACCAATCATAGACATTATAAGAACCACCTATCTACTTTGATTAGGGAAATGGGCCTATGACTTCTACCCTTGACATTTTGAATGTTTTTAATCATTTTTACAAAAATGTGTTTTCTGTTGAGCCTGTACCTAAATTTATCTGGGGGAGGCTAATTTTTGGGCTGATTTAGAATGTGTTACTAAGGAGGATAACATAATTTTAGAAGATATTTTTTTGGATGAAATTAGAAATGCCATTAGCTCTTATGCTAATGGCGCCCGTGGACCAAATGGTCTTTCATTTTTGTCTTATCAAACTTCATGGGATGTAATTAAGAAAGATTTTATGTGGCTAGTGAAGGACTTTGAGGATGGAGTTTTGTATGTTTCTTGGCTAAGCTTTGCTACTATTACTTCAATTCCCAAGGAACCAAATTCTAAGAATATGAAAAAAATCAACATACTAGTTTGAGTAACCGTGTTTTAAGATTTTCATAAAAGCTATTACCTCTAGGGCCTCTTTATTATGTGACAAGCTTATATCCCCATATCAGACTACCTTTATTAAGGGAGGAAGTTATTTTAGAAAGTGTTGTTATGGCCCAGGAGGTGATACCTGAGATTCATCATAGTGGAACTAGTGATTTGGTTTTGAAAATTGAGAAAGGACTATGATAGACTGATCTCAGAATCCCTTGTAGAAATTCTCTCGTCTAGAGACTTTGAAGATAAATGGATACGTAGTACTTTATTTTAAGGTTACTTTTGTGTGAGAATTATTGACTAAAATGGACCCATTTTATTGGAGGCAAAGGACTTAAACTAGAATAACATGTGTCACCTTTACTATCCAATTTGTTGGTTGATGTTTTTTTCCAAATTGTTATCTAAAGTTGTTCATCACAACTTAATTTCTCGGCTTCTTTGTCTCGTGATCCCTTGAGGTGTTGTGAGTCTACAATATGATAATGATACCATCCTTTTCTTGAATGCCTCCATGGAAATGCTACAAATTTTAAATGGATTTTATCATGTTTTTAAAATCTTTCTATATTGAAAATCATTTTATCACGTTTTGAAAATATTTCTTTATTGAATAAATTTCCATAAGTGTGAGCTCTACTAGTCATGTTGATGAGGATCTCGCTAATTCTTTTTCCCAAATTCCTTGTTGTCAAATTGGTTCATTCCATTTTAAATATTTGGGTGTCCCATTGAACTTATACAGCCAATCATTGACACAATGGTTAAAAACATATCTGGTTGGCTTGGCAAGAACTTGTCATACATGGGAAAAATGATTTTACGTAACACTTTTATAGCTAGCATTGATACGTTCATTTTGCATCATGATTTCCTACTGTTATTTATCTTGCTTTTTGTCATCATTCCACTTTATGATACAATTTTACTGTCTTTCTCTCTGAATTTACAAGGTTTACATGGAGAGGAACATTACTGGTAGCTGGAATTCTGGACCTGAAAAAGCTACATCACAGATACCCATTATGTTGAACTCCAAATGACCTTAAATTTCACGGAGAATATTTTTGTAATATATAAAAAATACTAGAGCCAAGAAATACCAGAGGGGGGCACCTGTTGCTCACAAGGCAACATGGCACGTTGGTGACCCACAAGTATAAGGGATCTATTGTAGTCCTTTCAGTAAGTAAGAGTGTCAAACCCAATGAGGAGCAGAAGGAAATGACAAGCGGTTTTCAGCAAGGTATTCTCTGCAAGTGCTATTTGTAATGATAACAAATAGTTTTTGTAGCAAGATAATTTGTAACAAGTAACAATAGTATCAAAGGTGCAACAAGGTATCACAATACTTTCTGTAGCAAAGGACAGGCCTGAAAGTACTATTATAGTAAGCAAGCGCTCCCAAGGACACATGGGAATTTCCGTCTAGTCATGCTCGTCATGTTGAGTTGATTCACGTTTGCTACTTTAATAATTTGATATGTGGGTGAACCGGTGCTAAGGTGTTGTTCTTACTTGAATTAACAACCTACTAATGATTAACCCTTCTCACAAGAATCCGCAACTAGGAAAGAAATACTCCCTACGTTCCTAAATATAAGGTGTATAGTTTTTGGCACGAAAATTAAAGAACACACGTGGAGGGAAAATTGCACAATTTTTGGGCGAGATTACAACCGACTAATTGACATTAGAAAATAGAGGAGCTTGCCTCATATAAGGAAATGCAATCAAATCCCTAAAACAAATATCCAAACGAGTGGTGCAACGCAATAAACCTTATATTTAAGGTTTTTTTCTCAAAAATCTATACACCTTATATCAAGGAACAGAGGGAGTATTAAGATAAATCTAACCATAGCATGAAACATGTGGATCCAAATCAGCTTCTTATGAAGCAACACATAAACTAGGGTTTAAGCTTCTGTCACTCTAGCAACGCATCATTTACATGTTACTCCACAATGACTTACCTTAGGCCCATCGCATGGTGAAGTGTCATGTAGCCGATGTTCACATGACACCACTCAGAGAAGTAACAACATACATATCATCAAAATATCGAACGAATACCAACTTCACAAGATTACTTATAAGAAGACTTCTCCCATGTCCTTGGAAACAATAGTAACTACTCACACATCATCAACATGTTCAAGATAAGAGGAATAATAATGATGATTAAGGGTCTAAATATAATTCCTTCCACCAAGTAATCCAACAAGCATCAATACAAGATGTAATCAACACAACTAGTAACCCACAGGTACCAATCTGAGGTATTGGGACAAAGATTGAATACAAGAAATGAACTAGGGTGTAGATGAGATGGTGCTGGTGAAAATGTTGATGAGGATTGGTCCTCCCACGAAGAAGGAAGCATTGGTGATGACGATGGCTTCGATCTCCCCCTCTCGGAGAGAAATTTCCCCGACAGAATATGACAGCCGGAGTGCAAAAGGGCCTCTAACCAGGTTCCACCTCGAGATGCAAAGCTTCGTCCCGAAAGGTTGCTTATGATTTTTTTCTAGGGTAAAACAGACCATATAGGAGAAGAAGGGCGTCGGGAGGCCTACAGGGCCCCACAAGCCATTAGGGCGTGACATAGGGAGGCGCCCTGTTGGCTTGTGGCTGATATGTCCATTTTGCATCATGCTTTTATATTGATATTTATTGCATTATGGGCTATTAATTCGCATTATGGTACAATACTTATGCCTTTTCGCTCTTATTTTACAAGGTTTACACGAAGAGGGAGAATGCCAGCAGTTGGAATTCTAGACTAGAAAAGGAGCAAATCTGAGATACCTATTCTGCACAACTTCAAAAGTCCTGAAAATTTATGGAGAATTTTTTTGGAATTAATAAAAAATACTGGCGCAAGAATCAACCAGAGGGGGGCCACCTGCAGGCCACAAGCCTGCTAGGCGCGGCCACCGCGCCTAGCAGGCTTGTGGCGCCCTTGTGGCTCCTCTGACTGCCCATCTTCTCCTATATGAAGTGTTTTGACCTGGAAAAATCAAGAGGGAGCTTTTGGGACGAAGTGCCGCCTTCTCGAGGTGGAACTTGTGCAGAACCAATCTAGAGCTCCGGCAGGGCTATTCTGCCGGGGAAACTTCCCCCCGGAGGGGGAAATCGAAGCCATCATCATCACCAACGATCCTCTCATCAAGAGGGGGTCAATATCCATCAACATCTTCACTAGCACCATCTCCTCTCCAAACCCTAGTTCATCTCTTGTATCCGATCTTTGTCTTAACACCTTAGATTGGTACCTATGGGTTGCTAGTAGTGTTGATTACTCCTTGTAGTTGATGCTAGTTGGTTTACTTGGTGGAAGATCATATGTTCAGATCCTTTATGATAATTAGTACTCCTCTGATCTTGAACATGAACATGTTTTATGAGTAGTTACATTTGTTACCGAGGACATGGGATAAGTCTTGTTATAAGTAATCATGCGAATTTGGTATTCGTTCGATATTTTGATGAGATGTATGTTGTCTCTCCTCTAGTGGTGTTATGTGAACATCGACTACATAACACTTCACCATTATTTGGGCCTAGGGGAAGGCATTGGGACGTAATAAGTAGATGATGGGTTGCTAGAGCGACAAAAGCTTAAACCCTAGTTTATGTGTTGCTTCGTAAGGGGCTGATTTGGATCCATATGTTTCGTGCTATGGTTAGGTTTACCTTAATTGTTATTTCGTAGTTGCGGATGCTTGCGATAGGGGTTAATCATAAGTGCGAGGTTTGTCCAAGTAAGGGAAGCACCCAAGAACCAGTCCACCCACATATCAAATTATCAAAGTAACGAACGCGAATCAAATGAGCATGATGAAACTAGCTTGACAGAAATTCCCATGTGTCCTCGGGAGCGTTTTGCTTTATATAAGAGTTTGTCCAGGCCTGTTCTTTGCTACAAAAAGGATTGGGATACCTTTCTGCACCTTTGCTACACTTGTTACTTGTTACTCGTTACGAATTATCTTATCACAAAACTATCTGTTACCGATAATTTCAGTGCTTGAAGAGAATACCTTACTGGAAACCGCTTGTCATTTCCTTCTGCTCCTCGTTGGGTTCGACACTCTTACTTATCGAAAGGACTACGATGGATACCCTATACTTGTGGGTCATCAGTGGCCAGCGGGTGGCCCCCCTCTGTTATATTTTTGCCCGAATAATTCTTAAATATTCCATAAAAATTCCCCATGATGTTTCAGGCCATTTGGAGTCTTGTGTTTTTTCTGCCTTTTTCTTAGTTTTCCGGTTCAGAATTCCAGTTTCCAGATATTCTCCTCTTTGTGATGTACCTTGCATATTCACAGAGAAAGGACATAATAATTGTATGATAATAGGGAATAATTGACAAGAATGACACACGTATAAATAAGAAATCATGATGCAAAATGGACGTATCAACTGCCCAAGCTTAGACCTCGCTTGTCCTCAAGCGAAAGTCGAACTCCAAAATCATTGCCACATGATTTGAAAGGGATAGGTCGATAAAAATAAAATACATACATGAGAGCATCATGAATATTGACATAGCAACGATTTTTCTATCATATAACTTCTCATAAACAAGTAACAATCCATTCACAAACAAGATGGTATAAAGTATAAACATGTTTGAAGAATGATAAATAGTGCCATTAGTCATTGAGATAATCATAATCCGTCATATTCAAGAGAAGAGTCTATTTAAGCGCTTTTTATTTCAAGCAAGTTCACATACTCAACTATCATGTAGCCTGATTATTGACACACATTGCATATCTTTGGAGCTAATGATTCCATCGGACACATAGGAAGATGGGGGATCCATTATCTTTGCCACCCAACTTATTTACCTCAAGGATAATGTCAACAATAATAAAGCATGATCACCTACATTCAACTGGATATATTTGCCTGGATCTTTCCTCAACACATAATGCTTGCCACTAAAGAGTTTATAGATAGGAAAATGGTAAATATTATTGACTCTTGTACGAAACTAAATTGTTGTAAGAAGATAAAAGAAAGGACTTCGCAGAGGGAAGCATAGGTTGTCATGTTCTTTTATTTGTTTAGGATGAGCATACTCTTAATACAAGGGAACATCACTTTGCATTTCCCCTTGTGATAGTGAACTTTATTATGCACTCTTTCGCTTTTATTTCTCCGCTATCACAAGATCGTGCAAAGCCTACTTTCCCTTATAATAAAAGAATATTTAGAAGCAATTTTTATTGTGTACACACCAATGACAACTTACTTGAAGAATCTTATTCAATCCATAGGTAGATATGGTGGATTCTCATGGAAAGAAACTGGGTTTAAGGGTTTATGGATGCACAAGTAGTATCTCCACTTGGTGCAGAAAATTTTAGGCTAACAAAAGGTCTAAAGTAAGCATCACATGTTAAATGATCCATGACAATATAACTTCTATGCAAATGCAAACAATCATGATCATTATGTTGTCTTCAATGTCCAATATCAACACTTGATCATTATGTAATATTTGATGGGGGCTCACAATCATAAAAGTTATCCAAGATAATGTATTTATATGCGAATCTCCTCTTATCTATCATAATCTTGCATAGATTACGCTATGTTTGTTAGTTCTCAACATCTTTTATTACTTATCCTTGTTCTATGTGATGTCATTAATCCTCATGAGATAAGCATATGATCTTTTATATTTCCTTTATTGCCATGCTATGATGATGGGTGCATAAAAGTAAATTACACAAGCTCAACTAATCTTTATTATATAACTCTCACACACGATTACAAGGATAGATAGATCTCAAAGAAAAAATTCTAAGAAAAGAAAATCTGAAATTTATTTCTCTAAATCATGAAAAACTAAGGATCGAGCTAAGATAGATAGTAGTGGTAAAGGTGATGGTGATACGATACCGGGGCACCTCCCCCAAGCTTGGGACAACCTAATGGTGGTGCCCATACACATGTACTCAAGCATCCTTCTTGGATGATGGTGTTGTTGATGTAGTAGGCTTGTCCTTTGTAATGGTTAACATGGTAGCCTTCAATTCCATCATCTCATAAAGTAGTTGTTGGATCATTGTAGTGTTCTTTTGTACTTCCTCCATAAGATGTTTATTCTCTGGCCACCAAGAGCTATTTCCTGCATTACTTTCACTTGGACGAGAGATGTCCCAATTGGACTGTATACGCGAGCGAGAAATATTCTCAAACCCATAATTGTGAATCAAATTGTGAAAGTTATTTGCATGTAACCTGCCGAGGGGCGTCCTCGAGGTGGATTCATCTTGAGCTCCCCGAGCTAACAAAGCTCTCCTCCCCATGGCTGGGCATGGGTTCGGAGAGGTAGAGATGCCTGCCAATGTCCCACATTCTAAGTAGAAGGATGCACTACCAGAGAATCCATATGTTCTTCTGCCAAGATGACTTCCTTTGACCCTTCTCATTCAAGTTCCATCTGCAACAGCCAAGCTTGGTCTTCAATTTTGTTGGAGGAGGACGAAGACATAGCTTCCACACCTTAAGGAATCTGCCAGGAAACAACTCGAAACAAGAACGAAAGAGAAACCCGCGATGTGGTGGTCAAAACATACATGCGGATATATAATAATTTTTCTAGGTCAGAATACGTGTTCACGGGGAAATCGGAGTCCGGGAGGCATATGAGGGCCCCACAAGCCATCAGGGCGCGTCTAGAGGGGTGCCCTGTTGGCTTGTGCCTCCCTCGTGGGTCCCACTGACTCCTTTTTAATTTTGTATTTTTTTCTAAAATACCAAATCCAATAGAACATATTTTTTGGGATTTTTTGAGTCGGTTTACTTACCGTATCACGTACCTACTCCTTTTTCAGGTTTTTGGAGTGTTCCGAAAGGTCTCTCTTATGTGCTCTTCCAGTGTTATCACTTGAATAATATTAGTTTCAACATTAATAGGACTACATGAAATGTAATTATTAGTTCTTTTCCCATTCACCACTATCGGTTTTTTGCCTTCGAAGTTATTGATTTTTATCGCATCGGAGTAGTAGACCTCCTCGACAACATATGGGCCTTCTCATTTGGAGAGGAGTTTTCCTGCAAAAAATCTGAAACGAGAATTGTACAAAAGCACTAGGTCTCCTACATTGCATTCTCGTTTTTGAATTCTCTTGTCATGTCATCTTTTAACTTTTTCTTTAAACAACTTGGCACTTTCATAAGCTTGTGGTCTCCATTCGTCTAATGAGCTAATATCAAATAGCCTCTTTTCGTCGACAAGTTTAAAATTATAGTTAAGTTCTTTAATTCCCCAATAAGCTTTATGCTCTAACTTAAGAGGTAAATGACATGCTTTTCCACAGACCATTTTATATGGGGACATCCCCATGGGATTCTTATAAGCAGTTCTATAAGCCCATAGAGCATCATCTAGTTTCTTAGACCATTTTTTTCCTGGATCTATTTACAGTTTTTTGATGAAATAATTTTACTTCTTGATTGCTCGACTCACCTTGGCCACTATACGGAGGATGATAAGGTGATGCAATTCTATGGTTAACATCATATTTAGCTAGAAGTTTATGGAAAGCACCATGAATAAAATGTGAACCACCATCAGTCATTAAATATCTAGGGACCCTAAACCTCAGAAAGATAATGTCCTTAAGCATTTTAATAGAGGTGTTATGATCATCCCTACTAGTTGGAATAGTCTCTACCCACTTAGTAACATAATCAACAACAACTAAAATATGGGTATATCCATTAGAGGAAGGAAAAGGTCCCATAAAATCAAAATCCCAAACATCACATGGTTCAATTGCAAGTGAATAATTCATATGCATTTCCTGACGTTTACCAATGTTACCAACTCTTTGACATTCATCACATTAAAGGATATACTTATGAGCATCTTTAAACATAGTAGGTCAGTAGAAACCAGATTGTAATACCTTGTGTGCAGTTCTGGCACCAGCATGGTGTCCTCCATAAGCCTCAGAGTGGCACTTCCTTAGAAGATGTTCCTGTTCATGCTCAGCTTCACAACGTCTAATAACACCATCTACTCCTTATTTATAAAGATGTGGGTCATCCCAAAATAATGTCACAAATCATAAGAGATTTTTTTTGTTTTGTTGATAGGTGAAGCTAGGTGGAATATACTTACCAACAATATATTTAGCATAATTAGCATACCAAGGAGTGCTACCTTAAGCATTAATAACAAGAAGTTGATCATCAGGAAAATTATCATCAGTAGGTAGTGGGTCATCAAGAACATTTTCCATCCTAGGCAAGTTATCTGCTACAGGATTTTCAGCTCCCTTTCTATCAACAATATGCAAGTTAAATTATTAAAGTAAAAGAACCCACCTAATGATTCTATGTTTAGCATCTTTATTGTCCATAAGGTATTTAATAGGAACATGATCAGTGTGAATAGTCACTTTGGAATCAACGATATAAGGTCTAAACTTATCACGTGAAAAAACAACTACTAAAAATTCTTTTTCAGTAGTGGCATAATTTTTTGAGCGGTGTCTAGGGTCTTACTAGCATAATGAATAATGTTAAATTTCTTGTCTATTATTTGCCCTAGAATAGCACCAACAACATAATCACTAGCATCACACATAATTTCAAAAGGTAGGTTCCAATCGGGTGGTTGGACAATAGGTGCAGAAATCAAAGCTTTCTTAAGTATCTCAAAAGCTTCTACACAATCATCGTCGAAAACAAAGGGAACATATTTTTGAAGAATATTATTTAGTGGCCTATAAATCTTTGAGAAATCCTTAATAAAAATCCTATAGAAACCAACATGACCAAGGAAACTTCTTATATGTTTGATGTCCTTGGGTCATGGCATTTTCTCTATTGCATCAACTTTAGCCTTGTCCACTTCAATGCCCCGTTCATAAATTTTATGCCGAAGCACTATAACTTCATTCACTGTAAAGTGTCACTTCTCCCAAATCAAGACACAATTAGTTTATTCACAGCTCTGCAAAACTCGATCAAGGTTGCTCAAGCAATCATCAAAAGAAGTCGAGTAAACGGAAAAATCGTCCATGAGAACCTCCACAATATTTTCAGAAAAATTATAGAATATAGCAGTAGTACATCTTTGAAAGGTAGCAGGTGCATTGCATAAACCTAAAGGCATATGCCTATAAGCATAAGTTCCAAAAGGGCAAGTAAAGGTAGTTTTCTCTTGGTCTTCTTTTGACACATGTATTTGGGAAAAATCCGAGTAAGCATCAAGAAAACAAAAATGAGTGTTCTTAAAAAGCCTTTGTAACATTTGATTAATAAGAGGCAAAGCATAATGATCTTTCCTAGTAGCTTTATTTAGTTTCCTGAAATCAATCACCATCCTATAAATAGTTACTATTCTTTGTGGAATAAGCTCATTTTTATCATTAGGGACGACAATTATACCACCTTTCTTAGGATCAGAATGAACGGGGCTTACCCATCTACTATCAGCAATAGGATAAATTATACCTGCTTCCAGAAGTTTTAGTATCTCAGTTCTTACCACCTCCTTCATCTTACGATTGAGACGGTGTTGGTGATCAACAACACGTTTAACATCTGGTTCCATATTAATCTTGTGCTGACATAGAATGGGGCTTATGCCCTTAAGATCATCGAGAATATATCCAACAACAGCCATATGTGCTTCCTTAGAGTTTTGAGTAATCTCCTTTCCTCATGCTCTGAAAGGTTAGAACTAATAATAATAGGATATATCTTATTTTCATCAAGATAAGCAAATTTTAAAGTATAAGGCAATGTATTTAGCTCAAACATGGGATTTCCCTTGGGTGGAGGAGGATCCCCTAATATATCAATTGGTAAGTTGTATTTAAGAATAGGTGTTTGTCTAACAAATATGTCATCTATTTCATTTCTTTCATTTGTATGCATATCATTTTCATGGTCCAGAAAATATTGTTCTAACCGATCAATAGGAGGTACGACAATATAAGAAAGACCAATTATTTCATCCTTATGAGGTAATTATTTCTCATGTGGTTGTTTACTTAACTTGGAGAACTTAAATTCATGAGTCATATCACCAAATCTTACTTTGACCTTCTCGGTAGCACAATTAATTTCAGCATTAACAGTATTCAAGAAAGGTCTACCAAATATTATGGGACAAAATTAATCTTGTTCTAAACCAAGCACTAAGAAATCAGTGGGGTATTTGACTTTTCCACAGAAGACTTCAACATCTCTAGCAATCCCAAGCAGTGAAATAGTATCTCGGTTTGCAAGTCTAATAGTAACATCAATATATTCAATTTCAGTGGGTGATATGTCATGCATAATTTCTTGATATAATGTAAAAGGTATAGCACTAACACTGACACCAATATAACACAAACCATGGTAACAATGGTCTCCAATTTTAACTGAGACAAGAGGCATGCCTGCAACTGGTTTGTTTTTATCAAGCTCATCTCGATCGTTTCTAACAGGTTTTGCAATTCTAGCAGCTTCATCACACAATTAAATAACCTGGCCATCAATATTATCAACTAGGATATCTTTAAGCATAACAACTTTAGGCTCAACATTTATTTTTCAGAAGTTATAGGTGTCCGACCATGACTTTCATTAACCATCGTTGTAGCCTTAGCATGTTCCCTAATTCTAACAAGGATTTTTTTCAATATATGTTGTAGGAACAACTGGATCAACATGGTTAACAATTACTTCCTCCTTCTTAACTCTAAGAAGTTCCTCTGATGGTATTTGAATGGGACGATGATACTTAAATCACTTATCTTTGGGACGATCAGCATTTGTAGCAAAAGTTTCACAAAAAGTAGCTACTATCTCAGAGTCAAGACCACATTTATTGCTAAAATCATTGAAACAATAGTTCACATAAAAGATTCAACACAGTCAAAATTAAGCTTTATAGCAGAGTCTTTACCTTCATCAAGTGCCCAATCTTCAGAGTTGCATTTAATTCCTTCTAGGAGATCCCACTTGAATTCAATAGAATCCTTCATATAGGAACCAGTAGCACAAGAATCGAGTAACAATTGATCATCATGAGAAAGTCGAGCATAAAATATTGGTATAATCATCTCTCTTGCGAGCTCATGGTTGGGGCAAGTGTGCATAATAGATTTAAGCCTCCCCCAAGCTCGGGCGATACTTTCTCCTTCACGAGACCAAAAATTATAAATAAAGTTCCGATCACGATGGGCTAAATGCATAGGATAAAACTTCTGATGAAATTCCAACTTCAAGTGATTCTAGTCCCGTGATCCAATATCATCCCATAACCTGTACCACATTAATGCTTTTCCCTCCAAAGATAAAGGGAAAACTTTCTTGTTAACTTTTTCTCCAGACAAACCTGCAAGCTTAAATAATCACAAACCTCATCGACAAATATCGAATGGTAATCAGGATGAGTTGAACCATCATAAGGATTAGCTAACAGTTTCTCTACCATACCAGAAGGAATCTCATAATAAATATTTTCAGTAGGTTCAGTAGGTTGAGAAATAACTTCCTCATCTTTAGTTCGAGGCGAAGATTCCCTGAACAAGCCACTCATAGGGTGACCGTTCATAGTGACAAGAAATAGTAAATTTCAGAACGTATATAAAATGTTTACTTACCAATTTCCACTTACCAAAGACACTTCACTCCCCGGCAATGGCGCTAGAAAAGAGTCTTGATGACCCACAAGTATAGGGTATGAATCGTAGTTCATTCAATAAGTAACAGCGTCAAACCCAACGAGGAGCAGAAGGAAATGACAACGGTTTTCAGTAATGTATTCTCTACAGGTGTTGTGAGTAACGATAACAGATAGTTTTTGTAGCAAGATAATTCATAACAAGTAACAAGTAACAATAGTATGAAAGGTGCAGCAAGGTAGCCCAATCCTTTTTGTAGCAAAGGACATGCCTGAAAGTACTCTTATAGTAAGCAAGAGCTCCCAAGGACTTATGGGAATTTCCGTCTAGTCATTCATCATGTTGAGTTGATTCGCGTTTGCTACTTTGATAATTTGATATGTGGGTGGACCGGTTCTAAGGTGTTGTTATTACTTGAACTAACAACCTGCTTATGATTAACCCCTCTCGCAAGTATCCACAACTAGGAAAGAAGAATTAAGATAAATCCAACCATAGCATGAAACATGTGGATCCAAATCAGCCCCTTACGAAGCAATGCATAAACTGGGGTTTAAGCTCCTGTTACTCTAGCAACCCATCATATACTTGTTAGTCCACAATGACTTCCCATAGTCCCATAGCATGGTGAAGTGTCATGTAGTCTACGTTCACATGACACCACTAGGTGAACTAACAACATACATATCATCAAAATATCGAACGAATACCAACTTCACAAGATTACTTATAACAAGACTTATCCTATGTCCTCGGGAACAATAGTAACTACTCACAAATCATCAACATGTTCAAGATCAGAGGTATAATAATGATGATTAAGGATCTGAGCATAATTTCTTCCACCAAGTAATCCAACAAAGCATCGACTACAAGATGTAATCAACACAAACACATAGGTACCAATATGAGGTTTTGGGACAAAGATTGAATACAAGAAATGAACTAGGGTTGGAGATGAGATGGTGTTGGTGAATATGTTGATGAGGATTGGTCCTTCCACGAAGGAGGAAGTGTTGGTGATGGTGATGTTTCGATCTCCCCCTCCCAAAGAGAAATTTCCTTGGGAGAATCTGACTGCTGGAGTGCAAAAGGGCCTCTATCCAGGTTTCCACCTCGAGACGATAGCGCTTCATCCCAAAAGGTTTCTTATGGCTTTTTCTAGGGTAAAACACATCATATAGGAGAAGAGGGGTGTCGGGAGGCGTGCATGGGCCCCACAAGCCATCAGGGTGCGTCCTGGGGGTGCCCTGTTGGCTTGGGCCAGCAGGTGGACCCCTCTGGTATATTTTTGGCCCAATAATTCTTAAATATTTCATAAAATTCTCCGTGAAGTTTCAGGTCATTTGGAGTCTGGTAAATTTTCTGCCTTTATTTGTGTTTTTCGGTCCAGAATTCCAGTTTCCTGATATATTTCCCTCTTTTGTGATGTACCTTGCATATTATGATAGAAGGGACATAATAATTGTATGATAATAGGGAATAATGGAAAATAATTACATAAATGTAATAATAAATCATGATGCAAAATGGACGTATCACGCGCCAACCACCCTAGGTGTGCACTGTTACCTTGGGGGCCTACAGACGGTCTCCGGTGCCCCTCTTTTGCTATATGATGGGTTTTTACATAGAATAAATAAAGAGGTTACTTTTGGGATGAAGCGCCACCATCTCGAGGCAGAACCTGGGCATGAGCACTTTTGCTCTCCGATGGAGTGATTCTGCCAGGGGAACTCCCCTCCGGGAGGGGGAAAGCGAAGCCATCGTCATCACCAACACTTCCTCCATCATGGGAGGATCAATCTTCATCAAAATCTTCACGAGCACCATCTCATCTCAAACCCTAGTTCATCTCTTGTATTCAATCTTTTCTTAAAACGTTAGATTGGTACATGTGGGTTGCTAGTAGTGTTGGTTACATCTCTTAGTTGATGCTAGTTGGTTTATTTGGTGGAAGATTATATGTTCAAATCCTTAATGATACTCAATACACCTCTGATCTTGAACATGCATATGATTTGTTACTAGTTACTTTTGTTCTCAAGGACATGCAAGAATTCTTGTTATAAGTAATCATGTGATGTTAGTATTTGTTCGATATTTTGATGATATGTATGTTGCTCTTCCTTTATTGGTGTCGTGTGAATGTTGACTACATGAAACTTCACCATATTTGGTCCTAAATAAAAACATTGGGGAATTATAAGTATATGATGGGTTGCGAGAGTCAGAGAATCTTAAACCCTAGTTTAGAAGTTGTTTTGTAAGGGGCTGATTTGGATCCACACGTTTAATCCTATGGTTAAATTTATCTTAATTCTTCTTTCATAGTTGTGGTTGCTTGCGATAGGGGGTAATCATAAGTTTTTTTGTTCAAGTAAGAACAACACCTTAGCATGGGTCCACCAACATATCAAATTATCAAAGTAACGAACGCAAATCAACTAAACATGATGAACGTGAATAGATGGAAATTCTCATGTGTCCTCGAGAGTGCTTTGCTTTATATAAGAGAACTTTCAGGCTTATCCTTTGCTACAAAAAGGATTGGTCCACCTGGCTGCACCTTTGGTACTATTATTACTTGTTATGAATTATCTTGCTACAAAACTATCTACCACTACTATTTGCAGCGCTTGCACAGAATACCTTGGTGAAAACCACTTGTCATTTCCTTCTTCTCGTTGTGTTCAAGACTCTTACTTATGGAAAGGACTATGGTTGATCCTCTATACTTGTGGGTCATCAAGACTCTTTTGTAGCATCATTGCTAGGGAGTGAAGCGCCTTTGGTAAGTGGAATTTGCTAAGGAAACATTTTTGTTGTGTGCTAAAATTTACTATTGCTCATTACTGTGGAGGATAATCCTTTGATGGGCTTGTTCGGGGTATCTTCACCTCATCCAGAAGTGGAAAAAGCCTCTCCTCAACCAACTGAACCTACTGAAAATATTTACTATCAAATTCCTTCGGGTATGTTAGATAAACTGCTTGCTAATCCTTATGGAGGAGATGGAACAAAATATCCTGATATCCACTTGATATATATAGATGAAATATGTGGATTATTTAAGCTTGCAGGTCTATTTGAGGATGGTGCTAATAAGAAGGTTTTCCATTTACCTATGGAGGGAAAGGTGTTGATTTGGTATAGGTTATTGGATGATACGTGTACATGGAATTCGAACTGGTTGAAGATGGAATTTCATCATCAATTTTATCCTATGCATTTGGTTCATCGTGATCAGAATTATATATATAAATTTTGTCCTTGTGAAGAAGAAACTATTACATAATCTTGGGGGAGGCTTAAATCTATGATGCACACATTCCCCAATCATGAGCTCTCAAGGGAAATAACACTACCGTAGTCTGGTCCAAACACAACACATCAACGAGAGACCCTTCGACGAAACTGGGTGCGATCCATCAATCACAAACGGTATAGTTCAAGCTCCGTCTCCAATGACAAAACCGTGCATGATGAAGGAACCAACAAATACGGTTCAAAAAAAGTTGCGTGTGTGCTGCGTTGCATATAGTTTGTTCTTCTGAACTATTTGTGATTATGGAAGATAACAGAAACAGTTAACAAACCATATATGTGTGCATAGTGCGGCATACAGTTCACTCGGACAAACTGTTTGCGCTGATCCAGCAGAACACAAATGAGTTAGCCTAAGAAAGTGTGTGTGATACCCAGCAAACATTTCATTCATCAGAATTGTGTGTGAACACCAATAATAACCCAAACGGTTCATCCTAACAACCGTTTATCTTGTGGATACCCGACAAACAGATCATTCATTAGACATGTGTGGGAAGACCAATAATAACCCAAACGATTCATCCTGACAACCTCTATTTGTTGTGGGCACACGATTGCTGCTAATAATTGTATGAGATGTGATTTGCTCTGTTTGCACAACATCTATATGCTCTGTCTACAGAACACCAACATTATTGTTGCATAACCAACTCGAACATACAGTTCCATAAGTGACTACACAACACATGTACATTCCTCAATATAAATTTACAAGAAGTAGACGATTGCCAAATCATATTGTTCTTCTGATGAAGATTGCCGACACTTCTCTTAATGTGGCCATCCCTCGTTGTCTGTAGGAAGGAGACACTTCCTCATGTCAATGATCCTCGTGTACATCTCATAGCTGGTGTACGCGTCCTTGGCCACGTAGTTGATGTGTTATTCATCTAGTTCGTCCACCCAGGCCGCGTGCCAGACAGTCTTGTCCTTGTGGCACTCAGCCATCATGTCTCTGTAGTAGGGGTCGATGATGGCCGTAGCGAGGTCAACCAGGGAGTCCTTCTGCTTCTTCTTCTCACCCCCAAACCCTGTACTGACCTTGGATGTTGACAAGCTTCTAGCAGGACAAGCCCGAAGTCTTGAGCACCTTTAGATCGTTGGTGGCGTCCATCGTTGCGAACCTATTGTCGGGGCTGTTGACAAACCTGGTGAAACGCTCGCAAGGCCTTGGGGCCAAGCAGTAGTGGTAGACGAGCATGTGATGGCGCACGCACAACTGGGCGACGACAACCTTCTGATCATGCCCAGTATGACCGCCGGTATTCTCGAGGTCGAAGCCGACCACTTTGTACTTGTCATCCTCAGCAAGCAGCTGCTCCAATGTGTCAATGGAGTTCACCACCACGACCGGGTCGTTGGTGTACACCACCAAGAGGTCCGTCTTCCTGTTGTGTGTGTCCACTTTGACAATAGTGGCGAACTACTGCTCGGCGCCGGCAGCCGCCATTGGATCCTCACGGGAAAGTTGAAGCGATGAAGATATGTGCATCCTCTCTATATTATTTGCCATCATGGGTGTGCTTCTTGGGTTGTGTGGCGCGATGGGAAGGTGGACGAGATGAAGGTAAATTGCCACATCAACAGATGGCAGTTTTTGCAGCGCTTATCTACATGATGGCGCCGGGAGCGGCGCAACCACTTGCATCAGACGTTCGCGCGTGGATGCCAGTAGAGCGGCCGGGCGTGCACAGACGTGAGCACAGCACGCCGAGGCTGCATCAATCACCTCATGCGTACATTCATTCGCGACGGTGCATATAGAATGACCGTTTGCTTTGTAATAAAACACAAACGGTTGTTTATTACTAACCGTTTGCGTACTTGTCATTTCTCCCACCTCTATCCGGTCTTGTCACTGCGTTGCCGCATGAAGATTCCTGTGCACGCTTCGGGAGCGCGCAAGTTTCCCACCCGGCGCGCCGAAATGACCCAAACACCCAATGCTTTGGGAGCGCTCAACGTTTCTTTTGGGCTTCCCTTACCCGCGAAACCGTGCAACCTTCCCGTTCCCACGCATGAAAGCGCGCAATCTTCCTGCCCGGCTCGCCTTGGCCGCCTGTTTATGAACCCTCATGTCTGGCCTTTCCACATCGCATTTATCCCCTCCCTGCCTGTAGCTTCCCAAGTTTGCTTCTCCCCCAATCGCCAATGGCACATGTCTGTCGTTGTCGCTCCGCCACCCCGCCAGAGGGCAGCTCCTGCTGGGATGCTACACCATGCTGGTGGCGCAGTACCCGGAAGCGTGTAGTGCGTGTGGCGTCCTTGTTGGTTGTGCGCACAACACCCACGACATGCTCCTCTACATTTGCCCAGAGGCAGCTGCTCGTGACGACCGCCGTCGCCGCCACCCCATCGCCGACCGCCATTTTCGCCACCCCACCAGCTGCCTCCTTCGCCGGCACCACACTAGCGTCCACTTTGGTAGCCACCCCATGGTCAGCAGCCGGGTCCATCACTCGCTCCGCCATTGCGGCTCGAAGGCGGGAGGAGGAGCCCGCCGCTGAAGCACAACCACTCGGCTTTTGCGTCAGTGGCCTAGCGTGCTACATCAACTTCCTAAATGAGGAGAAGGAGCACCAGGTCGAGCACGCATAGAGGCTCACCGCCATTGTGGCCGTAGCAGACGCCGCAACTATGGCGCGGAATGAGGATATCTATGCCGAGTCCCTCCGCTTCGAGGAAGCGCATGAGGAGCGGTGGAGGACAACATCGGCAGCCGACAAATTTGACTCCTTGAGCTTGTCGGTAGGCTTCTCCTCCTCTGCCTCTTACTGAACACGCTCGACGGAGGAGAAGGCTGCTGGCAGTAGCACGAAGCCCCTCCGGAGTATTATTTAGGGGCTATTTTGTTCAGTTCATCTAACTATAGATATGGTTGAACTATACCACATACTTTAAATTAGCTAGTATATATAGTTGAACTAGCTATTTGAGTACATGGTTGGCAAAAAATGGGGAAAAGTTTGTTCAATTCAGCTATCAATGAATGAAAGATATGTTTACTGTATTTCAGTTGCAAAATTGCACCGTAATAGTGATTTTGTTCCTGCAAAATTGGACAAATCTCAGTGTTTACAATTTGATAAATGAAAATATACCCAATATGACAGATTCGAATCTTAGCTGACTCCTGCTGCCAATGCATCGATCAGTGCTTACATGGGGTGTTTAGTGTATTAAATGTCTTAGCAACTCAAGTGCGCAATGCATTGTTGCTAAGGTCCCTTCATTTAATGATTTAGCAACTAAACTGTTACATGGAGTGGTGAGTTTCTTTCATTTAAGTGTTTTGTCAAGGTTCACACGCCTGGCATTGTTTCTTCATGTGGTTACCAAACTCATATATCTCCTTAATTACCTCCCCACATCAGATTTTATTGTGCATACATGGAAACCTCAACAGTTAGCAACAGTATAAGGTGTAGCATTGGGAAGGGCACACGGGTCATCATTCACAACCATTTGCGATGACACAATGAAAATTCCTTCGTGCCAGATTTTGGCTTGTCTTAGTAGGGAAGGAACAATTAATTTCCCTTGGTTTGCATACGGGTATTCAGTCTGAAACGTCTTTTACGACTAGCAAAGGACACGCCAGCTCGATGAGCATGCACAGGACATTGCTTGCACTCCACCCGTGTACTCAAACACGTGTCCGCATGCTACCTCCTTGCCGATACCGTTAGCAACACATGGCCCGCACGTAAGGTCTGTAGAACGTCCACGAATTATAAATTATACGCCCATTTACGATGCTAACGTGACATATTTTTGTTCCAAAATGCCTTTGTTGGATATTAATAATGCTTGCTCTTTCTCTGAAAGTGGACACTAAAAATAGCACAACATATTTATGCTTTATATGATGAAGCCCTGCCCAATATAGACCTTGTGACTGTAGTTTATATTTGAATTATGTACATTAAATGCACATAAAACTGAATTAATGTATAGAAAATAATACAAACCGTTAATAATTTAATATGTTTGCAATACACACCTATTGCTTTATGTTGTTTCTAGGAAAAAATCAAGGAGAGAAGAGGCATCGAATGTTTTTTTTCACCCATAGATGTGGCATGCATATATATATATATATATATATATATATATATATATATATATATATATATATATATATGTTCCTAACGGAACACCAGACATTGCTTATTGTTGTATGAGAACGTCATGTTTGTAAGAGGCTTCTTAAAAATCTTGGCCAACTTGGTATTTTTTTACCACGACATATGTGTGCCTTCACATGACACCATTCCAAGTTTCATGAATTTCTGGCAGAGGTCTGGATTTACGAGAATTTGGAAACCAGGTTCCCCGATATTTGTGGCCGAGCCAAAACACTTAGATGATTGAAATTCATTCTCATTTCTTGCATGTGACCTAACACATACATCCAAGGACGCATATATGATTTTTCAACCCATTTTGCTGCCCCGAACCTTGTGATTGTAGATCAAATTTGAATTATGCACAGTAAATGATGCACCAAAAACTCAATTAATGTATTTAAAGGCCAGATGATCCCTTATTTAATCATATTTTTGCACTTCACATGAACATATATCTATGTTGTTTATATAACGAAAATCAAGGAGAGAAGAGGCGCATCACAATTTTCGCCCACAAATGTGGCATGCATATATAATGTTCTCTATCGAAACCACAAAGCTTCTTGTGAGGATATCTGATTTGTAAGGGGGTTGTGCAAGAACATGTCCAATTTGGACAATTTTTTACCACGGCATGTGTGTGCCCTTGTCACGACACAATGCCAAGTTTCATGAATTTCTGACGAGTTTTGGATCTGCGGGAATTTGGAAACCAAGCATCTCAATGGTTGCGGCCGAGCAAACAGTCAGTGAGATGTTAGAAATTCATTCCCATTTCTGGCATGTGACCTAATTAAACATGTATCCATGGAAAGGCATATTTTTTCCAAACTTGTTTTCATGTGTTGGACCTTGTGATTGTAGTTCAAATTTGAATTATGCACATTAAACGACTAGAAAACTTAATTAATGTGTTAAACAGGTCTCACGAACCCTGGAAAAAAATCCACTGTTGAGCATGACTGTCAGAAAGTTGCTCTGTGGGTAACTCCAGAAATAAATGCAGGCCACAAGAGACAACAGATGTTGTTTCACACATAAAATGTGAACTTTCCCTATCGGAACACACAACTTTCTTATGAGAACCTTCGGTTTGTAAGAGGCTTTGTGCCAAAACTTGTCCATAATTGGGAATTTTTTACCACAACACACACAACAAGGCAATTGATGGCACTATCCCCAAATTTCATGAATTTCTGTCAAGGTTTGCATTTACATGAATTTTGAAATTAAGTTTCCGAATGTTTGCGGTTGAGCCTCATGCCATAGATATATATGTTCGAAATTCATTCCCATTTACTATGTGGGACTGCTACCTCTTGAGCTTGCGTTGGTTTTCCCTTGAAGAGGAAAGGGTGATGCAGCAAGTAGATAAGTATTTCCCTCAGTTATTGAGAACCAAGGTATCAATCCAGTAGGAGGAACAAGCAAGTTACCAATGGATGAACCTACACAAACAATCAAACTCTTGCACCCAACACTATAAAGGAGTTGTCAATCCCTTCACGGTTATTTCCAAGGATTTGATCTGATAGAGATAGATGTAAACGAGAATGGAAAGTAAAAGGTAAATAAATTGCAACAAAGTATTTTTGGTTTATAGATCTGAAAATATATTATGGAAAGTAGACCCGGGGGCCATAGGTTTCACTAGAGGCTTCGCTCATGATGACAAGTATTACGGTGGTGCACAAATTACTGTCGAGCAATTGATAGAAAAGCGAATAATTATGGAGATATCCAAGGCAATGATTCTTCATATAGGCATCACGTCCATGTCAAGTAGACCAAAATGATTCTGCATCTACTACTATTACTCCACACATCGACTGACTCCTGCCTGCATCTAGAGTATTAAATTCATGAAGAACAAAGTAATGCATTACCTAATAATTCATGAATAATTCATGAAGCATCATTAATTTCATAAGATTCCGCACTAGTGCCGGGAGAAATTGGAGTACTAATAAAATCATTATTATTAGTATTGGAAAATTCACACAACTTGGTATTTTCAGACATCATGACAAAGCAAGCAGTCAAGCACACAAGCAAACGAAAGGCAAACGAAAGAAGGGCGAACAAAAAGGCAAATCTTTTTGGTATTTTCTGAAAATCGTTTTAGAACTGCGGGAGAGGAAAACGAGAGGCAAATGGAAAATAATGTAAATGCAAGAGATGAGTTTGTGATGGGTACTTGGTAGGCTTGATGTAGAGCTTGTCTTGACTTGCTATGTTTCCTCCCCGGCAATAGCGCGGGAAATCCTTCTTGCTACCTCTTAAGCTTGCATTGGTTTTCCCTTGAAGAGGAAAGGGTGATGCAGCGAAGTAGATAAGTATTTCCCTCAGTTGTTGAGAACCAAGGTATCAATACAGTAGGAGGAACAAGCAAGTTACCAATGGATGCACCTACACAAACAATCAAACTCTTGCACCCAACGCTATAAAGGGGTTCTCAATCCCTTCATGGTTATTTGCAAGGATTAGATCCGATAGAGATAGATGTAAACGAGAACAGAAGTAAAAGGTAAATAAATTGCAGCAAAGTATTTTTGGTTTATAGATCTGAAGATATATTATGGAAAATAGACCCGAGGGCCATAGGTTTCACTAGAGGCTTCTCTCATGATGGCAAGTATTACAGTGGGTGAAAAAATTACTATCGAGCAATTGATAGAAAAGTGAATAATTATGGGGATATCCAAGGCAATGATTATGCATATAGGCATCACGTCCATGTCAAGTAGACCGAAATGATTCTGCATCTACTACTATTACTCCAGACATCGACTGACTCCTGCCTGCATCTAGAGTATTAAGTTCATGCAGAACCGAGTAACGCATTAGGTAAGATGACATGATGTAGAGGGATAAACTCAAGAAATGTGATGAAAACCCCATCTTTTTATCCTTGATGGCAACAATACAATACGTGCCTCGCTACCCCTACTATGTCACTGGGTGAGGACACCGCAAGATTGAACCAAAAACTAAGCACTTCTCCCATTGCAAGAATTACCAATCTAGTTAGCCAAACCAAACCAATAACTCGAAGAGACTTGCAAAGATATGAAATCATGCATATAAGAATTCAGAAAAGACTCAAATAATATTCATAGATGATCTGAACATAAACCCACAATTCATCGAATATCGACAAACACACCGCAAAAGAGTATTACATCGGATAGATCTCCATGATGATCATGAAGTTAATGGTATTGAAGAGCAAAGAGAGAGAAGAATCCATCTAGCTACTAGCTATGGACCCAAAGGTCTGTGGTGAACTACTCACAAATCATCGAAGGGGTAATGGAGTTGATGTAGATGCCCTCCGTGATCGAATCCCCCTCCAGCAGATTACCGGAAAAGGCTCCAAGATTGGATCTCACGGGAACCGAGGCTCCTGGCGGCAGAAAAGTGTTTTCGTGGGTCCCTCTGGTATACAGGGAATATTTGTGAATTTATAGGCCAAGAAATAGGGTTAGGGGAGCTGCCATGGGCCCACAAGCTAGGGGGCGTGCCCCTATGGCTTGTGGCCACATGGTGGCTCTCCCAACTTCATCTCACGGTCTTATGGGTTGCTTCTAGTCCAAGAAAAATTATTCCGAAGATTTTATTCCGTTTGGACTCCATTTAATATTCCTTATCCGCAATACTCAAAAACAAAGAAAAAACAGAAACTGACACTAGGCTCTAGATTAATAGGTTAGTCCCAAAAGTAATATAAATTAGCATATTAATGCATATAAAACATCCAAAACAGATAATATAATAGCATGGAACAATCAAAAATTATAGATACGTTGGAGACATATCAAGCATCCCCAAGCTTAATTCCTTCTCGTCCTTGAGTAGGTAAATGATAAAAACAGAATTTTTGATGTGGAATGCTACCTAACATATTTAGCCATGTAATATTCTTTATTGTGGCATGAATATTCAGATCCATAAGATTCAAAACAATAGTCTAATATTGACGTAAAAACAGTAATACTTCGAGCACACCAACAAGGCAATCGTGTCCTTTCGAAATAACATGGCCTTAGAAATTTATCCCTACAAAATCATATGGTCTGGCTATGCTCCATCTTCCCCACATAAAGTATCCAAATCATGCACAACCACGATGAACAAGTCAAGCAATTGTTTCACACTTTTGGTGTTCTCAAACCTTTTCAACTCTCACGCAATACATGAGGATGAGCCATGGATATAGCACTATAGGTGGAATAGAATATGGTGGAGGTTGCAAGGAAAAAGGGAGAATATAATCTCACATCAACTAGGCATATCAACGGGCTATGGAGATGCCCATCAATAGATATTAATTTGAGTGAGTAGGGATTGCCATGCAACAAATGCACTTAGAGCTATAAGTGTATGAAAGCTCAAAAAGAAAACTAAGTGGTCGTGCAAGAAGAAATTCCACTAGTTATATGAAAGTGACAAAATAGGAGACTCTCTATCATGAAGATCATGGTGCTATATCTCGGAATGGCTATGGAAATGCCATAATAGGTAGGTATGGTGGCTCTTTTGTGGAAAATATATGGTGGCTGTTTTGAGGAAGGTGGGTTTGATATACCGGCGAAAGTTGCGCCGTACTAGAGAGGCTAGCAAAGGTGGAAGGGTGAGAGTGCGTATAATCCATGAACTCAACATTAGTCATAAAGAACTCACATACTTATTGCAGAAGTCTATTAGTTATGAAACAATGCATTAGACGCATGCTCCTAGGGGAGAGGTTGGTAGGAGTTAACCATCGCGTGCTCCCGACCATCACACAAAGGTTGACAATCATTAAACAAATCATGCTTCGACTTTGTTACATAACGGTTCACCATACGTTCATGCTACGGGAATCACAAACTTCAACACAAGTATCTCTTCCAATTCACAACTACTCACTAGCATGACTCTCATATTACCATCTCTATTATCTCAAAACTATATGCAAGGAATCAAACTTCTCATAGTATTCAATGCACTTAATGTGAAAGTTTTTATTATATCTGTAGTGACCCGATCTCAAGGGATCGGAGTCTCTATGCATAAATGTCATCCCTGGATCGGTATGCTGACACACATAATACTTGAGGATTTACAACAGAGTTCAATCACACATTTATTACATCGAGAATCCTCAAAGAGTATTTATTACATTAATGTGGCCTATGTCCAAGTAAAACAAAAAACATGCAAAAGCAAAAAGTGTAACGAGTCCATCAACTCCACGAGCAAGCTGAGTGCAGAACAACGACCTATCGCACCTCATTCATCGTCAGATAAATCTGCAACATGATAAGTTGTAGCCGTGTAGGTCAGTACGTGGAATATACTGGCAAGTCACATCATAAAGTGTAATGACACATAGTACATGCAATTTGGCTGGTGGAAAGCTCTAAGTTTAGTTTTTTGCATAAAGCTGGTCTTTCCCTATCAAAAATAATTGTTGTACTTCTACAAATATCATAAGTCTGAGATGATGCCCATCTCAATCATTCCAAAATTTTGTACCCAGTTGATTAGTTAAAGAGTGATGAGATCTCCCTACATTTCCACTACTAAAAGCTCAAGTTGTCCATGACCGGGGACACGGCTAATCGATTAGATTTTTAACTCTGCAGAGGTTGCGCACTTTTCCCACAAGACTCGACAACCTCCTTGATCGGAAGATCGAGACATAGTCTTTCTACGGCATTTCCCCTAACCCACGGATAGGCCGGTACACCTACATCATCTACATCTTCTAACCTATCCCGGAAGAGGTCACACCACCTACTCAACTAAGCCAGAGCCCATATTAGCTTGCAGCTGCACACGGAAACTTTTAGACATGAAAATCAGGGTGATCCCTTTGAGCCTGGGTGGACAGACCACTAGTGTGCACTCCCATGGATTCCCATGAATGCTCCCACTGTACTTCGTCACCATACAAACCAATTTCCACCCAGGTAGTTCATTAAAGTTGGTCCTAGTTACTACTTTGTCACTCACATCTCAAGGTGATAACACTCCCCAATCCACGTCTACTTTGGCAAAGCATTGTACATAACACGGTGGCGACAAAGATGGTATGGTTTAGACCTACCTCAAATGAACTACATGGTGATAGTAAAACCAACAAGCATAAACTTCTACCATGCACTCCTACGTCAAAGGACTATGCGCAAAAATAAAACATAGGTAAAAACTGATATGATCAAAATGTAACTTGCCTTCGTGCTGGGAGTGAAGTTCTAGGGAATGGTAGTACTCTACTTCGCACTCCGGACAATCTATCGCAAAGTAAATAAACACACATAAACAAGCATTCATACAATTCAAAGGATACATACAAGTCATTAGCATGAAAATTTTCAAAGTATGAATAGTGTTCAAAATTCATGACGTGCACTAATGTCCCTACAAGGCATCCTAGTAAAATTATGGTGAACAGAAAATAATTGTGTAGAATATACTATGGCAAAAGTTCATGGCAAAGGATTTAGTCTCTTCAAGACGAAAATTTAGCGTCTTGTTTCATCCCGTTTCGATCTACGGTTAAAAAGTTAAGGCCGTTTGAAGTTTTGAATTAAATCTGAAACCCCCCCTGCTATAATAGTGTTTTCTGAAAACACTATATTGTGAACGTTCGTGGCTAGAGCGCGAAGTGGATGGCTCTGGTTTGCTGGCTGCATTCGCCGCGACGGCTATGCGGTGAACATTCGCGAACTAAGAAAAATCATCCGGTTCAGCTAGACTAAAAGGAAAACCGACGTTCGGTTAAATAAACCGCACGGTTTAGATCTAATAAAAAAACCAATCTAAATAGCGTACCGGTTCGATCAAAAGAAAAAAAACCATTCTAATCTATGCTACCTACGAACAGAGGAGGGACGAGCGCTCACAGAGACGACCACAACGTCGGCAGGGAGTTTGGCGGTGACTGGGCGGCGGCTCTGGCGGGCTCCGGCACGGGCGAGGTGGTCGGGCGGGTGCAGCTCGATGAGGGCCTCCGGGTGGTGGTGACGACGGTCGATGGCGACGACCGAAGGGAGTGGAGCGAGGGGCGGAGCTCCGGTGAACTCCGGCGACGCAGGTCGTCGGGGCGGCGGCTTCGGCAAACCTAGGGGAAAACCAAGATGTCAGGGAGATGCGGGATGATGAGGGGGTCCGATTCCCACAGTAAAAAGGCGTCACGAAGGCTCACCCATGTCAGAACTTTGATGAAAAGAACTCGGCTCTGGCAAGATGTGAACGGCGACGGCGATAGCTGTGAGCAGCGAGAGATGGGGTGAGTTGGCTGAATGGAAAGAGGAGGCTCAGGGCTATTTATAGGCGCAACTAGGAGGGCCGGGGCTGCGGGATAAGCTCTATCCCAGGAGCTTCGGCCGGCAGGTTCGGACGCGCTCGCGCGGCCTCGTCCCGTGTCGAGCGGAAGGTTGGGGAAGATGGGTTCGGCCCCACCTGCAGGTGCATGAGAGAGAGAGACGAGAGAGAGATCGTGGGGAGGGAGTGGACGGTTTTTTGGTCGCTGCCTCTGGCGGCACTCGCGAGGAGCGCTCGCTCCTGGCGTCGCACGCTGGCCAACCCTAGCACTGGCTTGGGCTGTGCGTGGCCGTGGCTAGCTGGCTGGGCCTGGCCTGGCCAGCGGTGCCCATTTTTTTGAAAATTATTTGAGGTAAAACAAAGACCACACATACACATAAAATAACAAACATATTTTTTTATAACATCACTTCTAAATATATAGATCCTAGTGAACAATTTGTCCACTTCAAAAAGATTTTAAAAACATTTCTACTAATGCAATAGTTACGTTGATCAATAAAATAATTTTAAATGCAGCTTTAAACACCAATATACTTTAAATACTTTCACACTCATTTATATTTTGAGGAAGTCATATTATCCCCTCTCTATTATTTTACGTGAGTGGAAAAATTTAAACATCATCAACTCCAAATGCAATAAAATATGATATGCAATATGATGATCCTATTAACATCCTAATTTAATAAAATTGGGATGTTAAAAACCTACCCCCTTAAGATGAATCTCGTCCTCGAGATTCGGGTTTTCCAGCAAAAAGGCGAGGATGGTCACGCTTGAGATCTTCCTCTCGTTCCCAAGTAGCTTCCTCCTAGGTGTGGTGACTCCACTGAACCTTGCAGAACTTGATGACCTTGGTACGAGTGATCCTCTCGACAGTCTCAAGAATCTTAACAGGCTTCTCCTCATAAGTTAGATCGCTCTCCAACTAAATTGCTTCCAGAGGCACTGTATCTCTCAAAGGAATATCTGCCATCTCTGCTTGACACTTCTTTAGTTGGAAAACATGAAACACATCATGAACTCCTGACAAACCCTCTAGTAGTTCCAACTTGTATGCAACTTCTCCTCTACGTTCCAGAACTCTGTATGGCCCCACGAATCGTGGTGCTAACTTTCCTTTGACTCCAGACCTCTTAATACCTCGAAGTGGAGACACTCGAAGATATGCTCTATCTCCCACTTCATAAATCACTTCCTTGCGTTTAGCATCGACATAACTCTTTTGTCTAGACTGAGCTATGTTGAGTCTATGACGGATCAACTTGACCTTCTCCTCAGAATCTCGAATCAAGTCCAATCCAAACAATTTGCGATCACCAACTCCATTCCACATCAACGGTGTTCTGCACTTCCTCCCATACAAGGCCTCAAAAGGGGCCATCTGCAAACTGGCTTGATAGCTGTTGTTGTATGAGAACTCTGCATAAGGTAAGTTATCTCCCAACTAGACCCATAGTCTAGCGCACAAGCTCTCAACATGTCCTCCAGAATCTGATTCGCCCTCTCTGTCTGCCCATCTATCTGTGGATGGAAGGTTGTACTGAACTCTAGCCTGGTACCCAAAGTTTCGTGTAGCTGATGCCAAAACTTTGAAGTAAACAGTGTTCCTCTATCTGATACAATGGTCCTCGGAACTCCACGCAGATATACAATCCTGGTCATATATATCTTCGCCAGCTTAGCACTTGTATCGGTAGTCTTCACAGGAATGAAGTGAGCAACCTTGGTAAAGCGATCAACTATTACCCAAATGGAATCATAACCTGAATGGGTCCTGGGTAATCCCGTGATGAAGTCGATGCCAAGTTTATCCCATTTCCAATCAGGTATTGGCAATGGCTGAAGTAAACCTGTTGGTTTCTGATGCTCTGCCTTTACCCTTTCACATACACCACATACTGCTACATACTCGGCAATTTCCCTCTTCATACCGGTCCACCAAAAACTTTCCTTCAAGTCCAAATACATCTTGGTGTCTCCCGGATGTATCGAGTAAGGCGAATCATGAGCCTCCTGAAGTATCAACTTCCTGATCTCTGGATCATTGGGCACACAAATATGTTGCTCAAACCATATGGTTCCATGCTCATCCTCACAAAATCCTTCTGCCTTTCCTTTGCTAATCCTCTCCTTTATCTCAGCAATACCTTGATCCAACTTCTAAGATTCTATGATCTTTCCCAACAAGGTGGACTGAACTTCGAGTGCGACAACATAGCCTCTTGGAACTATTTCCAACTCGAGATCTCTAAGTTCATCACAAAACTCCTGAGGTAATCCTCTTGCGACAAGAGTGTTGACATAGCTCTTACGGCTCAATGCATCTGCCACGATGTTTGCTATTCCTGGATGATAATGCAAACTCATGTCATAATTCTTGATGAGTTCCAACCATATCCTTTGCCTAAGGTTCAACTCTTTATGCGTGAAGATGTACTTCAAACTCTTGTGATCGGTGTAGACATCACATTGGTTCCCGATAAGGAAATGTCTCCAGGTCTTGAGTGCATGCACCACTCCTGCTAACTCCAGATCATGCGTGGCATAGTTCAACTCATGAGGTCGAAGCTGGTGTGAAGCATAAGCTACAACCTTTCGTTCTTGCATAAGCACGCCTCCAAGCCCTTGGCGTGAAGCATCGCAATACACCTGAAAATCCTTGTGTATGTTCGGCAGAAATAGCACTGGAGCTGTAACCAAACGTTTCTTCAACTCCTGGAAACTAGCTTCACATTCCTCAGTCCAAATATACTTGGTGTCCTTCTTCAACAACTCCGTCATGGGCTTGGCAATCTTGGAGAAATTCTCAATGAACCTCCGATAATATCCTGCAAGTCCAAGGAAACTACGGATCTCGCTAACTGAGGTCAGTGCCTTCCATTCTGTGACCGCTTCTACCTTGGAAGGGTCCACGATAATTCCTTCCCCTAACACAACATGTCTGAGAAATCCGACTTCATTCAACGAAAACTCACACTTGCTGAACATGGCATAAAGTTGGTGTTCTCTGAGCTTCTCCAGGACTAAGCGCAGATGTTCCGCGTGCTCCTCCTCATTCTTGGAGAAAACCAATATATCATCAATGAATACCACAAGAAACTTATCCAAGTACTCCATGAATACCTTGTTCATCATGCTCATAAAACAGGAAGGGGCATTAATCAAACCAAACGACATCACTGTATACTCATAAAGCCCATACCTCGTGGTAAAAGTTGTCTTAGGTATATCCTTCTCATTGATCTTCAACTGATGATAACCCGATCGAAGGTCAATCTTGGAGAAAACACTAGCTCCTTCTAGCTGGTCGAACAAGTCATTGATCATCGGCAGTGGATACTTGTTCTTGATGGTCACCTCATTCAAAGATCAATAATCCACACACATGCTCAAGGTTCCAACCTTCTTCTCCACTAAGAGTACTGGGGCTCCCCAAGGTGATGAACTCGGGCGAATATACCCCTTCTCTAGTAACTCCTCAATCTGCTTCTTGACTTTTGCTAGATCATTAGCGGGCATCCGGTATGGCCTCTTTGAGATAGGTCCGGTGCCTGGCAGCAACTCAATGAGAAACTCAATCTCCCGATCCGGTGGCATACTGGGTAACTCCTCTAGAAATACATCGGGATAATCCTTCACCACTGGTACTTCTTCCTAGACAACTCCCGTAAGAGAGTCCACTTGAGTCCTCTTAGGCTTAAGCCCTGATACATACTTGATCCTCTTCTTCTCTGGAGTGGTGAGAAGAATTGACCTACTGGCACAATCAATGCTTCCCTGATATTTGGACATCCAATCCATACCTAGGATTACATCCACCCCTTGTGACTCAAGTACAATCATATCCGTGGGAAAAACATGTCCCCCTATGTTCAAAGGCAACTGAAAAACATGCCTGACTAGTCATAGACTCTGCTCCTGGGGAACTCACTAGAATAGGTGACTTAAGAGCTACGGTAGGCAACTTATGTTTATCCACAAATCCCCTCGATAGGAATGAATGCGATGCACCAGTGTCAAATAGAATGAGTGCTGCAAAAGAATTAACCAAGAACTTACCAATCACCGCATCTGGTTGTTCATAGACTTCTTCCACGTTGGCATGATTCACATGCCCCTTAGTGAAAGGATTGGGCTTCTTGCCTCCACAACTTCCAATGCCATTTCCATTCTGTAGCTCGGGACACTCATTGGAGTAGTGCCCTGTCTTCTTGCACTTGAAGCAGGTGATGTGACTCAGATCCTTCCTCACTTGTGTAGTAGGAGTAGGGTGATGGTGATTGTCGTTTCCTCCATTCCCATTGCCATTCTTATGGCCATTGTGGTTGTGTCCAATGCCTCCGTGCTGAGAATGACCAGCATGGTTATGATGGTTGTGCCCTCCAAACTTACTGTGTCCTATACCAGAATATCTTGAGAAAGGGGCGGAGCGAGGATTTTGTTGAGCTCCAGGCTGAAACTTGCCTTGACCGTATTTCCTCTTGCAATTTTCCATCTGCTGATGCTTGCCCTCTAGAGTGATCGCCTTGTCCACCAACTCTTGATAGTTATCAAAAGTCGCTACCATCAACTGAATTCCCAGCTCATCATTTAGTCCCTCCAAAAACTTCTCTTGCTTGGCTGCATCGGTTGCCATGTCACCTGGGGCGTAACGGGACAACCTGCTGAAGTCATCAACATACTCAGACACTAAGCGACCTCCTTGGCGCAAGTTGCGGAACTCCCTCTTCTTGAGAGCCATAGCTCCCGCTGAAACATGAGTAGTGCGGAATGCCTGCTGGAACAGAGCCCAAGTCACATTCTCCATGGGGTACGTGGCGGTGTAGTTCTCCCACCACGAAGCTGCTGGTCCATCCAGTTGGTGAGAGGCAAACTTCACCTTCTCCTGATCAGTGCATCCTGCTATGGCAAGCTTCCTGCCCATGTTGTGAAGCCAGTCATCTGTGACGATCGGCTCCGGGCTGCTCATGAAGATTGGAGGATTCAGCCTTAGAAAACGGGTAAGGCTGTCGATTTGTGGTGGAGGTGGAGGTGGAGGTGGAGGCGGGTTGTTGTTGTTGTTGTTCTGGGCCATATTCTGCATCAACAACTATATCATCTGGTTCTTGGTCTCAAGTAATTGTTCCAAGGCGGGTGGGATATCATTCCATGAGCCACTCCTGGAAGGGTCGTGCCTTGGTGGCATCTGTTGGGTCAGCATAGATGAGGTATAGATAGAATTAGGACTAAGGGAGAAACAATACCCATATGCAAATGATGTCAAAAAAAATCCAAATCACTCCAATTCAATTCAATCAAAGAGTTCACACGAAACAAATCTAAGGTGAGCCATGTCACAAGGTTTGACAAGGTCCCACAAATAAATAAATCAAATACTAATCGACTGTCGAATCCTAATATCTCATGGTGGTCCACATCCACTCCTCATCGGAAGAGAGATCTATCATGTTGATGTCGGCTCCAGCGTCATCACTCTGTATCTCCTCATCGTCATCCTCATAGTCTTTGTCCTGATTGACATAGTCCCCGTAATAGTGATCCTCTTGGAGATTCTCCCCATTATCAAGCTCTTCCTCAGCTTCCTCCAGCTGAAGCTTCAAGTCATTGAACTTATCCTGCAGCGCATCGAGCTCCTCCTCATGTTCTGCGCGAGCATTCTGAAGCTCTTCTTCTAGCTCGACCTTGCGGGTAGTCAGGTTGTGGGTGGTGACGAGGTTGTCGTCCATCTCTTCCTTCATCCTGTCATGAGCTCCTCCAGGTCCTCAATGTGTGAGGTGATGGTGTCGTCCTCCCTGGTGCGCACCACATCTCCATCCGAGTCGCGGCGCGCATACATGACGTAGTTAGTCTTCCTAAGATCCTTGCGGTAGTCCTGGCGGATGCGCCCAAGTGCAAAGAGCACAACGATCCCTTTGCCAATGCCCCATGATCTTACTTCTATGTAGAAGTCGATCGGCTCAATGGCATTTCCAAAAGTGGGCAAGGCAATGCGCAGATGTCCTGCAATATCCACGAGTTGTCTTCCAAAGGGCATGGTTGCGTCGGGCTGAGCAAACTCAACTATGGGGGTCGACATCTACAGTTTGAAAGAGAGGAGAAATTAGTAGTGAAGCAGGGAAAAGTATGAGACCAAAACAAGGGTATAGAAGTGTTGTAAAATTTGGTTTTTATCCTATGGCTTTCCATTTTCTAGGGTCACGTCCTACAGTCAATGTGTGCTCTGATACCATCTTGTAGCGACCCGATCTCAAGGGATCGGAGTCTCTGTGCTTAAGTGTCATCCCTAGATCGGTATGCTGACACACACATTACTTGATGATTTACAACAGAGTTCAATCACACATTTATTACATCGAGAATCCTCAAAGAGTATTTATTACATTAATGTGTCCTATGTCCAAGTAAAACAAAAAACACGCGGAAGCAAAAAGTGTAACGAGTCCATCAACTCCATGAGCAAGCTGAGTGCAGAACAACGACCTACCTCACCTCATTCGTGGTCAGATAAATCTGCAACATGATAAGTTGCAGCCGTGTAGGTCAGTACGTGGAATGTACTGGAAAGTCACATCATAAAGTGTAATGAGCCTACATAGTACATCCAATTTGGCTGGTGGAAAGCACTAAGTTTAGTTTTTCTCATAAAGCTAGTTTTTCCCTATTAAAAATAATTGCTCTACTTCTACAAATATCATAAGTCTGAGATGATGCCCATCTGAATCATTCCAAAATTTTGTACCCAGTTGATTAGTTAAGAGTGATGAGATCTCCCTACATTACCACTACTAAAAGCTCAAGTTGTCCATGACCGGGGACACGGCTAATCGATTAGATTTTTAACTCTGCAGAGGTTGCACACTTTTCCCACAAGACTCGAGCACCTCCTTGATCGGAAGATCGAGACATAGTCTTTCGATGGCATTTCCCCTAACCCACGGATAGGACGGTACACCTACATCATCTACATATGCTAGCCTATCCCGGAGAGGTCACACTTCCTACTAGACTAAGCCAGAGCCCATATTGGCTTGCCGCGGCACACGAAAACTTTTAGACATGAAAATCAGGGTGATCCCTTTGAGCCTGGGTGGACGGACCTCTAGTGTGCACTCCCATGGATTCCCATGAATGCTCCCACTGTACTTCGCCACCATACAAACCAATTTCCAACCAGGTAGTTCATCAAAGTTGGTCCTAGTTACTACTTTGTCACTCACATCTCAAGGTGATAACACTCCCATATCCAAGTCTAGTTTGGCGAAGCATTGTACATAACACGGTGGCGACAAAGATGGTACGGTTCAGATCTACCTCAAATGAACTACTGGGTGATAGTAAAACCAACAAGCATAAACTCCTACCATGCACTCCTACATCAAAGGACTATGTGCAAAAATAAAACATAGGTAAAAACTGATATGATCAAAATGTAACTTGCCTTCGTGCTGGGAGTGAAGTTCTAGGGAATGGTAGTACTCTGCTTCGCACTCCGGACAATCTATCGCAAAGTAAATAAACACACATAAACAAGCATTCATACAATTCAAAGAAGACATGCAACAAAATATTTGCAAAAGCCAAATAAAATCCAACACAAGTCATTAGCATGAAATTTTTCAAAGTATGAATAGTGTTCGAAATTCATGACGTGCACTAGTGTCCCTACAACGCATCCTAGTAAAATTATGGTGAACAGAAAATAATTGTGTAGAATATACTATGGCAAAAGTTCATGGCAAAGGATTTAGTTCATGTGACGTGTTGCAAAAAGAATCACTTCAAATGGGTATACCGTTTGAAAGATATGGCCTAATGAAATTTAAATTCAAATCTGAATTAATTTCAAATTTGAACGTGCAAAAATTTGCAACTATGGGTTTTCTGGTTAGGGCTATTCGAGACGAAAATTTAGCCTCATGTTTCACCCCATTTCGCTCTACGGTTAAAAAGTTAAGTCCGTTTGAAGTTTTGAATTAAATCTAAAAAAACTACTATAATAGCGTTTTCTGGAAACACTATATTGTGAACGTTCGCGTCTAGAGCGCGAAGTGGATGGCTCTGGTTTGCTGGTTGCGTTCGCCGCGGCAGCTATGCGGTGAACGTTCGCGAACTAAGAAAAATCATCCGGTTCAGCTAGACTAAAAGGAAAATCAACATTCGGTTTAAATAAACCGCACGGTTTAGATCTAAGAAAAAAACAAATCTAAATAGCATACCGGTTCGATCAAAAGAAAAAAAACCATTCTAATCTACACTACCTACGAACAGAGGAGGGACGAGCGCTCACAGAGACGACCACAACATCGGCAGGGAGTTCGGCGGTGACAGGGCGGCGACTCCGGCGGGCTCCAGCATGGGCGACGTGGTCGGGCAGGTGCAGATCGGTGAGGGCCTCCGGGCGGTGGTGACGGCGGTCGACAGTGACGACCGGAGGGAGTGGAGCAAGGGGCGGAGCTCCGGTGAACTCCGGCGACACATGTCATCGGGGCGGCGGCTCCGGCAAACCTAGGGGAAAACAAAGATGTCAGGGAGGTGCGGGATGATGAGGGGGTCCAATTCCCACAGTAAAAAGGCGTCATGGAGGCTCTCCGGTGTCGGAATTTCGACGGAAAGAACTCGGCTCCGGCAAGATGCGAACGGCGCGGTGACAGCTGTGAGTGGCGAGAGATGGGGCGAGTTGGCTGAATGGAAAGAGGAGGCTCGGGGCTATTTATAGGCACAGCTAGGAGGGCCGGGGCTACGGGATAAGCTCTATCCGGGGAGCTTGGGCCGGTAGGTTCGGATGCGCTCGCGTGGCCTCATCCCGTGCGGGTTAAGCGGGAGGTTGGGGAAGATGGGATCGGCCCCACCTGCAGGTGCGTGAGAGAGAGACGAGAGAGAGAGAGAGATCGTGGGGAGGGAGCGGACATTTTTTTTGGTCGCTGCCTCTGGTGGTGCTAGCGAGGAGCGCTCGCTCCTGGCGTCGCACACTGGCCAGCCCTAGCGCTGGCTTGGGCTATGCGTGGCCGTGGCTAGCTGGCTAGGCCTGGCCTGGCTAGCGGTGCCCTTTTTTTTGAAAACGATTTGAGGTAAAACAAAGACCAGTCATACACATAAGATAACAAATACATTTTTTTATAAAATCACTTCTAAATATATAGATCCTAGTGAACAATTTGTCCACTTCAAAAAGATTTTAAAAACATTTCTACTAATGCAATATTTACGTTGATCAATAAAATAATTTTAAATGCAGCTTTAAACACCAATATACTTTAAATACTTTCGCACTCATTTATATTTTGAGGAAGTCATATTATCCCCTCTCTATTATTTTACGTGAGTGGAAAAATTTAAACATTATAACCTCCAAATGCAATAAAATATGATCTGCAATATGATGATCCTATTTAGATCGTAATTTAATAAAATTGGGATGTTACAATATCCCTCTTGGATGCCCATTATATTAAGACTACATTCATAATCTAAACAAATTACCATGTTGTTTTTAAGAAACTCTCAAAATAATATAAGTGAGGTACGAGTGTTCAACAATTTCTATAACATATAGCACCACCATGCTCTAAAAAGACATAAGTGAAGCACTAGAGCAACATTGCCTAGCTCAAAAGATATAAGTGAAGCACATAGAGTATTCTAATAAATTAATGATTCAGCGTGTTCCTCTCACAAAGATGTCTGCATAAAGGATGATTGTGGCAAACTAAAAAGCAAAGACTCATATCATACAAGACGCTCCAAGCAAAACACATATCATGTGGCGAATAAAAATATAGCCTCAAGTAAATTACCGATGGATTGAAGACGAAAGAGGGGATGCCTTCTGGGGCATCCCCAAGATTAGGATTTTTTGTATACTTTAATATGTCTTGGGGTGCCTTGGGCATCCCAGGGCTTAGGCTCTTGCCACTCTTTATTCCATAGTCCATCAAATCTTCAACCAAAACTTGAAAACTTCACAACACAAAACTTAGCAGAAAACTCATGAGATCCGTTAGTATAAGAAAAATAAATCACCACTTAGGTACTATTGTGAACTCATTATTTATTTATATTTGTGTAATACCTACTGTATTATAAATTCTCCATGGTTCATACCCCCCGATACAACCCATAGATACATCAAAATAAGCAAACAACACAAAGAAAACAGAATCTGTCAAAAACAGAATAGTGTGTAGCAATCTGTAGGCTTCAAATACTTCTGAAACTCTAACAATTATAAAAAATAGGAAAATAAGGTAAATTTGTATATCAATCTTGTGTAAAAAATTCAGATCAAAATCACGTTCTAGTGAATTTACAAAATTTCTGGACTGAGAGCAAAAGTTTCTGTTTTTCAGCAAAATCAAATTGCAAACACTGTAGACCATCCCAAAGGTCTTACTTGGCTCAAACACTAATTTAAAAAATAAAACAAAATTATTACAGAAGTAATAATTTTCAAAATACACCAAAGCATAAACAAAAAACAGAAAGCAAAATAAAATTGGGTTGCCTCCCAACAAGCGCTATTGTTTAACGCCCCTAGCTAGGAAAGACGCAATAGATCTAGGTATTGTCATCTTTGGTATGAAATCCATAAGTAGCTCTCATAATAGATTCATAAGGTAATTTTATTTTATTTCTAGGAAAGTGTTCCATTCCTTTCCTTAATGGGAATTGTAATATAATATTTTTTCCCTTCATATCAATAATTGCACCAATCGTTCTAAGGAAAGGTCTACCAAGAATAATAGGACATGTAGGATTGCAACCTATATCAAGAACAATGAAATATACGGGCACATAATTACTATTTGAAACAATAAGAACATCATTAATCCTTCCCATAGGTTTCTTTATAGTGGAATCCACAAGATACAAATTTAAGGAACAATCATCAAATCCACGAAAACCTAGCACATCACATAAAGTTTTTGGAATCGTGGAAACGCTAGCACCCAAATCACACAAAGCATGGCACTCATAATATTTAATTTTAATCTTAATAGTATGTTACCACTCATCATAAAGCTTTCTAGGTATAGATACTTGCAACTCAAGTTTTTCTTCAAAAGATTTCATCATAGCATCAACAATATGTTTAGTAAAAGCTTTGTTTTGATTATAAGCATGAGGAGAATTCAACATGGATTGCAACAAGGAAATACAATCAATCAAAAAACAAATTTCATAATTAAATTCCTTGAAACCCAAAAGAGTGGGCTCATTTCTATTTAAAGGTTTGACCTCTTCAATCCCACTTTTATCATTCTTAGCTTTAAGATTTATAAACTCCGAATCATTGGGACGCCTTTTAACTAAAGTTGACCCATCTCCGGTCCCATCTTTATCAAGATTTACATTAGAAAACTAAGATTAAATAGGAGCCACATCAATCACTTAAGATCTTCATCAATATTATCACGAGAACGCAGTTTTTCAAGCCATTCACGCTTAGCACGTATTCTAGCGGTTCTTTCCTTACACTCATCAATAGAAATTCTCATAGATTTGAAGGACTAACTAATATCATGATTGGGTGGGATAGATCTAATTTTCGAGGAATAAATCTCAAGAGAAATTCTATCAACGTTCCTAGCCAAATCATCAATCTTGAGCAATTTTTCTTCAATCATAGCATTGAAACCCTTTTGCAAACTAATAAATTCTTTAATATTATTTTCAAGATCAGAGGGCATCTTATTATAATTTCCATAAGAATGGCTGAAGGAATTACCATAATTATTAGAGGAATTACTAGGAAACGGCCTATCATTTAAATTACCTCTATATACATTATTACCAAAATTGTTCCTACCAACAAAGTTCACATCCATAGATTCATTATTATTTCCAATCAAAGAAGACAAAGGCATGTCATTAGGATCAATAGGAGCACTCTTACTAGCAAACAATTTCATCAATTCATCCATCTTTTCACTCAAGGTATTAATCTCTTCAATAGCATGCACCTATTTACTAGTAGGAGATCTTTCGGTATACCATTGAGAATAATTTGCCATAATATTATATATGAGTTTAGTAGCTTCTCCTAATGTGATTTCCATAAAAGTACCACCCACGACGGAATCTAAGAGATTGCTAGAAGCAAAATTTAATCCAGCATAAAAAATTGCATAATCATCCATAAACTCAAACCATGCACGGGGCAATTTATAATCATTAATTCCATCCTCTCCCAAGATTGTGCAACATGCTCATGATCAAGTTTCTTAAAATTTATTATATCATTCCTAAGGGAGATGATCTTAGCGTGCAGAAATTACTTGGATATAAAAGCATCTTTACACTTATTCCATGAATCAATACTATTTTTAGGCAAAGATGAAACCCAAGTTTTAGCACGATCTCGTAGTGAGAACGGGAATAGATTCAATTTAACAATATCATTATCCACATCTTTCATATTTTGCATATCACACAACTCAACGAAAGTATTTAGATGGGATGCGGCTTCTTTATTAGCAAGGCCGAAAAATTGTTCTTTCATAACAAGATTTAGCAAAGCATCATTAATTTCATAAGATTCCGCACTAGTGCCGGGAGAAATTGGAGTACTAATAAAATCATTATTATTAGTATTGGAAAATTCACACAACTTGGTATTTTCAGACATCATGACAAAGCAAGCAGTCAAGCACACAAGCAAACGAAAGGCAAACGAAAGAAGGGCGAACAAAAAGGCAAATCTTTTTGGTATTTTCTGAAAATCGTTTTAGAACTGCGGGAGAGGAAAACGAGAGGCAAATGGAAAATAATGTAAATGCAAGAGATGAGTTTGTGATGGGTACTTGGTAGGCTTGATGTAGAGCTTGTCTTGACTTGCTATGTTTCCTCCCCGGCAATAGCGCGGGAAATCCTTCTTGCTACCTCTTAAGCTTGCATTGGTTTTCCCTTGAAGAGGAAAGGGTGATGCAGCGAAGTAGATAAGTATTTCCCTCAGTTGTTGAGAACCAAGGTATCAATCCAGTAGGAGGAACAAGCAAGTTACCAATGGATGCACCTACACAAACAATCAAACTCTTGCACCCAACGCTATAAAGGGGTTCTCAATCCCATCATGGTTATTTGCAAGGATTAGATCTGATAGAGATAGATGTAAACGAGAACAGAAGTAAAAGGTAAATAAATTGCAGCAAAGTATTTTTGGTTTATAGATCTGAAGATATATTATGGAAAATAGACCCGAGGGCCATAGGTTTCACTAGAGGCTTCTCTCATGATGGCAAGTATTATAGTGGGTGAAAAAATTACTATCGAGCAATTGATAGAAAAGTGAATAATTATGGGGATATCCAAGGCAATGATTATGCATATAGGCATCACGTCCGTGTCAAGTAGACCGAAATGATTCTTCATCTACTACTATTACTCCAGACATCGACTGACTCCTGCCTGCATCTAGAGTATTAAGTTCATGCAGAACCGAGTAACGCATTAGGTAAGATGACATGATGTAGAGGGATAAACTCAAGCAATGTGATGAAAACCCCATCTTTTTATCCTTGATGGCAACAATATAATACGTGCCTCGCTACCCCTACTATGTCACTAGGTGAGGACACCGCAAGATTGAACCGAAAACTAAGCACTTCTCCCATTGCAAGAATTACCAATCTAGTTGGCCAAACCAAACCAATAACTCAAAGAGACTTGCAAAGATATGAAATCATGCATATAAGAATTCAGAAAAGACTCAAATAATATTCATAGATAATCTGAACATAAACCCATAATTCATTGGATGTCGACAAACTCACCGCAAAAGAGTATTATATCGGATAGATCTCCATGAAGATCATGAAGAACATGGTATTGAACATCAAAGAGAGAGAACAAGCCATGCAGCTACTAGCTATAGACCCGAAGGTTTGTGGTGAACTACTCACGCATCATCGGAGGGGCAATGGAGTTGATATAGATGCCCTCTGTGATCGAATCCCCCTCTGACAGATTAGCGAAAAGGCTCCAAGATTAGATCTCACGGGAACTGAGGCTCCTGGCAGTGGAAAAGTGTTGTCATGGCTCCCTATGGTATGCTTGGAATATTTGTGAATTTATAGGCCGAGAAATAGGGTTAGGGGAGCTGCCGTGGGCTCACAACCAGGGGGCGCGCCCTACCCCCCTAGGCGCGCCCCTGTGTCTTGTGGCCACACGACGGCTCTCCGGACATCATCTCCAAGTTTTCTGGGTTGCTTCTGTTCCAAGAAAAATTATTCCGAAGATTTTATTCCGTTTGTACTCCATTTAATATTCCTTATCTACAATACTGAAAAACAAGGAAAAAAACAAAAGTGGCACTTGCCTCTAGATTAATAGGTTAGTCCCAAAAATAATATAAAATAGCATATTAATGCATATAAAACATCCAAAACAGATAATATAATAGCATGGAACAATAAAAAATTATAGATACGTTGGAGACGTATAAGGGACCTAAACATGCAGCGAGTGAAACGTATCTAGGTTTTTGACATATTTTCATGAGCTGGACCGTGCAGTTATTGTAGTTCAAATTTGAATTATATATATGCACATTAATTAAATGCCTACGAAATTCATTTAATGTACTTACAAGGCCAAATGAACTCTGTAAGACTCCAGTGATTCGCATGACGCATTCACGTTACTCTATGGAGACTCTGGAAATAAATTCAAGGCGAGAAGCGACATCAGATGTGGTTTCACATATAAAATGTGAAATGTCACTACTGGAACGACATGACTTCTTGTGAGAATGTTCGGTTTGTAAGAGGTTTGTGCCAAAACTTGTCCCGAACCACAACACACATGTGCCATGACATCACACACTAATAGAAAACGACCCATTTGTCCCGGTTCCAGAGGCCCATTAGCCCTGGTTCTGGAACCGGGACAAATGGGTCGGGACTAAAGTCCAAAACCTTTAGTCCCGGTTCGCTTACGAACCGGGACAGAAGGGGCTCCACGTGGCCGCTGCGGGGAGCCCAAGCAGGAGGACCTTTAGTCCCGGTTGGTAACACCAACCGGGACCAACAGGCATCCACGCATCAGCATCTGGCAGGAGCTGTTTTTTTAAAGTGGGGGGGGGGGGGGGTTAGGGGTTTTGGAGGGTTAATTTAGGGGTTTCATATTGTGTTTGCTAGCTAATAGAGAGAAGTGTCCTCTCTTTCTCCGTGCTTGGTCGACGCTAGTTACTATATAGAGAACTCAACACACTAGCTAGTAAGCAAATGAAGGAACCATTAAGTACACAAGATCGTTATGATGATATACAAAGAGAAGTGACCGACCTCTCCTTCTCTGAGAGATTGGTCGAACAACAAGTTTTCGTATATCTATCCGATGCTACTAGCTACATATATACAATATAATATCTCTTACAATCCCTAAAATCTAATGTCAAATTCCACATGGTATTCTCTGTCTTTATTTATGACATGGTCAAGAAGGAATCCCACCAATTCTTCTTGAATTGCTCGTATGCGATCATGTGGTAGGAGTTCATCCCGCATCTGCGACTTCTAATTTGAAGAAGGGGGTCAATACATATATATGAATGAAACTCAACACAAATCATGGTAATAAAATAAAATTGTGAATATTATTGCTTACGCACTTGATATTGTTTTTTAGAGTAGCCCCGCTTAGAGGTCGTCGCGTTGTAGATGAACTTGCAAACGCAGTATCCACACAAATCATTCCCTTCTTCCTGCCACAAGCACTTTAAGAGAAATAGAGTTCAACCAAACTGATAATCAGGCATTCTAAATGGTATCGATGAAACTAGAATCAATGGGAGATGCACGAAACTAGCTAGTAGAACTTACTTTCGGGTATGTAAATCGCAGCTCCCTCGGCAGTGCCGGAACAATTGCGGTGAACTCTTTCCAAACCCCGCGAGACAAAGAAAATGATTACTTGATATCAAGAAATGAACAAAGTTGTCGTTATGATGCGATAATGATCGATTGAACATACTTCTGGAGCATTTCATCTCAAGTCTAAGACGATTAGTACTCCCCGCTCAAGCTTAATCTCTAGCAGAATAAAGTGGAAGCTGCACACGCATGCATAACTCATCAATTACATTACTATAACCTCGAGTAATAAGGGAAACTGAATATGCAAAAGACAATAACACTCACTGGCAGTTGTAAGGAAAGTGTATTCTCTCTTTGTCTTGATTTTTAAGCAATGATCGTAGCAAGTTGTCCTCGATTTTTGTGACTCTGTGTTTAACCGTCCATTCATGTATGATATTTGGGTTAATGAACCCAATGTCATAGATTTGTGCTTTTCTGCATTCGACGATCTTCAGTCTGCATAATATAGTGAGGATAATTATATATACATGCAATGAAAGAGCCGAGCTATATATAGAGACTTAATTACAGAAGCGGTACTTACAGATAGTAGCAATTCATGAGTGTTTTGTCGAGGGCCTTTTCATTGTATAACTGGAATAACTCGTCAAATTTAACAACAACTGATTCATTCCAACGAGGTCGTGCTCCTCTTTAATTCTCAGTGTCAAAGTATCCTTCCTAGACTCGTTGCAGGTATTCATGTACCATTCATGGCATGTTCGCATCGTCGTTGTTAGAGGAGGAGGATCAGGTTGGACGAGAGGCTGCCCGTACCGGTATCAGAATTTGTCCACCTCCAATGTTTCAAACAATACATCATCAATCATGTAATCAGCAGGATTGGTACCGGGCACCATCCTCGGATGATTAGCGGCAATATTGCTAGCCACCTCGAGCGGGGGCACGATTGGTTCGCCTGTTCTCCGAGCTGGGGAATTGTTTTCCCACTTCTTCGTTCTGCTAACCTTGCATCACTAGAAGTACTTCCCGACCGCCATGCATCTTGATATGTCTTTTTAAGACATCGGACATAGTTGGAATCTGGCGGAGGCGGTGGTGGTCGCTTCAGGGCATCGATAGTGCACTTCACTTTCACAGGATCTGGCTTCTCCTTCGGAGGTGGAGTTTTCTTTGCAAAATGGTCCCTCACTTGGGAACGACAAATGTACTCGTTTTCCTTCTTGGTCCTCTCATATGATAACTTTTCTGGAGCCTTGAGAGATGGACCGTATCTGAATTACCTCCCGCCTCTACTTGTACTGCTAGCCGCCGAAGCGGCGGTGTCTCTCTTCCATCGTTGCTGACGAGGTGGAGGAGGCGGAGTGCTCTGATGCTTCGGAGGATCTGGAGCAGCGGTGTATGTCTTCCACCTTTGCTGATGAGGCGGCGGAGGAGGCGTACTGCTTAGACATGCCGGAGTATGCGAAGGAGGAGGCGGAGTGCCCTCATGTGCCGGAGGAGCCATAGAAGGAGGCGAAGTGCCCTGATCACTCCCTGGAGGAGGAGGAGGAGGAGGAGGCAGAGTGCCTTGACTTGCCAAAGGAGGAGAAGGAGGCAGAGGCGTCCAGTTTGGAAGCTTGATATACTCCTTCCGCCATAGACTTGTACTCCTTAGAGCATGAACCAGCTAATTCCCCCCTTCACCTGTAGGGTGGTCAATCTCGAGCTCCTCAAATCCCTCCATTACTTCATCCACCGTCACAGCAGCATAGCCATGTGGAATCAGAAGGCAGTGAAAACTTCCATTGGGTTGAGGAGGTGCAACAGAGCCAACAGCCGCCTTCAAAGTGAGGTTCTCCCATTTCGTCATAAGCTGGCAATGTTGAGCCTCCGTGATAGTATCCAAAGTTCCCCCAACCCTGAAGAACCAAGTCCTTGAACGGTCTGACCAGTTCAATGTCTCTAGTTCGACCCCTTTAGCAATCAGGTCATTCTCAGCTTTGTCCCACAACAACCGGGCTTTGAGGTAGCTGTTGGGGAACGTGACAGAAAACAAAAATTTCCGGTATAGCGAGCACACCCAGGACCACTATGGAGACTGCATACAAGGTTTGATCTGATCCATACCGACTCGAAGCGCAGCGGAAGAAGAGTCGGTGGAGATCGTTGGTGCAGATCCCCACAGCTAGGATTTTACAACCTCCCAACCGCGAGGATGTACTCCCTCCTCGGACAGCCCTTCGGGAGGCGGTCGGACAGTCCCCCGGACGATGTCGCGGACAGCCCTTCGGGAGGACACTCGAAACTCGAACGGAGACTCGGACAGCCCTACGGGAGGACACATGAACAGCCCTTGGGCAAAAGATCAAAAGTACGACCTCTCTACGGGGTTGCACACATACGGTGTCATCTATCCAACAGGGCTTCGTCGTCCAGAACTAGTTCCTGCCGGAACCCAGACAGCCTTTCGGCTCTACGAAAGACTCTTTTCGTGGGAGGGAGAGAGAGAGCTTGCAAAGCAAAGCATGTGTATGAGAGCACAAGGATGAAGAGACGGCAGCCCACATCTCCTCTATTTATAGGAAAACCAAGGGGTAGGGTTGGGACTTGAAAACACCAAACTACCCCCACTTTATGTCACACATAAAAAATCATAAGAAGGAAAAGGGGTGCCATGTGGAGCTCCATGGAGGAGCTCCACCCTTGGCCGGCCAACCCCCCCCCCCCCCATGAGGAGCTACCTTGCTCCCCAATACCTTTTAGAAGCCTTTTTGGAATATCCAAAAAGGTGTTTTTCCATAAATATCCATAAAGCACTTTCACTATTCACGACGACATTTTTCAGCGTCCGATCGAACTGAAAATATTTATGTGGGCTTAGAACAATTCTAGTATCCCACTAAAATAATTTTTAATGCGATCCGGAACAATTCTGGAATAGTGATTTTCATCTGCGAAAAGCATCTGAAGTGGTTCCGGCAGCTCCGGAAGATTTCCGGTTTTTCTTCCGGAAAATTCCTAGAAGTTTCCAGAATGATTCTGGCACCCTGCAAGAATAATTAGGCATGTGGCGAAACCAATTTGACTTAATGGTATCCCCTGAAAATACTTTTTAGTTTTACTGAAACTGTTTCGGTGTCCTGTCTGCGGAACTTTTCCGTTGTCCGAAACTTTTCCGGTGTCCGAAACTTTTCGGTGATTTTCTCTCAGACTCCCTGTCTAGTATTCAACAGATAGATGACCCTTAAGCGTGTGACCCTATAGGTTTGGTGAAGCATAGACATGACCTGGAACCCCTTCCGATCAATGATCAACATCGGAGCCGTGGACACCCATATTGACCCCTATACCCACACGAATGAATATTCGAGTGAACCTCTAGTTGCCGTGAGCTATTCCTGTTGCTTCGCGATATGTTACAATTACCCGAGGTGAGACATGTAGGCATCCTCGTGGATCAACAACTTGTCCACTATGCCAGTTACCTCGTTGCCGGTATTGTTCTCTTTCCTCATTCCCGTGTTCCGGCATCCCCGTGATCAAATCACAAAGTGTCTGGTGAGACGATGATGGATACCGTAACACCGAGAGGGCCCAGAGATATCTATCCATCGTCGGAGGAGAAAATCCCAGTCTTGAGCTATCAAGTTACTTGACATACTTTTCCATGAACCCGTAAGCCGCCGTAATAGCCACCCATTTACGGATGGCGTTTAACAAACCCCAAAGTTCATGAAGCAAGCATGAAGAAACTCGATACTCTCATGGTCTAAGGAATTATGCAAACGTTAACCATCTGTGTGTTATTAACCATTAACTTGTTATGAATGTATCTCATAGCATAACATCAATTCCGATCGATTCAACACGAGTGTTCTACCAACATCGCGTCCTCAAAATTGCCGGCATAGCCATGCCCATGATCAGGAAAACATGACCATCATGCAACACTTGAGCCAGCTTAGAGGCAAGACTAGGAATACAATTTACCGTTTATTATACCACACGTGCACATGAGTTTCCCTCCAAGCCTCGTTTAATTTGTAGACTCGAGAATCATTGCAGTTATAGCATGGAACATAAACATTCATTACAAACTTTGGAGATACAAAATAACTGTTATTACTGCCTCTAGGGCATTACTCCTACAGTAGTCACCTGACCCCATGTGATGGTGATACTGTTTTTTTGCAGCATTGTTCTTGTTTGTCTCTGACATTTTCTTACTCTTGTCCGATGTCTTGTAGGCCAGAAATGCGGGCCAGTAATCTCTTATCTTCTCAAATAGGCCGGTGAATTCTGGAGTCTTCCCTTTGTCGACAAACTTTGATTTCAACTCATTCTTCCACCTCCTGAATAGATCTGCCATCTTCTTAAGAGAACACGCCTTCACCGGTGGCTCTATAACTGGGTTATTCGGATCCTCTTCTAGCGGTAGTGTGAAATTTGCCTTCAGCAAGGTCCAAAGATCATCTTTCTGTCTATCGGTGACATAAGAAACTTTAGGGTCGTCTTCCTTAGGATATTCCATTGCTTTATTCTGATCGGGATGTTGTCCCTAACAATAGCTCCACACTGAGCAGAAAATGCATCCTTGGTCCGCTTGGGTTCAATCGGTAGGCTGCCGTCCGCGAGTGCTATGATCGTGAACCTTTCATCCTTGCGCAACCTTTTATTCGGGCCTCGTCTCATTACCGAAGTTGGCCCGATACGGAGGGCTATAAAAGAAGAAAGAAGAGTTAATATATGTACATACCAAAACAATTAATGCATCAATTAGTTAATCAACACAGGCTTAATTAATATATATACCTCACCGGACTTTGCAACAGCTCCCTCGTTCGTTCGGTCATCGGAGCCGTCATCATGGTCTCCTTCTTCCTCCGACATTCGGTCATCGGAGCCATCATGATCATGTCCTTACTCCTCCATTGTTCGATCATCGGATCCATCATCCTCTCCTTCCAGACCATCGCTATAGTTGAGAAATGACAAGACATCACGCCCGATGAGGATTATTTCCCCCAACAATTGTTCTTGTTCCAAGTCTTTTTGATCCATAGTTTCTGCAAATATTACAACATGGCAATTAATAACAAACATGAGAGGTGGATATATTAGTGGCAAACATAGACCTAGCTAGCTAATCATAACAAGGAATCATATTAGTGGCCTCGACGCTTCTACGGTTTGGGGTGGTCTCGACAACGCTTCTAGGGTTTGGGGTGGCCTCGACAATGCTCTTTTAACTTGGTAAACTTGGGTGGCCTCGACGCTTCTAGGGTTTGGGGTGGCCTTGGCAACGCTTCTAGGGTTTGGGGTGTCCTCGATGCTTCTAGGGTTTGGTCGGGCGAGAGGGGGTTGATCAAGACGTCCCCCCTCATGTTGAAGAGTTACCAGAGTTTTCTATGAACAAAAAAATACTACCTGTCACATGACATGTCCAGCGACCGGACCGGACCGCCTGTCTCATGAATGTCCGACGTCTGGACTGCCTCTCTCATGAATGTCAAACAAGGGATTCTCTTAACCTTTAAGGGATTTAACAAAATGGCACCATTCTGGATGTGCAGAAAATGGTCCATATTTTTCTGGATATCATCTACCCTTCTATATGTCACGTTGTCTAGTGTCAAAGGATTCAAGAAAACCATGGCTTCATCATTAGCCGGAAGTAACAGGCGCATAATGGTACGAAGCTCTCCAAAATTATTTTGGAACGGAGTCCCAGATAGGATAATTAATTAGCTTTTTGGTACAAAGTTCAGCAAGAGCCTTCTGAATATCGCTATTTGGAAGGCTTTTGCTGAAATTCATACCAAAAAGCGAATTATTCTATCTGAAACTCAGTTCCAAAAAAACTTTGAAGAGCTTCGTAGCATCATACGCATGTTCCTTCCGGCTAATGATGAAGCCATGGATTTCTTCAATACTTTGACAAACAACATGACATATAGAAGAATATATATATATATATATATAGATAGATAGATGAGATCAGAAAAAAATTGAATCAACTTGTGCACATCCATAATGGGGGCATTCTTGATAAATCTATGTGAAAAGTCAAACTTTGACATATGATCAAACTTTGATATATGATCAAATGTTGCATATGTTACCGGAGTTTTCTATATGAACAAAAAAAATCCACATGACATGTCCGACATCCCCCCTCATATCGAAGTTATCGGGGAGGGGGTAGACTACAATGACGCTCACCCCTCATGTCCGACGTTCGACGTCCCCCCTCATGTCAAAGTTATCGGGGACAGGGTAGACGACAACGACGCTCACCCCTCATGTCCGATTTCTGACGTCCCCCCTCATGTGATGTCCGACGTCCCCCTCATTTTAACGGGTTGCGAGGTCGAGGACAACGACAATGGTTGGCGGCGGTGCTTATGGGTGTCATGCGGGACGGCGATGAGAAGGAAAGGGGAGGAGGGAGGGGCTCACAACGCGATCGTAGGGAACGGCAGCGGGCTCGAGGAGGGCTCGAGGTCACCAGAATCGGTGCGGCGGTAGTGACGAGAACGGCGTCGGGGATGAAGGGATTGCGGTCGACGGCGTGGTGCTTCCCCGCGGCGATGGCGACGGCAAGGGCAAGCCTCGACGACGATGGGCGCAGGCGTGGGCGACGATGGGCGCGGGCGCGAGCGATTGCGATAGCATGGGTGACGGCATTGGTGAAGAGCCTCGACGACGATGGGCGTGGGCGTAGGCGACGGCGACGACGAGGGGCGGGGCAGCGAGCCTCGGCGACGATGGACGTGGGCGCGAGAGACGGCGACGAGCACGACGCGGGCGACGGCGTCGGGTGGCGTCGGGGTTGCCTGGCTGCATTGATGTCGTCGGCGTCGTCGGGGGCTACCGCGAGATGAGAACTGAAAATTCCTAAGTGCTACCTTATATACCCAGAGCATTAGTCCCGGTTCGTCGCACCAACTGGGACCAACGAACCGGGACCAATGCACCCCTTTATTCCTGGTTGGTGCCACCAACCGAGACCAAAGGTTAGTTTTCAGCAGCCCAAAGGGCGGGAAACACGGACCTTTGGTCCCGGTTGGTGGTATCAACCGGGACTAAAGGTGTGTATTGGTCCTGGTTTGTACCACCACGACCAAATGTTTAGTGCCACCTTGCTAGATGAGAGAGCTCGAGAGTGGTTTATAAGCGCTGCTGCGCCCACCCTCTCGAGCTCCTCTCAACTGCAGGCTTGTAGGTTTATTGGGCCTATTGCGGGCCTGAATCCTGGCCCAACAAGCTGGTTGGGTTTCTAGTCGTATTCAAGCCGTGGTGGCCCAGTAGGTGGCATTTAAAAAAAATCCATTTTTTTGTTTTGTTTTTTTGCTTTATTTATTTTATTTTGTTTCTATTTACAGCTAAATACTTACTGTTTTTTAGTGATTCTTTTTTGCTTTTACATCACAAAAATTATAAACTTTCTGTTAGTGGCATTAGTTTTCATATTTGAATACTTTAAATTTGAATATTTTGAAATTTGTGTGAATCACTAGTTTGTGAATAACTTTACTAAAAAATTGTTTTTTCAGTGATTCTTTTTCCTGGTATTTAATATTACTATGTTTTATCATTATATTCAATTTGGTAATTTTAAGGTTATTTTAAATGTCTGTTTTAATCAAAAACAGATTTTGTTATTTTAGTTTGCTATTAAAGTTTCTAACAAAAATTTCTTTATGAAAATTCCTTTTTCTATTAATGTTTTGAACAAAAAATACGTTGATAATTTTAGTTGCATAAATTTTATATAATTTTAGTTTCAAAAATACTAGAGGTTTATAAAAGCTTTTTAGTTGATTCCTTTTGCTATTAGAGTTTTATAAAAGCTTTTTAGTTGATTCTTTTTTCTATTGAAGAATATTATAGTTTTCTTTTAGTTGATCACAACAGAATTTTTAATTGATTTTTTAGTTCATTCTTTTTGCTATAGAGTTTCATAAAAGTTTTCTAGTTCATTCTTTTTCCTATTCGTCCATTCTTTGAGGTAAATGACCTTGAAATTGAAAAGCACTACAAATGAACTCCGAAAAGGTTGAAAGTTGGCATGGTATCATAATTTAACCCCCATAGCATGTGCTAAAATGTTGAGAGGGTTACAGCAAAAACTGGATGCACTTCGTGTACAAAATGGACAATCTCTTTCGAAGTATAAGGGTTTCGGACGAAAACTCATCTGTTACAAAGGGATTTCATTTTTTTGAACTTATTTGAACTCCAGAATTTTTGTGTGTTCAAAATGAACCATTGAAATCCGCATCATCAATTTTCAACCCTTTTTGACTTCTTTTGGTATTTTTCATGCATTTACTAATTGTTTTGAGCTAAATGACCCTGAAATTGAAAAGCACTACAAATGAACTCTGAATAGGTTGAAAGTTGGCATGGCATCATCATTTCACCCACATAGCATGTGCTAAATAGTTGAGATGGTCACGGCAAAAACTGGATGCACTTCATGTACACAATGGACAATCTCTTTCGAAGTATCAGGGTTTCGGACGAAAACTCATGTATTACGAAGGGATTTCATTTTTTGAACTTATTTGAACTCCAGACTTTTTATGTGTTCAAAATGTACCATTCAAAGGCACATCATCAATTTTCAACCCTTCCTGACTTCTTTTGGTATTTTTCATGCATTTACTGATTTTTTGAGCTAAATGACCCTGAAATTGAAAAGCACTACAAATGAACTCTGAAAAGGTTGAAAGTTGGCATGGTATCATCATTTCAACTGTTGGAAATATGCCCTAGAGGCAATAATAAAATGGTTATTATTATATTTCCTTGTTCATGATAATTTTTTATTATCCATGCTAGAATTGTATTAATTCGAAACACATTGGATGTGTGGATATATAGACAACACTTTGTCCCTAGTGTGCCTCTAGTAGACTAGCTCGTTGATCAAAGATGGTCAAGGTTTCCTAGCCATTGACGTGAGATGTCATTTGATAACGGTATTACATCATTAGGAGAATGATGTGATGGACAAGACCCAAAGTATAAACATATAATTTGATCGCGTCAGTTTATTGCTACAGTTTCTACATGTCAAGTATCTGTTCCTATGACCATGAGATCATGCAACTCACTGACACCAGAGGAGTACCTTGTGTGTATCAAATGTCGCAACATAACTGGGTGACTATAAAGGTGCTCTATAGGTATCTCTGAGGGTGTCTGCTGAGTTCGCACGGATCAATACTGGGATTTGTTACTCCATGTGATGGAGAGGTATGTCAGGGCCCACTCAGTAATACAACATCACAACAAGCCTTGCAAGCAATGTGAATAAGTGTTAGCCATGTGATCTTGTATTACAGAACGAGTAAAGAGACTTGCGGAAACGGGATTGAACTAGGTATATAGATACCGACGATCGAATCTCGGGAAAGTAACATATCAAAGAACAAAGGGAACAACATACGAGATTAACTGAATCCTTGACACAGATGTTCGACTGATAAAGATATCCGTAGAATATGTAGGAACCAATATGGGCATCTAGGTCCTACTATTGGTTATTGACTAGAGAGGTGTCGCAGTCATGTCTACATAGTTCTCGAACCCGCAGGGTCTGCACACTTAAGGTTCAGTGACGTTTCAGTAGTATAGAGTTATGTATGGTGGTGACCGAAGGTTGTTCGTAGTTTGGGATGAGACCTTGAATGTCACGAGGAGCTCTGGAATGGTCCAAAAGTAAATATTGATGTATAGGAAGTCCTATGTTGGTCGTGGGAAAAGTTTCGGGCTCATCGGCAATGTATCGGGAGTGCCGGGAGGGTATCGAAGGACCATCGGGAGGGGCATTTAAACCCAAGAGGCTACATGGGCTGTGGGAGAAGGTATACGAGCCCTAAGTGGGCTGGAAAGGAAATCCTAATATGAGAAGAGAGGCCCAAGTGGGAAAAGGAGGAGTCCTAATCCTACTAGTAGTTGAGGTGGTGGACTCCTCCCCCCACTTCGTCCGAACAAGGGTTGGCTCTCTTGGGAGCTAAGCCTCCTCCCTCCCCTCCTCCTATATATACAAGAGGTTTGAGGGTTTTTTGAGATGGAAAAACAGCCATGTGCTACCTCTCCACTAGATCGTAGTTTCTCCTCTAAATCGGTTTCAACGGTGCATATGCGAAAAACTCGTCTACCTCTTCGCTCCCTCTTGCTGGATCAAGAAGGTGGAGATCGTCATCGAGCTGTACGTGTGTTGAACACGGAGGTGCCATCTGTTCGGCGCTAGATTGGGACGGATCGTGATTGGATCGCGGGACGCTCGGCGATTTGGATCGCGAAGATGTTCGACTACATCAACTGTGTTTCTTAACGCTTCCCTCTTAGCGATCTAGAAGGGTATGTAGATCCACTCGCCCTCTCATAGATGCTCATCACCATGGATAGATCTTGCGTGTGTGTAGGAATTTTTTTGTTTCCCATGCAACGTTCCCCAACAATGCCATCATGAGCTAGGTCTATGTGTAGATGAGATCTTGAGTAGAACACAAAGGAGTTTGTGGGCGTTGATGCTTATATTTTTTCCTCCCTTAGTCGTGTTTTGGTTCAGCGGTATTGTGGGATGAAGCAGCCCGGACCAACCTTACTCATATGCTTACGAGAGACCGGTTCCATCGACTCACGTGTAACTTTGTTGCATAAAGATGGCTGGCGGGTGTTTGTTTCTCCTACTTTAGTTGGGTCGGATTCGACAAAGTCGGTCCTTGAGAAGATTGAAAAGCAACTTATGTATCACCATTGTGGTTTTTTCGTAGGTGAGAATTGTTCTTGCTAGATACCCGTAGAAGCCACATAAAACTTGCAACAACAATTAAAGGACGTCTAACTTGTTTTTGCAGGGTATGTTGTGATGTGATATGGCCAATTACATGATGACATATATCTGATGTATGAGATGATCATGTGTTGTATAGAATATCATGACTTGCATATCGGTGAGTACGGCAACCGGCAGGAGCCATAGGGTTGTCTTTAATTATTGTATGACCTGCATGTCAATCATTAAGCGTTATGTAATGCTTTACTTTATCGCTAAGGGGTAGCAATAGTAGTATGAGCATGGTGGGCGCGACAACCCCGATGGCAACACAATGATGGAGATCATGATGATGGAGATCATGGTGTTATGCCGGTGACGATGGAGATCATGCTGGTGCTTTCGAGATGGAGATCAAAAGCACAAGTTCATGGCCATATCATGTCACTTATGATTTGCATGTGATGTTAATCCTTTTTATGAACCTTGTTTTGCTTAGGACGACGGTAGCATTATAAGGTGATCCCTCACTTGAATTTCAAGGTGAATTATGTTCTCCCCGAGTGTGCACTGTTGCGAAAGTTCGTCGTGTCGAGACACCACTTGGTGATTGGGTGTGCTAGACTCTACGTTCATAGACAACGGGTGCAAGCCAGTGTTGCACCTGTAAAGAACTCGGGTTAAACTTGATGAGCCTAGCATGTACAGATATGGCCTCAAAACATAAGAGACTGAAAGGTCGAACATGAGTCATATAGTAGATATGATCAACATGATGATGTTCACCATTGAAACCACCTCAACTCACGTGATGATCGGACTTGAGTTGGTGAATTTGGATCATGTATCACTCAGATGACCCGAGGGATGTCAATTTGAGTGGGATTTTTAGTAATTTGATTAACTAAACCCATTATCTTGAACAATAGTCTAAGTAACCTTTGTTTATTTATGTTGTAGATCAGTGGCTCGTGCAGTAGCACCCCTGAATTTTAATGCGTTCCTAGACAAAGCTAAGTTGAAAGATGATGGAAGTAACTTTGTGGACTGGGCCCGTAATCTGAGGATTATAATCACGGCTTCCTAGAAGGATTATTGCCTTGATGTACCGCTTGGTGATCCACCTGCTCCCATGTCATCCGAAGACGTTAAGAACACTTGGGAGGCATGTTCTGGAGATTACTCAATAGTTTAGTGTGCAATGTTTTATGGCTTAGAACCGGGACTTCAAAGACGTTTTGAACGTCATGGAGCATATGAGATGTTCCAAGAATTGGAGTTTATCTTTAAGAAGAATGCCCGGATCGAGAGGTATGAGACCTCCGATAAGTTCTATGCTTGCAAGATGGAGGAGAACAGGTATATCAATGAACATATACATAGAATGTCTGGGTATTCGACCCGCCTGGCGGAGTTAGGGATGCCCCTTTCGCTGGAGGTGATCACTGACAGAGTTCTTCAATCATTGCCTCCTAGCTACAAGAGCTTCGTGATGAACTATAGCATGCATGGGATGAACAAGTCAGTCGCCGAGCTGTTTGCGATGCTGAAAGTCGCTGAGTCTAAAATCCATAAATAACATCAAGTGTCGATGGTCAATAAAACCACTAGTTTCAAGAAGAATGGCAAGGGCAAGAAGATTAACTCCACGAAAGGTGGCAAAGCATTTGCTCCTCCGGTGAAGAAACCCAAGGCTGGACCCAAGCGAGAAACTGAGTGCTTTCATTGCAAGGGAACTGGTCACTGGAAGCGGAACTGCTCCAAGTATCTGGCTGACAAGAAGGCAGCCAACAACAAACAAGGTATATTTGATATACATGTTATTGATGTGTACCTTACCAAATCTCATTGTAGTGCCTGGGTGTTTGATACCGGTTAGGTTGCTCACATTTGCAACCCTAAACAGGAACTACGGAATAGACGAAGGCTAGCAAAGGACGAAGTGACGATGCACGTGGGAAATGGTTCCAAGGTTGATGTGATCGCCGTCGGCACGCTCTCTCTTCGATTACCATCAGGATTAGTGATGAACCTGAATAATTGTTATTTAGTGTCTGTGTTAAGTATGAACATTATATCTGGATCTTTTTAATTGCGAGACAGTTACTCATTGAAATCAGAGAATAATGGTTGATCTATTTATATGAGTAATATCTTTTATGGTCATGCACCCAACGTGGGGGGTTTATTCATGTTGAATCTTGATAGTGATGATACACATGTTCATAACATTGATGCCAAAAGATGTAGAGTTGATAATGATAGTACCACTTTATTGTGGCACTGCCGTTTGGGTCATATTGGTGTAAAATGCATGAAGAAGCTCCATGGTGATGTACTTTTGGAGTCACTTGATTTTGAATCACTTGACACATGTGAACCATGCCTCATGGGCAAGATCACTAAAATGCCGTTCTCTGGAACAATGGAACGGGTGAGTGACTTGTTGGAAATCATACATACTGATGTGTGCGGTCCAATGAACATTGAGGCGCGCGGTGGATATCGTTATTTTCTCACCTCCACTGATGACTTAAGTAGATATGGGTATATTTACTTCATGAAACACAAGTCTTAAATGTTTGAAAAGTTCAAACAATTTCAAAGTGTAGTTGAGAATCATCGTAACAATAAGATTACATTCCTGCGATCTGATCGAGGAGGTGAATATCTGAGTAATGAGTTTGGCAGTCACTTAAGATAGTGTGGAATTGTTTCACAATTGACACTGCCTGGAACACCACAGCGTAATGGTGTGTCCAAACGTTGTAATCGAACCTTATTAGATATGGTAAGTTCTATAATGTCTCTTGCCGATTTGCCACTATCATTTTGGGCTTATGCGTTAGGTACAACTACATTCACTTTAAACAGAGCACCATCAAAATCTGTTGAGACGACGCCATATGAACTGTGGTTTGGCAAGAAGCCAAAGTTGTCGTTTCTTAAATTTTGGGGATGTGATGCTTGTGTCAAAAAGCTTCAGCCTGAAAAGCTGGAACCCAAAACGGAGAAATGTGTCTTCATAGGATACCCAAAAGATACAGTTGGGTATACCTTCTATCTCAGATCCGAAGGCAATGTGTTTGTCGGTAAGAACAGAACATTTCTTGAGAAAGAGTTTCTCTCGAAAGAATTGAGTGGGAGGAAAATAGAACTTGATATGGTTATTGAACCTTTACTTCAACCAGAGAGTAGCACAGTGCAGAAAGATGTTTCTGTGGAGCCAACGACGGTTGAAGAAGAAGTTAATGATGATGATCATGAAACTTCGAATCAAGTTACTATTGAACCTCGTAGGTCGACAAGGGCGCTTACTGCTCCTGAGTGGTACAACAACCATGTCTTGGAGGTCATGTTGTTAGACAACGATGAACCTACGAGCTATGGAGAAGTGATGATGGGCCCAGATTCTGAGAAATGGTTAGAGGCCATGAAATCTGAGATGGGATCCATGTATCAAAGCAAAGTATGGACTTTGGAAGTATTACTTGAAGGGCGAAAGGCCATTCAGAACAAATGGATCTATAAGAAGAAGACGGACACAGACGGTAATGTCACCGTCTATAAAGCTTGACTTGTGGAAAAGGGTTCTTCACAAGTTCAAGGAGTGGACTGCGATGAGACCTTCTCACTCGTAGCGATGCTTAAGTCTTTCAGAATCATGTTAGCAATAGCTGCATATTTCGACTATGAAATTTGGCAGATGGATGTCAAAACAGTCCTCCTTAATGGTTTCCTTAAGGAAGAGTTGTATATGATACAACCAGAAGGTTTTGTTGATCTAGAGAATGGTGACAAAGTTTGCAAACTCCAGTGATCCATTTATGGACTAGTGCAAGCATCTCGGAGTTGGAATCTGCGCTTTGATGAGGTGATCAAAGCATTGGGGTTTATACAAGTTTATGGAGAATCTTGTATTTACAAGAAAGTGAGTGGGATCTCTATAGCGTTTCTAATATTATATGTGGATGACATATTGCTGATTGCAAAAAAATTAGAAATGCTGGAAGGCGTGAAGGAATATTTGAACAAGAGTTTTTCAATGAAGTACCTAGGAGAAGCTGTCTTCATATTAGGCATTAAGATCTATAGAGATAGATCAAGACGCTTAATAGGACTTCCACAATGCACATACCTTCATACGGTTTTGAAGAAGTTCAAAATGGATCAGTCCAAGAAGGGGTTCTTGCCCGTGTTACAAGGTGTGAAGTTGAGTAAGACTCAATGCCCAGTGACTGCAGAAGATAGAGAGAAGATGAGTGTCATCCCATATGCTTCAGCCAAAGGCTCTATCATGTATGCAATGATGTGCACAAGATCCGATGTCAGGCTTGCCATAAGTATGGCCGAAAGGTTTTAAAGAGATCCTAGAATGGAGCACTGGACAGTAGTCAAGAATATCCTTAAGTACCTGAAAAGGTTTAAGGAAATGTTTCTCGTTTATGGAGGTGATCAAGAGCTCATCGTAAAGGGTTACATCGATGCAAGCTTTGACACCGATTCGGATGACTCTAAGTTGCAAATCGGATACGTATTTATTCTGAATGGGGGAGCGGTAAGCGGGTGCAGTTCCAAGCAAAGCGTGGTAGACAATTCTACATGTGAAACGGAGTACATCGCAGCCTCAGAGGCAGCAAAGGAAAGTTTCTGGATGAAGGAGTTCATGATAGATCTTGGAGTAGTGCCTAGTGCACTGAATCCAGTGGATCTGTTCTGTGATAACACTGGTGCCATTGCCCTGGCCAAGAAACCAATGTTTCACAACAGGACCAAACACATAAAGCGACACTTCAATTCCATCCGCGAGTACATCAATGACGAGGACATAAATATTTGCAAAGTGCACACGGATCTAAATGTTGGAGCCCGTTGACTAAACCTCTTCCAAGGGCTAAACATGATCAACACCAGAACTGTATGGGTGTTTGATTCATTACAATGTAAATCACATAGTGATGTGAGCTAGATTATTGACTCTAGTGCAAGTGGGAGACTGTTGGAAATATGCCCTAGAGGCAATAATAAAATGGTTATTATTATATTTCCTTGTTCATGATAATTTTTTATTATCCATGCTATAATTTTATTGATTGGAAACACATTGCATGTGTGGATATAGACACAACACTTTGTCCCTAGTGTGCCTCTAGTAGACTAGCTCGTTGATCAAACATGGTCAAGCTTTCCTAGCCATTGACATAAGATGTCATTTGATAACAGGATTACATCATTAGGAGAATGATGTGATGGACAAGACCCAAAGTATGAACATAGAATTTGATCGTGTCAGTTTATTGCTACAATTTTCTGCATGTCAAGTATTTGTTCCTATGACAATGAGATAATGCAACTCACTAACACCGGAGGAGTACCTTATGAATATCAAATGTCGCAACGTAACTGGGTGACTATAAAGGTGCTCTATAGGTATCTCCGAGGGTGTCTGCTGAGTTGGCATGGATCAACACTGGGATTTATTACTCCGTGTGACGGAGAGGTATCTCAGCGCCCACTCGGTAATACAAGATCACAACAAGCCTTGCAAGCAATGTGACTAAGTGTTATACACAGGATCTTGTATTACAGAACGAGTAACGAGACTTGCTGGAAACGGTATTGAACTAGGTATACAAATACCGACGATCGAATCTCGGGCAAGTAACATACCGAAGAACAAAGGGACATCATACGGGATTAGCTGAATCCTTGACATAGAGGTTTGACTGATAAAGATCATCATAGAATATGTAGAAACCAATATGGACATCTAGGTCCCTCTATTGGTTATTGACCGGAGAGGTGTCTAGGTCTTGTCTACATAGTTCTCGAACCCGCAAGGTCTGCACACTTAAGGTTCAGTGACGTTTCGGTAGTATAGAGTTATGTATGGTGGTGATCGAATATTGTTCGGAGTCTCGTATGAGATCCTGGACATCATGAGGAGCTCCGGAATAGTCCATAGGTAAAGATTGATATATAGGAAGTCCTGTTTTGGTCACCGGAAAAGTTTCGGGCTCATCGGTAGTGTACCGGGAGTGCCGGGAGGGTACCACAGGACCATCGGGAGGGGTATTTGAACCCAAGAGGCTACATGGGCTGTGGGAGAAGGTATACCAGCCCTTAGTGTGCTGGCCGAAGCCCCACAGGAAGCCCATGCGACTGGGAAGGAAATCCCAAGGTGGGAAGAGAGGCCCAAGTGGGAAAAGGAGGAGTCCTAATCCTACTAGGAGTGGAGGAGGTGGACTTCTCCCCCCCCCACTTCGGCTGAATAAGGGATGGCTCCCTTGGGAGCCAAGCATCCTCCCTCCCCTCCTCCTATATATACTAGAGGTGTGAGGGTTTTTTGAGACAGAAAAACAGCCACGTGCTACCTCTCCTCTAGATCGTAGTTCCTCCTCTAGATCAGTTTCAGCGGTGCTTAGGCGAAGTCCTGCTGGAATAGCTCCACCACGATCACCGCAATGTCATCACGCTACAGGATAACTCGTCTACCTCTTCTCTCCCACTTGTTGGATCAAGAAGGCGGAGGTTGTCATCGAGCCGTATGTGTGCTGAACACGGAGGTGGCATCTATTCGGCGCTAGATCAGGATGGATCGTGATTGGATCGCGGGACGCTCGGCGATTTGGATCGCGAAGACATTCGACTACATCAACCGCGTTTCTTAACGCTTCTCGCTTAGCGATCTACAAGGATATGTAGATCCACTCTCCCTCTCGTAGATGCTCATCGCCATGGATAGATCTTGCGTGTGCGTACGATTTTTTTTGTTTCCCATGCAACGTTCGCCAACATTACCCACATAACATTTTATAAAAAATAGAGAGGGTTACGGGAAAATCTGGATGCACTTCGTGTACAAAACGGACAATCTGTTTCGAAGTATCAGGGCTTCGGTCGAAAACTCATCTGTTACAAAGGTATTTCATTTATTTGAACTTATTTGAACTCCAGATTTTTTCGTGTTCAAAATGAACCATTCAAAGCCACATCATGAATTTTCAACCATTTCTAACTTCATCTGGTATTTTTCATGCATTTACTGATTTTTTGAAGCTAAATGACCCTGAAATTGAAAAGCACTACAAATGAACTCTGAAAAGGTTGAAAGTTGGCAAGGTATCATCATTTCACCCACATAGCATGTTATAAAAAGTTGAGGGGGTTACGGCAAAAACTGGATGCACTTTGTGTACAAAATGGACAATCTCTTTTGAAGTATCAGGGTTTCATACGAAAACTCATCTGTTACAAAAGGCATTTCATTTCTTCACATGTAACTGTAGAGATATTCTAGATCAAAGGAATCATCATAATAGTTGTGGAGAGAAAGTCTTCACTTTTTCTTTGCTTGTGTCCTTTGCTTATTGCGCCGTAACCATGAACAATCTTCATCGTTTCACAGGGTCCTTGGGTTAGCCTTGACTTTGAAGGGAGGAATTTCATGAAACTTTTCATAATCTTCAGACATTTCTGTCTTACCCTCCAATCCCATGATGTCTCTTTTTCTTGAAAGAACTATGTGGCAATTTGGCTCATCGTATGATGCATTCGCTTCCTTATCTTTTCTTTTTCTCGGTTTGGTAGACATGTCCTTCACATAGAAAACCTGCGCCACATCATTGGCTAGGACGAATGGTTCGTCTATGTACCCAAAAATGTTTAGATCCACTACTATCATTCCGTATTGTGGGTCTACCTGGACCCCACCTCCTGAGAGATTGACCCATTTGCATTGAAACAAAGGGACCTTAAAATCATGTCCATAGTCAAGTTCGCATATGTCCACTATGTAACCATAATATGTGTCCTTTCCCCTCTTGGTTGCTACATCAAAGCGGACACCGCTGTTTTGGTTGGTGCTCTCTTGATCTTGGGCGATCATGTAAAATGTATTCCCATTTATCTTGTATCCTTTGTAAGTCAATACAGTCGAAGATGGTCCCCTAGCCAACGAGTACAGCTCATCAGAAACAGTGTTGTCATCCATGAGACATGTTTGCAACCAACTGCCGAAAGTCCTGATGTGTTCACATGTAATCCAGTTGTCACACTACTCTGGGTGTTTGGAGCATAGAATATTCTTGTGTTCATCGACATACGGGGGCACCAAGGTAGAATTCTGTAGAACTATGTAGTGTGCTTGAGACCAAGAATGCCCGTCCCTACATATTATTAAGTCCTCTCCGAGCATGCCTTTTCTAGTCAGTCTCCCCTCATACCACGATTGAGGGAGACCAATCTTCTTAAAGTCAGGAATGAAGTCAACACAAAACCCAATGACATCCTCTGTTTGATGGCCCATGGAGATGCTTCCTTCTGGCCTAGCACGGTTATGAACATATTTCTTTAAGATTCCCATGAACCACTCAAAGGGGAACATATTGTGTAGAAATACAGGACCTAGAATGACAATCTTGTCGACTAGATGAACTAGGATGTGCGTCATGATATTGAAGAAGGATGGTGAGAACACAAGCTTGAAACTAACAAGACATTGCACCAAATCACTCATTAACCTTGGTAGGATTTCTGGATCAATCACCTTCTGAGAGATTGCATTGAGGAATGCACATAGCTTCACAATGGCTAGTCAAACGTTTTCTGGTAGAAGCCCCATCAATGCAACCGAAGGCAGTTGCGTCATAATCATGTGGCAGTCATGAGACTTTAGGTTCTGGAACATTTTCGCTGCCATATTTATTATTCCATTTATATTCGACGAGAAGCCATACGGGACCTTCATACTGAGTAGGCATTCAAATAAGATTTCCTTCTCTTCTTTGGTAAGAGCATAGCTGGCAGGACCTTCATACTGCTTTGGATGCATGCCGTCTTTTTCATGCACACGTTGATGTTCCTCCCGTGCCTCCGGTGTATCTTTTGTCTTCCCATACACGCCCAAGAAGCCTAGCATATTCACGCAAAGATTCTTCTTCATGTGCATCATGTCTATTGCAGAGCAGACCTCTAGGTCTTTCAAATAGGGTAGGTCCCAAAATATAGACTTCTTCTTCCACATGGGTGCATGTCCCGCATGGTCAGTCGGAATAGATAGTCAGCCAGGACCCTGTCCAAAGATTACTTGTAAATCATTTACCATATCAAGTATGTGATTACTAGTACAGAGGGCGGGCTTCTTCCGATGATCTGCCTCACCTTTGAAATGCTTTCCTTTCTTTCGACATTGATGGTTGGTCGAAAGAAATCGAGGATGCCCCAGGTACACATTCTTCCTCCATTTGTTCAAATATATACTGTCGGTGTCATCTAAATAGTGTGTGCATGCGTGGTATCCCTTGTTTGTCTGTCTTGAAAGGTTACCAAGAGTAGGCTAATCGTTGATGGTTACAAACAACAACGCATGTAGGTCAAATTTCTCCTGTTCTTTCTCATCCCACACATGTACACCTCTTACATTCCATAGCTGTAAAATTTCATCAACTAATGGCCTTAGGTACACATCAATGTCATTGCCGGGTTGCTTAGGGCCTTGGATGAGCGCTGTCATCATAATGAACTTCCACTTCATGCACAACCAAGGAGGAAGGTTATACATACATAGAGTCACATGCCATGTGCTATGATTGCTTCTCTGCTCCCCCAAAGGATTAACGCCATCTGCACATAAACCAAACCATACGTTCCTTGGGTCACCTGTAAATTCGCTCCACTTTCTCTCGATCTTTCTCCACTTCGACCCGCCAACAGGTGCTCTCAACTTCCCATCTTTCTTATGGTCCTCTTTGTGCCATCGCATCAACTTGGCATGCTCTTTGTTTCTGAGCAGACGTTTCAACCGTAGTATTATAGGAGCATACCCCATCACCTTGGCAAGAACCCTCTTCCTGGGGTGCTGGCTGTCAACATCACCAGGGTCATCTCGTCTGATCTTATACCGCAATGCACCGCATACCGGGCATGCATTCAAATCCTCGCACGCACCACGGTAGAGGATGCAGTCATTAGGGCATGCATGTATCTTATGCACCTCCAATCCTAGAGGGCATACAACCTTCTTTGCTGCGTACGTATTGTCAGGCAATTTGTTATCCTTTGGAAGCTTCTTCTTCAATATTTTCAGTATCTTCTCAAATCCTTTGTCAGGTACACCATTCTCTGCCTTCAACTGCAGCAATTCCAGTGTGGTACCGAGATTTGTGTTTCCATCTTCGCAATTGTGGTACAACCCTTTTTTGTGATCCTCTAACATGCGATCGAACTTCAACTTCTCCTTTTCATTTTTGCATTGTATCTTTGCATCAACAATGACCCGGCGAAGATCATCATTGGGCACATCGTCTGGTTCCTCTTGATCTTCAGCTTCCCCCGTTGCAGCATCACCGTATTCAGGAGGCACATAGTTGTCATCATCCTCTTATTCTTCCATCATAACCCCTCTTTCTCCGTGCTTGGTCCAAACATTATAGTGTGGCATAAAACCCTTCTCAAGCAGGTGGAAGTGTAGGTTTTTAGAGTTGGAGAAAGCATTTGTATTCTCACAGACAGTATATTGACAATGCATTAAACCATTCTGCTTGTTTGCCTCAGCCGCTTCGAGAAAATTATGCAGGCCCTTAATATACTCATAGGTGCGTCGGTCACCGTACATCCATTGACGATTCATCTGCGTGCATTATATAATAAAGTGTATTAAAAACCATTACAGAATATCATGAATAGAGAAGTGGCCAAATTACTAGAAATTCATCATCACATTAAGCCAAAGTACAATAGTGAACAAAATAAATACATAAATTTCATACATAGTTCTCATTATTGAACAACATATAGCTCTCTAGAGCATCTAATTAAACATACATTGAAACTATGTAAAACAATTAAATGCAACAACAAATGCGATCATAACCACACCTAAGGTACCAATTGATCCAACAGCATAATGATACCAAGCCTCAGTATGAATGTCATATTTTTTAATCTTTATAATCTTCAAGCGCATTGCATCCATCTTGATCTTGTGATCGTCGACGACAACGGCAACATGCAACTCCAATTTCATGTTCCCCTCTTCAACTCTTTCTAATTTTTCTTTCATGTAATTTTTTTATTTTTCAACCAAATTTAACTTCTCGACAAGAATTTCTATGTCGGTTGGAGTTTCCAATTCACATACCTCCTAGATTAAAAAATCTATGTCACGTTGGTCGGCATAATTTTAATAAACACTAAATAAAACAAATAGTTATAAAAGATAATATATACCACATCCGAATCATAGATAGGACGAGGGGCGATGGAGGCGGATACGAAAACCATGGCACTATATAATAACAAACAATAATAAAAGTAAGAAAATTACACAAGTATCTATCTAAATCAACAAGTAAGAAATTTTTCTTTTAGAAAGAAGATAAGAAGAAGAGGCTAACCACGGTGGTGTCGGCGCCGAGATCGGCGCGGGTGATCGACGACGGTGAGGACGGGGATGGGACAGGATGTACCGCCAAACCTAGCCAAATAAATCAAGCTTGGACAAGGAGCTTCAAGAGGAGAAATCATAAGTGTGGCTCGGGCATTTCATCGAGCACCTCATGTGCATAGGAGGTGAGCTAGAGTACCACAAAGCTCTCCCACGGCCGGCCAAAAAACAGAGCAGTGGACTGCTCTACTCGTGGGCAGGGGGTATACATAGGCTTCCCTTTGGTCCCGGTTTGTGGATGGAGCCGGGAAAAAAGGACCCCATTTGGTCCCGGTTCCAGCCACAAACCGGGACCAATGGTTGTGGGCCAGGAGCAAGGCCCATTAGTCCTGGTTCATGTCTGGAATCGGGACAAAAGGGGTCAGACGAAATGGGACCAATGGCCCACGAGCCTCGGTCGGCACCTTGGCCTCACGAACCGGGACCGATGCCCCCATGGGTCCCGATTCATGAGTGAACCGGGATTAATGGGATTTTCAGGCCAGGACCAAAGCCTTGTTTTCTACCAGTGACACCATGCCAAGTTTCATGAATTTTTGACGATATTTGGATTTACTGGAATTTGAAAACACGACTTCTCAAAGTCTATGGCCAAGCCAAAATACTGTGAGGTTTGGAATTCGTTTAATTTCCATTTCTTGCATGGGACCAAAACATGTATCGAGTGACAAATAGTTGATTTTCAACCCATTCAGGTGCCCTCTAGTATGTGCTTAATAAAGTACAGTTCAAATTTGAACTATGCACATGAAATGTCCAAAAACTCTTTAAATGTTATAAAGGGCCTAAATATCCCTTAATTATTCCATATTGAACACACAGTCCGATATTTGGAAGTTCACTGCAGATAAATGTTATTGCCATCCAAACACCATCAATTGCCAATGTAAGTTCATTTTTAGTCTGAGTTTGAAAATCAAGTACATGGCAAACCGTACTTGATCAAGAAACGTGTGTGATGTGGTATCAAAATAACTTGGGCCAATCCTCATGTATGTCTTAGGTCAAAAGCTTCAGTCGACTGCCAACGCGTCAACCACATAGTCCCACTTGTTCTCCAAGACCACTATAATGTTCAAGCTTCGTTTGTGAAAGATGGGAACGTGGATCCGCGTTGTGAGTGCAACTTAGGTGACCCACCCCGCCCAAGCGCGGCTGCATCATCCATGAACGCGCTCACAATATCCTTGAGCGCGGCCGCACTCTCTGACAAGGTGGCTGCGGCCATTGAAAGTGTAGCTACTGCATCTGAAATGGCTGCAGCAACATCCACGGCCGGGGTAGCAAATGGCGAGAACGGCATAGTAGCTATCCGTTCCTTGGTAGCCGTTGTATCCCTGATGGCGGCTGCCCATGCCTATGCCGATGCCGCCCACGCCTATCTCGTGGTGGTCACTGCACAAATAGCAGTGGCCTTCTACGACAACGGTCGGAAACCTACATCCGAAGAGTTGGAAATCGCCGAGAGTGCTCGGACATCCGTCCGTTCGTCGGAAGCCTCCCTTGCCAAGATGGAGGCCATCAATGCACGGACCGCTTCCGGCCATGCCAAACTCGTGGCAGCCTTTTCCAAAGAGATGGCGGATGCACACGGTGAGATGCTTGTAGAGTATGTGGCGATGGATGGCATAGAGCCCCTTCCCTAGAGGTTGTCGAGCGCGAGCTGCTCATGGAGGATGCGGTGGAGATCGGCGAGCGTCAGGTGGAACATTAGTCATTGTTTAGAGCGCTGGTCTTTTGTTACAGTAATGTTTAGGTCAACCAACTCTATTTAATTGCGCGATTAAGTAAGTGTGGGATGTGGTGTAGGCTCTTTTGTGCAGTACCCAAATTAGCAATTGATGTTAAATTGTGCGATGACGTTGATGACCACTGTAACCAGGGAAATTCGAACCAAAGATTTGCCGCCATATCCACATTCCATCTTCCAATTGAAAATTAAACTGAAGTTCATCACACACACTTTTTTGGAATGAACCGTGCGCAATGTAGGACCCAATCTTACGTCCAAAGCTTGGAGACAAATATTTGCATGTCCAAGTTCTCACACACGGGGTATGTCACCGGCTTTTTTTGTGATGTGTTGATATGGAGAACTATTATGAAAAATTTGCACGTTCAAGTTCATCACAAACGACATGTAAACCAGGCTTCGTTTGTGATGTTTTGATATCGCACATGGTTCTGAATAATGGACTGTGTCCGATGGTGCTTTCCGTGCGAGTTTTTCGCTGAACGGAATGAAAATTTTGGTGTGCCGTAGAAATATCTACCTCCCTCGCCCCCGTTACCAATCAAAAGCCACGTTTCCCCCTTTCCTCTACCTTTCCTAGTTCAAACCTTCATTGCTTGCTTGCAGCGCCGCCTCCTCACCGGCGACGCTCCTTCCTGCCGCTCGGCCTCGTCCATCTAGTTAGGTAATCCACACCTCCCCAATACCTCCTCACCCCCTCCTCCATCCCACATGGCCCGAACGCCAGCGTGATACCTTCTACCCAAATCACTGCCCCATCCTACAAATAATCGCCGCTGAAAGCCATGGTGCGCGCAGTATAGGCAGGATCTCAAAGAGCATTTGGCTGCGGAGAAGCAAATCGCAGCTGCACGCGCAGATGAGGCATCTATGGCGTCCATGCGTGCCGACCCCCAGATCTTGGAGGAGCACATCTCCGTCGAAGCCACCATCGACGTCTCGCGTGCTAACGCTGCCACGCGGTTGGCTGCTATAAACGACAGCTCGTGGTCTTTTCTCGTGGGCACCGTCGGTGCGTTCGATGAAAACTTTGTTGTGTCTTCTGAGCATGCCCGTGCTTACCCCAACTCGAGAGCCGCATGTTGGTGCCAGGGCAGGATCAGGCCACTGACCACTACGAGGGGTGCACCCACAGTGTGGAGGCTTCACCCTCTTTCAAGTTGAAGGGGCCCATCATCATCGATATCTGCGACGATGAGGAATAGCTTATTTTTCTTAGCTTTATCACTTAGGACCTATGTTCACCTGGCAACACCGATTAAGCATGTTTCGTTTAGCTGTTGCCTGTGCCGCAAGTGCCTTTCATTAGAAATTCTAGTGAAATTTCCAATGTAATGCTACTACAACCTGACCTTCTAGTATGTTCTATTGTGCAATGTGGTGCTTAGTTAACTGTTCCATTCATTTGTTGTGGTGATAATTTAACTATTTAATTCGATTCTGAAATGTGATGTGCCATTGTTGTTGGTACAATTTTGTATTGTTATGCATGTGACGACTAAATCGAATTTAGATGCACTAAATACATGCATAACTTATATAATTGCTACATTTCCTAGTTCTTAGCACACTTGGTTTAGATAATTGGATTTTCAATGTGGATCGAACTAATCCATTGGATCCACAATGTGTTTATTTTCCATTAACATATTTCAGTGATAGTATGACAAATATCACTTGTAACCTGATCAATATTTGTCTTAAATATGTTGCAGGGGGAACAATGATAGACACTGAAGTTTACCATCAAGGTTTGCACATCCATGGTTGTTTGGCTAATAGCACATTATTGTGCAATTGCATAAACCATTGTAATATTAATGTTTTTATTAATAATTTGTTCTTGCACATGTAGGTCCTGCTGTAAGAGGTTTAGACCCACTGTTTGACCCTTTTTTGCATGTGGGGAAATGAGGTGTCCTTGAATATCAGTCAAATTAAGAAACTCAGAAAGATCATTAAGATAAAGAAACTAGCTACAAAAAACAACAAGATGTTTGTCTGCATAATGAAAAATACATCACTCAACTATAGGATGGTACCATCTCTTTCACCTTGTCCTTTTCCCTTTGCTCCATTTCAAAGTTTATAAAAGATATCTATGCGTATGGTTGTTTTCAGTCCTTCTCAAGGCAACTCGTCGATGATTATGTCAAAAACCACCTGTATGATCAAGAGGCGGTGAAGGTATTCATACATCAGCCACGGTATAATCTTGAAGTCTTCCTTAAGAGGATGGAGGATGGGCGGGCAATCATCCACAAGCACTGGCCTAAAGTTGTCAGGACCTTCAACATCATTGAAGGCTCAGTATTCGCCTCCCGCTTCAACAATTTCTAGATGAGATTCATCTGTCTATTTACCGTCTATGATGATACTTAGTTTCCAAAGGTTTTATATGTTGCATTTGAAACTTTGTATTGTTGTCCAATTGGGTAGCTAGGCAGCATATGCCTATATGAGGTTGTACCCTGATGTAATTGAATTATGAAATCCTGGTTGTCGTACTACGGATAAGAAATATATTTTGTGGTTGATATGAAATGTTATTTTTGATTGCTATATGGATTATAAATAATTGATCAATCAGGCTGATTATAGGGTTCCCATTGCACACGGTTTCTAAGACAAAACCATGGGCGATGACATGAACAAACCCACCCGGTTTCTAGAAAGTTGGCGTGTTGGATCGTTGAGCAATCACACATGAATTCTGGTCGACAACTGTGTGTGTTAGGAAACCCAATCACAAACGTTTTCACATAGCTAGTGTATGTGATGGGCAGCCCAATGCCAAACAGTTTTGTCTAGATGCCGTGAGTGATGTTTTGAGTAACGCAAACGACATAATTATAACTATCATGTGTGATGAACACACCTATCACAAACAATGTTATGGACAAAGTTGTGTGTGATCTGCAATATGAACGGAAACGTACCCTTGGAATTCCCTATGTGGGATGCTAAGTCATCTCACACGTCTTCCCTAATATGCCTGTTTGTGATGGTCCTTCCAATCGTAAACGATACATTTTTGTCCATCGTGTGCGACCAGGTGTACGTATCGCCAACGAGTTTTTCTTGTCGTGTGGGATAGCATGTGGCTGCAATGGTGCCCCGCTATCGCCCACACATGTAAGGCAACGGGTTAAGAATATGTCCTGGAAAGGGGTGAAAAACCATTTGTATAGCACGTGGCTGCACTAGTGTAATCTTACAAAACTTTTATGCTAGTATTTCTCATGATAATCAAGTGATGCTTGATACTTCTTTTGCTGGCTCTTTTATGAAGAGAACTATTGAATTAACTGGTATCTTCTTGTAATAATTAAAAGCAACTCTAAAGATTTGGAGTTCGACAAAGGTAATGGGTCGCGTATAAATCTTGACTTTGATTGTGTTAAATCTTTTATGGAAACTGAAGTTGTTCATACGTTTAGTGCAAAATATGGCCTTGACTCTGGGATACTAGCTACCTTCTCTGAACCATTTTCTACTCATGTTGATCTCCCTAAGGAGAAGTGGTTTAAATTGTGTCCCCCTATTGAAGACGGTTGTAAGGAACCTAACATAGTGAAAGAAGAAACAATGCTTTATAATGTTGATCCAGTTGTGCCTACTGCTTACATCGAGAAACCACCTTTTCCTGTTAGGATTAACAAATATGCTAAAGCTAAAAATGTGGTTAATAAAATTAATTGTAGAACACGAAAACCTTCTTAACAAATAAATGTAGAACCCAATAGTTCTATGGTTAAGGATCTCTTGGTTTATAATATTGATGGTCATGTTATTTACGTGTGGGATGAGCCTGCTAGAATTGCAAAACCTGTTATAAACAAAAAAGATTTGTTAGATAAGCATAAACCAATGGTTAGCATGCCTATTGTTTCTATTAAGATTGGAGCCATTGCTATCATGGTTTATGTGATATAGGTGTGACGTGGCTTGAGACTGCATCGGTATTTTCCCAAAGAGGAAGGGATGATGCAACACAGCAACGGTAAGTATTTCCCTCAGTTATGAAACGAAGGTATCAATACATGGAGGAAGATCACGCACCCACATAGACAGCACCTGCACACAAATAACAAATACTGCAACCCGACGCGAAATAGAGGTTCTCAAGCTCTCTATGGTTAAAAAGATAGATTAGGTGATGATAGTTTTGGCAAATAGATCTCGCAAGAACACAAAATGAAATAAGTAAACAAAAAGTGCAGCAAGGTATTTTTGGTTTTTTTATGATTAATAGATCTGAAAACAAAAAGGAAAAATAGTAGATCGGAAAGCAATATGTTGGAAAAGTAGACAAGGGGGGCGTAGGTTTCACTAGTGGCTTCCCTCATGAGTATAGCGCATGGTGGGTGAACAAATTACTGTTGGGAAATTGATATAAGATCAAATAATCATGATGGTATCTAGGCAATGATCATTATATAGGCATCATGTACAAGATAAGTACATCAAAACAATTTTGCATCTATTTCTATTACTCCACACATCGACCGCTATCCAGCATGCATCTAGTGTATTAAGTTCATGGGAAAACGGAGTAATGCAATAAGAACGGGGACATGATGTAGACAAGATCTATTCATGGAGGAATAGACCCCATCTTGTTATCCTTAATGGCAATGATACATGCGTGCCTTGTTGCCCCTTCTATCACTTGGAAAGAACACCGCAAGATCAAACCCATCACAAAGCACCTCTTCGCATGGCAAGAAAAACCGATCTACTTGGCCTAACTAAACAAAAGATTCAAAGAACAAATATGAGGCTATAAGTAATCATGCAAATAAGAGATCAAAGAAGACTCAAATCATATTCATGGATAGAAACTGATCATGAACTAAAAATTCATCGAATCCCAATAAACACACCGCAAAAGTCATTACATCAAATAGATCTCCAAGAGACCATTGTATTGAGAATCATAGAGAGAGAGGGAGCCATATAGATACTGCCTACGGACCCGTAGGTCTATGGTGGACTACTCACACATCATCGTAGAGGCACTTATGACGAAAATGAAACCCTCCGTGATGGTGTCAGATTTGTTCTTGAGGTTCTAGAACTTGCGGCAGCTGGAATTGTGTTTCGTCGACTCCCTTAGGGTTTTCTGAATATTTGAGAATTTATAGGGGCGATAGTCGGTAGAGGGGAGTCTCGAGGTTGGCACATCCCACCAGCCCACGCTAGGCTCCTCTCGCGTGGTTTTGTGTCCCGTGCCATCCTTGTCCTTCCTCTCTAGCACTTCTTTGGCCTAGTGGATGTCTTCTATCCCAAAAAATCTCCAAAAAATTTCACGGTGTTTGGGTTTTGTTTGGTACTGATATTCTACGAAGTAAAAAAACAAGTAAAAACAGCAACTAGCACTTTGGTAGTATGTCAATAGGTTAGTCCCAAAAAATGATATAAAGTTGTTATAAAATGATTGTAAACATTCAAGATTGATAATATAATAGCATGGAACAAGCAAAAATTATAGATATGTTGGAGACGTATCAACATCCCCAAGCTTAATTCCTACAACCATCGAGTAGGTAAATAATGAAAACAGAATTTTTGATGTGGAATGCTGCCTATCATGTTCATCACACATTATTTTCTTTGCAGCACGGACTTTGGACTTCTAGATGGTTCAAAGCAATAGGCTAGTTTTGACATGAAAACTTTAATACTCGAGCATATCAACAAGCAACCATGTCTTTCAAAATATCAACACTAAAGCAAGTTATGCCTAGCCCATCATGCTCAATCATTGATCCATTCATGATACACACTCAAATATTAGGCACACCTAATGCTCAAGTTGGTGCTTTATAAGATAAGATGGAGACTCAAATTGAAAATAAAAATTGCATAAAGTAAATAGATAGGCCCCTTGTAGAGGGAAGTAGGGATTTGTCGAGGTGCTAGAGCTCAAGTGTTTAAATTGATAGAGAAAAGTATTTTGGGTGGCATGCCTTTCCTGTCAATGAAAACGAATGGCAAATTTCAATATCTTTCCATGCTAGATACATCATAAGAGGTTCCCGAACAGAAAATAAACTGTATTCCTTTTCCACCACACTTTCACTTTCCATGGCCAGCCGAATCCACAGTTGCCTTCCATACCAACACTTTCCAAGGAATTTATTATTTGAAAACATAAAGTAATAAATTTTTTCTTTATTTTCATTTCATTTCAGGAATGGGCATCCCTATTACCTCTGTACTCTCGTATAGTGACAAGTGAATAAACATTCATCTTGAGAATAACACATCTAGCATGGAAAAATATTGGTCACCCCCTTCCGTTTCATGAGCGGTACGAGCACACAAAAAGGAAATTGTATTTTGAAAATTTAGAGATGACACATACAAATTTTCTTGGAACGGCATGGAAATACAGTATATATGTAGGTATGGTGGACTCAAATGGCAAAACCGGGTTTAAGGATTTTGGATGCATAAGTAGTATTTCTACTTAGTACAAGTGAAAGGTAGCAAATAGATTGCGAATCATCCAACCAAGAAACAAAAAATCACATAAGCGAGTATTAAGCATAACAAACACCGAATAATGCACCATAAGTTGTATGTAATTTTTTAGCACAACTATTGAGTTTTGTGCTTGCATAGAGAATCACAAACCTTAACATCAATATTCTTACTAAGCATAATTACTCACTAACATAACTCACATATCACTATTGTCATGTCTCAAAACTATTAGAAAGAATTTTTCAAATGATCTTCATGAAAGTTTTTATTATGTCCCTCTTGAATATCTATCACTTTGGGACTAGTTTCATATATTGCCAATGATTTTTGACAAGCTCAAATAGATTTAAGTGAAGAACAAAAGCATAAAAGTTTCATCTCTGAAAATAATATAAGTGAAGCATGAGAGAATTTCTTCAAAACTACTGACTCTCAAAATAATCTAAGTGAATCACAAGAGCATTTCTTCAAACATGTAAAAGCACATCCTTCTCAAAAAGATATAAGTGAAGCACTAGAGCAATTTCATAGCTCAATAGAGTTAAGTGAAGCATATAGAGCAATTCTAGTAAATCATAGTATAATTTTGGCTCTCTGAAATAGGTGTGTGCAGCAAGTATAAAAAGAAAATAAATCAAAGATACAAGACTCTCCAAACAAAACTCATGAAATGTGCCGAATAAAAATATAATTCGAAGTAAAATACCGATGGTTGTTAGAAGAAAGAGGAGATGCCACTCAGGGCATCCCCAAGCTTAGTTCCTTGTTACTCTTTGGATAATACCTTGGGGTTATGTATAATCCCCAAGATTTGGATCTTATTACTCCTTATTCCTTCAACCATTGTGATCTCACCCAAAACTTGAGAACTTCAATCACACAAAACTTGATAGAATTCTTGTGAGATCCATTAGTATAATAAAGCAAATTACCACTTCAAGTACTGTTATAGACCCATTTATATTTTATTATTGCATTATTTCTACTGTATGCTAAATTTACCATGACTTATACCCCCCAATACAAGCCATAGATTCCTCAAAACAAGCACACATGCAAAAAAAACAGAATCTGTTCCAGGCAGAACAGACTGTAGTAATCTACACTCTACCGATACTGCTGTAACTCTACAAATTCTTAAAAATTAGGAAAATGTAAAGAATATGTATAGAAATACTGTGTCAAAATTTCATCTCATTATCGGACTCTAGTAAAAAAATGAAAATTCAAGAACTGGAAGCAAAGTTTCTGTTTCAGATTCAGCATTGTTTCTACTCATCTTATGAATCATCCTAAAGGCTTTACTTGACACAAACACTAAATAAAACATAAAACCACAATCATAACAGAGGCATAATTGTGTAAACACTCAGAAATAGAAAGGTAAAGATAAAATATATTTTATTCATTGGGTTGCCTCCCAACAAGATCTTTCTTTATAGCCATTAAGATAGGCTTGAGATTTCAATGACGCCCTCATGAAAGATAATAATAGCAACACAAAGAGAGAATAATGAAGCATATGGAAAACACACTTAAATATAACTTACTTCCTATGCATAGGTATTTTATAAGAAAAGTAATTATCAATGCAAGCAAAAGCTAGCATATGGAAGGAAGAAGAAAGAGAAAATCTCAAAATGAAAAGAGGTAATTTAGTATCATGAAAATTTCTACAACCACAGTTTCCTCCCTCATAATAATTACATCGAGGATCATAATCAAATTCAACAATATAGCTATCATAAAGAATACTCTATTTATGATCAACATGCATAAAGTTTTTATCATCTTCCAAAATAATGGGATTATCATCAACTAAAGTTATGACCTCTCCAAACCCACTTTTACCATAAAATTAATAAGATTGAACAATCTCCAAATATGTGGGATTCTTTTTACCTAAATTTGAATCTCTCCCAAACTTACTTTCGATAATATTGCAAACATTATTATCAATAATGTATTCAACATGAGGCTTAAATAAATTTTCAAGATCATAAGAAGCATTATCACCCCAATCATTATCATTGCAATAAGAAGTGGACATGACAAAATTATCATACCCAAGATTGTAGTTTTTCATATCATTAACATAATTGAGATTAATAGATTTTATAGTAACATCATTGCAATCATGCTTTGCAATCAATGAGCTATCATGAATGACCTTATAAATTTCTTCTTTCAACACTTCATCAAAATTTTCAGATTCATGATTTTCAACCAAAACTTCATAGAGATAATTGAGTGCACTCAATTCACTAGCAATTGGTTCATCATAATTTGGTCTTTTGAGAAGATTAGCAAGTGGATGAGGATCCATATCAATAGATTTTTACCAAGCGAACATGCAAGCAAATAGAAGCCACATGGCAACACAAGCAAAGATAGCAAACAAGCAAAAATACAAACGGAAAAAGAGGGAAATAAAACGGAAAATTTGTGAAGTAGGGGAGAGGAAATCAATAGGAAAATGGCAAATAATTTAAATTGCAAGGAGATGAGATTTGTGATTAGGAACCAGGTAGATGAGATCGCTTCCTCCCCGACAATGACGCCAGAAATTCCTTTGACGTGGCTTGAGACTGTGTTGATATTTCCCCAAAGAGGAAGGGATGATGCAGCACAGTGACGGTAAGTATTTCCTTATGTTATTAAACCAAGGTATCAATCCATGGAGGAAGATTGCGCACCCACATAGACAGCACCTGCGCACAAATAATAAATACTTGCAACCCGATACGAAGGAGAGGTTGTCAAGCTGTCTACGGTAAAAAATATAGATTAGGTGATGATAGTTTTGGAAAAGTAGATCTCTCAAGAACAGAAAATAAAATAAGTAAACAAAAAGTTCATCAAGGTAGTTTTGGTTTTTTTGGACTAATAGATCTGAAAACAACAAGGCAAAATAGTAGATCGGAAAGAAATACGTTGGAGAAGTAGACCCGGGGGTCGTAGGTTTCACTAGTGGATTCTCTCATGAGTATAGCGCACGGTGGGTGAACAAATTATTGTTGGGAAATTAATAGAAGATCAAATAATAATGATGATATACAGGCAATGATCATTATAAAGGCACCATGTCCAAGATTAGTAGACCAAAACAATCTACATCTACTTCTATTACTACACACATCGACCACTATCCAGCATGCATCTGGTGTATTAAGTTCATGGGAAAACAGAGTAATGCAATAAGAAAGGCGGCATGTTGTAGACAAGATCTATTCATGTAGGAATATACCCCATCTTGTTATCCTTAATGGCAATGATACATGCATGCCTTGTTGCCCGTTCTATCACTGGGAAAGAACACTGCAAGATCAAACTCATCACAAAGCACCTCTTTCCATGGCAATAAAAATCAATCTAGTTGGCCTAACTAAACAAAAGATTCGAAGAAAAAATACGAGGATATAAGTAATGATGCAAATAAGAGATCAAAGAAGACCCAAATCATATTAATGGAAAGAAACTAATCATGAACTCAAAATTCATCGGATCCCAACAAACACACCGCAAAAGTCATTACATCAAATAGATCTCCAAGAGACCATTGCATTGAGAATCATAGAGAGAGATGAAGCCATCTATCTACTTCCTACAGACCCATAGGTCTATGGTGGACTACTCACACATCATTGGAGAGACACCTATGGTGAAGATGAACCCCCTGTGTGATGTTGTTTGATTGGATCTCGAGGTTCTGGAACTTGCGGGGGCTGGAATTGTGTTTCATCGACTCCTCTAGTTTTTTTTGAATATTTGAGAATTTAAAGAGGCGATCGTCGGTCGAGGGGAGTCCCGAGGTGGGCACGTCCCACTATGCCATGCGAGGCTCCTTTGGCATGGTCTGGTGTCTCGTGCCCTCCTCGTCCTTCCTCTCCGGCACTTCTTTGACCCATCGGATGTCTTCTGGCCTAAAAAATCTCTAAAAAATTTAACGGTGTTTCGGCTTCATTTGGTACTGATTTTCTACGAAGTAAAAAACAAGCAAAACAACAACTGGTACTTTTGTCACTATGTCAATAGGTGAAAGTGCGTTATATCGACTAGAGGGGGGTGAATAGGTGGTTTTTACAAATTCATCACTTGAGGAATTTCAACTTGAGGAATTTGAAATGTGATGAATAACTAGCAGCAGAATAAGTACTCAAGTGCATGAGGAACATAGCAACAGCATAGTCATGATGATGAAATGAACATGCACAAATTACAGGTAGTGGGATTTAGGATAAACAGGTGAGGAACAAGGTAACTTGAACAATTTGAGGTGAGAAAATTGTGAAAGCCTTCAATCAAATTCTTCAAACAGTGACAATCAATTTCATTAACAAGTATACGAGGAATAGAGGGGTTAAGGAAATAGAACCAGGTAGCTCGATGAAGACAATGGTTTGATGACCTAGTTCCAGCTGCTGTGACAGTAACACATCTAGTTTGGAGTGGCCTGGTATTTAAACCAGAGGACATACAGTCCCAGGACACATAGTGCTTACCGTATTCTCCTTGAGCTAAGGTCACAAAGTCCTCGCCCAACACTCGTGGTAAGTCTTTAGGGTAGACTTCCAAAACCCTCACAAACTGGTCACCCGGCGATCCACAATTGACTGCTGGATGCTCTAGACCAAGGTCACTCCGTGATCCCCAATTGACTGCATGATGCACTAGACCATGACGCCTAACCGTCTGGAGGATACACAAACCTCAAAGTTAACAAGTGTTGGTTCCAGACAGGAATTTTTTAGTGATGCTCAATCACTTTGGGATTTGGTGGTTTGGTTGTGGGTTTTTCCTCACTGATGATTTTCTCTCAAAGTTCTCGGAGGATGGGTTGCTGTCAAATGACAAGCGTCAGTTCTCTCTCGGAGCAGCCAACCAACAAGTGGTTGTGGGGGGTGGCTATTTATGGCCAGGGTGCAACCTGACATGATAAGACATAAATACCCCAATGATATGACCGTTATGTGGATGTGATGATTGGGGACAGATGGTGCTAAGCACAACAATGGTCAGAATTTCGAACCATCAAAGTCCTCCGGCTTATCATGTTCCTCACTTGTAGGCAATTCACACGGGCGAAATCCTAACTCCTTAGTCAGACCAATTTCATCAGAGACCAGAAGATCATCGTCTCTGTCACTGAAGAACTTGATTGAACTGCAAGACATTTCCAAAGGCTTCACTCGATGGATTGGATAGGTTGAGGCTTTTGGAGTTGAGCATCAGTTGGAAATTTTCCTTAGTATAACCTCGGCCGCCTTTAACAGTACCGTGTTTCCTATGACTCAAAGAAAGGAAATGAAACTACGAAAACAAAAGCCTTCACGCTTCATAGTCCTCGTTCATATCTTCAAGGTCACACCAACTTCTGCATTTTCAAATTCTTCAGGGAATACCAAAGTCTTCACCAAAGTCTTCAGTTGAAGACATACATTTTTAGGGGTCGATAATCTCCGAATATATCAAACTCCTCATCAACTTATAGAGACTGTGTACACTTACAAACACATTAGTTACTTAACCTATAAGTCTTCAATACACCAAAATCACTAACGGACAATAGATGCACTTACAATAGGTTAGTCCCAAAAAATGATATAAAGTTGCTATAAAATGATTGTAAAACATCCAAGTTAATATAACAACATGGAACACGCAAAAATTATAGATACGTTGGAGAAGTATGAAGGTGCTAGTGTGAAAGCCATTTCATTTACTTTATATCAAAAAATTATGTATGATATAGCACCTGTTGAGATTCAAGACATTGATGTTACTATTAAACTTGCAAATAGAGACACTATTTCATCACATGGGATTGTTCGATACGTTGAAGTCTTGTATGGAAAAGTCAACTACCATATTGATTTCTTAGTACTTGGTTCACTACAAGATAATTTTTGTCCCATTATATTTGGTAGACATTTCTTCAATATTGTTTAATGCTGAAATTGATTGTGCTAAATAAATGGTTAAAGTCAACCACATGAGAAATAGTTACCTACTAAGGATGGAATAATTGGTCTCGCTTCTATTGTTGTGCCTCCTACTGATTTGTTAGAATAATATATGATAAATTAATGAAAGAAATGAAATAGATGATATATTGTTTAAACAAACACCTACCCTTAAGCATAATCTACCCGTTGGCACTTTAGGGGATCCTCTTCCATCTTAGGGTGATCCCGTGTTTGAATTAAAGACACTACCTGATACATTAAAGTATGCTTATCATGATGAAAAGAATTTATATCGTGTTATTATTAGTGCTAAACTTTTAGAGCATGAAGAAAAGAGATTACTTAAAACTCTGAAGAAGCACCAAGCTGATATTGGATATACTATTGATAACCTTAAGGGTATTAGCCCTATGTTATACCGGCACAATATTAATATGGAGCCCGATGCTAAACCCGTCATTGATCATCAACGCCGCCTTAATCCTAAAATGAAAGTGGTGGTAAGAACTGAAATATTAAAGATTTTGGGGGCACGTATTATTTACACCATAGCTAATAGTAGATTGGTAAGTCGTGTCCATTGTGTGCCTAAGAAAGGAGGTATAACCATTGTTCATAATGATAAAAATGAGCTTATTCCACACATAGTCGTAAGTGGGTATAAGATGGTAATTGATTTCAAAAAAATAAACAAAGCTACTAGAAAAGATCATTACCCCTTATATTTTATTGATAAAATGTTAAAAATATTATCTAAGCATACACACTTTTGCTTCCTTGAAAGATATTCTGGTTTTTCTCAAATACCTATGTCAAAAGAAGATCAAGATAAAACCACTTTTACTTGTCCTTTTGGAACTTATGCTTCTAGACCTATGCGTTTTGATTTATCCAGTGCACCTATTACCTTTCAAAGATGTACTATGGATATATTCTCAGATTTTTGTGAAATGATTGTTGAGGTATTCCTCAATGATTTTTCTGTTTACGGTACTTCTTTCGATGAGTGCTTAAGCAACCTTGATCGAGTTTTGCGGAGATGTGAAGAAACTAATCTTGTCTTGAATTGGGAGAAGTGCCACTTTATGGTGAATGAAGATATAGTACTTGCGATTATGTTCATGATGGTATAGTAATTGGGAGCAGTGCCACTTTATGGTGAATGAAGGTATAGTTTTGCGGAGATGTGAAGAAACTAATCTTGTCTTGAACTATGGTCATGCTAGCCTATATAGATGGTTTATTAAGGATTTCACTAAGATTTCTAGGTGTATTACCAATCTTTTGCAAAAATACATTCCATTTGTTTTTGATGGATTGTATAGAATCTTTTGAAATACTTAAGGAAGATTTAATTTCTACACCTATCATTCAACCACGTGATTGGAACATACCTTTTGAAATAATGTGTGATGCTAGTGACTATGTTGTTGGAGTAGTCTAGGTCAAAGAGCTGATAACAAATTAAATGTTATCCATTATGCTAATAAGACCATAGTCAGTGCTCAAATAAATTATGCTACTACTGGGAAAGAATTTTGAGCAGTTATGTTTGCATGTGATAAGTTTACGCCTTATATTGTTGATTCTAAGGTTACTATTCACACCGATCATGCTGTTATTAAATACCTTATGGAAAAGAAAGATGCTAAACCTAGAATGATTAGGTGGGTTCTTTTACTTCAAGAATTTTATTTGCAAATTATTGATAGAAAGGGAGTTGAGAATCCTATAGCAGAAAATTTGTCTAGAATGGAATGTTCTTGATGACCCACTTCTTATTGCTAGTTCTAAACTGCATTGGGATTTTCCCCGAAGTGGAGAGGAGATGCAGCACAATAGAAATAAGTATTTCCCTCAATGACAACCAAGGTTATCTAAGAAATAGGAGTACCACGCAAATTCCCGTCTTTAGCACCTACACACAAAAGAGCACACACTTGCAACCAACGAGGGCACGAGAGTTGGCAAGCCCCTTGAACTCGTTACTTGCCAGTGATAAGTAATGATAGATAGATAATATAAATATAAAATCAAATAACAGTAAATAAATGGCCGCAATATTTTTGGTGTTCTTGTAATATATACTTTGTGAAGACCCGTGGGCCATAGTTTCCGGTAGAGGCTTTTCTCTCGAAAGCATACGGTGGGTAAACAAATTATTGATGAGAAAGTGATAGAAAAGGACATAGTTATGTAATATTTATTCACAACAATGATCATGTACATAGCATCACGTCCATAAACAAGTAGACCGAGTCTTGCGTGCATCTACGACTATTACTCCACCCATCGACCGCTATCCCGCATGCATCTAGAGAATTAAGTAAAAACAGAGTAATGCCTGGGGCAAGATGACATGATGTAGACAAAGTAAATCCAATCAATATGAATAAACCCCATAGTTTTCCCCATAATTCTAGTAATACAATACATGTCATGCCCCTTTCTGTCACCGGGATTAGTGTCGTGGGGGATGAACACCTATGGGATCGGGAGGACCCCTTTCGGTTCGGCAGGGAGACAGATATGTGCGAAGAGAAAGACGAACGAGCAACGCAGGGGATTTTTACCTAGGTTCAGGCCACTGAGAAGGGTAAAACCCTAGTCCTGCTTTGTGTATTATGGGTGTTCTTGGGTTCTAGCCACAAGAGCGCTCTATAGGTAATCGAACATAGCCGCCACTCGTGCGATCGAGAAGATTGGTCAAAAGGTCCTCTAATGTGACGTCGTGGGCCTCCTTTTATATAACTAAGGGGATCCCAACAACGGCGTACAATGCATACACGAGGTGTACAGTGCTACAATGCTATGATACCTAACGCTTACGGTGTAAGACTGACGCATTTAATGCTCCGTCTGGTGCCTATGGCCGTCTATGGGACAGGATAGGACCCCGTCACATCGGCACTGCTTAGCCTCCTCCATCATCGGCGCCTGGACACGTGCCCAGATGGGGCAACACCTGGCCTCTGCGCTGGTGGGATCTTGCTGGGGCTTCGCCTTGCCGGGGGCCTAAAGGCAATCCCGGCACGGTCTTGCCGGGGGTCTAGCCTTCGACCTTGATTGTTAGTTTGAATGTTCTCCTGATTTTCCTATATCTGCATCTAGCAGTTCCCAGACGAGCCTGGAGAACCCAATAGTCTAGTGCACCAACAGGAGCCCCCGGTCCTGGGCCACACACGGTGCGAGGCGTTGTTGGGCTAGGCCCAAATAGTGCACGAGCATGCGTGGTAGGAGCCTGTGGTTGCAATCATTCTGCTTAATGCACCTCCCCGCGATGTGAGCAAGGGGCATGTCATGGGATACGTGCACGAAGGAGGCTAGCGAAGGGGAAATGGCGCCAGAGGAACAGCTTGCCGGGCGGGGCAAAGTTGCCGGGAGACAAGGCAGCTCTACCCCCGTGGGTCCTTTTGCTGAAGAGACAGTGGAGGAGGAGTTGTACGAGGAGTTCCGAGCTCTTGTGGAGAGGAAGAGACGCTTCCTTTGGAAAGCCTCTTCCTGCACCTCCATTGCCCAGGCTTCCTTGAGCGACACAGCCCCCGGCGAGGCAGCGGCCAACGACGCCGCACAACGGCAAGAATCCCAGCAGCAACCCTCTGCTTCTCTCATCGCCAAGCGATCCAGGACCACCTCTTCGCCTCCCCGCATGGACATCACGGACGGGGTGGATTTCGACCTCTCTACCTTCAGCTCGGAGGAAGAAGAGTAAGGGTCCCTTCACACTTTTTATCTTCTGGGTTCATTTGGTTTGCTTGTCTCGCATTAGCTCCTTTCCGTAGGGACACGGAAATGCTGGCGCGGAGGATGGCGAAGAGGGCAAGGACCTCCACGGGAGATGAGCCATCACCGAGCACCGCAAGTGCGCTAGAGTTGATCGACATCCGCCCGAAGCCCAGTTCTCAGCGCAGTCACCCGAGCAGCCCCCATCGTGAGCCCGTTACTCATTTTCCACTAGCGAGCATCGGATTGATTATCTTCACTGTTGACATCGCCGGGATTGTAGAAGGAAGGCAACGACAAGGAACTCCATTGGAGCTTGCCCCGGATGCTTCGTCTCTGTTAGTTACGCCACCCAGAGATGGGTCCTCGACGAGGGCTCTCGTGAACGAGCACGCCCTTGCTGGGGAGAGCTTGGCAGAAATAGGCGCTGGCACCTCCACGTCGGCAACCAATGCTGTCGGGGGAGAGGAAACTTCCTCTCATCAGCCCAGCGTAGGTGAACCTCTTGCCGCAGAGTATTTGATAACCTGCCTTCACGTATATGCATTCTTTCCTTCTTTTTTTGTCTTCTTGGACTTCAACTTGGATCTGATATCATTTTCTCATCCCCGCCCCCCAGATCCCCTTCCCATGGAAAAGATGGATGTGGATGCCATCATTGAGGAGACCGCCAGAGATGCCGCCAGGGTCGCTGCTGACGAAGTTGCCAGAGGCGCGCATGAGAACACCACCGAGAAACCTGCCGGAAAGGCTGGCAAGGAATATGGTGACCATACTGACGGTGTCCCCGCCGTAGGAGCGCCAGGCGCTATGTCAGCCATGGAGCCCTCGCTTGCTGGTGAGGCGGTTGTCGAGGACCAGCCGTCCACATCTGAAGCCCCCCTGCGAGCAAATACCTCAAAGTTGGCGAGGACCTGTTTGTCAGCACGCCGGGGACGGCCGGCACCCGGGCGCCAATTGAAGGAGAGATCCTTGATGGGGAAGTCACCACCGCCGTCGGCCCTGAAGTTGTCGGTGAGCTGAGTGTCGATGACCAATGAAAGGAAGAAGAGCTCCTCCAGGCCATGAGCATTAACTTCCAAACACTCCAAGCATTACACGATTCTCAAAAAGAGAGGTTGGAAGCCATGGAGGCAGTCGTGCAGGCGACGGAGGCAAATTTCCAGGGGTGCTTCAAGGAGAAGCAAGCTTGGTTCGCCGAAGCCTACCGGGAGCTGAAAACCACCCGAGAGCAGCTGAGCGAATACTGGAATGCGCTCACTCTGAAGCAGTCCGATGTCGAGAGAGCACAGGAAGATGCTTCAAAACAGACTGATGTGGAGAACGCCCTCCGGACGAAACACCGCGTCGGGCTCGAAGCTTATGAGGAAGATCTCACCACCCACGAGAAGGCGCTCGCCGACAAGCTCCGCCTTCAAGATAAAGAGATCGAAAAGCTTGTCACGCAACAGACTCTGGAGCTAGACAAGGCACACAAGGGAGCCCTAGATGCCTTGGTTGCCAATCACACTGGCAAGCCTTGGTTGCCAAGTCGTAGAAGCCGCCAGAGATGAGCTTGTCGACAGGGTGAAAGGACTGGAGGCGGATCTCGAAAACCTCGGCAAGGAGATCTCAATGCTCAAGGATGACAAAGAGAAAGACGTCGTCATCCTGGTGGAGATACAACTCGACATGTTTGAGAAGAGCAAGAAAATCACCTTCTCCAAGGACCCCATCGCCGACCGGGACCTGGAGTTGTCCATGCTGAATGCATCCCTCGCGGACAGCAAGGCCCTCGAGAAGGCCTTGATGAAGGACCTTCAAGAAGAGAAGGAACTGCTCAAGAGCGCCACGGGCACCCATAACGACATTCTGAAGGGCACGAAGATCTGGATCGAGCGCCTTGTTGATGTGGCGGAGAGGCTCAATGCACAGATGTCCACCTTGGGCCTGTAGAACTTCAGCTTTTCTTATGACGTTGCGGTGTCCACGAGCTCTCGGCTAACCATGTTCTTCAACATTGTCATTGAGGCCTTGAAGAAGCTTCACTCTAATCAGACAGCTCAATTGGCTAACAAATCCCACAAGCTCTGCCAGGCCGTCCTCCTCAAGGTGCTCATCAAGGTGGCATACAAGAACCCCGGCATCAACTTTGCCAATGTCCTCGGCCGCCTGCCAAAGGACATGGACGTCAAGGCGATCGAGAAACTCGTCATGCCCATCATCGACAAGGTGAACAAGGTCAAGCAGGTTGAGGGCCAGCGCCAGGACTATCCAGGCCATTTCTTTTCGTTGCCACCGTTTCATGTTCAAGACAATTTTTTCTTAAGTTAGTGTCATGGCAACCTTTGATGCAATATGACTATTTGTGCTTTGAATGACTGCATATTATTCTCCTCATTAGATTCCTCTTTGCATGGTGTTCTCCCTACGCTTTTTCAAAAAAACCTTGCCGGCATGTGTAGCCCTAGCGCGAGCGCTTCAAGGAGCGGGTCCTTAGCAGCCTCTTGGCGGTGCTACTGCTGGGAAGATACCTTGACGTTCTTGGCATGGCCACTTAAGATGTTGAGTGGACTCGAAACAGAGTAAGGGCGTGAGGGCAGCCACTTGAACCATTGAGCAAACTCAAAATAGAGCAAGGGCGCGAGCGCAGCCACTTAAGCCATTGAGCGGACTCGAAACAAAGCAAGGGCGCCGTCGATCATGGCAAGGTTCCTTAGTGTGCATGTTTTCCATACAAAAGTCGGAATTGTTCAAGGGAAATAAGTTCACAGAAAAATTTCACTTAGGGTTTAGCAACTTATCTTCCCGTTGTGGTACTTTTTTCTGCTCCTTCCCGCAAGATGCTAATTTTGGACGTCGCCGGTGTCCATACCATCTCATCCCCCGAAAAACTTGCACGCGAACCTTTTGTCTTTTTGGATTTTTTTTATAAAAAATAGATTTGTGGAACTTTGACGGTCCGTTAGTACTTGCCAAGAATAGGTGTAATGCAACATCTTGGATAAGCATGCAAAACAAGTAAACATGGAAATCAACAAGAGTTGCAGAACACTCGATCTTATTCAGCTATGCACAGGGTCTGCGCCTAGCTTTGTACAAAGGATCACATGCCTTGCCGACGATACTCGTACAAAAGGTGGTTGCCGGGGGGGCCGGCAACCGCGCCTTATGGGTAGAACTTACGAAGATGCTCGATATTCCAGGAGTTGCTCACCGGAATGCCATCTTCGGTCTCCAGGTGGACTGTGCTAGACCTGGTGACTCGTACTACCCGATAAGGGCCTTCCCACTTTGGCGCCAACTTGTTTGAATTCTTGGCCAACTGAACGCGCCGAAGAACAAGGTCGCCATCTTCAAGGCTTCGGGCATGAACCTTGCAGCTATGATAGTGGCGCAAAGCTTGCTAGTAGCGTGAAGCTCTCATAGCAGCCCGAAGACGGTCTTCCTCAAGGAGCGTCGTGTTATCTTGTCGCAATTGTTCTTGCTCAAGCTCATCATAAGCGAGCACTCGAGGTGACCCATATATGAGTTCCGTGGGGAGAAGTGCTTATGCCCCGTATACCAGGGAGAAGGGTGTCTGGCTGGTGGCTTGATTTGGTGTCGTTTCGATCGACCAAAGAACCACCGACAGTTCATCAATCCAGCGCCTTTTGCACTTGTGCAGCTTGTCGAAATTTCTTGTTTTAAGCCCTCGCAACACTTCAACATTCGCCCTTTCCGCTTGGCCATTGCTCCTTGGGTGAGCGACAGAAGCAAAACAGATTTTGCTGCCAATGTCCTAGACATACTACATGAAGTTGCGGTTTGTGAACTATCTGCCGTTGTTAGTGATGATCCTGTTGGGAACACCAAAGCGGCAAACTAGTCCTTTGAAGAACTTGATGACTGACTGTGTTGTCACCTTTCTCACTGCCTCCACTTCCGAACATGTCGTGAACTTGTCGATTGCAACCTACAAGTACTCAAAGCCCCCGGTAGCACGAGGAAAGGGGCCCAAGATGTCGAGCTCCCAGACCGAAAATGGCCAAGAGAGAGGGATTGTTTGAAGAGCTTGAGCTGGTTGATGTAGCTTCTTTGAATGGAACTGGCATGCTTCACACTTGGTTACTAGCGCAGTTGCATCCTAGAGCGCGGTGGGCCAGAAGAAACCTTGCCAGAATGCTTTGCCGACCAGTGCTCTTGACCCGATGTGGGAGCCACATATGCCACCATGTATCTCTACCAACAGCTCCAGTCCATCCTCCCGAGGAGCGCACTTCAATTTCACACTGTTTGGTCTCTTTCTGTACAGGACATCGTCCACAAACTGGTACATACTAGATTGACGGGCTACTTTCTCTGCTTCCTCTTGTTCGTCAGGCAGTTCTCCTGTTTGAAGGAACTGAACAATGTGTTGCGCCCATGCCGGAGCCTGGGGATCGACGACAAGGACTAAAGGCATGTCTTCTACCGTGGGAGTGTTTGTTTCTACGGCGAAGCCTTCAGGTTTGCTGGAGCCTGATGCCCTCGGCAAGCTTGGCGTTGTTCCCGCCAACTCCCTCACCGGTGGCATCCGAGAGCTCTGTGGGGAAGTACTGGCCAGGATTCAACTTCATTCTTTTATCTTGCCTTGTTGACGGTGTTATGGATGACTAAGTTAGCTTGAGCACAAAAGTTCCTGGTTCCACACGTAACTTGAGGGAACCACGCTTCGATAGCTCATCAGCAATGATGTTCTCTACATGAGGAATCTGCTCTGTTTGTAGGCCATCGAAGCGCTCCTCCAAGTTCTCACTTCATCCACGTAAGCCTCCATCAACGGGCTCGGATAATCCATGTTGACTTGCTTGACAACAAGCTATGAATCACCTCTGACGATGAGCCGTATTGTTTGTCGATATATCTCGGGGAAAGTGCATCTGAATCACATACTTGAGGTGCTCTCCAGTGGGTGCGACAATCAGCATGCGGGCACCGGCCCCTTGTAGGGAGAAAGCCCCATCAAAATACATGACCCATTCTTGCTCAGTTTACTTGCTGGGAATAACTATTTCTTGGACCTCTTCGTCTGGTGTTGGAGTCCATTCTGCAATGAATTCTGCCAGGGCTCTGCTCTGGATAGTTGAAGTACTTTCAAACTTGAGACCAAAGCTCGACAACTCCAAAGCCCACTCCACAATCTTGTCGGTGGCATCTGGATTCCGCAGAATCCATTGTAGCGAAAAGCGAGTGACAACGGTGATCTCATGTTCTTGGAAGCAGTGGTGCAGCTTCCTAGAGGCCATAAGGAGGCCGAAAAGCAGTTTTTGCACACCAGAGTATCTTGACCTAGCTCCCTGCAAGAGGGAACTGACAAAATAGACTGGGCGCTGCACCACCTGCTTCTTTTGCGTTGCTTCGTTTATCTGTACTGACCCTACCTTGCCGGCATCAGGACCTGCCGGGGGAGTTCCTAGCTCATTGCTTGGCAGTCTCGCCCCTACCATTGCCTCTTCGTGAGCTTCCCTATGCGCCACCAGCGCAGGCTAGCCACTTGATTCGTCGCCACTAGATATAGCAGCAATGGTCCTTGTGGGCTAGGTGCGACTAGTGTTGGCAGAGAGGAGAGGTACTTCTTCAGATCCTACAGTGCTGCCTCCACATCTGGAGTGCATTTCATCGGACCTGCCTTCTTCAAGATTTTGAAGAACAAGAGGGAGCGCTCAGCGGATTTTGAGATGAACCTACTTAGAGCTGCGATGCAACCGGCAAGACAGCGTACATCCTTGACGCACTTTGGTGCTCCAATCTGCTCAATCGCCTTGATCTTGTCAAGGATTGGTTCAATCCCACGCTAAGACACAAAGAACCTGAGAAGCATGCCGGACGGATCACCAAACACACACTTCTTGGGATTGAGCTTCATGTTGATCTTGCGCAGATTTGCAAAACTCTCTTCTAGGTCTTGTATGAGTGTTGCCTTGTCCTTGGTTTTGACCACTATGTCATCCATATAAGCTTCCATATTCCTATGCAGCTAGGGTTCAAAACCACTCTGGACCGCTCTTGCAAATGTTGAATCAACACTTTTCAGCCTAAAAGCCATTCGCACGAAGCAGTACGTACCACATGGGGTGATAAATGCGATCTTCTCTTTGTCTTCCTTCGACATTAAGATCTGATGGTACCCTGAGTACGCATCGAGGAACGACAGCAAGTCACAGCCGGCAGTGGAGTCCACAATCTGGTCGATGCGCAGCAAGGGAAAGGGATCCTTTGGACAGGCTTTATTGAGATCTGTATAGTCAATACATAGCCTCCATTTCCCATTCGCCTTGCACAGTACGACGGGATTGGTCAACTATGTTGGGTGGAGCACCCCTCTGACCAGACCTGTTGCATCCAATTTTCTAATTTCCTCGGAAATGAATTCTTATCTCTCCAAAGCTTGCTTCCTAACTTTCTGTTTGACGGTCCGCACATGAGGACAGACAACAAGATGGTGCTCAATCACCTCCCTGGGAACACCGGGGACGTCAGACGGTTACCACGCAAACACATCGACATTCGCCCGCAGGAAGGCAACGAGTGCGCTTCCCTATTTGTCACCGAGGGTGGAACTTATGGTGAAACTTCCCCCCGTTCCATCCTCCTTGACGGGCACTTTTTTGGTCTCCGGTGGAGCTGCCTTGGACTTCTTGTTCTTGCCGGATGGAGCTCTCTGGCACATCATCAACAGGAGTGCAGCACTTCGAGGACGTGCTCTTGCTGAAATGCGCGCCAGAGGCCTTGCCGGTCTTCTTCCCCCCGGGAGCTTCAGCGGAGGAGGAAGTGCCTTGGCGGCAGGTGCTGCAACTGCCTCCCGGTAGAGTTGGTCGGCACAGACGAGTGCACCTTTCTTGTCAGAGTTAATCGTGATGACGCTCATTGAACCGGGCATCTTTAGCAAATTGTAAGCGAAGTGGGTGGCCTCCATGAACTTGGCCAGCACTGGGCGGCCACGGACGATCTTCTTTGTTATGAAATTTCTATCACTACCAAATGTTACCGATAGTGTGATCTTGCCCTTCGGCTGAGTCCATCCTGAATTGACACCTTGGAATGTGCCTGTCGGCTCGAGATCTTCATCAGGGATTTGTAGCCTCTGGATGACGTCTGGCGAGATTAGGTTCAGGCTGGCCCCACTATCGACTAGCATTTTTGTCACCTTGAGGTTGCGAATTGTCGGTGAAACGAACAATGGAAGACACCAGATCGCGGCTGTGCGATCAGGGTGACCCTCAACGTCGAAAATGATAGGACTGTTGGAACACTTCAGAGGTTTCTGGGCACTGACAGACGGCTCCTCCGCATTGACCTCTCGTGCCCACTCTTTGAAATGGCGGTGAGAGGAGTGCGATGACGCACCTCCCTTGATGCACATCATCTTTGTAGCCTTCTGGAACTCATGCTCGCTGGACTCGTCGCCCTCTTCATTGCAATCGTCATCCCCTCCTTCTTCGTCGTGGCCTTGAGCGGGCCTCTCCTTTTGTTGCTTGGCCTTGCCGCAGTGACCTCCTCGATCGTTGTGTTTCTTACCAGACCCTTCTGCATCGTTTTGGGCTTTCTCCTTATCTCGTCTCACATACTCGCCTTCTGCTTCTCGACGAGTTGCTCGACCTGTCGAGAGTTTTGGAGGTCGTGGCCCTTGGTGCGATGGATCTTGCAATATTGCTTGTCAGAGCCATCCATCTTGTCGGCGGCCGCCAAGGCCTGACACGAGGTGCACCCAGCAACCTCCTTGCTGGGACTATCAACCTTAGTTTTCTTGGCAGCGTCGACGTTGATGGATCCCTCTACGGCAAGCACAGTCTTACTCTTGAGCTTCTTGTTCCGCCACCAGTTTTTCTTTGCCGGGGCAATGTTGTCTTCGTCATCGGAGTAGACTCCAAAGCCAGCTTCTTCTCCGAGGAGTCTCCTCTTTTCTTTGGCTCGGGCACATCTATCAGCCAGAGCATAAAGCTCGGCAACATTCCTAACCTTGTTTATTGCCATCTCTTCGCACATCCAACAGGTGCGCACATTTTGGTGGAACATGCTAATAACAGCGACAGGATGAACTTTCGGGATGTTGTGATGCACATGGTTGAACCTTTGGATGTACTTGCGCAGGGTCTTGCCTTCTTTCTGGAGAATGATGTGCAAGGCACTTTCTTGACCAGGAGCTTCGTGGCCTCCGGTAAAGGCTCCAAGAAACTCATGGCATAGGTCTGCCCAAGGGGTGACGGAATTTTCCATCAGGTGCATCAACCACGACCTGGCGTTGGACTTGAGTACCAACGGGAAGTAGTTGGCGAGTATCTTGTCATCACGAGCTTCGGCTTCCTGCACCGCAATGGTGTAGATGCTCAAGAACGCCGACGGGTGAGTCTTGCCATCATATTTCTCCGGGACCTCTGGCTTGAACGTTCGGGAGTTGAGACATTGGACTCGCCACAGCTCACGGGTAAACGCTAGACAACCCACCTCGTAAGGTAGGATGACAGGATACCCTGGCACGATTTATCCACAGTGGCCCCCCTGCGCTTATCAGATTATGGCGTGCTTCTCGCCGCCGCTCGATAATAGTCCGAGCGTCTTCTGTGCTTCCTCCTGAATAACTTGACACTGACCGCGGCGAGTCCGTGGATCAGACAACACCGTCGAGTAACTGTCACAAGCGTTGGTCCGATGAGTCAGTGACCGATGTTGTTGCTATGCAGGAGAGTGCATCGTGGCCGCACCACCTCCAGTCTTCTCGCAAGTGGCGCGAGCCGGCTCGGTGGACCGAAACTTATCGGCGAGGCTGAGGAGGCTCTGAATGGTGGCTCTCCACTCATCAAGGTTCTCCGTAGTAGGAGGGAACTTCAGGAGCAGTTGTGCCCGCGCCATTGCTTCTTCCGACATGGTCGGCAGCGAACGGCGCGAAGAACGCGAGGTGCTCTGACTCCTAACCATGTTAGAGGGATCTCCATCGCGGTCCTGCGATGGCACTCCACTCCCACTAGCATGCTAGCGTGCATGTTGGTCCCGCGCATCTTGGGAGCGATGTGCAGGAGCTTTTCCGTGGGGATGTTGGGAACTACCAACACCGCGGCGTTGCTCTTCGCGTGCGTCCTAAGAAGGTCGCGGCGTACGCGCCGGCATGGGTGTCTTGGAGGTTGCCCTTCCATCCCTGGAGTTCACCGTACCGCCCGCAGGCGGTATAGCTCTGTCCTCAGACCCAGCGGCACGGGGGTTTCCGCCGCCATCGTGAGCGTCTTCGCGGCGGGCGTTGCCGCTTCCTTGGCCTTGATCACCACAGCACCGCATGGGCACGGGGTCTCCACTTCCTCCGCCCGCGTCCACTCCGTCGACCGGTTAGGCGACTACGGGAGCGGCGGATGTGGAGGGATCCACCATCGTGAAACCATTCTTCTTGGGAGCTATGGCGATGGATATGATGAAGGAACCGACGCGCGGATCGTTGGACCAGATTTACACAACCAATCCCCCTACCTGGTGCTCCAGAGATGTCGCGGGGGACGAACACCTATGGGATCGGGAGGACCCCTTTTGGTTCACCAGGGAGAAGGATATGCATGAAGAGCAGGATGAACGAGAAGCGCGGGAGATTTTTACCCAGGTTTGGGCCATTGAGAAGCATAAAACCCTACTGCTGCTTTGTGTATTATGGGTGTTCTTGGGTTCTAGCCATAGGAGCGTTGTGTAGTTAATCGAACACAGCCGCCACGCGTGCGAGCTAGAAGATTAGTCAAAAGGTCCTCTACTATGACGCCCTGGACCTCCTTTTATATGACTAAGGGGATCTCAACAGCAGCGTACAGTGCGTACATGAGGTGTATAGTGCTACAGTGCTATCATACCTAACAATAACGGTGTAAGACAGACGCATTTAATGATCCGTCTGGTGCCTTTGACCGTCTATGGGACCGGACAGGACCCCGTCCCATTGGCACCGCTTAGCCTCCTCCATCGTCGACACCTCGACAAGTGCCCAAGTGGGGCGACACCTGGCCTCTACGCTGGCGGGATGTTTCTGGGGCTTCCCAGCATGGTCTTGCCGAGCGTATAGCCTTCGGCCTCGATTGTTCATTTGAATGTTCTCCTGATTTTCCTGTATCTGCATCTAGTAGTTCCCAGTCGGACCTTGCCGTCGGTGTGGCTACTACTGCCCATGCATGAGTAAGGGGCACTGGAGAACCCAAAACTCTAGTGCACCGAAAATTGGGCATCGCAAGATTAAACCCATCACAACGCACCACTCCCGCTGAAGATAAATCATTTTTGTTGGCCAAACCAAACCAATAGATCATAGAGCAATACAAAGCTATAAAAATCATACATATAAGAATTCAGTACAGTCTCAATATATTTTCATGAATAATCTAAACATATACCCACAATTCATCAGATCCCAACAGACACACCGCAAAGAAGATTACATCGAATAGATCACCGCGGGAATCATGGTGAACTTTGTATGGCAGATTGTAGAGACAGAGATCCATCTAGGTACTAGCTATGGACTAGTAGGTTCGTGGTAAATTACTCACACATCATCATGGAGGAAACAAGGTTTATGTAGAGGCCCTTTATGATCAATCTCCCTCCAGTAGGGCACTGGAACAAGGCTCTAGATGGCCTCCCATCGGAATAGAGACTTGCGGTGATGGAATAAGTATTTTGGCTAGCTCTTAGGTGTTGTCCCTATTTTGGACAATATGTAGAGGCGGAATTATGTTAGGAGGCCATGGGAGGTGGTCCCTGTTGGCTTGACGGCACCCCGTGTGGCCTCTGGTCTCCCTCCAAAGCTTCTATTTCTTATTTTTGTCCAGACAAATCATCAAAAAGTTCGGGCATTTGGACTTTGTTTGGTACAATATTCCAGAAAGGCCAATAACAAGCTAAAACGTCAACTGGCACTAGGCACGAGGTTAATATGTTAGTTCACACAAAATGATATAAAACAACATATAAATGCATATAAAGTATTCAAGAATGGTAATATAGTAGCATGGAACAATCACAGATTATAGATATGTTGGAGATGTATCACTTATTGATGATAGTTTTCCTAATGAGTAATTAGCTATTATAAATGATTCCCATAATACTCCTTGGTATGTATACTATACTAATTCATTGTCGCTAAATATATACCACCTAGTTTTACATACCAACAAAAGAAAAAGTTCTTCTTTGATTTAAGTCATTACTTTTGGGATGACCCGCATCTATATAAAGGAGTAAATGGTATCATTAGACTTTGTTTACCTGAGCATGGACATGAAAAAATCCTACGGAAGTGTCATTCCGAGGCATATGGAGGACACCATGCAGGAGACAGAACTACACACAAGGTATCACGTTCTAGTTTTTATTGGCCTACTCTCTTCAATGATGCACATTAGTTTGTACTTTCTTGTAATGAGTTTCGAAGAATTTGTAATATTGGTAGACGTTAGGAAATGCGAATGAATTCATTTGATGTTTGGGATTTTGATTATATCGGACCTTTTCCTTCCTCTAATGGGTACACTCATATTCTAGTTGATGTTGATTATGTCACTAAGTCGGCAGAAGTTATTCCAATTAGTAGTGTAGATCATAAAACCTCTATTAAAATGCTTAAAGAAGTTATCTTTCCGAGGTTTGGAGTCCCTAGATATTTAGTGACTCCTGGTGGTTCACATTTTATTCATGGTGCATTTCATAAACTTCTAGATAAATACAATGTCAATCATAGAATTGCCTCTCAATATCATCCTCAATCTAGTGGTCAAGTTGAATTGAGCAATAGAGAAATAAAGTTAGTTTTGCAAAATACCGTTAATAGATCTAGAAACAATTTGTCTAAGAAGCTTATTGATGCATTGTGGGCATATAGATATGCTTATAAAAATCCCATGGGTATTTATCCATATAAAACAATATATAGAAAGGCTTGTAATTTACCACTTGAGTTAGAACATAAAGCATATTGGACAATTAAAGAACTTAACTATGATTTCAAACCTGCCAGTGAGAACAGCTTATTTGATATTAGCTCTGTAGATGAATGGAGGACACAAGCCTATGAAGATGTCAAGTTGTTTAACAAAAAAGTTAAAACATGGCATGACAAGAGAATAAAAAAACGAGAATTTAATGTTGGTGATCATGTTCCACTATACAATTCTTGTTTCGTATTTTTTGCAGGTAAACTCCTCTCCAAATGGGAAGGACCCTATATCATCGAGGAAGTTTATCATTCCGGAGCCATCAAGATAAATAACACGGAACGGACAAATCCTAAGGTGGTTAATGTGCAAAGAATTAAACATTATATTTCAGGCACGCCCATTAACAAGGAGATGAATGTTATTCACACAATGACAACGGAGGAGCACATAAAAGAGACCTTCGAGAACACTCCAGAACACTAAAAAGCGTAGGTATGTGGTACAGTAAGTCAACTGGCTCGAAAAATTCCATAAAAAATATTTCTGATCGTTTTGCAATATTAAAAACATTTACAAAAATAAGAACTAGTCAAGGGGACCCACGAGGAGGTCACAAGGAAACATGGCACACCAAGTTGCCTTGTGGGCCCCTTGTGTGCCTTCCCAACTCCGTTTTCTTCTCGTTTACTTTTCATGCACGTAGAATAATTCATTATATATACTCCCCGATGTTTTGACCACCGTATCGCAAGTTCTCCTTTGTTGTTTTGGGCTATTTTTCATGCAGAATTTTCGAGGCGAGAGAGCTATGTCATTGTTCTCCTCCAACAACATTGAGAACGAGGCTTGGCTGTTGCATATGCAGCTCGAAAGAGAGGGAACCAAGTAATTCATCACAAGGGAGGAATATATGGACTCCATGGAAGTGCATCCTCCTACTTCGGAATGTGGAACGTTGGCAGGCATCTCCACTTCTTCAAACCCTTATTCACAAATAGGGAGGATATCTCAATCAATTCTAGAAGTGTAAGGTGAATCCAATCCAAGGAGACCCCTCGGCAGGTTACATTCAAATAACTTTCACAATATGATCCATAACTATGGGGTTGAGAATATTTCTTACTCTTGTATACCGTCCAATTGGGACACCTCTCGTCCAAGTGAAAGGAATGCATGTTAGTCTTAGTGGTGTCAGAACAAACATATCATGCTGGAGGTGCAAAAGAACACAACAATGATTTAGCATTTGCTTCAGGAGATGTGGGACCTGAGGGGTCCCGTACTATCCATTATGGATAATAACAAGCCCACCACTTCATCACCACCATCACCCAAGAAGGAAACTTGAGTACGTTGGTATGGGCACCACCCTTAGCTTGTTCCAAGCTTGGTGGAAGTGCCCCAATATCATATCACCATCTCTTTTATTATCATCATCATCTATCTTAGTTCGATCCTTACCTATTTCATGACTTAGAAGAACAAAGTTTTAGTATGTTCTAGTTTCTAGTGTTTGCTTTGCGGTCTATCTATATATGTAATCATGTGCGTGAGTTATATAATAAGATTAGTTTGAGTTTGCTTGCTTTACTTTCTTGCATCAATCATAGCAATGAAAAGAATGTAAAGATCATATGCTAATCCCATGGCGAGTAATGTCTTCACCTAAAAAGAGTATAATTGGTAAAATTTGTTGGAGGTTAGAAAATATAGCATTAGTTATTGATGCAATTCATGAAAAATAATAATGAAAGAGAGGTATCACATATAAATACACTATCTTGGAAATATTTTATGATTGTGAGCTACCATTAAATATTCTATGAATTATAAATTAGTTGGTGTTGGACAAGGAAGACAACATAATGAGTTATATTTGCTTATATTCACATTGAAGTTATATTTTCATGGGTCCTCCAACATGTGGTGCTTGGTCCTATCCTTTGCTAGCCAAAAACATCGCACCAAGTAGAGATACTACTTGTGCATCTAAAAACCCTTTAACCTAATTTCTTGTCATACGAGTCCACCATATCTGCCTATGGATTGAATAAGATCTTTCAAGTAAGTTGTCATCGGTGCAAAAGCAACAAAAATTGCTCCTAAATATGTTTGATCTTTTATTGGAAGGGAAAGTAAGCTTTGTATGATCTTGTGATGGCAAAGAAATAAAAGTGACGGACTGGATAATAAAGGTTGCTATCATAAGGGGAAATATAAAGTGATGTTCCTTTCCATTAAGAGCTTGCACATCAAGATAATAAGCGGATGACAACCTCTGGTTCCCTCTGCGAAGAGCCTATCTTTTACTTTTCTGTATTTACTTTTATGCAATAGTCAATAATGCTAATCCCTCTTCCATTCTTATTATTCTCTACTTAGCAAGCACCATGTGGTGGGGAAAGATCCAGGCACATATATCGAATTGGATGAAGGTGATCACGAGTTATTATTGTTGACATTATCCCGGAGATAAATAGTTGGGTGTGACAAACTATAAACCCCTTATATTCCTATGTGTATGATTGAAACTTTTTTACTTCATAAACATCTCGTGAGTGTAAGCAATCATAGAATACTAAATGGTAGTTGATTTTTTGAACTTGCTAAACAAAGCTTTACATAGACTCTTTCTGAAAATATGATGAATTGCAACTCAGTAAGAACATAGTTTGTTAGTTTCAATAAAGTTCATGATTCATACTTGAGCTTTGACGTGGCTTGAGACTCCGTGAGTATTTCCACAAAGAGGAAGGGATGATGCAGCACATCGACGATAAGTATTTCCCTCAGTTATGAAACCAGGGTATCAATCCGTAGAGGAAGATCACGCACCACGTAAACATCACCTGCACACAAATAAAAAATACTTGCAACCCGACGCGAAAGAGACATTGTCATGGTCTCTACGGTAATAGGATAGATTTGGTGATGACAGTTTTAGCAAATAGATCTCAAAAGAACACAAAATAAAATAAGTAAACAAAAATTGCATCAAGGTATTTTGGTCTTTTTTGGATTAATAGATCTGAAAACAAAAAGGAAAAATAGTAGACCTGAAAGCAATATGTTGGTATAATAGACCCGGGGCCCGTAGGTTTCACTAGTGGTTGTTCTCATGAGTATAGCACACGGTGGGTGAATAAATTATTCTTGGGAAATGATAGAAGATCAAATAACCATGAAGATATCCAGACAATGATCATTATATAGGCGTCACTTCCAAGATAAATAGACTGAAATGATTCTGCATCTACTTCTATTACTCCACACATCGACCGCTATCCAGCATGCATTTAGTGTATTAAGTTCACGAAGAAATGGAGTAATGCAATAAGAATGGTGACATTATGTAGACAAGATCTATTCATGTAGGAATAGACCCCATCTTGTTATCCTTAATGGCAATGATACATGCGTGTCTTGCTACCCCTTCTGTCACTGGGAAACAACACCGCAAGATTGAACCCATCACAAAGCACCTCTTCCCACGACAAGAAAAATGGATCTAGTTGGCCTAACTAAACCAAAGATTTGACTCATAAATATGAACTATAAGTAATCATGCAAATAAGAGATCAAAGAAGACTCAAATCATATTCATGGATAGAAACTGATCACGAACGCAAAATTCATCGGATCCCAACAAACACACCGCAAAAGTCATTAAGTCAAATAGATCTCCAAGAGACCATTGCATTGAGAATCATAGAGAGAGAGGAAGCCATCTAGTTACTGCCTACGAACTTGTAGGTCTATGGTGTACTACTCATGCATCATCGAAGAAGCACCCATGAAGATGATGCACCCCTATGGGATGGTGTTAGATTGGATCTCGCGGTTCTAGAACTTGCGCCGGCTGGAATTGTGTTTCGTCGACTCCTCTATGGTTTTCTGAATATTTGAGAATTTATAGGGCGAATAGTCGGTTGAGGGGAGTCCCGAGGTGGTCACGCTCCACCAGGCCGCACCAACGGCCTCTAGCGTGCCCTGGTAGAGGGTGGCCACCCTGGGGCCCCTCTCTAGTTGTTGTTTGGCCGATCTTGGTTCTTCTGGTCCAGAAAAAATCTCCAACAATTTCTATGACGTTTCGGCTCGGTTTGGTATTGATTTTCTGCAAAGTTAAAAAAAGCAAAAACACCAATTGGCACTTTGGCACTATATCAATAGGTTAGTACCAAAAAATGATAAAAAGTTGCTATAAAATGATTGTAAAACATCCAAGATTGATAACATAATATCATGGAACAAGCAAAAATTATAGATACGTTGGCGACGTATCAGCATCCACAGGCTTAATTCCTACTCGTCCTCGAGTAGGTAGATGATAAAAACTGAATTTTTGATGTAGAATGTTGCCTAACATGTTCATCATATATTCTTTTGTTCTTAGCATGGACATTTGGACTTTTAGATGGTTCCAAGCAATAGTCTAGTTTTGACATGAAAACTGTAATACTCAAGCATATCAACAAGCAACCATGTCTTTCAAAATATCAACACTAAACCAAGTTATCCCTAGCCCATCATGCTCAATCATTGTTCCATTCATGATACACACTCAAATATTAGCTACACCTAATGCTCAAGTACGATCATGGTGCCTCCTAGTTGGTGCTTTATAAGAGAATATGGAGACTCAAATAAAAATTGCATAAAGTAAAAAAGATAGGCCCTTCGTAGAGGGAAGTAGGGATTTGTAGAGGCGCCAGAGCTCAAGTGATTAAATTGATAGAGAAAAAGTATTTTGGGTGGCATGCCTTTCCAGTTAACGAAAACGACTGAGAGATTTCAGTATCTTTCCATGCTAGATACATCATAAGCGGTTCCCAAACAGAAAATAAAGTTTATTCCTTTTTCCAGCATACTTTCACTTTTGTTGGCTAGCCGAATCCATGATTTCCTTCCATACCAACACTTTCCAAGGAATTTATTATTTGACAACATAAAGTAAAAAAAATCTTTGTTTTTCATTTTGGGACTAAGCATCCCTATTACCTCCATACTCTCATGCAATGACAAGTGAATAAACACTCATCTTGACAATAACACATCTAGCATGGAAAATATCAGCCACCCCCTACCATTTCATGAGCGATGCAAGCACACAAATAGGAAAATTTATTTTCAAAAATTAGAGATGGCACATACAAATTTTCTTGGAACGGCATGGAAATACCGTATATAGGCAGGTATAGTGGACTCATATGGAAAAACTTGTTTAAGTATTTTGGATGCACAAGTAGTGTTTCTACTTAGTACAAGTGAAGGCTAACAAATAGATTGAGAAGCATCCAACCAAGAAACGTAAAAATGACATAAGCGAGCATTAAGCATAACTAACACCGAATAATGCACCATAAGTACGATGTAATTTAGTAGCACAACTATTGACTTTCATGCTTGCATAGGGAATCACAAACCTTGACATCTATATTCTTACTAATCATAATTACTCACTAACATAACTCTGTAGGATGAAAAGTAGGTCCAGATGGGGGGTGATTAGACTACTTGACCAAATAAAAGTTTTGCCTTCTCCCAAATTTTAGTCTTTGCAGTTTTAGCATTAATGGCAAGTCAATTTCAGCCTACACATGCAAGTCTAAGAGTATAGGAGCAGAAAAAAACAAAAAGCATGAGTAAAAGGGATAGGGTAGGAAGACCAAACGCAATTGTAGACACAATGATTTTTCCCGTGGTTCCAATAGGTGGCGCTATTGTTCATCCACGTTTATGGAGTCTTCAACCCACGGAGGGTAACGATCGCGAGAGTCCACGGAGGGCTCCACCCATAAGGATCCACGAAGTAGCAACCGTGACTATTCCATAAGGCTTCCGTCCACGAAAGACTAGCCTCACTATGGGTAGATCTTCACAAAGTAGGCGATCTCCTTGCCCTTACAAACTTCTTGGTTCACTCCACAACACGAAGTAGGAGGCTCCCAAGCGACACCTAACCAATCTAGGAGGCACCACCCTCCAAAAGGTAAGAGGCTCGGTAATGACGATGAACTCCTTGCTCTTGTGCATCAATATGATAGACTCCTCAACACACAATCACTTTCTCATAGATTTGGCTTGGTGGAAGAGATGGTATTGGTGGAAAGCAACTTGAGGAGGCTAGAAATCAAGATCCATATTGTTCGGGATATAACCCCGTGGTAAGACCCACCCAGGTGGGACGGGTCATAACTAGCGGCTCATAATCTAGGCCAAGGAAGATGGGCCAAAAGACGTAGTCCTAGCCATATGGCGGTTTACCAAGATGGGCCAAGACAAAGCCCAGACAGAAGATGGCATGAACACCTGGGCGGTTCAGCCGCCCGGAGGCCGCTTATCTTAGATGCTAAAGCGACATAGAGACAGAGTTAGATACATTGTAAGAGTCGGTATGAGACTTGTGTAACCCGTGGTCTTGACCTCCTATATAAAGGCGAGACCCAGGGTGACTTAGACAGAAACCAACTAATCGAGAACTAGGTCAAGCGAATCCGCTCCCTTGTAATAGATACTCGAATCAATACAACACAAGTAGGACATAGTCTTTTACCTCTTCTTGAGGGGACGAACCTAGGTAAACTCATGTCCTTCGTCCCAACCAACCACTTTGAGTCCATCACCTTAGCGATGGCCTCGAACCTAAGTCCTCGGACATATGCCGTGACAAAACCACGATAGTTGGCACCCACCGTGGGGCCCACACTTGATGGTGTTGAGTTCTCAAAGGGCTCTCTCCCAGGGATCGAGGGGTACGCGGTTGGCAAGATAAAAAAGAGTCGCCGTGGCTGGCTCTATATCGACACCGCCGGTAGGGGCCCCGAGGCCAACTCAATTGAGTAGGGCTTCCATATACCCTTCGGCGGAATTCACGTCTTCATCGGCAAGATCGGCGGATCTGAACCCGGGCTGGACGTCTGCACTCACATCGTCGAGCCGGCCCGGCGTGCGCAACCCACCTGATACGTGCAAACTGCTCATGCTGACCCGGCTAAGAAGCATGCCTTCGTTGGCTTTACTCAAGGCGCGGATCTAGAAGGGTCTATGTCGTAGGAAACTCTCATCTGTTCGGAGGATGGATCTTCGAGTGGAGAGACGGAATCAATTTATCAGCTGCACAATGGCAGGATCGGGGGCTATGTCGAGCCTTACCCCGAGTCAGAATATCATGAGCCGGAGGATTATGAGCTGCCGAACCATGCTGCCGTCCTCATGACAGGGTCCGATTCGGCCCCGAGCAGTATGATCGCCGGTGTAGCAGGATCGAGGGCCGGTAGGTCGCCGGCTCAGGTTCTTTTGGATTTGATGAATGAGCTTACAACCTTGATGGCTACCGAGGTTACAGCTGAAAAACAAGCGGCCTGGAACGCAGAGATCGCAAGGTTAAAGGACTAGATGACCGAGGTTAAAGAGGAAATCAATGCAATGAAGGATCAGATGGAGTCATAGGTGGAGCGCCTTAGAGCGGATGCTTTCCGCCTGGAGCTGGAGCATCAGTCTACAACAGCAGTTCGATGAGGCATTGGTCCTGCTTGCCAGATCCATACGAGGCAAGAAATCTTTTCAACACGCCCGGCACAGGATGGACCGCAGAAGTACCTGGAACTCGGCTGGCGGTTCTGCAGCATAACCCGCCCCGATGGAACCAGGCCTCACCCATGTCTTTCCCAACACCGGCGGGTCATTATTCCAATCTAGCGGAGAACTTAGTTGCAGCGGCAACCCGGCTTGGCACAATCCCTGTCCCGGACGAGGCGCCCTTTGCAGAGGAGGTGTGGAACACTATCGGGTACCTACAGATGGCGATGGCCCAGCAGGAGAAGTACACTTACAGCCGGAGTCGTGTGCATTAGTGTTGGCCTTACGGAATGAGCGTTTGCCGAAAGACTTCAAGGGCCCTCACAAGATCCCAAATTACACTATTGACCTGCCTCCGGAGGCTTGGATTGAAAGCTATGAGCTGGCCATGGAGATGCTAGACGTTCGCGACGTAGTGTGTGCCAAGTACTTCATCATGATGCTGAAAGGGCTGGCTCACACATGGTTGAAGCGCTTGCCACCCAACACCTTAATTCTTGGGCCGAGTTGAAGGCAAAGTTCATCAAGAATTTCCAAGGAACGTGCAAGCAGCCCATGACGATTGTGGATTTGGATCATTGTGTGCAACAAGAGGATGAGTCGGCTCATCATTGGGTCCGACGGTTCTCAACTATCATCCACTTGTCTGAGCAGATTACGGCGGCTCAAGCAGTTTTTGATTCTGGAGAAGAATTGTCACTTTACGCCTCTGAAGCAAAAGCTTGGCCGGATCAAGCGCACGTGTCAAGATATGGGGAAACTCATGGCGGCTCTCACCAAGTACGCCGACTCTGACAATACGAAAGACCCCGGCTCTAATGAACAGAAGACAGGTCAGGGTAAGAGGAATAACAATGGTAAGGGGACGGTTGGCAGCGGCAACCATGGCAAGAGGAAAAACCCAAACGGCAAGTCGGAATTGGTGGCTAACACCAGCACCGGGAACAACTGTGCTAAGGGCAACGGGAACTACAAACAACCCTTTAATAAGGGTGAAACTCCATTCAACCTAGAGGAGATGCTTAACCAACCTTGTCCGGAGCACAACCGGCCTGATAGGGTAGCAGGTCATACATGGAGGAATTGCCACATCATACGGCAGTTTCGGGATTATAGCTTGCGGCAGCATCATAATAATGGTGGCGGCCCGCTAGGTGGCTCCGGGCCAGGTAGGTTAGGAACCGTTCCTGGTGCAGGCAGCTCAGGATCAGGCTATCAGGATCGAGGACGTGGTCATCATCAATAATCCGGTGGCAGTAATCAACAACAGAATAACCAATGGGTATCCGAGTAATCCGAAGTAGCTCAGCTCGGGTTAATATCATGTTTTTACAACCTGCCTCAACAGGCGAGACCAGAAGGTGCGCAAGCGGGTGGTTAGTGCCATCACGTCGGCTCTCCCACAATACCTGAAGGGGTCTGAGTATGACATAACTTGGAGTCGGGAAGATCACCTGCCGCGTGTTGATAATCCAGGACGGCTGGCTTTGGTGGTTACCCCCCAGGTGGGAGGATATGTGTTTACTAAGGTGCTTATGGATGGCGGCAGCAGCATCAACATTCTATACTAGGACACCTTTTGTCGGATTAAGTTGCTTGATAAGGACCTTAGGTCCTCTTCGACGGTCTTTCACGGTGTGGTACCCGGAAAGTCAGCTTACCCGGTGGGTAAGATCTCCTTGGAGGTTGCCTTTGGTGATGAATATAAGTACAGGGTGGAGACCTTGTGTTTTGAGGTGGTCAAGGTCAAAAGTCCAGATCATGCCCTGTTTGGACGTCCGGTTTATGCCAAGTTCATGGCGAGGCCTTGTTATGTCTACTTACAGCTCAAGATGCCCGGATTAAATGGAATGATTACCGTGCATGGTGATCGGAAGACAGCCATTGAGTGTGAGGAAGGAGATGCAGCTTACGCAAAGTCAAGTTGTGCAGAGTCAGAGCTCAAGTTCTATAAGGAAAATGTTGACCCGGAGGACATGACTCCGCTCAAAAAGCCTACCACGGAATCTGAGTTGCCCCTCAAGTTTGCGGCGGATGATACCAAGCTGGTGGATTTTACTCCGGGCGACTCACCACAGCAGTTCACCATAGGGGCCAATATGGATCCCAAATAGGAAAGCATGCTCATCGAATTCATCCATGAGAGTCGGGTCATCTTTGCATGGAAACCTTCTGACATGCCGGGTGTACCGAGACAGTTCGCTGAGCACCACCGTAATGTGGATCCTATGTTTAAGCCGGTTAAGCAGTTCCTCCGGCGGTTCAATGAGGAAAGATACAAGGCTATTAGGGAAGAGGTGGCCCGGCTCCTGGCAGCAGGATAAACCGTTGAAATGTTTCACCCAGAGTGGCTTGCTAACCCGGTGCCCGTGCTTAAGAAGAACGTCACGTGGCGTATGTGTGTTGATTACACGGATCTTAACAAGGCCTATCCAGTTGACCCATTTTCTCTCCCCCGTATCGACCAGATTATTGATGCAAGGGCAGGTTGTGAGAGTTTATGTTTCCTCCATGCTTACTCTGGTTATCATCAGATCAAGATGGCAGTCAAGGACCAAGAGAAGACGGCTTTCATCACGCCTTTTGGTGTTTCTGCTATGTGTCTATGCCTTTCAGGCTCAAGGGTGCCCAGGCGACTTATTAGCGTTGTGTGCAGAACTGTCTTCACAGTCAAATTGGACGCAACGTTCATGCATACGTGGATGATATCGTGGTCAAGTCAAGGAAGAAGGAGACTCTACTTGACGACATGAAGGAAACTTTCGATAACTTGCGGGTCTACAAGATGATGCTTAACCCGGCTAAGTGTGTTTTTGGAGTTCCTGCAGGCAAGCTTTTGGGTTTTCTAGTCTCCGAGCATGGCATTGAGGCTAATCCAGATAAAATAAAGGCTATTACTTCCCTGGCTGAGCTGGTGTGCATCAATGATGTTCAGCGCCTGGCGGGTCGAATCGCTGCGTTAAGCCGGTTCATAAGCCGCCTGGGGGAGAAGGCTATTCCTTTATATCAGATGATGAAGAAGACATACAATTTTGTCTGGAGTACAACGGCGGGTGAGGCATTCTAGGCGCTCAAGAAGCAGCTCATTGAGCCACCGGTCTTAGCTGCTCTGGCTGAGAAGGAGCCTTTGCTCTTATATGTGGCGGCTAATAACGGGGCAGTCAGCGCCGCGATCGTTGTTGAGCATAAGGAGGTAGGGAAAGAATATCTGGTTCAGAGGCCAGTTTACTACATCAGTCAAGTCCTGACAGAGTCCAAACAGGGATACCCACATTGGCAGAAGCTGATATATGGGGTGTTCATGACGAATCGTAAGCTGAAGCATTACTTTTTGGGACATCAGATCACACTGGTTAGCTCTGCCCCGCTAGGAGATATAATTCAAAACAGAGAAGCCACCGTTCGGATTGCTAAATGGGCATTGGATCTTGGACCTTTTAATCTAAAGTACGTGCCTCGCACGGCGGTCAAGTCTCAAGCCTTGGTGGATTTCATAAATGATTGGACAGTGTCAGGTGCCTGACAAGAAGATGGATAACACATACTGGACAATCCACTTTGATGGATCCACGCAACTGGAAGGATCAGGGGCAGGGCTTGTCTTAACTTCCCCGAAAGGTGACAAGTTCTATTATGTGCTAAGGTTAATGTTTCCTTGTACTAACAATGCAGCTGAGTATGAAACTCTACTTCATGGCTTCCGGGTGGCTAAGGAGATGAACCTGAGCTGGGTTAGATGTCTTGGTGACTCAGATCTCGTAGCCCAGCAAGTTTCAGGTACTTGGGATTCCAAGGACCCGTGGATGGTGGCTTATCATAAGGCGGTGGATGTCATTGCTGGTCATTTCAAGGGTTATCAGGTGGATCATGTTGATCGTCGCAGGAACGAGGCGGCTGATGCTCTGTCAAGGCTGGGCTCTCAGAGTAAGCCGGTGCCGCCTAACGTTTTCTTACACGTACTACATCACCCGTCAGTTAAGTTACCCTCGGAGGAAGACTAGGCTATACCTGTCTCAGAGGGGCAGCTCGTGGCGGCTCTACATGCTATCCCTGACTGGATCGTGCCTTATCTGGCGTACTTGACTCGCGGCGAGTTACCTGCGGATGAAAACTTGGCAAGACAGATCGTCAGGCAGTCTAAGTCTATGACAATCATCAATGGTGAGTAACATAAGTGCAGCGTTACCAACTTCTTTCAACGTTGTGTCTCACCTGAAGAAGGCAAAGAAGTCTTGAATGAAATTCATGCTGGCGATTGTGGTCATCGTGCCGGCTCAAAATCTCTGGTGGCCAAGGCTTTACGACATGCTTTCTTCTGGTTGACGGCTCATGTAGATGCAGAAGACTTGGTTTGCAAGTGTGATGGATGTCAAAAGTTCGGCCGGCATGCTCACGTCCCGGCTCAGGAGTTGCGTATATTTCCAATCACCTGGCTGTTTGCAGTCTGGGGGCTGGATATGGTCGGACCTTTCAAGAGGTCCAAGGACAAGAAGACCCACCTTTTGGTGGCGGTGGACAAGTCTACCAAGTGGGTAGAAGTTGAGCCAGTCGGCAAGTGTGACGCTGCTACGGCGGTTCAGTTTATTAAAAAGTTGATCTACCGCTTTGGTTACCCTCATAATATCATCATAGATAATGGTACAAACTTATCCAATGGGGCTATGCAAGCATTCTATGAAAGTGACCACATCCGACTTGACGTTTCTGCGGTTGCTTATCCACAGTCCAATGGTCAAGCAAAGCGTGCTAACCAGGAAAGTTTGAGAGGCATCAAACCCCGGCTTATGGTTCCTTTGCAGCGAACGCCGGGTTGTTGGGTAGAGGAGTTGCCATCGGTCTTATCGAGTATCAGAATAACTCCCAACAGATCAACAGGCTATACGCCTTTCTTCATGGTTTATGGCGCAGAAGCCGTATTACCGAGTGATATACGTCATGACTCTCCACGGATGGCGGCTTATGTTGAGGCAGATAATGAAACATCACATCAAGACGCGTTGGATTCCTTGGATGAAGAGTGCGATCTGGCGGCAGCTCGAACATCGATTTATCAACAAGACATGTGTCGCTATCATAGCTGCAGACTCAAGACCCAGACGTTTCAAGAAGACAATTTGGTGTCGCAGTTGATTCAATATCAGACGGATGCACACAAGTTATCCCCTCCATGGAAAGGACCTTTCGTGGTCAGCAGGAATCTCAACAACGGGTCATATTATCTCATTCATATACGAGACGAGTCAAGCACTTCTGGGCAGGAGACCTGCCGGCCGTGGAATATAGCTCATCTTCGGCCTTACTATACTTGAGTCATCAACACTTAACCTTGTACACCATTATTGTACATATCACATATACATATATGAATAAAGTTAGCATCCTTGCAAGTCGGGACCTCTGCCGTTTCGCATATCTCAGTTTGCGCAAAAGTTGACATCGTCAACAAGGTCATCTAGGGGGCTTCCAACCCACCAGGTTTAGCTTATCACACCCTTTTGATAGGGTTGTTAAGCCAAAGTCAGGCGGGTTATATACCCAAAAGTTGACACCATCAACAAGGTCATCTAGGGGGCTTCCAACCCACCGGGTTTAGCTTATCACACCCTATTGAATGGCTCTCAAACCAAAGTCATGCGGGTTATATACCCAAAAAGTTGACTCCATCAACAAGGTCATTTGAGGGCTTCCAATCCACTGGGTTTAGCTTACATACCCTCTTGATCGCCTCTTAATCCACTGCAAGATCGAGTCAAACCTGCTTGTAAGCTGATGCTCCTCCGCTATGTGACCCACCGAACTCTTACCAGTTAATCTCGCTTAGACACCTTGAGCCGGTTCAAAGAAGTTGACGGTCGATCTCAATAGAGACCCTATACTGGTTAAGGTTAAACCGGCGGCTCTTGTCACGTGAGGGCCGACTTACGGAAAGCGAGGACAAACTCTCTCATCTACTACCGACTCTTCGCTATGTGGCTCGTTTCGTACTCTTAGACACTTAATCTTTTAAAGACCCTGCACTATTTAAGGTTAAAACGGCGGATTTATGTCACGTGAGAGACAGTTTATGGGCTACCAGGGTACTCATGCCCTGTTGTGTCTCTTTCTGGGACGTTACACTCCTATCAGTTAATCTCTCTTAGAGACCCTAAGCCGTTGAAAGAAGTTGACGGCCAATCTCGATAGAGACCCTGTACTGATAAGGAGTTCTAATAGCGAGTCCACTCAGAGGAACCGACACATGAGTCATTGAAAAGGCAAAGCCAGGAAACATTTAACATCTCCGGGTTGTGCATTTCTAAGCCGCCCTCGTAGCAATGCGGAATTTATTCTGTTATGTATTCTTGGAGGCTGTCTCTTAAGATAAGCCACCATGAAATTTGATCTGATTAAAGCACAAGGCAGATAAAAATATATTAAGCCGTGCGGTTTCCTATGTGCACGATGGCACAGTTCAGGAAAGACAAGGTTTTTCTAAGCCTATTACAGAGCTCTCCACAATAGCCCAAAAGCAAGACTTAAAGTTTTTTACAACGCTCAAATTTCGGCAGATCAACAAGATGGGTTATGCCATTGCAGTATAAATTTGTTCAGCTGGAAGACGGGTCATCCTGTGGTGGGTCTTCAACCTCCTCTATCTGAAGATTTTCCACGTCCCAGTTGCAGTTGTTTAAAGCTTCAAAGTTGGCCTCTTAAAAGAAGGGAGACGGGTCAATGTCAGGGGCAAAGAGATGCTTACGGCGTGCAGGAGTTAAGTCCCTGGCCTCGAAGGTTGGACCACACACCCGTTTGTTCTCGGAGTAGTAAGCCGCCTTGTATGTTGACAGATTCACTTCTTCCGCCAACACCGATGCAAGGACCCTAGAGGCCTTCATACACCGGGCGTAGTCGGTTTCTATGAATTCTGAGCCGTCGTCCTTCTTGGAGGGAAAGTCGTCCATCATTTCTTCAGCATTTAGCTCTGGGGCAAAGGCCAAAGCCCGGCTTATCGCAGCAATGGCTCCCTTCTGGGCGGCTGATTTTTTGAGCTCTTGGATTTGCTTTGGCAGGGTGGATAACACCTCTATGACTCCCTTCATAGACTTGGGGATACTCTCTTTATTCACCATCGCTTTGATCGTGCAAAGAGTTCCGCAGTACAGCTGCTCTGATAAAGTGTAGACGGCTTTCAACTGCAGCAAGCTATCGATACCAAGCTGGCGGCTCCTTTGACCTGCAAAGGACGAGTTTCGCATGATAAGCCGCATGTACAGTTTTTTAAGTAAGAATATTGGTTGAGTTTTTAGTACTTACCAAAGATAGCATCAGTCATCTTTGAGATATGGCGCTTCAGGGAGTGCAACTCGTCTGATACGACCATGAGTCACTGGTCAGCATTGTCTGCATGTTTGGCCAGAGCAGTTTGTTCCACCTCAGCAACTTTCTTGAAAGCAGCAAATTTAGACTTAACTTTTGTAAGTTCTTCAGAGGCAAGCCGACACATCTCCTCTGCTTCGCTTCGGGCGGCTTGCTGGGAGGAAAGATTGCTCTTTAGGCCGGTCAGTTCAGACTCGGCATTACTTAAAGCTTCATGTGACATACAAAAGCAATGAGGGGTAAGTCGCCAGATGGTCAGCTAAGGGAATATAATGCAATTCTCAAGCAGATTGCAAGCAATATACTCGACACTTGGGAGCTAATGTCTGCTTGTTCTCCAAATACTACAAGTAAGTTCCGGCTCAACTTCATCAAGTTAAGCCGAAACTTGGGGGCTACAACGATGTTTTCTAAGTCTACAATGAAGTTCCGGCTCATATTCGTCAAACATAAGCCGGCACTTGGGGGCTACATATGGCTCTTCACTCAATCTACATGGAAGTTCCGGCTCGTTATTTCTATACTGACCCGAACTTGGGGGCTACCATTGATCAAATAATCAACATTGAGTACCAGCTCAACATATACATATTCAGCCGATACTTGGGGGCTACAGGGTAAGTTGATCTACTTGTGACATAGTTTGGAAGACCCGGTTTACCATTTGCAAATATTAAACCAGCTCTTGGAGGCTACATAAGGATATAAGGAAAGGAAGAAGTACCTCATATTTTTGCGTCATTAATCCGACGAGTTTGAGCTCCATATTCCGGCTTGTGGACAGGAGGTTCAGATAACCAGCATGTAGCTCGTCGGTAGTTAACTTGTCCAACACGGGGAGCTCAAAGTTCAGGCTGTCAGAAGCTTCAGCCTTCTCGGTATGTTTGGTTAGCACATGGGGCTTAGGAGATTGGAAGCCAGTACCAGTGATAATGGCGTCCGGAAGAATTGGTTCTTCGACGACTCTTGAAGGACTTGGCGGCGTAGATATGGTCCTGGGAGGAGTATCAATTGCCATCTCATGGGTCGCAGGCTCGAAGGAACGACGAGGGTCTTCAGGCGCATTTGTGGTGGCTGCAGAGGGCTCAGTATGTGCCACAGGAGAGTCCGGCTTGGCTCATTCCGGCTCTTGGGCAGTGGGGGCAGAAGTAGACCAGTCGGTCTTCCTTCGTTTTGCTTGAGCAATGGAAAGCACAGAAGGTTAGTATATAAAGTTTAAGGATGACAAAGGATATGATGCAAACAAGAAAGCACGTACTCCGGGTTGATCTTCAGAGGCGGCAGTTCAGTTGCCGTAGAGTCACCGGATGATAGAGGCGATTCCTGAAAAGACAGTCAAATATATATAAGGCAAGGTAAGTTATAACACAAAATTGGCAAAGCCGAAGTTAGTTAAAAAGATTACCTCAGCCAGCCGTTTCCGTTGAGCCGGATAATTGGATAACCCGGCCACAAGATCTTCTGAGCCAGTGCTCCGGGTTTGACGTCGGGAAGTGTGTTGTTTCTTTTTAAAAAGAAAATCAAGGTCTAAGTGAGCAAGAGGATGAGAAAATGGGACTTCTCGGACGGCCCGCCATATCTTCTTTGGTGGAAGGAGTTCCGAGTCCGATGAAATATAGGTTACCTCAGGAGCGTTGGCATGTCTTGTCTCCGATTCTTCCTATGAGTAAGTATTGTCAACAAGATGCACAAAAAGGCGGCCAAGAGAGTCAAGTTCTACCTATGAATCGTCAACTTCATGCTGCTCTAGGATAGCAGTCTTCTTCTCATGAGCACCGGTCTTCTCCTTAGATTTCTTTGCAGGAGGAATATATTTCTTCTTCCAAAAGCTAGAGTTGGCCTGAAAGCAATAGCTGCCGCAAGAGCTTGAAGATCATTGCATACGTATATAGTTAACCCGGGGATAAAGAGATTTGAAGGATGTTCTTACATCTGGGGCCGGGTTAGAAGCGCAGAAAGGTTGTAGCCCGGTAGAACGACAAGCATCTTAGGACTCACGGACAAGTGCCTTGATGGCATCCACAATATTTTGTTCTGTCAGGGTGGTATGATTGAAGAAGAGAGGGTCATTGGCTTCACCCATGTATTCACACATAAGCCGGCCCGCCGGCTCAGAGCATGACCTTCCTAGAGATCCAACAGCGGGTCAGGTCGATTTCTATCAGACCGTTGGTCAGGAGTGCTCTAATTTTGGCCAAGGCTGGAGCATACTTCGCTCGGGCAGAAGTTGACATCTAGTCTGGGAGCTCTGTTGTGGTGTGGAGACGTGTAGGGCGATAACCCTACAATGGTTGCTCTCCCTCTGGAGATGTGTCCTTGCAGTAAAACCAAGTCTTATTCCAGTCCTTGGGGTGACTTGGCATTCGAACGGCTGGAAAGGCCATATCCCGTCTCCAATGAAAGGAGACTCCGCCGAGTTCTAAGCTTGGGCCGGCTGTCACTTCCGTCTGGTGGTTCACATAAAAATACTCTCGGAAGAGGTCAACTGACGGATCTTCTTGTAAGTAAGCTTCACAGAGGATTTGGAAGTTGCACATATTTGAGACGGAGTTGGGTACAATGTCTTGGGGATGCAACTTGAAGAAATGGAGAACATCTCGGTAGAATTTAGAACCGGGTGGGCTAAATGCACGCGCAATATGATCAGTGAATATGACTATCTCACCCTCCTTAGGGATAGGTTTTCTCTCGTTGCTTGGAACCCACCAATGGATGACACTTTTAGCCGTCAAAGTTCATGTGTCTACAAAGTCTTGCAAGAACTCTTCGGATACTGCGGAGCCGACACAGTTACAGATTGAGGACGCCCAAGACATAATGGCAGCTTAAAGACTGTGAAAGGTGACAGTACGCAGTGAGTTAGAAAGTGACAGACAACTAAGGGCGGCTGATGAATCTAAGCACTACGAAGCTAAGCCGCTGGTGCAGTTTATGGCGAGAGCTGGAAGTCTAATGGCGGGTTAAGTTTGCAGAGCAACGAAGCAAAATACAACTAAGGGTGGAAAACAGGTTTCACATATTATTTTTACATTTACAAATCTATGGACAGAGGAAAACCAGATTTATTTTAGACCTAGTGACGAACTGAGGGAAAACTGACAAGTTCAAAGGCAGTAAAAGGCAACAACTACAGGTCTGTACGAGGTTATTGATGATTTCGCACAATTTACCGCAGTGGAAAGGTGAACACTACAAGATTTGTTGGGTTATGTGTCATTTGGCATTACGAAGAACTTGCGCTCTAACGGGGCCGAAGAAATCCATGGATTTGTCACACTAAACTACGGATGTAGGGGATGGCGAAAGACTTACCAGAAGTGACGCGGCGAACGCGGGCAAAGTTCTAGTCCGTTCAAGTTGATGGAGCGGCCCAGGGCGACGACCATAATGGAGCTTCACCGAAGCGAGGGAGCTCGGGGGCGATGGCATCGAAAGTAAGAATAAGAGACGCAGGCGGCGAAGGAAATGAGAAGGACCTTTCGCGGTCCTATTTAAGAGGCTGGAAGGTTGAAATGGGTGCGGGAATCAAGGCGGCAAAAACTGATCGATCGAGACGGACGCCTCGATCTCTGGGCCGTCAGTTTAATGAAAAGATTTGTTGTGGTTGTCAGAGAATCTTTTTAGCATATTCGATGTGACGTGATGGCGGGTTACGTATCTTACTTTCAGGTGATGAAGAGTGAGACTCGCCGCCAAGCAAGCCTGAAGATTGACATGAGCAAGCTCAAATCAACCTGGGGCCTAATGTTGGGGATATAACCCCGTGGTAAGCCCCGCCCAGGTGGGGCCGGGTCATACCTGGCAGCTCATAATCCAGACCAAGGAAGATGGGCCAAAAGACATAGGCCTGGCCGTATGGCGGTTTACCAAGATGGGCCAAGACAAAAGCCCGGACGGAAGATGGCATGAAGACCCGGGCGGTTAAGCCGCCCGGAGGCGGATTATCTTAGATGGTAAAGCGACATAGAGACAGAGTGAGATACGTTGTAAGAGTCGGTATGAGACTTGTGTAACCCATGGTCTTGACCTCCTATATAAAGGGGAGACCCGGGGCGACTTAGACAGAAACCAACTAATCGTGAACTAGGTCAAGCGAATCCGCTCCTTTGAAATTGATACTCCAATCAATACAACACAACTAGGACGTAGGCTTTTACCTCTTGTTGAGGGGCCGAACCTGGGTAAACTCATGTCCTTTGTCCCAACCAACCCCTTTGAGTCCATCACCTTAGCGATGGCCTCGAACCTAAGTCCTCGGACATCTGTTGTGACAAAACCATGACACATATGGTTGGAGTGGAAGATCTTTATCTCAACACAAGGGTAGGTTGTTCTCTCTCAGAAAATCCGATAGGATAGGTATAGAATAGTTCTGAGTGCTTCTCTTTTGAGTAGGTGGTGGTGGAGGGGTATATATAGGCATCCCCAAAAATCCAACCATTACACACAATAAGTCAGACTCGGTGACACTGATGTGTTAATCTCTATGCTACCGAAGTGACCAAAAGTTGGCAACTTTTGAATCTCGGTGAGACCGGTATAAGAATCTCGGTTGCACCAACAAGGTGACCAATGGTCAGAATTGCCAAACTCGGTGATGCCGATTCAACATTATCGGACGGACCGAAAATGTGAACTTGCATAACAGAAACTTGGCAGCCCAACTCGGTGGCACCGAAAGCAGTGTCGGCTGCACCAAAGGGTTAGGGTTTGGCTGAGTCTATCTAGGGTTTGAAATCGGTGGCACCGGGGTGGGAATGTTGGTTGCATCGAGTTTGAATGTTTGGCTATAGACAGACTTTGGTGGGAGAGCCTATGGATGTTTTTGGTGACTATCACTTGTGCACGTATGAGCATTTTGTTCACCAACATAACCATACCCCCTTTTAATAGTATTGGCTTTCCTATGGACTCAAATTGATTTCTCACAAATGTAAAATGTAGAGTCCTCTTCCTTGAAGCTTGACCAACCTATTTCCTTGCCTCTTAGGGTAATCCCACAATCTCCACAATCCTTCTCCCATCCCTATCATTGAACTTTTCCTAAAATATACTTGGTCGAAACATTAGTTCAATGACTTATATGTTGTTATTAATTACCAAAAACACCAAGGGAGCAAATGTGCTTTCAATCTCCCCCTTTTTGGTAATTGATGACAACATATAGGTCAAAGCTTCGACAAAGATATAATCAATGAATATAATCGTTGCTTTGAGAAGTATGTGATAAGCAAGAGCTCCCCCTAAATTTGTGCATTATTTTAAATTTGCATTTGAATGCAAATGCACAATCGATTAGGTACATGGGTCACTTCTTACAAGTCACATACAACTTGGTGGTGTGCGAGAATAATTAGAATGAACATCATAGCACAACACAATCAACCAAAGATGAATGATCATCACATAAGCATTAAGATGATAGGAAATAGTAGCATCACACATTAAAGTGTATGATCAAACATCATCAAGCGTGTATCACAAGAAAAGCAAAAGAGTATCATAGCAACCAAAAGCCATAGTTTTTGAAAAGCAACAAACACCAACCGCTCTCTCACTCGAAGCCTAAAGATCTATATACACTTCTCCCCCTTTGGCAACAAGTTACCAAAAAGTTCAAAGGCATATATCTAAACGTTCTTGGGCTGATCTCCTCCGGTTGTTGATGAAGGAGTCGAGAGAACAACATCCGCAAAGATCTCTGCAGATGTCGTGGATGGAGCTGGAGTGGATACTGGAGGAACTGGAGCAGGAGCTGAGCTGACATTAGCAGGAGCTGATGAAGAGGGCCTCAAGTCTGGTGCAGGCACTGTGGCTGATCTAGCCTAAGTGGTGAACTGTGTGCTCGGCCTGAGAGGTGATCGATTCTCGGAAGAAGAAGAAGAAGAAGAAGTAGAAGAAACCCGAGGGATGTGCACTGAGTCAACTTCCTTCTGAAGCTCTATAACTATCTTAGTCACCTTGTCCACCTTATCATTGAGTCTTGATCCTTGTTTCAAAGATCCTCACAATACTGTTCTGGTTGTCCAGAATCCCCTTAATATCCTTCTGCATGCTCTGAACTGATGAGATCAAAAGATCCATTTGCTCATTTCTGGATCTAGGAACTTGAGCACTAGTGGCTCGAACTGCCTCTGCCTCTGCCTGAGATGTAGCAGATGTGGGATGATCTGGGTCCATCACCACAATGTTATCCTCAAGCTCTGGCTGTAGGGGAAAATGTGGACGATCTAGAGCAAAAATGTGCTTTTCCAACTGAGAGTTGATCAGCATCTAGATATAAGGTGCATAGTAGCAAGAGCGCTTTCGATCAGCAACAACCCTCTTGACTGTCTCAACAATCAAGTCCATAACTCTAATCCTGGTGTGTCGGTCAAGATGGATCAGCATGTTGACGGAGTAGCCTCTGATCATCTTGTCATCTCCTGACTTGGGCATCAAAGTGTGCCTCAGAATGTTGTTCATGGTGCGAAGGCCAGCTTGTAGATAGTAGATGGATCCTAGCTTGCGAGATTGCACTTTTTCTGCAAGAATAGAAGTATACATAACCTTCATGGCGTTGTGGATTGCCTTGGATTCCGTGTATAAATCCAAATCTCCATCCTGAGTAGTGGAGTAGAATTGCAAGATTATCTCATCGTTCCATGCAGTAAGCTCTCTGCCAATGAACTCATCCAGACCAATGAAGTGGAAATTACCTTGGACATTTGGAGAGTAATCCTCATTCTCCTTAATGAATTTCCAATCAACATATCTCATAACACTGACTGTTAGGCTCTTGTCTAGCAGGACTATCTCATAGAAGTCCTTTTGCTCTCTGGTGTAGAATCTGTAGTCAACAGTAGTCTTCTTCCTCTAGGCATATGGATCAATAGCTCTCCATGCCCTCAAACCTGAGTCTTTCCTCTTCTTCATATCTTCAGCAACTAGGTGGCTGACATCATGTACTGGAAGATGTGGTCCGAACTTCATCAAGGTTGTCAAGTCATCGTCATCTTCAACTCTGGAAGCAGTTCACTTGTTCTTTTCACAAGTTGGAATCTGCCTGGATGTCCTCTTAGGCTTTCCAGCAGCATCCTTCTTGGATTTGGTGCTCTTGGATGTGCCAGTCTTTGGCATAGCATCATCCATAAGCTTCTTGGCCTTCTTCTTGGGAGGAGCCTTCTCAACATGTTCTTCCTCCTCTTCCTCAGCAGCAGCACCAGCAACTTCCTCTGGATCTTCATACATGGATGTAGGCCTGCCAATCACATGAATAATCCTCTTTCTGGCTTTCTTCTCCCTTGCCTTCTTAGGCATAGACTTCCTTGGGGGATCAATGGTCATAGTAGCCCTAGAACTCTCATGTGCTTTGATAGTTTCAGAGCTAGCATAGATCTTGTTGACAACTCTCCTGGAAGAAGTGGCTTCAGTATCAGACTTCTTAGCAGCTTTTTCTTGCTTCTTAGCAAGAATCTCCTCAGGGACAAAGCCTGAATCGTCCTCATCTAAATTCAGCTTATTTCTAGCCCTTGTAGCAGCCTTGGGCAACCCATGGGAGCTGGGGTGCCTGGATCTGGAAATGAACTAGACTCTAGGATTATGCCTGAACTCATGTCAACACCCTGCTCTGGCAAATTCTGATTGTCCTCAGCATCTGATATACTAACCCCTAACTTGGCGACGGATTCGCTACGGCGGCAACGATGGAGAGGATTTCGTCAGCGGCAACGATTCCTGGCCACGGAGGAGCGCAAGGAGACAAGGGCGACGACCAGGGGTCTCGAAAGCGGTAGCTTAGGGTTTTGAGGCGCGACGGTTTGAGGATGAAATTCAAAGCGTCGGGGTCCACAATATTTATACCCAGCATTGTTGGTGACACCGATTCTAACTGTTTGGTGTCACCGAGTTCCTCAACTGTCAGTTGACAGGGAAACTCGGTGTAACCGAGAAGATGGAATTGGTGGTACCGAGATTGAAAACCAGATCAACCCTAGGCATTCGGTAAGACCGAGATTTTGGGATTGGTTCCACCGAGATGCACTTGGGAGGTTTTAATGGTCAGTCCTTGTCGATACGGAACTCCGAGTGCTCCACACACAGAGGGATCGAAAAGCACTTGTTCAAATTTTGTGATGCAGCATGAATAGAGTATGAGGTGAGAAAGCATAGATAGCTAAAGAGTGGTCCTAGGCATTCTTGTCCATAAAATTGGCAAAAGATAAATTAAAGACCAAATAGCAACAATTGGATGTCCTCGAATGAGAAAATAAATGCAGACCAACATGCTCACACAATAATATGTCAAATGAAATCATGGCAAACATGCACAAACATAATAGTATCTAACAAGCACTTTGGCGATGACGAAGTCATCTATATATGAGTATTTGACTGAGGAGCCAAGTAAGAGTATTTGATCATAGGTCATACTCATCTTTTAAGCACAAGTGGGGTTACCACTTTTACATAAAGCATTTTATGTTGTCACATACTAAGAGATGCTTTGAATCAAGTCTTAGAGTAAAGCTCCCCCTTGATGTGACATCCCCCCATAAGAGGGATAAACTAACCTTGGGTTTTGTCGATGAAGACTTCATGTTAGTGAGGTAGTGGTGGATGCTCAAGGTTGATGAAGATCACCAAGATTGGGAGCATCCTTGTTGTTTCCTTACTCTTCTCACCTACATGGATTAGTCCCAACACACAAGAGACAAATACAAGGATGTCTATGGACATGGAGTGCAAAGCATGTGTGATGATGTCCATTGATTTGTTGATTACCTTATCCCTTGCTTACCTTTGAGGGAATGTGTGACTCATTGAACTATTACATAGGATTGATGTTGATTGCAAATAGATCTTGCCAATAATGAATATGAGTGAATTTCATTGGTAGAGTCAACCCTCAAGAACTTTCTAGTTCTTCTTCTTGGGTACCCACATCAAGTTGATCGGGATCCTCGGTGTTTAAGTAGCACTTGTAGAAGTTGAGATTGTAGTAGCCTTGGGGACCCACTTCACCAAAGCTTGGGATTCATCTTCATATGAGTCAATGTCCTCTTGAAGCTTGTTCTTGCCCTTGAGCTTGGTGTCTTGCGGTGGAAGGTCATCTTGAGTGTTTGTCCCCTTGGGAAGAGTATTTTCATACTTCTCCTTTTGAGGAACAAACTTGGGCTCGGTATATTGACCTTCTTCCCATTCAACTCCATTTGCGTTGAAGTAGCCAACACCACGATTCTTCTGGTGTCCACCTTGCTTGCGTACAATTTCCTCAAATTGCTTACACCCGACAAGACTCTTGTAGATACCTTTCTCTATAATTACTTTCAATAAAGCATTTTCTTGCTCAAGTGTAACTTGTCTAAGAGAATCATCATTAGTGGAATCAATAGAACTACTAGGAGCAACATCATTGGGTTTAGCATTTCTATTGTTGCTACTAGATGAAGAACCTTTCTTGCCTTTGTTACTAGTTTGCTTAGATTTGACTTGTGGCATGAATGTAGACAAGAGTAGTCTTTTGGAAAGATAATATGAAGTCTTCTTTTGGAGATAGTCATTGATACCTTTAAGAAATTCATGTTCTTGCTCCAAATTGAGCTTCTCGAAGCGTAGCTTATCATGAGTTCTTACAAGCTATCTATGACCTTCAAGAGTAGATTCATGGTCTAACTTAAGAGTGTTAAGTTCTTTAGTTAGTTTTTCTATTTTCATCTTAGCATCATCAATCGACCTATCTTGACTAGCATGAGAAATACAAAGTTCATTTTGATCAACATCACTAGTTTTATCACATAGCAAGTCATCATCATAAACCAAATCATCTTCATCACTATCGAAATCAAGATATTCGGGGTGTGATACCTTGGGGCCTTTAGCCATGAAGCAACTTCCACTCCCTTCATTTGGTGAATCAAATAGATCATAGCAGTTGGTTGTCACTAGTGCAATTCCGGTAACTCCTTCATCTTGACTATAGTTGGAGTGATAGCTTCTCTCGGAGTGATTGTCGGAGTCGGAGCCAAAAACCCATTCACCAACATGAGCTTGATGTTTCCTTCTTGAGTAGCTCTTGGTGTGCTTGTCCTTCTTCTCCGAGTCCCTACTTCTCCTTGAGGGTCTTCGTTCATAACGATCATCTCTACTCCTTCTGTCTATTCGAGGTGATTCATCTCTTGAGCTTCGTCTTCTTGGTGACTCTTCTCTTCGTTTGTAAGGAGCCATGCACTCATTGGAGTAGTGTCCGGGATTCCCACAATTGTAGCAGTTTCGGTCATGACTTGCCGAATACTTCTCTTCATGTCTTGAGTTGGAGCTATGATCTTTGCTTTTATTCTTGTAGAACTTGATGAATTTCTTGACCATGAGGCTTATATCTTCATTTGTGACAAGGTTGTCGCTTGAGCTAGCGGGAGCATCACTTGTGGCTTTGTAAGCACCGCTAGACTTGTGGTGAAGCTCTTCCTTGTCCTTGAGTGTCATCTCATGAGCAACAATTCTACCAATCACTTCTGTTGGTTTGATATCTTTCTAGTTGGGCATCATTTGGATCAATGTGCAAACAGTGTCATATCGATCATCCAAAGCTCGAAGTATGTTCTTGATGATGAATTTGTCTGTCATTTCTTCGCTTCCTAAGCTGGCAATCTCATTGGTGATGAGAGATAGCCTAGAGTACACCTCAGCGACTCCTTCACCATCCTTCAGCGTGAACTTGTCAAGCTGACCTTGAAAAACATCTAACTTGGATTCTCTCACGGACTCGGTTCCTTTGTGCATATCAACCAAAGTATCCCAAATCTCTTTTGCGTGTTCAAGACGGCTGATTTTGTTGAATTCTTCGGGGCATAGGCAGTTGAAGAGAATGTCACATGCTTGAGCATTGAGTTGCAACATCTTCAATTCATCCATAGCCGCTTCACGATCGGGTTCCTTTCCTTGTGCAAAGAATTCACCTTGCAAGCCAACACGAACAACAGCCCAAATGGCAGGATTATGACCAAGCAAATGCGTTTTCATTTTGTGCTTCCAACTAGCAAAATTTGTGCCGTCATAGTACGGACCTCTACGGTGATAAATTCCCTCACTAGATGCCATACTTCTCCTAGGTTGTGAAACGAATGCAATGGATACCAAAGCTCTGATACCACTTGTAGGATCTAAAGTAGGTCTAGAGGGGGTGATTAGACTACTTGACCAAATAAAAGTTTTGCCTTTTCCCAAATTTTAGTGTTTGCAGATTTAGCATTCATGGCAAGTCAATTTCACCCTACACATGCAAGTCTAAGAGTATAGCAGTGGAAAATAACAAGCATGAGTAAAAGGGATAGGGTAGGAAGATCAAACACAATTGTAGACATGATGATTTTTTCGTGGTTCCGATAGGTCATGCTATTGTACATCCATGTTTATGTAGTCTTCAACCCACAGAGGGTAACGGTCGCGAGAATCCACGGAGGGCTCCAACCATAAGAGTCCACGAAGTAGCAACCTTGACTATTCCATACAGCTTCCGTCCATGAAGGACTAGCCTCACTATGAGTAGATCTTCACGAAGTAGGCGATCTCCTTGCCCTTACAAACTTCTTGGTTCACTCCACAACACGAAGTAGGAGGCTCCCAAGTGACACCTAACCAATCTAGGAGGCACCACCCTCCTAAAGGTAATAGGCTTGATAATGACGATGAACTCCTTGCTCTTGTGCTTCAAGATGATAAACTCCTCAACACACAATCACTATCTCATAGATTTGGCTTGGTGGAAGAGATGGGATTGGTGGAAAACAACTTGAGGAGGCTAGAAATCAAGATCCATATGGGTGGAGTGGAAGATCTTGATCTCAACACAAGGGTAGGTGGTTCTCTCTCAGAAAATCTGATAGGATATGTATGGAATAGTTCTGAGTGCTTCTCTTTCAAGTAGGTGGTGGTGGAGGGGTATATATAGGCATCCCCCAAAAATCCAACCATTACACACAATAAGTCAGACTCGGTGACACCGATGTGTTAATCTCGGTGGTACCTAAGTGACCAAAAGGTGGCAACTTTTGAATCTCGGTGAGACCGGTATAGGAATCTTGGTTGCACCGACAAGGTGACTAATGGCCAGAATTGCCAAACTCGGTGACACCGATTCAACATTCTCGGACGGACCTAAAATATGAACTTGCGTAACAAAAACTTGGCAGCCCAACTCGATGGCACCGAAAGCAGTGTCGGCTGCACTGAAGGGTTAAGGTTTGGCTGAGTCTGTCTAGGGTTTGGAATCGGTGGTAGCGGGACGGGAATGTTAGTTGTACCGAGTTTGAATGTTTGGCTATAGACAGACTTTGGTGGGAGAGCTTGTGGATGTTTTTGGTGACTAGCACGTGTACACGTGTGAGCATTTTGTTCACCAGCACAATCTTACCCCCTTTTAATAGTATTAGCTTTCCTTTGGACTCAAAGTGATTTCTCACAAATGTAAAATGTAGAGTCCTCTTGCTTGAAGCTTGGCCAACCTATTTCCTTGCATCTTAGGGTAATCCCGCAATCTCCACAATCCTTCTGCCATCGCTATCATTGAACTTTTCCTGAAATATACTTGGTGTAAACATTAGTTCAATGACTTATATGTTGTTATCAATTACCAAAACCACCAAGTGAGCAAATGTGCTTTCAAACTCACATATTACAATCGTCATGTCTCAAAACTATTACAAAGAATCAAGTTTAATTTGTCCAATGATCTTCATGAAAGTTTTTATTATATCCCTCTTGAATATCTATCACTTTGGGACTACTTTCATATATTGCAATTGCTTTTTAAAAGTTCACATGTATATAAGGGAAGATCATGAGCATAAAAATTTCATCTCTCAAAATAGTATAAGTGAAGCATGAGAGGATTTCTCGAAAATTAGTAGCTATAAAAATAACCTAAGTGAAGAATAAGAGGATTTCTTCAAAATTACTAACTCTCAAATTAATATAAGTGAAGCATGAGAGCATTTCTTCAAACATGTAAAAGCACGTCGTGCTCAAAAAGATATAATTGAAGAATTAGACCAATTCCATAGCTTAATAGATTTAAGTGAAGCATAAAGAGCAATTCTACCAAATCATAGCATAATTTTGGATCTCTCAAATAAGTGTGTGCAGAAAGGATAAAGGTAAAATAAGCAAAGATACAAGACGCTCCAAGAAAAACTCATGATATGTAACGAATAAAAATATAGTTCCAAGTAAAATATTGATGGTCGTTAGAAGAAAGATGGGGTGGAATCCCCAAGCTTAGTTTCTTGTTACTCTTTGGATAATATCTTGGAGTGTTGTAGCATACCCAATCTTACGATCTTCTTACTGCTTATTCCTTTATCCATCGTGATCTCACCCAAAACTTGAAAAATTCAACCACACAAAACTTGACAAATTTCTCGTGAGATCCATTAGTATAATAAAGCAAATCACCACTCTAAGTACTGTTGTAAACCCATTAATATTTTATTATTGCATTATACCTACAGTATTTTAACTTTACCATGACTTATACCCCCCAATACAAGCCATAGATTCATCAAAAAAAGTACACAATGCAACGAAAACATAATATGTTTTAGATAGAACAATTTGTAGTAATCAGTACTCTACCCATACTTTTGTAAATCTAAAAATTCTTAAAAATTAGGAAAACGTAAAGAATTTTTATAGAAATACTTTTTAAAAATTTAAGCTCATTAGTATGTTCCAGTAAGAAATTAAAATTCGTGCACTTGGAACACAGTTTCTGTTTCAGATTCAACATTGTTTCTACTCATCTTATGGATCATCCTAAAGGCATTACTTGGCACAAACACTAAATAAAAACACAATCATAATTGTGGAAAACACTAAAAAACATAAAGGAAAAGATAAAAATATTTTATACATTGAGTTGCCTCCCAACAAGCGCTATCGTTTTACGCCCCTAGCTAGGCATAACACATAGTTTCAAGTATTGTCATCCTTAGTTTTCACTCCATAGAAGGCCCTTTATATGGTGGCTTAATTCTTGTTCTAGGGAAGTGTTCCATACCCTTTATAAGTGGAAATTGAAATTTACTATTACCTTCTTTCATATCAATCATGTCACCTATAGTGCGTAAAAACGATCTAGCAAGTATGATGGGACAAGATAGATTGCAATCAATATCAAGAAAAATAAAATCAATGGGCACAAGGCTTCCCAAAGGCTTTTTAATAGTAGAATCTGCCAAGTGCAAATTAAGAGAACATTCTTCAATATTGGTAAGACCAAGCACATCACATACAGATTTTGGAATTGTGGAAACACTAGCACCCAAACCACACAAAGCAAAGCATTCATAATTTTTATCTTGACTTTAATGGTAGGTTCCCACTTATCATGCAATTTTCTAGGGATTGAAATCTCAAAATCCAACTTTTCTTGTAAGGATTCATCATGGCATCAACGATATGTTTGGTAAAAGATTTATTTTGTTCATAAGCATGGGGTGAATTTATCATGGATTGCATGAAAGAAATACAATCAACCAAGGAGCAACTATCATAATTAAAGTCTTTGTAATAAAAATAGTGGGCACATCACTAGTTAAAGTTTTGACCTCTCCAAACCCACTTTTATCAAAATTTTCATCAAGATTTTCACCCTCCAAATCATTGGAACTCCCTCTAGAAAAAGTTAACTCTTGTTCAATCCCTTTATTATAAATTTTATCATTACTAAACAAGGAATCAATACAACAAACACCAATCATTTTAAGATCTTCATCATTGTTATCCTCTAAAGAGACTGATTAAGCGGCCATTTGATTTACTAAAGTGGCTTGTGCATAGGATATTTTACCTAGCATATTTTTAGCATGAGCATACTTATATTGGAGATTAGAAACTTCTCCACTAATATCATCAAGTTGTTTCGTTATGTCTTCTAATGCAGTAAAGTGTTCTTTAAGCTCATCGGTAAAATACTTATTATGCTCAAAGTGTGTAGTCATATATTCCTTGGTACTCTTCTCAATCTCAAGAAAAGTATTAGGGTAAGGAACATCATAATACTTTCGCTGAGGCATCATGACTACATAAACAAGATTGCAAGCAAAGAAGAGATCTGACGAGAAAAAGGCAAACAAAAAAGAGAGGGCGAATAAAACGACAAATTTGTGAAGTAGGGGAGAGGAAAACGAGAGGCACATGGAAAATAACGTAAATTACAAGGATATGAGATTTGTGATCAGGAACCTTGTAGATGAGATAGCTTCCTCCCGGCAACGGCGCCAGAAATTTCTTTGACGTGGCTTGAGACTGCGTCGGTATTTCCCCAAAAAGTAAGGGATGATGCAGCACAACGACGATAAGTATTTCCCTCATTTATGAAACCAAGGTATCAATCGATAGAGGAAGATCACGCACCCACGCAAACAACAGTTGCCCACAAATAAGAAATACTTGCAACCCAACGCGAAAGAGAGGTTGTCAAGCTCTCTACGGTAATAATATAAATTAGGTGATGATAGCTTTTGCAAATAAATCTCACAAGAACACAAAATAAAATAAGTAAACAAAAAGTGCACCAAGGTATTTTTGGGTTTTTGGATTAATAGATCTAAAAACTAAAAGGCAAAATAGTAGCTCGGAAATCAATATGTTGTAAAAGTGGACCCAAGGCATAGGTTTCACTAGTGGCTTCTCTCATGAGTATAGCACACGGTGGGTGAACAAACTACTATTGGGAAATTGATAGAAGATCAAATAATCATGATGATATCCAGGCAAGATCATTATATAGGAAGCACATCCAAGATAAGTAGACCTAAACGATTCTACATCTACTTCTATTACTCCACACGTCGACCATTATCTAGCATGCATCTAGTGTATTAAGTGTTGGAAATATGCCCTAGAGGCAATAATAAATTAGTTATTATCATATTTCCTTGTTCATGATAATCTTTTATTATCCATGCTATAACTGTATTGATCGGAGACTTAGATACATGTGTGGATACATAGACAAAACCATGTCCCTAGTATGCCTCTAATAGACTAGCTCGTCGATCAAAACATGGTTAAGGTTTCCTAGCCATGGACATGAGATGTCATTTGATAATGGGGTCACATCATTAGGAGAATGATGTGATGGACAAGACCTAAACTACAAATGTAGCTTATGATCGTGTCAGTTTATTGCTACTGTTTTCTGCATGTCAAGTATATGTTCCTATGACCATGACATCATGCAACTCACTGACATCGGAAGAGTACCTTGTGTGTATCAAACATCACAACGTAACTGGGTGACTATAAAGGTGCTCTACAGGTATCTCCGAGGGTGTCTGTTGAGTTGGCATGGATCAAGACTGGGATTTGTTACTCCGTGTGACGGAGAGGTATCTCAGGGCCCACTCGGTAATACAACATCACAATAAAGCCTTGCAAGCAGTGTGACTAAGTGTTAGTCACGGGATCTTGTATTACGGAACGAGTAAAGAGACTTGCCGGTAACGAGGTTGAACTAGGTATGGAGATACCGACGATCGAATCTCGGGCAAGTAACATACCGAAGAACAAAGGGAACATCATACGGGATTAACTGAATCCTTGACATAGAGGTTCGACCGATAAAGATCTTCGTAGAATATGTAGGAACCAATGTGGACATCCAGGTCCCACCATTGGTTATTGACCGTTGAGGTGTCTCGGTCATGTCTACATAGTTCTCGAACCCACAGGGTCTGCACACTTAAGGTTCGGTGACGTTTTGGTAGTATAGAGTTATGTATGGTGGTGACCGAAGGTTGTTCGGAGTCCCAGGTGAGATCCCGTACATCACGAGGAGCTCCGGAATGGTCCGGAGGTAAAGATTGATATATAGGAAGTCCCATTTTGGTCGCCGGAAAAGTTTCGGGCTAATCGGTAATGTACCGGGAGTGCCGGTAGTGTACCGGGAGACCACCGGGAGGGGTATTTCGACCCAAGAGGCTTCATGGTCTGTGGGAGAGTAAATACCAGCCTTTTGTGGGATGGTGGAAGTCCCACACAAGGCCCATGCGGCTGGGAGAAAAAGCCCAAAGGGAAAAAGGTGGAAAAAGGCCAAAAAAAGGAGGAATCCTAGTCCTACTAGGATTGGAGCAGGAGTCCTCCTCTCCTCCCCACTTTGGTCGACCCAAGGGCTGGCTTTTTGGCAGCCAAGACTCCTCCTCCTCTCCTCCTATATATACTAGAGGATTTTAGGGTTTTGGGATAGAATTTTCAGCCACGTGCTACCCGTTCCTCTAGTGCATAGTTTCTCCTCTAGATCGGTTTTCTGCAGTGCTTAGGCGAAGCCCTACCGGAATTGCTCCACCACCATCATCGGTGGAGATCGTCATCAAGCTGCACATGTGCTGAACGCGGAGGTGTCGTCCGTTCGGCGCTAGATCGGAGGGACCATGAACAAGTTCACGGAACGGATCGTGATGAGTTCACGAGACGGATCGTGATGAGATCGCGGGACGCATCGTGATGAGTTCGCGGGACGGATCGTGATTGGATCGTGGGACGGATCGTGATGTGATCGCGGGACGCTCGGCGATTTGGATCGCGAAGATGTTCGACTACACCAACCGCGTTTCTTAACGCTTCCCGCTTAGCGATCTACAAGGGTACGTAGATCCACTCTCCCTCTCGTAGATGCTCATCACCATGGATAGATCTGCGTGTGCGTAGGAAATTTTTTGTTTCCCATGCGACGTTCCCCAACATTAAGTTCATGGAGAAACATAATAATGCAATAAGAATGGTGACATGATGTAGACAAGATCTATTCATGTAGGAATAGACCCCATCTTGTTATCCTTAATGGCAACGATACATGCGTGTCTTGCTGCCCCTTCTGTACCTGGGAAAGAACACCACAAGATTGAACCCATCACAAAGCACGTCTTCCCATGGCAAGAAGAGTTGATCTAGTTGGCCTTACTGAACCAAAGATTCAAAGAAGAAATATGAGGCTATAAGTAATCATGCAAATAAGAGATCAAAGAAGACTCAAATCATATTCATGGATAGAAACTGATCATGAACTCACAATTCATCAGATCCCAACAAACACACCGTAAAAGTCATTACATCAAATAGATATCCAAGATACCATTGTATTGAGAATCGTAGAGAGAGAGAGGAAGCCATCTAGCTATTGCCTATAGACCCGTGGGTCTATGGTGGACTACTCACGCATCATCAGAGAAGCACCAATGAAGACGGTGCACTCCTCTGTGTTGGAGTTAGATTGGATCTCGCGGTTCTGGAAATTGTGGCGGCTGGAATTGTGTTTCGTCGACTCCTCTAGGGTTTTCTAAATATTTGGAAATTTATAGGGTGAATAGTCGGTTGAGGGGCCCGAGGTGGGCACGCTCCACCAGGTTGCCCCAGGGCCCTCTAACATGCCCTGGTGGAGGGTGGCCACCCTAGGCCCCCTCTCTGGTGATTTTTTCGCCCATCCTATTTTTCTGAACACCAAATGGCCTAAAATTTCAAGGAGAATATTTTGGGAATATATAAAAAATACTGGAGCCAATAAATACAAGACGGGGCCACCTATTTTTCACAAGGAAATAGGGCATGCCCTATTACCTTGTGGGACCCACATGTGGTATTCGGTGCCCCTCTTGTGCTATATGATGGTTTTTGACATAGAAAAAAGGAAGATGATACTTTCAGGACAAAGTGTCGCCGTCTCAAAGCAAAAGCTAGACAGAAGCACTTTTGCTCTCCGACGGAGCGATTCCTCCGGGGAACTTCCCTCCAGGACGGGGGAAATCGAAGCCATCATCATCACCAACACTTCCTCCATTGTGGGAGGATCAATCTTCATCAAAATATTCACTGGGACCATCTCATCTCAAACTCTAGTTCATCTCTTGTACTCAATCTTAGTCTCAAAACCTCAAATTGGTATCTCGTAGTTGATGCTAGTCGGTTTATTTGGCGGAAGATTATATTTTCAGATCCCTAATGATATTCAATACACTTCTAGTATTGAACATGAATATGATTTGTGAGTAGTTACTTTTGTTCTTGAGGATATGGGAGAAGTCTTGTTATAAGTAATCATGTGATGTTTGTATTCAGTCGATATTTTGATGATTTGTATATTGCTCTTCCATTAGTGGTGCCTTGTGAACGTTGACTACATGACACTTCACCATATTTGAGCCTAAAGGAAAACACTGGGGAATGATAAGTAGACGATGGGTTGCGAGAGTGACAGAAGCCTAAACCCTAGTTTATGAGTTGTTCCATAAGGGGCTGATTTGGATCCACATGTTTAATCCTATGGTTAGATTTATATTAATTCTTCTTTCATAGTTGCGGTTGCTTGCGAGAGGGGGTAACCATAAGTGCGTTGTTTGTTCAAGTAAGAACAACACCTTAGCACTGGTCCACCCACATATGAAATTATCAATGTAACGAACGTAAATTCACTAAACATGATGAACGTGACTAGATGGAAATTCACATGTGTCGTCGAGAGCGCTTTGCTTTATATAAGAGAACTTTCAGGCTTATCCTTTGCTACAAAAAGGATTGGGCCAACTTGCTGCACCTTTGTTACTATTATTACTTGTTACTTGTTATGAATTATCTTGATACAAAACTATCTACCACTGCTACTTACAACACTTGCAGAGAATACCTTGCTGAAAACCACTTGTCATTTCCTTTTGCTCCTCGTTGGGTTCGACACTCTTACTTATCGAAAGGACTGTGATTGACCCTTTATACTTGTGGGTCATCAAGTGTCCCCACCTATTTGATGTCCATTATGAAATTGTCTAGGTGGGCCATTGATGCCATTACCTCCTAGATGTCTCACTTCTTTTGGGGCAATTTGGGAGATGAACGCAAATACCATCTAGAAAAATGGGATCTCATTTCCATGAAAAATACTTTGAAGGTACGGGTGTCCCTAATCTTAGGGATCTTTACCTATGTTGGATTCTTGGAATAAAAAGTTCTTTGATGATAGACATACTGATTGGAAGAATATTCTTTGCTTCACATATAGTACTAAAAAAACCTAACATCTTGTGTGCTCTCTGAGGCAAGGGGTCTCCCTTTTGGAAAATTATCTCTTGGGATTTTGTTGCTGCTAAGAATTTTTATATGTGGAAACTAGCTAATGGGAAAAAACATTGCCTTTTGCAAGATTCATGAGTTGGGGATTAATCACTTAGATGTTTGTTCTGGGATCCTTTTGAGATATACCAACAACAAGATGACATTGTTGCACATGTCTCCGATGGTACTTTTTAAAGCTATCTTTTATTAGATGTGTAGATGAGCAGAGGTACAACAGATGGCTTGAACTATTATCACTGATTCAAATTAAATGCCACTTGTATCTGATCCTACTTCTGTCTTTTGCAATGAGCTAGAATCAATACATCATCTGATTTTTGATTGCACTATTGCAAAATGCACTTGGTTGGTCGTTGATGGAATTCTTCATATTCATGTACCATGTTCATTTGAATCTTTGCACTCTTTCTAGTGGCATAAGGAAAAAATCAAATGCATTAACTTTGTCACATCTACCACCTTGTGGGGCTTATAGCTTCTACGTAATGAATTTCTATTTTAGGTGTGAAAATGGAGAAGCATGAAGTGCATCCTAGGTTTTTCAATTCTTTGGTTCAACAATGGAAGATATTGTGTCCCTATCCTCAATGTACTCTACTACCCGAATTCTTAACATGAAATGTTGAACATTCATATCAAATGGTTTGGAGTTTCAACTTTTGTTATCCCCGATGAATTCACCACCAACACTAGATCATAAAATGATTTTGTCAATTTTTAGTAGCAAACTACATCACACTTGTATTTCAAATTTGAGCTAAATCTCATAATATGTTGTCAATCTAGTAAATCTTGGAAATTTAGCATTAATACTCTAAAAAATCATGAAACTTGGTACGTCCGTTCCTCTATATAAGGTGTAATTATTTTTTGATAAAAATTACAAAATGTAAGGTGCATTTGTTATGATTCCTCATAATTCCCTTGTTAGCCCTCCTAAAAAAGGAAAGTGTCTCTTTCTGATTGTGTGTATGTGTCCGTATAGTAAAAGAAGCAAACTATCTCTTTATTGATTACATGTATCTCATATTTTTCTAGACTAATTGTTTTACTTTTCACTAACCAAAAATTTGTCAAGGGTAATTTAATCTTAACATGTCTATAATTATGTGCCTTGGTTACCGTGCCGAATATAATACACCTTACATAAAGGAATGGAGGGAGTAGCATTAATACTTTGAAAAATGATAAGACCAAATTTTATAACTTATTTCATGTACTTCCTTCACACACAAAATAAATTTTTAGCACGTGGAAAATGGAAAATATATTTTTTCCCAAAAAACTTAAATTTTTGTGGAAACAATGTTCACAATGATAACACCCATGGTTGTGCCAAAATCTAACTTGTTATCGTGTAGTATGTCATGCAAGTGGCAAGGGTCAGGGGCATATGCCTTGAAATCCATGCAACTTCATACTAGATAGGTAATTTTCTCGGAGTTTTTTCAAAACTTTTGGTACGACAAGTTTATGATATTCCCACATACTAGTTCACACAAGAGGGCTTCGTGCACAAGTACTTGAATTGTTTGGGGCTTTTTCCATTTTATTTAATTTTTCGAAATCGGGGCAAAACTTGAGATGTTGAACATTCATATCAAATGGTTTGAAATTTCAACTTTGGTTGTCCGAAGCGGATGCACCACCAACACTAGATCATAAAATGATTTTTGTCAATTTTCAGTAGCAAACTACATCACACTTATAGTTTAAATTTGAAGAAATCTCATAATTCAATGTAAATCTAGTAAATCTTGGAAATATAGCATGAATACTCTAAAAAATCATGAAACTTGGTTAGTGGGCTTTCAATATAGCATTAATACCTTGGAAAATGAGAAGACCAATTTTTATAACTTATGTCATGTATTCCTTCACAAAAAAGACATTTCTAGCACTTGAAAGAAAATATATCTTTCCAAAAAACATAACTTTTATGTGGAAACAATGTTCACAATGGTAACACCCATAGTTGTGCCAAATTTTAACTAATTATCATGTAGTATGGCATTCAAATGGCCAGGCCAGGGGCATATGCCTTAAAATCCATGCAACTTCATAGTTGATAGTTTATTTTTTCAAAGTTTTTTCCAAACTTTTGATATGGCAAGTTTATGATTTTTCCCACATAATAGTTCACACAAGAGGGCTTAGTGCACAAGGATTTGATTTTTTTTGCTTTTTCCATTTTCTTTAATTTTTGGAAATCAGGGCAAAACTTGAAATGTTGAACATTCATATCAAGTGGTTTGGAATTTGAACTTTGGTTGTCCCAACTAGATGCACCACCAATACTAGATCATAATTTTTTTTTTCAATTTTCAGTAGCAAACTACATCACACTTATAGTTCAAATTTGAGCAAGATCTCATAATTCAGTGTAAATCCAGTAAATCTTGAAGATATAGCATTAATACTCTAAAAATCAATAAACTTGGTTAGTGGGCTTCCAATATTGCATTCATACTCTGAAAAATGGGAAGACCAAATTTTATAACTTATTTCTTGTACTTCCTTCACACAAAAAAGACATATCTAACACTTGGAAAATAGAAAAATATTTTCCCAAAAAACTTAATTTTTCTATGGCAACAATGTTCACAATGGTAACACACATAGTTGTGCCAAATTTTATCTTGTCTCTATTTTTGTTTAAAATTAATAAATAATAGTGTTCTGGTATAGTTTGTTCAGATAAATTTTGAAAATGATGCTAATTGTATAAGAAATACTTTTATCATAGTAAGACCATATATTCTTACTTTGTGAAAGAGATGAAGAGATGATGAACTATCAAATCATCATCCCCTTCACAAAGCGAGCATTGATGCTCTTATTACAATAGAAATAGTTTATTGTATATGGTCCTTTCTACCGTTTAAGAAGGTCAGTGAGCCTCTTGCGTAGCGACGTGGGACTAAACCCACATCATTCAGTACGGTGGTGTGGTGGGGGGGCGCTCGGGCGCCATTCATGGGCTAGCGTCTCAATTAATCCCATCGACGAAAAAACGTCTGTGTTTTTCTAAAAATCCATTATATTCATAGATAATTTTCTAGATGGTTTTACAACTTTTGTTCTAAAATATATTCAAATATAATTGGAATGAACAGAAATAGAGAGATAGATGAAAAGTAACCTAGCGGCCCTACAATGTGTAGCCTAGCCCATCTAGAGGCAACCCCGTCTTAAACCTCGTGCCTAGTGATAGAGGACGATGTCTCCGAGATCTCCTGCTCCTGCTTTGCGCCTTCGAGGCCTTGTTTGTCCCCAACTCTACGCCAAGAGATAAGCACGATAACACTAGTTCGAACCTATCTACTATCCATCACTATATCCTCCTCTTGCGCTCTCTCCAACCATGACTGGGAACGCCATGGCCGCGCCAACGTCAACCAACGTAGCTACTCTGCTCTCCTCACCTCAGCACCATGTCCTTTAGTTCCACCGTGCCATCGTTAACCTATAAGACAAAGACCGCTACACCGGATGCCCTGAATCGCCACCATCAAAGCATTCTTCGTTGTCTGCATCCTAGGATTCCGATGTCAATTCTCCGCCTACAACCCATCCCCGACCTACTTAATGTGCTCCACAACCTTACCGTGAGCTCTAAAGCTTTTCCCGATCTCCTTGTCAACGTTATTCTGTCGTAGTACCATTTATCATGACCTCCCTTTGCTGATCTGGCATGAGCTCATGAAGATGCCCCGATGACCGTTTTGTCACGTGACCGTGTAAAATTGCACCGCAAGCAGCTGTAGAACAACACCAGCTCAAAAAATCACTCGAATCCATGCTATAACTTTGTTTCCTACAAACACCAAACTCCAAACTCCAGCCACGATGGTACTCGCCCACTGCCTTTGTTTTTGTCCACCCCAGGCACCCTGTTGCCACCCCTCGACTCACACGAGAACCAGTTGACGATAGAGGCAAAGATATCGTCCAACCATCGCTGGAATCAGCCGGACGAGGAATGATGCTCTGTCGTGCTTTGCATCAGTGACTAACCGTCGACTGGCTGACGTGACCGTACTTGACAATGGCCCACATGTTGTATTCACATAGTCATACATGTAATGTCCAAGGGGGATGACCCAACGGAAATGTTGCATTTGGCCATATGTGAGATTCAGCTAGACATGGCGGGCCAAAAGTGAGCACAAGTTAGAGGGTTGCGCAAAACTGAGCACAACTAAGGAACGGTGGGCACGAAAATAGAAATCCCTATTTTTTATATTGAATTAACAAAAAAAGACTCCGCACCTATGTATATCTGTAATATCATTAGGGGATACTTTACCATGCGAGCTACACAAATAAATTTGTGGTCTGTAATAGCAAAACATGTGTTTATTGTTTGCTATTTTCTAACCTATGCATTGTCTGTTTGTATATGCACATATAGAAACATGTTTTAAATTAGAAATTGTAGGCACATAGGTTGATCTTTATGTACATTAATTTTTCTTTGGAAAATTTGTAACATTTGTCTCATCACTTTTCTATATGCATGAATGCTCAACTGTAACTGGATGGTTCTTAGTGATTTTTTTCTTCAAAAAGATGAGTACCCCACCTCTGCGACGGTTCTCCATGATGCCATCAAAATAGTTGTTCTCAGTCGCTTTAGGAAGAGCAAAACCGGACAATTGGTAATACAAAGGCCATTCTTCTAGATAAGATGCCTCACATTCGTATGCAACCCTTTGTTTGCAATGCTTGCATACATCCTTGACTCTTCTAATACTACAGAAGATAAGGGCATGTATGGGTATGTTATATTTATGAGAATAAATATATATTGCGTTTTGTTAGGTCAAATGTTTGAGAGATTTTCTAATTTCCAAGTTTGCTTTGAGTAGTGTGATGTCTCCGTGTTAGAATTATGGAGGGTTTGAGAGAATAAAGATTTGATTCGATATCTAGCACTGTGTGTGGTCACTTCCGGATATAAATGTAGCAAGCAACAAAACCTATAGTGTTTGTCGCCCCAAACCAACGGCCTCGAGGAATGATTTTCCGGGAATTATGGAGGTGTCACCTTGCTTGATCATTCTAATGTAAGATCAAAAGAGGCACACGTATATAATCACATAAAAAGGATAAACCATTATCACAAACGGGATCGACTATTCTTGGTAGACTTGGATCGACTATTAAATTTGTTTTGTTGGTATTCATAGCGGATTAAGGACTTTGCTGGAATTTTGTCTATTATGGGCCAAGCCCAATAGCATTCCTAATAAATCCTAGAGGCCCACGCAGCCCATTCGTGCAAGGCAAGAAGTGAAACTAATGTTTAGTCCCACATTGCTAGTTTAGAGGGAGTTGGACCTCTTTATAAGGGAGGTTCTTTCCCTCACATGTATGAGGATGAAAACAAGAGGGAACATCCATGCGCGCTCCTCCTCCGCCGCCCGCCTCGCCTCGTCACGACACGACACGACACGGGTTGCGGGAATGAGCCGAGCCGATGTCTAAATTTGCCACGCACGACGGGTATACGAAAGGTCACGCGGCGAGAGCTGAAACTTTTTTTTTGTTAGTGGAGCACTGAATCCAAACGGCGCGCCTCTTTGGCTGGAGTCCGTTCGCTTCGTCTCCTTCTCCTTTTCACCTCCCGTCGCTTCCCTCTCGCCTACTTCTCTTGCACCTATAAAAGGGAGGTCGCTCCTCTCAAAGAGATGCACCAACACTACTTCTTCCTCTTGCCTCCGGTTCCTGAGCACTACGTTGCTGCTACGTCCTTCTCCATCCCGGCTTGCGGCGTGCACCGTAGGTCGGGACAGTAGGCCTCCGAAACCGCACCTTCTTGAGTCCTGTACGGGGAGAAAGGTGATAAGGTTTTAGGGGAACGCTCTACGCGACTACTGACCGGTTCATCACGGACGCTCCGGACACCGACGATCTCTTCCCCAACGTCAACGACCTCTTCGACAATATGGCTGGCGACGACACCGACCCCAAGACCGGGACTTCTGCTACTATTCCGTACGTGCTCGTGTTCTCGTTTTAGTTTCTTCCTCTAGTTTCTCTTGCACTACCCTTTGTGCCACACATGTTATGTTCTCTTTCACATGAGTGCATGCTATTTGCCTTCTTTATTTTAGATAACATGACTTGTTTCATCTCGACTATAATAGTCATGCTTTACATGGTGTTTTTATTTTACCTACTAATAAAATCATATGGTAAATTGCTCATATTGCCAACAATCCAAAAACCTTATTATAGGCAATTTACCCCAAGTGATTTCGCTGCATCTATGAGGCCTCCTATGTTTGAAGGTGTGCACTACAAGAGGTGGCGCGTGAGGGCAGTCTTATGGTTTCAAACCATGAGTTGCTATGACGCCACTCTTGGCAAACCGGGAGAATATGATGCTCAACAGGAGCAAGCTTTCGAGAAAGTGGATACCCTGTTTAAGGCTGCTCTCTTGAGTGTTCTTGGTGAGAACGTAGTTGATGCTTGTGCATCTTTTGATAATGGAAAAGATATGTGGGACGCACTCGAGGCCAAGTTTGGGGTCTCGGATGCCGGCACTGAGCTGTACATCATGGAACAATTCTATGACTACAGGATGACTGAAGAGCGCTCCGTGGTTGAGCAAGCTCACGAGATACAGTCATTTGCTAGAGAACTTGAGCACTTCAATTGTATGTTACCGGACAAGTTTGTTGCCGGAGGCATCATCACTAAGCTTCCTCCTACGTGGAGGAACTTTGCTACCTCTCTGAAACACAAGAGACAGGAGTTTTCCGTTCCGGATCTCATAGGTACTTTTGATGTCGAAGAAAAGGCGAGAGCAAAGGATACACGTACTCAAGGCATTTAGGGAGGATCTAGTGCCTCTGGTACAAAAGAAAAACTTCTAGTCCCACAAGTTCAAGAACAAGGGCAAATTTGATGGTAAAGCAAAATTTGATGAGAAGAACAAGGCTGTACAGCACACCAACTTCAAGAAGAAGAATGACAAGAAGAAAGGTGTTTGCCATGTGTGTGGAGATCCTGACCATTGGGCTCCCAGTTGCCCTAATCGCTATGACAAGTGTAATCCTCAGAAAGGCGGCAAGACCGCTAATGTTATCATTGGAGACATTGACATGAAGGATGATGGGTATGGTATATTTCCTACTATTCTTTCAGTATGTCATTCTCCTGATTGGTTGATTGACACAAGTGCTAATGTGCATGTATGCGGTGATATTTCTATGTTTTCCTCTTATCAGACCGCAGCCACTTCAACCGTGCTGATGGGAAACGGTTCAAGTGCTTTTGTTCGTGGTGTTGGCACGGTCGATTTGAAGTTTACTTCGGGGAAGATCGTGCAGCTGAAGAATGTGCATTATGTCCCCTCCGTCAATAAAAATCTTGTTAGCGGATCTCTTCTGTGTAGATATGGCTACAAGCTTGTTTTTGAATCGAATAAATTTGTAATATCCAAGTATGGAACTTTCGTTGGTAAAGGCTATGAGTCAGGAGGACTGTTTCGTTTATCCTTGTCAGATGTTTGCAATAAAGTTGTTAATCATGTTTGCAATAATAGTGAATCAGATGTATGGCATTCACGTCTCTGTCATGTTAATTTTGATTGCATGTCGCGACTAGTGAAGTTAAACTTAATCCCTAGTTTCACCACTGTCAAGGGATCTAAGTGTCAAGTGTGTGTGCAAGCTAAGCAACCTCGTAAGTCTCATGTGACTGCGGAAACGACAAATCTTGCACCACTAGAGCTCATACATTCAGATCTATGTGAAATGAATGGTGTTTTGACAAAAGGTGGAAAGAAGTATTTTATGACGCTGATTGATGATTCCACTAGATATTGCCACGTGTATCTTCTGAAATCTAAGGATGAGGCTTTGAACTATTTCAAGAACTATAAAGCTGAAGTGGAAAACCAACTTGATCAGAAGATCAAGAGGCTTAGATCCGATCGTGGTGGAGAGTATTTCTCAAATGAATTTCATTCTTTTTGTGCGGAACATGGTATAATCCATGAGAGGACGCCTCCCTATTCACCTCAGTCAAATGGGATGGCCGAAAGAAAGAACCGTACTCTAACTGATTTGGTTAACGCCATGTTAGACACATCGGGTCTCTCCAAGGCATGGTGGGGGGAGGCTATATTGACTTCATGTCATGTCCTAAACCGAGTTCCCACAAAGAACAAAGAGATAACTCCATTCGAAGTATGGGAAAAGAAAAGGTTGAAGCTCTCTTATCTACGAACCTGGGGCTGTTTGGCGAAAGTCAATGTGCCAATTCCAAAGAAGCGGAAGCTTGGACCTAAGACTGTGGAATGTGTTTTCTTGGGATATGCTTTTCATAGCATTGGTTATAGATTTTTGGTTATAAAATCTGAGGTACCTGACATGCATGTCAGTATGATCATGGAGTCGAATGATGCGACTTTCTTTGAAGATATCTTTCCCATCAAGGATATGGCTACCTCATCTAATCAGGAGATGCCTGGTTCATCGACTCAGGAACCAGTTACAATGACTGAACCTGCCATTTCGATGGAAAACTTTGAAAATCCTATGAAGGAGAACAATGAAGTTCCCACTAGGAGCAAGAGACAGAGGACTGCAAAGTCTTTTGGTGATGATTTTCTTGTGTATCTCATAGATGACACTCCTTGTTCTATTTCAGAGGCCTATGCTTCTGAAGATGCTGACTACTGGAAGGAAGCGGTCCGTAGTGAGATGGATTCCATCTTGGCAAATGAAACTTGGGAGATAACCGATCGACCTTATGGGTGCAAACCTATAGGGTGCAAACGGGTGTTCAAGAAGAAGCTTAGGCCTGATGGTACTATTGAGAAGTACAAGGCTCGGCTCGTGGCTAAGGGTTATACCCAAAAGGAAGGTGAAGACTTCTTTGATACTTACTCACCTGTGGCTCGACTAACCACTATTCGAGTTCTACTTTCACTTGCTGCCTCACAAGGTCTTCTCATTCATCAAATGGATGTTAAGACTGCTTTCCTAAATGGAGAGTTAGAAGAGGAAATTTATATGGAACAACCACATGGGTTTGTAGTAGATGGTCAGGAAGGGAAAGTGTGCAAGTTGCTGAAGTCTTTGGATGGACTTAAGCAAGCACCCAAGAAGTGGCATGAGAAGTTTGAAAGAACTTTAACAGCCGCAGGCTTTGTTGTAAACAAAGCTGATAAATGTGTGTACTATCACCATGGTGGGGGCGAGGGAGTTATCCTTTGCTTGTATGTTGATGACATACTGATTTTCAGAACAAATCTGAAGGTTATTAAGGAGGTCAAGGATTTCCTATCTCGTTGCTTTGAAATGAAGGATTTAGGAGTGGCTGATGTCATTCTAAACATCAAGCTATTGAGGGATGATGATGGTGGGATCACATTGCTTCAATCTCACTCTGTGGAAAAGATCTTGAGTCGCTTTGGTTATAGTGACTGCAAGCCCTCTCCAACACCATATGATGCTAGTGTGTTGCTTCGACAGAATCGAAGAATTGTTAGAGACCAATTGAAATATTCTCATATTATTGGCTCGCTCATGTATTTGGCTAGTGCCACAAGACCTGACATCTCTTTTGCTGTTAGCAAACTGAGCGGATTTGTTTCAACACCTGGAGATGATCATTGGAAAGCTCTAGAAAGAGTTATGCATTATTTGAGGGGCACTGCGAATTATGGAATTCACTATACCGGGCACCCAAAGGTGCTTGAATGGTATAGTGACTCAAACTGGATCTCAGATGTTGATGAGATAAAGGCCACGAGCGGATATGTATTCACTCATGGAGGTGGTGGTGTTTCTTGGAAGTCTTGCAAGCAGACCATCTTAACGTGGTCAACAATGGAAGCAGAACTCACAGCACTCGATACAGCTACGGTTGAAGCAGATTGGCTTCGTCGGCTCTTGAATGACTTGCCTGTTGTTGAGAAACCTGTACCGGGTATTCTTATGAACTGTGACAATCAAACCGTGATCACGAAAGTGAGTAGTTCAAAGGATAACATGAAGTCATCAAGACATGTTCAGAGAAGGTTAAAGTCTGTCAGAAAAATGAGAAACTCCGGAGTTATTGCATTGGATTATATCCAAACGTCTAAAAATCTGGCAGATCCTTTTACTAAGGGTCTATCATGTAATGTGATAGATAATGCATCAAGGGAGATCGATTTGAGACCCACAATATGAGTTGGTCACAGTGGTAACCTATTCTTTGTGATCGGAGATCCCGTGAATTAGATGTGGAAGACAAGCTGTTGGTCAATTGAGAGGAGAGTATCCTTACTGTCAACAATACCACTCCATGAAGATGCAATACTCTCCTAAATCTGCATGGCAGGTTGATGTATATCTTAATGTGTTCTAAGTGGCTCATTGAAGCAGAGATGTTGTCCTGCAGAACATCTTTTGAAGAACACACCTATATGAGTCTGATTGTTAAACGTCGCAATCTATGAGAGTAGGGTTCTCTCTAGTAAACTCACGAAAGGTCTCGGAGTATGACGAATAAGCTCCACCCGCGGGGAAGACCTATGGTATCCCAGTATCGGTCAAGGCTTTGTGTGAAGCTAGATTTGCGGAAAACTTGTAGTTCAAGGCCCAGTCCACTGTTCAAGTTGCTTACTAGTGTAGCATAGAGTTCTAGGTGGAAGTTCAACTTAACAGTCTCCACTGCAGTACAGGTATATAAAACAGTGTTTTAGAACCAAAAGGAAAATTTTGTGTGCCTCTAGGATCTGGTGGGGGATTGCTAGAATATTGTCTATTATGGGCCAAGCCCAATAGCATTCCTAATAAATCCTAGAGGCCCACGCAGCCCATTCGTGCAAGGCAAGAAGTGAAACTAATGTTTAGTCCCACATTGCTAGTTTAGAGGGAGTTGGACCTCTTTATAAGGGAGGTTCTTTCCCCACATGTATGAGGATGAGAACAAGAGGGAACATCCATGCGCGCTCCTCCTCCGCCGCCCGCCTCGCCACGCCACGCCTCGCCTCGCCTCGTCATGACGCACCACGGGTTGCGGGAATGAGCCGAGCCGATGTCTAAATTTTTGGCACACACGACGGGTATACGAAAGGTCACGCGGCGGGAGCTGAAACTTTTTTTTTGTTAGTGGAGCACTGAATCCAAACGGCGCGCCTCTTTGGCTGGAGTCCGTTCGCTTCGTCTCCTTCTCCTTTTCACCTCCCGTCGCTGCCCTCTCGCCTACTTCTCTTGCACCTATAAAAGGGAGGTCGCTCCTCTCAGAGAGATGCACCAACACTACTTCTTCCTCTTGCCTCCGGTTCCTGAGCACTACGCTGCTTCTACATCCTTCTCCATCCCGGCTTGCGGCGTGCACCGTAGGTCAGGACAGTAGGCCTCCGAAACCGCACCTTCTTGAGTCCTGGACGGGGAGAAAGGTGATAAGGTTTTAGGGGAGCGCTCTGTGCGACTACTTGCCGGTTCATCACGGACGCTCCAGACACCGACGATCTCTTCCCCAACGACGACTTCTTCCCCAACGTCAACGACCTCTTCGACAATATGGCTGGTGACGACACCGACCCCAAGACCGGGACTTCTGCTACTGTTCCGTACGTGCTCGTGTTCTCGTTTCAGTTTCTTCCTCTAGTTTATCTTGCACTACCCTTTGTGCCAAACATGTTATGTTCTCTTTCACATGAGTGCATGCTATTTGCCTTCTTTCTTTTAGATAAGATGACTTGTTTCATCTCTACTATAATAGTCATGCTTTACATGGTGTTTTTATTTTACCTAATAATAACATCATATGGTAAATTGCTCATATTTCCAACAATCCAAAAACCTTATTATAGGAAATTTACCCCAAGTGGTTTCGCTGCATCTATGAGGCCTCCTATGTTTGAAGGTGTGCACTACAAGAGGTGGTGCGTGAGGGCAGTCTTATGGTTTCAAACCATGAGTTGCTATGACGCCACTCTTGGCAAACCAGAAGAATATGATGCTCAATAGGAGCATGCTTTCCAGAAAATGGATACCCTATTTAAGGCTGCTCTCTTGAGTGTTCTTGGTGAGAACATAGTTGATGCTTATGCATCTTTGATAATGGAAAAGATATGTGGGACACACTCAAGGCCAAGTTTGGGGTCTCGGATGCCGGCACTGAGCTGTACATCATGGAACAATTCTATGACTACAGGATGACTGAAGAGCGCTCCGTGGTTGAGCAAGCTCACGAGATACAGTCATTTGCTAGAGAACTTGAGCACTTCAATTGTATGTTACCGGAAAATTTTGTTACCGGAGGCATCATCACTAAGCTTCCTCCTACGTGGAGGAACTTTGCTACCTCTCTGAAACACAAGAGACAGGAGTTTTCCGTTCCGGATCTCATAGGTACTCTTGATGTCAAAGAAAAGGCGAGAGCAAAGGATACACGTGCTCGAGGCATTGAGGGAGGATCTAGTGCCAATCTGGTACAGAAGAAAAACTTCCAGTCCCACAAGTTCAAGAACAAGGGCAAATTTGATGGTAAAGCAAAATTTGATGAGAAAAACAAGGTTGTACAGCACACCAACTTCAAGAAGAAGAATGACAAGAAGAAAGGTGTTTGCCATGTGTGTGGAGATCCTGACCATTGGGCTCCCAGTTTCCCTAATCGCTATGACAAGCGTAATCGTGGGAAAGGCGGCAAGACTGCTAATGTTATCATTGGAGACATTGACATGAAGGATGATGGGTATGGTATATTTCCTACTATACTTTCTGTATGTCATTCTCCTGATTGGTTGATTGAAACAGGTGCTAATGTGCATGTATGCGGTGATATTTCTATGTTTTCCTCTTATCATACCGCAGACACTTCAACCGTGCTGATGGGAAATGGTTCAAGTGCTTTTGTTCGTGGTGTTGGCACGGTCGATCTGAAGTTTACTTTGGGGAAGATCGTGCAGCTGAAGAACGTGCATTATGTCCCCTTCGTCAATAAAAATCTTGTTAGCGGATCTCTTCTGTGTAGAGATGTCTACAAGCTTGTTTTTGAATCGAATAAATTTGTAATATCCAAGTATGGAACTTTCGTTGCTAAAGGCTATGAGTCAGGAGGACTGTTTCGTTTATCCTTGTCAGATGTTTGCAATAAAGTTGTTAATCATGTTTGCAATAATAGTGAATCAGATGTATGGCATTCACGTCTCTGTCATGTTAATTTTGGTTGCATGTCGCGACTAGCGAAGTTAAACTTAATCCTTAGTTTCACCACTATCAAGGGATCTGGGTGTCAAGTGTGTGTCCAAGCTAAGCAAACTCGTAAGTCTCATGTGACTGCGGAAACGAGAAATCTTGCACCACTAGAGCTCATACATTCAGATCTATGTGAAATGAATGGTGTTTTGACAAAAGGTGGAAAGAAATATTTTATGACGCTAATTGATGATTCCACTAGATATTGCCACGTGTATCTTCTGAAATCTAAGGATGAGGCTTTGAACTATTTCAAGAACTATAAAGCTGAAGTGGAAAACCAACTTGATCGGAAGATCAAGAGACTTAGATCCGATCGTGGTGGAGAGTATTTCTCAAATGAATTTGATTCTTTTTGTGGGAAACATGGTATAATCCATGAGAGGACGCCTCCCTATTCACCTCAGTCAAATGGGGTGGCCGAAAGAAAGAACCGTACTCTAACTGATTTGGTTAACGCCATGTTAGACACATCGGGTCTCTCCAAGGCATGGTGGGGGGAGGCGATATTGACTGCATGTCATGTCCTAAACCGAGTTCCCACAAAGAACAAAGAGATAACTCCATTTGAAGAATGGGAAAAGAAAAGGTTGAAGCTCTCTTATCTACGAACCTGGGGCTGTTTGGCGAAAGTCAATGTGCCAATTCCAAAGAAGCGGAAGCTTGGACCTAAGACTGTGGATTGTGTTTTCTTGGGATATGCTTTTCATAGCATTGGTTATAGATTTTTGGTTATAAAATCTGAGGTACCTGACATGCATGTCGGTATGATCATGGAGTCGAATGATGCGACTTTCTTTGAAGATATCTTTCCCATGAAGGATATGGCTACCTCATCTAATCAGGAGATGCCTAGTTCATCGACTTAGGAACCAGTTACAATTACTGAACGTGCCATTTCAATGGAAAACTTTGAAAATCCTGTGAAGGAGAACAATGAAGTTCCCACTAGGAGCAAGAGACAGAGGACTGCAAAGTCTTTTGGTGATGATTTTCTTGTCTATCTCATAGATGACACTCCCAGTTCTATTTCAGAGGCCTATGCTTCTGAAGATGCTGACTACTGGAAGGAAGCGGTTCGTAGTGAGATGGATTCCATCTTGGCAAATGAAACTTGGGAGATAACTGATCGACCTTATGGGTGCAAACCTATAGGGTGCAAATGGGTGTTCAAGAAGAAGCTTAGGCCTGATGGTACTATTGAGAAGTACAAGGCTCGGCTCGTGGCTAAGGGTTATACCCAAAAGGAAGGTGAAGACTTCTTTGATATTTACACACCTGTGGCTCGACTAACCACTATTCGAGTTCTACTTTCACTTGCTGCCTCACATGGTCTTCTCATTCATCAAACGGATGTTAAGACTGCTTTCCTAAATGGAGAGTTAGAAGAGGAAATTTATATGGAACAACCACATGGGTTTGTAGTAGATGGTCAGGAAGGGAAAGTGTGCAAGTTGCTGAAGTCTTTGTATGGACTTAACCAAGCACCCAAGCAGTGGCATGAGAAGTTTGAAAGAACTTTAACAGCCGCAGGCTTTGTTGTAAACAAAGCTGATAAATGTGTGTACTATCGCCATGGTGGGGGCGAGGGAGTTATCCTTTGCTTGTATGTTGATGACATACTGATTTTCGAAACAAATCTAAAGGTTATTAAGGAGGTCAAGGATTTCCTATCTCGTTGCTTTGAAATGAAGGATTTAGGAGTGGCTGATGTCATTCTAAACATCAAGCTATTGAGGGATGATGATGGTGGGATCACATTGCTTCAATCTCACTACGTGGAAAAGATCTTGAGTCGCTTTGGTTATAGTGACTGCAAGCCCTCTCCAACACCATATGATGCTAGTGTGTTGCTTCGAAAGAATCGAAGAATTGTTAGAGACCAATTGAAATATTCTCAGGTTATTGGCTCGCTCATGTATTTGGCTAGTGCCACAAGACCCGACCTCTCTTTTGTTGTTAGCAAACTGAGCCGATTTGTTTCAAAACCTGGAGATGATCATTGGAAAGCTCTAGAAAGAGTTATGCGTTATTTGAGGGGCACTGCGAATTATGGAATTCACTATACCAGGCACCCAAAGGTGCTTGAAGGGTATAGTGACTCAAACTGGATCTCAGATGTTGATGAGATAAAGGCCACGAGCGGATATGTATTCACTCATGGAGGTGGCGCTGTTTCTTGGAAGTCTTGCAAGTAGACCATCTTAACGAGGTCAACAATGGAAGCAGAACTCACAGCACTAGATACAACTACGGTTGAAGCAGATTGGCTTCGTCGGCTCTTGAATGACTTGCCTGTTGTTGAGAAACCTGTACCGGGTATTCTTATGAACTGTGACAATCAAACCGTGATCACGAAAGTGAGTAGTTCAAAGGATAACATGAAGTTATCAAGACATGTTCAGAGAAGGTTAAAGTATGTCAGAAAAATGAGAAACTCCGGAGTTTTTGCATTGGCTTATATCCAAACGTCTAAAAATCTGGCAGATCCTTTTACTAAGGGTCTATCACGTAATGTGATAGATAATGCATCGAGGGAGATGGGTTTGAGACCCACAATATGAGTTGGTCACAGTGGTAACCTATTCTTTGTGATCGGAGATCTCGTGAATTAGATGTGGAAGACAAGCTGTTGGTCAACTGAGAGGAGAGTATCCTTACTGTCAACAATACCACTCCATGAAGATGCAATACTCTCCTAAATCTGCATGGCAGGTTGATGTATATCTTAATGTGTTCTAAGTGGCTCATTGAAGCAGAGATGTTGTCCTGCAGAACATCTTTTGAAGAACACACCTATATGAGTCTGATTGTTAAACGTCGCAATCTATGAGAGTAGGGTTCTCTCTAGTAAACTCAGAAAGGTCTCGGAGTATGACGCATAAGCTCCACCCGCGGGGAAGACATACGGTAGCCCAGTATCGGTCAAGGCTTTGTGTGAAGCTAGATTCGCGGAAAACTTGTAGTTCAAGGCTCAGTCCACTGTTCAAGTTGCTTACTAGTATAGCATAGAGTTTTAGGTGGAAGTTGAACTTAACAGTCTCCACTGCAGTACCGGTATATAAAACAGTGTTTTAGAAGCAAAAGGCAAATTTTGTGTGCCTCTAGGATCTGGTGGGGGATTGCTGGAATTTTTTCTATTATGGGCCAAGCCCAATAGCATTCCTAATAAATCCTAGAGGCCCATGCATCCCATTCGTGCAAGGCAAGAAGTGAAACTAATGTTTAGTCCCACATTGCTAGTTTAGAGGGAGTTGGACCTCTTTATATGGGAGGTTCTTTCCCCACATGTATGAGGATGAGAACAAGAGGGAACTTCCATGCGCGCTCCTCCTCCGCCGCCCGCCTCGCCACGCCACGCCTCGCCTCGCCTCGCCTCGTCACGACACACCGCGGGTTGCGGGAATGAGCCGAGCCGATGTCTAAATTTTTGCCACGCACGACGGGTATACGAAAGGTCACACGGCGGGAGCTGAAACTTTTTTTGTTAGTGGAGCACTGAATCCAAACGGCGCGCCTCTTTGGCTGGAGTCCGTTCGCTTCGTCTCCTTCTCCTTTTCACCTCCCGTCGCTGCCCTCTCGCCTACTTCTCTTGCACCTATAAAAGGGAGGTCGCTCCTCTCAGAGAGATGCACCAACACTACTTCTTCCTCTTGCCTCCGGTTCCTGAGCACTACGCTGCTGCTACGTCCTTCTCCATCCCGGCTTGCGGCGTGCACCGTAGGTCGGGACAGTAGGCCTCCGAAACCGCACCTTCTTGAGTCCTGTACGGGGAGAAAGGTGATAAGGTTTTAGGGGAGCGCTCTACGCGACTAATGGCCGGTTCATCACGGACGCTCCGGACACCGACGATCTCTTCCCCAACGACGACTTCTTCCCCAACGTCAACGACCTCTTCGACAATATGGCTGGCGACGACACCGACCCCAAGACCGGGACTTCTGCTACTGTTCCGTACGTGCTCGTGTTCTCGTTTCAGTTTCTTCCTCTAGTTTATCTTGCACTACCCTTTGTGCCACACATGTTATGTTTTCTTTCACATGAGTGCATGCTATTTGCCTTCTTTCTTTTAGATAACATGACTTGTTTAATCTCTACTATAATAGTCATGCTTTACATGGTGTTTTGATTTTACCTACTAATAAAATCATATGGAAATTGCTCATATTTCCAACAGACTTCACATCCCTTTGCGCTTGCATCAATTTCAATCATGTAACTGTGTGACTTTAGTGTCAACCTAAAAACAGTTATTTACCGGTCATATGAGAAATAGCAACAACGACTATATATAAAGCACGTAGAGACTTTTTTAATACTTTGGAGACACTCCATTCCGATACGCCAACCACTTTTCTAACACAAGCGGGTCTTGAAGCAGCGATGCAGCCGTTGAGCGCATGTGTGTGCCGGGGGGGGGAGGGGGGGCTATTCCCCAAGATTCCCTCAAGTCGCTCGCGTGAGCGACGGCGCTATGCCCCAAGATTTTCTAATGTCTATGGAGGGCATGAGAGAGAAGACGGCCCCGAGAAACGACTTTCCGATAGAATTATGGGAGTGTCACTTCACCATCCATGTAATCACAGAAAAAAGATAAATCATTATTACAAAAGGGATCAACTATTGTTGGGTAGACTTGGATTGTCTATGAATTTGTTAGTTGACATTCATAGCGGTTTAAGCACTTCTCATCTCTTTGTGCTTGCATCAATTTCAATCATCCGATCGAACGACTTGGAAATAGTTATGCATCTGCCGTATGTGAAATAGCAGAAGCGACTATATATAAAGTACGTAGAGACATTTTACTTTATTTTGGAGACACTCTACTCCTAGACGCCATCCACTTTAAAAGTAGTGTTCTGGGGATCTATACCGGGCATAGTACTTTGCTGGTGATAAACAGTACTTTGCTGGTGATAAAACAATACTTCAGCACATGTGTGCGAGAAAGATGGGTCATGGCTTCTATCTTGAGACGAAAATGATCGGTATGAGTGTCTAGAATGATTATAACAAAAAAATCATGTATAATACATCGTTGGCACAACAAGCTATCCCTCAATCAGCGTCATAGCTGCGTGTAGTTTAATTCAAACATGAGTAGTCAAGAGAACTGTCAGTGTTATCTAGCCAAACAATGTGAAGGCGAATGCGATGTGTTTACTGCGACTGTCTCTATGATTCTTCTCTGTACCTCCACCACCTTCTCTTAAACGGACTGATATTTCTTGATGAACCCACATCATCATAAGGGTAACTACAACGCACGATGCCAAATCGTCCATCCACATCCGTTTGGGAGTGAACGTACACAAATCGCGACCCAACGCACGGTGGCAAATGGATAAATGTCTATTTTCGGTCCGCTTTCGACCCATTTTCGGCCTAAGTTTGACGCGTTTGCGGCCGAACGGACACGTGTGAACGGACGCGTCGCGTGCCCTTGTCCTCCTCTGGCCTGTCCGTCGGGGACACAACCCATTTTTGCTCCCCTATCCTCCTCGCTCCTGGCTCTGTCCTTTGCCTCTCGCCATCGCCGATGCCACCCACGCCGTCCACCTTGCCCGTCGGCGGCACGGCCCCTTTTCTTCCTCCAGCTATTCTCGCTCCTCCCTCCGCCCGCGGTCGTCCACCTTGCTTTGCTTCCTGAGAAGGGACTCAACGTGACCTTTTCGGCCGCGTCTCCACCACGGACACAAGGTGTTCGATGCTTTGCTCGCAAGGTACTATGAATAGCGGGGATGAGTATTTCTCTCACAAATTTGTTTGTTCAACTGATGACTCGTCCTCGGACGATGAGGACATAGTGGTGGCATCATTGGTTGTCCATGACCACATTAGTAGGATGCGGCCTCGGTTCAAGGGATCAATCACCGGCTCTCGGTGTCAAAATCGTCGGATCTCGGGTAAGGGGTCCCGAGCTGTGAGACTAGGATCGATGGTAATAGGGGACGAAGGAGACGATGTTTACCCACGTTCGGGCCCTCCTATGGAGGTATAACTCTACGTCCCGCTTGATTATATTGATGGTATGAAGGTTACAGAGTTGATCTACCTCGAGATCGAATAGCTAAAACCCTAGACGAGTTTCTCTACTCTGCAATCTAAAACCCTCCGGCTTATATAGACGCCGGGGGGTACTAGGGTTTACACATGGTCGGTTGCACATCGAAGGAAAAAACATGCCTATCTACTGTCAAAAACTTGGAGGACAAGCCACAACTCCTTGAAGCTTCCACCCCGGTGATGGGGCCTTTGATCATCCAATGCTCAACCAGTGGCCCACATAGTTCGGCCCATGAGAAACAGGTCGGCCATCCGAGGACCCCTTAAACCAGGACTCCCTCAGTAGCCCCCGGACTAGCCTCCAATGTCGAGGTATATCCGGACAATCTTCCGCGTTGAAGTCTTCGGCTTGCGAGGCAAGTCCTCTATCCCCTTGTTCGGCAACCATCTTGTCATCGGTGAAATCCCAAGCGTCACGAACTTGCTACTGTCAGCGCTTCTCGATCCTCATGCACCGAGAGGAGACGAGCAGTACACCGGCATTTTACAAGACTGCCCCTCCCACAAAGGAGGCACCACCCATTTAAACAAACTGAATCGTGGTCTAGGCCACATCCTCTTCTTCCTCCTGATTAGAAAAACCCTTCAGCGAGAGATCACCACAAGAACATGACGAGCGTCCCCAGCTCTTCCTTGCGCCCTTACGGCTCCCGTCCCAGGGATTGGACAAGCTGCTCCGTATCCCTCCTTCGACTACGCAACCTCGAGACCTAAGGGTATCTTCCTTCCTCGTATCTAGCGGTTACCCGCACCGGTTTGACTTCATTGAACGGCAAAGCCTTCGTGGAAAACTTCCCCAATCCTCAAAAGGGAGAGTGTGTATGTTTCGTGCCCTTCCTATTGCGGGGTCTCGGGTTCCCCATTCATCCGTTCCTGAGGGGATTATTGGAGCTCTATGGGATCCAACTCCATAATCTCACCCGAGGGTCCATTCTACATATCTCGGGCTTCGTCGCCCTTTGCGAGATGTTCCTGGGCTGCGAGCCACACTTTGAACTGTGGAGGAAGTACTTCTGCCTCGTCCCTCGCACTCGGGACAAGACAATTTTAGAGGTCGGAGGAGCCAAAATATACTGCATAGCGGGGACGGGGTATCCAGTGGGAATACCGAAGGATTCCGAAGAATGGTCTTTGGAATGGTTCTACATCGAGGACATTCCCCTATTTGATCCAGCTTGGAGGGGTTTGCCCGAATACTCTGACGCCCCCTTGAAGAAAAGGTACAACCGGTGACCAGAAAGCTCATCCCAAGAGGTCGTCACCGAAGTGCAACGCTTGGCTGCCCACGTCAGGCTGCTAGCTCATCATAAGTTGACCATGATAGATGTGATGGCCACCGCCATCACCCGATGTGTCCAGCCCCTTTAGCAAAGATTACACCCTTTATGGTGTTACAACGGGACAAGCGACTCCACTCGCTCCCGACAGCTGGGACCCGCCAATCAAGCAGCATTAGAACCCGCACTTGCCGACCTATACAAAGGGGAGAAAGAAGACTTTGTTCGGCTACCGACCAAGGAGGGATACTCAAGTCACAATCCCATCGAATAGGTGAGCCTTTCAACTCTATGACCCAACTTCCGACTTTAGATTTATCCCTTTATGATCGAAGCCTTTAATATGTGTATACAAGAATAGAGGAGCTTTGTCAAGATAGTTAACTTTCTGGCCCCCCAACCCGAGAACTATTCTCGTGACGACGATCCGGGATTTCACGACGACCCGGATTTGTCAATTGAGTTCGAAGACGGGGTCTTCTACCAAGAGAGCCTTGACCGCTCCAAGGTGGCTATCATAGCCTATTACCCCGAATCATTCCTTCCCCTACTATAGGCAAGAAGAAGAAAATTTTGTCTTGCAAAAGGCAAATATCCTCCAACAACATGAACGTGTCGGTTCCTACTCCCAAGCGTCGTCTGTCCGCACGACATACATCAGCTACGGAGGCAATGGCTGGACCAGAAAGCAACAGGGATTTGTCAAATGAGTCGGTCGTGGGGACAGGCCCGACCACTCCCTCAGCTCAAAGGTACTTTGTTCGGCTACTTAATTTATCATTACAATTGGTAGGACCCCACAGGAGATATCATGTCAAAATACTTAGGCAACGAGTTCACCCATCTCATGTCGAGGATGTTGTCAGGGTGTCTGGCAATGCTCACGACTCCAGATCTTCGGCTCATGCTGAACCCATTACGGAGGTCCCTGTGGTTAATCAGGCCCCCTGAAGATTCCGGGGACGCGGTATCAGTTAGTAAATCCGAGGCAGAGAACGCGATGGGTCCCCGGAGGCGGCAAGAAGCCCTACGCCACCCAGCTTTCTCCGAACAAGAGTTCAATGCCCTACACTCGGCTGACGCATACATTGGAGCTGCCCGAGCTGGGTTCGGGGAGGCCATGAAACTGATATTGTCTAGCCTGCGGGTGAGTGATCGGTTATAAGAATCCAAACACACCTGTAAACCCAGTAGCCCCCGAGACTTGAATTGGTCAGAACGACCGAATTTAAGTGTTCGCCTAATGCTTTACTGATGATGCAGGCCTCCAGGCAGCAGAACGAGCAACTGTCCAAGGAATTGCAGGCGAGCCGAACACAGGTGGAGACCATGAAGGTCGAACTTGAGAAAGTGAAGAATTTTACCCGAGAGGCGCATGGTGAGTATATCTGTTCTGCTGATCTTAGTATATAATCCCATGCTGATGCAAGGGTACTTTGTAGCAGCTGAATCAATAGGGAAATTGCAAAAGGATTTAGATGCAACGCTAGAATCTCAGAGGTACACTGAGTCACAACATGAGGCCGACTGTCGCTCATTGCAACGAAACCTTGAGGAGAAGAACCGCCTCCAGGCGGAATATAAACAGCAGGCCGAAGAAATTGAGAGCTTAAAGACTTGATTGGCCCAGGCCCAAGAAGAGAACTAGAAATTACAGAGGGGCATCTTAGGTAAGTGTGATTCTAACATCGGACGGTACTTCTTATATATGAAGTATAATGGACATGCCTTGACTCATGTATAGGTCTCCTATCCAGGCAGCCTGAAGAAGAGATCGGATCCTACAACGGAAGCCTTCTGAAGGAACTGTCCGCCCTTCATGAGCCGGCTTGGAAGGCCATGAAGATCATGATAAAAGCACTATGGCCTGCCGAGCAAACTCCAAAGGAGATGACCGAACTGGTTGATCGATTCAAGGGAGACCAAAGTCGGTTCGAGCTATGGTAGACATCGGCCTACCGAGAGGGAGCACGAGAGGCATGGGTGATGATCAAGACCCGTTATACCGGCCTTAACCGTGAGCATATGTCTCAGGTTGGGCCGGTAGGGTCGGATGGGAAAGAAGTGTCGCTTCATTTGGTGTACGACCAAGTGATGCCCACCGCCCGTCTCTTGCAAGAAGATTGCTCCCTGGACGCCTTAATAGACAATCTCGACCAGCAGCCATATGTATGATTATATGTAACTATGTATTGATAATCAAGAAATTGCTCCCTCTGTGTTGTAAACTTTGTCTTAACCGTCCATCGGCTTCGACCTCCCGCGCTAAGAGATTGGGAGTGTTCCTTATAAAATATCACTCAACGAGAGTGAATTATGTTTGGGGAACCAGGCAATCCGGCCATTTGGTGCGGGGAACGTTGCATGGGAAACCAAAAAATTCCTACGCTTCACCAAGATCAATCTAGGAGATGAGCATCTACGAGAGGGGAGAGTGGATCAACATACCCTTGTAGATCACTAAGCGATAAGCATTAAGAAATGCTATGTAGTCAAACGTCTTTGCGATCCAAATCACCGAGCGTCCCGCGATCCAGTCACGATTCGTCCCGATCTAGCACCGAACGGACAGCACCTCCGCGTTCAGCACACGTACGGCTTGATGACAATCTCCGCCTTCTTGATCCAGCAAGTGGGATCAAAGAGGTAGATGAGTTCTTCGGCAGCACGACGACGTTGCAGAGATGGTGGTGGAGTAATTCCAGTAGGGCTTTGACTAAGCACTGCTAAAACCGATCTAGAGAAAAAACTACAGACTAGAGGAGAGGGTAGCACGTGGCTGAAAATCTATGTGCAAAAACCCTAAAACCTCTAGTATATATAGGAGGAGAAGAGGAGGAGGCTTGGCCGCAAGGGCAAGCCCTTTTGGCTTCGGCCGAAGTGGAGGGAGGATTCCTACTCCTACACTCCTAGTCGCCTTAGGACTCCTTCCTTTTATTAGCCTTTTTTCCACCTTTTCCACTTCGGACTTCCTTACCAGCCGCATGGGCCCTATGTGGGACTTAGACCAGACCACTAAGGGCTGGTATCCTTCTCCCATGGCCCATGTAGCCTCTTGGGCCGAAATACCCCTCCCGATGGTCCCCCGGTACCCTCCCGCCACTCCCGGTACACTATCGATGAGCCCGGAGCTTTTCCGGTGACCAAAATAGGACTTCCTATATATCAATATTTACCTCTGGACCATTCCGGATCTCCTCATGATGTCCGGGATCTCATCCGAGACTCCGAACACCCTTCGGTCACCACCATGCATAACTCTATACTACCGAGACGTCACCAAACATTAAGTGTGCAGACCCTGCGAGTTCGACAACTATGTAGACATGACTGAGACACCTCTATGGTCAATAACCAATAGCGGGATCTGGATGCCCATATTGATTCCTACATATTCTACGAAGATCTTTATCGGTCGAACCTCTATGTCAAGGATTCAGTTAATCCCGTATGATGTTCCCTTTGTTCTTCGGTATGTTACCTGCCCGAGATTCGATCGTCGGTATCTCCATACCTAGTTCAACCTCGTTACCGGCAAGTCTCTTTACTCGTTCCGTAATACAAGATCCCATGACTAACACTTAGTCACATTGCTTGCAAGGCTTATTGTGATGTTGTATTACCGAGTGGGCCCTGAGATACCTGTCCGTCACACGGAGTAACAAATCCCAGTGTTGATCCATGCCAACCCAGCAGACACCCTCGGAGATACCTGTAGAGCATCTTTATAGTCACCCAGTTACGTTTTGACATTTGGTACACACAAGGCACTCCTCCAGTGTCCGTGAGTTGCATGATCTGATGGTCATGGGAACATATACTTGACATGCAGAAAACTGTAGCAATAAACTGACACGATCATACGCTACGTTTATAGTTTGGGTCTTGTCCATCCCATCATTCTCCTAATGATGTGATCCCATTATCAAATGACATCTCATGTCAATGGCTAGGAAACCTTGATCATCTTTGATCAACGAGCTAGTCTACTAGAGGCACACTAGGGACAAAGTGATGTCTATATATCCACACATGCAATGTGTTTCCAATCAATATAATTATAGCATGGATAATAAACAATCATCATGAACAAGTAAATATAATAATAAACACTTTATTTATTGCCTCTAGGGCATATTTCCAATAGTCTCCCACTTGCACTAGAGTTAATAATCTAGTTCACATCACTATGTGATTTACATTGTAATGAATCGAACACCCATGTAGTTTTGGTGTTGATCATGTTTAGCCCTTGGAAGAGGTTTAGTCAACGGGTCTGCAACATTCAGATCCATATGTACTTTGCAAATATTTATGTCATTGTCCTTGATGTAATCGCGGATGGAATTGAACGTTGCTTTATGTGTCTGGCCTCTTGTGAAACCTTGGTTCCTTGGCTAGAGCAATGGCACCAGTGTTGTCACACAACAGAGTCATTGGATTTAGTGCACTAGGCTCTAATCCAAGATCTGTCATGAACTGCTTCATCCAGACACCTTCCTTCACCGCCTCCGAGGCTGCGATGTACTCCGCTTCGCATGTAGAATCGGCTACCACGCTTTGCTTGGAACTGGACCGGCTTACCGCTCCCCCATTGAGAATAAATACGTATCCGGTTTGCGATTTAGAGTCATCCGGATCAGTGTCAAAGCTTGCATCGACATAACCCTTTTCGACGAGCTCTTGATCACCTCCATAAACGAGAAACATTTCCTTAGTCCTTTTCAGGTACTTAATTATATTCTTGACCGTCGTCCAGTGCTCCGTTCTAGGATCACTTTGAAACCTTCCGGCCATACTTATGGCAAGGTTGACATCGGGTCTTGTGCACAGCATTGCATACATGATAGAGCCTATGGCTGAAGCATAGGGGATGACACTCATCTTCTCTCTATCTTCTACAGTCACTGGGCATTGAGTCTTACTCAACTTCACACCTTGTAATACAGGCAGGAACCCCTTCTTGGAATGATCCATTTCTGACTTCTTCAAAACTTTATCAAGGTATGTGCTTTGTGAAAGTGCTATCAAGCGTCTTGATCTATCTCTATAGATCTTATTGCCTAATATGAAAGCAACTTCTCCTAGGTCCTTCATTGAAAAACTCTTGTTCAAATAATCCTTCACACTTTCCAGCATTTCTATATTGTTTCCAACCAGCAATATGGGATCCACTTATAATATTAGAAACGCTATAGAGCTCCCACTCACTTTCTTGTAAATACAAGCTTCTCCATAAACTTGTATAAACCCAAGCGCTTTGATCACCTCATCAAAGCGCTTATTCCAACTCGGAGATGCTTCCACCAGTCCATAAATGGATCACTGGAGTTTGCAAACTTTGTCAGCATTCTCTGGATCGACAAAACCTTCTGGTTGCATCATATACAACTCTTCCTCACGGAAATCGTTGAGGAACGTTGTTTTGACATCCATCTGCCAAATTTCATAGTCGAAATATGCAGCTATTGCTAACATGATTCTGACGGACTTAAGCATCGCTACGGGTGAGAAGGTCTCATCGTAGGCAACTCCGTGAACTTGTGAAAAACCCTTTGCCACAAGTCGAACTTTATAGACGGTGACATTACCGTCTGCGTCTGTCTTCTTCTTAAAGATCCATTTGTTCTGAATGGCCTTTTGCCCTTCAGGTAATACTTCCAAAGTCCATACTTTGTTTTCATACATGGATCCCATCTCGGATTTCATGGCCTCTAACCATTTCTTAGAATCCGGGCCCATCATTGCTCCTCCATAGCTCGTAGGTTCATTGTTGTCCAACAACATGACCTCCAAGACAGGGTTGCCGTACCACTCAGGAGTAGTACGCGGCCTTGTCGACCTACGAGGTTCAATAGTAGCTTGATCCGAAGCTTCATGATCATCATCATTAACTTCCTCTTGAACTATTGTAGGCTCCATAGAAACATCTTTCTGCACTGTGCTACTCTCTGGTTGAAGTAAAGGTTCAATAACCTCATCAAGCTCTATTTTCCTCCCACTCAATTCTTTCGAGAGAAACTCTTTCTCAAAAAATGTTCCGTTCTTAGCGACAAACACTTTGCCTTCGGATCTAAGATAGAAGGTATACCCAGCTATCTCTTTCGGGTATCCTATGAAGATGCATTTCTTCGCTTTGGGTTCGAGCTTTTCAGGCTGAAGCTTTTTGACATAAGCATCACACCCCCAAACTTTAAGAAACGACAACTTTGGCTTCTTGCCAAACCACAGTTCATATGGTGTCATCTCAACGGATTTCGATGGTGCCCTATTTAAAGTGAATGCAGCTGTCTCTAATGCATAACCCCAAAACGATAGTGGCAAATCGGCAAGAGACATCATAAAACGCACCATATCTAATAAGGTTTGATTACAACGTTCGGACACACCATTATACTGTGGTGTTCCAGGCGGTGTCAACTGTGAAACAATTCCACACTGTCTTAACTGACTACCAAACTCATAACTCAGATATTCACCTCCTCGATCAGATCGTAGGAATTTAATCTTCTTGTTACAATGATTCTCAACTTCACTCTAAAATTGCTTGAAATTTTCAAACGTTTTAGACTTGTGTTTCATTAAGTAAATATACCCATATCTACTTAAGTCATCTGTGAAGGTGAGAAAATAATGATATCCATCGTGCGCCACAACATTCATTGGACTGCACACATCAGTATGTATGATTTTCAACAAGTCACTTGCCTATTCTATTGTTCCAGAGAACGGTGTTTTTGTCATCTTACCCATGAGGCATGGTTCACATGTGTCAAGCGATTCAAAATCAAGTGACTCCAAAAGTCCATCAGCATGGATCTTCCTCATGTGTTTTACACCAATATGACCCAAACGGTAGTGCCACTAGAAAGTGGTACTATCATTATCAACTCTACATCTTTTGGCATCAATGTTATGAACATGTGTATCATCGCTATCAAGATTCAATATGAATAAACCCCTCACATTGGGGGCATGACCATAAAAGATATCACTCGTATAAATAGAACAACCATTAGTCTCTGATTTAAATGAGTAACCATCTCGCAATAAACAAGATCCAGATATAATGTTCATGCTTAACACAGGCACTAAATAACAATTATTCAGGTTCATCACTAATCCCGATGGTAATCGAAGAGAGAGCGTGCCAACGGTGATCACATCAACCTTGGAACCATTTCCCACGCGCATCGTCACTTTGTCCTTCGCCAACGTTCATCTATTTCATAGTTCTTGTTTTGAGTTGCAAATGTGAGCAACTGAACCGGTATCAAATACCTAGGCACAACAACGAGAGCTAGTAAGGTACACATCAATAACATGTATATCATATATACCTTGTTTGTTGTTGGCCGCCTTCTTGTCACCCAGATACTTGGGGCAGTTCCGCTTCTAGTGACCAGTTCCCTTGCAATGAAAGCACTCAGTTTCTGGCTTGGGTCCAGCCTTGGGTTTCTTTACAGGAGGAGCAACTGCTTTGCCATCCTTCTTGGATTTACCCTTCTTGCCCTTGCCATTCTTCTTGAAACTAGTGGTTTCATTGACCATCAACACTTGATGTTCTTTCTGGATTTCAGACTCAGCGACTTTCAGCATCGCAAATAGCTCGGCGACTGACTTGTTCATCCCGTGCATGTTATAGTTCATCACAAAGCTCTTGTAGCTAGGTGGTAGTGATTGAAGAACTCTGTCAGTGATTGCCTCTGACGGAAGGGGCATTCCCAACTCCGCCAGACAAGTCGAATGCCTAGACATTCTGAGTATATGTTCACTGATAGACCCGTTCTCCTCCATTTTGCAAGCATAGAACTTATCAGAGGTCTCATAACTCTCGATCCGGGCATTCTTCTTAAAGATAAACTCCAACTCCTGGAACATCTCATATGCTTCATGACGTTCAAAACGTCTTTGAAGTCCCGGTTCTAAGCCATACAATATTGCACACTGAACTATTGAGTAATCTCCAGAACATGCCTTCCAAGCGTTCTTAACGTCTTCGGATGACATGTCTTTGGGTTGGTTACCAAGCGGTGCATCAAGGACATATGATTTCTAGGTGCATCAAGGACATATGATTTCTAGGAAGCCATGAGGATAATCCTCAGATTATGGGCCCAGCCCACAAACTTACTTCCATCATATTTCAACTTAGCTTTCTCTAGGCACCCATTAAAATTCAGGGGTGTTACTACGCGAGCCATTGATCTACAAGATAAATATGCAAAGGTTACTAAGACTATTGTTCAAGATAATAAGTTTAGTTAATCAAATTACTAAAGCTCCCACTCAAATTGACATCCCTCAGGTCATCTGAGTGATACATGATCCAAATTCACCAACTCAAGTCCAATCATCATGTGAGTTGAGGTGGTTTCATTGGTGAACATCATCATGTTGATCATATCTACTATATGACTCATGTTCGACCTTTTGGTCTCTTGTGTTCCGACGCCATGTCTGTACATGCTAGGCTCGTCAAGTTTAACCCGAGTGTTCTGCATGTGCAACACTGGCTTGCACCCATTATATGTGAATGTAGAGTCTATCACACCCGATCATCACGTGGTGTCTCGACACGACGAACTTTCGCAACGATGCACACTCGGGGAGAACACAATTCATCTTGAAATTTAAGTGAGGGATCATCTTATAATGCTACCTTCGTCCTAAGCAAAACAAGGTGCATAAAAGGATTAACATCACATGCAAATCATAAGTGACATGATATGGCCATGAACTTGTGCTTTTGATCTCCATCTTGAAAGCACCGGCATGATCTCCATCGTCACCGGCATGGCACCATGATCTCCATTATCTTGATCTCCATCAAGGTGTCGCCATCGGGGTTCTCGCGCCCACCATGCTTCTACTACTATTGCTATCGTTTAGCGATAAAGTAAAGCATTACATAGCGCTTAATGATTGACACGCAGGTCATACAATAATTAAAGACAACCCTATGGCTCCTGCCTGTTGCCGTACTCATTGACATGCAAGTCGTGATATTCTATACAACACATGATCATCTCATACATCACATATATCTCATCATGTAATTGGCCATATCACATTACAACATACCCTCCAAAAACAAGTTAGACGTCCTCTAATTGTTGTTGCATGTTTTACGTGCCTGCTACGGGTATCTAGCAAGAACAATTCTCACCTACGCAAAACCACAACGGTGATACATAAGTTGCTTTTCAACCTTCTCATGGACCGCCTTTGTCGAATCCGATCCAACTAAAGTAGGAGAAATACACACCCGCCAGCCATCTTTGTGCAACGAAGTTACACGTCAGGTGATGGAACCGGTCTCTCGTAAGCGTACGAGTAAGGTTGGTCCGGGCCTCTTCATCCCTCAATACCGCTGAACCAAAACACGGCCAAGGGAGGAAGTAATCTAAGCATCAACACCCACAAACTCTTTGTGTTCTACTCGGGATCTCATCTACACATAGACCTAGCTCATGATGCCACTGTTGGGGAACGTTGCATGGGAAACAAAAAAATTCCTACGCTTCACCAAGATCAATCTAGGAGAGGAGCATCTACGAGAGAGGAGAGTGGATCTACATACCCTTGTAAATTGCTAAGCGGGAAGCGTTAAGAAATGCGGTTGATGTAGTCGAATGTCTTTGCGATCCAAATCGCCAAGCATCCCGTGATCCAATCAGGATCCGTCCCAATCTAGCACCGAACGAACGGCACCTCCGCGTTCAGCACACATACGGCTTGATGATGATCTCCGCCTTCTTGATCCAGCAAGTGGGAACGGAGAGGTAGATGAGCTCTCCGGTAGCACGATGGCGTTGCGGCGATGGTGGTGGAGTAATTCCAGCAGGGCTTCTCCTAAGCACTACTGAAACCGATCTAGAGGAGAAACTACGGACTAGAGGAGAGGGTAGCATGTGGCTGAAAATCTATGTGCAAAAACCCTAAAACCTCTAGTATATATAGGGGGAGGAGAGGAGGAGACTTGTCCGCAAGGGCAATCCCTTTTGTCTTCGGCCGAAGTGGAGGGAGGAGTCCTACTCCTCCACTCTTAGTCAGTTTAAGACTCCTTCCTTTTATTAGACTTTTTTCCACCTTTTCCACTTTGGAGTTCCTTCCTAGCCGCATGGGCCCTATGTGGGACTTCGACCAGCCCACTAAGGGCTGGTATTCCTTCTCCCACAGCCCATGTAGCCTCTTGGGTCGAAATACCCCTCTCGATGGTCCTCCGGTACCCTCCCGACACTCCCGGTACACTACCGATGAGCCCGGAACTTTTCCGGTGACCAAAACAGGACTTCCTATATATCAATCTTTACCTCCAGACCATTCCGGAGCTCTTCGCAACGTCAGAGATCTGATTCGGGACTCCGAACAACCTTTGGTCACCACTATGCATAACTCTATACTATAGAAATGTCACCAAACCTTAAGTGTGCAGACCCTGAGGGTTCGAGAACTATGTAGAAATGACCGAGACACCTCTACGGTCAATAACCAATAGCGGGATCTGGATGCCCATATTGATTCCTACATATTCTACGAAGATCTTTATCAGTCAAACCTCTGTGTCAAGGATTCAGTTAATCCCGTATGATGTACCCTTTGTTCTTCGGTATGTTACTTGCCCGAGATTCGATCGTCGGTATCTCCATACCTAGTTCAACCTCGTTACTGGCAAGTCTCTTTAATCGTTCCGTAATACAAGATCCCATGGCTAACACTTAGTCACATTGCTTGCAAGGCTTATTGTGATGTTGTATTACCGAGTGGGCCTTGAGATACCTCTCCGTCACACGGAATAACAAATACCAGTGTTGATCCATGCCAACCTAGCAGACACCCTCGGAGAGACCTGTAGAGCACCTTTATGGTCACCCAGTTACGTTGTGACGTTTGATACACACAAGGCACTCCTCCAGTGTTCGTGAGTTGCATGATCTGATGGTCATGGGAACATATACTTGACATGCAGAAAACTATAGCAATAAACTGACACGATCATATGCTACGTTTATAGTTTGGGTATTGTCCATCCCATCATTCTCCTAATGATGTGATCCCGTTAATGCCTAGGAAACCTTGACCATCTTTGATCAACGAGCTAGTCTACTAGAGGCACACTAGGGACAAAGTGTTGTCTATATATCCACACATGCAATGTGTTTCCAATCAATACAATTATAGCATGGATAATAAACAATCATCATGAACAAGGAAATATAATAATAAACACTTTATTTATTGCCTCTAGGGCATATTTCCAACAGAACGGACAAAAAGCACACAGGGAGATATGTTATATTACGGCTTAGCATGAGAAACATCTTCCAAACAAAATAGTACCTCTATCGATACATTTCTTCAGGGTGCTACGTAAATCGTAGATAATAAGGCTATATACTGCTAGTACGCGACTAATTGTTATTTTTTGGAAAAAAAAGAAGCATGAGGAATGGCGATGATAACCATATTTTTTGTTGTTTCCGTCATAGCCGGCCAATTTTCTGCTGAAGATAGCTAGCTTTTGGCTTCACCCGTATGAGGTACGTATTCAGGTAAGCCGGTCGTAACAATCGCAGAGGTGCTCCGTTTATTCTCTAGCCAAACAATCGGGAACGTAGAGAGTAAACACATCAGCGAGGCAACCCATCTTGGCAGAAATCTTAGTTTGAATTGATGCATAGAATGGCTTAAAAATCAACAAGGGAAACATGCATACACAATAAATGTGGATAGATTCTTAGAGTATAAAAGCATTGGCTTCGGGAAGAAGCCCCCAGGTTCTGTGTTCGGGTTTAACAGTTAAGGATGTATGCAAAAAGTCTTAATACAAGATTTCAAACCTACCAAAAATCAAGGTGGGAGGGAAAGCAAAAAATAAAGAAAAAGGAAAGAAAAAGGAGGTAAAGGGTAAAGAGTATGACGACACCGGTTTATCCGTAGAAGCATCGAAGACAAGCTGCGTTGCATGGGTTTGGTTCAAGGCAATTATCCGACGCGTTTCGAAGACGGTAGGCCCCTCCAACGAGTACTTCGTCGATTATGAAGGGGCCCTCCCATTTGGGGTTGATTTTATGCTTCTGCTTCTCTGGGATCCATAAGACGAGTTCCCCACATTATACGTTTTTGCCCTCACCTCCCTACTCTCGTAACGTCATGCCTGCTGTTGATAAAAGGTAGAGCGAGCCCAAGCTATGTCGTGCTCTCCTTCTAAGTCTTCCAGGTCATCCTGCCGATCTAACTCGGCCTCCTTCTCCCTGTACATGCACACCCATGGTGCGTCGTGAATAATGTCACAGGGGAGGATTGCTTCTACCCTGTAGACCATGAAGAATGGTGTGTATCCCGTTGATCTATTTGGGGTGGTGCGCAGGCCCCACAGAACGGAGTCAAGCTCCTCTACCCAATGACAGTCGGACTCATGAAGATATCGGACCAGACGTGGTAATGCCACTCATGATGAGGCCGTTTGCTCGCTCGACTTGTCCATTGGTCTGCGGGTGATACACCGATACGTAATCGAGCTTGATGCCCATTTTTGCGCACCAGTCTTTGACCTCTTGGGATGTATACAGTGCGGGACGCTGTAACAGTGTAGCACACCAAATATAAAGTCGATTACTGGTCCGAACTTGGCTGATTTGACATGTTTTGCCTCTATCCATTTGGTGATTTTGTCGACCATGACCGGTAGGTATTTATTCTTCTTGGTCCCCTTTAAGTGGTCCGACCATATCCAGCCCCCAGACCGCAAAGGGCCAGGTAATCGAAATAGTCCAAAGAATTGTTGGGGGCATGTGACTTTGATTTGCAGAAAATTGACACCCCACGTAGTGTTTGACAAGTGACTGGGCATCCACTCGAGCAGTGGGCAAGAAGAAACCAGCCCGGAAGGCCTTGCTAACTAAGGCTCTTGCTGCGGTGTGATTGCCGCCCATCCCTACATGGACTTTGGCTAAGAGTTGTTGTCCTTCTTCCTAAGATATGCACCGCTGTAGTATTCCAGTGGTGCTTTTCTTGTATAACTCACCCTCATGGACTTTATAGGATTTGGATCGCCGAATTATGCATCGCACCTCCATCTGATCGTCGGGGAGTTCTTTGCGAAGAAGGTAGGCGAGGAAGGGCTCGGTCCATGGCGCGATTACTGCCATGACCTCATGTGCCGAAAGTGTTTCGTCCATTACGGAGCCACCAATGATTTGGTCGCCTGGTTCGTTTGCAGGGGGAACAACTTCTTCCACGCTAGTGAGACCGATGCCCTTATTATTGTCCTACCAAACCACTGATGGCTTAAAGAGCCGTTCCAGGAAAGTGTTTTTTGGGACAGGGTCGCGTTTGGCCCCCATGCGGGCCAATATGTCGGCGGCTTGGTTGTTGTCTCTAGCGACATGGTGGAACTCTAGCCCTCGAACCGTGCGGATATCTTGAGGACAGCATTTCTGTATGCCTCCATCTTCGGGCTTTTGGCATTGAATTCGCCATTGATTTGGGAGATGGCCAGGTTGGAGTCTGTCCGCACCTCTAGCCGTTGTATGCCCATTGATGCTGCCAACCGAAGACTGTGCAGGAGTGCTTCGTATTCGGCAGCATTTTTGGAATCATCATACATGATTTGCAACACGTATCGAACATTGCCGCCCGTGGGGGATGTGAGAATAACTCCAGCCCCCAGTCTGGCCAAAGTTTTGGATCCATCGAAGTACATCGTCCAATGGGAGTATGTATTATATTCCCTAGGGAGCTCGGCCTCTGTCCATTCGACGAGGAAATCTGCCAGCACCTGAGATTTAATAGCTCGTCATGGCTAGTAGGCAATTTCAAACGGAAGGAGCTCAATGGCCCATTTGGCTATGCGGCCAGCGGCGTCCCTGTTGTTGATTATATCAATCAGGGGTACTTCGGATGCCACCGTAACCGAACACTCTTGAAAGTAGTGTCTTAGTTTCCGTGATGCCATAAATACTGTATATGCTATCTTCTGGTAGTGCAGGTATCTGGACTTGTAATGCGTTAGTACTTCTGACACGTAACAGACCGACTTCTAAATCCGTAATTTATGTCCCTCCTCCTCTTGTTCGACGATGAGCACTGCACTAACGACTTGGTTGGTGGCCAATATGTATAATAACATGGGTTCGCCAGTGCTTTGTGCTATAAGAATGGGATTACTTGCCAACAATGTTTTAATTTCTTCTAACGCAGCCACTGCTTCATCGGTCCATTCGAAATTGTTGGTCCGTTTTAGCAATCTGTAGAGTGGTAAAGCCTTTTCACCGAGGCGAGAGATAAAGCGGCTTAACGTCGCCACGCAACCAGCCAACCTCTGGATGTGTTTTAGCTCTATGGGAACTGCAAGTTCTAATAGGGTGCGGATCTTAGCTGGATTAGCTTCTATTCCTCTATGAGCAATGATGAATCCGAGCAGTTTACCAGCGGGAACTATGAATACACATTTCTCCGGATTGAGTCGTATATTGTACTCAGGTAGGCTGGCAAACGTTTGCCTTAGGTCCTCAATTAGTTGGCTGGCGTGTTTGGTTTTGATTACCACGTCATCCACGTATGCTTCGACTGTTTTACTGACTTGTTTTGCGAGACAAGTCTGGATCATTCGTTGAAACAAAATGGCCCGTAAGGGGTAATGAATGCGGTTGCAGCTTGATTGGATTCCTTCATTTTAATCTGATGGTATCCGGAATAAGCGTCGAGGAAACACAACGAGTCGTGTCTGGCTGTGGCGTCAATAATCTGGTCTATACGTGGTAAGGGGAAGGGTCCTTAGGGCATGCCTTGTTGAGGTCGTTAAAGTCGACACACAACCGCCAGGCTTTGTATTTATTTGGTACCATCACCAGGTTTGCCAACCATTCAGGGTGCTTAATCTCCCGAATGAATCCGGTCTCTAGCAGTTTGGCTAATTCTTCACCCATAGCTTATCGTTTGGGCTCGGAAAAGCGGCGTTGAGCCTGCTTAACAGGCTTAAAGCCTATGATGATGTTCAGACTATGTTCTTCTAGCCGCCATGTGATTCCAGGCATATGGGAAGGATGCCAGACGAAGATGTCCCATTTTTCTCGTAAGAATGCTCGTAGTGCTTCATCCACTGTGGGGTCCAACTGAGCTCCGATGGACGTTGTCTTATTGGGGTCCGTCGGGTGTACCTAAATTTAACGATTTAATCTGCAGGTTTAAAGTACGTGGGTTTGGGCCTTTTGCTAAGGATCACATCGTCCTTGTCTACTGTTGACCGAAGTGCGGTCAATTCTTCTGTAGCGAAGGTCTCGGCTAGTTCCTCGAGGGCGAGCGCTGTTGTTTTGTTTTTGGCTCGAAGGGCTATATTCGGATCACTTGCGATTGTGATTATCCCGTTTGGTCCTAGCATCTTGAGTTTCATATACCCGTAATGTGGTATAGCCTGGAATTTTGTGAAGGCGTCACTCCCAGCAGGGCGTGGTAGCCGTTGGGGGAGGGCACGATATGGAAGAGAAGTTCTTCGGATCAATAGTTTTCGGGCGTGCCAAACACTACGTCCAGGGTGATACGTCCTAAACAACGCACCTCTTTCCTAGGAGTGAACCCCCGGAATATCGTGTTGCTATGCTCAATGCGAGATCGGTCGAACTACATTTTTTCCAGGGTATCTTCGTAGATAAGGTTTAAACCACTGTCACCATCCATTAGCACTTTGTGCAACCTGAAGACATCAACGATGGGGTTTAGGACCAGTGCGGCTGGTGTATGACCGGGATGAATGGCTGGTTGGTCGGTATCTCCGAAGGTGATGGGTATGTCTACCCATGCACTTGTTGCTACCACATGATAGACATGTTCGAGTTCTCTAAGAGCTCTTTTCCTCTTGTTCCTTGAGGGGAACGTTTCGTAGATCGTAAGGACTTCGGTGTTGTATTCTGGTGGCGATGTGAAGCGCCTATTTGGCGGTAGTGCAAGAAGAATGGCTTCGATGCTTTTTGCGACCTGCCTGACAACCTAACAAGCTCTAAGGCTATGAGTCAGGCTTGTGTTCAGCAATACAGAATGTATAGGGTGTGGTTTATCCAATAGCCCGTCGAGGACAGTTCTAAACCCTGTAAGGGGCCTATTTCTCTTTTCGGTGGGTTCGAGTTTGGCTGGCCGCTTCGAAGGTATCCTCTTTTTCCGATCTCCTCTAGGGTACTCGGCCAAGGTTGGTTCCCAAAATAGCCATTCGGCTTGTCAGCCGCTTTCCATGGCATAATATTTTTGTACCAAGTCTGACAGCTCGGTGAAGTCATGAATGTGCCGACGAGCCAGGGCGTTGAGAATCCCTTCGTCACGGCAATTGCGATTGAAGGTTGCCATTATCTCCTGGTCACTAAGACCTCATACTTTGTTTCTAGCTAGGAGGAGTCTAGACCAAAAATGATGAACCGACTCTCCGGGTAACTGTTTAACATCCCGTAAGTCCGAAGACTTGGACTCTACTGCGATGCTTGAGTGATCAGCTTGGGTGGTGGGTGGGAAAGATTTTGACTCCATGCCATGATGTGAGCCCGAAATTACGAGCTCCGAATTCTGTGCTAGTTCAGGGCTCGATACGGATCTGTCTCCGGAGCAAACTGCAAGGTCTGGGTTGCAAGTGAGGTCTCGATGATTGGAGATTGGGGTATAGACCGTTTTTAATTCCGGTCGTTGGGGGGACGAGACTCCAGCCAGACACTCGACTGTGGCGACTAAGTGAGTGACCGTGGGGATGAGAATCTCCCTATCGTCGGGTTTAAGCCCGAACCGGTCGTAGACCGGGGTCTGGTCGTCAATCATACGCATGGTCTGAATCCGTTAAAATAGCTCGTTTAGAAACGAGGCGAAAGTAGGATGCGTGTCGCTGAAGCGAGTGGGGTCGATATGCTATGTCGCAGTTTCGAAGTCGCATGAAAGCGGATCCGAGTCCTGTTCGACCATAGTGGATCCGGTCACAACAGCTAGATTGGGCGTTCCAGACGGCCCGAGGGTGACGGCCTCCTCAGAGGTGGGGCCCAATGTCTTCGGTGTTGAGGCGTCGGGATCTGTGGGCTCCTCCATAAGAGTTGAGGGTCCTATCAAGACAAGTTCTCCCCGTGAATCAGCGACGAACTCTAGTATTCCGAATCTGATTCCTTGTTTGGGGGAAAAGCTTCCGATCTGGCCAAGGTGGTCGGTCGGGTCGGCATGCAACAAGACGTCGCCGCTTGTGAAGATCTGATCAGGGATGAGAATATCCTGGCTGCAGATCTCGTTGCTTGTGACAAGGCGAGCCATCGATTCTGTTGGCGATCACAGCGGAACTCTCAATGAAAGCACCAATGTCGGTGTCAAAACCGGCGGATCTCGGGTAGGGGTCTCAAGCTGTGAGACTAGGCTCGATGGTAACAGAGGACGGAGGAGACGATGTTTACCCAGGTTCGGGCCCTCCTATGGAGGTACAACCCTACGTCCTGCTTGATTATATTGATGGTATGAAGGTTACAGAGTTGATCTACCTCGAGATCGAATAGCTAAAACCCTAGACAAGTTTCTCTGCTCTGCAATCTAAAACCCTCCGGCTTATATAGACGCTGGGGAGTACAAGGGTTTACACATGGTCGGTTGCACATCGAAAGAAAAAACATGCCTATCTACTGTCGAAAACTTGGAGGACACGCCACGACTCCTTGAAGCTTCCACCCCAGCGACGGGGCCTTTGATCATCCAATGCTCAGCCAGCGGCCCACATAGTCCGGCCCATGAGAAACAGGCCGGCCATCCGAGGACCCCTTAAACCAGGACTCCCTCACCGGCCATGCTCCGGTCTTGAACCGCAATAGGGAGAAAGGGCACGCCCTCCTCTATTCTGATTACTTTGAGAATAACACACTTTACAAACCTCATCAATTTTATCGTCGCCTTCAAATGAAGAGGCATGTGTTCAATCGTATCCGGAAGGCATGTGTTCAATCGTATCCGGGAGGCAGTTGTAGCCTATAACCCTTACTTTGACTGCAAAGAGGACACCCCCTCGGAAGCTTGGCTTCTCTTTTTATCAGAACTGCACTGCGGCTATTCGCTTGCTTGCATATGAAATTTCTGGTGATCTTGTGGATGAGTACGTTCGTATGAGTGGATCAACGTGTCTGCAATCAATGTACAATTTTTGCATGGTCGTGGTGGCTGTGTTTGGTCCTGAATACGTGAGAGAGCCAAATACCGTAGATACAAAAAGGTTGTTGACGACCAATGCATAGAGGTATTGTAAGACTATTTCATATTTTTAAAATTTTGATTGAGTTGTAAATAAAAGACTATTTCGGATATAGAACCATTTATTTTACATGATTTAAACTGTTTTTGCTATGCTTGATTTTTATTTTATTTGGCCTCTGGCAGACAAGATGGGGTTAAAGATGCGATCGGAAGTTGAGCGGACGGCCGACGCAAAAGGAAATCCGAGCAAAAACGATCTCATTTTCTTTCCGAAATGAACATAATACAAATAAAACGAACTTCTATTTAGGCTCGTGCGTTGAGTTGGCCCTAAGCCGCGTTGATGCGCCGTCGACAGTCTCACCCCCACCTAGACGAACAGTCCACACCCACACGCCAGGCGACGCGTTGACGCCCATGGCCCGAAGAAGCTCCCGCAGGATGAAGCTCATATCATATATCGCCTGATGAAACCTGGTCGTGTATGCAAGAACGGACGACCGGGCGACTGTTTGGCCCCGAGACAGTAAAGTTGGTGGCATGTCTCCAAAATGCGGTGCCTTCTCGGGCAAGAAGCACTACTACATGATTTGTTTGTTAGTTAGATCTCTTTATAATTAATTCTGAGCTGGTTTGGCACCGCTGAGCGCTATACTATTTCTGGACAGCTACCATATTTCTATTGATAGATCCGGGAGACCGTTCGGTCGAAGAAGAAAAGCCCGGCCCGAGGACAGCTGATCAACCTCGGCTCTCACCGTGCCACGATTTCAGTTCGGCAATCAAGTCAACTTGGCCGTGCGTATGGTACCACGGGCATACTCCACTAGCTAGCTCCGAGGGCTTCGGTTAAGAAAGCGAAGAGGCAACATAATCGCATAGTTAGTCATAATTAATCTCGATGAACCTGCGAAACGCATAAATACAAGTAAGGGCGTGGATTCCCAGGGCCCTGGTTGTCTTATGCTGACCATCTCTCTAATTGATGAACTGTGTTTACCGGGAAGATTAAAAAAAAAGATGGTACATGAACTTCCGTGCATCACGCCCACGCGTACAGTGGTGTCCACCCGGCCATATTCAGGTTCTGGCCACTAGCCTAACCGGCGCATGCAGTTCAGGGATACATACATACATGCACCGAACGCTGCTCCAACGGGAGCCTGCAACAAGCAACCAACCCGGACGATCCGATCTCCATCTCCCGGCCACGCACGGCGCGAGTACACCACTAGCTCCCAGTATTTCCAAGCGGCGGTGGTTACCTCATTGCTTTCACCCCAGGGAGAGGCAGTTGGCTTTTTCCGTGCTAAAGCGGCGTCCGGTAGGGACGCCAAGTCGATCGACCCATCCGTCGCCCCCCTGGAAAAGTGAAAGCGTCGGAGAACACCCCAGAGAAGTAATTATTCGGGTGCGCGTCCAGGGAGGGAATCGGCCGATCCGTAGGTTGAGATGGCCGTGTCAAACCATCAACTGGCCGCCACCTTGCGCTTGTCCCGTTGCCACACGAACGGCGACGCATGGGATGCGTGGACGGGTGCATTGGCGCGCAAGCAACGGTGCCCATCTCGGTTGCGTCTCCCCGCAAGCAGCAGCCACCGTCGTCCATGGCAGCAAGGGGACAAGGGGAAGGGTTCGCGCCCGCACTTTCTTGTGCGTGAAGGGTGCCCCGGAGGCGACGCGCACGCGGTGAAGGGCACCACACGTGGGGCGGGCGGATGAGAAAAAGCGCGCGTAGATAGGGAGCGTAGTAAGAATTTGCGAGCCGAAGCAAGCAATGCAAAGGGAGAATGGTTGGAGCATGCATGGTCCCGGTCCGGTGCGTCCTCGGTCGCCAACAGCACGATCTTTGTGCGTTTATGGAGGACGTGCCCGCTGTTATTAGATGCCCATTGTTTTCCCGGCGTTTGTTAGTGGATTAATGCTCAAGTTAATACTCGCTTTTCCGGTTGGGGTTCCGGCGACGTGGCGCGCGTGTCACTTGCTGTTTTGCCTCGTCACTTGCTTCAGTTGCCGGTTCGCTGTTGGTATGTGACGATAAGCTCTGATCAACCGAAACTTTGTGGGTGGAATTACAATTGATTGGAATATACATCTAATCTACCTGTTTTCTGCTTGTCTGGCTGACTGGTCGTACTATTAAATTTCTGGTTAGGTTTAGGGTTTAGGTTTTAAGTTTTAATATTTGAAACTTGATGATTTTATCATTCATCCTAATCAAGTTTTAATTCCTGAAACATGGTGAAACTTTGAATAATCTTATTTCAAAATACTCGTCGCAAGAAACACAAATATGCAAAGAAAACATAAATCAGACGTTCAATTCAAAAGATATACTCAAAATATAATATGCTTAAATTCAGAAATCGAATTAAATGAAAGTGAGGCGGATGGAGCATGTATTCTCTCACAAAAGCATGCATGCAATCAAGGCCTAAACACATGCGGTGGACCAACCAACTCTTTTCTAATCGTGACATGGACGTTCATTCCCAAATGTGCCAGAACGAGTCGCTGGATGCTACCACTAGTATAGAATCGAGCTTTGGAGGCGGTTCCCGTACATGGATCGGCGGCGGGTTCTTTTTTTTTTTCGGGTGAAAAGGAAATTTCATTACTCACGATGTCTTTTCAGCCATCGCCAGGTTTACAATAAAGTCTAAACCCGAATGCAACCAAACAGAATTGCGGGCGATTCTACGGCCATATACGGCAAGTTCATGACTAACCTTATTCTGCGAACGACTACAAAGAATAAAAGAAATCTCCCTCGTCTTAGTAACGACCAGTCTTCGAATCTCCTCAACGAGAATACGGTGAGCCGATCTATCCTCTGATTGTGCTTTGATCATGGCCACCGCCTCGGCACAATCCATCTTAACCGTAATAATGTCCATCTTCGTCTTGTAGACGCCCAGCTCCAGTCCCTCCCTACATGCCGCTAGCTCCGCCTCAAGTGCATCCATCATCATCATTATCATCGTCATCATCATCATCATGGCTGTTTTTAGTTCCACCTCATCATCTTTTGTATCCGCTTCATGTGGTATGATGAGGTATTAAAAGAAACTTTATTAAAAAATAAATAATTTAAAATAGGATGGCTTCACAAGGATAAATAACGCATGTACATCTATGAGCTTGGAGTGGAATCATATTCCTTGGAAAATCCTATATGCCGCATATTGCAGCATAATGTCGTTGCAACACACACGGACAAGCGGGCGAGTGGACCAGCCCATTTCAGCTGTAAGCACAGGGTTTCGGCTCCTGTTTTGGGAACTTTTACCGGCTTGGGAAACCTTCTAGAGGTTCTTAAACTATTTTTCTGTTTTCTTTTACTTTGTTTACTAGTTAACCGGATTTTTTATTACTACTTTAGTGTTTAAATGTAAGCTTTTTTGACATTTTATATATATCTAGGAGTATTATTTTTTCTGTTTTCTTCCTAAATTAAAAAAACTCTTCAGGAATTCCTCATAATTTCAAAATTATGTGGAATTTTCAAAAAAATGATGTTTGAAGAGATGTTCACATTTTTAAAAAGGAACCTGTTTTATAAGTGTTATCATTCTCAAAAAAATCAAGTCTGAATAAAATGTTCAATTTATCATAGAACTGTTTGCCAATTCTAACATATTTTTATGTTTTGGAAAAATGTTCAAACACTCGATTTTTTTCCAATTTTTAAATATATTTGCGTTTAAAAAAATGAATTTTCAAAGAAAAATGTTTCTTTTTCAGATAATATTTCTCATTTAATAAAATGTTCTAACTTTTAATATATATTTTTCGGTGTCTTTTGGGAAATTCGAATGAAAAAATACATTAAAAAGCAGCTGCCAGTCTAGCCTTTTTTTCGCATAACCTGCTCGCTACAATTAGCTCGCGGCTACAGCGTATGCGGTAGACGTTTTGTGGCACGGGATGTCTATAATAGCAACTCTAGCAAATTCCGTAAAAACCGCGTACTCGCAAAACTTCGGCGAGTATGCGGGCTCGGTCTAATTTTCTGGTCAGAACAAAGGCCGCGTACTCGCTCGGCCCGTAAACTTTTTTGCCGTACCCCGCAAACCGCATGCCCCGACCACTATATCTACGGGTTCGCGACGCGTTTGCGGGTCGAAACCCTATCCCCGTTGTCGTCGGGCTACACAATTCCCCACTCCCCCTTCACATTTCTCACCGTCGGCGACCCCCTTCCGCCTCCAGCCGCCATGTGGGGCCGCATGTGGAGCTCCGGACGTGGCTCCGGCAGCAGATCCGACGGCGGCAGCGGCCCCGAGCGCAAGCGGCGCGTCCGGTCGGACGGCACGAGGAAGCGTGGGGTGAGGAAGTGGACCAACCGCGGCCTCTCGCCGCCGTCGAGCTTCCACGTCTGTGAGACTGATGAGTACGACCGTCGGCATGGCCGTACCCCGTCCTCTGTCGCGTCCTCCTCTGCGGCGAGATCTTCCTACGTCGGGAGCTCCTCCTCTTCCGGCGCGGGCCTTCTCCCCGTGAAGAGGGAGTGGTCGGAGGAGCCCGAGGAGCCAGAGGAGGTCGAGTTGGTCCCCATCAAGGAGGAGCCCGAGGAGCCCGAGGGGCTCGGCCGCCATGGAGTCGTCGGGCCGGAGGACTTCGTCGCTGATGTCGACGCTGTTACGACCGCCATTGCTGAGCGAAGCGTGCGCGAGGAGGCGGAGCACCGGTGCCACCACGAGGAGCTCGAAGACCTCAAGTTCCGGCAGGCGGTCGCGGCCAACCTCGCCGCCAAGGAGAAGGACGACGAGTGGCAGCGCATCCGCAAGGAGCAGAGGGTGAAGTACATCGACCTCGGCAGCTCCAGCGAGGAGGATTGAGCTCATCCACAGCGTCATCCATGGCCGCGAGCTCGCCGCCATGAGATCCCCGCCCCTCTAGTACTAGTACTGATGTAGTATGTAGTATGACCTAGTGCTTGTAGTGTTTCATCATGTAAAATATATGTAGTACGTGATGAATTACAAGGTGCAATGTCTCACGCGAAACTGTTTTTAAAAAATATGCAATTTCATCTACGGTTTCTGTTCAGCCGCGCTCGTTCTTGACCCGCAAATGAGATCTTCGTCGAACTGCAAACGCGTTTTGCGGGTCGAGATTTTGCGGGGTCTGCTAGAGTTGCTCTAAGTACATCTACAATCGGAACTTACAAATCCGGTCCCTCAAACGTCCGCGAACACGCTCCGTTAGTGACCGGACGTGTCCGTTTTGAACTCCTACTTTTTCATTCGCACAGCCGCACCTCTCATATTTTTCTCACATGTCCGATCACTTGCACGTGATTGATGGAAAAGAAAAGAAAGAAAGAAAACATAAAAAATAAAGAAAGAGAAACATGGTTCGGGATGGGGTCGCGTCTTACGTGACGGACTGAGCTGGCGTGTCCGAGCACGTCCGTAAGCCCTCATATCGTCCTCATATTTAAGATGGATATGAAGGGTGCTAGTCAGTTCGGACGTTTGTGATGGATATGAAAAGTTTGTCGGTGTCAATTTTTATGACCGGTCAGTGACTAAACGGGCTGTCTGGCCTATGAGACGAGTTTGAGTTCAGCTGTAGATGCTCTAAAGACCTCCGGTTTTCCTTGTCTAGTAGTTAACTTTGGTGGGCCGAAAGCCTCTTCAAAGTTCATAACTGGGCTGACCAGGCCGCATACGGAGATTTCTCCAGGCTATATAGACTGGCCCAAAGTATTTTACTCGTTCGGTACTCAGTGTTTCATGGAACCACACATTTCTCACCTGGAGCTGCGACCGCAGGCCAAGCCACTAAACAGCAACGAACAGTGTGCACGCAATATACTATAATACTAATTCTTCTAGAATTAAAGACACCACATTCAATTAAGGTTTTCAATTGATATTGGATCATTCGATTTTGACCGGGTTAACAATTTCTTAAAGCTTTTTTATTTAATTTTTCTATACTATATTTATTAATACACTATACTTCTTAATCTTAAGGTCTCACAATCAATTGAAGTCTGTAATTTATAATTTGGTCATTCAATTTTGACCGGATCAACAATTTCTCAAGGAGTCTCTTATTTTCTTAATTCATCTCTCTTAAAAATTATTTTAATTCATCTCTCTAACTATATTCTTTTATTTTTGGTGCTCCTTAATTTTTAAAGCTCTCTTATTCCATCGAGGTATTTAATTTTAGATTTGGTTTACGATTTTGATCAGTTCAACGATCTTTCCAAATCAACCAGCAGCAATTGACCGATAAAAACATATCAATCAACCGACATCCCTCTCACCCCTAAGAAAGAAGTGCCAATATGCAATATTATAGCACCAATATAGAACATGCAGCCATCGATGAAATTTTCTTACAAATATATGGATTGGTTAGCAAATAACACCGAATTAAACCGCTAAAGGCCTATCGAACACGCTGCACTATAAATATGAAAACACACTCCATCGCCCCTCCCCCCCTCGTGAAATCAAATACTCACTCAGTTTTAAGATATAAGGTGTATTAGGTTCTCGAAAAGTATAATCTCTTTAACTTTGACTAAGTTCAGAGCCAAAAATATCGACATTCACAATACTAAATCAATAAAAATAAAAAACTTATTTCATGATGAATCTAATGTGATTTGATACTGTTTATATTGATATATTTCCCTACAAATTTGATCAAACTTAAAACGATATGACTTTTCAAAAAATACACCTAGAGAAATCTATATAGCCTCGAGACTGTGGTTGGAAATATGCCCTAGAAGCAATAATAAAATGGTTATTATTGTATTTCCTTATTCATGATAATTGTCTATTGTTCATGCTATAATTGTGTTAACCGGAAACCGTAATGCATGTGTGAATACATAGACCACAACATGTCCCTAGTGATCCTCTGGTTGGCTAGCTCGTTGATCAATAGATGGTCACGGTTTCATGACCATGGACATTGGATGTCATTGATAACGGGAACACATCATTAGGAGAATGATGTGATAGACAAGAGACAATTCTAAGCATAGCACAAGATTGTGTAGTTCGTCTGCTAAAGCTTTTCTAATGTCAAGTATCATTTCCTTAGACCATGAGACTGTGCAACTCCCGGATACCGTAGGAATGCTTTGGGTGTGCCAAACGTCACAACGTAACTGGGTGGCTATAAAGGTGCACTACTGGTATCTTCGAAAGTGTCTGTTGGGTTGGCACGAATCGAGAATGGGATTTGTCACTCCGTGTGACGGAGAGGTATCTCTAGGCCCACTCGGTAAGACATCATCATAATGAGCTCAATGTGACTAAGGAGTTCGCCACGGGATGATGTGTAACGAGTAAAGAGACTTGCCGGTAGCGAGATTGAACAAGGTATAGGGATACCGACGATCGAATCTTGGGCAAGTATCATACCGGTAGACAAAGGGAATTGTATACATGATTGATTGAATCCCCGACATCATGCTTCATCCGATGAGATCATCGTGGAGCATGTGGGAGCCAACATGGGTATCCAGATCCCTCTATTGGTTATTGACCGGAGAGGTGTCTCGACCATGTCTACGTGTCTCCCGAACCCGTAGGGTCTACACACTTGAGGTTCGATGACGCTAGGGTTATAGGGAAATAGTGTATGTGGTTACCAAAGGTTGTTCAGAATCCCGGATGAGATCCCGGATGTCACGAGGAGTTCCGGAATGGTCCGAAGGTAAAGATTCATATATAGGAAGTGAGGTTTTGGTCACCGGAAGAGTTTCGGGCATCACCGATAACGTACCGGGACCACCGGAAGAGTTCCGGGGGTCCACCAAGTGGGGCCACCGGCACCGGAGGTATGCATGGGACACAAGTGGGAGGGAACCATCCTTAGGTAGGCTGGTGCGCCCCCACAAGGGGCCCAAGGCACAACTTGAGGTGGGAGGGGCAAACCCTAGAGGCAGATGGGCCCTAGGCCCATCTAGGGCACCGCCCCTCCCACTCCCTCCTTGGCCGCCGCCCTAGATTGATCTAGGGTTGGCCGCCGGCCCTGGGAAGGGAACCCTAGGGCTGTCGCACCCCTCCTCCTTCCCCCTATATACATGTGGGGGTTTGGGGGCTGCCAAACACACGAGTTCCTCTCCTCTCGGCGCATCCCTACTCCTCCCTCTCCTCGTTCTCCGTAGTGCTTGGCAAAGCCCTATCGGAGACCACGCAGCTCCACCTTCACCACGCCGTCGTGCTACCAGAGTTCTCCCTCAACCTCTCCTTCCTCCTTGCTGGATCAAGGCGTAGGAGACGTCAGCGGGCTGCACGTGTGTTGAACGCGGAGGCACCGTTGTTCGGCGCTAAGATCGGAGTCCACCGCGATCTCAATCGCTACAAGTATGACTCCACCAACCACGTTCTTGTAACGCTTCCGCTTAGCAATCTTCAAAGGAATGAAGATGCAATCTCTTCCTTCTCGGTGCTGGTTTCTCCATTGATAGATCTTGGTGAACGCGTAGAAAATTCTGATTTACTACTACGTCTCCCAACAGTGGTATCAGAGCCAGATTTATGCGTAGAATCTATGCATGAGTAGAACACAAAGCAGTTGTGGGCGTCGATCTTGTTAATTTGCTTACCACTACTAGTCTTATCTTGATTCGGCGGTATTGTGGGATGAAGCGGCCCGGACCAACTTTACACGTACGCTTACGTGAGACCGGTTCCATCGCCTGACATGCACTTGTTGCATAAGGTGGCTAGCGGGTGTGTGTCTCTCCCACCTTAGTCGGATTGGATTCGATGAAAAGGGTCCTTATGAAGGGTAAATAGCAATTGGCATATCACGTTGTGGTTTTGGCATAGGTGAGAAACGTTCTTGCTAGAAACCTATAACAGCCGCGTAAAAACTTGCAACTACAAATTAGAGGATGTCTAACTTGTTTTTGCAGCATATGCCTTGTGATGTGACATGGCCAAAGGATGCAATGTGATGCATTGTGATGTATGAGATTGATCATGTTCTTGTAATAGGATTCACGACTTGCCTGTCGATGAGTATGACAACCGGCAGGAGCCATAGGAGTTGTCTTATTTTATTGTATGTCCTGCGTGTCAATCATAAACGCCATGTAGTTACTTTACTTTATTGCTAATCGTTAGCCATAGTAGTAGAAGTAATAGTTGGCGAGACAACTTCATGAAGACACGATGATGGAGATCATGATGATGGAGATCATGGTATCGTGCCGATGACAGTGATGATCATGGTGCCCCGAAGATGGAGATCAAAGGAGCAAGATGATATTGGCAATATCATGTCACTATATTGATTGCATGTGATGTTTATCATGTTTACATCTTATTTGCTTAGAACGACGGTAGTAAATAAGATTGTCCCTCAATAAAGTTTCAAGAAATGTGTTCACCCTAACTGTGCACCGTTGCTAAGGATCATTGTTCCGAAGCACCATGTGATGATCGGGTGTGATAGGTTCTAACGTTCGCATACAACGGGTGTAAGCCAGATTTACACACGCGATACAATTAGGTTGACTTGACGAGCCTAGCATGTATAGACATGGCCTCGGAACATGGAAGACCGAAAGGTTGAACATGAGTCGTATAGAAGATACGATCAACATGGAGATGTTCACCATGGATGACTAGTCCGTCTCACGTGATGATCGGACACGGGCTAGTTGGCGTGGATCATGTATCACTTAGATGACTAGAGGGATGTCTATCTAAGTGGGAGTTCATTAAATAATTTGATTATGTGAACTTAATTATTATGAACTTAGTCTAAAAGTGTCTTTGCAAATTATGTTGTAGATAGATCACGCTATAGCTCCCCTGACTTATTGATACGTTCCTAGAGAAAAGTAAGTTGAAAGATGATGGTAGCAATAATGTGGACTGGGTCTGTGATCTGAGGCTTGTCCTCATTGCTGCACAGAAAGCTTGTGTCCTTGATGCATCGCTTAGTGCACCACTCCCTCAAGCGTTGTCTGTAGATATTGTGAACATCTGACATGCACTTTATGATGTCTACTTGATAGTTTAGTGCATCATGCATTACGGCTTGGAATTGAGGATCCAAAACATTTTGAACGTCACGAAACATATGAGATGTTCTAAGAACTGAGATTGAGATCTCAGGTTCATGCCTGTGTTGAGAGGTATGAGACCTCCAACAAGATTCTTTGTCGGTAGGATAAAAGAGAATGGCTCAATTGGTGAGCATGTGCTCAGATTGTCTGGGTGCTACAATCACTTGAATCGAGTGGGAGTTAATCTTCCAGATAAGATAGTGATTAATAAAGTTCTCCAAGTCACTGCCACCAAGCTACTGGAGCTTCGTGATGAACTATAAAATGCGAGGGATGGAGATAATGATCCCTGAGCTATTCGCGTTGTTTGACACCGCGAAGGTAGAAATCAAGAAGTAGCATCAAGTGTTGATGGTTAAGTGAAAACCACTAGTTTCAAGAATGGCAAGGGCAAGAAGGGGAAAACTTCAGGAATGACAAGCCAGTTGCCACTTTGGTGAAGAAACCCAAGGTTGAGCCCAAACCCGAGACTATGTGCTTCTATTATGAGGAGAACGGTCGCTGAAGCGGAACAACCCGAGATACTTGGTAGATAAGAAGGTTGGCAATGTCGACAGAAGTATATTTGATATACGTGTTTTTGATGTGTACCTTGCTAGTACTCCTAGTAGCACTTGGGTATAAGATACCGGTTCAGTTGCTAAATGTTAGCAACTCGAAATAAAAGCTACATAATGAATGGAGGCTAGCTAAGTGAAAGGTGACGATGTGTGTTGGAAGTGTTTCCAAGGTTGATGTGATCACCATCGCACGCTTTCTCTACCTTCGGGATTAGTAATGAACCTAAATAAATGTTATTTCGTGTTTACGTTGAGCATGAACATGGTTGGATCGTGTTTAGTGGAACACGATTATTCATTTAAGTTAGAGAATAATGCTTATTCTGTTTACATGAATAATGCCTTCAATGGTCATGCACCCAATGGGAATGGTTTATTGAATCTTGATCGTAGTAATACATATGCTCATAACGTTGGTACCAAAGATACAAAGTTAATAATGATAGTACCACATTCTTGTGGCACTGCCACAAACGTCATATTGGTGTAAAGTGCATGAAGAAACTCCATGTTGATAGATCTTTGGACTCATTCGATTTCGAATCGGTTGAGACATGCGGACCATGCCTCTTGGGCAAGATGACTAATTCCCCGTCTTCCGGTATGATGGAGCGGGTTGGTGTCTTATTGGAATTGATACATGTTGATGTATGTGGTCCAATGAGTGTTGAAACACGCAGTGGATATCGTTATTTTCTTTATCTTCACTGATGATTTGAGTGAATATGAGGATATTTACTTAATGAAACACGAGTCTAAAATGTTTGAAAGGTTCAAGGAGTTTCAGAGTGAAGTTAAAGATCATCATGACAAGAAGATAAAATGTCTACGATATGATCATGGAGGTGAATATCTGAGTGACGAGTTTTGTATGCAATTTTAGACAATGTGGAAATTGTTTCACAGCTCACGCCTCCTGGAACACCATAGTGTGATGGTGTGTCCGAATGTCGTAGTCGTTCTCTATTGGATATAGTGAGTACTATGATGTCTCTTATCGTTTTTCCACTTTCGTTATGGGGTTATGCATTAAAGACAAATCCATTCACTTTAATAGGGCACCATCTAAGTCTGTTGAGATGACACCGTGTGAATTATGGTTTGACAGAAGCCTAAGCTGTCATTTCTTAATGTTTGGGGCTGCGACGCTTATGTGAAAAGGATTTTCACCTAGTGAGCTCGAACCCAAAGCATATGAATGCATATTCATAGAATACCCTAAGGAGACATTGGGTATACCTTCTATCTCAGATCCAAGCGCAAAAGTGTTTGTGGCTAAGAACGGGTCCTTTCTCGAGAAAGAGTTTCTCTCGAAGGAATTGAGTGGGAGGAAGATAGAACTTGATGATGTTGTTGATCCTTTGTTTCAACCAGAGAGTAGCGCAGCACAGAAAGATGTTTCTTTGGAGCCTACGTTAGTTGGAGAGGAAGTAAATTATGATGATCATGAAGCTTCAGATCAAGTTACTATTAAACCTCGTAGGTTGACAAGGACGTGTACTGCTCCTGAGTAGTACGTCAACCCTGTCTAGGAGGTCATGTTGTTGGACAATGTTGAACCTACGAACTATGGAGAAGCAATGGTGGGCCTGGATTCCAACAAATGGCTAGGATCCATGAAATCCGAGAAAGGATCCATGTATGGAAACCAAGTATGGACTTTGGTAGACTTGCCCGTTGAACGGCAGGTCGTTGAGTACAAATGGACCTTTGAGATGAACACAGACACTAATGGTGAAATGTCACCATTTATAAAGCTCGACTTGTCGCAAAAAAGTTTCCGCCAAGTTCAAGGAGTTGATTGTGATGAGATTTTCTCATCCGTAGCGATGCTAAAAGTCTGTTAAAATTATGTTAGGAGTTGCTGCATTTTTCGATTATGAAATCTGGCAGATGGATGTCAAAACAAGGCTTCCTTAATGGTTTCCGTGAGGAAGAGTTGTATGTGATACAACCAGAAGGTTTTGTATGCAAACTCCAGTGATCCTTCTATGGACTGGAGCAAGCATCTCGGAGTTGGAATATGAGCTTTGATGATGTGATCAAAGTTTTTGAGTTTATACAAAGTTTATGATAAACTTGTATTTACAAGAAAGTGAGTGAGAGCACTATAGAATTTCTGATAAGAATATGTAGTGGACATATTATTGATCGGAAATGATGTATAATATCTGGAAAGCATAAATGGTTGTTTGGAAAAAGTTTTTCAAAGGAAGACCCGGATAAAGCTACCTAATTGCTGGGCATCAAGATTTATGGAGATAGATCAAAATGCTTGATAATAATTTCAATGAGTACATACCTTGACAAGATATGGAAGAAGTTCAATATGGATCAATCCAAGAAAGGGTTCTTGCCTATATTAGAAGGTGTGAGATTGAGCACATCTCAATGCCCGACCACGGCAGAAAATAGAGAAAAGATGAGTGTCATCCCCTATGCTTCAGCCATAGGCTCTATATAGTATGCCATGTTGTGTAACGCACCTATGTGTGTGCCTTGCCATGAGTTTGTCAAGGGGTACAAGAGAGATTCAGGAGTGGATCACTAGACAGCGGTCGAAATTATCCTTAGAAACTAGAGGACTAAGGAAATATTTCTCGATTATGGAGGTGATAAAGAGTTCGTTGTAAAGGGTTACGTCGATGCAAGCTTTAACACCAATCCGGATGACTCTTGGTAGAAATCCGGATACGTATAGTGGAGTTGGCATTTGGAATAGCTCCAAGTGGAGCATACGAGCAGTATCTACAGTAGGACATAGAAGTTTGCAAGGTATACACGAATTTGAATGTCGCAGACCCGTTGACTAAAACCTCTTTCACGAGCAAAACATGATCAAACCCCAGAACTAATTGGGTGTTAATCACATGATGATATGATCACATGGTGATGTGAGTGTTAATCACATGGTGATGTGATCTAGATTATTGACTCTAGTGCAAGTGAGAGACTGTTGGAAATATGCCCTAGAGGCAATAATAAAATGGTTATTATTGTATTTCCTTGTTCATGATAATTGTCTATTGTTCATGCTATAATTGTGTTAACTGGAAACCGTAATGCATGTGTGAATACATAGACCACAACATGTCCCTAGTGAGCCTCTAGTTGGCTAGCTCATTGATCAATAGATGGTCACGGTTTCATGACCATGGACATTGGATGTCATTGATAACGGGATCACATCACTAGGAGAATCATGTGATGGACAAGAGCCAATCCTAAGCATAGCACAAGATCGCGTAGTTCGTCTGCTAAAGATTTTCTAATGTAAAGTATCATTACCTTAGACCATGAGATTGTGCAACTCCCGGATACCGTAGGAATGCTTTGGGTGTGCCAAACGTCACAACGTAACTGGGTGGCTATAAAGGTGCACTACGGCTATCTCCGAAAGTGTCTGTTGGGTTGGCATGAATCGAGACTGGGATTTGTCACTCCATGTGATGGAGAGGTATCTCTGGGCCCACTCGGTAAGACATCATCATAATGAGCTCAATGTGACTAAGGAGTTAGCCATGGGATGATGTGTTATGGAACGAGTAAAGATACTTGCCGGTAACGAGATTGAACAAGGTATAGGGATACCGACGATCGAATCGTGGGCACGTATCATACCGGTAGACAAAGGGAATTGTATACGAGATTGATTGAATCCCCGACATTGTGGTTCATCCGATGATATCGTCGTGGAGCATGTGGGATCCAACATGGGTATCCAGATCCCTCTGTTGGTTATTGACCGGAAAGGTGTCTCGGTCATGTCTACGTGTCTCCCGAACCCGTAGGGTCTACACACTTAAGGTTCGATGACACTAGGGTTATAGGGAAATAGTGTACGTGGTTACCGAAGGTTGTTCGAAGTCCCGAATGAGATCCCAGACGTCACGAGGAGTTCCGGAATGGTCCGGAGGTAAAGATTCATATATAGGAAGTGAGGTTTTGGTCACCGAAAGAGTTTCGGGCATCACCTGTAACGTACCGGGACCATCGAAAGGGTTCCGGGGGTTCACCAAGTGGGGCCACCAGCACCGGAGGGCTGCATGGACCACAAGTGGGACGGAACCAGCCTTAGGTGGGATGGTGCGCCCCCACAAGGGGCCCAAGGCGCAGCTTGAGGTGGGAGGGGGCAAACCCTAGAGGCAGATGGGCCCTAGGCCCACCTAGGGCGCCGCCCCTCCCACTCCCTCCTTGGCCGCCGCCCTAGATTGATCTAGGGTTGTCCGTCGGCCCTGGGGAGGGAACCCTAGGCTGACGCACCCCTCCTCCTCCCCCCTATATATACGTGGGGTTTTGGAGGCTGCCAAACACATGAGTTCCTCTCCTCTCGGCGCAGCCCTACTCCTTCCTCTCCCCGTTCTCCATAGTGCTTGGCGAAGCCCTACCGGAGACCACGCAGCTCCAACGTCACCATGCTGTCGTGCTACCGGATCTCTCCCTCAACCTCTCCTTCCTCCTTGCTGGATCAAGGCGTAGGAGACGTCACTCGGCTGCACGTGTGTTGAACGCGGAGGCGCCGTTGTTTGGCGCTAAGATCGGAGTCCACCGCGATCTGAATCGCTACGAGTACGACTCCACCAACCGCGTTCTTGTTACGCTTCCGCTTAGCGATCTTAAAAGGTATGAAGATGCAATCTCTTCCTTCTCATTGTTGGTTTCTCCATAGATAGATTTGGTGAACGCGTAGAAAATTTTGATTTACTACTACGCCTCCCAACAGGGAGATCAGCTAGAATCATTTGATGTCGTATATTGAGCCCGCCGATGACACAAACCAGGATTCAGTGGATGATTCTGCACGACAAGAGAACCAAGCCTATGTTTTTTCCTTCAGGTACAGTGTTCATTATTGGTTTATGCATTTTAGTAAAAGTCAACCTTCTCAGTAATCCATCTTTCAGACGATAACATGATTAGAGAACAAGTTCGTCATACTGCACAACACGAAGACCAGGCCACCGATTTACCTCCAGGTATGGGACGGGATTGTTGTTTTTATATTCTTATGATTCTATTATACCCAATTTAATGTTGTTAAGCAATTTTTAGATGACAATGCGGATAACCCAGAGGAGGATTTCGGTGACAATGAGATGAATGCCACAAAATCAAGGAAATTTGTTAGCGCAAGGGAGTATTATTGCTTCAAGCTGCAGGTCCGGAAGAAGATTTTTAACATCATCTTGTTTGGGGGCGCCTTTTCCAAAAGTGGGCTGTTGAAATGTACATCAAGATTTAGACGATGAGGCTTGACTGGTACTAAAATCCAGAGAATCAAAAGGTTATACGTGCTGACCTCTACCAGGCAACGTGCTTGTGTTTACACCTAAAAATTACATTATAGATGCCACACTCTTTGCTTGAACCATGTATACTAATTGGCATCAAATATTGATTTATTATAGGGTCTTGTTGACATCGTCATCACTAGCGAGTCATGCAGTTATCGGATTGGAAAGCAATCGCGCTTCCATGTACATTTCCTGGTGGTGATCCTGACATGCATTTCAGGTTCCTGGATGCGATGGTAATAGTTCAGCGATGGGGTAAACCGGATATTTTATCACGATGACATGTAATCCCTACTGGGAGGAGATAACTGAGGAATTGTTGCCTGGACAGCTACCACAAGACCATCCAGACCTTATGGCAAGAGTATACAGAGCTAAACAATGAAATATGATGGACTTACTGACTAAGGGTAAGAATTTTGGAGAAGTCGCATCTTCTATACATGTCACTGAATTTCAGAAAAGAGGTCTCCCTCATGAGCAAATACTTTTGATCATGAAAGCAACGAGCAAGTTAAGGACCCCGAATGATTATGATCGGGTGATATCTGCGGAGATACCCAACAAAAAGAAATATCCTGTTCTCCATGATCTAGTAGTCAAACACATGTTGCACAGACCATGTGGTGCACTCAAGAAAAGTTGCCCTTGCATGATGGATGGACAATGTTGGTTTCATTACCCGCGAGATATCTGTGATGCTACATTACAAGGGAAAGACTCATATGCTATCTATAGAAGGAGGGGTGATGGGGTGCGAGTTAGGATCAGAGGAGCAGATTTGGACAATAGATGGGTGGTCCCTTACAACCCCTTTCTGCTGATGACATACAATTGTCACATTAATGTCGAAGCATGCTCGAGCATTAAGGCAGTTAAGTACTTGTTCAAGTATGATAAGGCATCTTTTGCGTTCGAGCAGGATATTATCAATGATGGGGGAATCATCAATGAAATTCAGCAATATAGGGATGCACGATATATAGCTCCTCCCGAAGCTATTTACAGGATTTTTGGCTTCAAAATGTTTGGTGTTAGTCCATTTGTATTGCAGCTTCAGCTTAATTTGCCAAACATGCATACAGTCACATTTAAGGCACATGAAAATCTGGAAGATGTAGTTGCTCGGCCATCTTCTTCCAAATCCATATTTACCGAGTACTTTGAGCTGAACCAAAAGTATCCGCATGCATAGAAATTGTTATATAGAGAATTCCCAGAACATTATAGGTTGATCGCCGGTAATAAGAAGTGGCAGCAGAGAAAAAAATAAGAGACCATAGATTGGAAGGTTGGTGCATGCACACCCTGCTGAAGGAGAGAGGTACTACTTGCGGGTGCTCCTAAGCCATGTTCGAGGTGCCACTCTATTTGATGTTTTGTAAACAGTAAATGGCAAGCTATGTGGTTCCTTTAGAGAGGCGTGTGAGCACTTAGGCCTCATTAAGCACAACAGTGCACTTGATGATTGCATGACGGAAGCAACACCATTTCAAATGCCTTATGCTCTTAGACGTTTGTTTATGACTATACTGGTATTCTGTGAGGCAACACAAACCCGTTAGTTGTGGGACAAACAACTAGCATCGATGTCTGAAGATTATCGTAGTACTCAATCGAATGAGGTAGTACTTGAGCAGATGGTTCTAAGGGATATCGGGGATCTGGTGCAATCCATGGGAAAGGATATTAAAAGCTAAGTACTTCCAGATCTAGTTACACAGATGGTTCTTTTGCCACTGAGTATAAAGAGGTAATGGAGGAGAGACAAGTCAAAGTGGACCAAGAACATCTAGACATATTCAGCCGTTTGAACACTGAGCAACTGTCTGGTTTCAATGACATAATGGATCATGTGACGAACCAAAAAAGCCAGATATTCTTTGTTGACGGTCCAGGAGGCACCGGGAAGACGTACATGTACAAGGCATTGCTTGCTAAGGTCCGTTCGATGGGTCTAATAGTGATCGCAACTGCTACATCAGGTATCGCGACATCGGTAATGCCTGGAGGCCAGACCGCACACTCCAGATTCAAAATTCCAATCAAGCTCACTAACAACACCATGTGTAGTTTCACAAAGCAGAGTGGTACGATAGAGTTGCTTAAACATGCCTCCTTGATAATTTGGGATGTAGTTGCTATGACCAAGCGTCAAGTAGTTGAGACACTCGATAGATCACTACAGGATATAATGGAATGTGCTTTACCGTTTGGTGGAAAGGTTGTCGTCTTTGCTGGGGATTTCAGGCACGTCCTCCCCGTTGTGACCCGAGGGACAAGAGCACATATCATTGATGCTACATTATTGAGATCCTATCTATGGGAGAAGATTCACAAGATACGCCTCATGTGCAATATGTGGGCATAGACAGACCCTTGGTTCTCTGAATACCTCCTAAGGATAGGCAATGGAACGAAAGAAACAATTGGTGATGACTATGTGCGTCTCCCTGAAGACACTTTGATTTCTTATACCGAGGATGAAGAACCTATTAACAAGCTTATCGAAGATGTCTTCACATCCCTGCACAACAATGTTACTCGAGAGACTACATGGGCACACGTGCAATTCTCTCGACAAAAAAGAGCATGTGGATGACCTGAATGACAAGATGATCTCCAGGTTTCTGGGGAAGAAAATGTGTACCATAGCTTTGACTCTATCGAGGATGATTTCCAGAACAATTACACGATTTACTTTCTGAACTCGATCACACCAAATGGATTGCCCCCGCGTGTCTTGAGGGTAAAAATCAAATGCTCGGTCATTTTGCTACGGAACCTCGACCCTCATAATGGGCTATGTAATGGAACACGACTTATGATCAGGGCCTTCCAGGATAATGCAATTGATGTAGAGATTGTTGGTGGCCAGCATGCTGGAAAGAGGGTGTTCATACCTAGGATCCCTATGTCACCCTCGGAGGACACCTCACTTCCCTTCAAGCTTAAGAGAAAACAGTTCCCAATTCGCCCGAGTTTTGCAATGACCATTAACAAGGAGGAGGGAGGGCTCCAGCGTCGGCGGATATGAAGAAGGGGCGGGGCGGGGTAGAGCAGAGGGCGAGGCGCTCGATGGCGCTGATGAGGAAGGGGAGGGTTGGCTGCTGGCGATGGAGACGAAGGGGAGGGGAGACAATAGAGAGCGCCGACATTGGGTGGCCGTGGAGTTAGTGGATAGGGATTGGGAGGGGAGAGGGGGGAGTGGGTGAGATTGTGAGCTTTTCTATTTTTGAGGCATGAGATTGTTTGTGAGTGCGGCTGTTATACGAGTAGCGCTTATCTTCAATAAAAACATTTTTTTAGCAACTCGGTTATTTTGTGTAGGGCATGTCCAATTCACTTGCGTGGGTGAGGTTTTCGTTATCACCGCGGCTATCAAATATCTATGAAATCATTTTTGCGATTCATTTTTATAAAATCTTTTTTATATAAAATTGATAAAATATTATTGGATATATCTAATTTTTGCAATCATATATATGTCATCTTGTGGTGTGTGGATGGTAAATTTTATGGAGTACTTCACTCGAAATCATTTGTGTGGCACTCCTATGCAGGTATTATTTGCTATGTATCATTATACTTATTCTATGTTGTATTGTTATTTAACTCTTATTTCTACTTTAATAGGATCATATGACAGGTTTTAGAACAAAATTAGCTATCATTTTAGTGGACTCGGAATTGAATGATGATAATAGAAGAAATCAAGACATGAAAGGTGATGAGAACAATATAGATCCCACGGATATATGATTCCGGATGGACCCCCTCAGAATCTCAAAACATCGAATACATCATTAGATGTTTAGCTCATATCGCAGTCATATATCCTTTCACCATCTCTCAACACAACAAACGATGACTTAATAGACGAACTGTGCTTGTTCATCAGTATGGTTGACGATGACGCTTTACTAGAGTAAGCCATGTTTTTTTAGTTCATTTTTTATTTTAATAAATTACTCTGACGTCATTATAATTGACAGATTTTCGATTTTACAGGAGCAAATTGGTGAAAAGCTCTGATCCTTACCCTATCAACTTAAAGTTGAGACAAATAAAAAACATATTAAACAATGATGAATATATGGATATTGGTTGCTTTAATATGGCTGTGCGGATACTAGTGCGACACGAAGTCCAGCTTCTCAGAGACATTCCATCTCACTACATGGATCTAAACTTTTGTGTAAGTTACTATAATTGCGTATTACATATTTCTTTCTCATATCACTAATGTTTTATTATTTTTATTTTAGTCCATGTTCCACTATGCACGAGACCCAAGTCATCATGAAAATATGGACATTGCTACCTTCAAATGGTTATTTCATAGCTGGCCTGACATCAATGAGTATCATATCTCACAATGTGATATGGTAAGATTTCAATTTTTCGTTTATAACAGTGGTTTATTTGGTTTTAATTAATATTTCATGTATTTATAAATGTATGCATCATTGTAGATTTTATTGTGGGATATTTTTCAGCTATTTCTATTGTTTGTCTTGGATCAAGATAAAAAAAGTTGTCTCAATTTTCGATCCGATACCAATACCTACTTTGGGGAAGAATATACTTAAAACCGTGGTCAATAACCTAAACCTCGCACTCCAAGTTGCAAAACCTGCATTCAAGGACGATATCTCTAAATGGGAAGTTGTTCCAACAAACTCACACTGGTATGAATCTTTTTAATGCATTATAATATTAATTCATTCAATCATTCAACACACATTATGTGTTTATTTCGTACATGCAGTGCCTTGTCGGGCTATTTGGTTTCTAACTACATGCACTCATTGTGCGATGGAAAGCTATATTTCACTATACCCCAGGTGAGTATTTACACCATGCTTATTTGTATACACATTGCACATACAAACTTGTTATAACAATGTTTTCTAATGCATATGTAGGATTGTTTTGAACTGAGGAAGTGATTTTTGATGCATATTTTAAAGTATGAAGAAAATAAATCTCAAAACAATATCCCATACATTGAAGGAAGCATCATAAATCGCATTTATAGATGGACCTTCATTGCTCCAAAAGATGGACCTTCAAAACGTGCTTAGTTCTGGTTTTTATAATATATTTTTGTAACAATTATAATAAAATTATTACATGATCGTGAATTTTGTGCGGAGACATATTTCTGGATCGTGTGTTACGTGCGTTCTCATATTGTTGGGCATAAGAAAATTTAAATTGCTCGGTAAAAACTCATTAAAATAAATTATATTCAGAATATATGTTTTTACTACAGATTATGATACGTGTCTTGGATCATAAATATGTCACAATTTTGAAAATACAATTTGAGTGACACGATAACATTTTGTACCCGTCCGGAAAAAATCAAAAATTATTTTACTATGATACCATTTGAATTTATTTTATTTGAGACGTGCGTTGCACGTACATGCTTACTGGTCCTTACAAATCCGCTGCTGCTCTTCAAATTCGTTCAGACACTTAGGGCGTTCCCATTCCAATCCACGGTAATAAACAGGCATGCAGTGCAGGAGATTAAATTGACTCGACCCAGAGGAACCCAAATTGACATTTCGATGACGCCACCGCGGATGCAACGCGCTGCTTTGCCATCGCCGGCCGCGCGCAACCCGCGCCACACCACACGCCAACGCTCGCTTGGCGTGCGCCGGCGCACCGGCTGACCTCTCGTGTGATTGTTCGATGTGTCCACCGCCGCCGCGGCGTAGGTTAATCCGCCCGCCAGGCACAAGCCAGGTAGCTAGGTGACTGGGTGTCATTGTCAATTGTCATGTTTGCACGCCCGCCCAATTAAGTAGCGTGCTGCACTAGGAATCTAGGATGGGACCGACACGTTCTCCAGGTATATATGCTGCCAATGACTGCACGGCCAAATATTGGCTCCATCGTCTTGTTGAAAAGGACTTCTCTATCTTGTATTTGGCTACAATTTTAGCTTCACTATGTTATGAGGAAAGCTAATTGCGCAAAACCACATGTTCTATGGCTAATTTCCCCCCTTAAACACCAGTTCTTATCTGTGCAGTAGAGGTGCCTAATTAAGGGCCTTCACTACACAAATAAGCATTGGCGCTTAAATAAAAAACGGTTTGTTTTCTAAGCACTTATCGAAACACTTAACGTAGAATATCGCCTAAGCGGTGTTCGAGATCTGAGTTGTGCCGTTGGAGCTGCATCGCCCTGGATCCAGTAGTTGGGTGCCTTCTTCGTCAGTCCAGCACGAATCCAACAGCAACGCCACGTCTGACAAGCACGTCGCCGGCCCAACATTGGGTGCTTGTCTCCGCTACATCACCCTCGGAGTTCGAGGCCAATGACAACAACCATGACCGCAGATGCGACGGATGTGATAGCTATGACAGCTACTTCGAGGTACACGAGAGGTGATAGTATGTCTGGTGCCTCCACCGTCACTTGTAGCTCCAATTATGTGAAGATCAGCCTTGACCCCTATCTGGCATGTGAGCGCTACTTCCACGACAACAATGACGAGAGTAAGGGCAAGGGTAAGGGCGGTCGTCGGTGAACTTCCCCTTAGTACTAGTTTAGTTTATGCTATTGAACTATGTAGTCTTAGTTTAATGCTGCCATCAAATTATCTAGTCTTACTTTAATGTTGCTATCTGTTGGAAATATGCCCTAGAGGCAATTATAAAATGGTTATTATTATATTTTCTTATTCATGATAATTGTTTATTATCCATGCTATAATTGTATTGACTCGAAACACATTGCATGTGTGGATATATAGACAATACTTTGTTCCTAGTATGCCTTTAGTAGACTAGCTCGTTGATCAAAGCTAGTCAAGGTTTCCTAACCATTGACATAAGATGTCATTTGATAACGGGATCACATCATTGGGAGAATGATGTGATGGACAGGACCCAAACTATAAACATAGCATATGATCGTGTCAGTTTATTGCTATAGTTTTCTGCATGTCAAGTATTTGTTCCTATGACCATGAGATCATGCAACTCACTGACACCCGAGGAGTGCCTTGTGTGTATCAAACGTTGCAACGTAACCAGGTGACTATAAATGTGCTCTATAGGTATCTCCGAGAGTGTCTGTTGAGTGGGTATGGATCAAGAGTGGGATTTAATATTCCGTGTGACGGAGTGGAATCTCAGGGCCCACTCGGTAATACTACATCACAACAAGCCTTGCAAGCAATGTGACTAAAGTGTTAGCCATGAGATCTTGTATTACGGGACAAGTAAAGAGACTTTCCAGTAACGAGATTGAACTAGGTATAGAGATATCAACGATCGAATCTCAGGCAAGTAACATACCGAAGAACAAATGGAACAACATACAGGATTAACTGAATCCTTGACATAGAGGTTCAACCGATAAAGATCTTCGTAGAATATGTAGGAACCAATATGGGCATCCAGGTCCCGCTATTGGTTATTGATCGTAGAGGTGTCTCGGTCATGTCTACATAGTTCTTGAACCCGCAGGGTCTGCACACTTAAGGTTCGGTGACGTTTCGGTAGTATAGAGTTATGTATGGTGGTGAAGAAGGTTTTTTGGAGTCCCGGATGAGATACCGGACATACCGAGGAGCTCCAGAATGGTTCGGAGGTAAAGATTGATATATAGGAAGTCCTGTTTTGGTCGCCGAAAAAGTTTCGTGCTCATCGGTAGTGTACCGGGAGTGTGGGAAGGGTATCGGGGGACCATCGAAAGGGGTATTTCAACCCAAGAGGCTACATGGGCTATGGGAGGAGTTATACTTGCCCTTAGTGGGCTGGCCAAAGTCCCACAAGAGGCCCATGCGGCTGGGAGGAGAGACCCAAGGAGAAAAAGGTGGAAAAAGAGTTTCCAAGTGGGAGAGAAGGAGGCCTAATCCTACTAGGATTGGAGGATGACTCCTCCTCCTCCCACTTCGGCCGAACCAAGAGTTGGCCCTTTGGGGGCCAAGTCTCCTCCCTCCCTGCCCCTATATATACTAGAGATATTAGGGGTTTTTGAAGATAGAAATCAGCCACGTGCTACCCTCTCCTCTAGATCGTAGTTTCTCCTCTAGACCGTTTCAGCGGTGCTTAGGCGAAGCCCTACTGGAATAGTTCCACCACCATCGCTGCCACACTGTCGCGCTGCTAGAGAATTCATCTACCTCTCTGCTCCCTCTTACTGGATCAAGAAGGTGGAGATCATCATCGAGCTGTACGTGTGCTGAACGGGGAGGTGCCGTCCGTTCGGCGCTAGATCGGGACAGATCGTGATTGGATCACGGGACGCTCGGCGATTTGGATCGCAAAGACGTTTCACTACATCAACCGCGTTTCTTAACGCTTACCGCTTAGCGATCTACAAGGGTATGTAGATCCACTCTCCCCTCTCGTAGATGCTCATCTCCTAGATTGATCTTGGTGAAGCATAGGAAATTTTTTGTTTCCCATGCAACGTTCCCCAACAGTGGTATCAGAGCTAGGTCTATGTGTAGATGAGATCGCGAGTAGAACACAAAGGAGTTTGTGGGCGTTGATGCTTAGATTGCTTCCTCCCTTGGTCGTGTTTTGGTTTAGCGATATTGTGGGATGAAGCGGCCTAGACCAACCTTACTCGTACGCTTACGAGAGACTGGTTCCATCGAGTGACATGTAACTTCGTTGCACAAAGATGGTTGGCGGGTGTGTGTTTCTCCTACTTTAGTTGGATCAGATTTGACAAAGATGGTCCTTGAGAAGGTTGAAAAGCAACTTATGTATCACCGTTGTGGTTTTTGCGTAGGTGACAATTGTTCTTGCTAGATATCCATAGCAGGCACGTAAAACTTGCAACAACAATTATAGGACGTCTAACTTGTTTTTGCACGATATGTTGTGATGTGATATGACAAATTACATGGTGAGATATATGTGATGTATGAGATGATCATGTATTGTATAGAATATCACGACTTGCATGTCGATGACTACGACAACCCGCAGGAGCCATAGGGTTGTCTTTAATTATTTTTGCCTTTTTGCTTTACTTTATCACTATGAGTTAGCAATAGTCGTGGAAGCAACGGTCGGCGCGAAAACCTCGATGGAGACACGTTGATGGAGATCATGGTGTCATGTCGGTGACAATGGAGATCATGTCGGTGCTTTCAAGATGGAGATCAAAAGCACAAGTTCATGGCCATATATCATGTCACTTATGATTTGCATCTGATGTTAATCCTTTTATGCACCTTGTTTTGCTTAGGACGACGGTAGCATTATAAGGTGATCCCTCACTTAAATTTCAATATAAATCGTGTTCTCCTCGAGTGTGCACCGTTGCGAAAGTTCATAGTGTCGAGACACCACGTGATGATCAGGTGTGATAGACTCTACATTCACATACAACGGGTGCACGCTAGTGTTGCACGTGCGGAACACTCGGGTTAAACTTGATGATCCTAGCATGTAAAGACATGGCCTCGGAACACAAGAGACCGAAAGGTCGAACATGAGTCATATAGTAGATATGATCAACATGATGATGTTCACCATTGAAACCACCTCAACTCACGTGATGATCGGACTTGAGTTGGTGAATTTGGATCATGTATCACCCAGATGACTCGAGGGATGCCAATTTGAGTGGGAGCTTTAGTAATTTGATTAACTAAACTCATTATCTTGAACAATAGTCTTAGTAACCTTTGCATATGTATGTTGTAGATCAATGGCTCGCGCAGTAGCACCCCTGAATTTTAATGCGTTCCTATAGAAAGCTAAGTTGAAAGATGATGGAAGTAACTTTGTGGACTGGGCCCATAATCTAAGGATTATCCTCACGGCTTCCCAGAAGGCTTATGTCCTTGATGCATCGCTTGGTGATCCACCCGCTCAAGTGGAGTCTGCTGAAATTGTGAATGCCTGGCAGGCTCGTTCTGATGATTACTCAATGGTAATGTGCAATGTTGTATGGCTTAGAACCGGGACTTCAAAGACGTTTTGAACGTCATGGAGCATATGATATGTTCTAGGAGTTGAAGTTTATATTTCAGAAGAATTCTCGGATCAAGAGGTATGAGATCTACGATAAGTTCTATGCTTGCAAAATGGAGGAGACGGGTCTGTCAGTGAACACATACTCAAAATGTCTGGGTATTCTACCCGTCTGGCCGAATTGGGGATGCCTATTCCGGCTGAGGCGGTCACTGACAGAGTTCTTCAATCATTGCCGCCTAGATACAAGAACTTCGTGTTGAACTATAACATGCACGGGATGAACAAGTCAGTCGCCGAGCTGTTTGTGATGTTAAAAGTCGCTGAGTCTGAGATTCAAAAGGAGCGTGAAGTGTTGATGGTCAATAAAACCACTAGTTTTAAGAAGAATGGCAAGGGGAAGAAGGGTAATTCTAAGAATAGTGGCAAAGCAGTTGCCCCTCCCATGAAGAAACCCAAGACTGGACCCAAGCCAGAAACTGAGTGCTTTCATCGCAAGGGAACTGGTCATTGGAAGCGGAACTGCCCCAAGCATCTGGCTGACAAGAAGGCGGCCAACAACAAACAAGGTATATATGGTATACATGTTATTGATGTGTACCTTACTAACTCTCGTTGTAGTGCTTGGGTATTTGATACCGGTTCGGTTGCTCACATTTGCAACTCAAAAAAGGACCTACAGAATAGACGAAGGCTGTCAAAGGGCGAAGTGATGATGCGCGTGGGAAATGGTTCCAAGGTTGATGTGATCGTCGTCGGCACGCTCGCTTTTCGATTACCATCGCGATTAGTGATGAACCTAAATAATTGTTATTTAGTGCGTGCGTTAAGCATGAACATTATATCTCGATCTTCTTTATTGCGAGACGGTTACTCATTTAAATCAGAGAATAATTGTTGTTCTATTTATATGAGTAATATCTTTTATGGTCATGCACCCAATGTGAGGGGTTTATTCTTATTGAATCTTGATAGTGATGATACACATGTTCATAACATTAATGCCAAAAGTTGTACAGTTGATAATGATAGTACCACTTTCTTGTGGCACTGTCGTTTAGGTCATATTGGTGTAAAACGCATGAAGAAGCTCCATGCTGATGGAATTTTGGAATAATTTGATTTTGAATCACTTGACACATGTGAACCATGCCTCATGGGCAAGATGACTAAAACGTCGTTTTCTAAAACAATGGAACGGGCAAGTGACTTGTTGGAAATCTGTAACACCCCGTTACGCCTGGCGGGATCTAGACTGGCCCCACAGACCAACACTAGTCTTTCCTGCGCACTTTGTCCTCACTCGTGCGCACCCGGGACCAACTTCCGGAAAAGAAGGAATTCCTTGTTGATATGAGTAGTCTATCATTCCTATTAAGCCAGGATCTCACATACACCCCCACTCAAAGGAACCGACGTCCTCGTCGGCCCATCAGGAACGTTCCCTTTTGGCACATGTATGTGCGTCCAGTCCAGCACATGTGCCATGTTGTATGCCATGACGGGCCACACATGCCATGCGCCACATGCCCGTGCACCTGGCCCGTGCATGCCCATGTAACCGCAAGGGTCGGCTCTGATCCAATTGTAACACCCCGTTACGCCTGGCGGGATCTAGACTGGCCCCACAAACCAACACTAGTCTTCCCTGCGCACTTTGTCCTCACTCGTGTGCACCCGGGACAAACTTTCCGGTCGGTTACCCATCCTAGAATCGCTCCAAGCCAAGCACACTTAACTTTGGAGTTCTTTTCGAGTGGGCTTCCGGAAAAGAAGGAATTCCTTGTTGATATGAGTACTCTATCATTCCTATTAAGCCAGGCTCTCACAGAAATCATACATACTAATGTGTGCGGTCCGATGAGCATTGAGGCGCGCGGTGGATATCGTTATTTTCTCACCTTCACTGATGACTTAATTAGATATGGGTATATTTACTTAATGAAACACAAGTCTGAAACATTTGAAAAGTTCAAGCAATTTCAGAGTGAAGTTGAGAATCATCGTAACAAGAAGATTAAATTCCTGCGATCTGATCGAGGAGGTGAATATCTGAGTTATGAGTTTGGTAGTCATTTAAGACAGTGTGGAATTGTTTCACAATTGACACCGCCTAGAACAACACAACGTAATGGTGTGTCCGAACGTCATAATCGAACCTTATTAGATATGGTGCGTTCTATGATGTCTGTTGCCAATTTGCCACTATCGTTTTGGGGTTATGCATTAGAGACAACTGCATTCAATTTAAATAGGGCACCATCGAAATCCGTTGAGACGACGCCATATGAACTATGGTTTGGCAGGAAGCCAAAGTTGTCGTTTCTTAAAGTTTGGGGATGTGATGCTTATGTCAAAAAGCTTTAGCCTGAAAAGCTATGACCCAAAGCGGAGAAATGCGTCTTCATAGGATACCCAAAAGAGATAGTTGGGTATACCTTCTATCTCAGATCCGAAGACAAAGTGTTTGTCGCTAAGAACGGAACATTTCTTGAGAAAGAGTTTCTCTCGAAAAAATTGAGTGGGAGGAAGATAGAACTTGATGAGGTTGTTGAACCTTTGATTCAACCAGAGAGTAGCGCAGCACAGAAAGATGTTTCTATGGAGCCTACGACAGTTGAAGAGGAAGTTAATGATGATGATCATGAAACTTCGGATCAAGTTACTATTGAACCTCGTAGGTCGACAAGGGCGCGTGCTGCTGCTGAGTGGTACGTCAACCCTATATTGGAGGTCATGTTGTTAGACAACAATGAACCTACGAGCTATGAAGAGGCGATGATGGGCCCGGATTCCAAGAAATGGTTAGAGGCCATGAAATCCGAGATGGGATCCATGTATGAAAACAAAGTATGGACTTTGGAAGTATTACCTGAAGGGCGAAAGGCCATTCAGAACAAATGGATCTTTAAGAGGAAGACGGACGCGGACGGTATGTCATCATCTATAAATCTTGACTTGTGGCCAATGGTTTTTCACAAGTTAAAGGAGTTGACTACGATGAGACCTTCTCACCCGTAGTGATGCTTAAGTCCGTCAGAATCATGTTAGCAATAGCTGCATATTTCGACTATCAAATTTGGCAGATGAATGTCAAAACAACGTTCCTTAATGGTTTACTTAAGGAAGAGTTGTATATGATACAACAAGAAAGTTTTGTCGATCCAGAGAATGCTGACAAAATTTGCGAACTCCAGCGATCCATTTATGGACCGGTGCAAGCATCTCGGAGTTGGAATCTGGACTTTGATGAGGTGATCAAAGCGTTCGAGTTTATACAAGTTTACGGAGAAGATTGTATTTACAAGAAAGTGAGTGGGAGCTCTATAGAATTTCTAATATTTTATGTGGATAACATATTGCTGATTGGAAACAATATAGAATTGCTGGAAAGTGTGAAGGAATATTTGAACAAGAGTTTTTCAATGAAGGACCTAGGAGAAGATGCTTTCGTATTAGGCATTAAGATCTATAGAGATAGATCGAGATGCTTAATAGGACTTTCACATAGCACATAACTTGATAAAGTTTTGAAGAATTTCAAAATGGATCAGTCCAAGAAGGGGTTCTTGCCTGTGTTACAAGGTGTGAAGTTGAGTAAGACTCAATGCCCAGTGACTGCAGAAGATAGAGAGAAGATGAGTGTCATCCCCTATGGTTCAGCCATATGCTCTATTATGTATGCAATGCTGTACACAAGATCCGATGTCAAGCTTGCCATAAGTATAGCCGGAAGGTTTCAAAGTGATCTAGGAATGGAGCACTAGACGGCGGGCAAGAATATCCTTAAGTACCTGAGAAGGACTAAGGAAATGTTTCTCGTTTATGGAGGTGATCAAGAGCTCGTCGTACAGGGTTACGTCGATGCCAGATTTGACACTAATCCAGACGACTCTAAGTCGCAAACCGGATACGTATTTATTCTCAATGGGGGAGCGATAAGCTGGTGCGGTTCCAAGCAGAGCGTGGTAGCCGATTCTACATGCGAAGCGGAGTACATCGCAGCCTCGGAGGCAGCGAAAGAAGGTGTCTGGATGAAGGAGTGCATGACGGATCTTGGATTAGTGCCTAGTGCACTAAATCCAGTGGATCTATTCTGTGATAACACTGATGCCATTGCCCTAGCCAAGGAACCAAGGTTTCACAAGAGGACCATACACATAAAGCGACGCTTCAATTCCATCAGTGAGTACATCAAAGAGGAGGACATAATTATTTGCAAAGTGCACATGGATCTGAATGGTGCAAACCCGTTGACTAAACCTCTTTCAAGGGCTAAACATGATCAACACCAGAACTGTATGGGTGTTCGATTCATTACAATGTAAATCACATAGTGATGTGAGCTAGATTATTGACTCTAGTGCAAGTGGGAGGCTGTTGGAAATATGTCCTTGAGGCAATATATAATGGTTATTATTATATTTCCTTGTTCATGATAATTGTTTATTATCCATGCTATAATTGTATTGACTGGAAACACATTGCATGTGTGGATACATAGACAACACTTTGTCCCTAGTATGCCTCTAGTAGACTAGCTCTTTGATCAAAGATGGTCAAGGTTTCCTAGCCATTGACATGAGAGGTCATTTGATAACGGGATCACATCATTGGGACAATAATGTGATGGACAAGACCCAAACTATAAAAATAGCATATGATCATGTCAGTTTATTGCTATAGTTTTCCGCATGTCAAGTATCTGTTCCTATGACCATGAGATCATGCAATTCACTGACATTGGAGGAGTGCCTTGTGTGTATCAAACGTTGCAACGTAACCGGGTGACTATAAAGGTTCTCTATAGGTATCTCCGAGAGTGTCTGTTGAGTGGGTATGGATAGAGACTAGGATTTGTTACTACGTATGACGGAGAGGTATCTCAAGGCCCACTCGGTAATACAACATCACAACAAGCCTTGCAAGCAATGTGACTAAAGTGTTAGCCACGGGATCTTGTATTACCGAACGAGTAAAGAGACTTGCGGGTAACGATATTGAACTAGGTATAGAGATACTGATGATCGAATCTGGGGCAAGTAACATATCGAAGAACAAAGGGAACAATATACGGGATTAACCGAATCCTTGACATAGAGGTTCAACCGATAAAGATCTTCATAGAATATGTAGGAACCAATATGGGCATCCAGGTCCCGCTATTGGTTATTGACCATAGAGGTGTCTCGGTCATGTCCACATAGTTCTCGAACCCGCAGGGTCTGCACACTTAAGGTTCCGTGACGTTTCGGTAGTATAGAGTTATGTATGGTGGTGACCGGAGGTTTTTTTGAGTCCCGAATGAGATCCCGCACGTCACGAGGAGCTACGAAATGGTCCAAAGGTAAATATTGATATATAGGAAGTCCTGTTTTGGTCGCCGGAAATGTTTCTGTTGGGTAATGCAGCAGAAAACAAAAAAATTCCGACCTACGCACCAGCCCGGGACCACTATGGAGACTGCATACAAGGTTTGATCATTTTCATTACCGACTCGTAGCGCATCGGAAGTAGAGTTGACGACGAACGGCGGTACAGATCCCCACAGCTACGATTTAAAACCTCCCAACTACGAGGATGTATACCCTCATCTGCCCCGCGGACAGCCCTCCGGGAGGCGGTCGGACAGTCCCCCGGACGGTGTCACAGACAGCCCTTCGGGAGGACCTCCAAAACTCGGACTGTCACTCGGACAGCCCTTCGGGAGGACCTCCAAAACTCGGACGGTCACATGGACCGCCCTTCGGGAGGCACTCTCGAACTAAGACCGAAACTACGATCTCTCTACAGAGTTGCACACATACGGTATCATCTATCCGGCAGGGCTTCGCCATCCAGAACTATTTCCCACCGGAACCCAGACAACCTTTCGGCTCTACGAAACTATTTCGCTGGGAGGGAGGAAGAATGCCAGATCATGCATGGCTTGTGTGAGAGAGTTTGAGTGAGGATGGAGAGCTCCTCTCCACCTCCTTATATAGTGGTGGAAGGGGTGAAGGGGGGGCTGAAATTCAACCCAAAAAACATGCACCCACCAAACAAGGAAGCATGTTCCCACCAAACATGGAGAAAACATGTTCCCTTGTCCATGGTGTTCCCCATGGGGCCCCACCTTCCTCCCAACACTCTCCACCATTTGTGGAGGCTGCCCCCCACCATGGGCCCCCCTAACACCTTTGTCCAACCACAAGGGGCTGCCCCCTCAAGGGGTGCGCCTCCCAAAACAGCCCCACACATCGTGGGATCTTGTCCCCTCACGCTGGGACAAGATGTGTTCCGTGACTATTACTTCTGAAAAATTCCGGAAGGTCCCAGAACATTTCTGGCACCCTCTGAAATAATCTGGACACGCTCCGGAACATGGTTTAATTTAAAACCATCTTCGTTTACCCGGTAGACAATTCCGGCAGCTCCGAAAACCTTTTTCGGTTTATTCTCCGGAAAAATTCTAGAAATTACCGAACCAATCTGGCAACCTCCAAAACATTCCTGGTGCTTGCCGAAACCTTTTTGGATCAATGGTTTTATCCGAAACAACTTTTCGGTTTTACCAAAACTTTTTTGGTGTTCTCTCCGGAACCTTTCCGTTGTCTCCGAAACTTTTCCAGTGACTTTCTCTCAGACTCCTTGTCTAGTATTCAGCAAATAGATGACCCTTAAGCGTGTGACCCTATAGGTTCGGTGAAGTATAGACATGACCCGGAACCCCTTCCGATCAATGATCAACATTGGAGCCATGGACACCCATATTGACCCCTATACCCACACGAATGAATATTCGAGTGAACCTCCAGTTGCCGTGTGCTATTCCTGTTGCTTCACGATATGTTACAAATACCTGAGGTGAGACATGTTGGCATCCCCGTGGAACAACAACTTTTCCACTATGCCAGTTACCTCGTTACCGGTATTGTTCTCTTTTCTCGTTCCCGTGTTTCGCCATCCCCATGATCAAATCACAAAGTGTCTGGCCAAACGATGATGGATACCATAACACCGAGAGGGCCCAGAGATATCTTTCCATCATCGGAGGAGCAAATCCCAATCTTGAGCTATCAAGTTACTTGACATACTTTTCCATGAACCCGTAAGCCGCCATAATAGCCACCCATTTATGGATGACGTTTAACAAACCCCAAAGTTCATGAAGCAAGCATGAAGAAACTCGATACTCTCATGGTCTAAGGAATTATGCAAACATTAACTTCTCTGTGTTATTAACCATTAACTTATGACGAATGTATCTCATAGCATAACATCCATTCAGGTCGATTCAACACAAATGTTCTTCTAACATTGTGCCCTCAAAATTGACGGTATACCCATGCCCATGATCAGGAAAATAGGATCATCATGCAATACTTGAGCCAGTCTTAGAGGCCAGACTAGGAATACATTTTACCGTTTATTATTCCACACGTGCAAATGAGTCTTCCTTCAAGCCTCGTTTTATTTGCAGACTCGAGAATCATTGCAGTTATAGCATGGAACATAAACATAATTATGAATAGGGAGATAGTCAATAACGTTTATTATTGCCTCTAGGGCATATCTCCTATAGACTCCCACTTGCACTAGAGTCAATAATCCAGTCAATGCTAATGCACTTTACACCTATGGCATACTGGTGTAAACTATGCTTTGCTTGTGGTATAGCCTGATGTCCAACGGATCTGACAACTTCAGCTCCGTGTGTAACTTTGCATATCCTTGCGTTTTCACGCTTCCCCAAAATTCATATTTTGTGTGGACTTGGCTTTGCATATGTGTGAACCATTGGTCAAAACCTGATTCCTCAGGCTGTTCATGAATGAACTATATGATTCAAAAACTTCTTTGTCGCTTCTAAAGCGTCAACATACTTAGCCTTTGTTATAGAATTCGCCACAGTATCTTGTTTGGAACAGTTTCCAACTACTGTGCCACCATGTTGTGTATTACACAAAACCCTTAACTTAAATCGAAAATCGCATGGAGCATTGGTGAAGAGTGCATCGATGTAATTACTTACAACGAGCACTTCATAATCTCTGCTTGTGAGAAAACATGTCATCAGTAGTGCTATAGTACTCAATGACATTATTCACTGTTGTCCCATGATCAATACTTTGATCACTTTGGTATGTATACTCGCAACAACTTTGGAGTATTGGACATATCTGGTTGGTTTTACATACCATGGAATACATTATTAATCCAAACACAAGAGTGTGTGGAATCTCCATCATGTATTTTACTCATCAGTGTTTTGGGACACTGAGTCTTTCAAAAACTCTTTCCATGTGACTTCGGCAAGAATCACTCGTTGGCATTTTAAATGCTAAAAGGTTTTAGCACCTTGTCAATATGTATTCATTGCTTAGCTCTATTAGGTAAATCTATCTTTATAGATCATCATGCCTAATACTGAGGCTATTTAGCCTAAGCACTTTATCGAAAAACTATTTTCAAATGAAGTCCTAATTCGTGTCAAGAAATTTATTTCCAAGTAACAATGTGTCAAGTACACAAGGTTTTTAGAAATATTATTATGCTCCCACTTATTTTCTTGAATCACAAGCATCTTCGATACACATTTGATGAAGTCAAACCCCTTTAACCATTCCATCAAAAACAAAGATTCCAACTCCACTTTGCTCTCTTCTATCCATCGCTGGAACTCTGAAGTTTGCATACTTACTAGCATCCTATGGATCGACAAATTACTTTGGACTGTATCACATACAAGTCCTAGGTTTCATTTCCATTAGATGGAAATCCTTTTGTCATCCATGTTTCATATCTCATGATTGAAATATGTATCAATTGCTAATTCAACCCGAACTGACTTCAAGCATTGCTACGGTGAAACAACCTCATCCTAGTCAACTCCTTGAACTTGTTATTTCAACAAGTCGAGCTTTATGGATAAAACAGTTTTATCCATATCAATTTTAGTTCCATAAATATTCGTTAGACTCTAAGTCTTCCGAAAGGTCTATCAAGATTTTAATCTTGAAACATTTATGTGGAAACTATCTCGGATTGTATTGGCATTTAGCCAATTCCGAAGTCAGGGCCCATCACCGCTTTCTTGTGTATCGTAGGTATACTGTTATCCAACAACAATATCTCATTTGCGCACCTGAGAGGTTTGGAAAAGCCTTGCCTACGAGGTTCAGCTGCAAGTTTGACCGAAGTCCATACATTTTATTGTAGAGACTTCCGTATCAGTCGCAGTAGGAAACCCTGGAATCACTTCCAAGGTTCCTTTCCTTTGAACTGATAACAAAGATACTGTTTATCTCGTCGAGTTGCAGTGTTCTCCCACTCACCCCTTTCGAAAGAACTATTTCCTTCAAAAAGTATACCGTCCTTTGTGGCAAACCTATTTGCCTCGGTATAGTTGAGGGAGGAATACCCATTTTCTTGGGATAACCTACAAAGTAGCACTTGTATGATTTGGAATAGGTTCGTAACCTCTTACACAAGCCCCATATTCCAAATGTTAAGAGAAGATATAACATGGTTGGGCATAGCATACGATGGCGTCATTTCAACAGACCTGATGGATCTCTTTTCAGTGTAAAAGCCACAGTCTCTAAAGCATCACTCTATAAAAGGGATAATGGCAAATCTATGTATGTCATCTTTGATCTTACCATGTCATAAATGGTTCGATTACATCTTCATGGACTTTCCACTTGCAGTGGTGTTCCGGGAGGTGCAAGTTATGAAACTCTTTTCACAACTCATCAGACATTCGCTAAACTTGTAACTCAAATATTCCTTTCTACAATCGAATTGTAGAAACATAATTTTCTTCTTACAATATTTCTTCTTCATTTTTACAACCTTTCGAATGATTTCAAAAAGATCCAGATTCACGTCTCATCAAGTAAATATCCATATATCTACTTGAGTCATTTCTGAAGATAGACAAATCCACTGTTTGCAACAATATTTATCGGACTACATACATCAAATGTATGATCACCAATAAGTTCTTTGCTCGTTCCTTATGGCCTATGAACGGTATTTTAGTTAGTTCACCTTTTGGAGGAAAGTTGCAAGTATCAGATGATTCAAAATCAAACGACTTCAAAATCCATCATAATGGAATTTTCCATGCGGATTTCTCCTGTGTGACCAAATGCAGTGCCACACATATGTGGTATTCTTTTAGTCTTGCGACATTTAGCGTCGGTGTTATGGATGTATCATATTTCCATCAATATTCATAACATACATCCCATCTAGGATGGAAGCATGGCCCTTCATGTTATTCATAACACTGAACAACAATTGTTGTTTTTATGAACAACTCTTTTGCAACAAACATTGTGCAATGGGATAGAGTGTATGAAACTCTAAAATGAATTATAAAAAAAACCAAAGGTAATGTATTATTATCAATATTCATAACATATGTCTCATACATAATAAAAGTATGGCCCTTATGTTATTTATAACACCGAACATGAAAAGTTCTCTTATGAACAACCTTCTTGCAAGATACCTTATGCAAAGGGCTAGAGTGTGAAACTCTAAAATGAATTATGAAACTTAATACATAGGGAATACACCTATGGAAGGCATAGTAACATTTACTATGTTCCCTGCGTGTATCTAAACCTCATCCCTGGCTAGTCTTTCAGGCCATAGTAGTTCTTACATCGAGTTGCAATAGAATGCAATCGAGCGGGTATCTTTGTGACCAACTCACAATACCCAAGAATTAGTGATTAACATGTTTAACCATAATTTCCAAGAACTATATCTTTGACCAGCCTTCTATACATCAAAAACTTGTATGACATTCATACATGAGCTGGATATTCCAGTCTTCTTTCTTTTTGCCATTATACTTCTAACTGTTTAACTTTTCAGTATTTCTCCTACTCTCAGAAGAAGCACCCAACTTAAGAGTGGCGTTAGCCCCGGACTTCCTAGGCGTGAAAGTCTTACTAACACCCTTCAGACACTTCCTTTCTCTTTAAGTTGTTGTTTTATTCACCTTTAATCATATGCCAGGCGTTCTCCTGGATCCCTCTCTTATCAGTCTAATGCATAGTAAACTCCTTTACTAATAGTTTGCAAACAAACATTGCTTTGGATATCTCATATCTTTTAGCTTTTGTCTATTTCTGAGAATGATTTTCAGATTCCATGTATATCACATAACTATCCAAACTTTTGAAGTTCCGGTCTCATGGAAGCAAACATATTGCACTTTGACTGAAAAGCAATTCTAGCTTTTGGATCGAAGGACGATAGTCATATGATCCATAGCATTAGCGGGATAATACCGAAAGCATGCGATAGGACAAAGTCCTTCTCGGCACTCTTGAGGACAATCCTCACATTACGTTACCAACCGTAAAGTTTTAACCAGATATTTAACAGCTATTCAATTTTAATAGGGAAGGTGGAAACACGAGCCATTATCCTACAACAATTATGCAATCTACACTTAGACAAAGTTCACAATTAATTGCACTGAGAATTAAAGGAATTAATTCTATAGTGCGCTCCCACTCAAATCAATATCTCTCATAATTGATTGTGAGTGATAGGAGACCCGCATTTAAATTGTTCGCCATTGGTGTAACACCACTGATGATGAAAATCTCAACCGGTAGGCCAACTTGCCAATCACATATCTATGTGACTCTTGTTCATCTTTCGATGCGTGTGTTCCGAGCTCATGACGGTCATGCTTGAACGTCAAGACAACCAAGTGATCTCGCTGCGAGGTCTCAACTCACCCGCCTCACACTTCTCTAATCGTTCGTACCCATGTGACATAGCGCACCCCAAAAAGATAGGTGCCATGACAGTGCTACACTTGGGAGAACACTAACTACTTGATATTTTTTGAGAGATCACCCTAATAAAAAGCGACTACCACGCAATCAAGAAGGGTGCATCATAAGGGATAAACATCTCAGGCAATTCATAATAGCATGATATGGTATAGCCCTTTCTAACGGAGAAGTCTTTCATTTCTTCGTCTTCGGCATTCGCGGCGGTGTTCACCTTCGCGAAGATTGCCACCACCTTGTCGATGCACTAGGTAATATTGCTATCTCTATAGCTAATAAAATAAGTGCATTACATAAGGTTGACACGCAGGTCATTAAAGTGCAATCATATGGCTCCAGCCATCATGCCGAATCATGACACGCAGGTCATGTTAATTACATCATATAGTCATCTCATACATAATCAAATTAATATGAGCATTGCTATACAACATCATATGCACATGCAAACCATCCTGCATAACCAAGTTAGACGCCTCTAATCGGTTCATGCAAAAACTTGTTTTATGTGGTTTCTAAGGTTTCGAAACAAACCGAAGCTACCAACATCCATCATCAAGCATGATAATCCAAGTCGCTAGATTAACATTGCGGGGTGTATGAAACACGAGATAATAAAATCTCGAGCCCCATACTAAACTTAGTCATACACATGACCCCAGTGCAGATCATATCTGCATTGCCCTTTTGTCTGCGAAACATCCATCTTTCTTTAACTATGGTGGAACCCAAAGAACTATTAGCACTTCGTTGATCTGTCAAGCAGCATACTCAGGAGCAGCATGAAAGGATCGCGGATTGCCAGAACTTTGTGAGATTCCACTATGCCGTCAAGATCAGGACTACGCAAATTCTGGGGAAGAAACATGAACATCCGGTAACAGATTTCATCTGCTACCCGCATAAATAATTTTCAGCAATAGATCTCATCTACTCCAAAATTATATTATGCAATACCCATACATCTTCATGTATTCTAGATCGTAACCTGCATCTATGCATAGCACGGCTCTTGATGCCACTATTGGGTAACGCGGCAGAAAACAAAAAAATTCCAACCTACGCACCAGCCCGGGACCACTATGGAGACTGCATACAAGGTTTGATCCTTTTCGTTACCGACTCGTAGCGCAGCGGAAGTAGAGTCGATGACGAACGGCGGTGCAGATCCCCACAACTAGGATTTACAACCTCCCAACTGCGAGGATGTATACACTCATCTGCGCCACGGACAGCCCTCCGGGAGGTGGTCGGACAGTCCCCCGGACGGTGTCACGGACCGCCCTTCGGGAGAACCTCCGAAACTCGGACTGTCACTCGGACAGCCCTTCGGGAGGACCTCCAAAACTCGAACGGTCACACGGACAGCCCTTCGGGAGGCACTCTCGAACTAAGACCGAAACTACGATCTCTCTACAGAGTTGCACACATACGGAATCATCTATCCGGCAGGGCTTCGCCGTCCAGAACTAGTTCCCACCGGAACCCAGACAGCCTTTCGGCTCTACGAAACTATTTCGCTGGGAGGGAGGGAGAATGCCAGATCATGCATGGCTTGTGTGAGAGAGTTTGAGTGAGGATGGAGAGCTCCTCTCCACCTCCTTATATAGTGGTGGAAGGGGTGAAGGGGGGGCCTGAAATTCAGCCCACAAAACATGCACCCACCAAACAAGGAAACATGTTCCCACCAAACATGGAGAAAACATGTTCCCTTGTCCATGGTGTTCCCCCACGGGGCCCCACCTTCCACCCAACACTCTCCACCATTAGTGGAGGCTGCCTCCCACCATGGGGCCCCCTAACACCTTTATCCAGCCACAAGGGGCTGCCCCCTCAAGGGGGGCGCCCCCCAAATCAGCCCCACGCATCGTGGGATCTTGTCCCCTCACGCTGGAACAAGATGTTTTCCATGACTATTACTTCTGAAAAATTCCGGAAGGTCCCAGAACATTTCCGGCACCCTCTAAAATTATCTGGACGTGCTCCGGAACATTTCCAGTATGGTGGTTTAATTTAAAACCATCTTCGTTTACCCGGTGAACAATTCCGGCAGCTCCGAAAACCTTTTTTGGTTTATTCTCCGGAAAAATTCCAGAAATTACCAGACCAATCTGGCAACCTCCAAAACATTCCCGGTGCTTGCCGAGACCTTTTTGGATCAATGGTTTTATCCAAAACAACTTTTCGGTTTTGACCAAAACTTTTTCGGTGTTCTCTCCGGAACCTTTCCGTTGTCTCCGAAACTTTTCCAGTGACTTTCTCTCGGACTGTTTGTCTAGTATTCAGCAGATAGATGACCCTTAAGCGTGTGACCCTATAGGTTCGATGAAGTATAGACATGACCCGGAACCCCTTCTGATCAATGATCAACATCGGAGCCGTGGACACCCATATTGACCCCTATACCCACACGAAATGAATATTCGAGTGAACCTCCAGTTGCCGTGTGCTATTCCTGTTGCTTCACGATATGTTACAAATACCCAAGGTGAGACATGTTGGCATCCCCGTGGAACAACAACTTGTCTACTATGCCAGTTACCTCGTTACCGGTATTGTTCTCTTTTCTCGTTCCCGTGTTCCGGCATCCCCGTGATCAAATCAAAAAGTGTCTGGCCAAACGATGATGGATACCGTAACACCGAGAGGGCCCAGAGATATCTTTCCATCGTCGGAGGAGCAAATCCCAATCTTGAGCTATCAAGTTACTTGACATACTTTTCCATGAACCCGTAAGCTGCTGTAATAGCCACCCATTTATGGATGACGTTTAACAAACCCCAAAGTTCATGAAGCAAGCATGAAGAAACTCGATACTCTCATTGTCTAAGGAGTTATGCAAACATTAACTTCTCTATGTTATTAACCATTAACTTATGACGAATGTATCTCATAGCATAACATCAATTCAGGTCGATTCAACACAAATATTCTTCTAACATTGTGCCCTCAAAATTGCCGGCATAGCCATGCCCATGATCAGGAAAACAGGATCATCATGCAATACTTGAGACAGTCTTAGAGGCCAGACTAGGAATACATTTTACCATTTATTATTCCACACGTGCAAATGAGTCTTCCTTCAAGCCTCGTTTTATTTGCAGACTCGAGAATCATTGCAGTTATAGCATGGAACATAAACATAATTATGAATAGGGAGATAATCAATAACATTTATTATTGCCTCTAGGGCATATCTCCTATAGACTCCCACTTGCACTAGAGTCAATAATCCAGTCAATGCTAATGCACTTTACACCTATGGCATACTGGTGTAAACTATGCTTCGCTTGTGGTATAGCCTGATGTCCAACGGATCTGACAACTTCAGCTCCATGTGTAACTTTGCATATCTTTGCGTTTGCACGCTTCCACAAAATTCATATTTTGTGTGGACTTGGCTTTGCATATGTGTGAATCATTGGTCAAAACATGATTCCTCAGACTGAGCTATGGAGCAGCTATCTGCAATAGTGTCACATAGATCAAAGCCATCTTGAAACCATACTAAGTTCATGAATGAACTATATGATTGAAAAACTTCTTTGTCGCTTTTAAAGCATCAACATACTTAGCCTTTGTTATAGAATTCGCCACAGTATCTTGTTTGGAACAGTCCTTAGTGGGCTGGCCGAAGTCCCACTAGAGGCCATTCGTTTGGGAGGAGGGACCCAAGGAGAAAAAGGTGGAAAAAGAGTTTCGAAGTGGGACAGAAGGAGTCCTAATCCTACTAGGATTGGAGGATGACTCCTCCTCCTCCCACTTCGGCCGAACCAAGGGTTTGCCCCTTGGGGGCCATGTCTCCTCCCTCTGTCCCCTATATATACTAGAGGTATTGAGGGGTTTTGAAGATAGAAATCAGCCATGTGCTACCCTCTCCTCTAGATCGTAGTTTCTCCTCTAGATCGTTTCAGCGATGCTTAGGCGAAGCCCTACTGGAATAGTTCCACCACTTTTGCCGCCACGCCATCGCGCTGCCAGAGAACTAATCTACCTCTCCGCTCCCTCTTGCTGGATCAAGAAGGCGGAGATCGTCATCAAGCTGTACGTGTGCTGAACGCAGAGGTGCTGTCCGTTCGACGCTAGATCGGGACGGATCGTGATTGGATCACGGGACGATCGGCAATTCGGATCGTGAAGATGTTCGACTACATCAACCACGTTTCGTAACGCTTCCTGCTTAGCGATCTACAAGGGTATGTAGATCCACTCTCCCCCTCGTAGATGCTCATCACCGTGGATATATCTTGCGTGTGCATAGGAATTTTTTTGTTTCCCATGCAACGTTCCCCAAGACTATTGCATTATCCTAGTCTTAGTTTAATGTTGCATTTCATTGTACTATGTCATACAATGTATGAACTATGCATGTCTCCATGGTATGTTGCATGGTTTGTATGAATTTGGGTGTTGAGATATGAGGCGAGCGGTTTCGGGGGTGGGTAAATATGGGTCCGCACCCTCTTGTCCATGGACACGTTCGTTGATATATGAGGGGTCAAAATAGACCATTCCGGTTGACGATGTTGTTACTCCATGAAATGTGTCCCCTCACCATTACGTGTTGTGACTGACGAGGATATGTACCTAGGGTAGGGTCCTAGACAAGGCCTACATACCCTACCTAAGGACATTGCATGGGAGGACTTGAAGATCAAGCATGAACTTCCGAGTGTATTCATGGAGACGTTCAAATTCACTCGGCTGATATCCACTTGGAGACTCCTTCCTTCACTCGGTTGTCGCGTGTCACTCGGAAGACCTCATGCTCACTCAACGCCAGAAAACCAGGAGCCATCATCAAGAGCCCAATGGGCAGACGTTGGTTCAATGGTCATTAGTAGCTTTTATTTCATACGTTACCAGTAATGGCAGACTTTAATCCCACTGTGAAGAGGGGCAGCGAACTCTATATAAGCCGCCCCTCCCCTCCTGCACAAGGGTTCGCAACCATTGTAACCCATATATTCCACACGACATAAAAGCTCCCGAGCACTGAGACGTAGGGCTGTTACCTCCACGAGAGGGGCCTGAACTCATACATCCGTGTGTACATCCTCATCGTAGCTAGGACTCTGCCCTCTCCTTTCATACCCCTACCATCTACTGTCAGGCTCGTTCCCATGACAGTTGGCGCCCATCGTGGGGCAGGCGTCTAAGCGACTTCCGGCAAGGTTGCATTTTTCATCCTTCTTCATGTCTTCCGGCGGTGTTTTTGCTCTGGGCCACGAGATCCGTTTCGGTCCGCTCACCTTCATCACCGATGATTCGGCATGGCTCCAGGAAGCACCTCTCGATGTTGAGGCGCTCCTGGTCCGTAGGGCCACGCACTTCCGCGTGAGTTCCTATGGCGTGTTGCTGCGTCAGCCTTCAACTCCCTACACATTGACTCCCCTCGTTGTTCGTGGTCACAAGCGGTCCGGCTGCTCACGAGTTCATCGATGGGTTAAACACGCAATGGCGTGTCAAACTTCTCCACAGATTGCAGCACTCAAGCCTGCCATGTCCCTTCATGGCATGTTTGAGTCAGATTCCGATTCGTCCGACGTGCCTTCCGAGTGCGAAAGCTGCGATCCCACAGGGGAGGTATTGATGGCGGGCTCTCATCAGAGTTCGCCGCCTGGCTTTGGCCGTGGTAGACGCGAGGCTGGAGGTCCGTCGAAAGAGCAGCGGCACCGTGAAGAGGAGGTTCTTCATACTCACATCGTCGGCGCAACTGCCGAGGCCCAAGCTTTGGAGGCCGCGCACATTCATCTGGAAGAACTCCAGGCGGAGATTGACGAGCGCGCTCGCCAGCGCCCGCCATGCCCCAATCGACGTCATCGACAACTGTTTCCGGCTGGATCTCACGACGACGTTGAGGTATATCGAACTCCTGTGCTAAATGTTGTTGCTGCTGCTAGGATAGAGGATTCCATTCAGCCTTCCCGGTCAGAGGCTGGAAGAGGGCTGATGCAGATCAGAGCACTGTTAGATGCAGCACAGTGTCAGAATTCAGTAGTTTCTTAGTCCCGCAACAGGATACACATCAATTCACCCACGGCAGAGACCGTTTAGTCAGCACATAGCCCTGGATCGCCCTTACGCCATCAGGACGGCGGTTTCCGTGAAGGGCAAGACGAAGGTCAGTTTCACCGTGAAGACCACCGTTGAGTGCTCACTCCTCCGCGGAGTGATCTGTAAGCGCCCCGGCGCCAGGACAACAGGCGCTCCTTCGGTGATGAGGGGAATGCGGACTTTGACGCTCGCGCCTACCTTGTTCAGAAGCGAATTGACAAGAGCAGAGCCTACAGAGAAGGACACGACAGAGATGTTCCGAGTGGAAGCTCAGCCGTGGTGTCTGGTCCCGAGTGTTTCAGCAGAGCCATATGTTCTGCAGAGATCCCCCCAACTTCAGAATGGTGGCGAGAATCGGAAAGTTTTCTGGCAAAACAAAGCTAGAGACTTGGTTAGATGATTACCGAGTGGTTGTGCAAATTGGTGGCGGAAATGACAATGTTGCAATGAAACACCTGCCCCTGATGTTCGATGGTTCAGCTCGAGCTTGGCTGAATCGCCTGGCTCCTTCCAGTATACATTGCTGGGAGGATCTTGCCCGAGTGTTTGTCTGAACCTTTGAGGGCACTTGCAAGCGTCCGGCAGGTCTGGTCGACTTACAACACTGTGTCCAGAAGCCCAATGAAACTTTAATGGATTATATTCAGCGATGGTCCACTTTGCATCATACAGTGGAGAATGTGTCAGAACACCAGGCTGTTTGTGCTTTCAAGGCCGGTGTGAGATACAGAGAACTATACCTGAAGTTTGGGCGGATGGGTGATATTTCATGCGGCAAGATGATGGAAATCAGCACTCGGTACTCCAATGGCGAGGAAGAAGACCGCCTCCATAGCGGCAAAGGAAAGGCAGTTGTCAATGAGGCTGGCGGCAGCAACTATCGGAAATAGAAGCGAAAGGCTGAAGATCCGGTTCAGGCAAAAGCGACAGCACTGGCGACTCAGGCGAAGAGCAAGGGCAAAGCTAAAGCACAGTATGCCCTCAAGAAACGGAAAAATCAGTCAGGAACTAATATTATGGATCAGCCGTGTGTAATATACACGAGGAAAGATGCGGAAGGCAATCTGATTTTGCCCAAGCACACCACTCGACAGTGTCAGAACGTTATTGAGAAATTCAAGGGAGACCAGTCGAGTGATAAATCTCCTGAGAAGGGAGATGAAGATGAGGAAAAGGAAACATTCCCGGATGTCGCTGCTACATTGGTGATCTTTGCTGATGTCGAGAGCAAGAGCCGTATGAAAGTCATCAATAGAGAAATCAACATGGCTTTACCTGACACCCCCACCTACCTCAAATGGTCCCACTATGCTATCACATTCGACCAGACAGACCTTCCTGCTCATGTGGCCACTCCCGGTCGACAGGCTCTGGTAGTTGATCCGGGGGGGACTCGACTTAGAAAGGTCCTCATGGACGGCGGCAAGGGCCTGAACATTCTCTATGCGGATATCCTGAAAGGGATGAGCATTCTGATGACCCGTCTGAGTGAGAGCAGCATGCAGTTTCACGGGGTCATCCCAGGAAAGAAGACCAAGTCACTCGGCCAGATAGCATTGGATGTGGCATTTGGGAATGACAAAAATTTCTGAAAAGAAAAGTTGACATTTGAAGTCGTGGATTTCAAGAGTGCTTACCACGCCATTCTGGGTCAACCCGTGTATCCATGTTTCAGGGCCCGACCATGTTATGTGTATCTCAAGTTGAAAATGCCAGGCCCTAAAGGCGTGATCACGGTCACGGGCAATCGACAGCAGGCTAAAGAATGCCTCCAGCAAGGCTCCAAGATTGCCGATCAATAGATGGCTATGGTAGAGTTGGAGGAGTACAAGAAAACCGCCGATCCTGCCAATTTGCTCCGTGCAAAGAAGCCGGCTTCCGAGTCGGCATTTCAGTCAGTAGGAGAAGTGAAGAAGGTACACATCAACCCGACGGATCCAACCACTGCCCTGATGAGTATCTCAACAACACTCGACAGTAAATAGGAAGCCGAGCTCATCCAGTTGAAGCCTTCGTGAGAACTGGGATATCTTTGCATGGAAGCCTGCTGACATGTCGGGATTCCCAGGGATCTGGCTAAGCACCGTCTGCGAGTGGATCTGAAAGCCAAACCCTTCAGGGAACATTTGCGTCGCTCAGCGGTGGAGAAGCGCAAGGCAATCGGAGAAGAAGTGGCCCATCTCTTGCAAGCCAAGTTCATTCGGGAGATTTACCACTCCGAGTGGCTCTCGAATGTTGTGATGGTGCCAAAGAAAGATAAGTCGTTGCGCATGTGCATTGACTTCAAACACCTCAACAAGGTGTGCCCAAAAGATCATTTTCCGCTCCCCCTCATAGATCAAATTGTTGACTCGACAGCGAGGTGTCAGCGTTTATCATTTTGGGATGCTTATTCTGGGTACCATCAGATCCGTCTGTATGGCCCGGATGAAATAAAGACAACCTTCATCACCCCATTCGGGTGTTTTCGTTACATCACCATGCCTTTTGGTCTCAAGAATGACGGCGCTACTTTTATGCGCATGATTCAGAAATGTTTACTCGACCAGATCCCTCGGAATGTCGAGGCATACATGGACGATATAGTGGTCAAGTACCGCAAAGGTTCTGACCTGCTGGCTGACTTGGCGGAGACATTCCCCAATCTGAGGCGATTCGACATAAAGTTGAATCCGGCCAAATGTACTTTCAGTGTCCCTGGCGTCAAGTTGCTCGGTTTTCTCGATTCTGAGGGAGGGATTGATGTCAACCTTGAGAAAATCAGCGTCTTCACCCGTATGAAGACTCCCGTGCGAGTGCATGACGTTCAGAAGCTCACAGGTTGCTTGGCAGCATTGAGTCGATTCATTTCTCGTCTTGGTGAGAAGGCTCTGCCCTTATATCAGTTGATACAGAAGTCCGACACGTTCGACTGGACTCCCGAGGCCAAAGCAGCGTTTGTTGAGCTCAAAGCCCTGCTCTCCACCCAGTCGGTGCTTGCCGCTCCTGCCAGCAAAGAGCCCTTGTTCCTGTACATCGCGGCCACAAATCAGGTTGTTAGTACCGTTCTGACTGTCGAGCGAGAAGAGGAGGGTAAAGCTTATAAAGTTCAGCGGCCAGTTTATTATGTCTCGAAAGTATTGTCCCCCTCAAAGCAAAGATATCCACACTATCAGAAGCTGGTTTATGGTATTTACCTATCAGCGAAGAAGGTGGCGCATTATTTCCAAGACCACTCGATTTCAGTCGTTAGTGATGCTCCCTTGTCCAAAATTTTCAATAATCGAGACGCATCAGGTCGAGTGGCCAAATGGGCAATCGAGCTTGGACACTTTGACATCAGATTCGAGGCCAAGAAAGCAATCAAGTCCCAGATTTCATGGCCGAGTGGATTGAGGAGCAACAGCCTATCCAAGTTCACTCGACGCATTGGACAATGTTCTTTGATGGCTCCAAAATGTTGAATGGGTCCGGTGTTGGGCTTGTCTTGATATCTCCCAGGGGTGACAAGCTCAGCTATGTCTTGCAAATGCACTTTGATTCCTCCAACAATGAAGCAGAGTATGAAGCACTTTTGTATGGGTTGCGCATGGCTATCTCACTCGGCGTCAAGCGCCCGATGGTTTATGGCGACTCAGATTTGGTAGTGAATCAAGTGATGAAAGAGTGGGATGTTCGAAACCCCGCTATGACTGGATACTGTAATGCAGTCTGGAAGTTGGAGAAGAAATTTGAAGGCCTAGAACTTCATCATGTTCCCCGATTGAAAAATCAAGCGGCCGATGAGCTATCCAAGATTGGTTCCACTCGACGGCCTGTCCCCAGTGGTGTGTTCTTGGAGCACTTGCACACTCCTTCTGTTCAAGAAGATCCATTCACCGAAGAGCCCCCACAAGCTTTGAGTTCCAGCGACTCGACTGAAGTCGATGTCCCTGCCGTGATCTACCTGGTCATGGAAATTCTGGTTATCATTCCTGATTGGATTGTGCCTTATATTGCCTATATCCTCAGACAAGAGCTCCCTGAAGATGAACCAGAGGCTTGACGGATTGTGTGCAGGTCCAAGGCTTTCACTGTAATGGGAGATCAGGTGTTCAGAGAGAGTGCGACTGGTGTCACTCAGCGCTGCATTTCCCCCGAGGAAGGTTGAATAATTCTAGACGAGATTCACTCAGGAACTTGTGGCCACCATGCGTCTTAAAGGACGATTGTCGCTAAAGCATATCGAGCTGGTTTTTACTGGCCACGAGCTAATGAGATGGCTAAAGACATCATTGATCATTGCGATGGTTGCCAGTTCTATGCGAACCTGTCACACAAGCTGGTGTCTGCTCTGAAGACAATTCCTCTCGCTTGGCCATTTGCGGTTTGGGGACTCGACATGGTTGGCCCCTTTCGACCCGGAAAAGGAGGATTCTCTCACTTGTTGGTAGCGATCGACAAATTCACCAAGTGGATAGAAGCCAAGCCAATCAAGAAGCTGAACTCCCATATGGCGGTCACGTTCATGAGAGAGATCATTATTTGATACAACATTCCGCACATCATCATCACGGACGACGACACTAATTTTGACTCGGAAGAATTGAGGAACTTGTGTAACTCCCAAGGCACCCGAGTGGATTATGCATCTATTGCGCATCCTCAAACCAATGGGCAAGTCGAGCATGCTATTTGTCTCATCCTGCAAGGTCTGAAGCCTCGTCTCATGCGCGATTTGGATCATGCCGCCGGAGCCTGGGTAACTGAGCTGCCGTCTGTTTTGTGGGATTTGAGGACAACGCCTAATCGGTCGACTAGACGAACTCCATTCTTCCTTGTCTATGGTGCTGAAGCCGTATTGCCGAGTGACTTGGCCCACAACTCTCCTCGAGTGGAGCTATATTCTGAGGCTGAAGCTGAACATGCCAGACAGGATGGTGTAGACCACAAGGGGCTGCCCCCCAAAAGGGAGGCGCCCCAAAACAGCCCCACGAAACGTGGGATCTTGTCCCCTCACGCTGGGACAAGATGTTTTCCGTGACTATTACTTCGGAAAAATTCTGGAAGGTCCTAGCACATTTCCGGTACCCTCTAAAATTATCAGGACACGCTCTGGAACATTTCCGGTATGGTGGTTTAATTTAAAACAATCTTTGTTTACCTTGTAAACAATTTCGGTAGCTCCGAAAACCTTTTCTGGTTTTTTCTCTGAAAAATTCCAGAAATTACCAGACCGATCTGGCAACCTCCAAAACATTCCCGGTAATTGCCGAAACCTTTTTGGATCAATGGTTTTATCCGAAACAACTTTTCGGTTTTACCGAAACTTTTTCGGTGTTCTCTTCGGAACTTTTGCACTGTCTCCGAAACTATTTCAGTGACTTTATCTCGGACTCCTTGTCTAGTATTCAGCAGATAGATGACCCTTAAGCGTGTGACCCTATAGGTTCGGTGAAGTATAGACATGACCCGGAACCCCTTCCGATCAATGATCAACATCGGAGCCGTGGACACCCATATTGACCCCTATACCCACACGAGTGAATATTCGAGTGAACCTCCAGTTGTCGTGTGCTATTCCTGTTGCTTCGCGATGTGTTACAAATACCCGAGGTGAGACATGTTGGCATCCCCGTGCATCAACAACTTGTCCACTATGCCAGTTACCTCGTTATCGGTATTGTTCTCTTTTCTCGTTCCCGTGTTCCGGCATCCCCGTGATCAAATCACAAAGTGTCTGGCCAGACGATGATGGATACCGTAACACCGAGAGGGCCCAGAGATATCTTCCCATCGCCGGAGGAGGAAATCCCAATCTTGAGCTATCAAGTTACTTGACATACTTTTCAATGAACCCGTAAGCCGCCGTAGTAGCCACCCATTTACGGATGACGTTTAACAAACCCCAAAGTTCATGAAGCAAGCATGAAGAAACTCGATACTCTCATGGTCTAAGGAATTATGCAAACATTAACTTCTCTGTGTTATTAACCATTAACTTATGACGAATGTATCTCATAGCATAACATCAATTCGGGTCAATTCAACACAAATGTTCTTCTAACATTGTGCCCTCAAAATTGCCGGCATAGCCATGCCCATGATCAGGAAAACAGGATCATCATACAATACTTGAGCCAGTCTTAGAGGCCAAACTAGGAATACAATTTACCATTTATTATTCCACACGTGCATATGAGTCTTCCTTCAAGCCTCGTGGTTATTATAGACTCGAGAACCATAGCAGTTATAGCATGGAACATAAACCTAATTATGAACAGGGAGATAATCAGTAACATTTATTATTGCCTCTAGGGCATATCTCCTACAGACTCCCACTTGCACTAGAGTTAATAATCTAGTCAATGCTAATGCACTTTACACCTATGGCATACTGGTGTAAAATATGCTTCGCTTGTGGTATAGCCTGATGTCCAACGGATCTGACAACTTTAGCTCCGTGTGTAACTTTGCATATCCTCGCGTTTTCACGCTATCACGAAATTCGTATTTTGTGTGAACTTGGCTTTGCATATGTGTGAATCATTGGTCGAGACCTGATTCCTCGGACTGAGCTATGGAGCAACTATCTGCAATAGTGTCTCATAGACCAAAGCCATCTTGGAACCATACTAAGTTCATGACTGAACTATATGATTCAACAACTTTTTGTCGCTTCCAAAGCATCAACATACTTAGCCTTTGTTATAGAATTCGCCATAGTATCTTGTTTGGAACAATTTCCAACTACCGTGCCACCATATTGTGTATTACACAAAACCCTTAACTTAAATCGGAAATTGCATGGAGCATTGATTGAGACTGTATCGATGTAATTACTTAAAACGAGAACTTCATAATCTCTGCTTGCGAGAAAACATGTCATCAGCACTACTCTAGTACTTAATGATATCTTTCACTGTTGTCCCATGATCAGTGCTTTGATCACTTCGGTATCTATACTCGCAACAACTTGGGAGTATCAGACATATCTGGTTGTTTTTACATACCATGGAATACATGATTAATCCAAACACTAGAGTGTGTGGAATCTCCATCATGTATTTTACTCGTCAGTGTTTTGGGACACTGAGTCTTGCAAAAACTCGTTCCATGTGACTTCGGCAAGAATCACTCCTTGGCGTTTTTAAATGCTAAAAGGTTTTAGCACCTTTACATTATGTATTCATTGCTTAGCCCCATTAGGTAAATCTATCTCCATAGATCATCATGCCTAATATGGAGGCTATTTAGCCTAAGCACTTCATCGAAAAACTATTTTCAAATGAAGTCATAATTCGTGTCAAGAAATTTATTTCCAATTAACAATGTGTCAAGCACACAACGTTTTTAGAAATATTATTATGCTCCCACTTACTTTCTTGAATCACAAGCATCTCCATTACCATTGATGAAGTCAAAAACCCTTTTGACCATTTCATCAAACCACGAAGATTCCAACTCCATTTTGCTCTCTTCTGTCCATTGCTGGAACTCTGAAGTTTGCATACTTACTAGCATCCTCTGGATCGACAAATTACTTTGGACTGTACCACATACAAGTCCTAGGTTTCATTTCCATCAGATGGAAATCCTTTTGCCATCCAGGTTTCATATCTCATGATTGATATATGTATTAATTGCTAGTTCAACCCGAACCGACCTTAAGCATCGCTACGGTGAAACAACCTCATCGTAGTCAACTCCTTGAACTTGTTATTTCAACAAGTCGAGCTTTATGGATAAAACATTTTTATCCGTATCAGTTTTTAGTTCCATAAATATTTGTTAGACTCTAAGTCCTCTGAAAGGTGTATCAAGGTTTTAATCTTGAATCACTTATATCAAAACTATCTCGGATTGTATTGGCATTTAGCCAATCCCGGAGTCAGGGCCCATCAACGCTTCCTTGTGTATTGTAGGTATACTGTTGTCTAACAACAATATCTCGTTTGCGCACCTGATAGGTTTGCACGAGCTTTGCCTACGTGGTTCAACTACACGTTCGACCGAAGTCCATACATTTTATTGTAGAGACTTCCGTATTAGTCGTAGTAGGAAACAACAGAATCATTTCCAGGGTTTATTTCCTTTGAACTGATGACGAAGGACGGTCACACGGACAGCCCTTCGGGAGGCACTCTCGAACTAAGACCGAAACTATGATCTCTCTACAGAGTGGCACACATATGGTGTCATCTATTCGGCAGGGCTTCGCCGTCCAGAACTAGTTCCCACCGGAACCCAGATAGCCTTTCCGCTCTACGAAACTCTTTTCGTGGGAGGGAGAGAAGAAGCCAGATAATGCATGGCATCTGTATGAGAGTTGGAGTTGTGATGGAGAGATCCTCTCCACCTCCTTTTATAGGGGAAGGAGGGGGTGGTGGTGGCTGAAATTTCAGCCACATGACAAGCACCCACAAAACAAGGAAGCATGTTCCCACCAAACATGGAGAAAACATGTTCCCTTGTCCATGGTGTTCCCCCATGGGGCCCCACCTTCCTCCCAACACTCTCGGCCATTTGTGGAGGCTGCTCTCACCAGGGGGGCAACACCTTTTGTCCAGCCACAAGGGGCTGCCCCCCAAAAGGGAGGCGCCCCAAAACAGCCCCACAAAACGTGGGATCTTGTCCCCTCACGCTGGGACAAGATGTTTTCCGCGACTATTATATTGGAAAAATTCTGGAAGGTCCCAGAACATTTTCGGCACCCTCTAAAATTATCTGGACATGCTCTGGAACATTTCCGGTATGGTGGTTTAATTTAAAACCATCTTCGTTTACCTGGTAAACAATTCCGGCAGCTCCGAAAACCTTTTCCGGTTTTTTCTCCGAAAAATTCCAGAAATTACCAGACCGATCTGGCAACCTCCAAAACATTCCCGGTGCTGGCTGAAACCTTTTTGGATCAATGGTTTTATCTGAAACAACTTTTTGGTTTTACCGAAACTTTTTCGGTGTTCTCTCCGGAACTTTTTCGCTGTCTCCGAAACTATTTCAATGACTTTCTCTTGGACTCCTTGTCTAGTATTCAGTAGATAGATGACCCTTAAGCGTGTGACCCTATAGGTTTGGTGAAGTATAGACATGACCCGGAACCCCTTCCAATAAATGATCAACATCAGAGCCGTGGACACCCATATTGACCCCTATACCCACACGAATGAATATTCGAGTGAACCTCCAGTTGTCGTGTGCTATTCCTGTTGCTTCACGATATGTTACAAATACCCGAGGTGAGACATGTTGGCATCCCCGTGGATCAACAACTTGTTCACTATGCCAGTTACCTCGTTACCGGTATTGTTCTCTTTCGCCTAAGTTAAAAACCTGTCGGGTGGATAAGAATCCATTCACTCGACAACTTAGCCGCGAATCGACATTCGCCGAAGTTCGAAAATTGTCCGAGTGATGAGCAATCCTCACACTCGGGGGCTTAGCTGCGAAACACGTTTCGCCTAAGTAAAAAACCCTCGTCGGGTGGATAGTAATCCATTCACTCGACAACTTAGCTGTGAATCGACATTCGCCTAAGTTTGAAAATACTCCGAGTGATGAGCAACCCTCACACTCAGGGGCGTAGCTGCGAAACACATTTCGCCTAAGTAAAAAACCTCGTCGGGTGGATAGTAATCCGTTCACTCGACAGATTAGCTGTGAATCGACATTCGCCTAGTTTGAAAATACTTTGAGTGATGAGCCATCCTCACACTCGGGGGCTTAGCTGCGAAACACGTTTCGCCTAAGTTAAAAACCTCGTAGGGTGGATAGTAATCCATTCACTCGATAGCTTAGCTGCGAATCGACATTCGTCTAAGTTCGAAAATACTCCAAGTGATGAGAAATCCTCACACTCAAGGGCTTAGCTGTGAAACACGTTTAGCCTAAGTAAAAAACCTCGTCGGGTGGATAGTAATCCATTCACTCGACAACTGAGCCATGACTCGACATTTGCCTAAGTTCGGAAATACTCCGAGTGATGCGCAATCCTTACACTCGGGGGCTTAGCTGCGAACATGCTTCGCCTAAGCTAAAAATAAACTCAGTCGAACAGACGATTGAAAGCCAAATACGAATAAAATCCAAAGGGTAAACCGTGGATAAACGTTTCATACAAAAGCAAATTTGCTCAGGCCTAAGGCATGAATGAAGTTTTAAGGGATACAATTCCACTCAGCATACCGAGGCAAATATAAGTGTTTCTTCCAAAGACCATGTTTTTTAAATAGGTGACGGGCTGGCGGGCTCGACAAAAGTGTCCAGGTCGATGTCGTTGGCGATTCTGGTGGCTGCCTTGATGAAGGTTTCCATGAAGTCCTCAAACTGGAGTTTCTTTGTGTTTACCACCTGGAGCTCCTTCAACTTCTCCTCCCTCACATCCCTGCAATGGACCCTGACAAGTGATAACGCCACGTCAGCCCCGCAGCGAGCAGCAGATTTCTTCCAGGCCTGCACTCGACTGGGAAGTTCATTCAGGGAACCATTATTGAGTTGAGGTCGAGATGAAGAGTGTCCTCGAGCCATAGCTCCTTGTCGATTCTCTCCATGGCAGATTTTAGTCAGGCGATATAGGCATGGACGCCTTGGAGTCAGAAGTTGAGTTGCAGCATGTTCATCGCCACTTCATCAGCAACTGGTGACTTGGTGGGATCTAGATTGGGCTCAACCTCCTTTTCTCCTTCTCAAAGTCTTGGCAGAATTTTGTTGAAGAATGGGAATGGGAGGAGAATCAGTGAACTGCGACCCTCAAAGATTTTACAAAGCTTGGTCGACAAGAAACACTCACCGTCGAGCAGAATATACATCTTCCTCGAGAATTTGTCCAAATGCTTCTCCAGGCCATTACTCCTCTTGGTCAGTTGCTTGGCCTTCTTGACAAGGTCCGCACGCTCCTGCTTCAGCTTGGTGTTCTCATCCTCCAGCTTCTTGGCGGCTGCCAGCTTCCAATCTGCATCTTCAGTCTTGTCCTTGACCACTCGTTGAGTGCCAACAAGTACCTTGTCCTTCTCCTCCAGCGCCTTCTTCATGGAATCTACAGAAACAACATTGTTGAGTCGTGCTTGGAGTCGACGGTTTTCATTGCATATGTCTGTTCGAGTGAGAGTACTCGGTTCAAAACATGAAGAGTGAAGAGGGGAATGCGGAAAGTTAGTGGTAATTACCTCCCAAAGACTTCATCTCAGCACGCGCTCACTCCAGAGCGTTGTTGGAGACTACCAGATCCACTCGCAGCTGGTTCCTTTCATCCTCCACGTCCTTGTACTGCGTCCCAAGTTCGCAAGCTGTCTGGAACCAACAAAAGACAGGAATTCAATCGTCAAGCGGTTCCTGGACAGTCGACTGAGTTATGAACACCGGCGAATGACTATCTCGCAACCTTGGAATAACCTAAGAAGAATTCAAGCCAAAAGTCCACTCGACATGTCGAGTGGCCCTGACGTTCCACGTGCCGTAAACAAATTTAAAGTTGTCTCTATTAAGACCCGTGCCGAGGCAAGCACTCAATAGCGGTCTCGGGGACCATACCCAGTGGGTGCACTAAGAGTGCCCCCACTAAGACGGTTAACTCTCGATCCATCGAGTAACTCATCAAAAAAAACACTTGACATGTCGAGTGACACTAGTACCATGCGTATGACAAGTTTTTAAGCCTACTGCTTATCGTCTGCGATTAACAGTAGCCTCGGGGACTACACCCAGTGGGTGCACTAAGAGTGCCCCCACTGAGACGGTTAACTCTCGATCCGTCGAGTAACTCGTCAGAGAAAAAAACACTCGCGATGTCAAGTGACTCTAGTACCACGCGTATGACAAATTTTCAAGCCTACTGCTTATCGTCTGCGATTAACAGTAGCCTCGGGGACTACACCCAGTGGGTGCACTAAGAGTGCCCCCACTGATACGGTTAACTCTCGATTCGTCGAGTAACTCGTCAGAGAAAAAAAACACTCGACATGTCGAGTGACTCTAGTACCACGCGTATGACAAGTTTTCAAGCCTACTGCTTATCGTCTGCGATTAACAGTAGCCTCGGGGACTACACCCAGTGGGTGCACTAAGAGTGCCCTCACTGAGACAGTTAACTCTCGATCCGTCGAGTAACTCGTCAGAAAAAAAACACTCGACATGTTGAGTGACTCTAGTATCACGCGTACGACAAGTTTTCAAGCCTACTGCTTATCGTCTGCGATTAATAGTAGCCTCGGAGACTACACCCAGTGGGTGCACTTAGCGTGCCCCCACTGGTTATTAAAACATTCGACAAGGCCAACCCTGTCAGAGCACTCGACCCGTCGAGTGACGTGTCTCCCTGCTCTGTGAAGTTCAATCTATCCTTATGCAGCATCATATCATGGTTTGTCAATAATATCCATGAAACCTGCAAGGTAGCTACAGAGTGGCGAGATCCAAGGCGAAATGTATCATGTATACAATAAACTCTAAGACCCCCGCCGGTGCAAGCACTCGACAGCGGTCTCGGGGACTACACCCACTGGGTGCACTAAGAGTGCCCCACTGAGACGGTTAACTCTCGATCCGTCGAGTAACTCGTCAGAAAAAAACTCGACATGTCGAGTGACTCTAGTACCACACATACTATCGATCCCAATCCTACTCGACTACGATCCAATCTATTCGAGTGGAGAAATTTCAAACATTCTACAGCAATCACCCAGTGGGTGTACAGCAGCCAAGAAAAGACAGGAATTCAATCGGAAATGTACTTACAATCAAACTTACTCGGACATTGGTGCGGAGGGCTACGTTGACGTCATAAGCCAGCTTGCTGGCCTTGTACACCTCCTTGGTTCTCAACATGATCTGCTCTGCCTGGATCATGGCCTCCTTCGTAGCTCCAGTCTGATCTTCCGGAACACGATTCAGAGTGAAGATCGTCACAGGCGGGATCGACGTGGTGGCTGGAGCAGCTGAGGCGGTTTGAGTGGGTCCGCTTGGAGTTGACGTCACGATGGTCGAGACTGCTGGAGGAGCATGCGATAGAGGTGCTGCAGGTTCAACTCTGAGTTGCGTCGAGTCGCCTATCCCCTGGGGAGACTCCACAGTCGAGCGCTAAGGCGCCTGCATCGATGAGGCTCTTCGGATGCGAGTGCGCGAAGTGTCCAAGTGCTCCTCGTCATCTTCCACCTGAATGACCTCTGCAACAACTACCAACAATGTTAACATCTGCATATGTCGAGTCTCATTCGGACAAATCAACAACTTACTAACCTCTATGAGAAGTGGCCGCATCAGTAGTGTCGATATCCATCGCCTCCCCTCCATCTTAATGAGGCGAGGTTACGGACGTAGCAGCTCTGACGGATTGAACAACTTTCAATCGGATACAACTCAAGACTTCAGTCGACAGAAAGAATTCGAAAATAAATACTTATGTAGAGACAACAGGTATGACCATCCTCATGCGAGGCAAAGCCTTGTGAGGTTTGGTCGTGACTTGCTTGGGCTGTTTGGCCAGCCTCTCACTCGACTCAACAGTTGAAGGGCGACTCCGCTTCGGGTTTTTCTCGCTAGGGCCTGGAGCTCTGTCCTCAACAGCTGCTGGATCCTGGCAGGACTTGGTGCGGCCTTCGTGCCGGGGAGGTGACTCGACTTCTTCCTCTTCGTCGGAGTTCGCGTATTCATCTTCAGAGTCAGAGGGACCGTCATCGTCCATGCTGCCACCCTCACTCATCACGCCGTCCTCAACATGGTTCCCGTTGGGAACAGGCGAGTGCATTTTCGTCCACTCCTGTAGGATTCAAGCGAGGAAGTCAGTTTATAAGTCAATATATCAATCGACAATACAAGTATATCAGTCGACACAACACAACTCACCAGATTCTTCAGCGAGTTTTCGGCCAAGTAAGGTCGGATCCTCTTGGCTCCCAAAGGATTGTCGCAAGCTCCGGTGATTCTATGAAGCCACTGCTCGAACGTTTTCTACGGAACTTCTTCGGGATGCGTCCTGGTCAAGTCCTCAGGACCCGCGTAGTGCCACATGATGTGGTCTCTAGCTTGGAACGGCTGAATACGTCGACCGAGAAACGTCTCCAACAGGTCCATACTAGTCACTCCACCCCGGATCAGCTGCACCATTGCATCAACTAAGATACCCACTTGGACGTGCTCCTCTTCGGTCACCCTCAGAGATTTGGGGACACCTGGACGGTCGGGTGTATAGGGGGGGAAGGCCAGTCGACATATTGGGCAATGATGCATCTTTGCAGTAGAACCAGGTCGACTGCCAACCTCTGACAGACTCAAGAAAAGTCATGGCAAGGAAGGAACTACGCGCTCTTTTTTGAACTCCTAAACCTCCACACAGCTGAAGCACATGAGTCTTCCCGTCAGTGGGGAGAGCTTTCTTCACGGTCTAAGATCTGACCGTAAAGAGGTGCTTGAACAACCCCCAATGGGGAGAGCAGCCCAGAAAGCACTCGCACAAAGTGACGAATGTAGACAGATATGCAACGGTATTTGGCGAGAGGTGATGCAGTTGGGCACCGAAGAAATTCAGAAATCCCCTAAAGAATGAGAGGGGTGGCATGGAGAAACCTCTTTCAACGTGGGAGAGAAGGAGGATCTGCTCCCCGTCACGCGGTTCCGGCTCATGCTACTCCCCCGGCAGCCTCCAAGCGCCGTCCGCCATGAGCCCGTCGGCGATAGGGCCCTCCATATCCTCACGAGTGACTACAGAGGGGAGAAAGTCCCCCTGCATCGATCCTGCCGGCGCGGTGAATCGAACAGTCGAGGGCTTCTTGCCCTTGAGCTTCGTCGCCTCCTTCTTAGCTCGCTCTAGCTTTTCCATGGTGCCTTTCGTCATCTCAGCGGCGGCTCTCGTCGGAGAAGAACAAGATGGGGCGCTGGAGGCAGGGGAGGCGGAGGAAGAGAGGAAGAATGGGCGGAAGTACTGTGCAAGCTGCGACACGTGAGACTTTATACTCCTCCAAGTGTCCCACTGATCAGTGGGCCCGCGAGATCACCGCGCATGCCAACCGCTGACGATGCCCAGTACGTGGCGATATGACCGGCGCGAGAATTGAGGCGTCATGCCTCCACTTGCCCTGATCGTGGCGTCATCATCGCGCGCGCTTCCCAAATTTTCATATCCCGCAAAATCCGGGTCTGTCAGACCGACCCGTCACCTTCCAAGATACCTTCAGTTCACTCGGAGCAAAATAAGCGTTGAACATCCACTCGGGCACTTTTAAGGCTGAATGGATCCGGGCGAACGGAGAAGAATTCAATCGACGCAAGTTTTGTTGAAGTCCCGAATATCATTCGGAAGACTTTGTGTGCCGATCCTGAATGGACGGTAATACTCAGAGTCCAGTCAACGCAAGTTTTATTGAAACCCCAAATATCATTCGGAGGATTTGATGCCCTAACTCAAGGTTGACGTCAATACCTCATTTCACCACTCGAACTCCGACCCATTCGGGGGCTAATGACAAGGATATGTACCTAGGGTAGGGTCCTAGACAAGGCCTACATACCCTACCTAAGGACACTGCATGGGAGGACTTGAAGATCAAGCATGAACTTCTGAGTGTATTCCTGGAGACATTCAAAGTCACTCGACAGATATCCACTCGGAGACTCCTTCCTTCACTCGGCAGTCGCGTGTCACTCGGAAGACCTCATGCTCACTCGATGCCAGAAGATCAGGAGCCATCATCAAGAGCCCAACGAGCAGACGTTGGTTCAATGGTCATTAGTAGCTTTTATTTCGTACGTTACCAGTAAAGGCAGACTTTAACCCCATGATCGGACCCTTAGATGCTGGGCAATTATGAGGGGCAGTGAACTCCATATAAGCCGCCCCTCCCCTCCTGCACAAGGGTTCGCAACCATTGTAACCCATATATTCCACATGACATAAAGCTCCCGAGCACTGAGACATAGGGCTGTTACCTCCACGAGAGGGGCCTGAACACATACATCCGTGTGTACATCCTCGCCGTAGCTAGGACTCTGCCCTCTCCTTTCGTACCCCTACCATCTACTGTCCGGCTCGTTCCCACGACAATGACCCTGGACGAACCCACACAAAAAGTTTGTGTTAGCTGGATGGGGGGAGAGCTGGGGTATGAGAAGGAAGGACTTGAAATGTGGGTGGTGGGCCGTGTTAATATAAGAGCAAATCTATCCTAACCCTCAAATGGGCTTATCTCCTCAAAATATTATCTTTTAAGGAGTTAATCCGCACCTAGACGAACGCTCAGCCGGTTTAATTCTTGAAAAGTTTTAGGAGAACCCTCCGCCGGCTCTCAAATTTGAGCGGTTGGACGAAGTTCTCAGCAAAAAAGCTCACATCCCCTCGCACGGTTGCCTCTTCACCCCGCCTGCCTACATGACGGGGCCGAGAGTCTTGCCTCCTATGTCCACCAAGCACTTTTGCCGACACCCCATAATCTTGACGCCCTTATGCGCCACTTTGATTCACTCATCGGTCGCCCACGCCACCTTAATCGTTGCTCCTAGGCCCCGCCGAAGCCCTGGGCTTGTCGACGAGAAGGGCCACCGCACGCTTCATCGAGAACGGAACCGTGCAGCCACATCAGTGCCGCCCGTCGGCTCCAGAGCTCCCCCCAGGATGTCCTCCTCATCTTGGCGCCCGCCTCTCACGACTTCTCCAAGTGTCGACACATTCTCATTGGCCGCTCAGCTAGTCACAACCATCGCCCAACAACTCGTTGGCTCCCTTCTGTCTCTCATAAAATGCGACGATTGTTGGTTACTGGTTCTACGCCGTGTCTCCACGATGGAGAAACATCCCAGATGGGTCTACTATAAGTGTGAAAAGGAAAATTAAGTGAAATATTATGTGGGTATATTTGGGTTTCAAGCAATATGAGCTCAATGTTGGCTTAAATATTGTCCAGGAACATTCAAACATTTGATAGTGGGAAGAAGAATACATTAATCTTCCTTTAGAGATGAGATTGCAGAGGATTTAGAGAGGTCTACTGGATGATGGTGCACTAGTTGTTAGAGATGAGATTGAAGAGGATGCAATGTTCAAATTTCTATATTAGGATAAAGAGGAGAAACAAGTGTGCAGGGCAAAGAAGAGAAGGGCAAAAGTGTTAATGGTGAAGGAGAAAGTGGTTGTTGCACTTGTGGTAGCAGTAAGTTGTGGTCTTGTTGAAGTGTGTAATTGTTCTTGTTGTATTGTTTTGATAAGTTCTCATGTTAAGGAAGTGATGAACTATGTGCTTAGAATGTCGTTTTATGAAGTAGTGAAGCTTTAACTCTTTGACCTAAAAATATGAATTTGTGTTAAACCTTTGGGGGGGGGGGGGGGTTAAATTTTAGGAGTTTGGCTAGGAACCACTTTAATTTAAATCCTCAAATTGTGGAGTTAAGGTTTGAGATTGCGTGGGGCTAAATTTTGGTGTTCGGCTAGAGATGTTAAGTTACTCCAATTATGGCTAGAGCCTAGAGGTATAACATTTATTCATACTAATTCCGTATGAATCGATATATTTATTTCTAAAAATACTGTCGGCAAAGTAAGAGAATTCAACATTAATATATCAAGTCTATCTACACACAAAAAGTGTGAAATTTGATTTTCTTTTGTGGCTCAGCCATAGGTTTGTGTAGCTCAATAACACCACAAATCTTGTAGCACTAGAACTTCTTTCGTCAAAATTCTTTGTCTTGGCAGACCGTGAACGAGAGCACTCAGCACTTGTCCATGTCCCTCCAACTCAAGTAAACCAGGCCGGCATGGTAGTGCGCATAAGCGCCGGCGATGACAAGCGCGTGGAACAACTGGTGGCTGTGCCCGACGAGGTCAAACCTGCCCGGCATCCACCTCTCCGGCACCCTCGTGGCGTACACCACCACGCCGGCCAGGTAGAACACCCCCATGGCCACCTCGTATCCCGTGGTGACCACCGCCTCGGGTCGTGCGCCGAACACGAGCATCTTGTGCACGATGGGCACAAGACCGGACGCGCCCATGCACACAAACAGCGCGGCGCGCGCCCACCTCAGCTCGGGCGCCTCGAAGACCGGCAGCAGCGAGACGGCCACCGCGGCCGCGCCGAAGACGGTGATAGAGCCGAGGTAGAGCGTCCGGGAGAAGGGGTCGCAGAGGAAGGTGTAGTAGACGAGCGGGTAGAAGGAGGTGACGATGAGGCCGGTGATGCCGGCGTAATCGAGGCGGAGCAGCACGTAGCTGGCGTGCTCCGAGTGGCACGCCAGCAGGTGGCACCCGCTGCTCATCAGCAGGCAGAACATGGCGCCGCACAGGTACGTGTAGAACGGCCAGCGCTCGACCGGACCATGCTCTCCCGACGACAGAGACAACGCCGCCGCGGCCGCGAGGTCCGTCTCGACGGAGACGGACACGTTGCGGCGCAGCAACGCCTGCATTGCCGCGGCCGCTCCGCTGGTGCCGTAGGAGGTCATGAGCACCCTGGGGTCGCCGTTGCCGGTGCAGTTGGCCAGGCTCGTGGATGTCACCGGATGGGGCACGCTGGTTTCCATGGGGACCATCGTGGCGACGCACACGGTGAGCGCGAGGAACACGAAGAAGCCGATCAAATGCCTGCGGGAAAAAAACGCATCAGCTAAAGCGTATGCGTGACGTGTCACGAACGTACGTGCTCGGGGATGAAGGCTTACGTCCAGACGTTGATGGTCTCGTTGTGGAGGGCGAAGGCGCTGAGGAGCGCCTCCTTGAGGGGCCACTCGCTGCGGTAGTAGTGGAGGATGAACTCGTTGTGCCGCAGGAAGGCCGGGAGCGCGTCGTAGCCGACGAGCTCGCACTTGCGCCCGCAGCACCGCTTCGCCACGTCGCCGCCGGTGGCCCCGACGCCTTTGCTCCCCTCCAGCAAAAGCGATTTCATCGTCGTCGCCGCTGGTGAGGCCACGGCGGCAACGTCGCTCATCCGTATGGTGGCCGTCTTCCTCAGCAGTGTCACCGTGGAAGCCATTCCCCGAGTCTTGTTCAGTAGCCGGCAATGGAAAATTAACCTCAATCTCGTGTAGTCGACCGAGGGCGAGGGAGGAGAAGTAGAGGAGTGTGGTTTCGGTGTGACTGGGCTTCTCCGGGCATATATAAGCTCCAGTGTTGACTTGTTGTGACCGAGTTAAGGTGGGAAATGGGTGCCCTGAAACGGTCCGATTAGAGCAACTGCGCACGCCAGGACGCTTAAAATACGATGGATCGTGACGCAGGTCCAGCAATTAGCGCCGGCAGAAGTTAATACTAGCAGGCTGACCACGAGTGCTCGTGTGCTGCTATGTAGCCCGTCGTTGTTCCCGGTGGCTACTTTGAGCGCGGTGTCCTGCAACACCAATCAATGGCCGACGGAAAAAAGTCACAGTAGTGTGAATTTTACGAACACCTCGACGACCGTACGATGTAACTGATGTTTTAGTCAGACTTAATCTCAGCTACTATCAGTTTACTATTGATAGTGGTTTGGTCACAGACTCGTACTCCAGTTTGGAAAACAGCAAGCCGACCGGGGACACGCAAGACTGCTGGATGTGTGCGGTACTGCAAACAGCCTCGGTTCAACTTTGGCGGCTTAATACTCTCTTCTTCTTTTTTTTGCGGGAAGGCAGCTTAATACTCTCCTCATAAGAAAACGATGATGATCACAGGACACTTCGTCACAGAAATGTTGCTGCCACAGGGGAAGTAGCACCGCCCTGTGTTCATGTTCTGAACAAACTTATTCAGTACTCCCTTTGTTCACAGATATAAAATGTTTTGAATATTTAAACATAGATTATATATGGACTGAAATGCAAGAACAAACACATTAAAACATGTATACTTACATCCGATTCAGAGAAAAAAAAACTCTAGAACATCTTATATTTGTGAACGAGGGGTAGCAGGCTTCATAGGACAAGATCATCTGCCATGCACGCCCAACATTCAACTATACGTCTTATACGCACGGCCAATGGTCCAATACCTGATGCATGCCCTGGTCAATTTAGGGAAGCACAATGTCATGCACTAGATTCGAATGAAATCACTACCACCGGATCTATCCCCGACAGTCTATACTCTACGGCTTTGTCAGATCAGTATCAAACATTGGTGGACATGGAGCTTCGATTCCACTAGACGCTCAACTCTTGAACCTGTCTCCATGTTTCTCGACGTATGGCTGTATTCCTCCCTTGTTAACATACTCCGCCAACGACAAGTTTCATGCCTGCGCACCAATCCAATTATGTTTTGTTTTTCGGGGTAGTGGTTAACCCCGATCAATGACACTTGTTGTCTTGTCTATGCACACGTTGCTGTTTGCTTAGATCTTTGCTGGAACAAAGTGTTCCAAGTCCTTGAGATAATGCTCCCCAACAAGTTGGGTTTGTTGTTTTCTACGCACTTCCTTTGGATCTTCGCCGGACTCCAAATTTCAGGCCGACCCTATTGTTGTTAAAAGCACAGTTGTAATTTTGTAATGTGAGTGGACGAGTACTTATATTTGAAAGTAATACTCGTATGACAAGAGATGTGATGAAGTAGATCAGCTCGGAAGTCGCGACGGACTTGACAAGAGTCGCCCGCCCAATGGGAGTGATGTTTTGACCCTTGTAGGTTCTCAATCTGCTCCCGGCCTTGTCCACTAGGAATTGCGGGTCAACCAACTTGAGCTTCCAAACGAAGAGGGGGAGCCATAAATAACGTAATGGGAAGGATAAGCTCGGGTTGCCGGCAAATCTTGAATCATGTGCATCCTCTATAGTGTCATCAAGTTTGAAAGAGCTTTTCTTTGGACCGGTTCGGACAAGACGACGGGGTCAAAATGCGAGATTAATTAGAAAATTGTGGGCCGGCTGCAAGAGTATGTTGGGCTTGGATCCTCCGACACCAACAAGTTCGCACGTGCATTATTGCGCCTTTGTTGGCCTTGGTACGAATGGAAGAGCCGGCCAAGATGTGGGTGGGCATGGAAAACCCGTGCAACGAGGAGGACCTAAACCTTTTCTATGCATCTACCACAATTATCGCCGGTAACGGTGCGGAAACTCCCTTTTGGGATTCTCCTTAGCTTCTCGAACGCAAGCCCAACGACATTGCCCCCCTCATCCATGAGGCCTCTTCGCAGAAAAAAATGGAAGGTACGGGAGACCTTCAGAGAGAACGCATGGATCCTCGAGATCAGGCCTCCCGTCACTGTTTCGATTGAGCACATTAGGCAATTCTTCATTCCTTGGATGCTTTTGCATGAGGTCCATCTTGATGAACTTGCCAAGGATGACATCATTTGGAAGCATATGACATGTGGGCTCTACGTGACGGTCTCCACATAAAGAGCATAGTTTCTGGGCAAGGTGCTCTCACCCATGGTCCAAATGATTTGGAAGGTTTTGGCCCCTCCTAAGGTCATGTTTTTTTGCTTGGTTGGCGCTTCAGGACAGGATTTGGACTGTCGATAGACTAGCTAAACGTGGTTGGCCCACCCGTGTCCTCTACCCCCTGTGCAAGAGGGTGCAAGAATACGAACCTCGTCTATTTTTCTCTTGCCGCTTCACTATCGGACTATGGGGCTTGGTCATTGAAACATTTAATATTGTTGACTTGGACACCTCCAGATGGCACTTGATGGAATCTGTTTAGGATTGATGGGCCAGTACCAGCGTTGAAGGCACCCACAACAGAAAAGTCAGGGCTTCGCTTACCATGCTTGTATTCTGGACGATGTGAAATGAGAGAAACACAAGAGTATTCGGACAAAAGAGCGCTCCACTGCCAATCCTGCTACAATCTGTCATGAATGAGGCAAACCTTTGGATTGCCGTAGGGGCGAAGAACTTAGGGTCTATCTTAGCGCGAGAGTAATTTTCATGTCGAATTTTAGGTGTTTGTTGTAACAAACTCTGTTACCTTCTTAATTAATGGATGAGGCAAAGTTTTTGCCTCCGTTTCAAAAAAGAGAGTAATACTCATAATAATCTGAACCGAGCATAGGCCGCAACTATTACCAACCTTGACTAGACGAATTTTATTCCTTACGATTTTTTTGACAGATTTTCCACTCGTCTGTGCAGCCAAATACTAGTACTTGAAACTTCGTAGTACAAGAACATCAAGAACATCACGCATGTACACTATGGTGGCGTTTGGTCGTGTGGCCATCCACCCTATGGATAGGGATAGCCCATTTTCCTAAGGATGCCACCCGTTTTGTTCAGTAACCAGGGGGATATGGATAACCAGATTCACATGAATATTCGGCCAAGACTTGGCTGAGGAGAGTCGCAAAAATCTCGCGGGCGAGGGCAGCCACCAGCGCGCAAGCCCCCTTTCTTTCCCACTTCAGCCACCTCCCAGCCCGCAAAATTTTGGCCTTTCCCTCTTATATCACCCTCACCCAAAACCTAGCCCTCACAACTCCCTCACCCATAAGAAGCGGCGGCGGCAGCGACGGCGGCAGCGATTTGCATCGGAGCGGCGACACGATTCAGCAAGGATTCCGGCATGGCGGGGGTATAGACCATCCATGTTCCTCGTCCCCCTCTCTATTCCCTGCCTCTCCTGATAGAGACCGTAGGACAGGGCAGGTGTGGACTGTGGAGCATCATCGGGAGGGGAGGGGGACATCCACCGGTCGGGAACGAGGAGATCCGCTGGTTGGGAACGGGGAGATTTGCCGATGGGTTATGACAAGAGTAGGCCGATGTGAACCCGGGGTGGGTGGGTCTCTGGCCATGAGTGTTGGAGAGAGATTTGGCCAGGAACCTTTCTGTTCGTTGGTTTCTCTCTATTCAAACCTCTTTGTTTTTTCTATATGCGCCTAATTATCTTGCTGGATATTGTTTCTACATGTCAAATATAAGCTAAAAATAGTTTGTATATGACATATGCTTGCTGGAAATACTCTCTATATGCCATATACTTGCTGGAATTAATTTTATATGTCAAATACTTGTTGGATATAGTTTCTATATGATATTTACTTGTTGGAAATTGTTTCTACATGTCAAATATAAGTTGAACTAACTTTGTATATGCCATATGCTTGCTAGAAATAGTGTATATATGCCATTTACTTGCTGGAATTAATTTTATATGTCAAATACTTTCTAGAAATAGTTTCTATTTGCCATATTCTTGTTGGAATTTGTTTTTACATGTGAGATATAAGCTGAAATAAGTTTCTTTATGTCAAATACTTGTTGAAATTCATTTGTTTATGCTACATACTTGTTGTATGTCTATTTGTTGATGTTGTTTTCTTTTTGCTAGGACCACAAAGAGGATGAGACTTTTTTGAACAAGCCTCTCAATCGCTATAATGAGATGGCTATCATTCGCAGAAATAGTATGGTCGTGGGTCAATATATAAAAGTCTCAAAGGACCCCCTTGGTACAGAGGTGAATGACATTTCAGATAATGAAGCTTCCCCACTTGAAGAAGGTAGCAAGTACAACAATGGAGGCGATTCAGTGGCTCCCAATCCCCAAAGAGCAAAAACCAAGCCTAGTGTTGATGAGGGGATGCAATCAACCCTTATGGAAGTGGGTGAAAGGCTTGCTATTGCCATAGAGAGGACTGTTAGCACCGACAACAAATCCATGAGCATCTCTACGAACAACTCTATGAATAACTAGATGGTGGGCCATTGGGAGGGCATGAAATTTCTTCCCCTTTTTGGTATTGATTTCCTTGCCCATTATTCTATCTACTTGGTCGAGAATCCGAGCATTGCAATGGCGTTTCAAATCTATAAGAAGGACCAAAAGTGTATTTGGGTTGCTAGGTATGTGAAGAACACCTTCTGAGAATTGGATGGTTGAAGATTGAAGGCATGTGTGGTATTTGCATGACCTCTTTTTATATAACCCAACATTATGAACTTTGGGTTGTATGAATTAATTTTCTTGCAACCAGACTATGAACTATGGGTTGTATATCTTACTTTTGATGCAACCAGACTATGAACTATGGGTTGTATAACTTAGAGATGATGTACCGTTTGATATCTACATCTCATGCACTACTAGTTCATTATGCTTGTCTAAGATGTTGGACTATGATTATGAAGTTGCAGTTTCCTATTTTGGAAATAATTGGTGTTCACATGTTATGTTGATCTATGATGTTAAAGTTTACTTCTAAATTTCAAATTCAAAGTTAGACTAAGATTTAATATATCTATATTGCTAAAATTACATATTAGAGTGGTAATCTTACCACCTCAAACAAAATGGTTTCCATCCTCTCGACCAAACACACAATTGCCTATCCCTAGCCACCTTTATCCTCCCTACCAAAAAAATAATGTGGTTATCCAACTTACCCAATCCCTTGCAACCAAACGACAAAAATGGCTGTCCTCAACCATGTGGTTGAGGATATACTTAGCTAGGTATTCTCGCCCATGAACCAAACACCACCTTAGTGAGAACATCTTATTTATTGTTATGAAATATGATAAGACATTGAGAACTGGACGAAACAACACACATATTTTTTTCCTCTCGCAAGGCCATTAAGACAAAGCCTTCATCCCCTTGATCTCCATCGACGACCATGTAGATTCACCTCTCCTATGCGTGCCGCCCTAAAGATCGATGGTGCGGAGGGGAATCTTGATGTCTCGGCTCCGGCTAGTAGATAGGTTAGGATTTTAGTCTTCGCAGGAGCAGCGCTCGAACAGATGGCGGCACTTCTTTATAGAGTCAGTCTTCCGGACTTTTATCCTCCTGAACTTCGTCCTTTGGGGCATATTAGACTGAGCTCGAACGTAGGTTCTGACTAACTCCTAGGGACGGGGAGTGTTTCTCGTTGTGCGTACATGACAGTGAGATTTGGTGTTAGGTTCTTTAGCTATATTCAATGTTTCAATGATTATGACTGCATCTCTCGGGTGCTAGTCCTTAGGGGCACGTGCACAAAGACTTCCTGCCTATTGATACGTCTCCAACATATCTATAATTTTTTATTATTCCATGCTGGTATATTATCATTTTAGAATTCTTTTTGGGCATTTATTTATCAATATATAATATTTTTGAGCACTAGCCTATTGACCCAGTGCCCAGTGTCACTTGTTGTTTTCTGCATGTTTTTACTTTTCAGGTTTACAATATCAAACGAAGTCCAATTGCCACGAAACTTTTTGATGATTTTTCTGGACTAAAAGAAGACCTGGAAGCTTTGGGATGATGCCGGGAGGCGCATGAGGGCCCCACCACATATCAGAGCGCCCTGATATGTGGTGTCCCCCTCGTGGCTCTTGCGACGTCCCTCTCTGGCCTATAAATTCTTTAATATTCCAAAAAAACTAGAGGAGGTCCCGAAACATTTTTTACGCCGCCGCAAGTCTTTGTTCCGATAGGAGCCCATCTTGAGCTCTGTTCCGGCACCCTGCCGGAGGGGGAATCGATCACGGAGGGCCTCTTCATCAATCTTGCCACCTCATGATGATGTGAGTAGTTCACCATAGACCTGCGGGTCCTTAGATAGTACCTAGATGGCAATCTCTCTCTCTCTCTCTCTCTTAATCTTCAATACAACATTCATCGCATCTTTGCCTTGATCTATCTGATGTAATCCCTTTGTATGGTGCGTTTGTTGGGATCCGATGAATTGTGGGTTTATGTTCATATTATTCATGATAAATATTTGAGTCTTCTCTGAATTCTAATATGATTCTTATGTGCATGATCATTATAGCTTCGTAATCATCTTCGATCTATTGAGATAGTTTGGCCAACTAGATTGATATTTCTTTGGTGGGAGTGGTGCGTTGTGATAGGTTCAACTTAACGAGTTTCTATATCTTAGTGACCAAGTAGGGGACAAGATGCGTCTTTGTGTTGTTGCTACTAAGGATAAAATGATGGGGTTAATTCATATTGATTGATTTTACTTTGTCTACATCATATCATCGTTCACCAAGCATTACTCTGTTTTACTTAATACTCTAGATGCATGCTGGATAACGGTCGATGGATGGAGTAATAGTAATAGGTGCAGGCAGGAGTCGACTTATTTTCTTATGGACGTGATGCATATATACACATGATCATTGCCGTGAATATTGCATAACTATCCACTTTTCTATCAATTGCCCAATAGTAATTTGTTTACCCATCATATGCTATTTCTATGAGAGATGCCACTAGCGAACACTACGGCCCTCGGGTCTATTCACTTATATATTACAAATGTTATCATTACCTTGCACTTCTTATTATCCTTTTATTTTATTTTGCAATTTACAATTATCTACACAACTCATTTGCTTGCAAATAACGAGATCAAGGGGATTTACAACCCTCATGCCGGCGTTGGGTGCAAGTTGTTTGTTCTTTTGTGTGCAGACACTGAAGATGGTTGAGGATTGGTATTCCTATTTGTTCGATAAACCTTGGTTTCATAACTAAGGGAAATGCTTACCCATATTGTGCTTTTATAACCCGTTCCTCTTGACGGAAAATCCAACGCAGATCACAAGTATCACCTATCATCGATAACGTTAGGCTGGCTCCAGTATGGGAGCGGCAACATAGGCGCGTTCGTGGCTCATTCTGGTGGCGGTAGTGGTCGTCCAGTGCTGCAGGGACTTCAATGCAAAAATAATAATGTTTGGGATGCTTTGTATTTTTTATAACTTTTAGAATAGATATGAGTCCTTTTGCAAAAATACACATGATGGTACACGTTCCTAAAAGGAAAATATTTTAATCAACCTTCGCTTTGCACCAACTGACGACGCACGTAACAAAACAAATACCAAATTCTTAAACTCCATGAATTAAGTCGCATCATACTAAAGCCGAAAGACAACATTGCCCAACAATAACAAGCATGAGACCTTGTCATCAAGTGATGCTTTCAATGAGAAATATGAGTGAATCATATCATAGTCATAAAATTCAACAAATCTAGGGTTTTGCTACCACACAACCAATACTTTACTACACAACAACACACTTACAAGGAGAATAATGTAGAATTTCGTGTTCACTAACTCTGAAAATGTGAATGCTAGACCTAGTGTTTCACCCATGCAAAAAGGTACATACATTGTCATCCTAGCCACCAACACTATCACTATTGGGTCCAGTCAACGACTAGACCGTGACTTCAAATTTTAAGCTACCACCACATTGGCTAGATACCGTTACTGCGAGTATTCATCTGACTTACATGTCGCCCTAATACTCTATTGTTGTTGCAGATAGTATATAGAACCAAGTTTTTCTATGTTGCTCTGATACCTAGCGAATGAAAATGTGTCATTCATACTTATATTATTGCAACATCCCGATTCTCGGAATGTTCATATTTTTTTTCAAAAATCAAGGCCAGAAATTTGTGTTTTATTTATTTGGTTGATACAAGCTTAAATTGTGTTTTATAATTGGAGGTCTTAATTTGAACTAATGCCAACTTAAATTAACATTGAGTTTTGTTGTTCTCTTTTCGTCGAATATTATTTTCTTGTCTTGAGCATATTAAATTATGCACATATGTGTTTTCTTGAAATGTTTGAAGTTCGTTTGATTTTTATTTGAGGCTTTTATTTATTTTCCGGATGTCTTCAAAGATAAATATAAATATTTTATTTCACTCTTACCATCGGCCGCAATTTCATAGCACAACATATTTTCTATTTATTCCCGTATGAAGCCCACCTCTTTTTTTTTCTAAATGGAATGGGCTTAGGTCAATCTAATTTTCTTCTTCTTTTCTTTCTCTCTTCTTTCTCTATTTCCTTTTTCACATGGGCCCTTAGCCCATTTAACTCACGTGGTGGCTGCTCCTATCACAGGGGGGCTCCTATTTGATGCATGTTGCGTCAAATAGCGACACGACCCACGCAATGACACCCGACTGGGCCAGCCCATGGTGTAGTGATCGCGTTAGAACTGTAGCACACCATTTTGATAGTCTAAAGAGAGAGAGAAAAACAGCACGTCCTAGCTAGCATTCGAACTTTAGACCTGTTAACGCAAGGAGAGTAGGTACACCAGTCGACCTAACAAGCATTCAAGACTAAAGAGGAGTGCGTAAGATTAAGAATAAAGTCAAACATAGAATTAGAGAGTTTTTTGTTCTTTTATTTTTTCCAGGAAAATTTTGGAATGTGAATAATGTTTGAAAATCTGAAAATTGTCTGAATAACTCGAGAAAAACTTTAAAATGCTAACTTTTTGAAAGAAGCATGGATTTTTTGACATATATCTTTAAAAAATCCGAACATTTTTAAAATGCATACATTTATTTGAATTTTTAAAAATATTATTAGATAACAGGAACATTTTATAAATTCTGAACAATTTGTAATTTGCGCACATTTTTTCAGTTTTGAGAAAAATTCTTAATTTTATTCACGTTTTGTATTTTTTTCACTAACTTGGAAACACAAACATTTTATAAATCTGTGAAAAAATTCCAAAACATTGTGAATATCTTTAAAAATAGGTTTAAAAAATTAGTAGATTTTGAAAACAGTTAACATTTTTTTTGTAAAACAGAAAGTTTTTGAAACTCTGAATAAAATTTGATTGAGCAAATATTTGTCGAATCTGGGATCAGTTTAGGAGAAAGGGAACATTTTTTGAAACAAAATTTATGTAATTATTTCAAAATGCGAACATTTATTAAAATGCAAATAAGATTTGAAACATGACCGCTTTTCAAAAAATGGAACCAAGTTCTGAAATATGCACAAGAAATTTAAAATCTGATTTTTTTCCAAATTCTGAACATTTATTAAAAAATAGTTACGAAATTCAAAGTTCTGAACATCTTTAATAATTCGAACATTTTTCGAAACATCGAACAAAAACTAAAAATATGAAGGAATTTTGAAATACCGAACAACAAATATTTTTCGAATCTATGACCAGTTCTGGAGAAAGAGAAAAAAATTGGAACAGCAAATTTACATAATTTTTTCAGATTGTGAACATTTTTTCAAAATGCAAACAAGATTTGAACATGACCATTTTTGAAAAAATGGAACCAAGTTCTGAATCAAGCAGATTTTTTTAAAAAAATCTGAATATTGTTAAATGTTTTAACATTCATTCAGAAATAAGAACAAAATTTGAAGTTCTGAACATTTTTCAAAAATACAAACATTTTTCAAAACATGAGCAAAACTGAAAATATGAACATATTTTCAAATACCAAACAGGAAATATTTATCGAATCTGTGATCAGTTTTGAAGAAAGGGAATATCGTTTGAAACATCAAATTTACGTATTTTTTCGAATTGTGAACATTTTTTAAAAACTCAGACAAGTTTTGAAGCAGGAACATTTTTGAAAAAATGCAACCAATTCCTGAAACATGCACAAAAAAATAAAATCTGAACATTTTTCAAAATTTGAACATTTATTAAGTAATAAGGACAAAGTTTGAAGTTCTGAATATTTTTTAGAAATGAGAACATTTTTCAAAATAATGAGCAATAACAGAAAACATGAAATACCGAACAAAAATTTGAAATTCTTAATTTTTTTGAATTTATGTAAAATAGGAAAAATAGAATTAAGGAAATAGGTACAAGGAAAGAAAAAAATACTATTAAATAGAAAAAGGGAGAAAAAAAGAAACAACAGAAAGAAAAATGAAAAAATGAAAAGAAAAAAGAAAAACCTGGTTTAGGAACCTCCTAGAATGTTCCCAAAACTGGAAAAGATTGGGTGGAACCTTGGAGGAGGTTCCAGAAACCGGTAATGCCGAACACATTAATAAGCGGACGCAATTCAACGCTCGCTTGCAATCTCCTGTGTGATAGGTCGACAATATGACATAGAATGCGGCGAATATGCTTTTCCAATCTTAGGAAGGAGTGTCTTCTCAAAAAAAATCATAGAAAGGAGAGAAACCTACAAAAAGAAACGTGCATACATGAAATATATCACCGACCTATATGTCTATCTCTTTACTTGGGCCTATCTCCCACCGCCATCGCTTCATCTCCATGCCGGGATCAGGACAAGACATTTCTTGGCCCCTCGTTGCTTACTATACATGGATTAGTCAAACCGGCAATTCTTGAAGCTGTAGTGTGCAGAGAAGCTATTGCGCTAGCTCGAGATCTTGGAATGCAAAGAATTCATGTGGCTTCAGATTGCCAACAGTGTGTAAAGCATATACTTCATAGGGAAGGAGGAGAAGATGGAGGCATAATGAGATCTTGGTAAATTGTCAAGTACTTGAGTCTTGTAATTTCTGTTTTGAACGTCGAGCGTCCAATGTTGATGCTCGTAGACTTGATAGGTTCGATGTTTCACTCACTCGAGGGTGGCACCTTTGGTTAGGATATCCCCATGATCCGGTAGCACGTCCTCTAAACATTCTATTCAGTCAATAAAGCATTGCCGGTTTCGCTAAAAAAACTCACATGTACATGCGGAAAAGGAAACACTACAGCCATGATCGCTCACCATTCATAACTGCCATGAATTTTAGTAGTTTCAAAACTGAATATACATAGACGTGCATCCTGATCTCCTCTCCAATCCCCCGTGTTTCCCTGCCCTTTAGGTTCTCCGTCCTCTACAGAACGCTCCTCAAACAGAAGGTGTCCATGCCGGTGCTAGTTCTCGGCGACTCCAAGTCTCCAACCATCTCCATCTGTGCCCGTGCACCATAAGGTCCTCTTCCATGCCGTGGTTCCATTCAGAGAAAAAAGAGCGCGACCCGTGGACCACACATGGATAATTTTGCATCTCATTAGACCCCGTTCGTCAAATTCGTCGCACTCGGCGAGCCTATGTCCAATTGCTTTTGCATGTGTACCCAACCTTGTCCAACATATCTATTAAACATCATAGTTGAGACAATTTCTCTTGTTGACCGCACACATAAAAAATCGGATGCCATCCGATGGCATCATCATGTCTCCATAGCTTTTGTTCCTCGGGTGACTTTCTACCCAATAGATGAGATGTTTCCCATGGCCATGGTAACTCCATGATGGAGTTAGATCTCTAGTTCCGTCAATCATTTTTTTCATATATATTTTTAGTCGCTTGACAAAGATTTTTTAAGCATGTACCATAGAATAATTGTTCTATGGTTAATTATATTAAATAAAGTAAATATTTACAAAGTTTAAGCATCAAAAAGTAACTACGGCGCTATCCAATACCAGTTCTAGGCAACATAAAAAAAATGAGTATCAATCCAGGACTGTAACTTCTGTGCCTTTACTGCCTTTGCTCTGTGAGTGGTTGTCTTCGACGTTTCTTTCATATAATGTAGCCAACTCATGGTGTGTGGTGTTGCATTTCTGAATATTTTGTCATTTCTAACTGACTAGATGCACCAGCATCCTGCAATGACTATGTCTAGTGCCAGATCATGGGGTAGCTTTTCAAGTCTAATGTAGATCTCATCATAGCTTGTGACGCGTTTGATTCTGTTAGGTAGGATCTTATCCCAGCAGTCATTGGTAAAATGGCAATCCCATAATAGATGTAGGAGTGTTTCTTCAGTTTGATCTTGGCATAGAGCATAGTGGTAGTTTGGGAGGTACATGGACCTTCTAAGTGCAAGATTTCTAGTGTTTATTCTGTCATGAAGCAATAGCCAAAAGAAGAATTTGTATCTTAACCGAGAAACACATTTCCAGAGTAATGGGAAAATTTTATGGGCAATGCTGGGTCCCATGAGGGCTTTATACATCTTGATGGCCGAGTAATTCCTCTGATTCCCCTTGTATATCCATTGATCCTTCTCATTATTGTGTGCTCTATTCTAAAGAAGTGTCTGAAGTAGCAATAGTTGTTGGTATGCTTGATCTGAGAGGGGGAGCTGAAACATGTCCTCAATAGTCTCTTGAGCAAGTGCACCTTGCAACGTGATCTCTGTATCATGGCATAAACAGAATAGGTGTGGGAAGCTGAGTGAGAGTACTTTCCCTTGCCATTTGTCTCTTCACAATTCAATTGTACCTCCTTGCCCTGTAATACATAGTGCATGCATTTTATATGATGGCAGAAGTTTGAGAACAACTTTCCACCAAAAAGAACCAACATTTCTGACATGAGGTAGTTGTTGGTTGTAATATGTTTCCCAAATGATTTTTACCCAAGGGATATCTTCCTTATTCAAGAATTTGTGCAGGTATTTCATAAGGAGTGCCTGGTTATGAACTCCAGCATCAAGAATTAGAATGCCTCCATGTGATTTGGGATGGCAAGCTTTTTCCCATGCAATCATTGCCATCCCTTTCTTGTCTGAACCATATTTCTCCAACGATAGTGTTTCATATAGGAGTTGATGTGATTGATGACTATTATTGGGATCATTAGAGTGGACATGAAGAAAAAGGACATGCTTGAGAACATTGATTTAACCAGTGTGAGCTTATCCCGAGTGGAAAGCAGGGTGTTACATCCTGAGAGTCTAGTGGAAATCCTTTTCAGCATAGAGGACAAGTCCTCCATTTTTGTCTTAGAGTAGCATAAAGGACGTCTGCGATACTTTATGGGCCAGTGCCCAATCTGACATCCAAGCAAACTGGATAATGTGTTCATCTTATCGTCATTTGGAGTGTTTATTTCTAGCAAAGTGGATTTTGAATAGTTCACCTTCACCCCAGTGTAAGTAGCATCATGTATCAGGAGGGTTTTTAAGTGTGTGAGTTGGGTGGGGGCAGCAGGTAAGACCAAGAGGGTATCATCAGCATATTGTATGACTGGAAAGTCAGGGCATGATTGGTGAAGCAATGGGGATTCAATCAGATGATTTGACATGGCTTCATTCTGCATAGTTTGTAGGAGATCAGCTGCTAGCACAAATAGCAGAGGGGATAGGGGTCACCCTGTCTGACACCCTGCTTACGTAGAAACTGTTTTCCTGGCACTCCATTAAGCAGAATAGAAGAGTAGCATGTCCTGTATATTTGCTTAATCCAATTACTCCATCTGTTTCCAAAGCCTCTAGCATCCAGAATTTCAAAAATGGTGTCATGGTTTAGAAGGTCAAAGGCCTTTTCAAATCCAACTTTAGTAGCAAAATTTCCTTTTTTGATTGAAAGCATTGATGAATACATTCATATGACCAGGCAGTTCAATCTTGAATGCATCTAGTATTCAGGAATCCATATTGATTCTTATGAACCAATTGGAGCATAATCTTTTGCAATGTATTGGCCATGATCTTGGTTATGACTTTCAGTGTGCAGTTAAGCACAGAGATGGGTCTGAAGTCTCCTGGAGTTATAGCAGCCTCTTTTTTGGGGATTAATGTGATGAAGGAGTAGTTTATGCTTTGCAAATTGGTTTTGCCTTCATAGAAATCTGTAATGAGTTTATAGAAATCAGGTGCTATGATATCCCAACAGTGCTTTAAGAAGGCAACATTAAATCCATGAGGTCCTGGTGACTTGTTTGCTGGCATATTTTTAACCACTTCATCGATCTCATCATGAGTGAATGGTTCTTCATGGCCATTCACGGAGCTTGAGTGTGTCAGCAGATTATGTAACAATAAAGGGTTGGATGTTGTTGTGCTCTGCCCCAATCCCTGCTTGAATGCTCTATATAGGATGTCTGCTTTAGCTGTGTGATCCTGATCCTCCTCTCCTGTCTCATCTTGGAGAACTGCAATGAAGTTGTCTCTGTGTTTAATGGTTGCCTTCACCTGAAAAAACTTTGTACTAGCTTCACCAAATTTGATATTCCTTATAGTGGCTCTCTATTTCCAATATATTTTCTGAAAGTTCAAGGTGATCTCCAGGTATTCTTTCAGAATATTCTTCCCTAGATCTCATCAGGAGTAAGCCTTCTATATTCTTCCAGAAGATCCATGAGCAATATCACTACATTAGTGTTTTTGATGGTGGCTTTAAATTCAAATATATTCTTTGACCAATTTTTCAGGCCTTTCCTTAGTCTTTTGAATTTGGCAGCTATATCTTGGGCACTGTCATGTTCACCAACTGGTTGTTTCCATATGTTTCTTACCACATCCTTGAATTCAGAATGTTCCATCCAATTTTTTTCATATGTTAGGATACGACTAGGAGTGTATACTAGTTGTCTCATAATTTTGTGTGTGATATGTGACTTGTTAAAATTATTTGTTTACCAATTATAATATATTTAAAATAAGTTTTGCATGTTGTTTCCACTTGACAAATTGTTGTACTGTGTATAGTCGTCTTTTAAGCATGCGTACAAAAGCCGGTGACTGTTCGCCATGCTTAGAATTCTTTATAATTTTTCTAGGTGTTTATTTATTTATCTAATCTTGGATACTTAAGGTTTTAATTAGTTTAATTTTTGTTTAGCATTGCAATATTTTAAATATAGTTTACATATGCATTTTCATCCATGTTGCATGTTTGTTTTATTGGTTTTAAATCATGCGATGTCTACATAGATGTCTATATTATTTTGCACGCGCGTTGTATAGTTTGATGTCTCACCTTATTGTAGGTTGATGTTTATTTCAATTGTGTGTGTATCTAGTCTTGTTTATACTAGTTATCATGAATTGGTATATTAACTTAGAACATTGTCGTGATTGTGGTGAATTGCTTGGCGTAGGCAAAATATTTGCATTTAGATTTTGTGTTGTATGATAAGGTGAGATTATTACTTATTATCATATGAGAGTGACACATTATTGCATAGTGTTCCTTCCATTTCCTAGATGTTTGGCATCCAATATTATATGGTTTGTGGTTGTATTTCTTAAATTGGTGTTGTGTTGATATTTGTCAAATTTATGATTTACTTTACCATTGTTTGTTAATTATCCTAGCTATTTTATTTACCTAGGATAGTAGCTATGCATGCTTAGTTATTTTCATGCCATGTTAGCACTTGCTGAAATTAGAATTCATGTTTGGTTTGTATCCTAGCTATCATGTGTTATATCATTGCTAGTTTGTACCTTATGTTCATGATTTTGGTTAACCTTTACTTGTTATTAGATACATGTTAGTAGTTTGTGGATCTCATATTTATATAAGTAGGAATTCTTTTGCTCGATTAATATCATGTCATGATGTGGTGTAATTGTAGTTAGATCATAGTGCGCGGGCGTGCGTGTGTGTGTATCAATTCATGTACTGGATCAAGCCTAGTTGTACATCATGTGTCGTTCCAAGTGTAAGTTGTAGTAGCTAGGAAATGCATGTCATCTCTATTATTGATGATGTGATATTTCATTGCTTGGTGTCATTGATGTCATGGCCTAGATGTGTACTTGCTTAGCATATTTCCTTGGTGTACTTTTGTAGTCTCCTATGATTGTGTGCTAATACCATGCTAGATATATAGGTTAATTATTATCAACTCAGTTATGTTATACTCCCTCTATACCAAAATATTTGTAGTTGTAGTAGGAAAAGTTAGGCTACTACAACTACAAATATTTCGATACATAGGGAGTAGTTACGAGTTGCATTCTATTGATAGCGAAGTATTGTGACTCATGTGTTGATTATCTCCATACTTACCGTTATATCTCGTTAATTTGAAGGTTACATTTGTTGTATGTCAACCATGATTCATGTATCTTTCATGTCCTATTATGTTCCATATGCTATGTTTGAGTACAAAGAATCCCTTGTGTTTCTTATAGATGTGTTATACTTGTTGCAATGGTTCATACTTGTCACATGTTAGTCTTATGAGTGTTTTATACTTGTTGCAATGGTTCATACTTGTCAGATCTTAGTCTTATGAGTGTTTTATACTTATCGCAATGGTTCATCCAATGCATAGGATAACTTACCTTTCATGTTAGTTGAGTTGTGTTGTGGTGATATTATAACTGCTAGTGGTTATTGGTATTAGTTTTTCTTTGGTTATAAGACCATGTCCTAGTTTAGTATCTTCTCAGGGTAACTCGTGTGTGTGATGCTTGTGTTATTAAATAAGACCTCTTTGTGACTCTCTACTCATATGCTTTGTATGAGATGTGTCTTATTATTTAGTTGTTTAATTGGCTTTCATCATGGTGTAAGTTGGCTCATGTTATAGAATGTTTGTTGATAGTTGTTATGGTTGATGTTTGACTCTAATTGATGTTAACCCTTATAAATATTTAGTAGCATCTAAATATTTATTTGCGGTTAATTGTTAGTCTTAAACATGACATGTTCTTGCTTATGGTAGGTTGAGGTTACATTAGCTTGTATTAGGATGTCATGTATGGGACAATTGTTATTTATTTGATGTGTTGTGTAATTTAGTAGTATGAGTTGACCTTTGTTTTGGTTCATGATATTGGACCTATATGGTTTAGTATTGCTTAGGTTCAAACCTAGACCCAACCCAATTCATGTTATTGCATGATGTTTCATTGTTTAACTAGAATGGTTTGTAATGTTGGTTGGTCGTATTATATAATATTGCTTTCGAATTATTATATGTCGGATGTATATTTTCAGATCCTATTGACCATTATAAATATTTAGATTATATCTAAATATTTATTTGTGGTCAACTTTGATATTTATCATGCCATGTGGCGATTGTGTTGTTCAAATGCATAGGATTGTTCCTTTCCTAGTGTGTTGTTGTGTTGTTTTATGGAAATTTCCTGTGTTGTTAGTCACGATGTGTATTGGGCATTACTAGTGTTAGTAGCACGATTCATATTGGAACTTTAGTCTTGATCGCGAAATCTTCCTTAGTCGTGTCAACCTGAACCCCATCAATTCGTCGAATCCTCTTTCATACCTCCCTATCATGCTACCTCACTTTGAATCTTCATCTTTATCAGCATCTTGCTATCCATTCGCTCTTATTGTTTATTGGGATGTTATTTGGAATTTATTGCTTTAGTATTTAATTAATTTTGTCTTTTCTATTGTTATGACGAGTAGGGAGTGACGAGGTGACATGGGAAGAAACAGGTTACCAAAGAAGGACTTGAAAACGAAGGCATGCATGTTGTTTTACATAATTGCATTGTATTTTATGGTTACAATATGCATGTTGTTTTAATTCTCGTAGCTAGCGTGTCTATTGACACATTACCTTGATCCGCTTGTCACCTATTTGCTCGACACCTGAGTAGAATTATATAGTATTTGTTGGAAATATGCCCTAGAGGCAATAAATAAAGTGTTTATTATTATATTTCCTTGTTCATGATAATTGTTTATTATCCATGCTAGAATTGTATTAATTGGAAACAGGGATACATGTGTGGATACATAGACAAACACAATGTCCCTAGTATGCCTCTAGTGAACTAGCTCGTTGATCGAAAGATGGTTAAAGTTTCCTAGCTGGACATGAGATGTCATTTGATAACGGGATCACATCATTAGGAGAATGATGTGATGGACAAGACCCAAACTAAAATGTAGCTTATGATCGTGTCAGTTTATTGCTACTGTTTTTCTGCATGTCAAGTATATGTTCCTATGACCATGAGATCATGCAACTCACGGACATCGGAGGAGTGCCTTGTGTGTATCAAACGTCGCAACGTAACTGGGTGACTATAAAGGTGCTCTACAGGTGTCTCCGAGGGTGTCTGTTGAGTTGGCATGGATCAATACTAGGATTTGTTACTCCGTGTGACGGAGAGGTATCTCAGGGCCCACTCGGTAATACAACATCTCAATAAGCCTTGCAAGCAATGTGACTAAGTGTTAGTTACGGGATCTTAACAAGGTTGAACTAGGTATGGAGATACCGATGATCGAATCTCGGGCAAGTAACATACCGAAGAAAAAAGGGAACATCATACGGGATTAATTGAATCCTTGACATAGAGGTTCAACCGATAAAGATCTTCGTAGAATATGTAGGAACCAATGTGGAGATCCAGGTCCCGCCATTGGTTATTGACCGCAGAGGTGTCTCGGTCATGTCTACATAGTTCTCGAACCCACAGGGTCTGCACACGTAAGGTTTGGTGACGTTTCGATAGTATAGAGTTATGTATGGTGGTGACCGAAGTTTGTTCGGAGTCCCGGATGAGATCCCGGACGTCACGAGGAGCTACAGAATGGTCCGGAGGTAAAGATTCATATATAGGAAGTCCTGTTTTGGTCGCCGGAAAGTTTCGGGCTCATCGGTAGTGTATCGGGAGTGCCGGTAGTGTACCGGGAGGCCACCGGGAGGGGTATTTCGACCCAAGAGGCTACATGGGCTGTAGGAGGGTGTAAACCAGCCCTTAGTGGGCTGGTGGAACATCCACAAGAGGCCCATGCGACTGGAGGAAAAAGGCCTAAGAGAAAAAGTGAAAAAAGGCAAAATAGGGTGAATCCTAGTCCTACTAGGATTGGAGGTGGAATCCACCTCTCCCTCTCTCCTTCGGCCGAAGCAAGGAGGCCTTGGCCCTTGTGCCAAGGCCTCTCCTCCTCTCCTCTTATATATACTGGAGGTTTTAGGGTTTTTGCACTAGATTTTCAGCCATGTGCTACCCGTTCCTCCAGTGCATAGTTTCTCATCTAGATCGGATTTCTGCAGTGCTTAGGCGAAGCCCTGCCGGAATTGCTCCACCACCATCGCCGGAGCGCCTTCATGCTGCCGGAGAACTCTTCTTCCTCTCCACTCCTTCTTGCTGGATCAAGACGGTGGAGATCGTCATCAAGCTGTACATATGCTGAACGTGAAGGTGCCGTCCGTTCGGCGCTAGATCGGAAGGATCGTGATCAATTTCATGAGAGGGATCGTGATCAAGTTCGTGGGACGGATCGTGATCGGATCGCGGGACCGATCGTGATTGGATCGCGGGACGGATCGTGATTGGATCGCGGGACGCACGGCTATTTGGATCGCGAAGACGTTCGACTACACCAACCGCGTTTCTTAACGCTTTCCACTTAGCGATCTACAAGGGTATGTAGATCCACTCTCCCTCTCGTAGATGCTTATCACCATGGATAGATCTACGTGTGCGTAGGCAATTTTGTTTTCCATGCAACGTTCCCCAACAGTATTTTGGTAGAATAAAAATGCTTAGCCAGGCCTATTACCCTATAGACGCCTTGTTGAATGACCTTTGATTCATTGACACTTGATACTTACTGCTGAGCTAGGCCAGTTGGCCCTTGTTGATCTCTTCTATCCTCTTCTACTCTGGGTGAAACTTACCATAAATACTGGAGCACGCGATAACTAAATCAAGGATTGAAGGAGTGATTGGCTGCCATTCGCAAGAAGAAGGGGGCAATCAGTCGTCCGTGCTGCATTAGGCCTAATAAGTCTTGGATTTGAAGATTGTGTAATAGTACATTCACATGCTATATGGGCACTAGCTTGGTCAAGTAAGCTAGTCAGCCTTAGGTGTCGATGTTGCCGTACCGCAGATGGGATAGCTGCCCTGCCAGGAATATCCTCGACATAGATGGGGGGCCGGTTTGAGGATGCACTCTCAGTTCAGTCCGCCAAACCTGGTAGGCATGTTATTCATACTTATATTATGCTTTAAGATTTCTGCATGCGTTACGCATTATTCCACTTCATTTTAGGGACAATTGCAAACACAAACCTAAATACCTCCCGTTAGCTTTGCGTAGGGAAAGTGAGGAAGTGTGTAGATAGAAGGACATGCATTACCTCTCCTCACACAAAAGGTACATATTTTATTTAATATGATAATTTAGATGATTGGCTTCTTTTGAACAAAAAATCCCAATTGTGATATTTGTATATACCTGAATTCTTCATGGCAAATTCTTGAGAACAAAACATATCTTGGATACATTTAATTTAGTTTAGATTTCATTGTTTCAGACATCTTTCAAAATAGTTCAAAATGCATTCAACCATCTTTCAACTTTGAGTGACATATTCAACCATCCAGCCGATTCACACCATCACGCTGTCCATTTAATTGGGGACATAGGGAAACCTCGCTTGGCCGAGCGCGAAGCTTGGCTGGCCTAGCGCGAAGGAGGTCATTTTTTGTTTATTCTTTTTATTCTTTTGTTTATACCTCCAAATATTATAGTATATATTATCAAAAAAATTACATAAAAATATTAAGCTAAATACAATGAAATGCCTCAACATGGCTTGTATGATCAGCTTAATGTCTAAAATTGCAAAATACATAAAATTAGTGCTCGAATTTGTCTGGTGGTGCAAACACGGTGTCTCTTTCCGTATTTGACCGTACATCCAGTTTGTGTGGCGTGCCAGCATGGTGGTGACCCACCCGTCAATGGCTGAGAGAGGGGAAAGTGCCGGGTGCTAAGAGTGAGCATTTTTTTAAAGAAACATCCTTGTATTTTATTTAATCATACAGAGAAAACCTCAAATAAGCGTGTGCTAGTGAGAAATAACATGGAAACCATGGAGGGGTTTCGAACCTTTCATCTCCTGGTTAACTACAACTCGATCTGTTCACTTGGCCAAAATGTGCCACGAAAGCGATGTAGACAGTTTCCACCTATCACTATGCAATTTTCCTAATGCGTTTTCACACACAGTATCTATTTTCTTTTAAAGGCTAAAAACTGGCGCTTCAAAGTTTCAATAGGAGTTGATTGTTTTCACACAAAAACGTATGTACGTATTCTAAGTGAATTTAAAATTTTGTTATATTATACCTGCAAAAAAATCCGGCCAAAAATCCAGTCTATTTTTGCATTTAATTTTCATTTTTATGTCTCACATACAAAATACAAATTTTGATGAAAATTCACATGGATATATTAGACATGTATGTGTGCATGTACAAAAAATCAGGATTTTTTATCTGCAAAGTTCTGTTTCTTTGAATTTAGAAAAAAGGACATAATATGCTCGAGCTCCAAAGTTACCTTTTGCATAGAAATGCAATATATAGAGTTTGACCTCCTCAATATCTACTTATAGCATCTCTAGCAGACCCCGTATAGTGTCCCGACCCACAAAATAACTGCCAAAATACGGGTCCGTGCAAAAAGAAAAGCCGCCCGATCAGACCTTGCAAATGGGTTGGACCCGTAATTTTTTTTTGAGGGGAGCGGTAAAATCCCACCTCCAACCCACGAAAACACATGCTCTCCCCCTCGCCCCGTCGATGCCCTGTATATAACGGGAGCAGTTGGCGGGGGGGGGGGGGGGGAGGGGAGGGAGGGTGAGGGGATTCCAGCCCATGCTTTTCCCCACCCATCGCCGCCGCTTACAATTCCGGCCATACCAGCTGTTGGGATCCACGCCGGTGGGCCGCCACACGTCCGAGGTTGACCTCCATCAGTTCCTCCTGCCTTGCCCGGCCGGAAAGTTGCAGATCGGTGGCTGTTTGTCACGACCGCGGATTTGGCATTTCCGGCCACTGGCGGCTGCGCCAAGTCATGGATTGGTTGGGGAGCATCCCGCACAGCCCTGGCAAAGCCCTAGCGCCGCATGTAGGTGCTGGTTTGTCCTCTAGCCATCGGCAAGGACTTGGCTGGACGTCGCCCGAGCCCGGATCTCGTGCAGCGGCTCGTCGGCTCACCGATGCCGCTCATAACAGTGCGATGATTGCATAGAGACAGTGCTGCGACTAACATCTAGCACGCCGTGACACTCCGAATGGATATTCTTCAAATGCAAAAATGATGGGGTATGTCCTTGTTTTCATCCGGCTTTATCAACTTATCCGGTTGAATTTTGGTAGCTTATTGTGAGATGGTCATGTGTGTAGGAAGGTGGATGCTCATTTTGGTTTTGGAAAGAAGAATACATCGATTTATTGATAGGGAGAAACTTAATAGATGTTCGTGCACTCCTTCATAGAATTAAGACTAATGATGCGGCTGCATGTGCGATTAGAGAAGAAACTACAGGGGAAGCAACGTCTACTTCTTTAGAATCGAAGGAGAAGAATGAAGAATGCAAGATCAAGAATCCATAGGTCCACAATGAATGCATGGAGAAGATGTTGGTCCAACTAGTGAGAGCAGTTATAGAAGTTGGATATCTTCTAAAATGTCTAATTGTGGTTCATGTTTTCTTTGGCCTTGCTATTCTAGCAAAGATTTGATGAATTATGATGTATCCAATCCCTTTGAAGAAAATAAAGAAACAACGAAATGTGTTTTCATGTCCAAAATTGAAATGTAAATTACTAATTTGCAGGCCAGCCCGGACTGTGACCGAGCAAACCCCGCATAGCAGACCCGTAAAAAAAAAATCTACGAACTGTAAACGTATTTTACGAATCAGCATTATACGGAGTTTGCTAGACATGCTCTTAGCAGGGTATGTCTCGGTGGACCAGTTGTGTGCGCAAAGCAATCCACGGTCATGAGTTCTCAAGATCAATCTTGCATCTTACAATTTATCTATTTTCTAATTTTGGGGCTTTCCTATGTGATTAAATAAAATATGAAAGGGTTTTCTATAAAAAGAATCCTCACGTGCGTTCCATCCAACGACTTCCTCGCTCTCAGCCACTAGCATGTAGGTCTTTGCCATGCAGGCTGGATGTGCGTCTGAATACGAACGGAGGCATCGTATTTGTATGGTTTGATAAGTTCGAGCATCAGTTTCATGTATTTTGTAACTTTAGGCACTATACTGATCGTACAAGACAAGTTGATACACCTTAAATGTATTTAACTCTAAAATATTTTAAAAATGTTAATCAAGAATTTAAAAAATGTTAAATTTGTAGAGAAAAAATATTTCTAATGTATACAAAATATATACAATGTGTATGAATAAAGCTAACCATGTGTTCGAAAAATGTTAATCATGCACTTGAAGAACATTAATCAAGAGTCTGAAAAAAATTAATGACAGATTTGAAAAATACTAATAAAGAATTTGAAAAAGGTTAAATATGTTTAGCAAAAATGTTTCTCATACATACAGAAAATATACAATACACATGAAACAATGTTGATGATGTATTTTAAAAATGGTAAACATGTAGAACCAAATGTATAATGTACATTGTATAAAAGTAGATATCAAAAAACATAGTATATGTAAACAGAGTTAATTATATTTAGAAAAAAGTTACACGTGTATATATAAATGTTCTTAATGTATACGGAAAATAATCATCGTGTGTGAAAATACATCTTGTTATTAAAAAATTTCACCATATAAAAATATCGACCATATATTAAAAATGTGCTGAAAACAAATATTCATGAAAACAAATGTACAGCGTCTTGAAAACATGTCCAACTCGTGTCAACAAATACTGTTTTAGGTATACACTTGAAATGTACATTGTGTACTGGAAAAAAGAGAGTAACGAATGAAAACTGACAAAGGGACAAAGGAAAAAACAATCAAAGAAAGCATAGGAAAAGAAATCGAATAAAACAAACACGAATGAATGATAACAGTGAAAAATAAAATTTTAAACAACAAAAATGAAGAAAACAGAGAATTAAAATAAAAAACCAAGAAAGAAAGAAACTGATGAAATCATAGAAAAATGAAGAAAACCAACAAACATGAAGAAAAAAAGGTTAAGAAAACTGAACAAAAACAACAAGCGGAAAATATTGAAAACAGTGAAAACCAATAAAGAAAAAAAATCAAGAAAAGCAAAGGAAAATAATAATAATAATAAGAAAACTAGTGTAATCCATGAACAAAACAAAGATAACCAAAAGAAAACGAAGTAAAAAAATAAAAAAAATCAGTGTGAATAAAGAGACAAAGTAAACCAGTGAAGAAACAAAATAAAACAGAAAAAACCTAAGGAAAACAAGGCCAAAACCAGAACGAATGGTTAAAAAACAGCCGCGACTGATCGTCTTCGATCTTTTTTTGGTAATCATGATAGTCATGTGAGCTCATCACACACATACCTTAAAATTAAACTTCTCCCTATCCCCTTCCGTGCCGCCTCCCGCGAGGCCACGGGGAGAGCTCGTCGGTCTCCGCCCCCAACCCCCTGCTCCTCCCTCCCCCCCCCCCCGCCACCGCCAGGGGCTCGGCCGAGCAAAGCTCGACCGGAGCCAGCGGCGGCGGGGTGCTCGTGTTCCATGCTGGATGTGGCGCGGTGCAGTCCGTCTTCTCCGACTAGGACACGACACATGCGCCTGGCGCCGCGGCGTGGCGGTGTGGTGGCGGGCTTGGCTCCGCTGGCACGCCTCCTACGCTTCGGGTGACACGACTGGTGTTGGTTCGCGCGGGCACTCTGTTGTTGTGGATCTGGTGCACGGCGGCTCCCTACGGCGAAAGGCTGGGAGCGGCGCGGCTTGGCGACCCTTGGTCGTCAGGCGGTGGATGCCGACGGTGGTGATGTTCAGCTAGGCGGCGGTCTGGCAACCCGGCGGCAGTGGGCGACGGTTGGCGAGGTGGAGGCATTGCTCTTTGGCGGTGGGGCGGAGTGGTGGCGCGGGGGTGGCCGATAGTGCGCCCACGACAGAGATCTAGGCCCTGCGGGCCCCATCTGGGTCCTAGCGGGTCGACCCTTGGTGCGGCTTTGATGTCCTGGCATGGTGAGGAGGAGGAGCAGCTTGGACGGGGGCGATGACGTCAACGGCGTGCCTACTGTAGCGCGATGACGAGAGCTTCACGGGCCTATGGGCCCATGGGCCTGGTATGCTCGTGCTATTACGTCCGGTCGGCGACCGCCGTTGGCAGTGGAGTTTGAGCCCTCTCACATGCCAACGGTGCTGATACCCCTGGTCCCGGCTCCTTCTCGTCAGTGTGCATGCCTCACCTTGCGGTGCCGTGGTGAGACGGTGTGGGGGCTTCAAGACCGTGTTGGCGCAGGGTGGAGGTCGGTTTGGTGGTAGGCTCCGGAGTGCCCAAGGTGCAGGTTGGGATCGGGGGAAACCCCTGTCGGCTTGGCCGACACCAACGCGGTGGCACCTGTGGGTGCCGTCGAACTTTCCTCGAGGGTTTCGAGGGCTACCCTTCCTCGCACTTGATCACGTACCGGGGAAACCCTTGGCAGAAACGTCGTCATCGTCGTGGCCCTTCTTGGAGGTGCTGATTGATACCGGCGCTTCAGAGTCTTGGAGCTTGGTGGGAGATCCTTAATGGTTTCTTTTCTATTTCCTTTTTCTTTTTTTTGGGCGTGATTGTGCTGTTTCCGCCCCAACACATATCGTTGGCTGTATCAATTGGTTGCTTTATAATACAAGATGGGGAACCCTTTTTCGTGCGATAGTCTTACTGGCTGTATCAATTGGTTGCTTTATAATACAAGGTGGGGAACCCTTTTTCGTGCGATAGTCTTACGTAGAGAACAAAAAGAAAAAAAGGGTAAAGTGGGCTGCTCTAGCATGCTCGCATGGGAGAAAAATGCAATTCATTTGCCACCTCACGGCTGCCCTTCATTTGCACAGATCAATGGATATCAAGTCTCATTTTTCAATTGCCACCTCTAAGGTAATTTCATATTGGACGCTCTTTTTATGAGATAAACTTCCAATTTATTTGTCAACTGTTCAGACAGTACAAAGAACTCCAGAAGTGAAGAATACCTCAGGTCCATAGACCACCTAGCGACGATTAGCAACAACGAAGCGAGCGAAAGACGCGCCGTCGTCATCGCCCCTCTGTAATCGGAGTCGGGCAAACCTTGTTGCAGTAGACAGTCGAGAAGTCGCTGTGTTAAGGCCCATAGGACCAGCACACCCGAACAGTAACCGCCATCGATGAAGAAAATAGTAGATCAAAAGTATTCAACATGTAGACACACGAACACAGACAAGCGAAGACCAGATCCACATAGATCCACCAAAGACAAACGCCGACCGAATTCCATGAGATTCGCCAGAGGCAAACCTCCACACGCCCTCTGATGATGCTAGGAGCATCATCAGAATGGGGGCTTGGCGGAGACGAGCTTATTCCATCTGTAGAGAGTTGCCTCCGCCTCGCATCTCCGAGTAAGACATAAACCCTAACAAAACTGAAAAAATATCATAAAACGAAGCCCTCCCGCTAGCAAAGACCGGGATCCACCGTGCCTCCATGATCCTTAGACCACACGAGACGAGGTAAACCGATGCCGGCGCCGACATGAGGCAGGAGAAACCCTAGAACAAGATGCAGGGTACGAGCGCCTGGCCTCCGCCGCGTGTGGTACTTGCGCTAAAGTTATATTGGATGCTCTTTGCGTCCAATAGTCATGGTTTCTCATACTGGGAAAGGTGAGGTGGACTGGTTCATATGCATCCTGGTTTTGTGAACCTTCCCTGTTCGTCTTTTACCAGTTTTAGGAGAAGGTTCTTGAAGTGGTTTTTCTTCTGTTCGCAATTTTCTTTTTAGAAAAAAATGCAATTTTTGAAAAAATCATAATATGTTTAAAAACACTTCATAATCTAGAATTTCATTCAATTTTCCAAATAATGTTTGGAATTTCAAAAGTTGTTCCTTTTTAAAAAAAGACATATATTTTTTTAAATGTCATGAATTACAAAAAACTTTTGCAATTTCCAAAAAAAATCAGGATTTAAAAAGTATTTTTTAAAATCTGTTACAAATTTTATTTTTTCGTGATTTCAACAAGTATCACTTTCTTGACAATGCAAAAATTATTCCCAAGTTTTTGAACTACGCACTATAATATCTCGTTTTAGCATTCTAATGGGCCGGCCAAGTTGGACCCTATGTGTGTGTCGTGCACCTTTATCTGCAGTGAGCTGTTAGGGAACGTCGCATGGGAAACAAAATTTTTCCTACGCATATGCAAATGTATCCATGGTGATGAGCATCTACGAGAGGGAGAGTGGATCTACGTACCCTCGTTGATCGCTAAGCGGGAAGCGTTAAGAAACACGATTGGTGTAGTCGAACGTCTTCGTGATCCAAATCGCCGAGCTCGCGATCTCATCACGATCCGTCCCGCGATCCAATCACGATCCGTCCCGCGAACTCATCACGATCCGTCCCGCGATCCAATCACGATCCGTCTGCCAACTCATCACGATCTGTCCCGCGAACTCATCACGATCCGGTTCGTGATCTTGATCATCGTCCTTCCGATCTAGCGCCGAACGGACGGCACCTCCGCGTTCAGCACACGTACAACTCGATGATGATCTCCGCCTTCTTGATCTAGCAAGTGGGAGTGGAGAGGTAGAAGAGTTCTCCGGCAGCGTGACGACGCTCCGGCGATGGTGGTGGAGCTATTCCGACAGGGCTTCGCCTAAGCACTGCAGAAATCCGATCTAGAGGAGAAACTATGCACTGGAGGAACGGGCAGCACGTGGCTAAAAATTCTATGCAAAAACCCTAAAACCATCAGTATATATAGGAGGAAGAGAGGAGGTGGAATCCACCTCCAATCCTAGTAGGACTAGGATTCATCCTATTTTTGCCTTTTTCCACTTTTTCTCTTTGGGCTTTCTTTCCCTAGCCGCATGGGCTTTGTGTGGGACTTCCACCAGCCCACTAAGGGCTGGTATTCACACTCCCATAGCCCATGTAGCCTCTTGGGTCGAAATACCCCTCCCGATGGTCTCCCGATACACTACTGGCACTCCCGGTACACTACCGATGAGCCCGAAACTTTTCCGACGACCAAAATAGGACTTCCTATATATCAATCTTTACCTCCGGACCATTCCGGAGCTCCTCGTGACGTCGGGGATCTCATCCGGGACTCCGAACAACCTTCGCTCACCAGCATACATAACTCTATACTACCGAAACGTCACCAAACCTTAAGTGTGCAGATCCTGCGGGTTCGAGAACTATGTAGACATGACCAAGACACCTCTACGGTCAATAACCAATAGCGGGACCTGGATGCCCATATTGGTTCCTACATATTCTATGAAGATCTTTATCGGTCGAACCTCTATGTCAAGGATTCAGTTAATCCCGTATGATGTTCCCTTTGTTCTTCGGTATGTTACTTGCCCGAGATTCGATCGTCGGTATCTCCATACCTTGTTCAACCTCGTTACCGGCAAGTCTCTTTACTCGTTCCGTAATACAAGATCCCGTGACTAACACTTAGTCACATTGCTTGCAAGGCTTGTTGTGATGTTGTATTACCGAGTGGGCCCTGAGATACCTCTCCGTCACACGGAGTAACAAATCCCAGTCTTGATCCATGCCAACTCAACAGACACCCTCGGAGATACCTGTACAACACCTTTATAGTCACCCAGTTACGTTGCGATGTTTGATACACACAAGGCACTCCTCCGATGTCCATGAGTTGCATGATCTCATGGTCATAGGAACATATACTTGACATGCAGAAAACAGTAGCAATAAACTGACACGATCATATGCTACGTTTGTAGTTTGGGTCTTGTCCATCACGTCATTCTCCTAATGATGTGATCCCGTTACCAAATGACATCTCATGTCCATGACTAGGAAACATAGCCATCTTTGATCAACGAGCTAGTCTATTTAGAGCCATACTAGGGACATGGTGTTGTCTATGTATCCACACATGTATCTAAGTCTCCGATCAATACAATTATAGCATGGATAATAAACGATTATCATGAACAAGGAAATATGATAATAACTAATTTATTATTATCTCTAGGGCATATTTCCAACAGTCTCCCACTTGCAGTAGAGTCAATAATCTAGTTCACATCACCATGTGATTCGCATTGTTATGAATCTAACACCCACTGAGTTCTAGGGCTCGATCATGCTTTGCATGTGAGAGAGGTCTTATAGTCAACGGGTCTGCGACATTCAGATCCGTATGTACTTTGCAAATCTCTATGTCGAACTGTAAATACTGCTACCACACTCCACTTGGTACTATTCCAAATGGCTGCTCCACTATACGTATCCGGATTGCTACTAAGAGTCATCCGGATTAGTGTTAAAGCTTGCATCGACGTAACTCTTTATGATGAACCCTTTATCATCTCCATAATTGAGAAACTTTTCCTTAGTCTTTTAGTCACTAAGGATAATATTGACCGCTGTCCAGTGATCCACTTCTGGATCACTCTTGTACCCCTTGACGGACTCATGGCAAGGCACACACAGGTGTGGTACACAACATGGCATACTATACAGAGCCTATGGCTCAGGCATAGGGGACGACATTCGTCCTTTCTCTTTCTTCTCCCGTTGTCGAGCTTTGAGTCTCACTCAACTTCACACCTTGCAAATCAGGCGAGAACTCTTTCTCTAACTGATCCATTTTGAACTCTTTCAAAATCTTGTCAAGGTATGTACTCATTGAAAGTCTCATCAAGCATCTTGATCTATCTCTATAGATCTTTGATGCTCAACAATTAGGTAGCTTTGTCCAGGTCTTCCTTTGAAAAACTCTTTTCAAACAACCGTTTATACTTTCCAGAAATTCTACACCATTTCCGATCAACAATATGTCATCCACATATACTTATCAGAAATTCTATAGTGCTCCCACTCATTTTATTGTAAATACAAGTTTCTCGTAAACTTTGTATAGACTCAAAAACTTTGATCACCTCATCAAAGTGTATATTCCAACTCCGAGATGCTTTCTTCAGTTCATAGAAGAATCACTGAAGCTTGCACACCTTTTAGCATCCTTAGGACTGACAAAACCTTTTGGTTGTATCACATACAACCTTTCCTCAAGTAAACCGTTAAGGAAACAATGTTTTGATATCCATCTGTCAGGTTTCATAACTGAAAAATGCAGCAACTGCTAACATAATTCCAACAGACTTTAGCATCGCTACGAGTGAGAAAGTCTCATCGCAGTCAACTCCTTGAACTTGTCGTAAACTTCTTTGCAACAAGCCGAGATTTACAAATGGTGACATTTACCATGAGCGTCTGTCTTCATTTTAAACATCCATTTGTACTCAATGACCTGCCGTCCAACGAGCAAGTCTACCAAAGTCTATACTTGGTTTTCATACATGGATCCTTTCTCGGATTTCATGGCCTCTAACCATTTGTCGAAGTCCGGGCCCATCATCGCTTCTCCACAGCTCGTAGGTTCATCGTTGTCCAACAACATGACCTCCAAGACAGGGTTGTCGTATCTCTCAGGAGCAGTACACATCCTTATCGACCTACGAGGTTTGATAGTAACTTGATCCAAAGCTTCATGATCATCATCATTAACTTCCTCTTCAACTAACGTAGGCTTCACAGAAACAAATTCCTGCGCTGCGCTACTCTCTGGTTGAACAAAGGTTCAACAACCTCATCAAGTTCAATCTTCCTCTCACTCAATTCTTTCGAGAGAAACTCTTTCTCGAGAAAGGACCCAGTTTTAGCAAAAAACACTTTATGCTTGGATCTGAGATAGAAGGTTTACCCAACTGTCTTTAGGGTATTCTATGAAGATGCATTTGTCCGCTTTGCGTTTGAGCTCATTAGGTGAAAACCTTTTTCACATAAGTGTTGTAGCCCCAAACACTAAGAAATGACAGCTTAGGTTTCTATCAAACCATAATTCACATGGTGTCATCTCAATGGATTTAGATGGTGCCCTATCTAAAGTGAATGTAGTTGTCTCTAATGCATAACCCCAAAATTATAGTAGAAAAATGATAAGAGACATCATAGCCCGCACTATATCAAATAGAGCACGACTATGACGTTCTGACACACCATCACACTATGGTGTTACAGGTGGCTTGAGTTGTGAAACAACTTTTACATTGTCTAAAGTTGTATGCCAAACTCGTAACTCAGATATTTACCTCCACGATCATATCGCAGACATTTTTATCTTCTTGTCACGATGATCTTAAACTTCACTCTGAATTTGCTTGAACCTTTCAAACGATTCAGACTTGTGTTTCATTAAGTAAATATACATTATACCTACTCAAATCATCAGTGAAGGTAAGAAAATTATGATATCCACTACACGCTACAAGACTCATTAGATTGCATACATCAACATGTATCATTTTCAATAAATCACTTGCCCGCTCCATCCATTTGGAAACTGGGTCCTTAGTCATCTTGCCCAAGAGGCATGGTTCGCATGTCTCAACCGATTCAAAATCGAATGAGTCCAAAGATCCATCAGCATGGAGTTTCTTCATGCGCTTTATACCAATATGACATTTAGCGGCAGTGCCACAAGCATGTGGTACTATCATTATTAACTTTGTATCTTTTGGCATCAATGTTATGAACATGTGTATTACTATGATCAAGATTCAACAAACCATTCTCATTGGGTGCATGACCATTGAAGGTATTATTCATGTAAACAGAATAACCATTATTCTCTAACTTAAATGAATAACCGTGTTGCAATAAACACGATCTAATCACATTCATGCTCAACGCAAAATACCAAATAACATTTATTTAGGTTTATCACTAATCCCAAAGGTAGAGAGAGCTTGCTATGTTGATCACATCAACCTTGGAAACATTTCCAACACAAATCATCACCTCACCCTTAGCTAGTTCTCCGTTTATTCCGTATCCTTTATTTCGAGTTACTAACATTTAGCAACCGAACCGGTATCCAATACCCAGGTGCTACTAGGAGTACTCGCAAGGTACACATGATTAACACGTATATCAAATATACTTCTGTCGACGTTGCCAGCCTTCTTATCTACCAAGTATCTAGGGTTGTTCCGCTTCAGCAACCGCTCTCCTCATAATCGAATCACTTAGCCTCGGGTTTGGGTTCAACTTTGGGTTGCTTCACTGGAGCAGAAACTGTCTTGCTATCCATGAAGTTTCCCTCCTTGCCCTTGCCCTTCTCGAAACTAGTGGTTTGACTAACCATCAACACTTGATGCTCCTTCTTGATTTCTACCTTCGTGGTGTCAAACATCGCGAACAGCTCAGGGATCATTATTTCTATCCCTGGCGTTTTATAGTTCATCACCAAGTTCTAGTAGCTTTAGTGACAGTGACTTCGAGAACTATATCAATCACTATCTTATCTGGAAGATCAACTCCCACTCGATTCAAGCGATTGTAGCACCCAGACAATCTGAGCACATGCTCAACGATTGAGCTATTCTCTTTCATCTTGCAGGCAAAGAATCTTGTTGGAGATCTCATATCTCGCAACACGGGCACGAGCCTGAGATCCTAATTCAGCTCTTAGAACATCTCATATGTTCCGTGACGTTCAAAAAACTTTTTGGAGCCTCAATTCTAAGCCGTAATGCATGATGCACTAAACTATCAAGTAGTCATCAGAACGTGCCTGTCAGATGTTCACAACATCTACAGACGACGCTAGAGGGGTTGGCGCACCGAGCAGTGAATTAAGGACATAAGCCTTCTGTGCAGCAATGAGGATAATCCTCAGATCACGGACCGAGTCCGCAATATTGCTATCATCATCTTTGAACTCTATTTCTCTAGGAACATATAAAAATTCAAGGGGGCTACAGCGTGAGCTAGTATTCTACAACATAATTTTGCAAAGTCACTACTGACTATGTTCATGATAATGAGTTCAATTAATCATATTACTTAAGAACTCCCACTCAAATTGACATCCCTCCGGTCATTCGAGTGATACATGATCCAAATTCACCAACTCAAGTCCGATCATCACATGAGTTGAGGTGGTTTCAATGGTGAACATCATCATGTTGATCATATCTACTATATGACTCATGTTCGACCTTTCGGTCTCTTGTGTTCCGAGGCCATGTCTGTGCATGCTAGGCTCGTCAAGTTTAACCCGAGTCTTCTGCATGTGCAACACTGTCTTGCACCCGTTGTATGTGAACGTAGAGTCTATCACACCAGATCATCACGTGGTGTCTCAACACGACGAACTTTCGCAACAGTGCACACTCGGGGAGAACACAATTCATCTTGAAATTTAAGTGAGGGATCACCTTATAATGCTACCATCATCCTAAGCAAAACAAGGTGCATAAAAGGATTACCATCACATGCAAATCATAAGTGACATGATATGGCCATGAACTTGTGCTTTTGATCTCCATCTTGAAAGCACCGGCATGATCTACATCGTCACCGGCACGACACCATGATCTCCATCATCTTGATCTCCATCAACGTGTTGCCATCGAGGTTGTCGCGCCCATCATGCTTGTACTACTATTGCTACCGTTTAGCGATAAAGTAAAGCATTACATAGCGCTTAATGATTGACACACAGGTCATACAATAATTAAAGACAACCCTATGGCTCCTGCCGGTTGCCGTACTCATCGACATGCAAGTTGTGATAATCTATACATATCATGATCATCTCATACATCACATATATCACATCATGTAATTGGCCATATCACATCACAACATACCCTGCAAAAACAAGTTAGACGTCCTCTAATTGTTGTTGCATGTTTTACGTGGCTGCTACGGGTATCTAGCAAGAACAATTCTCATCTATGCAAAACCACAACGGTGATACACTAGTTGCTTTTCAACCTTCTCAAGGACTGCCTTTGTCGAATCCGATCCAACTAAAGTGATAGAAACTGGCACCTGCAAGCCATCTATGCAACAAGTTGCGGTTGAGGGAACCGGTCTCTCGTAAGCGTACGAGTAATGTTGGTCCGGGCCGCTTCATCTCACAATACCGCTGAACAAAAACACGACCAAGGGGGGAAGAAATCTAAGCATCAACGCCCACAAACTCTTTGTGTTCTACTCGAGATCTCCTCTACACATAGACCTAGCTCTGATACCACTGTTGGGGAACGTCGCATGGGAAACAAAAAATTTCCTACGCACATGCAGATCTATCCATGGTGATGAACATCTACGAGAGGGAGAGTGGATCTACGTACCCTTGTAGATCGCTAAGCGAGAAGAGTTAAGAAACGCGGTTGGTGTAGTCGAACGTCTTCGCGATCCAAATCGCCGAGCGTCCTGCGATCTCATCACGACCCGTCCCACGATCCAATCACGATCCGTCCCGCAAACTCATCACGATCCTTCCCGCGATCCAATCACGATCCGTCCCGCGAACTCATCACGATCCGTCCCGCAAACTCATCATGATCCGGTTCGCGATCTTGATCACGGTCCTTCCGATCTAGCGCCAAACGGACGACACCTCCGCGTTCAGCACACGTATAGCTCGATGACAATCTCCGCCTTCTTGATCTAGCAAGAGGGAGCAGAGAGGTAGAAGAGTTCTCCAACAGCGTGACAGCGCTCCGGCGATGGTGGTGGAGCTATTCCGACTGGGCTTCACCTAAGCACTATAGAAATCCGATCTAGAGGAGAAACTATGCACTGGAGGAACGGGCAACACGTGGCTAAAAATTCTGTGCAAAAACCCTAAAACCACCAGTATATATAGGAGGAAGAGAGGAGGAAGGCCAAGCCTCCAGGGAGTCGGCCGAACCAGGTGGGAGAGGTGGAATCCACCTCCAATCCTAGTAGGACTAGGATTCATTCTATTTTTGCCTTTTTCCACTTTTCCTCTTTGGGATTTCTTTCCCTAGCCGCATGGGATTTGTGTGGGACTTCCACCAGCCCACTAAGGGCTGGTATTCACTCTCCTATAGCCCATATAGCCTCTTGGGTCGAAATACCCGTCCCGATGGTCTCCCGGTACACTACCGGCAATCCTGGTACACTACCGATGAGCCCGAAACTTTTCCGGCGACCAAAATAGGACTTCCTATATATCAATCTTTACCTCCGGACCATTACGGAGCTCCTCGTGACATCCGGGATCTCATCCGGGAGTCCGAACAACCTTCGGTCACCACCATAGATAACTCTATACTACCGAAACGTCACCAAACCTTAGGTGTGCAGACCCTGCGGGTTCGAGAACTATGTAGACATGACCGAGACACCTCTACGGTCAATAACCAATAGCGGGACCTGAATGCCCATATTGGTTCCTACATATTCTACTAAGATCTTTATCGGTCGAGCCTCTATGTCAAGGATTCAGTTAATCCCGTATGATGTTCCATTTGTTCTTCGGTATGTTACTTGCCCGTGATTCGATCATCGGTATCTCCATATCTTGTTCAACCTCGTTACTGGCAAGTCTCTTTACTCGTTCCGTAATATAAGATCCCGTGACTAACACTTAGTCACATTGCTTGCAAGGCTTATTGTGATGTTGTATTACCGAGTGGGCCCTGAGATACCTCTCCGTCACACGCAGTAACAAATCCCAGTCTTGATCCATGCCAACTCAACAGACACCGTCAGAGATACCTATAGAGCACCTTTATAGCCACCCAGTTACGTTGCGACATTTTATACACACAAGGCACTCCTCCGATGTCCGTGAGTTGCATGATCTCATGGTCATAGGAACATATACTTGACATGCAGAAAACAATAGCAATAAACTGACACGATCATATGCCACGTTTGTAGTTTGGGTCTTGTCCATCACATCATTCTCCTAATGATGTGATCCCATTACCAAATGACATCTCATGTCCATGACTAGGAAACCATAGCCATGTTTGATTAACGAGCTAGTCTATTTAGAGGCATACTAGGGACATGGTGTTGTCTATGTATCCACACATGTATCTAAGTCTCCTAGCAATACAATTATAGAATGGATAATAAACAATTATCATGAACAAGGAAATATGATAATAACTAATTTATTATTGCCTCTAGGGCATATTTCCAACATGAGCAGCACATAAGAGGTCTCAACTGTAAGAGCCCCTAGGATAAGGCGGTCTCAAACACACGCTCGTTCATTTTTCTTGAGGGAACCTATAAAACTTTATTCATCAACTAGTTCCAATTATATTATCATGCGGATCAAGACATATCTACCTATGTCAAGATATAGAGAATGCTTCGCTAGACTATCAACTTCGTGAAACCTTGACCTACTCTCATGAAGGAAATTGCATTCTTTGAAAAGTTATGCATGTAGTCTGACCTCCCTTATGATAGCACCATGACCACCTCTTGTATTTGCCTTAGATCATTAACCACCACGAGACAATCAGACAAAACCAAAATCCATTTGACCAAAAGATCACCTGCTAGGGCCAGCGCTTCCCAAACCGCCAAAGCCTCCAAAGTTGTTGGGTTGGAGAGCCCGAACCACGTGATCGACGAGGAGCCCAAAAATGTCCCTTGATCACCCCGTCAAACAACAACGATCGCTCCTCGATCACCATGTGCACATGTAGCTGCATCAACATTAAATTTTGTGATGCCTTGAGGTGTTCTGATCCGCGACATTCTCTCCGGCCGCATAGGTTGTTGGAAATATGCCCTAGAGGCAATAAAAATTAGTTATTATCATATTTACTTGTTCATGATAATCATTTATTATCCATGCTAGAATTGTATTGATTGGAAACTCAGATACATGTGTGGATACATAGACAATACCCTGGTCCCTAGTATGCCTCTAATAGACTAGATCGTTGATCAAAGATGGTCAAGGTTTCCTAGCCATGGACATGAGATGTCATTTGATAACGGTATCACATCATTAGGAGAATGATGTGATGGACAAGACCCAAACTACAAACATAGCATGTGATCCTGTCAGTTTATTGCTATAGTTTTCTGCATGTCAAGTGTCTCTTCCTATGACCATGAGATCATGCAACTTACTGACACTGGAGGAATACCTTGTGTGTATTAAACGTTACAACGTAACTGGGTGACTATAAAGGTGCTCTACAGGTATCTCCGAGGGTGTCTGTTAAGTGGGCATGAATCAAGACTGGGATTTTTTACTCGGTGTGACGGAGAGGTATCTCAGGGCCCACTCGGTAATAAAACATCACAATAAGCCTTGCAAGCAATGTGACTAAGTGTTAGCCATGGGATCTTGTATTATGGAATGAGTAAAAAGACTTGCCGGTAACGAGATTGAACTAGGTATAGAGATTCCGACGATCGAATATCGGGCAAGTAACATAACCAAGAACAAAGGGAATAACGTACAGGATTAACTGAAGCCTTGACATAGAGGTTCAACCGATAAATATCTTCGTAGAATATGTAGGAACCAATGTGGGCATCCAGGTCCTGACGAGGATATGTACCTAGGGTAGGTGATACGCCTCCAACGTATCTATAATTTTTGACTATTCCATGCTATTATATTATCTGTTTTGGATGTTTTATATGCATTAATATGCCATTTTATATTATTTTTGGGACTAACCTATTAATCTAGAGCCTAGTGCCAATTTTTGTTTTTGTCCTTGTTTTTGAGTATTGCAGATAAGGAATATTAAACAGAGTCCAAACAGAATAAAATCTTTGGAATAATTTTCTTGGACGAGAAGCAACCCAGAAAACTTGGACATGAAGTCAGGAGAGCCGCCGTGTGGCCACAAGACACAAGGGCACGCCCAGGGGGGTAGGGCGCGCCCCCTGGCTTGTGGGCCCATGACAGCTCCCCTAACCCTATTTCTCAGCCTATAAATTCACAAATATTCTCTGTATACCAGAGGGAGCCATGAAAACACTTTTCCGCGCCAGGAGCCTCGGTTCTCGTGAGATCCAATATTGGAGCCTTTTCCGGCTAATCTGTCGGAGGGGGATGAGGGCATCTATATCAACTCCATTGCCCCTCCGCTGATGTGTGAGTAGTTCACCACAGACCTTCGGGTCCATAGCCAGTAGCTAGATGGCTTCTTCTCTCTCTTTGCTCTTCAATACCACGTTCTTCATGATCTTCATAGAGATCTATCTGATGTATTATTGTTTTGCGATGTGTTAGTCGAGATCCAATGAATTGTGGGTTTATGTTCAGATTATCTATGAATATTATTTGAGTCTTTTCTGAATTCTTATATGCATGATTTCATAACTTTGCAAATCCCTTCGAGTTATTGGTTTGGTTTGGCCAACTAGATTGGTAATTTTTGCAATGGGAGAAGTGCTTAGTTTTGGGTTCACTCTTGCGGTGTCCTCACCCAGTGACACAGCAGGGGTAGCGAGGCACATATTGTATTGTTGCCATCAAGGATAAAAAGATGGGTTTTTCATCATATTGCTTGAGTTCATCCCTCTACATCATGTCATCTTACCTAATGTGTTACTATGTTGTTCATGAACTTAATACTCTAAATGTAGGCATGAGTCGGTCGATGTGTGGAGTAATAGTAGTAGATGCAGAATCGTTTCGGTCTACTTGACACAGACGTGATGCCTATATGCATAATCATTGCCTTGGATGTCTCCATAATTATTCGCTTTTCTATCAATTGCTCGACATTAATTTGTTCACCCACCGTAAAACTTGCCATCATGAGAGAAGCCTCTAGTGAAACCTATGGGCCCCGGGTCTACTTTCCATAATATATTTTCAGATCTATAAACAAATAATACTTTGCTGCAATTTATTTACCTTTTACTTTATGTTCTCGTTTACATCTATCTCTATCGGATCTAATCCTTGCAAATAACCATGAAGGGATTGACAACCCCTTTATAGCGTTGGGTGCAAGAGTTTGATTGTTTGTGTAGGTGCATCCATTGGTAACTTGCTTGTTCCTCCTACTGGATTGATACCTTGGTTCTCAACAACTGAGGGAAATACTTATCTACTTCACTGCATCACTCTTTCCTCTTCAAGGGAAAACCAACACCAGCTCAAGAGGTAGCAGCAGGGTCCTAGGCCTGACCTACATACCCTACCTAAGAAAACTTTATTGGAGGACTTAAAGATTACAAGGGAAGTTCCGACTGGATACTCCATGATGCTCAAGTCACTCGACATTCAATCCACTCGGCATCTTCTCCCTCCACTCGACAATCACATGTCACTCGGAAGACCTCGCTTCCAGTCTACGCCAGAAGACAATAAGCCACCCCGGGGAGGCCAACAGGCAGGCGTTAGGACAGTCGTCATTAGTAGCAATTATGATGTACGTTACCAATAGCGCTCGTCTTTATACCCATGATTGGACCCTTGGATACCTGACACTTATGAGGGGCAGAATACTCTATATAAGCCGCTCTCCCCTCTGGCACTAGGGTTCGTAGCCTCTGTAACTCATACTTTCCACACGACAAGAGCTCCTGAGCACTGAGACGTAGGGCTGTTACCTCCACGAGAGGGGCTTGAACTCATACATTTGTGTGTACACCCTCGCCATAGCTAGGACTCTGCCCTCTACTTTCGTACGCCTATCTTCTACTGTCAGACTCGTTCCCATGACAGTTGGCACCCACCATGGGCTAGGCGTCTAAGCGACTTCCGACGAGGTTGCATTTTCCCCTTCGTCATGTCTTCCGGTGGTGTTTTTTCCTTGGGCCACGAGATCCGTTTCAAAGCGCTCACCTTCACCATCGACGATTCGACATGCCTCCAGGAAGCACCCCTCAACATCGAGGCGCTCCCGATCCGCGGGGCTGCACACTTTCATGCGAGATGCTATGACGTACTTCTGCGGCAGACTTCGACTCCGTACTCTTTGGCTCACCCCGCTGTTCACCATCGCAAGCGATCTGGTCACTCACGGCTCCAGCGCTGGGTGAGACATGCGGCGGCTCGCCAAGTTTCATCTCCGCAGATTGCTATGATCGAGCTGGCGAGTCACTTCACAGCGTGTTACAGTCGGACTCCGATCAGTCTAACATTCCCTGGGTTCGGCGAGAGCTGCGATCCTGCAGCAGAGGTTCTTATGGCTGGTTTTCATCAGAGCCCGCCACCGGGGTTCGGCCATGGCAGACAAGAAGCCGGCAGAGCGTCGAATGAACAGCCGCGTCCAGATGAAGAGGTCCTCCATACGCCCATCGCCGGTGCAACCGTTGAGGCTCAGGCCTTGGAGGCCACACGCATTCGGCTCAAAGAGCTCCAAAGGGAACTCGACGAGCGTGCTTGCCAGTGTCCACCAGCTCCCAGTTGACGTCAGTGACAGCTGTTCCCGAGTGGCTCACAGAGCAACGTTGAGGTATACCGTACTCCGGTTTTAAATGTTGCAGCAGCAGCTAGGATAGAAAATTCCATTTAGCCATCATGTTTAGAGGCTGGTAGGGGTTTGCTACAGATCAGAGTGCTGCTTGATGCAGCATAGCGCCAAAATTCAGTTATTTCACAGTCGCACAATAGACTACACAGTAATTCACCAAGAGCAGAGACTGTTCAGTTAGCACACAGTCCTGGTTCACCTTAGTGTCACAGGGGCGATGGTTTCCGTGAGGATCAGTTCAGGGATCAGGGACGAGACCAGTTTCACCATGATGACCACTGTTAGGTGCCCACTCCTCTGCGGAGTGGTCCGTACGTGCCTTGGCACCAGGACGATAGGCGCTCGTTCCATGAAGAGCGGAATCCAGGGTTTGATGCAAGAGACGTCCTCACTCAGAGGCGATCGACACAGGCAGAGCCCACAGAGATGGTTTTGATAGAGATTACCCGAGTGGTAGCAATTCTATTATTTCTTGTCCCGAGTGCTTCAGTAGAGCCATTCATTCTGGAGAAATTCCCCCCAACTTCAGGTTGGCGCCTGGCATAGTCAAGTTTTCTGGCGAGTCAAAGCCAGAGACATGGTTGGAGGATTACTGAGTGGCTATTCAGATTGGTGGTGGTAACGACAACATTGCAATGAAGCATTTGTCTTTGATGTTAGATGGTTTAGCCCGAGCATGGCTGAATCATTTGGATCCTTCTAGCATCCATTGTTGGGAAGATCTAGCCCGAGTGTTCATCAGAACGTTCAAGGGCACTTCCAAGCATCCTACCGATTTGATTGATTTGCAACATTGTGTTCAGAAGCACGACAAGTCATTGAGAGATTACATTCAACATTGGTCCACTTTGCATCATATAATGGAGAATGTTTCTGAGCATCAGTCTATTTGTGCTTTCAAGGCCGGAGTGAATTACAGAGAGCTTTACCTGAAGTTTGGGCGAACTGGTGATATTTCACTAAGTAAGATGATGGAAATCGCCACTCGGTATGCCAACGGTGAAGAAGAAGAGCGCCTCCGCAATGGCAAAGGAAAAGCAATCGACAATGATGCCAGTGGCAATTCCAGTCGGAAACAGAAATGGAAGGCTGATGGCCCTGTTCAGGCAGAGGCAGCTACTCTAGCGGCACAAGAGAAGAATAAGGGGAAGTCCAAGGGACAGTTCAACCCCAAGAAAGGAAAAAATCAGTCAGGAACTGATGTTATGGATTTATCGTGTGTGATTCACGTGAGGAAAGATGAAGAAGGCAATCTGATATTGCCCAAGCATACCACTCGATAGTGTCGTCCGTTGATCTAGCAGTTTAAAGAAGGCCCGTCGAGTGAGAAAACCCCTGAAAAGGATGATGATGAAGACAAAGAAACCTTTCCCGATGTCAACGCCACACTGATGATTTTTGCTGATGTTGAAAGCAAGAGTCGATTGAAGGTTATAAACACAGAAGTCAACATGGTCGTGCCTACAACCCCAACATACCTCAAGTGGTCTTAGACTGCCATCACATTTGATCAGTCGGATCATCCTCCTCACGTTGCCACCCCCGGTCGATAGGCTCTGCTGGTTGATCCTGTTGTAGGAGGCACTCAAGTCCGCAAGGTCCTCATGAACGGAGGAAGCGGAGTGAACATTCTGTATACAGATACCTTTAAGGGAATGGGCATTCTGATGTCCCAACTTAGTGAGAGCAACATGCAGTTCCATGGAGTCATCCCAAGGAAGAAAGCCAGGTCACTCGGCCAGATTTCACTAGATGTGGTGTTCGGGACGGATAAAACTTTTCATAAAGAGAAATTGACGTTTGAAGTCGTGGACTTCCAAAGTGTGTACCATGATATCCTTGGTCGACTTGCTTATGCCCATTTCATGGCCCGTCCATGTTACGTGTATCTCAAACTGAAGAGGCATGGGCCCAAGGGTGTGATCACGGTCACTGGCAATCGACAGAGGGCTGAGGAGTGCCTCAAGTAGGGCTCTAAAATTGCTAATCACCAGATGGCTATGGTCGAGCTAGAAGAGTATAAGAAGAGCGCTGACCCTACTGATTTTCTGCGTGCTAACAAGCCTGCTTCAGAGTCAGCTTTTCAGTCGGCAGGGGAAGTGAAAAATGTGCACATCCACCCGACAGAATCAACTACTACCCCGACCAACATATCAACAACACTCGACAACAAATAGGAAGCCGAGCTCATCCAGTTCCTCCGTGAGAACTCAGACATCTTCGCATGGAAGCCTGCTGACATGCTAGTGGTTCCAAGGGAACTGGCTGAGCACCGACTGATAGTTGATCCGAAGGCCAAGCCGATGAAAGAGCATTTGCGTCGGTCGGCAGCGGAGAAGCGTAAAGCAATCAGTGAAGAAGTGGCTCGTCTCTTGACAGCTAAGTTCATTCAGGAAATTTACCACTCCGAGTGGCTCTCGAATGTCATCATGGTCCCCAAGAAGGACAAGTTGTAGGATCAAAAGTAGGTCTAGAGGGGGGGGGGGTGATTAGACTACTTGACCAAATAAAAGTTTTGCCTTTTCCCAATTTTAATTCTTGGCAAGTTTTAGCATTCATAGCATATCAAGTAACACCCTACACATGCATGTCTAAGAGTTTAGTAGCGGAAAGTAAAGACATTGCACATGTAAGTAAAGAGAGGGTTAGGAATGCAAACACAAGTGATGACACGATAATTTTTCCCGTGGTTCCGATAGGTGGTGCTATCGTACGTCCACGTTCATGGAGTCTTCAACCCATGAAGGGTAACGGTCGCGAGAGTCCACAAAGGGCTCTACCCACGGAGGGTTCCACGAAGAAGCAACCTTGACTATTCCATGCAGCCTCCCTCCATGAAGGACTAGCCTCACTATGGGTAGATCTTCACGAAGTAGGTGATCTCCTTGCCCTTAAAAGCTTCTTGGTTCACTCCACAACACGAAGTAGGAGGCTCCCAAGCGACACCTAACCAATCTAGGAGACACCACCCTCCAAAAGGTAATAGGCTCGGTAATGACGATGAACTCCTTGTTCTTGTGCTTCAAGATGATAGACTCCTCAACACACAATCTCTCTCACACAGATTTGGCTTGGTAGAAGAGATGGGCTTGGTGGAAAGCAACTTGGGGAGGCTAGAAATCAAGATCCATATGGTTGGAGTGGAAGATCTTGACCTCAACACAAGGGTAGGTGGTTCTTTCTCAGAAAACTGAGTATGATTGGTATGGAATAGTTCTGACTGCTTCTCTTTCGAGTGCGTGGTGGTGAATGGGTATATATAGGCATCCCCAAAAATCCAACTGGTACACGCAATAAGTCAGACTCGGTGACACCGATGTGTAAATCTCAGTGGTACCGAAGTGACTAAAAGTGGCAACTTTTGAATCTCGGAGGGACCGACATACAATTCTTGGTTGCATCGACAAGGTGACCAACAATCAGATTTACCAAACTCGGTGACGCCGATTCACCATTCTCGATCAGACCAAAAATGAGAACTTGCGTAACAGAAAGTTGGCAACCCAACTCAGTGGCACCGAGTGCAGTGTCGGCTGCACCGAAGTGTTAGGGTTTGGATGAGTCTGTCTAGGGTTTGGAACTCGGTGGCACCGGGATAGGAATGTTGGTTGCACCGATTTGCATGTTTGGCTTAGGACAAACTTTGGTGGGAGAGTATGTGGATGTTTTGGTGACTGTCACTTGTGCACATTTGAGCATATTGTTCACCATCAAAACTTTAGCCCCTTTTAATAGTATTGGCTTTCCTATAGACTCAAAGTGATTTCTCCCAAATGTAAAATGTAGAGTCCTCTTGCTTGAAGCTTGACCAACCTATTTCCTTGAATCTTGGGGTAATTCCACAATCCTTTAGCCATTCCCATCATTGAACTTTCCCTAAAATATACTTGGTGAAAGCATTAGTTCAATGACTTATATGTTGTTATTAATTACCAAAACCACCAAGGGAGCAAATGTGCTTTCAATCTCCCCCTTTTTGGGAATTGATGACAACATATAGATCAAAGCTTCGACAAAAATATAATCATGGAATATAATCGTCGCTTTGAGAAGTATGTGAAAGGCAAGAGCTCCCTCTAGATTTGTGCATTAATTTTAAATTTGTGTTTGAATGCAAATGCACAATCGATTAGGTACATGGGACACTTGTTACATGTCACATACCACTTGGTGGTGTGCAAGAGTAATTGGAATGGACATCATAGCACAACACAATAAATCAAAGATGAATGATCATCACATAAGCATTAAGATGATAGGAAATAGTAGCATCACACATTAAAGCGTATGATCAAACATCATCAAGCATGTATCACAAGCAAGACAAAAGACTATAATGGCAACCAAAAGCAATTGTTTTGAAAACAAGCAACAAACACCAAACACACACTCTCTCTCTCGAAGACTAATGATCTATATACACTTCTCCCCCTTTGGCAACAAGTTACCAAAAAGTTCAAAGGCATATAACTAATCGTTCTTGGGCTGATCTCCTTCGGTTGTCGATGAAGGAGTCGAGATGATGGCGTCGGTGAAGATCTCTGCAGATGTCATGGATGGAGCTGGAGTGGACACTAGTGGAACAAGAGCTGATGGAGCAGGAGTTGTGCTGACAGTAGCTGGAGCTAATGAAGAGGGCCTCGATTCTGGTTTAGGCACTATGGCTGATCTCATCTGAGTGGTGAACTGGGTGCCTGGCCTGAGAGGTGATCCTTTCTCATCATCATCATCATCATCAGAAGTGGAAGAGACCCGAGGGATGTGCACGAAGTCAACTTCCTTCTAGAGCTCTATCACTGTCTTTGTGACCTTGTAAACCTTATCACCAAGCACCTTGATCCTTGACTGAAAGATCCTCACAAGGCTGTTCTGGTTCTCCAGAATCCCCTTGATATCCTTCTGCATGCCCTGGTCAGCTGTGATCAGAAGATCCATTTGCTCGTTCCTGGATCTGGGGGCTTGAGCACTAGCGGGTCGAACAGCTTCTGCCTCTGCCTGTGCTGTAACAGATGTGGGATGATCTGGGTTCATCACCACAACATTATCTGCAAACTCCGGCTATAGGGGCAGATGTGGACGATCTAGAGCAAAAATGTGCTTCTCCAACTGAGAGTTGATAAGCAACTGGATGTAGGGTGCATAACAGCAAGAGCGCTTCTGGTCAGCAGCAACCCTCTTGATTGTCTCAACAATCAGATCCATTACTCTAATCCTGGTGTTCCTGTCAAGGTGGATCAGCATGTTAATGGAGTAGCCTCAGATCATCTTGTCATCTCCTGACTTGGGAACCAAAGTATGCCTGAGAATAGTGTTCATGGTCTGGAGGCCTGCTTGCAGATAATAGATGGATCCTAGCTTGTGTGATTGCACCTTGTCTGCGGGGATAGGAGTATACATGTCTTTCATGGCATTCTGACTTGCCTTGGGTTCAGAGTATACATCCAAATCTCCTTCCTGAGCTTCTAGAACTTCCAGAAGAGCAGCCCATTCCTCAAAAGTGGATTCATATCTAGCACCTTCAGTCGTCGTTCCATCTCCGTAAAAATGAGTAGTGGAGTAGAATTGCATGATCATCTCGTCGTTCCATGCAGTAAGCTCTCTGCCAATAAACTTGTCCAGATCGATGCAATGGAAGTTGTCTTGGACACTCGGGAAGTAGTCCACATTATCTTTGATGAACTTCCAATCGACATACCTCATGTCGCTAACAGCTGGGCTCTTGTTAAGCAACACGGTCTCATAAAAATCCTGTTGCTCTCTTGTGTAAAACCTGCAATCAATAGCGGTTTTCCTGCTCTGAGCATAAGGATCTATGGCTCTCCAGGCTCTCAATCCTGAGTCTTTCCTCTTCTTCATGTCCTCAGCAACTAAGTGGCTGGCATCATGCATTGGAAGATGTGGTCTGAGATTCATCAAAGTAGTCAAGTCATCCTCATCTTCCACTCTGGAGGCAGTCCCTTTGTTCTTCTCTGAAGCTGAGATGTCTATGGTAGTCCTCTTGGACTTCTGTGCAGTAGCTTTCTTGGAAGTAGGCTTGGTGCTCTTGGAGGTGCCAGTATTTGGCATAGCATCAGCCATAAGCTTCTTGGCTTTCTTCTTGGGAGGGGCAATCTCAACATGTTCTTCATTCTCCTCCTGAGTAGCAGCACCAGCAGCCTCCTCTAGATCTTCATACATAGAGGTAGGCCTGCCAATCACATGGACAATCCTCTTCCTGGACTTTTTCTCCCCTGCCTTCTTAGGCAAATACTTCATTGGGGGATCTATAGTCATTGTGTCCCTAGCACTCTTAGGTGCTCTCATAGTTGCAGAAGGTGCAAAAACTTTGCTGACAACTCTTCGGGAAGAAGTAGCTTCAGTTGCTGACTTCTTGGCAGCCTTTTCTTGCTTCTTAGCAAGAATCTCCTCAGGAATGAAATATGAATCTTCTTCATCAGAATTGAGCTTCTTCCTAGTCCTGGTGGCAGCCTTGGCCAACCCATGAGAGCTGGGGGTGCCTGGATCTGAGAAAGAACTGGCTTCTGGGCTTGTGCGAGAACTCATGTCAACTCCCTGCTCTGCCAAATTCTGACTGTCCTCTGAGCCTGACATACTAACCCTGTGAATAGAGTATAGGAGAGCAAAAGTAGATGAGTCATCACAAAATGAGGCTGGTTTTTGAAATTTGAACAATGAATTTTCAAGATTTTTGCATTCTGTCAAATAAATATCGGTGCAACCGAAACAGAATTTTTGGTGAGACCGAAACTGATTGACTCACTAACCGAAACTTGGCACCCTTTTTGATCAGACCGAGAAGTGGTACTCGGTTCCACCGAGTGAGTTCTCAGCCACACAAAAATCCACATCGGTGAGACCGATATGTCCATTTTGGTTCCACCGAGATTTATCGGGCGGACAGCAAAACCCTAGAAAATTCATCTTTCACGAGATTTTGGAGTTTTGAGAGGATGGGAACATGTGCCAAGGGTGTAATGATGATAAACAAGATTCTAATGCGCAAGAATCGTACGAGGAGCGCAATAGAGATCGAATTCGTACCCTAGCTTGGCACGGATCCTCTACGGAGGTGACAAGGGAGAGAAATTCGTCGTCGACAGCGATTCCCAGCGGTGGAGGAGCACGGGGAGACAAGGGCGACGACCAGGGGTCTTTGGAATGGCAGCTTAGGGTTTTGGAGGATGATGAATGAGATAGAAATTCAAAACGTTGGGGTCCACAGCCTTTATACCCATCACCGTCGATGACAACGATTCTAAGTTTCCGGTGTTACCGAGTGCCTCAATTGTCAACTGACAGGGACACTCAGTGTAACCGAGAAAATGGAATCGGTGGTACCGAGATTGGAAAACCATATCAACCCTAGGCATTCGGTGAGACTGAGATTTTGTGGTTGGTTCCACCGAGATGCACTTGGGAGGTTTTAATGGTCAGTCCTTGTCGATACGGAACTCTGAGTGCTCCACACACAGAGGGGTCAAAAAGCACTTGTTCAAATTTTGTGATGCAGCATGAATAGAGTATGAGGTGAGAAACCATAGATAGCTAAAGAAGTGGTCCTAGGCATTCCTGTATATCCAATTGGCAAAAGATAAATAAAAATCCAAATAGCAACAATTGGATATCCTCGAATGAGAAAATAAATGTAGACCAACATGCTCACACAATAAGATGTCAAATGAAATCATGGCAAACGTGCACAAACACTCTAGCATCTAACAAGCACTTTGGTGATGATAGATTCATCTATATATGAGTATTTGACTGAGGAGCCAAGTAAGAGTACTTGATCATAGGTCATACTCATCGTTTAAGCACAACCAGGGTTACCACTTTTACATAAGGCATTTAATGTTGTCACATACTAAGAGATGCTTTGACTCAAGTCTTAGAGTAAATCTCCCCCTTGATGTGACGTCCCCTTATAAGAGGGATAAACTAACATTGGGTTTTGCCGATGAAGACTTCATGTTGGTGACGTAGTGGTGGATGCTCAAGGTTGATGAAGATCACCAAGAGTTGGGAGCATCCTTGTTGTTTCCTTACTCTTCTCACCTACATGGGTTAGTCCCAACACACAAGAGACAAATACAAGGATATATATGGACATGGAGTGCAAAGCATGTGTGATGATGTCCATTGATTTGTTGATTACCTTGTCCATTGCTTACCTTTGAGGGAATGTGTGACTCCTTGATCTATTGCATTTGGTTGATGTTGATTGCAAATAGATCTTGCCAATAATGAATGTGAGTGAATTTCATTGGCGGAGTCACCCCTCAAGAACTCTCTAGTTCTTCATGGGAATCCACATCAAGTTGATGGGTATCCTCAGTGTTGAAGTAGCACTTGTAGAAGTTGAGCTTGTAGTAGCCTTTGTAACCCATTTCACCAAAGCTTAGGGTTCATCTTGGTAATAGTCAAAGTCCTCTTGGAGCTGGTTCTTGCCCTTGAGCTTGGTGTCTTGTGGTGGAAGGTCATCTTGAGTGTTTGTCCTCTTGGGAAGAGTATTTTCATACTTCTCCTTTTGAGGAACAAACTTGGGATTGGGATATTGACCTTCTTCCCATTCAACTCCATTAGCGTTAAAGTAGCCAACACCACGATTCTTCTGGTATCCTCCGTGCTTGCATACAATCTCATCAAATTGTTTGCACCCTTAAAGACTCTTGTAGATACCTTTCTCTATAATTCCTTTCAATAAAGCATTTTCTTGCTCAAGTGTAACTTGGCTAAGAGAATCATCATTAGTGAAATCAATAGAACTACTAGGAGCAACATCATTGGTTTAGCATTTTTATTGTTGCTACTAGATGAAGAACCTTTCTTTCCTTTGTTACTAGTTTGCTTAGATTTGGCTTGTGGCATGAATGTAGACAAGAGTAGTCTTTTGGAAATATAAGATGAAGTCTTCTTTCGGAGATCGTCATTGATAGCTTTAAGAAATCCATGTTCTTTCTCCAAATTGAGCGTCTCGAAGCGTAGCTTCTCATGAGTTCTTACAAGCTCTCTATGATCTTCAAGAGTAGATTCATGAGCTAACTTAAGAGTGTTGAGCTCTTTAGTTAGTTCTTCTCTTTTCATTTTATCATTATCAATTGACTTATCTTGACTAGTATGAGAAATATCAAGTTCATTATGATCACTAGTTTTATCACATAGCAAGTCATCATCGTAAAGCAAATCATCTTCATCACTATCGAAATCAAGATATTCGGGGTGTGATACCTTGGGGCCTTTAGCCATGAAGCAACTTCCACCTCCTTCATTTGGTGAATCAAATAGATCATAGGAGTTGGTTGTCACTAGTGCAATTCCGGCAACACCATCATCTTGACTATAGTCGGAGTTGGAGTGATAGCTTCTCTCGCAGTGATTATCAGAGTTGGAGCCGGAAACCCATTCACCAACATGAGCTTGATGCTTTCTTCTTGAGTAGCTCTTGGTGTGCTTGTCCTTCTTCTCCGAGTCCCTACTTCTCCTTGAGGGTCCTCAGGTGATTCGTCTCTTGAGCTTCGTCTTCTTGGTAACTCTTCTCTTTGTTTGTAGGGAGCCAAGCACTCATTTGAGTAGTGTCCGGGCTTTCCACAATTGTAGCAGTTTCGGTCACGACTTGATGAACGCTTCTATTCATATGTTGAGTTGGAGCTGCGATATTTGCTTCTATTCTTGTAGAACTTGATGAATTTCTTGACCATGAGGCTTATCTCTTTATTTGTGACAAGGTTGTCACTTGAGGTAGAGGGAGTATCACTTGTGGCTTTGTAAGAACCGCTAGACTTGTGATGAAGGTCTTCCTTGTCCTTAAGTGTCATCTCATGAGCAACAATTCTACCAATCACTTCTGTTGGTTTGAGATCTTTGTAGTTGGGCGTCATTTGGATCAATGTGCACACGGTGTCATATCTCTCATCCAAAGCTCGAGGTATCTTCTTGATGATGAACTTGTCATTCATTTCTTCACTTCCTAAGCTGACAATCTCATTTGTGATGAGATCTAGCCTAGAGTACATTTCAGAGACTCCTTCACCATCCTTCATCTTGAACTTGTCAAGTTGACCTTGAAGAACATCTAACTTGGATTCTCCCACGGACTCAGTTCCTTCGTGCATATCAACCAAAGTATCCCAAATCTCTTTTGCGTGTTCAAGACGACTGATTTTGTTGAATTCTTCAGGACAAAGGCAGTTGAAGAGTATGTCACATGCTTGAGCATTGATTTGCAACATCTTCAATTCATCCGCTGACGCTTCACGATCCGGTTCCTTTCCATCCGCAAAGAATTCACCTTGCAAGCCAACACGAACAACAGCCCAAACGGCGGGATTATGACCAAGCAAATGCATTTTCATTTTATGCTTCCAACTAGCAAAATTAGTGCCATCAAAGTACGGACCTCTACGGTGTCAATTTCCCTCACTAGATGCCATACTTCTCCTAGGTTGTGAAACCAATGCAATGGAGACCAAAGCTCTCATACCACTTGTAGGATCAAAAGTAGGTCTAGAGGGGGGGGTGATTAGACTACTTGACCAAATAAAAGTTTTGCCTTTTTCCCAATTTTAATTCTTGGCAAGTTTTAGCATTCATAGTATATCAAGTAACACCCTACACATGCATGTCTAAGAGTGTAGCAGCGGAAAGTAAAGACATTGCACATGTAAGTAAATAGAGGGTTAGGAATACCAACACAAGTGATGAAACGATGATTTTTCACATGGTTCCGATAGGTGGTGCTATCATAAGTCCACGTTCATGGAGTCTTCAACCCACGAAGGGTAACGGTCACGAGAGTCCACGGAGGGCTCTACACACGGAGGGTTCCATGAAGAAGCAACCTTGACTATTCCATGCGGCTTCCGTCCACGAAGGACTAGCCTCACTATGGATAGATCTTCACGAAGTAGGCGATCTCCTTGCCCTTACAAACTTCTTGGTTCACTCCACAACACGAAGTAGGAGGCTCCCAAGCGACACCTAACCAATCTAGGAGGCACCACCCTCCAAAAGGTAATAGGCTCGGTAATGACGATGGACTCCTTGCTCTTGTTCTTCAAGATGATAGACTCCTTAACACACAAACTCTCTCTCACAGATTTGTCTTGGTATAAGAGATGGGATTGGTGGAAAGCAACTTGGGGAGGCTAGAAATTAAGATACATATGGTTGGAGTGGAAGATCTTGACCTCAACACAAGGGTAGGTGGTTCTCTCTCAGAAAACTGAGTAGGATAGGTATGGAATTGTTCTGAGTGCTTATCTTTCGAGTGGGTGGTGGTGAAGGGGTATATATAGGCATCCCCAAAAATCCAACCGTTACACACAATAAGTCAGACTCGGTGACACCGATGTGTAAATCTCGGTGGTACCAAAGTGAAAAAAGTGGCAACTTTTAAATCTCGGAGGGACCGATATACAATTCTCGGTTGCATCGACAAGGTGACCAACGGTTAGATTTACCAAACTCGGTGACGCAGATTGACCATTCTCGGTCCGACCGAAAATGAGAACTTGCATAACAGAAAGTTGGCAACCCAACTCGGTGGCACCAAGTGCAGTGTCGGCTGCATCGAAGTGTTAGGGTTTGGCTGAGTCTGTCTAGGGTTTGGAACTCGGTGGCACCGGGATAGGAATGTTGGTTGCACCGATTTGCATGTTTGGCTTAGGACAAACTTTGGTGGGAGAGTATGTGGATGTTGTGGTGACTGTCACTTGTGCACGTTTGAGCATGTTGTTCACCATCAAAACTTTACGCCCTTTTAATAGTATTGGCTTTCCTATAGACTCAAAGTGATTTCTCAAAAATCTAAAATGTAGAGTCCTCTTGCTTGAAGCTTGGCCAACCTATTTCCTTGAATCTTGGGGTAATTCCACAATCCTTTAGCCATTCCCATCGTTGAACTTTCCCTGAAATATACTTGGTCAAAGCATTAGTTCAATGACTTATATGTTGTTATTAATTACCAAAACCACCAAGGGAGCAAATGTGCTTCCACAAGTCCCTCCGCATATGTATTGAATTCAAGCATATCAATCAGGTCTGCCCGAAAGATCATTTCCCGCTCCCTCGCATCGATCAGATAGCCGACTCGATTGTGGTGTGTGGGCATTTATCGTTTCTAGATGCATACTCCAGTTACCATCAGATTCGTCTATTTGGTCCGGATGAAATAAAAATAGCCTTCATCACCCCATTTGGGTGTTTCTACTATATCACCATGTCTTTTGGTTTGAAGAATGCTGGCCCTACTTTCACGCGCATGATTCAGAAGTGTTTACTCGACCAGATCCCTCGGAATGTTGAAGCTTACATGGATGATATTATCGTCATATCCCGCAAAGGTTCCGACCTGCTGGCTGATTTGGCTGAGACATTCGCTAATCTGAGGAGATATGATATCAAATTGAATCTGTCTAAGTGTACTTTCGGTGTTCCTGGCGGCAAGTTACTCAGTTTTCTCATTTCCGAATGAGAAATCGACGTCAACCCTGAGAAAATTAGTGCCATTACCCAAATGAAAAGTCCCGTGTGAGTGCATGATGTTCAGAAGCTCACAGGTTTCTTGGCAGCATTGAGTCGATTCATTTCTTGTCTCGGAGAGAAGGCATTGCCTCTGTACCGACTGATGAAGAAGTCTGACACGTTCGAGTGGACTCCATAAGCTGAAGCAGCGTTTGTCGAGCTCAAAGCCATTCTTTCCACCCAGTCGGGGCTCACTGCTCCACACAACAAAGAGCCTTTGCTCCTGTACATCGCGGCCACTAATTAGGTCATCAGTACGGTTCTGACTGTCGAGCAGGTAGAGGAAGGCAAGGCTCACAAGGTCCAGCGCCCGGTCTATTACATTTCTGAAGTGTTGACTCCTTTGAAGCAAAGGTACCCGCATTACTAGAAGCTCATTTATGGTATCTATCTGTCAGCAAATAAGGTGGCACACTATTTTCAGGACCACTCAATTTCAGTCGTCAGTGATGCTCCAATATCTGAGATTCTCAACAATCGAGATGTGACTGGTCGAGTGGCTAAATGGGCAATTGAGCTCCTATACTTTGACATCAAGTTCGAAGCCAAGAAAGTGATCAAGTCTCAAGCGTTTGCTGATTTCTTGGCCGAGTGGGTTGAACAGCAGCAGCCAATCCAGATTCACTCGGAACACTGGACCATGTGCTGTGATAGGTCGAAAATGCTGAATGGGTCCGGTGTTGGCATGGTTTTGGTATCTCCAAAAGGAGACAAACTCAGTTATGTCCTGCAGATTCACTTTGATTCCTCCAACAACGAAGCAGAATACGAAGCACTCATGTATGGGTTGCACATGGCCATCTCACTCGGTGTCAAGCGCCTTATGGTTTATGGCAACTCGGATTTAGTGGTCAATCAAGTGATGAATGGGTGGGATGTTCGTAACCCCGCTATGATTGGATACTGTAATGCTGTTAGAAGACTTGAGAAGAGATTTGAAGGTTTGGAACTTCATCATGTTCACCGAGTGAAGAATCAAGTTCCCGATGAGTTGGAAAAGATCGGATCCACTCGGAGACCTGTCCCCGACAATGTATTCTTAGAGCATCTTCATACTCCTTCGGTACAGGAAGATCCTTTCACCGAAGAGCCCCCGCAAGCTATGAGCGCCTCTGATCCAACTGAAGTTGATGTTGCTGCAATTATTGATATGGTCATGGAGGTTTAGGTCATCATTCCCGATTGGACAGTGCCCTGTATTGCATATATTTTGAGGCAAGAACTACCTGAAGATGAGACTGAAGCCCGACAGATTATGCGCAGATCCAAAGCTTTCACTGTGATGGATGATCAACTATACAGAGAAAGTGTAACTGGTGTGACGCAGCGATGCATTTCCCTGAAAGAAGGTCGAATGATCCTGAAAGAAATCCATTCGGGAACTTGTGGCCATCATGCATTTTCTCGGACAATTGTCGCTAAGGCGTATCGAGCTGCTTTCCTCTGGTCGCGTGCCAATGAGATGGCCAAGGACATTGTTGATCACTATGAAGGGTTCTAGTTCTATGCAAACTTGTCTCACAAACTCGCGTCTGCTCTGAAGACCATTCCCCTCGCTGGGCTGTTCGCTATCTGGGGTTTGGATATGGTTGGTTGTGACGCCCCCAATTTCGACCATACACTAAACATACACGCAATGCGTACAATAAAAGAGAGTAGACTGGTATCTCATATATAGTCATATTATTGTAGCAATTTTATTAAGTAACCACGCCTAGGGATTCTTCCTTGAATCCTTGCGAGGAAGGAATCCCAGAGCCAACATTCATTTCAAGTAAATCACAATTATAGTTGTATAAGGTCAAGGTACAACTCCAAGTCGTCCTGTTACCATGGACACGACTATTCGAATAGATGAATTCATCCCTACAGGGGTGCACCGCATTTCCAACACGCTTGATCACTTCCGACCGAACACACTTTCCTCGGTATTGCCCGGCCTCGGGATCCAAAACGTCGTCGCCCCACCTAGGCTCAACGAAGAGGCCAACCCGTCGGTCTAAATCCTAAGCGCACAGGTTCGTGGGCCCACATGCCCTTGCACTCCTGCACGATGCGAACGCGGCCGGAAGCAGACCTAGTACATTCAGTCCGGGAGTTGTACCTTCCAGCCCAATCCGATGCGCGCCACTCCATTGCTGACGTCCAAAGAGCTTCGGCTGATACAACGACGCTGAGTACCCATAACTTCTCCCACGTGAAGGTTTTGTGCGTAAAAGGTCAAATGACCAACTCAGATCAAATATCCAACCCATTAGCATTTTATTAATGCGGGGCAAGCGCGACCCATAAAGTGCGGTTCCGTCACCCCGTCTTGTGGATGTGTTGAGAAGGCCTCTCTTGTCAGTCCACGCCTCAACATCAGCAAACCGTGGGTACACCTCAGGGCCGACCCATCACCAACATGTTTCTGCAACTAGGACATAGTAACTTTGTGTATAACACATCAAGGCGGGAACTGAGGAATCACCCTCAAGGGTCCCCGGTCGATGTAACCGTCAAGGTGGACTTAGAGGAATCACCCTCAAAGGTCCCACACTTGAGCGGTTGCGCGATAGAGACATGATCGGGAATGGTGAAGGAGGAATCACTCTCGATAACCACGACCGACTAGCTGCACTACATGGCTAGCATCTTGAATACTTCACGAGGTGTCACCCTCGGTACTCGATAGTAGCACTTCAGAGTCGCACAACTAAGGGGGTGTGCGGTGATGTGAGTGGCCTGGCTTGTTGGTCGGTTGACCGAGTCTTCGAGTCATTGAATCGTCGGGTCGTCGATGAAGAAGCAGGGGCAACTGGGACTAAGGGGTCACTGGGGATTCATTGATCAACCTATACTAAGCAGTTGGTATGATTGTAGGTATAGTAGCAGTTCATCAAAAATAGGCTATGCATCAAAATAGGAGCTAACTAATACATTAGCACAAATCTAATGCAAGAATAAGAGGGAAAGGAATAGGCGATATTGGAATGCTCAAGGGGGGGTTGCTTGCCTTGTTGCTCTGCGGCAAAAGGCTGATCGCTAGGCGTGTAGTCGTACCCGGCAGCAGCGTCAGTCTCGGGGTCTACCTGAGAGGAGAGGGGGGAAGAAACAAATAAATATAAAGCACATATGCGATCACAATGCATGACATGGCAATATGCACATGCACTAACACAGTATTATACGACACAGTCGGGTCTGAAGATTATCTGATGATATTTTCCGGGTCTCGGGATACTACCGGACAGATGAAGCAGATGGAAAAGTTCCATGTTTGCTATGCTAGGAGCACGTGATAGACTAACGGATTGCATATTCGGATTTGTGGGATTTTTCTGAACAACTTTCATGTATAAATTATTTTCATCCGAGTTACAGATTATTTTATATTAATTTTTAAAGTTTTATTAACATTTTGAAAATAAATTGATTTATTTTAATTCAATAATTCTGTATGACATCAGCATGATGTCATGCTGGCATCAGCATTTAACAGGGCCAGTTGATTGGTCAAAACTGACTAGTGGGCCCCTGTTATCAGTGACACAGGTTTAATTAAGGTTTATTTATTATTAAACAGAATTAATTAGGGGGTGGGACCCACCTGTCATTCTTTGCTTAATTTAATTAATTAACATAATTATCAATTAACCATATTAATTTCATTAAGCTAATTAACAGTTTAATCAACTACTTAATTAGTCTTAATTAAGCTGACTAATTAATTTTTTAACTAAGATTAATATTTATTTTATTTTATTTATTTTCATTTTTTATTCATTTATTTATTTTAAACCCGTTTTAGGGGCGGTGGGCCCCCATCGTCAGCGGCTAGGGGAGGGGGGGGGGTTAGTGGGGGCTTCACCCCACTAACCGAAACGACGCAAGGGGAGGGCCGAGTCCGTGAGGGGCTCACCGGCGGTGGTGGCGCCTATCGACGGCCAGTGACGGTGCGGTCGTGGGAGGGGGCGAGGCCCCGGTGGCCAACGACGGTGGGGAGGGTCCGGGGCGCGGCAGTGGCGCGGGGGCAGCAGGGGGAGCGTGCGCGGCCGCGGGAGAGGTGAGCCGGGGGGTGCGAGCGGGCGGTGCCGACGGTGGGGAGCGAGGGCGCGGCGCGAGAAGGGAGAGGGGGAGGCCATGACCAGGGGCCTCACCGGCGGTTGCAGGGGGGCGGGGTCGGTGAGGCTCGCTGAGGCCGGTCGGGGAGGAGGTTGGGGAGCCGCCGACGGTGAGGAGGGGCAGTGGGGTCCGGTGGCTGCGGTGCGATAGCGTCGGGGTAGACCGGCGGCGACGGGTGTCGCGGTAAAGGGCGAGGTGGCCGACGGAGGCGAGGAGGAGGTGGGGAGGAGGTGCGGTGACCGATGGCGGCACTGGCGCCGGTGCGGGGCGCCGGCGTGGGCTGCGTCGGGCGGCGGCGGCTCCTTCTCCCCTGATCCGATCTAGATCGGGGAGGGGGAGAGGGCGAGGGGGAGTGGGGGCGAGTGGGGGTGTCTCGGGAGGAGTGGGTTGTGTGTGCGGGCGTTGGTGCCCTAGTAGGTGGCCCGGGTGGGCTGGTTGGGTAGGTGAGCTGGCCGGCCTGCTGGGCTTCGGCCCAGTTAGGCCAGGTGGGCTTTTGTTTCCTTTTTTCTTATTTATAATTTTGTTGTTTTAGTTTTATTTTAATTTACTGTATTTACACATTCTCAAAAATGTTGATTTCTACCATGCAATTACCTATGTAATATTCAACACACCCCAAACATTTTAGTTTTGATATTTAAAAACTTTTATCGTTTGACTTTATTTTAAATTTGAATTTGAACGGAATTTGGATTATCGCGAGATTAACAACAATGACAATGGTGACTTGTTATCATTAGCATAGGGTTACTGTAGCTTAATTACAGAGATTACTGTAGCACAAAACCAGTGCGTCACAATTCTCCCCTACTAAAAGGAATTCTCGTCCCAACAATTAATAAGTAGAAGGAAAGAGCCCGAGGTGTTCCCAAGTGGCCTCATCTTCAGAATGATTTGCCCACTGCACTTTGAAAAACTTGGTAACCTTCTGACGAGTCCAACGTTCAGTTTCACCAAGAATGCAGACCAGTTGCTCTTTATAAGAAAGATCTTGTTGTAGTTCAAGCATATCATGATCCACTGCTCGGATAGGATCCTTGAAGGAGTGACAAAGCAATGCCACACGGAACACATCGTGAACCTTAGAAAGGTTTGGTGGTAGTTCCAGTTGATATGCCACTTTACCATGCCTTTTGAGAACACTGAAAGGACCAATATAACTAGGAGCTAGCTTGCCCTTGATCCTGAAACGATGTGTACCTCTCATTGTCTTGACTCGCAGATAAGCCTTCTCACCAGGTTGATAGACCATATGTTTGTGATGATGGTCATACTGACTGTTCTGACGAGACTGAGCAGCCTTCAGATCTGCATGAATAATGCGGACTTGATCCTCGACATGTTGGATAATATCTAGACCGATAAGTGTATGTTCCCCAGTTTTTGCCCAATTCAGAGGAGTTCGACACTTACGTCCATATAATACTTCGAAGGGAGCCATCTTCAGACTAGCTTGATAGCTATTGTTGTAGGAGAACTCAGCATACAAGAGAGATTCCTCCCATTTGTTGCCAAAAGAACCAACATAAGCTCGAAGCATGTCTTCAAGAATCTGATTGACTCTTTCAACTTGTCCCTGGGATTGAGGGTAAAAAGCGGTGCTGAAGGACAAATGAGTTCCCATAGTTTCTTGTAAACTTGCCCAGAATCTTGAAGTGAATAAACTGCCACAGTCTGAAATAATCACCAATGGAATACTGTGGAGGGAGACAACTCTAGACATGTAAAGATCTGCTAGCTGACTAGTAGTAATAGTCTCTTTGACAGGCAGAAAATGTGCAACTTTGTATAGCCGGTCAATGACGACAAGAATAGCATCATTACCCTTCTGCGACCCGGGAAACCCAATGACGAAGTCCATTTCAACATGATCCAATTTCCATTTAGGAATAGAAATAGGTTGCAGAGTTCCAGCAGGCTTTTGATGTTCTGCCTTGATCCGACGACAAATGTCACATTCTGAAACATAGCGAGCAATGTCTTGTTTCATATTTAACCACCTGAACCTTTGACGGATTTCTCGGTACATCTTGGTACTACCCGGATGAATAGACAACGGAGTATCATGAGCTTCTTTCAGTATTCTATCACTCATATTCAAGTTTTCCCTTTTTGTTGGAACGAATAAGCGTCCCTTGAAGTACACAACACCATCATCAGCAACAGTGAAACAAGAGGGTTTACCTTCTGCCAGATAGTATTTAATCCTTACAACTTTGTCATCATAGCCCTACATTCTTTTGATACAACCCATAAGATCTGGTTCAACAACCAGGTTAGTCAAAGAACCCTGGTTAAGAACACGAAGGTTCATCTTGCGGTTCTCTTCAGGAGGGGGAACGAGATAACGCTGAGGAACAATATGGAGGTTCAGCTTGCGGAATTCTTCTTGAAGAAGGGGGTGAACCTTGTGAACCTGAAGGTGGTTGCAGTATGACTTGCGGCTCAAAGAATCAACCATTACATTAGCCTTGCCAGGTGTATAAGAAATTCCCATGTTGTAATCTGCTATGCGCTCCATCCATCTCTGTTGACGGAGATTCAAATCTGGCTGAGTAAACAAGTACTTCAGACTTTGGTGATCGGTGTAGATTTCACATCGATTACCAACAAGGTATTGTCGTCACTCTTTAAGTGCATGTATTACAGCAGCAAGTTCAAGGTCATGAACTAGGTAATTCTCTTCATGAGGACGCAACTGACGAGAGGCATAAGCAACCACTTTGCGTTCTTGCATTAGGACACAGCCAATTCCCTGACGCGAAGCGTCACAATAAATCACAAAGTCCTTACGAGTATCCAAAGGAGCAAGCACTAGAGCAGACGTCAATTTGTCTTTAAGTGCCTCAAAGCTCTCCTGACATATTTCTGTCCACTCATATTTAACACCTTTGTGAAGTAGATTGGTTAAGGGCTTTGCAATCTTGGAGAAGTTCTCGACAAATCGACAGCAATAGCTGGTGAGTCCGAGAAAACTTCTGACTTGCTTGACACTCTTCGAGGGAGTCCAGTCAAGAATAGCCTGAACTCCTTCATGGTTGACCGCAATACCATCCTTGGAGATCACATGACCAAGGTAGGTTACTTCGTCCATCCAGAACTCACACTTGGAATACTTGGCATATAGCTGGTGTTCCTGAAGTCTTTCGAGTACAAGACAAAGATGTTCAACATTCTCTTCTTTATTCTTGGAAAATACCAGAATATCATCCAGATAAACCACAACGAATTTGTCGAGGTAGTCCATGAAGATATAAATCATTAAACGAGAGAAGGTTGCTAGAGCATTGGTTAAACCGAAAGACATGATGGTGTACTCGTATGAACCATAGCGAGTAACAATTGCGTTCTTCGGAATATCCTCTTCACGAACACGGATCTGATGGTAGCCCAACGTCAATTCGAGCTTAGAGAAAATTGAGGCACCAGCAAGTTGATCATACAAATCATTGATCCGAGGAAGTGGATATTTTTTCTGAATGGTAGCTTGGTTGATTGGTCAATAATCTTGGACCAAACGGTTTGTCCCATCCTTCTTCTTAACAAAGAGAGAAGGTGCTCCCCAAGCAGAGGAACTTGAACGAATGAAACCCAGCCGTAGCGAATTGTCAATTTCTTGCTTAAGTTCAAGGAGTACATGTGGCGGCATCTTATACGGACGCTTGGCTATAGGAGTGGTACCAGGTACCAAGTCGATGACAAACACGACAACTCTAGCAGGGGGAATCCCTGGGAGTTCTTCCGGAAAAACATCTTGGAAATCCCGGACAACTGGAATGTTTTCAATCCCCTCAAGAGGTGACTCATTTAATGCATTCATGGCATATAGGCGGGCTTCACCATCTCGAACAAGATGACCATGCAAGCTGACTATCTCATTCGAAGGATGGGGAAGGTGGACAGTTTTGCTGGAACAAATGACCAAAGCAGAATGTGCTTTCAGCCAATCCATTCCGAGTATAAGGTCGATCTTGGAGGACTTCAATAAAATGGGGGAAGCATGGAATTCCAGTCCTTCTATTTCAATGGGGACATCTGGAAAAAATTTGGAGGTTTGACATTGGCCAGCGGGGGTGTTTACCACTATTGGAATGTTCATGTCCTCGTACTTAATGCCATGCATGTATGCAAAATCTTCAGACATAAAAGAATGCGATGCTCCTGTATCAAACAATACAGAAGCTGGTATTGAGTTGACGAGAAGAGTACCCATCACAGTAGTAGGCTGGTCTTGAGCTTCATTCAGATCAACATTGTTAGCTTGAACACCTCCCTGAGCAGGCCTGGCATTGTTGTTGCAGGGTTGGTAGGAAGGGAGTGCAAGTTGATTCTAATTCTTCCTACATTCTCTAGCACGGTGTCCTGGACGACCACACTTGAAGCACAACCCATCCTCAGGACGACATGGGGGAACAGGAGCTCGTGGTGGCGGAGCTGGGAGCCTCGGCTGCCTAGGTGGGGGTGGAGGCAGACGAGGTGCAGCATAGGACGACCTTGGAGAAGGAGCAGGTGCATGGTACATGTTGTGGGGAATCCATATCTTGTTCTTCTGACTTGCTGGGCCCGAAGATGAGCCCATGTCACGGTTGTGCTTGCTGCTGTCCTTATAGTCTTGCATACTTGTTTCCACTATAATGGATTTGTTCACCAGGGTGGCAAAGTTGTCAAAGTCCTGAACAAGGAGTGCCAGTTTGATATCAGGGTGGAGGCCTTCATGGAACTTCTCCTTCCTATGAGCATCAGTTGCAACGTCTTCTTCAGCATAGCAAGATAATTCTAGAAATTCCCGCTGATAAGCATCCACAGTCTTGTTGCCCTAGACGAGATTGCGGAACTCGCGCTTATTCTTGTCCATCATTCCTTGACGAATATGGCGAGCACAGAATGCAGCTTGGAACACCGGCCAGGTGATGATTGTCCCAACAGGCTATGAGCGCCTCTGACTGTCCCATCATTGAGCAGCAGGACCCTTCAGAAAGTACGAGGCAAAGGTGACATAGCTAGCCACTGGGGCGCCTGAAGATTCCAGCTCATAAGTGATGTTAAGGAGCGAGTGATCTGCGTCAAGGGGCTGGCCGTTGATTCATGTTCGGCCTTGGGAACTGGTCCAGAAGCCCTTGCATAAACTGGCGATTCAGTTCAAACTGCTGCATCATACCCGCCATGTATTCAGGTGGCGGTGGGTGGTCAGCCGCACCACGACCACGACCAGCTGGCCTAACCATTATGTTGAAACAAGTAACAGTTGTATTTTAGCATTGGGTATTGCAAAGACAATGAGTTATTTATGAAGTAAATTGCTTAATGAGGGAAGTGTAATAGATACGACATAGTAGTTCAAATTTCAACATACAAATCCATATATAGGTCTATTACAAACCATAAGTCTGTTACAACATAGACGATAGGTCCGGCATGAAATTAGTCTAGACAATTAGGCGGCACACAGGCACGCGATAGAGGGATACAACAACGTACATAGCGAAAAGCTACATCAATGTCGGGGACAACGAAAGAACCAACGGAACTGCAGATGACCCTAAATGTGGAACCTGGTGGTAGGGTCCTATATCCCGTGCACAGCCTGATGCAGAATCTGCATGTTAAGCGGGAGTGCAGGTCCACGTGCCGGAGTACGACCTCCAACAGCAGGCCACTCAAGACTTGGAGGAAACTCAGTCCGAGTCGGGTAAAGGATGTACTTCGGATGGATCCCCGCGGTGACTGCTGGCAACAAATGATCCATAGCCCGATAAAGACGAGCACGAGTGGTGTACAACTCGACGTTAAGAGCCCTGATAGTGCGATCCAATGCCTCAGTGTACTGGACCAGAACATGTGGGTCATAACGACGACTCACGCAGGGGGTGCAGACAGCAGTGTAGGACCGGTCGTTGCGCTGCCATGCAAAAGGGGTCAAGACCTCAGCGTTGGCGGTAGTATTAACTCCGGTAGGAACATACAGAATGTATTTGTATGTCGTCTCCTCCAAACAAGAGTTCGCTGCACGGAGATGAACAATAGCAGCATAAGCAGGATCCTGTACTGCCATCTCAACAGTCACTCCAATGCCACGGAAGGTGTGCAGCTCAGTGATGGAGAGGTCCTGTCGATCATACATAACCATCTCAGCCTCATACTGTTCCTGGTGGAATTCATGGTAGTCCTCGTAAATGGTGTACTCGGTGTACCAGCGATAATCCAGCTTCTTTAAGAGGTCGACCAGAATGGCCCGGAACCCAGTCGTATCGTGCGCGAAGGTCAGACGAACGATCTGCCTACCAGGACGCATCTGTAACAGGAAGATTTAAGATGTCAAATGACAGTGTGTGCATTATAACTTCGAAGGAAACAATTGTCAATGAAACAAATCTCCAATGGATGTGATCACGAGAAACTAAAGTTGGAGTTAGCAAAATCTTTAACCCGAAAGAGGAGAGAGATCAGAACCCAGAGTATAGATGAGGAATAAAAGATCCTAATACCACCCGGTTGAGATGTGGGCCCGTAAGCCACACAACAATGTTAGTAAAAGTTTTTCAAGTACTAGACTCAACTTCGGCCAAGGAGCTGGAAAGGGGGCTACCTATAGGTAGTCGGCTCTGATACCAACTTGTGACACCCCAAATTTTGACCGTACGCTAAACATACATGCAATGCGTACGATCGAGATCAGGGACTCACTAATCAATATCACAAGACAACTCTAGACACAAATTAAAGTCATACAGCTTCATATTACAAGCCAGGGGCCTCGAGGGATCGAATACAAAGCTCGACTAGCATGAGTCAGTGGAAGCAAATAATATCTGAGTACAGACATAAGTTAAACAAGTTTTTGCCTTAAGAAGGCTTGCACAAACATAACACAGATCGAAAGAGGCGACGCCTCCTACCTGGGAACCTCCTATCCTACTGTTGGTCCGGGGCCGCCTCCACGTAGTAGTAGGCTCCTGCGGTGGTGTAGTAGTCGTCTCTGGCATACTCCATCTCATGGGATCCAATGTCTAAATGCAGAAACGTATCGAAGGGGAAAGAGGAAGCAAAGAAGCTGTGAGTACTCATCCAAAGTACTCGCAAGACTGACATCAGAACTATACTAAGTATGCATCATTATCAAGGGGAGGGGTTATATCTGGGCTGACTGTAGAAAGCAAGAATAGGCGGAAGGCCTAGTCCTATCGAAGACTAGCATCTTCAGCATCTTCGAGCATTAGAAGAGAGTAGACTAGTATCTCATATATAGTCATATTATTGTAGCAATTTTATTAAGTAACCACGCCCAGAGATTCTTCCTCGACTCACTGCGAGGAAGCAATCCCGGAGCCAACATTCATTTAAATTAAATCACAATTATAGTTGTATAAGGTCAAGGTACAACTCCAAGTCGTCCTGTTACCGTGGACACGACTATTCGAATAGATGAATTCATCCTTGCAGGGGTGCACCGCATTTCCAACACGCTTGATCACCTCCGGTCGGACACACTTTTCTGGGTAATGCCCGGCCTCGGGATCCAAAACGTCGTCCACCTAGGCTCAACGAAGAGGCCAGCCTGCCAGTCTAAATCCTAAGTGCACAGGTTCATGGGCCCACTTGCCCTTCACTCCTGCACGATGGGAACGCGGCCGGAGGCAGACCTAGTACACTCAGTCCGGAACCTATACCTTCCAGCCCAATCTGGCGCGTGCCACTCCATTGCTGACGTCCGAAGAGCTTCGACTGATACAACGACGCTAAGTACCCATAACTTGTCCCACGTGAAGGTTTGGTGCGTAAAAGGTCAAACGACTAACTCAGATTAAATACCCAACTCATTAGCATTTTATTAATGCAGGCAAGCGCCACCCATAAAGTATGGCCCTGTCACCCCGTCTCGGGGATGTGTGGCAAAGGCCTCTCTCTCTAGTCCATGGCTCAACATCAGTAAACCGTGGGTACCCCTCAGGGCTGACCCATCACCAACATGTTTCTGTAACCAGGTCATAGTAACTGTGTGTATAACACATCAAGGCGGGAACTAAGGAATCACCCTCAAGGGTCCCCGGTCGATGTAATCGTCAAGGTGGACTTAGAGGAATCACCCTCGAAGGTCCCACACTTGAGCGGTTGCACGACAGAGACATCATCGGGAATGGTGAAGGAGGAATCACCCTCACTAACCACGGCCGACTAGCTGCACTACAAGGCTAGCATCATGAGTACTTCACAAGGTGTCACCCTCGGTACTCGATAGTAGCACTGCAGAGTCGCACAACTAAGGGGGTGTGCGGTGATGTGAGTGGCCTGGCTTGTCGTTCGGTTGACCGAGTCTTTGAGTCTTTGAGTCATCGGGTCGGCAATTAAGAAGCAGCGGCAACTGGGACTAAGGGGTCATTGGGATTCAATGATCAACCAATACTAAGCAGTTGGTATGATTGCAAGTATAGTAGCAGTTCATCAAAAACAGGCTGTGCATCAGAATAGGAGCTAACTAATACATTAGCAAAAATCTTATGCAAGAATAAGAGGGAAAGGAATAGGCGATGTCGGAATTCTCAAGGGGGGGGGGGTTACTTGCCTTGGTGCTCTACGACAAAAGGCTGATCATCTAGCGGGTAGTCGTACCCGGCAACAGCGTCAGTCTCGGGGTCTACCGGAGAGAAGAGGGGGAAGAAACAAATAAATATAAAGCACACATGCGATCACAATGCATGACATGGCAATATGCAGGGCTAGGCATGCACTAACGCAGTATTATACGGCGTAGTCGGGTCGAAAGAATATCTGACGATATTTTCCGGGTCTCGGGCTACTACCGGACAGATGCAGCGGATGGAAAAGTTCCATGTTTTCTATGCTAGGAGCACGTGATAGACTAACGGGTTGCATATTCGGATTCGTGGGATTTTTCTGAACAACTTTCATGTATATATTATTTTCATCCGAGTTACGGATTATTTTATATTAATTTTTATAGTTTTATTAATATTCAGAAAATAAATTGATTTATTTTAATTAATAATTCTTTATGACATCAGCATGATGTCATGCTGACATCAGCAGTCAACACGGCCAGTTGACTGGTAAAAACTGACCAGTGGGCCCCTGTTGTGAGTGACACTTGTTTAATTAAGGTTTATTTATTATTAAACAGAACTAATTAGGGGGTGGGACCCACCTGTCATTCTCTACTTAATTTAATTAATTAATAGAATTATTAATTAACCACATTAATTCCATTACGCTAATTAACAGTTTAGTCAACTACTTAATTAGTCTTAATTAAGCTCACTAATTAATTAATTAATTAATATTAATATTTACTTTAGTTATTTATTTTCATTTTTTATTCATTTATTTATTTTAAACCCGTTTTAGGGGCAGTTGGCCCCCATCGTCAGTGGCTAGGGGAGGGGGATTAGTGGGGGTTTCACCCACTACTAGAAAAAGGGCTATAGCTAATATAGGCATTAGTGGCGCACTATTTATGTGGTGCGCCACTGCTAAATAGGAGTGGCGCACCACACATGGGTGCGCCACTAATGTTTATATTACTAATGGCGCACCTTATGTGTGGTGCGCCACTGCTAAGTTTCTCCTGGGCACACCCCCTCCCCAGACTTACCAGTGGCGCACCTGGGTTTGGTGCGCCATTACTAGTTTTAACTAGTAATGGCGCACCTCACCCACGGTGCGCCACTACTAACATTTTTTTTCAAAACTAGTAATGGCGCACCACACACCAGGTGCGCCATTAGTAACCCTGGTTACTAGTGCCGCATTCTTAGGAGGTGCGCCATTGGTAACCTGAGAGCAGCTAGATATTTTTGACAGCCACCGACCACACTCACTTTCCCCACTTCATTCTCTCCACCTCTACCAAGCTTGGTCTCGACTGCCTCCTCCTCCTCACCTCATTTGCACCATAGATTCACCCAAATTAAGTGGTTAAATTTCCTTTTTTTATAGGTAAGTAAGGGGAAAGCTTTCTTTATGTTCTAGATCTACTTTTTCTCCCTCCAACGTACACACTTTTTATGGCCTAGATCTACACTTTTCTCATTGAGCTAGATTTACGTATGTTTGTGGTGTTGCATATGTTTGTGTTTGCAGGTACCGGTATTTGAAATGCGATAGTTGCCAATATTTTGCCGGAATGTTGATTCATTTCCGTTTCGGCTAGAATTTGGCACTATGCATTCTTTTTGGTCCTATTTTTAGGCAAAGTGATGCCAAAAAAATTTTGGTTCTAAAATATCATTTTGCTCTACCCCGCAGGCGACCATGGTCCGCATGATGACCGAAGGCATCGTGAATAGGTTTTTGAGCTCCGCGAAGGGCGAGATGCTTCAAAAGAACGAGACGGAGATAAGATGTCTGTGTCGAAGATGCAAGCTGAAGAGCCTTATGGACCCGGATTCCAGACAGGTGCGGGACCACCTGCTCATGCGTGGTTTCATGGATGGCTATCGGTGGCAAGGTGATGAAGATGATTATGAAGTCGTCCATGGGGGCCGGGCAAGAAATAAGGAAGGGCAGCAAGACAATAGCGGCGAGGGCGGGCGAGAAGACAAAGAATCTCCAGGCGGACATGATCACGAAGTAGATGCAGGACACAGTCATCATGTAGAAGATGCTGGACATGTTGATGAGGAAGATTAAGACGAAGGGCATGATCATGAAGATGAAGATGCCGGAGCAGACGATGATGGACCATCGATGGGCTAGGTGCAGGACCCTCATATTCAAGAGCTGCTTCTCAAGCAGACGGGTAACGCAAGAGCTGTCGCCCGAGAGAAAGCCAAGCTGGATCAACTGGAGATAGACACGGTTACTCCATTGTATGAAGGATGCAGGCCCGAGGATACCCGCCTGAAAGTAATGCTCATGGCTCTGGAGATGAAGGTAAAACACAAAATGACCGACGCATGCTTCGACGAGAACATGTCATTCTGGCACAAACGTCTTCCCAAGGGGAACAAGTGCCCGACCAGTTTTGAGGAGGCGAAGAAAATCATGTGTCCTCTAGATTTACCGCACGTGAAATACCATGTGTGCATGAACGATTGCATCATTTATCAGGATGAGCACGCGGAGTCTACCATATGTCCGGTATGCAGCGTCACTCGATACAAGAAGAGGAAGAAAGCTCCTCGAAAAGTGGTGTGGTACTTTCCGATCACTCCTCGTCTGCAGCGGTATTTCGCGGACCCTAAGCTAGCAAAGCTCCTGCGTTGGCACACAGATAGGGAGGAGAAGAAGCGAGAAGATGACGCAAATGATCCGGAGATAAATAAAAAAGACAAGATGCTAAGTCACCCTAAGGATGCGAGCCAGTGGCAAGCATTGAACTTCGAACACCCAGAATTTGAGAACGATCCAAGGAACATTGTGCTGGGCGTGAGCACCGATGGAGTCAATCCGTTTGGCAGCCAGAGAAGCACATGTAGCACCTGGCCTGTGTTTGTGTGGATGTACAACCTTCCCCCCTGGATGTGCATGAAGAGGAAGTACATTCACATGAGTACGCTAATTGAAGGGCCGAAACAACCAGGGAACGACATCAATCTATATCTGGGGCTGCTGAAAGAGGAGCTAGACACGCTGTGGAAAACGGCAGCCAATACGTGGGACGCCGCAGCGAAACAATATTTCCCTATGAGAGCCGCACTCCTCACGACGGTGCACGACTATCTCGGTTATGGATATGTCGCGGGGCAGGTGGTCCATGGATTTTTTGCATGCGTCAGGTGCATGGGTGACACAACATATTGCCAGCTAGATAGAGATCCCAGGTCTTCAAAAACCGTGTTCATGGGACATCGAAGGTGGCTTCGCGACGATGACGCATGGAGAAAACTCAAGGATCTATTCGATGGTGAAACCGAACCCCGAAGACCCCCACGTACGAGGAGCGGCGAGGAAATAGACGAGCTGTTGAAAAATTGGAAAGAGTGCCCACCGCCGGGAAAGAAGAAAAAGGCGCCAGAGCCGCTGCTGAAGGTATGGAAAACAAGGTCTGTTTTCTGGGACTTGTCGTACTGGAAGACCCTCCGTGTGCCTCACAGCCTTGATGTCATGCATATCACGAAGAACGTGTGCGAGAGTCTGCTTGGTACCCTGCTCAACATGGTAGAGAGGACCAAAGATGGGCCAAACGCAAGGGCAGACTTGCAATCAATGGGCATTAGGGAGAAGCTTCATGCAAAACGCCCTAATGATGATGATGATGAGGCGAAGGACACGGAAAGTCGTCGCAAAGGCAAAAAGGCCAAGAAGATCAAATATGACTGCCCTCCCGCGTGCTTCACTCTAAGTCAGAAGGAGATCGAGCAGTTTTTCACCTGCCTCGTAGGAGTAAAAATTCCTTACGGTTACGCGGGGAAGATAAGCAGATACCTAGACTCAGCGAAGCAGAAGTTCAGCGGGATGAAGTCTCACGACTGTCACGTGCTGATGACGCAGATACTTCTAGTTGCAATCCATGGGATCATGGACGCGCACGTCCGTGAAATGCTATTTGGCGTATGCAACTTTTTCGACGTCATCTCTCGGAAGTCGGTTGGCGTGAGGCAACTCAGAAGGCTACAGGAAGATATCGTGGTGATACTATGCGAGCTTGAGATGTACTTCCCGCCCGCATTCTTCGACGTTATGGTGCATCTGCTGGTCCATATCGTGGAGGATATCATCCAACTCGGGCCGACGTTCCTGCACAGGATGATGATGTTCGAAAGGATGAATGGTGTCATCAAAGGATACGTTCGCAACAGGGCACGTCTAGATGGAAGCATAGCCAAGGGCTTTCTGACCGAAGAGTGCATCTCCTTCTGCATGAATTATCTAGGCATCGAGAACCCCGTTGGTCTGCCCGTCAACAGGCACCTTGGCAGGCTCGCTGGATGGGTCACCGCGAGGGTCGCCACGAAATGCATGTCGACTTCAAGGGTCGACTTGCCGACTTCGAAAGAGCAAACCTAGTCGCGCTACAACACATAGACGTGGTCGATCCTTGGGTGGTAGAGCACAAAACCTTTTTTGAGAAGATGTACAATGACCAAGGCCAACAGAGGATGGACGGAGATATAATCAAAGAGCACAACTCATGTTTCACGCGTTGGTTCAAGGACAAGCTTCTGTCGTACCCTTTACATGAGGATTCTTCCGCAGAAGAAAAACTCATATTCGCCTTGTCACAGGGTGCCGAGCACAACCTGATGACCTATGAGGCGTACGATATCAACGGCTACACATTCTACATGGAGGAAAAGGACATGAAGAGCGATTATCAGAACTCCGGGAACGATGGAATCCTACACTGGTAACGACAAGGATAGATACTACGGAAGGATCGAGGAGATTTGGGAGCTAAGCTACGCTAGAGAGAAGGTCCCGATGTTCCGTGTCAGATGGGCCAAGAGCGTCCTAAAAGAAGACCAGTATTTCACCACCATGGTTATAGCCGAAGCCAAATCCAAGACCGCGGGCGCAAACGTCACCGCGAAAAATGAGCCATGGGTACTGGCTTGCCAAGTGGACCAATGCTTCTTCATTACCGACCCGTCAAAGCCCAGTCGTGTTGTCGTGAGGAGAGGCAAAAGGAACATCATCGGAATGGATGGAGTCGCCAATGAGAAAGACTTCGACAAGTACAGCGACCTGAAGATGGAAGATGACGACGACGATGAAGTACCATACACCACAAGAAGAAGCAGGACCACCCTACCTAAAGGACGTCCGTTCAAGAGAAGAATTCAAGGGGTTCCGGGGCTAAATTATTCAACCGCGAGAAAGAAGGGCAAGAAAATTGTGAAAAGATATCTAAGATCGAATCACGATGTGTCGGCCGCGTGTGTGTGTGTTAGTGGCAAGCTCAATCTTTGATGACTGTTATTTCATGTCACTTGATTTCAACCATGTCATCTAATTCTAAATCTTTGCACAATGGTTTTATCACTCCATTTGCATTTTCCTTTTCTTTTATCTCAAATCTTAAGTTATTACATGCAACTAAAAATCCAAAAAAAAAGTTAGTAACTGCGCACCAGGAGAAGGTGCGCCATTGCTATCACAGTTTTTATGGCGCACCCATAAAAGGTGCACCATTGATATACCAATAAAAAAAGTTAGTAATGGCGCACCAGGAGAAGGTGCGCCATTGCTATCACGGTTTTTATGGCGCACCCCTAAAAGGTGCGCCATTGCTAACCCTTCCCCCACTATGGCCTTCCCTCCCTCCCCTCCCGCCTCCCGCCTTCCCCTTCTTTCACAACCGCCGGCTAGGGTTTCGCCCTCCCACCCTCGCCCCGCCGTCGCCTCCCACCCCCGCCCTTGCCGCCCTCACCTCCCGCCTCCCACCTCCCGACTCCCGCATACTCTCCTTCTTCTTCTTCTCTCTCCGTCGCCGGAGCCCCTGCCGCCGCCCGCCGGAGCCCGTCCTCGCCGCCTCATCCAGGTGCAGGAGGCCTACGAGACGCTCTTCGACCCCAGCCACCGCACCAGCTACGACCGCGCCCTCGCCCGCGGCGTCTGCCACCTCGCCTTCTCCCTCGCCGCCCGCCACCACGACGCATCCGCCTTCTACCACCAGGTACATACGTACATACATACTTATTACTAGCTAGGGTGAAGCTGTGATGCTCCATGTTAGGGTGAAGCTGCTGGATCGGAGTGTTGCTCTCTCCTCAGGCTTCAAGCCGTTCGTCGATTTCATAGACCTCTCTCGTTTCCTACTCTCCTTGTGTTCTGTTTTTTTATTATCAAATAGTAGCATGTATGATGCCTGGACCTGAATCTCCTCTATATTTGAGATCTGCTGCTGCTTCTATAGATGAGTAAGGTATTTATCTAGTGTTGTTTCTTGTGTTCACATAATCTCCAATACTTATATTTATATATGTATTGGACTAGAAACTGTCCCATAGGGCTGTGTTAACCAATATTCCTAATTTTGTGGGCAAATTCTATTAAAACAAAGGAATGTTTTGTATCTTCTTCATACCTGTTGTTTGTGGGCAATTTCGACATGCTTGCTGATCGGGGAGGCCACTGAGCCATGACGTCGACCCCCGAAGGTTTCGCGGCATGCCCCTAGCTTGTTGCCGATGGCAAATTAGCATATGGCGACGGTCTCATTGGTACAAACAAATTGGTGCCGACCACTTTCATGTAGAAACCCTGTGTAGATCGACCAGTGTGCGGGCTTTGCACTATGGCTTCCCCGCTATAAAGATACTACACTAGAAGTTCCTGGAAAGAAAGACGCATCTCGTAACTATCTTTTTATTGGCCATTTCGGCTGGGAAAGCTTGGCGCTATCATTGCCTCAAGAACTATTTTCTCTTATTTTGGGGGTAAGAGATGCAGGCTATTTCGGTCATGGGTGTCATGGAATCAAAATGTTGGTGGAATAGCTTTTCTGCCTTGAGAACTATTTAGGTCAAGGAATCAGGGTATAGTATACTGATTTCTCCAACATGACACTAGAAGGAGCCTGACGCTGCTAGCTTCTAAGGGCATGTACAATGGTTGATAACATAGTCTTATCTTAAGTCTTACATATAATTTAGAGATGACAAAAAAGAAAGTCTATAGTGCTACTGAGAATTCTAGTGAAAAAGTGAATTATTTTACAACAAACTTTACCATTTTAAAAATGCTCTAAATCAAAGTTGTAAAGAGAATACAGGTCTGTATAGAAGAGAGATCACTACAAGCTAAACACCTCAGTCTGTTAGTATTTGTCTGCATTTTTGCACATTGTTCTTCTATATCTGATCTACCATTGCTTGTACTGGTAGTCTGTCCAAAATACAGGTCTATATAGGGTATAGTAGAGATAGCACCACAAGCTAAACACCTTCTTTGCTGGAACTCTCATCTGAATCCTTTTTTATAGTCCATTTGTTCTCATATATCTTATTTTGATTTCTTTGATGCATTCTGGACCCTAGAGTTGAATGAGACTGCTGATTCCGCGTTCCGAATTACGACCGTTGCATGATCTCTTGTTACATATGATGTTCATGTTGATGCATTGACACTCTTGTAGTCAACCACAGCATTACCAGGTTGACACTCTTTAATGCCGGGATTTTGTTGTTTTGGTTTATGTTACCGTGATCCACCTATATTCGATTGGAATATAGGATCATCCTTTTTTATGTTTCATTGGTTGGCCTGTCAATTTGTTTGTTGCCATCGCTGTATAGTAAAACTCGCTGATTAGGTTTCTGTTTAACCTCAGAATGATTTCAGCTCTGTTTTGTCAGGCTGATATGGACACTACTGTTTAAATTGCTAAGCACCCGTGTGTCCTGGAATGTTGACGCCAGGACAAATAGTTACCCCTTTCTCCTGAAATATTGATTAATTTCCGTTTCGGTTGAGAATGGGTCACTCCTAGGTCAAGAAAATTAGCAAAGGTCATGCCCAATTTTCTTGACCTAGAAGGTGCCCGATTCTCAACCGAAACAAAAATTAATCAACATTTACATACTACCCTGATCTCATCCAATAACTCTAGTAGCCTTTTTTCCTATTTAGAGCGAACATGGCCGACAACGATGAGGCCGACTGTTCGGGCAAGCCATTTTGGGAGTTGTCCCAGGAGATGGAGTAAGAACCTCACCGCTATGAGGACGCTGCGGAAGGCACCGATCCCGACTACACAACCCCTAGTGGCGTCGGGGATGACTCCACTGATGGTGCCGCCGGGGATGCCACCATTGATGATGGCAGCGAACGCACAGATGGCAGCCAACCGAAGAGGCAACGGAAGGACCGGCGCCCGAACGTGCTCGGCACCGCCAAGGAGGAATTTAGTGAAGTGTCCTCCAGTGGGCATCCAACGGCGCCCAAAGAATTAGTCCGTGGGTACGCGGGACAACTCGGGTGCATTCTCCGGAGCACCGTCTCGATCAACACCGAGAACCTAAGGCATCGTGACCGAGGGAATTTGCGCAACCTCCTCTTCACGAAGCTGCATGAACGATACAAGTTCCTCGGTGACTTCGCAAACACACGCCTCTCAGGGAATAAAGTGAACAGTGCCGCCCTCATGAAGATGAGCATGGCCCTGGCTACTTGGAGAGCCACAATGAAGAGAAGGATTCTAAGTGGTGACAGTTATGAGAAGATCAAGGAGACAAATCCTTCGATCAGTGAAGCTGACTACCTGGAGTTCAAGATCAAGTGCGAGAGCAACGCATCCGCAGAATCAAGTCAGTGGGGGAAAGATATGCGGGACTTGAACTTAGGGGTCCACAAACTCGGTCCCGGTGGTTATAGAGTGGCAGAATCTAAATGGGACAAGGAGGACGCAGAGCGTGCCGAGCAAGGCCTACCGCCCCTCTTCGATAAATACCATGAAAAGCAGACCAAGAACTACGTCAGGGCCTGGTACAAGGTGGACCCGGTAACAGGGGAGCTTACCACGGATCCGAAGGTGAAGGAGCTTGAGCGTGTTCTGGTAAGGAATACACCCCCACGTAATTAGCTCCATATGGTTGCATTCTAATTAATGAAGCCAAGTTTCTAAATGGTTCACGTTCCTTCCGCAGGAAACTGAAAGCAGTAGCGCGTGGTCTCAAAGCTCCCCGTCTGCCCCTTGGGACACCACTTTAAATAGGGCGTTGAACGTAATGAAACACAAGGATAAGTTCAGTAAGCCGTCGTCAGCTGGTTGTGTGGACGACGAAGGCTTCTCCACGAAATGGTCGGAATACTATAAGGCTAGGCAAAAGGAGAGAAAGACCAGCTCAGAAAGCCAGGAGTGCGAGGTTAAAGAACTCAAGGAAAAAGTGGCGCGGATTCCATAGATAGTCTAAGAGCAAGTGCGATACCAACGAGGAGCAACGATCACCGCCATTATGCCTTCCATGGTTGAGGGGCTGCGGGGGTGGATTGCGGGCGGCCAACAGGGGCCACCCCCGATTCCTAGCTTCACGGGCAGCAACTCGCACAACGCGTCGGCATTGGTGTCTCCGGCAGAGGCGGCATTGGTGTCTCCGGCGTCGGCGCCGGTATTGGAGCTTAATGCACCCGGGTGTGGGAAGAATACGTCGGCCGGCACCTCGGCAGCAAGCGTCCACTCCATCACTTGCATGCCCCCCATTGGCGGTGCCTCGACATGAGCCGAGCTCGACGCCATCACAGTACCTAAGCCTCAGCCGATGACTTCATCTCCTTGCCTTTGACTGGGTATCCCTAACGCCCTGCATGTTTTCGTAGGGCGCCGCCAACGCTCCATGCACTCTCCTGCACTTCGTGGATGGTGAGTTGGTCGATGTCGCCAAGGCCAAAATTGTTGAACCGGGCAACCGCATGTTCCACGGTAATCCGATGCCACCCACCGTGTATAGGGTTCAACTGGTTCGGGTGCTGCGGGGCTGCGATGGCTTGTTACCTCTGTATCGACCCCCTGGGGCCAACGAAGATGATGTGATGACCCTCAGCGCTTGCTTAAACTGGTCCATGCTTTGTCCGAAGAGCCAGATTCGTTTGGGTGCGAGGGACACCACCCCACAGACAACACCGCAGGTCGTGCCGGTGCCAAGCCATGGCAAGACCGCCGCAACACTACATCCGTCAGCTGATCCGGACATGCATATGGCGCAGGATCCGGACAACGATGACAGTACATTTTCCAACGTCGATAAGTACATCAACGAAGATGGGTACAGTGACGAATTCTTGGAGCCTCCTTCTCAAGAACCCAACCCTGCAAAAGACAATTGCAATCTAGCTGGTACCGCGAAGAAACCCAATAGCAACAGGCATCGTCTGTTCAGTTCTCAGGAGACGCCTCTAGCTGCCGCCTTCACCGAGACTCAAATAGCCGAGGTGCGAACTATTATCAGCCCCAACACACTCAAGAAGGTGGTCTCTGAGCAGAACTTGATCCCATTACAGCAGAAGAAGCAGAAGGGACGGAAAAGAAAAAATAACAAGGGTGCGAGCCAGCCGGCACCGAGTACGATCCGTGCTCAGGATGGGCCACCAATACCTAAGGATATCTCGAGGAGGGTGCATGTGGCGGGTAGGCCGATGCCACCGACTAATCTGCTCAATGCTGCAACTGGTGCTATGCGGAGTCTGCATGATGGTGTTCTTTCTATGGAGAAGGGGCGTCTCTTCGAGAATTATGTGGCATACCCGGTTTTCTTGGCCAAGGTGCCAGAGGGAAAGGGCTTTGTCGATAGCACCATCGGGCGTATGATCGTCCTGCGGTTTGATGACATCTTCGCTATGTTTAACCTTTATCCACTACACTACACCTTCGTTCAGCTATTTTCGCTCAGTATGGAGATGCGGATCATTAGAGACAAGACCCCGGACATCGTGATAGTCGACCCCTTCTATATGCGTGCCAAGATCTTGGGCAGTGCTGGGGACCGGCAAGTCGCGAGTTCATACCTCGAAGGCGTCATTCTGGCGAACCCAGATAAGGATAACTTCCTCGTGCCTTACTTTTCCGAGTAAGTCGTGCCCTCACCCCCCCGTAACATATGATTTCTTAGATTTCGATCGTTCTTTTTTTTCTAACATTCCGTGTTTTGTGCAGTGACACACATTGCACACTCATCCTCTTAAGCCCGAAATATTCCATGGCCACGTATTTTGACTCGGACCATCAGTCGAATAAAGACTACACAAATATCAAGAAAGTTCTTGCTGATGCTCTCCCCAGCTACGCCAAATCTGGAGGCACGTTCAGGAGGCAAATTTGTAGGTACGGCAAGCACATGTTCACCCACGTAACGACATTCCCCTGCGTCAAGCAGCCGCCTGGCAGTCAGAAGGATGCCTACTATGCCCTCCATCACATGCGGGCGATCGTACGGGACCTTCATCACCTTATGTTACCAAATAATCTCAAAGAATGGGCCGCATGCTTGTCGGCAATCCAGGACGCGGACATCAGACAAGAATTCTTTCGCATCTAGTCGGAGTTTGCGGAAATCATCTATCAAGATGTCCTTCATACCTTGGGGTAGTTCTACCTCAAATATCAACCGTCCAACAGTGAAATAGAAACAATGCTACAAATGCAGGCTGACAACGACCGCACATTCATGACCATCACGAAAGACGGCGGCTTCATCCACGCTCCGGTCCCTGAGTCAAGTCGAAAGTATTGATGCTATGTAGTTCTGAAATATCGATTAGCTCATGTTGTAATTAAACTTTAATGAACTTGTATGTCTCTTTAGTTTGGACAGTCGTTCAACTTATATGTAATCGATGCTATTTATTAGTAGGACCATGAATCGTGCTATTAATGTGTTGCTTTTCTCTTATATATTGCTTATATATTATCGGTGAATTGCTACTAACGTTTTGTTTGTCTAGTGCATAGAGATGCCATCGTATGTCGTGTACAAGGGTGAGGTTCCCGGAGTCTACGACGACTGGGAGGAGTGTCGAAGACAGGTTCACCATTTCAGCGGTAACAGTTACAAAGGGTACACCACTAGGGCGGAGGCGGAAGCTAGATATGCGCGCTATCTAGTGGGGGAGAGGAGGGAGCGGGGGAGAAACCGGATGAAGACCAGTTTCATCGCAATGATGCTCATTGTGACCGCAGCTCTCTTCTATGTGATGGTAGTTTAGATGATCAATATCGACTTTGTACTGTGACGACAAAGTCGGCTAATATGATGAACTTTGCTAATGTCTCGAGACCTAAACTTGGCTAATGTTTGAACTTTGTTCGTTATTTCGAATTTGGAGACTAATATGATGAATTCTATTGTGTGATGTTTATATTCTGTGCTGTAACGTATTTTGTAACCTGTGCAGATACCAGGAAAACAAAAAATAATAATTCCTAATATTCATAGTAGTGGCGCACCATATTGAGCATTAGTGGCGCACCAAGATAAATACCAGTGACGCATTATCGGGCATAGTACTGGCACACTTGCGGCATAGGTGAAGGCAAATATGGCCCCCAGTAGTGGCGCACCATATTGAGCATTAGTGTTGCACCAAGGCTAAATACTAGTGGCGCATTATGGGGCATAGTAATGCCGCACTAGGGGGTATAGGTGAAGGTAAATATGGCCCCCTAGGAGGCATAGTAATGGCGCACTGTTGGACATAGTAATGGCGCACTATGTGGTGCACCACTATTATATGGGATACTAATGGCGCACCAAAGGTGCGCCATTACTATTTGTTACTAGTGGCGTGTTAATAGTGGTGCACCTATAGTGCGCCATTAATAGCAAAAACTGGTGCGCCACTAATACCCTTTTTCTAGTAGTGACCCTACTAACCGAAACGGTGCAAGGGGAGGGGCGAGCCCGTGAGGGGCTCGCTGGCGGGGGTGGCGCCCGCCGACGGCCAGTGCCGATGCGGCCATGGGAGGGGGCGAGGCCTCGGAGGCCAACGGTGGTGGGGATGGGCCCGGGGCGTGGCGGTGGCGTGGGGGCAACAGGGAGAGCGGGCGCGACCGAGGGAGAGGCGAGCCGGGGGTGCGAGCGGGCAGTGCCGATGGTGGGGAGCACGGGCGCGACACGAGAAGGGAGAGGGGGAGGCCATGGCCGGGGGCCTCACCGGCGGCTACACGGGGCAGGGTCGACGAGGCTCCGTGAGGCCGGTCGAGGAGGAGGTTGGGGAGGCGACGGCGGTGAGCAGGGGCGGTGGGGTCCGGTGGCTGCGGTGCGGTGGTGTCGGGGCGGACCAGCGGCGACGGGCGTCGTGAGAAAGGGCGAGGTGGCCGACGGAGGCGAGGAGGAGGTGTGGCGACCGAAGGCGGCGCTGGCGCCAGTGCGGAGCGTCGGCGTGGGCTGCGTCGGGCGACGGCGGCTCCTTCTCCCCCGATCCAATATGGATCGGGGAGGGGAGGGAGCGAGGGGGAGTGGGGGCGAGTGGGGGGTGTCGGGGGAGGAGTGGGGTGTGTGTGCGGGCGTCGGTGCCCTAGTAGGTGGCCCGGGTGGGCCGGTTGGGTAGGTGAGCTGGCCGGCTGCTGGGCTTCGGCCCACTTACGCGAGGAGGGGGCTTTTGTTTCCTTTTTTTCTTCTTTTTTTTCTCTGTTTTTCTTATTTATAATTTTGCTGGTTTAGTTTTATTTTAATTTAGTGTATTTACACATTCTCAAAAATGTTGATTTCTACCATGCAATTACCTATGTAATATTCGACACACCCCGAACTTTTTAGTTTTGATATTTTAAAACTTTATTGTTTGACTTTATTTTAAATTTGAATTTGAATGGAATTTGGATTTTGCAAGACTAATAACAGTGACAATGGTGGCTTGGCATCGTTAGCATAGGGTTAGTGTAGCTTAATTACAGAGATTACTTTAGCACAAAACCAGGGCATCACATTGGTCCCTTTCGGACTAGACAGAGTGGATTTACTCATTTGCTTGTTGCAGTCGACAAGTTTACAAAGTGGATTGAGGCTAGGCCTATAAACAAATTGAACTATCGCATTGCGATCAAATTCATGAGAGAGATAATCTACCATTATGGAGTTCCCACAACATTATCACAGATAACAGTTCAAACTTCGACTCGGAAGAGTTCAGACACTTCTGCTTCTCCCATGGAACTCGGGTGGATTATGCATCAGTTGCACACCCCCAAACCAATGGCCAAGCTGAGCGAGCGAATGGCCTCATCCTGCAAGGTCTGAAGCCTCGTCTCATGCGATATTTGGAACATGCAGACGGAGCCTAGGTGTCTGAGTTGCCGTCTGTTTTATGGGGCTTAAGAATAGCTCTTAATCGGTCGACTGATAGAACTCCATTTTTCCTGGTCTATGGAGCCGAAGTTATCCTGCCGAGTGACTTGTTTCATAACTCCCCTCGAGTGGATCTGTATTCCAAGTTTGAAGCTGAGCAAGCGACACAGGATGGTGTGGATCTCCTAGAAGAGGAGCAAGAGATGGCTCTGATTTGGACGACTACATACCAGCAAGATTTGTGACGTTTCCATGCGAAGCACGTTAAGAGTCGGTCGGTTCATGAAGGTGATTTGGTGCTCTGAGGTGATTTGGTTCAGGAAGGACCCTTCATCATCACTAAGGTGTTGAACAACGGAGCATATCATGTCTACAACCTCAAGAAGAAGATCGACGAGGCACGAGCCTGGAATGCAGATTTACTCTGTCATTTCTATACCTAAAAACAAAGTTGTGTTGATGTAATAAAAGTATTTCAGACAATGTCGTTTATGCAAGTATGACTTGCGCAGTCTTTCGTCAATTCTGATCACGCAATTTCACATTTGGGAACACTCCGAGTGTCGAGCGATCCTCACACTCGGGGGCTTAGCTGCGAACATTCTTTCGCCTAAGTTAAAATCCTCGCTGAGTGGATAGCAGTCCATTCACTCTATAACCTAGCTACGAACCAGTCTTCATCTAAGTTTAAAATCACTTTGATTGTTGAGTAATCCTCACACTCAGGGGCTTAGCTGCAAACATGCTTTCTCCTAAGTGAAATACTTTGCCGAGTGGATAGCAGTCCATTCACTCGGTAACTTAGTTACGAACCAGTCTTCGTCTAAGTTTAAAATCACTCTGGGTGTCGAGCAATCCTCACACTCGGGGGCTTAGCTGCGAACATGCTTTCGCTTAAGTTAAAAAAATTGCCAAGTGGATAGCATTCCATTCACTCGGTAACTTAGCTACAAACCAGTCTTCGTCTAAGCTTAAAATTACTCCGAGTGTCGAGCAATCCTCACACTTGGGAGTTTAGGTGCGAACATGCTTTCGCCTAAGTTAAAAACTTTTTCGAGTGGATAACAGTCCATTCACTCGAAAACTTAGCCACGAACCAATCTCCGTCTAAGTTCTAGATCACTCCGAGTGTCGAGCGAGCCTCACACTCGGGGACTTAGCTGCGAACCAGTTTTCGCCTATGTTAAAGCAGATTCAGTCGAGCAAATAATTGAAAACGAAATACAGATAAATTTGAAGGTTTCAACGCGAATAAAAGTTTCGCATGGAAGCAAAGGTACTCAGGCTTAAGGACTGAATGAAGTTTCACTACCAATACATTTCCACTCGGCATTCTGAGGAAAATAAAGGTTTTTACTGTAAATAAAGTTCTTTAAGCACGAGACAGACTTGTTGGCTCGACAAAGGTGTCCAAGTTGACCCTGTCTGCGATCTGAGTGGCTAATTTGATGAAGGTCTCCATGAAGTCCTTGAACTGAAGTTTCTTCGTGTTCATCACTCGGAGGTCCTTCAACTTGTCCTCTCTTGCTTCCTTGCAATGGACTCTGACAAGTGAAAGCACCACATCGGCTCTGCAGCGGGCAGCTGACTTCTTCCAAGCTTGCACTCTACTGGGGATCTCATTGAGACGAGTCATCATGGATGCAAGATCAGTTTGGAGAGTGTCTTCAGGCCACAGTTCCTTGTCAATCTTCTCTAGCGCAGCCTTCAGTCGAATGATGTATGCTTGAACACCTTGAAGACGTACATTGAGGTAGAACATGTTCATGGCCACAACATGGATGCAAGATCAGTTTGGAGAGTGTCTTCAGGCCACAGTTCCTTGTCAATCTTCTCTAGCGCAGCCTTCAGTCGAATGATGTATGCTTTAACACCTTGAAGACGTACATTGAGGCAGAACATGTTCATGGCCACAACATCTCCAATAGGTGATTTAGTGGGATCCAGATTGGGCTCAATCTCTTCAGTTTCTTTTTCAAAGTCCTGGCAGAATTCTATATGGAGAGAGGAATGGAAAGATGGTTACATTACTAGCCTATGGGAATTGAGGAAATTCACTCGACAAGGGAAGTTATCGTCGAGCATGATGAACATATTCTTCGCAAATTCTCCCAAGTGCTTCTCCAGTCCATGGCTCCTCCTGGTCAGTTGTTCAGTCTTCTTGACCATCTCACTCCATTCGAGTTTCAGCTTGGAGTTCTCTTCCTCTATCTTCTTGGCGGCAGCAAGTTTCTTCTCGGTAGCTTCAGCTTTCTCCTTTGCCACCTTCTGAGCGTCAGCAAGCGCCTTGTCCTTGTCCTCCAGCGCTTTCTTCATGGTATCTAAAGAAATAGCATTGTTGAGTCGCGCTTGGAGTCGACGATTTTCATCACGCATGTCTGTTCGAGTGAGAGCACTCGGTTCAAAGGATGGAAAGTGAGAGTAAGAATGCATTGGGTCGACAAAGATTACCTCCCAGAGTCCTCAGCCCAGTCCGCGCAAGTTCCAGGCTATTCTTGGAGACCTCCAGATCCAATCGCAGCTAGTTCCTTTCCTCCTCCAAGTCCTTGTTCTGGGTGCCAAGTTCACAAGCTCTCTGAAATCAACAAAAAACCAGTTCAGTCGACATGGAAATTCCTCCACTCTCGAGTGGAAAAGGGTCAAGAATAGTCAACCGGATGACGGTACCCCGCCCCACCCCACACTCCTGAAATAATGTCATATCATGGTTGATGAAATGATGTCCATGAAACCTGCGTCATATCATGGCTTATGGCAATGATATCCATGAAACCTATAAGGTAGCTTCAGAGTGGTGCCGCTAAAGCAAAGAGTTCACTCGACAAGTCGAGTGGCAAGCATACTTCGTGTACGACAAAGAACCCTGAGATCATGTTCTTAAGACTAATGCTCATCGTCAACGATCAACAGTAGTCTCAGGGACTACACCCAGTGGGTGCACTCAGCGTGCCCCCACTGGTTCCTAAATCAGTCGATAAGGTCTGCCCTATCTAAGCATATGATGGCCTCTATCATACCCCCACCGATGCAAGCACCCGACGGTGGTCTCGGGGACTACACCCAGTGGGTGTACTCAGCATGCCCCCACTCGATCTGCTAACACTCGATCTGACGAGTGGCAAGAAAATAAAAAAATGTGCGCAAGCATGTGAATATCGTCTCTATTAAGACCCCCACCAGAGCAAGCACTCGATGGCAGTCTCGGGGACTACACCCAGTGGGTGCACTCAGCGTGCCCCCACTAGACCTTTTATCACTCGATCTGTCGAGTGGTGTCCAAAACAACTCTAAGACCCCTACCAATGTTATCACCATTCGATAGCGGTCTCGGGGACTACACCCATTGGGAGCACTCTGCGTGCCCCCACTGGACCAAAATCTACTCGACTAAGACATGATCTATTCGAGTGGAGAACGTACGAATATTCTATAAAAGGAAAACACCCACTAGGTGTACAATCAAGAAAGACAAGCATTCAATTGGGAATGTACTTATAACCACACTTACTCGGACGTTGGTGTGCAGCACCGCGCTGGCATCATAAGCTAGCTTGCTGGCCTCGTACACCTCCTTGGTGCGCAACATTATTTGCTCCGCCTGGATCATGGCTTCCTTGGCAGCTCCTGTTTGGTCTTTCGGGACGTGGAGTTGGAGCAGCGGAAAGGCAGTCACTGGCTGAATCATTGCTACGGCTGGAGTAGCTGAGGTGGTCTGGAGTTGTTCGATTGGTGTCGAGGCCATGATGGTCGAAGTAGCTGGTGGAGCACTCGACAACGGAGCTGCGAGCTCTGTTCGGGCTTGGGACGAGTCGCCTACCCCATGGGATGACGCAGCAGTCGACTTCTGAGGCGTTTGTGCTGATGGTGTTCTTCGGGTGCGTACGCGTGGAGTGCTTGAGGTTATACCTCCACCCCCATACCCCGAGGTGGTTTTTCGTCATCCTCCAGTTGAATGATCTCTGCAAACATCAATCGACATCATTAGATTATTAAATCGGCAAATCATTTTCCAGAAATAGAGCTGAGTGAAGATTTATTTTACCTCGTTGAGAAGTGGTCGCGTCGGATGTGTCCACATCCATTTGCTCCTCTTCCTCCCGTGGAGGCGACGCCATTGAGGTAGTGGCTGTGGTAGACCAAATTCCACTCAGTCAGCAAGAATTTGAAGTCCAACACAACAGGGTTCTCTCACTTGACGCCAGGGCCTTGCTTGGAGAAGTTGCTAGGTCCTAACGTAGCTTGGAGTGATGCTCAGTGCGTGGAGGAGACTCGACTTCTTCTTCTTCCTCTCTTGAGCACTCATAATCATCCTCACTGTCGTCAGCGTAGTCGACATCCACGCTGCCGCCCTTGCTCTCCCCTCCATCTTCGGGCTGATTCCTATTTGGCATGGGCGAGTACATGTTCATCCGTTCCTACAAGATTCAAACATCAAAGTTAGTCGACCGACAATTCAACCACTCGATAGAATAGTATGGCAGTCGACGAAGATATTACTTACCAGATTTGTCGGTAGAATAAGGTTTGATCCTCTTGGCTCCCAAGGGATTGTTGCAAGCACCAGTGATGCTCCGAAGCCATTGCTCGACAATTTTCTGTGGGACTTCCTCTGGGTGCGTCCGAGTCGTGTCTTCCGAGCCAGAGTAATGCCACATTGCATGGTCCTTTGCCAGGAGGGGTTGGATCGTTCGACTCAGAAATGTCTCCAGAAGGTCGATGCCAGTCACTCCGCCACAGACAATGGCCACGATGGCATCCACTAAGATCCCCACCTAGACCTTTTCCCCCTCTAGCACTATCAAATATTTGGGAACAACGGGTCGAGCTAACGTAAAAGGGGAGAGATGAGTCAACATGTTGGGAGATGCTACATCTTTGCAGTAGAACCAAGTCGACTGCGAACCGCTAATAGATTCCGGGAAGGTCATGGAAGGAAAGGAACTCCTAGATCTCTTTTGAATCCCCAAGCCACCGCATAATTGGATGCCATGGATTTTATTATCCTAAGGGTTGGCCTTCTTGACCGACTAAGATCTGATGGTGAAGATGTGCTTGACCAGACCCCAATTGGGAGGACAACCCAAGAAACACTAACACATGGTGATAAAAGCACAGAGATAAGAGATGGCATTCAGAGGAAAATGATGGAGGTGGGCTCCGAGGAAATTCAGAAACCCTCGGAAGAAAGGATGGGGGCATGGAGAAACCTCTCTCGGCATGGGTGAGGAGGAGGACTCGCTCCCCCTCGCATGGCTCCGGCTCAAGTTCTCCCTCCTAAAGCCTCCACGAACCTTCCGCCACGAGCCCGTCGATGACGAGCTTCTCGACGTCTGCGGTGGTGACCGTCGATGGGAGAAAATCCCCTTAGATCCACCCCGACGGCACAGTGAACCGCATGGTTGACGACTTCTTGGCCTTGCCCTTTGCAGCCACCTTCTTTGCGCACTCCAGCTTCTCAGTCTTCCCCTTCGTCCTCGCGGCAGCGGCTGTCGTCGAGGCGGAGCAGAGCAGTGTGCTGAGAGCGGGGGTGGCGGAGGAAGAGATGAGATTTGGGGGAAGAAGACTGTGCCGAGTGCGGCGCGATGTGATTTTATACTCTTTTGAGTGTCTCGCTGACTGGTGGGCCCGCTAAATCCCTACATATCTCGACCACAGACGTCATGCGGTACATGGCGAAATGGGCAGCACATGAATCAAGGCATTGTGCTCCCACTTGCCCCTATCGTGGCGTCATCATCGTGGACGCATGCGCTTTCCAAATTTTTAAATCCCGTGGAATTCGGGTTTGACAAAGCGACTCTTCATGTCTGAAGATCTCTTCCAGTCACTCAGAACAAAATTGATACTTAGAATTCATTTGTTAATTTTCAGGGCAGAATCTATCTGGGCGAATGACAAAGATTGCAATCGATGGAAATTTCATTGAAGCCCCGAAGTTCATTCGGAAGTTTGATGCCTTGTCAAAGTTGGCATCGATCTCCCTTCCTCACTCGAATCCCGATACATTAGGGGGCTAATGACGAGGATATGTACCTAGGGTAGGGTCCTAGGCCTGACCTACATACCCTACCTAAGGACACTCTATTGGAGGACTTAAAGATTACAAGGGGAGTTCCGACTGGATACTCCATGATGCTCAAGTCACTCGACATTCAATCCACTCGGCATCTTCTCCCTCCACTCGACAATCACCTGTCACTCGGAAGACCTCGCTTCCAGTCAACACCAGAAGACCAGAAGCCACCCCGGGGAGGCCAACAGGCAGGCGTTAGGACAATCATCATTAGTAGCAATTATGATGTACCTTACAAGTAACGCTCGTCTTTATACCCATGATCAGACCCTTAGATGCCCGACACTTATGAGGGGCAGTGTACTCTATATAAGCCACCCTCCCCTCTGGCACAAGGGTTCACAACCTCTATAACTCATACTTTCCACACGACAAGAGCTCCTAAGCACTGAGACGTAGGGCTGTTACCTCCACGAGAGGGGCCTGAACTCATACATTCGTGTGTACACTCTCGCCGTAGCTAGGACACTGCCCTCTACTTTCGTACCCCTATCTTCTACTGTCAAACTCGTTGCCACGATAGGTCCCGCTATTGGTTATTGATCATGGAGGTGTCTCAATCATGTCTACATAGTTCTCGAACCCGTAGGGTCTGCACACTTATGGTTCAGTGACGTTTCAGTATACTAAAGTTATGTATGGTGGTGACCGAAGGTTGTTTGGAATCCCAAATGAGATCCTTGACATCATGAGGAGCTCCGGAATGGTCCATACATAAATATTGATATATAGGAAGTCATGTTTTGGTCACCAGAAAAGTTTCGGGTACTTCGGTAGTGTACCGGGAGGGTACAGGCGGCCATCGGGAGGGCTGTATCGACCCAAAGGACCTCATGGGTTGTGGGAGTAGTCAAACCAACCCCTAGTGGGCTAGCCGAACCCCCCACTAAGGCCCATGTGTCTAGGGGTGGGAAAAACAAAAAGGTGGTAAAGGAGGAAAGGGTTTCCAAGTGGAGAGGAGGAATCCGACTCCTAGTAGGATTGGAGTAGGACTCCTCCACATCCAATTTCGGCCAAACCTTGACGGTTTGAGTCTGCCTCATCCCCTTCCTCCCTCCTATATATATTAGGGGATTTAGAGGGGAGAGCAAACCTTAACTTCCACGTGCTCCCTCTACTTCATCTAGATCGTTTTCTCCTCTAGTCTAGTTCGGCGGTGCTTAGGCGAAGCACTACCGGAATAGTTCCACCACCATCGCCTCCATGCCGTCTCCTCTTGATGGATCAAGAAGGCGGAGATCGTCATTGATCTGTACGTGTGCTAAACATGAAGGCGCCATCCGTTTAGTGCTAGATCGGAAGGACCGTGATCAGGACCGTGAGATGATTCGTGATTTGATCGCGCGACGGATCATGATGGGATCACGGGACAGATCGTGATTGGATCGTGAGAAGTATCATGATGGGATCGTGGGACGGTTGACGATTTGGATCACGAAGACGTTCGACTACATCAACCGCATTTCTTAACACTTCTTGCTTAGCGATCTACAAGGGTATGTAGATCCACTCTCCCTCTCGTAGAAACTCATCACCATTGATAGATCTTGCGTGTGCGTAGGAAAATTTTGTTTCCCATGCAACGTTCCCCAACATAGGTAACCTTGCAACATCAGCTTTTGGAGCACTTATAGCTTCCAGCTGTGCAATGACATACTTAATGAATAGGTGTGTTGACATCGGAGGCTGGAAAACATGTTCATAAATTGATTAACGTCGAGCGTGCCAGATAGCCCACGGTGTTATGATCACCTCCATGAAGTCTACATGTGGTAGGGTCTCATGCATGGTAAACAACCATAGCTTGGTGTTTTCTTCCCTGGTCATTATCATATGCTCCACCACTTCTTCCTTAGCTAAAGCCCAAACACATCTTGAGGATGAGCACTCAATTAGTGCGTGACGCCACGAGTCTGGCTGCCCACATAGCACACATGTGAGAGAGTCAGTTATGTGACCATGCTATAGAACATCAAATGTGGTCAGTGAATGCTAGGCGAGTCTCCATAAGAAGATTTTCAGCTTTGAGGGAACTTTGCACTTCCACAATTATGTACAATGTTTTGTTTCCTGCTTAGAATTTGAAGACCATCCTTCATGAAATAGCCACCCTTCACGAGTTAACTTTGTGTTGAGTAACATCCTGTTAGCCGATTGTACTGAAGAAATCCCTTTATTTTCATGTGACCACGACCAAAAGTTGTCCATCGATCATGTGCATAGAGGAATGCTCAAGGTAGCCGACGCGTCCATAGGTAAAAATGTGTCCCTGATGAAAGAGTCCCGCCATGCAGCACTAGTCTCATCAATTAACTCCTTTACCATTACAACCAAAACATTCTGTGGGCTAGTGATCAGCCTCGTGGTGCCTTCACGTGGGATCCAGTTATGTCCCCAAATTTAAGTCGTTGCACCATTACCAATCCTCCTTATTAATCCTTGAGCAAGAACATATCTACCTTCAATGATGAACCGCCAAATTTATGAAGGAATGCACCCCAGTGTAGCCTCAAGTAAAGAGGTGTTAGGATAATATACTGCCTTCAGTATTTCTACACTAAGTGAACCAGGTTCTTGTAGGATCCTCCAAGCCCGACGGGTAAGAATGGCTATATTAAAGAGCTTAAAATCCCTGAAGCCCAAACCACCCAAAAATTTGTGTCTCACTGTCACATCCCATGAGACCCATGCTACACTTCTTTTGCCTCCTTTGCTACCCCATCAGAATTTCCCAATCAAAGAATTCATATGATCACACAAACCCCGTGGCAGTTTGAAACATCCCATGGAGTAAACTGGAATAGCTTGCACCACTAACTTGATTAGCACTTCTTTGCTGCCCAATGATAACAGCTTTTCAAGCCATCCTTGAATCTTATTCCAAATTATGTCCTTCAAAAATTTAAACGAGTCATTTTTTGACCTTACAACATCACTACGCATGCCCAAGTATTTTTCATTGAGTGATTCATTATTGACGTTTAGGATGCCCTTGACCTCCTCCTAATGTTCTGGGGGCATTTTTTGCGTACAAAGACGAAGATTTTCCTTATTTTTTCCGGAAGATTTGCAGTAAACATCCAACAAGTGTGATACCTCTTCTGCACCTTCTCGACTTGGTTTAAAAAATAGTAGACTATCATCAGCGAAAAGTAAATGGTTCACTGGCGGAGTCGATGGATCCACTATGATGCCACTGACCTGTGATGACTGATTGTTTGATTTAAGGAGGCACGATAGGCCCTCTGCTGCCAACAAGAAAAGATAGGGAGAAATAGGATTTGAGGGTTTACAACTTTCTAAATCTTTTCCATTAAAAATCACTAAAAAAGAGATGGTGCTTACCAGGTCCATCACCACTGAAATCCACTGACTAGCAAACCCTAGTTTATATAAATAGCCTGCAGATAAGCTCACTCGACTCTGTCATAGGCCTTCATCATATCAAGCTTGAACGCACAAGATCTATGCTTTGGAGACTTATTCCTCTTCATAAAATGCAAATATTCATAAGCAGAAATGATATAATCACTGATCTAACAAACGCAGATTGCTCCTCGGAAATAATGTCTGGCAAAATTTTCTTTACATGATTTGCGCTCGTTCATGTATGCCAAGTTTGGCCTTGGACTTCCCTTCTTGTTAGCTAGTTATCTTTTCCTACAACTTTATGGGGTTATTTCGGTTTACATTAGGTTGGGTTCCCAGAAAAACTTTATTTTTAGTTAGCATTAAGATATATATTGTCATAAGAATAAAAAGTATCTAGAGCTTTTCTTTAAACTTATGAAACTAAAATGGGCATGTATTAAAAAGACATTTACACATTTACAAAATGTTTGTGCTTGTATAAAAATGTTCTTGAATTAAATTAAACAAAGATTTTTTTAAGTTTTTGTGTACTTTTATAGTTTATTAGTTTCAAAGATGTTCAAAAAACTTAAAATGATCATGTTCTCAAATTTATCTAAAATTGAAATTAGTAATTTTGTATTTAAATGTGTTGACGAATAAAAAAATGTTTTGACTTTTGAGAAATATTCACATAAAACATATATTATTGGATTTAAAAATCAGCATTTTTGGATAAATTCACACAATAATTATATTGCTTGTGAATTTTAACAGTTAAACTAAAACATAAAATAGGAAAAGAAAATAATCCAACAACACAAGAAAAAGAGAAATTTAAAATTTCCAACCTAAAAATATTAAAAATTGAATGTAGATTTGAAAACCAAATTAATCAGAACAAAACCAAAAAGAAAACCCAACAAAAATAATAATACGAAGTTCCTCTCACATGTGATAAGCGAAAACGATAAATATGCTTGCCCGTCTCGCGTGCCTTGTGTGACGGAGATCTTGTTAGCATCGAAAGTGTTTCTTGCTGTTAATATCACCAAATAGGGACTAACACATACTCTTTCTAAATCCACATTAAGTCCCATCACTCTAAAAAGAATTGTCATTTGGCTTTATCCGGGATCAATCAAATCCATTAGATCTTTGCAGTTAGGGCATATATGTCCTTTGGTTACAAGCCACATCCCTTGGTGAAAGAATTTCTCTTTGTGGAAATAGAAGTCTCTATGGTGAAAACTGTCTATTCATGGAAAGATATGCCCTTGTTAAAAAAATTGTATCTTCGTGGGCACACAAAAGAATGATAATAAGTGCAATAATTGTTAAATTAGCACTGTACAAAATTCAGTTTGTAGCTTCCCAAAAGATGCGGGCAATAAAATTATAGCTTCCCAAAAGATGTAGGCAATAAAATTGTCTTAACTCCGCCAGAGAAGTTATGTACCAAAATTTAACATTTCAACTAGGTTATGTCATGTCCTACAAGTGCACACGGCTATGCAGCAATTTTGTGACAAGTAAGGTTTGACGATCCCACATGGAGCGAATAGGTTGGCACCACAATCCCCGCGATAGTGTTGTCACTAACACAACCACACTCACACTCAAATCGGAGTCTGAAAATAGCTCACTTAAGTAAGTTGCAAGGGAAATGTGAAAACAAAGAATTAAACTAAACTAGAAAGAACGGAAAGTAAATACTATACTAAGAAGAAGAAATAAACTATGAGAAGTATGTGATGTTTTAATGAGATCGCCGGCATTTAGGTACGACCTCGTTCGGTGCTGACGCGGAATGGAGTTAGGGTTTTACAACTATACCATGTTGGGACTAAGCCAGTACCCTCACTATCTGTTGGAAATATGCCCTAGAGGCAATAAATAAATTTTTTATTATTATATTTCCTTGTTCAAGATAATCGTTTATTATCCATGCTACTCCCTCCGTTCCTCTATGTAAGGTGTATTTGTTTTTTGATAAAATTCCACAATGTAAGGTGCATTTCTTCTAAATCTTCATAATTCCCTTGTTAGCCCTCTTAAAAAAGGAGAGTATCTCTTTTCTAATTGTCTGTATCTTTCCTTATAGCAAAAGTAGGAAACTATCTCTTTGTCGATTGCATGTATCTCGTACTTTTCTGTACTAATTGGTTCACTTTCCACTAACCAACAAATTTGCCAAGGGTAATTTAGTCTTAACATGTCTATAATTATGTGCCTTGGTCACCGTGCCAAAAACAATACACCTTACATAAAAGAACAGAGGGAGTATAATTGTATTAATTGGAAACACATTACATGTGTGGTAAATAGACAACACTTTGTCCCTAGTATGCCTCTAGTGAACTGGCTCGTTGGTCAAAGATGGTCAAGGTTTTCTAGCCATTGACATGTGATGTCATTTGATAACGGGATCACATCATTAGGAGAATGATGTGATGGACAAGACCCAAACTACAAACGTAGCATATGATCATGTTAGTTTATTGCTACCGTTTTCTGAATGAGACGTATATGTTTCTATGACCATGAGATCACGCAACTCACGGACACCGGAAGAGTGTCTTGTGTGTATCAAACGTCGCAACGTAGCTGGGTGACTATAAAGGTGCTCTACATGTATCTTCGAGGGTGTCTGTTGGGTTGGCATGGATCAAGACTAGGATTTGCTACTCCATCTGACGGAGAGATACCTCAGGGCCCACTCGGTAATACAACATCACAATAAGCCTTGCAAGCAAAGTGACTAAGTGTTAGTCACGGGATCTTGTATTACAGAACGAGTAAAGAGACTTGCCGGTAACGAGGTTAAACTAGGTATGGAGATACCGACGATCGAATCTCGGGAAAGTAACATACCGAAGAACAAAGGGAACATCATATGGGATTAACTGAATCCTTGACACAGAGGTTCGACCGATAAAGATCTTCGTAGAATATGTAGGAACCAATATGAGCATCCACGTCCCGCTATTGGTTATTGACCATAGAGGTGTCTCGGTCATGTCTACATAGTTCTCGAACCCGTAGGGTCTGCACACTTAAGGTTTGGTGACGTTTCGGTAGTATAGAGTTATGCATGGTGGTGACCGAAGGTTGTTCGGAGTCCCGGATGAGATTCCGGACGTCACGAGGAGATCCGGAATGGTCCAGAGGTAAAGATTGATACATAGGAAGTCCTATTTTGGTTGCCGGAAAAGTTTCGGGCTCATCGGTAGTGTATCGGGAGTGCCGGTAGTGTAGCGGGAGACCATCGGGACAGGTATTTCGACCCAAGGGGCTACATGGGCTGTGGAAGAGTGAATACCAGCCCTTAGTGGGCTGGTGGAAGTCCCACACAATGCCCATGTGGCTGGGAAGAAAAGCCCAAAGAGAAAAAGGTGGAAAAAGGCAAAAGGGCAAAAATAAGGAGGAGTCCTAGTCCTACTAGGATGGGAGGAGGAATCCTCCTCTCCTCTTGATTAGGCCAACGCCTAGATGGCTTGACCCTTGGGCCAAGCCTCCTCCTCTCTTCCTCTTATATATACTACAGGTTTTAGGGGTTTTGCACTAGATTTTCAGCCACGTGCTACCCGTTCCTCTAGTGCATAGTTTCTCCTCTAGATCGGTTTTTCTGCAGTGCTTAGGCGAAGCCATGACGGAATTGCTCCACCACCATCTCTGAGGCACCGTCACGCTGCTGGAGAACTCGTCTACCTCTCCGCTCCCTCTTGCTGGAACAAGAAGGCGGAGATCGTCATCAAGCTGTACGTCTGCTTAACGCGGAGGTGCTGTCCGCTCGGTGCTTGATCGGGATGGATCGTGATTGGATCGCGAGACGCTCGGCGATTTGGATCGCGAAGACGTTCGACTACACCAACCGCATTTCTTAACGCTTCCGCTTAGCGATCTACAAGGGTATGTAGATCCACTCTCCCTCTCGTAGATGCTCATCACCATGGATAGGTCTTGCATGAACGTAGGAATTTTTTTGTTTCCCATGTGACGTTCCCCAACACTATAGGATACAATGGTATACTTCTAGTGGGAGGTCCCTCACATAATATTATCTCTCAAGACGTGTTGTTGAGATAACTCATTCATCCTACTTCGTGTGCCATACCAGAGGCGACTAACACAAAGACATTAAGGTCCTCGTGGTTTGAGGATCGGACGAAGGCATTAGGTTCTCTGGACAACTGTGCTCCTAGAATAATTGTATTTCCCTCAAGACATCTGCACATGTCACATCGTAGGTCAATTGGTTTGCATAACCATCTATATACTTCTTTTGTGTCCTTGGGAGTTGGATGTCTCTAACTACACCTATAGATAGGACATCTCCCATCACCAAATTACTGAAGATAAATAAGCAACACACATAATTAGATAACACATATAAAATAACCACATACTAACCGACCGAACCATAGACAACAATTACTCAAATAACATAAAATGTAAGAGGGTTCAAGAGTTGATACAACCTATCACGGAGGCCGAGATGGAGGAGGAAGAAGGGATGGTGATGGTGGTGATGATGGCGGCGGCGCGTACGTGATGATGATGGCGGTTTGGCGGTGGCGGCCCATGGCCGCGCCCCATTACGGCGACTCCCTTCCAGTGTCCTTCAAGGTTACAACAATGGTGTTCTTGTGATGGATGATGAAGCTTGATGGCGACGGCTAGGGTTGGACGTGTATATAAAAGATTTATCACATAGCCTCATCCATTAATGTGGCTTCTCACATTTGACCCAAGGGCTCTAGATGACCCTTATCCTCTCCCAATCGCTTCATTAAGATACAAGGATCCCGTGGAAATAATTGCGGACGAAATTGGTGAAGAATCCCGTATATAAGGGCAACTTTCGAAACTATTTGGATGTCAAACGACCGCGTAACAACCGTGTGCGGTTGCATGAAAGGTCGTCTTCTGTTCTGTCTTCCTCCGGTAAAACAGACGCCATTACTACATAAAAACTTGTAATTTGACGTTCTTGGGCTTGTTGGATTTGTATGAATGACGTTGATTCATTGTTGGTATTAGATCTTGATTTGAGAACTTTGAGAAAATCACTTTTCCCGACCTACGGAATGGCTAAGCCTACTCCCTGGTTGCACCGTTTGAGCTCCTATCATCGTGCTAACTACTTGGGAAGTCCATCACACCTAAAAGAAACACAAAGGCAAATAAAACTAATAAAACTAACAAAGAATTAATATTATGCAATGCTCACGGTGAAAAGGATCAAAACCAGATATCATGCATATAGACGTATAATTGGCTCAATGGAAAATGATATGACTTGATATTCAGAGATAATGTGCAACCAGTGAGGTCTAAAGATGCATAAAATATGGAGCCATCAAACTCCCCAAGCTTAAACCTTTCTCCTCCTTGAGTAAGAATGTTAAATATGGAGTCATATCCATGTTTATCATGCAATCTTGCAAGAGTTAGCTAGCATGAGAGTAATACCTTGAATCCTCTTAGTTCTATTGCCATGGAGGTCAAGAAAGAGGAAATATTTCTGTGGAGTCCAAAATCCCATTGCCAGTGGTTTAGAGAGGATGCCAACATTATGTTGGGAACATAGCAATGACTATCATAGACAAAGAAATCATGCATCAACGATCGCTTCAAAAACACCAACCCGAGGCATACCAGGTACAATAGCAAGATCGCATGTCTAGGTTATTAAATCACTCAACTACCTATGCGGAGCTGAGTGCAAGCCTATGCCTCACACTTAAACGAAAAAAATAGAATAATGATTAGGGTTTAAGTAGTAAAAAACGAAGAAAGTCTTGCATCAACGCTGGTGACCATTAGGCAATGGAGAAGGCCTTATGATCGATCAACGCAAGTAGTAGGGATCTCCATGCAACGAATGCACTAGAGCTATAACTGTATGAAAGCACTCCTATTGCAGCTAAGTGGGTGTACATCCAACTTGCTTGCTCATGAAGACCTCAAGCATTTGAGGAAGCTCGTCACTGGAATATACAAGACAAGTTCTATAATGTAAAGATCACAATAGCATAGTCATGAAATATATGAAAACTCTCTATATGAAGTACATGGTGCTACTGTGAAGCAGAAGTCTCACCTTTTCTCTTTTTTCTTTCTTCTTCTTCATTTTTTCTCTTTTTTAGAACACTCTCATGGACCTCATCTCCACTTTTTTGAGGACTCATAAGTCTCCACCATTCTTTTACTCATTGGAGCAATGCTTTAATCATGATGATCATCACAGTTTTCTTTACTTACAACTTGGTAAACTGAAAAGGATGACTACATATGAATGCCTCTGGTGGTGTACCAGGATGTGCAATGATCTAGAGTAACATGTATAACAATGATGAACGGTGGATGCGCCACAAATATCATGTCGGCTCTATATGATCATGCAAAGCAATAATACAATGAATGCTCAAGTCATGTGAATAATAACGGTGGAAGTTGCATGACAATATACCCGGAATGGCTATGAAATTGACTTGGTAGGTAGGTATGGTGGCTGTTTTGAGGAGATGGGGTGTTTTATGCGTAGGACAACAAGAGGAATTCCTCCCACACATATTTACGTACCTGTGAAGTATGCGCCAAGTCTCAATGCGAGACTGGGAAATGCACGGTGCCGTAGAGGCTAGCAACATCAGATGGAACGAAAGTGTAAAATGGAAATGTAAAGGCTTCAAACTCGAACTACTCATAAAGAACTCAAACATTACACAAGAGCATCACGGTGCCATATTGCATAAGACTCAAAAGCTAAGTACCCCAAGGGGATAGTTTGACTGGGGAAAAACCATGCTGCGCGTCACGAATCAACCAAATATGTTGGGTTCATTAGTTAAAAACCTCTACAATTATTCAATCCCTACTCAAGTCACCACTAGAGTCCCCCAACTTAAGTTATTAGGAGAAACAAAGGAAAAAGTTCAAAGGACTCCTTATTGGTTTGGATAAAAATAACACGACAATGTATTTTAGAGAGTCCCAATATTTCATCATGCTAGGTTGAAAGGACGTGGATGTCGCCTAGAGGGGGGTGAATAGGCAGTTTAAAATAATTACGGTCTAGGCTTGAACAAATGCAGAGTAAAACTAACATTTAATATGTAAGCACAAAACCTAAAACAACTAGGCTCACCTATGTGCACCAACAAATTATGCTAAGAGGGTTAAACAACTATGTGATAGAAAGATATATATCATGAAATAATATGGCTATCACAAAGTAAAGTGCATAAGTAAAGGGCTCAGGTAAGAGATAACTAAGGCACGTGGAGACAATGATGTGTCCCGAAGTTCACACCCTTGCGGATGCTAATCTCCATTCAGAGCGGTGCGGAGGCACAATGCTCCCCATGATGCCACTAAGGCCACTGTAATCTCCTAACGCCCTCGCACAATGCAAGATGTCGTGATTCCACTAAGGGACCCTTGTGGGCGGTCACCGAAGCCGTAGAAAACAAGGTTGGGGCAATCTCCAAAAATTAATTGGAGTCTCCCAACAACACTACGAAGCTTCACCACAATGGATTGTGGCTCTGAGGTGACCTCAAATGCTCAGGGGAATCTCCACAACCTAATTGGAGACCCCGAGGCTTGCCCAGAGATTTTCACCACAATGATTGAGCTCCGAGGCACCACCAACCGTCTAGGGCGCCAAAGCACCCAAGAGGAACAAGCTCTAGGGTGCTCAAACACCCAAGAGTAATATGCTTCTCAAACTTCACTTCCACGTATCACCATGGAGAACTCAAACCTATGCACCAAATGCAATGGCAGGGGCACACGGAGTGCCCAAGTCCTTCTCTCCCAAATCCCACCACAACAACTAATGCTATGGAGGAAATGAGAGGAAGAACGAAGAAGAACATGAAGAACTCCAAGATCAAGATCGAAAGGGTTCCCCTCACAAAGAGGAGAAAGTCATTGGTGGAAATGTCGATCTATATCTCCTCTCTCTTGTCCCTCAAGAACTAGCAAGAATCATTGGAAGGATTGAGAGTTATCAAGATCGAAGAAGGTCCAGAATGGGGGAAAATTAGAGCTCAAACGGTAAAATCCATTGGGGAAGAAGATCCCCTTTTAGAGGAGGGGAAAATCCAACCGTTACCCCCTTAGCCCGCTGTCGTGGGAACGAACACCTATGGGATCATGGGGATCTCTTTCGGTTCGGCAGGGGCGGGCTCGCACAAAGAGTCGGTCTGGTAAGCAGCGCACGGGGAGTTTTTACCCAGGTTCAGGCCGCACGGGTGCGTAAAACCCTACTCCTGCTTGGCTATATTGATCGTGTTCTAGGGTTCTAGCTATAGGAGCGCCATGAATGACTACTACATGATCTTGATAACCCCTAATTGTCTAATTGTTGGGTTGTCCGGTTGTCTAACTGCCCAACTCTCTGATTGTCTAACCTCTAACGTTTTTTTGTCCAACATCCCTCATGTAATGCCCTGGGCCTCCTTTTATACATAAGGGGATCCCAACAGTGGCGTACAGTGTGCGCACGGGATTCATAGTGCTACAGTGCTATCGTACCTAACTTTGACGGAGTAGGACAAGAGCATTCAATGCGCCGTCTGGCGCCTCAGTCCATCAGTGGGATGGGATGGGGGCCCGTCCCATCGGCGCCACTTAGCTCCCTTCAACGTCGACGCCGCGACATGTGACCAAGTGAATCGACACCTGGCCTGTGTGCTGGCAGTGCTTGCCGGGGCCTTGCCTTGTCGGGACCTTGCCTTGTCGGGGGCCTTGCTTCGCCCGGAGGCTCTACAGCCCTCCCGGCAAGGTCTTGCCGATAGTATTGAGTCTTCTGTGCTGGTGTTGGACAAGTATTTATGGGGCCTTGCCACCGGGGTGCCTACTACTGCCCGTGGACGAGTAAAGGGGCACTAGATGGCCCAAAAACTGTAGTGCACCGACAGGAGCCCCCGGGCCTGGGCCATACACGTCGCGAGGCGTTGTTGGTCTAGGTCCAACCAGTGCACGGGCACGCGTGGTAGGGCCTTGTAGTTATGATCATTGCACTCGCTGCGCTTCCCTGCGATGCCCATTGAATGCGGTTAGTGGGATACATGCGGGGCCCGACCGTTACAGTAGTGTGCCTGCAGAATGTTTCTGTATTATCTTGGTTTTGGTAAAAAGAGACCGCTCACGCCTTCCGCATAAAGAGGGGATTCCAGAGCCGATGCCCCACTTACCTCTTGCCATCTTTTTCTTCTTGTAATCTGCCCCTCCTCTCCATCTTTTTCTTCTTGTAATCTCCCCCTAGTGGAGAAAGTCAAATAAAGATGTTCTTAGAGGAAAAGCAACATCTTATGTAAATTTCACCCTATGTGAAAAACTATATGTTATCTTCCTTATTAAACTGTTTCTATGTATGGAATTTTCCCTAGGCCCTTTCTAGAAGAATCTTATCGACGTGTGTAGCCCTACCACAAGCGCTTTGAGGAACGGGTCCTTAGCAGCCTGCTGGCGGTGCTACTGCCGACAAGATACCTTGGCGTCCTTGGCGCGGCCGTTCAAGGTGTCGGCCTTACTCGAAAACGGGATAAGGGCGCGAGCGCTGTCACTTGGATCGTTGAGCGGACTCGTAACGAAACAAGGAGCACGAGCAAAGCCACTTAAGTCGTTGATCGGTCCCAAACGCAGTGAGGGCGCATCCAATCACGGCAAGCTTCCCGCGCGTGTAGGTTTTCCATACAGAAGTCGAAACCGCTCAAGGAAAATAACTTTACGGTAAGGATTCACAAGGGGTTTTCGTAACTTATCTTTTTCTTGTCATGCTCCCTCCGGCAAGTTTTTTTGGGACGTCACTCATAGGTATTCCTACTATAATCCCCCCCGGGGCAAAGCTGCACGTGAGGGATCCTTCTGTCCTTTGGTAAAAAGAAAGAAGAGAAAATATGGATATGGAACCTTGGCGGTCCGTTAGTTCTTGTCGGGATTAAGTGCAATGCAACACTTCAGATAAACATGCACATAAGTAAGCATGCAAATCAAACAGGATTGCAGTACACTTATCCTTATTTAACTACGCATAGGGCCTGACCTTGGCTTTGTACCAAGGATTACATGCTCCAGCGACAAGACTTGTACAAAAGGTGGTTGCCAGGGCTGGCTCGGCAACCGTGCCTCATGGGTACAAGTTTTGAAGATGTTCGATATTCCAGGAGTAGCTCGCCGGAACGCCATCCTTGGTCTCCAAGCGGACTGCGACGGGCCTAGTGACTCGTACTACCCGATAAGGGCCTTCCCACTCCGGCGTCAACTTGTTTGTATTCTTGGCGGACTGAACTCGCCAAAGAACAAGGTCACCTTCCTCAAGACTTCTGGCATTGACCTTGCGGCTATGGTAGCGGTGCAAGGCTTGCTGGTAGCGCGCAGCTCTCACAGCTGCCTAAAGATAGTCATCCTCAAGGAGCGTCGAGTCGTCTTGCCGCAACTACTCTTGGTCCAGCTCATCATAAGCGAGCACTCGAGGAGACCCGTATATGAGTTCCGTGGGGAGAACTGCCTCCGCCCCCTTAGACAAAGGAGAAGGGTGTCTGGCCGGTAGCTCGATTTGGTGTCATCCCGATTGACCAAAGAACCACCGGCAACTCATCAATCCAGTGCCTTCCGCACTTGCGCAGCTTGTCAAAAGTTCTTGTCTTGAGACCTCATAGCACTTCAGCACTAACCCTTTCCGCTTGGTCGTTGCTCCTCGGGTGGGTAATGGAAGCAAAACAAATTTTGCTACCAAGGTCTTGGACATACTGCGTGAAGGTGCGGCTCGTGAACTTTGTGCCGTTGTCAGTGATGATCCTGTTGGGAACACCAAAGCGGCAAACTAGTCCTTTGAAGAACTTGATGGCTGATTGTGTTGTCACCTTTCTCACTGCTTCCACTTTCGGCCACTTTGTGAACTTGTCGATCGCCACGTACAAGTACTCAAAGCCCTGGGCAGCGCGGGGAATGGGCCCGAGATGTCGAGCCCCCAGACCGAAAATGGCCAGGAGAGAGGGATCGTTTGAAGGGCCTGAACTAGTTGATGTAGTTTCTTTGAATGAAACTAGCATGATTCACACTTGGTTACTGACGCAGTTGCATCCTGGAGGGCAGTGGGCCAAAAGAAACCTTGCCGGAATGCCTTTCCGGCAAGTGCTCTTGATCCTTTGTGGGAGCCACATAGGCCTCCGTGTATCTCTGCCAATAGCTCCAGTCCATCCTCCTGAGAAATGCACTTGAGTTTCACGCCATTCGGTCTCTTTCTATATAGGTCGTTGTCTACGTACTGGTACATATGAGACCGGAGGGCTACTTTCTCTGCTTCATCTTGTTCCTTGGGGAGTTCTCCTATTTGAAGAAATTGGACAATGTGCTAGGGCCACGCTAGAGCCTGAGGCTCGACAACAAGGATTAAAGGTGTATCCTCTGTCGGGGTAGCATTTGCCTCGACGACAAGGGCCTGAGGGCCTATTGGAGTCTGTTGAGCCCCAGCAAGCCTGGCAGGAGGATATGCTTCTACGATAAGAGCCAGGGGCCCTGCCGGAGCATAGTACTCACCGACAAGCCTACCGTTCCATCTAGCAACCTTCTCGTTGGCGACTTCGAGGAGCTCTGTCGGGAAGTACTTCCCGGAACTTAACTTTCTTCTCTTCTCTTGTCCAGTTGTTGGTGCCATGGAGGGTTGAGTTAGTTGGAGCACAAAGGGTGTGTTTGGTCGGGTGCATGGAGGGTGCATGAGGGCAAAAGTTCCCAATCCGACCCACTTTTTCTTGTTTGGTAGGGTGCATGCGCTTACCTGAGCTATGCCCATGTGATGCATAAAAGGGCCCTCAACCATGCCCATCTCATGCACCCCAAACAAGGTGCATGGAGGCAGCCATGCTGGCCCTGACCCTCATAAAAAAGTTCAAAATTTCAAAGTTTGTTCCAATTTTCAAAAAAGTTCAGAATTTTGGAATTTGTTTAACTTTTCAAAAAACATTCAGAATTTCAAAATTAGTTCCAATTTTCAAAAAAGTTCAAAATTTCAAAAAATGTTTAAATTTTCGAAAAACATTCTCAATTTCAAAATTTGACTCATTTTTCAAAAAAAACAAAATTCAAAACTTCTCAAATTTTTGAAATTTCTTAAATCTGCAAATAATGTTCAGAATTTCGAAATGTTGTTTAATTTTTTAAAAAATATTCAGGTTTTATTTAAAAAAATTATAAACATTCAGAATTTCAAAAAAAAACAAAAAATGTTTAGAATAAAAAATTTTGTTTAAATTTTCAAAAAATGTTTAGAATTTCAATTTTTGTTTTAGTTTTTATAAAAATTCCAGAATTTCAAATTTTGATTAATTTATTTAAAAATAATCAGAATTACAAATATGTTCAAATTTTCAAAAAATGTTCAGAATGTGAAATTTTCAAAAACAAGTCAGCATGTCTAAACATATGCAGGCTGCCAAACAAAGTCTCGGCTGAGCATGTCTTAGTCCATACATCACTGCCAAACAAGGCCAACTGCATGGACTCAGCATGTCTACACTGAGCATGATTGAGAGAAGAACAACTAAGCTAGGTCCATACATGCTACCAAACACACCCAAAAGTTCCTCGTTCCACAGGTAACTTAAGGGCATCACACTTTGACATGTCATCGGCAACGCTATTCTCTGCATGTGGAACATGCTCCATTTGCAGGCCGTCAAAACGTTCTTCCAACTTCCTCACTTCATAAATAGGCTTCCATCAACGGGCTCTGGTAATCTTTGTTCACTTGCGTGACGACAAGTTGAGAATCACCCCTGACAATAAGTTTCTTGATCCCAAGGTCCATCGCGATCCTGATACCAGCAAGCAGCCCTTCGTTCTCAGCAGTGTTGTTCGTTGATCTCTCCTGGGGAAAGTGCATCTGGACCACATATTTGAGGTGCTCTCCAGTGGGTGCGACAAGCAGCACTCCAGCACCAGCGCCTTGCAGCGAGAAAGCTCCATCAAAATACATGATCCATTCTCTGTCAGTCTCCTTGTTGGGGAGAGTTGACTCTGGGATCTCATCATCGGGCGTTGGGGTCCATTCTACAATAAACCCCACCAACGCCCTGCTCTGAATGGTTGAAGTGCTCTCAAACTTAAGACCAAAGCTTGATAGTTCTAGGGCCCACTCCACAATCCTGCCGGTAGCTTCTGGGTTTTGTAATATCCGTTGTAGCGGGAAACAGATGACAACGGTGATCTCATGTGCTTGGAAGTAATGGCTTAGCTTCCTCGAGGCCATAAGAAGGCCGAAGAGTAATTTTTGCACGCCGGAATACCTTGATCTAGCCCCTTGCAACAAGGAGCTGACAAAATAGACTGGTCGCTACACCACTTTCTTCTTCTGGACTATCTCTTTCAACTTCGCAGATCATTCTTTGCCGGCATCAGACCCTGCCGGAGAACGTCTTGGCTCGTCGCTTGGCGTCCCCGCCATTGCTGCTGCTTCTTCGTCAACTTCTCTTTCAGCCACTACTGCAACACTCACCACTTGTTCATTGTCGCCAGGTACAACAACAATGACTCTTGTGGTTTTGGCGCGACTAGGACTGGCGGAGAGGAAAGGTGCTTCTTCAAATCCTGTAGCGCCGCCTCCGCTTCCGGAGTCCATTTAATCTATTGAGGGACAAGTTCTCAAGAGACACAAGTCTACAAGTTCAGACAACATAAGAGATTAGAGGCACAAGAGATTAGAGGTAGCGATTAGCACCCTTGTAACCGAGAGATCTTCATCATCATCAATACCAGACAAGCAGGACGTAGGCTCTTACCTCCATCGGAGGGGCCGAACCTAGGTAAAACTCCGTGTCTTCTCGATTCCGATCAACCCCTTTAAGCCACCACGTAGTTGCGTCTCGCCCCGAACCTAAGTCCGTTCACCCGGACATCTTCCGTGACAAATCCATGACAGTTGGCGCCCACCGTGGGGCCTCTTGCATGGTGGTATTGTGTTCTTGAAGGGATCTTTCCAGGGATTGAGAAACTCGCGATATGCTGCATGAATAAAAGCTGGCGTAGAAGGATCACGTCGTTGATGAATAGTCGGAACTCTTATACGATATTGGATCAAAAAAAATCAGGGTTGTGTGTGTATACACTGCCACAATGACCATGCAATCCAAGGAAACAGATTGATTCCTACTGTACCGCTCTATGAAGTCGCCAAAAGCAGCATTCGACATGAACTTTGGGATCGGATCGGAAGCGGCCAGGACGACCCAAAACGGATCGTTCATGGACTAGGCATCGCCGACCCCGCCGCGGCTCGCCTCGCGTCCAGGGATTTTCACAGTGTTGTGGACCCGACAAGTGATCAAATCGGAAATTTGCCGGATCATTACAACTGTTGAACGTGGCCAGAGGCCGAAGCGAAGCTTATACGTCCCGCGGAGGTCGCTCGTGCGCTTGATGTAATTGCACCGATTGGCCATGATCCAGTCTGAGTAGGCCAGGCTTGACCGCTTCTTCTGCTGCAGCCTACCACAACCCGAACCAACGATGGACTCGGCCATCTCTGCATGGCCTGGACTCAATGACGCTCCACCTCGGCCCTACGGCTCCGCCTGCCGCGGCTGGTTCAGCCGCCGTGCCGTCCCTGCCGGCTCCGCTGTGTCTCTGCCGGCACACCAAGCCACCGCGGCAGCCTCGCATGGAACCACCTCCGTCTCATGTAGTCTCCGGTCCGCGTCCGCCATTGTCGAGGCGCCGACCACTGCCATGACTCGCCTCGCTGACAGCAAGCCGCCCGACTCGCCGCCTCCGCCTGATCCGAGATGCCAACCTCTTCTACCTCGACCTCGCCCTGCCTCGCTGGAGTCCTTCGCCACCTCCGTCTCGCGTCCCAGCCTCGACTCCGACCTCGAGTCACCTCCTCTGCCAGAGCCGCACCAAGCCGCTGCCGTGGCTCACCAGTCTCCGTCTCGAGCCGCCCCGGCGCGACCTGGTCCCGAGCCACCCGCCACCATCGTTGCCTCTGTCACGTCCATCTCCACCATCAGGCCTGCCACGCCCTGCCATTGTGGCTCTGTTTTTACCATGCCATTATTCCTGCGAGTCGCCGTCCGCGCCGTTCCCCCTCCCCCCGGCCGTTCGGCCTGCCCCCGCCTCAGTCGCCCACCAAGCCGGCCGACCTCCGCGCTATCCTCCGCACTACAGCCGCCGCCGCCCCTTCATGAGCCGCCACGGCCTCCGAGTTGCCCAGCTGCCGGATTTTCAAATTGCTGCATTGCAGAGTCACCGCACGTCTTCAAAACACCGTCATGGCCATGTTAAACCGCCCTGGCCGAGCTGCCGTAGCGAGCTCTGGCTTTGGTCGCCTCCGTCAGCCGTCATCGCCTCTCCTCCGCCGCGGCCGCCGGCTCTGCCCTGCCAGCCGCCGCCATTTTGAGATGCTCCGCCTCTGCTGCGGGAAGCTGGCGTCACCCTGCCCTGTCAGCCGCCACAGAGCCCGCGTCGTTTTCCCCTTGCCCCACCTCCCACCGTACCGCTGTGGCCGTCAGCCGGTTGGATGGATAAGAAGTGGGGGCAAAAAGAAAAGGACAAGGGGAGAGAGGGTGTATGTTATCAACAATAGATGAATTTGGACAAAATCATCATCAGGGCAATTATTCAAATGGCGTTATATTGTGGGGATGAAGTGCGTGCCAGCGTCATTATTGGAACAAATCATACAGGATCATCTATAGCCCGTCACGGTCAACCTCAACTTTCAGTGGAGATTCTCAAGCCGCCTCTTCGACTCAACTTGAGGCTCGGGGGCTACAGACATGGCGAGACACATTTGGTCGTTTTTAACAAGAACCCCGGGTCTTTGCAACAGAAAAACCCAATCCTGGGGGCTACTACATTATTGGCGGATGATTAAAAGTTGTCCAGGAGGACATATTGCCATGATGCACCATTCAAACATGGGTGCCCGAATCATTGGATCATCATAAAGACACTTGGAGCTTCTGTCGTTTCTTCATACAAGATGGCGGCTTACAAGATTGATTCCGCTCCGCTATGTGACCCGCGTGCCTTACCGGTTAATCTCGCCTAGAGACCCTGAGCCGGCTAAGATTGAGGTGACCCACTGAAATCTTACCAGTCAATCTCGCCTAGAGACCCTGAGCCGGTTCATGAAATTGACGGCCAATCTCGCCTAGAGACCTTGAGCCGGTTCAAGAAATTGACGGCCAATCTCGCCTAGAGACCCTGAGCCGGTTCAAGAAATTGACGGCCAATCTCGCGTAGAGACCCTGAGCCGGTTCAAGAAATTGACGGCCAATCTCTCCTAGAGACCCTGAGCCGGTTCAAGAAATTGACGGCCAATCTCGCCTAGAGACCTTGAACCACTCAAAGAGATCCTGAACTGGTTAAAGTCAAAACGGCTGATCTATCATCTGGCTTTATGCCCTATCAAGCGCTTTTGCAGGGAGGCTTCTTGCCTTTAGGTATAGATTCCAACTCCCCTGCACAGTCTGCTTTTACGCTGTTGCAAGGAGGCTTCTTGCCTTCGGGTATAGCTTACATCTCCCTTGCACAGTTGGCTTTATGCCTAGTTTGGTTACATTAAGCGTTGTTGTTGATGGAGGCTTCTTACCTTTGGTATAGCTTACATGACCCTAAGACAACAACGTGTACACCAAATTCCAGTTGCTTATCAACTGCGGCCATCGAAGGGGGCTTCTTACCGACGGGTTCTCTTATCTCACCCTAATGGCCGGCTTTATGCCACTTCCGGTTACTTATTAATCGCGGTTGTCGAAGGGGGCTTCTTACCGACGAGTTTGCTTATCTCACCCTAACAACCGGTGTTTACGCCAAAACTCAGTTGCTTATCAACTGTAGCTGTTGAAAGAGGCTTCTTGCCTTCAGGTATAGCTTACATCTCCTTTCAAACAACCGGCTTTATCAGTTAGCCGTGGTTGTTGATGGAGGTTTCTTGCCTTCGGGTATAGCTTACATTACCCATCGACAGCCGGTGTCCGCGCCTAAAACTGTAGCTGTTGAAAGAGGCTTCTTGCCTTCGGGTATAGCTTACATCTCCTTTCAAACAGCCAGCTTTATCAGTAAGCCGTGGTTGTCAATGGAGGCTTCTTGCCTTCAGGTATAGCTTACATTACCCATCGACAGCCGGCGTCCGGGCCTACAACTGTAGCTGTTGAAAGAGGCTTCTTGCCTTCGGGTATAGCTTACATCTCCTTTCAAACAGCCGGCTTTATCAGTAAGCCGTGGTTGTCGATGGAGGCTTCTTGCCTTCGGGTATAGCTTACATTACCCATCGATAGCCGGCGTTCACGCCTAAAACTGTAGTTGTTGAAGGAGGCTTCTTGCCTTTGGGTATAGCTTGCATTCCCTTCAAACAACCGGCTTTATGCCATTCTGGCTCATCAGTAGCCACGGTTGTCGATGGAGGCTTCTTACCTTGGGTATAGCTTACATTACCCATTGACAGCCGACGTTCGCGCTTACAATATTTGCTGTCAACAGGAGGCTTCTTACCTTTGGGTATAGCTTACATTACCCTAAAAATAGTCGGCTTTATGCCATTCCGGTTGACATGTCAGTCGTGGATTATTCAAGGGGGCTTCCCACCTCCAGGTAACATGCCGGCTTATCAAGCCGGGTCAGAGCAAGGTTATGAGAAAAGGAGCAATGTTATGAAAGGTATACATCTCCGGGTTGAGCTTCTTTAAGCCGCCCTCACAACAATGCAGAATATATTCTGTCTTGTTCGTTTTTGCAGGTTTTATCTCTTAAGATGAGCCGTCGTTAAAGTATTCTACAAAAGCAAATGGATTTTTTAATAGCCAACATGTCTGGATCTTCATGGTTTATCATAACCAGTAATAAATGATTGGGATTTTTTCAAACCAGCTCGGAGAAATTATTATCTTTCAAGAGTCGCCCTATCAGATATAATGCCGTGTCATCTAATTGGCCAGTTCTCATATTTCTTTAATTGTGCTCCGTAGTAATCTACAACACTCATGGATTTCTGAAAACTTATATTTGCTGGGTTGCACCGCAACCACGAGCAGGAATTTCATGTCAAAGACAAAGGAATGATTCCAGGATATTCATTCCGGGTTATATTACGACCATGGTCAAAGATTCATTAAACAAATTATGGTGAGACGTATTATTCTCACATAGTCCCGAGTCGCTGCAGGCGGACGACCCGGCACTTGGGGGCTACATTATCCAAGTCCAAGTTTATATCAATTATGCAAATCCCATGTCACTGCAAGCATGCACCACGGCACTTGGGGGATAATGCAAGCCGGTTTTCAAACCATTACATTGTCAACAAGACCATATTATCTCAAGGAGATGAGTCGGCCCTTCTATATTTTTCTAAACTCCCAGCCCAGTAATTCTTACTGACCCGACACTTGGGGGCTACAGTATTCAGCTGTTCCAACAGATTAAGAGATTCAAATTGAAGACCTGGCGCATCACATTCTGATGAGCCGACCCTTGGGGGCTACACCCCCCGAAGCGTTCTGATGAGCCGGCCCTTGGGGGCTACACCCGCCAAAGCTTTCTGATGAGCCGGCCCTTGGGGGCTACACCTGCCGAAGCATTATAAGATATAAGGCAATTATAAGTCCCATGTTGCTGCAGGCAGGACAACCCGACACTTGGGGGCTACACAGTCCAACATGTTATTTTCAGAGCACCAAGTTATCATGGATAATCTCGGAGCTTGGGGGCTACAGGTAATATGGACATATCAAAAACTTTGAGGAGAATTTTCAAGATATTAAATATGGAGTTCAGTTGTTAGACCCGGCGTCACCAACACTTATGACCCAGTGTTATCAAAAGATCATAACCCGCTAGAGTTTATATAAGCCGCCCTGCTTCACAACAATGGAAGTCCGGTTCTACATCAGATGGATTTTCATCCCAATATTTATCAAGTCAGCAGGATTCTAGTTATTTAACCCGGAGTCACCAACGATAATGACCCGGCATCATCAATGATTATGACCCGGCGGAAATGACCCGCCAAGAGTATTGGAAGCCGACTCAATGGCATATGGGTGTTCTATTCTCAATATTTTTCAAAAGACATTGAGAAGCAAGATGATTATCAAGATGACTCATTCATATGGAGAAAAGACCCGGATTTCTGAGAAGCCATTTTATAAGCCGGCCAAAGGAGCAACCCGGCCACTTAACATATTTGTTACTCTTATTTCAGGAGCTTACCATGAATAAATTCAAGCTAACCTGGGGGCTAATGACGGGGATATACCCCATGGTATGACCAGGCCTAGCGACTCACAGGAGACCTGGCCGAAGACATGCCATCTTATTAATGACCCGGCCAGGCAACTCACAGGAGACCCGTTAAAGACATGACATCTTATTTATGACCCGGCAAGCGGGTCACAGGTTGACCAAGCCCAAGACCCGATGGGTGAGCCGGCGCCAGGCGGCTCACAAGAGAAGGCCCACAGGAGAAGGCCTACAAGAGAGAAGGATTCCCTTAAAGGAAATAAGACCCGGAGTAGGATTCGTGAGAGATTAGTCTTAATCCTACTCCAAGTAGGACTCTATTTGTAAACCTACCCTCTCCACTTATATAAGGAGGGGTAGAGCACCCCTAGAGGGACAAGTTCTCAAGAGACACAAGTCTACAAGTTTAGATAACATAAGAGATTAGAGGCACAAAAGATTAGAGGTAGCGATTAGCACCCTTGTAACCGAGAGATCTTCATCATCAACAATACCAGACAAGCAGGACGTAGGCTTTTACCTCCATCGGAGGGGCCGAACCTGGGTAAAACTCCATGTCTTCTCGATTTCGATCAACCCCTTTAAGCCGCCACGTAGTTGCGTCTCGCCCCGAACCTAAGTCCGTTCACCCAGACATCTGTCGTGACAAATCCACGACATGCCTTCTTCAAGATTTTGAAAAAGGAAGGGCGTGCTCAGCAGATTTTGAGATGAACCTACTCAGAGCAGCAACACAGACGGCAAGTCGCCACACGTCTTTGACTCGTCTTGGTGCCTCAATTTGCTCAATTGCTTTGATCTTGTCAGGATTTGCTTCGATTCCTCGTTGAGACACAAAGAACCTGAGAAGCTTGCCGGATGAGACGCCGAACACAGATTTCTCGGGGTTGAGCTTCATGTTGATCTTGTCCAGATTTGCAAATGTTTCTTCTAGGTCCGATATGAGCGTGGCCTTATTCTTGGTTTTGACCACTATGTCATCCATATAAGCCTCCATATTTCTATGTAGCTGGGGCTCAAAATCAATCTGGATCGCTCTTGCAAAGGCAGAACCAGCACTTTTTAACCCGAAAGGCATACACAGAAAGCAACACGTACCACATGTGGTGATAAATGTGTTCTTCTCCTCATCTTGTTTGGCCATGAAAATATGATGATAGCCTGAATAGGCGTCAAGGAAATAGAATAAGTCACAGCCGACAGTGGAGTCCACAATCTGGTCGATGCGCGGCAAGGGAAAAGGATCTTTGGGGCATGCCTTGTTGATGTTTGTGAAATCAATGCATAGCCTCCACTTCCCATTCACCTTGCACACTACGACTAGATTGACCAACCACATAGGATGGAGTATTCCTCTGATCAGGCCAGCCGCTTCTAATTTCTTGATCTCCTCGACAATAAATTGTTGTCACTCCAAATCTTGCTTCCGGACCTTCTGCTTGACGGGCCGCACGTGTGGGCAGACGGCAAGGTGGTGCTCAATCACCTTCCTGGGAACGCTGGGGATATCAGATGGTTGCCACGCAAACACATCAACATTCGCCTGCCGAAAGCCGATGAGCGTGCTTTCCTATTTGTCATCAAGGGTGGAACTTATGGTGAAAGTTCCCCCATGCCATCCTCCTTGGCGGGCACCTTCTTGGTCTATGGTGGAGCTGCCTTGGACTTCTTCCTCTTACCGGTGGAGCTCTCTGGCACATCATCGACGGGAGCGCAACACCTCGAGGGGGCGCACTTGCCGGAATGTGCGCCAGAGGGGTTGCCGGTCTTCTTTCCCCCGAGAGCTTCAGTGACAGGAGCAAGTGCCTTGGCGGCAGGTGCTGCAGCTGCCCCCTAGTAGAGTTTGTTGGCGCAGGTAAGTACACTTTTCTTGTTGGAGTTAATGCTGATGACGCTCATTGGCCCGGGCATCTTCAGCACGTTGTAAGCGAAGTGAGTGTCCGCCATGAATTTGGCCAGCGTCGGGCGGCCAAGAATGCCGTTGCATGGCAATGAGATCTTGGCGACGTGAAAAATGATCTTCTTCGTCCTGAAATTGATGTCGCTGCCAAATGTCACCGGCAGCGTGACCATGCCTTTTGGCTGACTCCTTCCCGAATTGACCCCTTGGAAAGCGCGTGTCGGCTCGAGATCTTCGTCAGGAATCTGCAGCCTCTGAATGATATCGGGCGAGATCAGGTCCAGGCTCGCCCCACTGTCGACTAACATCTTCGTCACCTTGAGGTTGCGGATTGTTGGCGAGACCAACAACGGTAAACAGTTGACCACAATTATGTGATCAGGGTGATCCTCAGCGTTGAAGATGATAGGACTGTTGGACTATTTTAGAGGTCTCTATGCGTTGATAGAGGGCTCTGCCACATTAATCTCACGCGCCCACTGTTTAAGTTGGCGGTGAGAGAAATGCGACGAGGCTCCTCCTCCTATGCACATCATCTTCGTAGCCTTCTGAAACTCATGCTCACTGGACTCGTCGTCCTCTCCGACATCATCATCCTCTTCTTGCTTGTCGCGACCATGGGTGGGCCGGTCCTTCTGTTGCTTGGGCTTGTCGTGACGACCTCCTCGGCCAACACACCTCTTGTCGGATCCCTTAGCACCATCCTGATCCTTCTCCTTGTCTCGCCTCTCATATCCAGCCCTCTGCTTCTCGGCAAGCTGCTCAACTTGCCGACACTCTTGGAGGTCGTGGCCTTTGGTGCGATGGATCTTGCAATACTACTTGCTGGAGTCTTCTGGCCTACCGGCAGACGCCAGGGCGTGGTAGAAGGCGCACCCGACAACATCGTTGACGGGGTCATCGACCTTGCCTTTCTTGGCGGCACCGGGGTTGCCGGATGCCTCGACGGCAAGCACGGTCTTGCCCTTGCGCCTCTTGTTCTATCGCCGGCCCTTCTTTGTCGGGACAGCAGTATCCTCATCTTTAGAGTCGACCTCTATGCCAGCACCTTCACCGGGGAGTCTTCTCCCTTCTTCAGCCTGAGCACACTTGTCTGCCAAGGCATAAAGCTCGGCGATGTCCCTGACTCTGTTCATCGCCAGCTCTTCTCGCATCCTGCCGTTACGCACGTTCTGATGGAATGCCCTGATAACAGAGGTAGGGTGAACGTCTGGGATGCTGTGCTAAACGCGGCTGAACCTCTGGATGTACTTGTGTAGAGTTCCGTCTTCCTTCTGGGGGATTATGTGCAGATCGCTCTCCTGGCTAAGAGCTTGATGACCTCCGGTGCAGGCGCCAATGAACTCGTGACACAGGTCCGCCCAAGAAGCGATGGACCCCTCCGGCAAGTGCATCAACCATGACCTGACATTGGGCTTAAACACCAACAGGAAGTAGTTGGCCAATATCTTGTCGTCGCGGCCCCAGGCAGCCTGCACCACAATGGTGTAGACGCTGATGAACTCTGGCGGATTGGTCTTGCCGTCATACTTCTCTGGGACTTCTGGTTTGAACGTGCGGGAGTTGGGCCACTGGACTTGCCACATCTCATGGGTAAACGCTGGACAGCCCACCTCGTAAGGTAGGCTGACAGGGTACCCTAGCGCGGACTTGTCTACAGTGGCCCCCGCGCGCTTGTCCGACTGGAGGTGCGCTTCCCGTCGCCGCTCGATCGCGGTTCAGGTGTCTTCCTTGCCATGTTCCTGCAGAACATGATGCTGATCGCGGCGCGTCCGTGGATCAGACGACGCCATTGAGTAACTGTCGTAGGCATCCATCCGTCGGGTCGGTGAACGGCGATGCTATCACGGAGGAGAGTGCGCCAAGGCCGTGCTGTCTCCGGGCACTTCACCACTGGTCTGAGGTGGCCCTATGGGCCGAAGCTTATATGTGAGGCCGAGGAGGCTCTGAATGGTGGCTCTCCATTCGTCGAGCTTCTCCATAGTAGGAGGGAAGTTCAGGAGTAGCTGCGCTCATGCCCCAGCTTCATCATTGCCATGGTAAGATGTCATGGGAATGAACACCTATGGGATCACGGGGATCCCTTTCGGTTCGGTAGGGGGCGGGCTCGCATAAAGAGCCGGTCTGGTAAGCAGCGCACGGGGAGTTTTTACCTAGGTTCGGGCTGCACGGGTGGGTAAAACCCTACTCCTGCTTGGCTATATTGATCGTGTTCTAGGGTTCTAGCTACAAGAGCGCCATGAACGGCTGCTACGTGAGCTTGATAACCCCCAGTTGTCTAATAGTCGGGTTGTCCTATTGTCTAACTGCCAAACTCTCTGATTGTCTAACCTCTAAACTTTTTTGTCCAACCTCCTCCTTGTAACGCCCTCGGCCTCCTTTTATACTTAAGGGGATCCCAACAGTGGCGTACAGTGTGCGCACGGGATGCACAGTGCTACAGTGCTATCGTACCTAACTCTGATGGAGTAGGACAAGAGCATTCAATGCGTCGTCAGGCGCCTCAGTCTGTCAGTGGGACGGGACGGGGGCCCGTCCCATCGGTGCCTCTTAGCTCCCTCCAATGTCGACGCCACGACACACGTCCAGGTGAATTGACACTTGGCCCGTGTGCTGGCGGTGCTTGTCGGGCCCCTGCCTTGCTAGGACCTTGCCTTGCCGGGGACCTTGCTTCGCCCAGAGGCTCTATAGCCCTCCCGACAAGGTCTTGCTGATAGTCTTGAGTCTTATGTGCTGGTTCTTGACAAGTCTTTGCTGGGCCTTGCTGCCGGGCGGCTACTATTGCCCGTGCATGAATAAAGGGACACTAGATGGCCCAAAAACTCTAGTGCACCGATAGGATCCCCCGGGCCTGGGCCATATACGTTGCGAGGCGTTGTTGGGCTAGGTCCAACCAGTGCATGGGCACGCATGGCAGGGCCTTGCGGTTGTGATCATTGCTCCCGCTGCGCTTCCCCATAACATCTTTGGCGTGCCGGGTACGGGGTGTGCATGAGTGGTGCGAACCCGTTCTGGTAATCCGCGCCCCAGCTTCATCATCGCCATGGCCTCCAAGAAGAAGGGCCTGACAGCAGTTGGCCCATCCACGTCTGCCGTTCCTGTATTTGTGCGGGCAGGAGGAAGCATAAACGCGGGTGGAGGAGGAGAAGGCGGAGGTTCGGAACTTCCCCGATGCTCCGGTGACCAAGTCCAAGCAAGCGGCGATGCTCGCCGCGGAGACACCCATGGCGACAGTGGGAACCCTCGTGCCCCTGGGTCTCAGGATGGAGCGGTACCCACGCCGGCGCTTACGCCACGACCTTCTCAGGACGCGCCTGGAGAGTTGTGCCACAGCGCCCGTAGTTCTCAACATCCCCACGGACAATCTCCTGCGCATCATTCCTAAGATGCGCGGGACAAGCATGCTCACCAACATACAAGCGGGGGTGGCATGCCGACGTGGGACCGCGGTGGTGCTCCTTCTAACATGGTTAGGAGTCAGAGAACCTCGCTTTCCTTCTGCCGTTCGCTGCCAACCACGGCGGAGGAAGCAATGGCGCAAGCACAACTACTCCTGAACTTCCCTCCCGCTGCGAAGAAGCTCGATGAATGGAGAGCCACAATTCAGAGCCTCCTCAGCCTCGCAGATAAGCTTCAGCCCACAAGGCTGACTCAGACCAGTGGTGAGGTGCCCGGAGGTGGTGCGGCCTCGGTGCACTCTCCTCCGTGACAACATCGCCAGTCGCCGACCCGACGGACCGACGCCTATGACGGTTACTCAATGGCATCGTCTGATCAACAGGCGCGCTGCGATCAGCGTCATGTTCTTCGGGAACGTGGCAAGGAATACACCCGAACCGCGATCAAGCGGCAACGGGAAGCATGCCTACAGTCGGACAAGCGTGCGGGGCCCACTATAGACAAGTCCGCGTGGGGGTACCCTATCGGCCTACCTTACGAGGTGGGTTGTCCAACATTTACCCATGAGTTGCAGCAAGTCTAGTGTCCTAACTCCTGCATGTTCAAACCAGAAGTCTCGAAGAAGTATGACAGCAAGACCCATCCGTTAGAGTTCCTGAGTGTCTACACCATTGCGGTGCAGGCTGCCGGGGGCCACGATGGCAAGATATTGGCCAACTACTTCTCGTTGGTGTTTAAGCCCAACGTCAGGTCATGGCTGATGCACTTGCCGGAGGGGTCCATCGCTTCCTGGGAGGACCTGTGTCACGAGTTCGTTGGCGCCTTCACCGGAGGTCATCAAGCTCACGGCCAGGAGAGCGATCTGCACATCATCCCCCAAAAGGAAGGCAAAACTCTGTGCAAGTACATCCAGAGGTTCAGCCGAGTTCACCACAACATCCCAGATGTTCACCCTGCCATTGTTATCAGCGTGTTCCATCAGAACGTGCGCAACCATAGGATGCGGGAAGAGTTGGCGATGAACAGAGTCAGGGACATCACCGAGCTTTATGCCTTGGCAGACAAGTGCGCTCGGGCTGAAGAAGGGAGCAGACTCCCCGACGAAGATGTCAGCGCAAAGGTTGACTCTAAAGATGAGTATACTGTTGTCCCAGAAAACAAGGCTTGGCGAAGGAACAAGAAGCGCACGGGCAAGATCATGCTTGCCATCGAGGAATCCAGCAACCCCAGTGCCGCCAAGAAAGGCAAGGTCGATGACCCCGGCAACAATGTTGCCGGGTGCGCCTCCTGCCACGCCGTGGCGGCTACCGGCAAGCCAGAAGACTCTGGCAAGCTGCATTGCAAGATCCATCGCACCAAAGGGCACAACCTCCAAGACTGCCAACAAGTTGAGCAGCTTGCCAAGAAGTAGAGAGTCGAATATGAGAGGCGAGACAAGGAGAAGGATCAGGATGGTGATGAGGGGTCCAGCAAGAAGTGTGTTGGCCGAGGAGGTCGCCGCGGCAAGCCCAAGCAACAGACGGACCGGACCGCCCATGGCCGCGACAAGCAAGAAGAGGATGATGATGTCGAAGAGGACGACGAGTCCAGTGAGCATGATTTTCAGAAGGCTACATAGATGATGTGCATAGAAGGAAGAGCCTCGTCGCATTCCTCTCACTGCCAACTTAAACAGTGGGCACGCGAGATTAATGCGGCAGAGCCCTCTATCGACGCATAGAGACCTTTGAAATGGTCCAACACTCCTATCATCTTCGACGCCGAGGATCACCCTGATTGCATAACTGCGGTCGGGTGCTTGCCTTTGTTTGTCTCGCCAAAAATCCGCAACCTCAAGGTGACAACGCTGTTAGTCGAAAGTGGGGCCAGCCTAAACTTGATCTCGCCCAATGTCATTCAGAGGTTGCAGATTCCTAACAAAGATCTCGAGCCGATAGGCGCTTTCCAATGGGTCAATTCGGGAAGGACTCAGCCGAAAGGCAAGGTCACGCTGCCGGTGACATTTGGCAACGACATCAATTTCAGAACGGAGAAGACCGTTTTTTATGTTGCCAAGATCTATTGCCATACAACGGCATTCTTTGCTGCCCGGGGCTGGCCAAATTCATGCCGGCCACTCACTTCACTTACAACGTGCTGAAGATGCCCGGGCCAATGAGCGTCATCACCATTAACTCCGACTAGAAAAGCGCACTTATCTGCATCGACAAACTCTATCGGGGGCAGCTGCAGCACCTGTCGCCAAGGCACTTTCTCCTGTCGCTGAAGCACCCGGGGGAAAGAAGACCGGCATTGCCTCTGGCGCACATTTCGGCAAGCGCGCCCCCTCGGGGTGCTGCGCTCCCGTCGACGATGTGCCAGAGAGCTCCACCAGCAAGAGCAAGAAGTCCAAGGCAGCTCCACCGGAGACCAAGAAGGTGCCCTCCAAGGAGGATGGCATGAGGGCGGACTTTCACCATAAGTTCCACCCTTGACGACAAATAGGAAAGCGCGCTCGTCGCCTTCCTGCGGGCGAAAGTCAATGTGTTTGCATGCAACCATCTGATATCCCCGGCATTCCCAAGAAGGTTATTGAGCACCACCTTGTCGTCTGCCCACACGCACGGCCTGTCAAGCCGAAGGTACGGAAGCAAGCTTTGGAGCGGCAACAATTTATTGCTAAGGAGATCAAGAAATTAGAAGTGGCTGGCCTGATCAGAGGAGTACTCCATCCTACATAGTTGGCCAATCCAGTCGTAGTGTGCAAGGCGAATGGGAAGTGGAGGCTATGCATTGATTTCATAGACATCAACAAGGCCTACCCCAAAGATCATTTTCCCTTGCCGCGCATCGACCAGATTGTAGACTCCACTGCCTGCTACGACTTGTTGTCTTTCCTTGATGCCTATTCAGGCTATCATCAGATTTTCATGGCCAAAGAAGACGAGGAGAAGACCGCATTTATCACCACATGTGGTACGTATTTCTTTCTGCGTATGCCTTTCGGGTTGAAAAGTGCTGGTTCTACCTTTGCAAGAGCGGTACAGATTGGTTTTGAGCCCTAGTTACATAGAAATATGGAGGCTTATATGGACAACATAGTGTTCAAAACCAAGAATAAGTCCACTCTCATATCGGACCTAGAAGAAACATTTGCAAATCTGTGCAAGATCAACCTGAAGCTCAACCCCGAAAAATGTGTGTTCGGCATCCCATTCGGCAAGCTTCTCGGGTTCTTTGTATCTCAACGAGGAATCGAAGCAAATCCCGACAAGATCAAAGCAATTGAGCAAATTGAGGCACCAAGACGAGTCAAAGACGTGCGGCGCCTTGCCGGCTCTGTTGCTGCTCTGAGTAGGTTCATCTCAAAATCTGTTGAGCATGCCCTGCCCTTTTTCAAAATCTTGAAGAAGGTAGGTCCAATGAAATGGACTCTAGAAGTGGAGGCGACGCTACAGGATTTGAAGAAGTACCTTTCCTCTCCGTCAGTCATTGTTGTGCCAAAACCACAAGAGTCGTTGCTGCTATACCTGGCGGCAAGGAATCAAGTGGTGAGTGTTTCACTAGTGGTTGAAAGAGTAGTTGACAAAGAAGCAGTGGCAACAGCAGGGACGCTAAGCGACGAGCCAGGACGTTCCCCGGCAGGGTCTGATGCCGTCAAAGAAGGATCTGCGCAGTTGAAAGAGATAGTCCAAAAGAACAAAGTGGTGCAGCGACCGGTCTATTTTTTCAGCTCCTTGTTGCAGGGGCTAGATCAAGGTATTCTGGCATGCAAAAATTACTCTTCGGCCTTCTTATGGCCTCGAGGAAGCCGCGCCATTACTTCCAAGCACATGAGATCACCGTTGTCACCCGTTTCCCGCAACAGCGAATATTGCGAAACCCAGAAGCTACCGGCGGGATTGTGGAGTGGGCCCTGAAACTATCAAGCTTTGGTCTTAAGTTTGAAAGCACTTCGACCATTTAGAGCAGGGCCTTGGCGGAATTCATTGCAGAATGGACCCCAACGCCCGATGAAGAGATTCTAGAGTCAACTCTCCCCGGCAAGGAGACTGACAAAGAATGGATCATGTATTTTGATGGAGCTTTCTCGCTGCAAGGCGCTGGTGTCAGAGTGCTGCTTGTCGCACCCCACCAGAGAGCACCTCAGATATGTGGTCCAGATGCACTTTCGCCGGGAGAGATCAACGAATAACACTTCTGAGTATGAAGGGCTGCTTGCTGGCCTCAGGATTGCGACAGACCTTGGTATCAAGAAACTTATTGTCAAGGGTGATTCTCAACTTGTCATCAGGCAAGTGAACAAAGATTACCAGAGCCCGTTGATGAAAGCCTATGTAGATGAAGTGAGGAAGTTGGAAGAATGTTTTGACGGCCTGCAAATGGAGCACGTTCCATGTGTAGAGAACAGTGTTGCCGATGGCCTGTCAAAGTGTGTTGCCCTTAAGTTACCTGTGGAACCAGGAACTTTCGTGCACCAACTAACTCAACACTCCATGACACCAACAACTGGACAAGAGAAGAGAAGAAAGTTAAGTTCCGGAAAGTATTTCCCGGCAGAGCTCCCCGAAGCTGTTGGCGAGAAGGTTGCCAGAGGGAACGACAGGGTTGTCGATGAGTACTATGCTCTGGCAGGGCCCCCGGCTCTTGCAGTAGAAGCATACGCTCTCGTAAGGCTTGCCAGGGCGCAGCAGACTCCGGCAGGCCCTCGGGCCCTTGCCGTCGAGGCAAATGCTACCTCGATAGAGGACACGCCTTTAGTCCTCGTTGTCAAGCCCCAGGCTCCAGCGTGGCCATAGCACATTGTCCAATTTCTTCAAACAGGAGAACTGCCCGAGGAACAAGAGGAAGCAGAGAAAGTAGCCCACCGGTCTCATATGTACTAGTTCATAGACAATGTCCTGTACAGAAAGAGATGGAATGGCATGAAACTCAAGTGCATATCTCAGGAGGATGGATTAGAGCTGTTGGCAGAGATACACGGAGGCATATGTGGTTCCCACATAGGATCAAGAGCACTTGCTGGAAAGGCATTCTGACAAGGTTTATTTTGGCCCACTGCCCTCCAGGAGGCAATGGCATTGGTAACCAAGTGTGAAGCATGTCAGCTTCATTCGAAGAAACTACATCAACTAGCTCAAGCCCTTCAAACAATCCCTCTCTCCTAGCCATTTTCGGTCTGGGGGCTCGACATCTTGGGCCACTTTCCCCGCGCTATCGGGGGCTTTGAGTGCTTGTATGTGGCAATTGACAAGTTCACAAAGTGGCCGGAAGTGGAAGCAGTGAGAAAGGTGACATCACAATAAGCCGTCAAGTTCTTCAAAGGACTAGTTTGCCGCTTTGGTGTTCCCAACAGGATCATCACTTACAACGGCACACAGTTCACGAGCCGCACCTTCATGCAGTATGTCCAAGACCTTGGTAGCAAAATCTGTTTTGCTTCCATTGCCCACCCGAGGCCTCAAGACAAGAACTTTCGACAAGCTGCACAAGTGCGAAAGGCACTGGATTGATGAGTTGCGGGTGGTTCTTTGGTCAATTAGGATGACACCAAATCGAGATACCAGCCAGACACCCTTCTCCCTTGTCTATGGGGCGGAGGCAGTTCTCCCCATGGAACTCATATACGGGTCTCCTCGAGTGCTCGCTTATGATGAGCTGGAGCAAGAGCAGTTGCGGCAAGATGACGCGACGCTCCTTGAGGAAGACTGTCTTCAGGCTGCTGTGAGAGCTGCGCGCTACCAACAAGCCTTGCGCCGCTACCATAGCCGCAAGGTCAATGTCAGAAGTCTTGAGGAAGGCGACCTTGTTCTTCGGTGAGTTCAGTCCGCCAAGAATACAAACAAGTTGTCGCCGAAGTGGGAAGGCCCTTATCGGGTAGTACGAGTCACTAGGCCCGGCGCAGTCCGCCTGGAGACCGAGGATGGCGTTTCGGTGAGCAACTCCTAGAATATCGAACACCTTCGGAATTTCTACACATCAGGCACGACTGCCGGTCCAGCCACCGCAACCACCTTTTGTACAAGTCTTGCCGCCGAAACATGTAATCCTTGGTACAAAGCCAGGCTGAGGCCTTGTGCATAGTTAAATAAAGATAAGTGTTCCGCAATCCTGTTCGATTCTCATGTTTACTTATGTGCATGTTTATCTGAAGTGTTGCATTACATTTAATCCCAGCAAGAACTAACAGACCGCCAAGGTTCCATATCCATATTTTCTCTTCTTTCCTTTTCCCACAGGACAGAAGGATCCCTCGCGTGCATCTTTGCAGGGAGGGAATGATAGTACGGATACCTATGAGCGACGTCCCAAAAAAAACTTGCCGGTGGGAGCACGACAACATACAAATTTTCAGATAGGGTGAAATTTACATAAGATATAGCTTTTCCTCTAAGAACATCTTTATTTTACTTTCTCCCCTAGGGGGAGATTACAAGAAGAAAAAGATGGAGAGGAGGGGCAGATTACAAGAAGAAAAAGATGGAGAGAGGTAAATGGGGCATCGGCTCTACAATCCCCTCTTTATGGGGAAGGCGCGGGGCAGTCTCTTTTTACTAGAAAACAAGATAATACAGAAACGTTCCACAGGCGCACTGTTGTAATGGCTGCTCCATGCACGTATCCCACTACCCGCATTCAATAGGCACAACACCTATGGGATCACGGGGATCCCTTTCGGTTCGGCAGGGGGCGGGCTCACACAAAGAGCCGGCCTGGTAAGTAGCGCACGAGGAGTTTTTACCCAGGCTCGGGCCGCACGGGTGAGTAAAACCTACTCCTGCTTGGCTATATTGATCGTGTTCTAGGGTTCTAGCTACAGGAGCGCCATGAACGGCTGCTACGTGAGCTTGATAACCCCAAGTTGTCTAACTGTCGGGTTGTCCGGTTGTCTAACTGCCCAACTCTGTGATTGTCTAACCTCTAACCTTTTTTTGTCCAACCTCCCTCCTATAATGCCCTGGGCCTCCTTTTATACATAAGGGGATCCCAACAGTGGCATACAGTGTGCCCACGGGATGCATAGTGCTATAGTGCTATCGTACCTAACTCTGATGGAGTAGGACAAGAGCATTCAATGCGCCGTCAGGTGCCTCAGTCCGTCAGTGGAATGGGACGGGGGCCTGCCCCATCGGCGCCGCTTAGCTTCCTCCAACGTTGACGCCACAACACGCGTCCAGGTGAATCGACACCTGGCCTGTGTGCTGGCGGTGCTTGGCAGGGCCTTGCCTTGCCGGGACCTTGCCTTGTCGGGGGCCTTGCTTTGCCCGGAGGCTCTACAGCCCTCCTGTCAAGGTGTTGCCGATAGTCTTGAGTCTTTTGTGCTGGTGCTTGACAAATCTTTGCTGGGCCTTGCCGCTAGGGCGGCTACTACTGCCCGTGCACGAGTAAAGGGGCACTAAATGGCCCAAAAACTCTAGTGCACCGACACCCGCACACAAGCAGTACTACCGCTCAAGGGAGTGGTACTCCTGCTCGGGCGGATGAGGCAGCCAACCAGAGAGATGGCACGAGGTGCGATAGTACTGTCACTCAGGGTAGCATGGGGTTGTAGAGAACAGAAGACTAACCGGTAGTAGCGAGCATTACTACCGCCTAGGGCTGTACTACCGCTGACTACTACCGCGCCTATCTTCTGCTAAAACCAAGCAACAAAAGGTTAGGCGGTATTACCGAGCAGTACGACCGCGCCAGGGTGGTACTGCTGCTTGCTGGAGCGGTACTACCGCTTACAACCTTCCAAAACCAGAACAGGAAACGAATGAACGCAGGAACACTAGAACTGCCATAACTTCTGCAAAGGAGCTCCGAATTGAGAAAACCCAAGCTTGTTGGACTTAGGACGACAAGAGCTATCCAACAGTGACTAGGCAACACACAATTAGATAACACGTATCAAATAACCACCTACTAACCGACGGACCCATACCCAACAATTACTCAAATAACATCACATATAAGGGGGTTCAAGGGTTGTTACAACATACAACTCATCACGAAGAACGTGATGGAGGAGGAAGGGATGTTGATGGTGGTGATGACGGTAACGCGTATGGTGATGGTGGCACGGCAGCCCATGGGCACACCCCACTGTGGCGGCTCCCTTCCTGTAACAACCCATATGTAACATGCCATATATTTGAACCATTTCTATGTGATCACCCTTGTATGACATTCCATGTTTGAATTGAATTGCTTAATGATTTTTCATGTCCTCGTTTGCATCATGGCATCAATTGCATTTCCATCATGTGTGAATTGTGGTGTGTGTGTGGTTTGTGTGATGTGCATTGCATCCCAAGTGGCATGATTAAGTTTGTAAAACCCTTCATTTTACTATCTCCCTATTTCTTCTCCTTCCTATTCCTTTTGGATTTTTGCAAGTGGTATTTGTCTTGCCCAAATTAATGTCCACCATTTTTCCAAATTCTCTTATACATTCCTAGATCACCTACTCCAAATTTAATCCTTTTTTGAAAAAATTTGGTCATATTCAATATTAACTCAATTTTGAACTAAATTCAAACATGATTCAATTTTTAGTCTTTTAAAAAATGCCAAAGAATTTTATTCAAATAGTGCATAATTTTGTGACTCCAAAACAATTTTTACCTCACCCAAATTCCATGTGAATTTTCCTCCCTTTTCTGTTTAATTTAAAGGGAACATAAATGCCAGAAGGGAGAGAGAGAGAGAGTGCACAGAAGCCCAACATCCAGCAGTAGCGGCGGCCAACACCATAGCCCACCTGGCCTTGCTCCCGCGCCCTCGCGTTTTCTCACCCGTGCAGCCGTGTACCCTCGCTAGCGCGCGTCCACGTGGTCAGCACGCACCCACCTTTTCATCAAGCTCTCTCCGTCGCCATGGGGACAGCGAGCCCGAGCATGTGGCAGCTCCGACTTGATGCCTCTGACCCCCTTTTAATCCCTCCTTCTGCCTACGCCAACCCTAGGGGTTCCCTCTTCGCCATCCGTCGCCACCACGTGAGCCTAGCCCACCATAGTCGTCGCCCCCAACCTATCCCGAGCGAGGTAAAGAGCAAGGATCGTCGCCACGTCCCCTACGGCGAGCCCAGACGAGGATCTCAAGTCCGGGAGCTCCGTCTTCCTCGACTACTTCGTCTGCTTCCTTCAATTTGAGCTCGGAGCCTCCGCAAGCATCCTCCCCTTCGTCATCTTCCTCTACGGCCGGAGCTCCTCCCCAGTCAAATTCGCCATCGTCCCTCTTCCTCGAGTCGTACGACTACGGCAAGCCCCTCTGCATTGAGCAACCGCACCTCTCTACATGATTTTCCCCTTCGTTTGCGCCCTATGCCATCGTCTTCCTCGAGGCCGAGCCATGCCTCCGTCAGACCTCATCGTCGGCGAGTGTTCCGGTCACATTTATTTGTGCGCGTGCGTCTAGCAAGTTCATCCCCGCCCACAGATCTCGTTTTTTCCTTCGACTACATCGTTTGCCCCTTGCATCATCGGCTTCAAGCTCGTCGTCACTGCCTCTGTACCCCGCCACCGGCGTCGCCATTGCTGTCGTCTGGTGCCGTGGTTTGCACGCGTGCATGCAGAATGAAGTTGCAGTTCGGTATGTGCCCTCCGCCGCGTCTTTTGGTCACCGGATCGACTCCGGCGCGATCGCTGCCGTCCCTGTCCTGCCGCCTTCGCCTCCTCTATTTTTCCCTGCTTCGTATCGCTGACGCATAAGTCAAAGCGACTCGATGCCCATTCTCTAGTTATGAGTGAGCCAGTCCGGATGGTCCGACCGAACCAGTTATGTCGAACGACCCGGGTTCGGTTCGATTCCCCTAAGCACAATTAAATCCCACCAATTTTTAGATTAGCCCGAGTCGCTCACAACCCAGCCCCACATGTCATAGACTCGGTGCCAACCTTCTATGTGTAAGCCTTTGTAGCTAGGCCCCGTGTGTGTGGATAGCATTTCCCCTTATTTTGTTTTATTCCATATTAAGTGCATTACATTTCCGGCATGTTTCCATTTATGCATATTTCATAATCGATATATTCCATTTCTATCATATCTGTTAAATTCATTTTTGGCAGTATTTCACTTATTGCAATGTAGTATTTTTCATCATGTGAACATATGCATATTGTATATGAAAATGTGGTGTACAAATCCAATGAATTCATTTGTGACAGTAGTTTTGCATTTTGAGCAAGTTTTGTTGCATGTCATTTTAACATAATATTGCATTTTATGAATGTTATGTGAATCAATCCATGCACCATATGGACAAACTTTGAACATGAATTAGGAGCATTTTTACATATACTAGCTACTCGTATTTTTGCCATGCCATGAAATCCATGTGTTAGCCACTGTTTTCATCATGTAAACATGCCTAGTCAATGTTCCTGTTTTGAGCTATCTGAATTTCACCAAGTCTATATAAACATTGCTTTTTGTCTTGATGAATGCTATGAATTTGTGCTTCCTAGGAATATGCTCATGTTGGATTAATTGTAGTTCATGTTGTCTACTACCATGTTGTGCAATTTCATGCCATGATATGTCATGTAGCACATTTAAATCTTGCGATAAAATCGCCATCTTGTTAACTCTGTTCTATGATAATCTCTGATTTTCACTAAGTCATAATCTGTAACATCATATTCGCATATTGTGTTCTCATTCCAATGAATCCATGCATCTAACCAACCCAGAACTTTTGGATGAAATATTGTGAATTAAACATACTACAGCCACATTTCATATATGAGCCTTTTAGATTTCTATAGCTTGTCGTTTTGATGGTTGCAAAGTGCTATTTATGCTTTTTGTGGCAGATTGCATTGCAATATTGTTTTGAGCATTGTGGGAGCTCTATGCATTGGTTTTTCATGATCTTTATATCAATTTCATCTAAAATTCCATATCCTATACAGTGTAATGCTTGGGATGCCAAGATTTTGCCTCTATCCTTCCTTATATCCTGATCTATCATTGTTTGTGTCTGTATCTTGTCGTGAGTGTTCCGAGAGAACTATGGCTCCGATTGCGATGATCCTTTTATGCATTTGCATCGTTTTCATGTGTAGAATCCATTTTTACCATGATCATGCAAGTAAAAATAATTAATATTTATGTTCTATCCAGAATGTTAAAACCACTAATTTTACATATGAAGTGTTGCTTGTTTGTGCATTTCGTCATGGTTGTGTCTTTATTAGATGCTTGTTCTTTATTGTGGGTAGTACCGGGTGACGAGTCCGAGTTTGGGGAACCTGTCGAGAACGCTTACGAGGAGCAAGTTTGTTATCCCACTGAAGAAACACAAGGCAAGATGATCATTATCCTCGATACAGTTACTATCTTTGCTATGCTAGTTGTCTCGTTACTATCGGTATGTCTCGCTTCCTACCACTTGTGTGTCAAGCCTACCAACATGCCATGATAAGCCTCTAACCCTCCACATCCTAGCAAACCGTTGTTTGGCTATGTTACCGCTTTCTCAACCCCTCTTATAGCATTGCTAGTTGCAGGTGCAGATGGATCCATGTGATAACATGGATATATTGGGATATCACATTATTATTGCTATTTAATTTAATGCATCTATACACGTGGTAAGGGGTGCAAGGCTCGGCCTTTTGCTTGGTGTTTTGTTCCACTGTTGCCGCATTAGTTTCCTATTACTGGTGTTATGTTCCATATTGGGCACTCCTAACATGCTTGGGGTTGTTATGTGGACCTTCATGATAATTCGTTTTGCAAAAAAAACTCTTCCGGCAAGGCCCAACTTTGCTCCTATGTTGGCCTAATAACTAATAAATTTGCATCGGGAGTAGCTACCCCATGGATAAATAATCAACGAACTATTCCAGTGCTCCTCATGAGGGTTGGTCTAGACTAGAGCCACTTGTGGGGCCACCCAGGGGCAACTAGGGTGTTTAATTAGGCCACCGTACGTACTTCTCATCTCGTAATGCCCTGAGAACGAGATACGTGTGACTCCGATGGGGATCTAGCCTATCGGGCGGTCTTGCTGGATTTTTTTAAACTTTAATGAATGTCTTGTGTACCGGGATTCCGAGGAGATTTCAGGCTATCCCGCGGTTGAGGTTTTCCACCGTAGCTTGTGTCTAGTTTGTGATGGATGAGTTGGAGCACCCATGCAGGGTTAAATCTTTTTGGAAGCTGTGCCTGCGGTTATGGGGCAACTTGGAAATTTTATAATACCCGGTTAGAGAAAACTTGAAGTAAATTCAATTAAAATACATCAGATGTGTGCATAACCATGATCGTCTCTTTTCGAGGGAGTTCGGGAAGAGAACATGGCGGGGTTATCATTGACTCGTAAGTAGATGTTCAACATCACTTCTTGATCGTAATTAGTTCACGACCGTTATGCGTAGAACACTCATCTTATTATTGTACTCATAAGTTAGCCAAATAAAATGCTTAGTCTTGGTACATATAAGTTTAGATAGTCTCGGTACCCTGGGTGATGAGATTGTTGAGACCTCGGGCTCATAGATTCTTACAACAACATAGGTGCAAGTACAAATGATCTTGACATACATGATGCCACATGACTAGAGTGGGAGTATGCTGAGGAACGTGGTCGCATGTTCTTGACATACTCCGATGAGTAGAGGTGGATGCCTTGGTCGGCAACCTGGGATTTGCATGATGGATGTCATTTTTCATTTGATTTTGTACATAGTCGGATCCTACTCTTTTGTATGATGATTGTACTTGAATTATTGATGTTGTAGAATGTGGTGAGTGTAAGGCAACTTCATATACCCATATACTATTTACATGCATTGTAGTGATATCCATTCTTGTGAAGCGACCCAAAATGCGCTTCTATCCTTATCGCGACCCTCGAGCCATGGCGAGGATAGTACCACATTTTGGGCATGACACTTCCGGTATCCTTCAAGGTTTCAACAATGGCGTTCTTGAGGTGGACGGTGGCTAGACTTGGAGATTAGATGGTGAATGATGAATGATGATGCTTGATGGCGGTGGCTAGGGTTGGCGGTGTATATAAAAGAGTTATCGCATAGCCTTCTCCCTTGATGTGGCTTCTCTTGTTTGATGCAAGGGCTCTAGATGCAGCTTATCCTCTCCTAGTCCCTTCATTAAGAGCCAAGGATCCCGTGGTAATAATTGGGGACAAAATTGGTGAAGAACCCCTTCTGGAAGGGCAACTTTTGGAGCTGTCTTGATGACAAACAACCGCCGAAATGATCGCGTGCGGTCGCATGAAAGGTTGTCTTATATTTTTTCTTCCTGGGGTAAAACGGTCGCCATTTCTTCATATGAACTCGCAATTTGACATTTTGGGTTCGTTCGATTCGTATGAATGAAGCCGATCCATTGCTGGTCTTAGATCTTGATTTGGACAACTTTGGGAAAATCACTTTTCCCGACCTCCGGAATGGCTAAGTCTTGCCCTTGGGTGTCCACCGTTTGAGCTCCTTTCTTCGTGCTAAGTTCTTGGGAAGCCCATCACACCTACAAGACACACAAATACAAAGGAAAATAATAAATAATAAATATTGTGCAATGATCATGATGACAAGGATAAAAACTAGAAACGATGCATAGATAGGAGGGGCTCTTGTACAAAATAGACTTACTAAGTAATAACCCCATAGAATCTATCTATATAAAGATAAAGAGGCAATCGTGTCAGGAAGCAGGTTTTTCTTTGGCCAAAAGGTACTTCGAACTTGGAACGAACATGAAGAGATTAACGAGACATATAATTGGCTCAATGAAACTTGATATTCGAAGATAATGTGCAACAAATGAGCTCTAAAGATTCGTAAAATATGAAGGATCATTATGGACTTCAATAACATTTTAATTTCATGCCTTTATACTTAAAGGAACACTAATAATATGATATAAATAATTCTAATTAAACTCATTAAAAGCTCTATAACTACCTATTATACCCGCGGTGAAGGGCAGGCTCTAAACTACTCTATTTTATTGATCGTTGTTGGAGTTTCGGTGCCTCGCTTGATCGATGCTAGCCTTAGCCTTTCTGCTGTGTTTGATTTTTCATTTTTCTTTTGACGGTTGATCTTAGTTTGTGGAAATGTGTAGCGACCCGACTCGAAACGAGTCAAGCCTCTCTGTGTTAGTGCCATCCCTAGATCAGTATGCTGGCACACACAGTACATCGATGTATATATCAAAGTGCAATCACATGTAAATAACATAAACTTGATATATAACTCTTAAGTCTCAGCGGAAACAGTCAATGAGAGTGGAGTCCCAATAAACACCAACAGCAGGTTGAGTGTAGACCGTAACCCTGAATCGTACTCTTACTCGTTGTAGAAAAGTATTTGCAACATGAGACGTTGCAGCCATGTAGGTCAGTACATTGAATGTACTGGCAAGGTCACCATAGAGTGAAAAGATAAAACTACTCTACATGCAAAAGGCTTTGTGGCTCTATGTCTAAGTTTTTGTAGAAAAGCTGGTTTTATTTTCCCTACAACAAAGGATTCAAGCGGAAATTCACTACAAAAGTTGGTTGTTAATGAGATGGTTCCACCAACCAATTCTCATATCCAAAAAATTATTAATAGACCCGCTCATCTTAAAATTTATTAATTGTGTTGAGAATGGCTGATAGTATCTCTCCAGTGCTCATGTTGTCCGTAACCGGGGACACGGCTAATTGATTACTTTAACACTCTGTAGAGGTTTGTACACTTTACTCGCAAGAGTCGATCCATCTCGTTGTGTCCTCGCACTGCCTGATGTTTGAGAATGAGACGATCGAAACATGGTCTTCCAAAGTGACCCTCTGATAGAAAGTCAGTGCCCATCCAATCCTATCGTTCTTTTACATCTCATAGCAATCTGACCTATGATACATCTCCAACGTATCTATAATTTATGAAGTATTCATGCCATGTTTACAATAATTCTATATGATTTTGGTATGATTTTATTAGAACTAACTCAGACTGATGTTGTTTTCAGCAGAACTACCGTGGTGTTGTTTTTGTGCAGAAATAGAAGTTCTCGGAATGAGCTGAAAATTTATGGAGAATATTTTTGGAAAATATAAAAAATACTTGAGCAAAGAGTCACCAGAGAGGAAGGCTGAGGAAGCCACAAGCCACAGGGGTGTGCCGCCCTACGACACGTCCCCCTGGCTTGTGACTTCCTCGAAAACCTTCTCGACGTGGGACCGATGCCAAAAATTCCAGTAAATACTAAACCCCCTGAAAGAAACCTAGATCGGGAGTTCCGCCGCCGCAAACCTCCAGAGCCACGAGAAACCAATCGGGAGCCCGTTCCAGCACCCTACCGGAGGGTGAAACCATCACCGGAGGCCATCTTCATCATCCCGATGCTCTCCATGACGAGGAGGGAGTAGTTCACCCTCGGGGCTGAGGGTATGTACCAGTAGCTATGTGCTTGATCTCTCTCTCTCGTGTTCTTGAGATGGCATGATCTTGATGTACCGCGAGCTTTATTGATATAGATGAATTATATGGAGTCTTCCTCTCTCTATCTTGTTGTGATGAATTGAGTTTTACCTTTGAAGTTCTCTAATCGGATTTATTCTTTAAGGATTTGAGAACACTTGATGTATGTCTTGCGATGGGATATCCGTGGTGACAATGGGATGTTCTATTGATTCACTTGATGTATGTTTTGGTGATCAACTTGAGGGTTCCGTGACCTTGGGAATCTATTCATAAGGGTTGGCACACGTTTTTTGTCTTGACTTTCTGGTAGAAACTTTGGGGCACTCTTTGAAGTTATTTGTGTTGGATTGAACATGATGAATCTGAAATTATGTGATTCATATCGTATAATCAAGCCCACGGATACTTTTGGTGACATTGGAGTATCTAGGTGACTTTAGGATTTTGGTTGATGTGTGTCTTAAGGTGTTATTTTAGTACAAACTCTAGGGCTGTTCGTGACACTTATAGGGATAGCTCATAAGATTGATCGGAAAGGATAACTTTGAGGTGGTTTCATACCCTGCAATAATTTATTTGTTAGTTATTCGCTATTTGTGACTTTAGAGTGAACTCTTTGTCGCACGAGAGTATTTACATATGATTCAACTATGCCAATATTGTTGAGAGAAATTGCACTAGTGAAAGTATGGACCCTAGGCCTTGTTTCCAAGCATTTATGCAACGTTTTTCTCGTTGTTTACTATTTGTTACCTTGCTGTTTTTATATTTTCACATTACAAAAACCTATATCTACCATCCATATTACACTTGTATCAACATATCTTCGCCGAACTAGTGCACCTATACAAATTACCATTGTATTGGGTGTGTTCGAGACACAAGAGACTCTTCGTTATTTGGTTATAGGGTTGTTTGAGAGAGACCATCTTCATCCTACACCTCCCACAGATTGATAAACCTTAGGTCATCCACTTGAGGGAAAATTACCACTGTCCTACAAAACTTTGTGCTTGGAGGCCCAACACGAGTCTACAAGAATAAGGTTGTTTAGTAGACATCAAGCTCTTTTCTGGCGCTCTTGTTAGGGAGGTGAGTGCATGAAGGTATATCTTTAGATCTTGCTATCAAATCTTTTAGTTTCTTGCTTTTCACTAGTTTGGTTTTATAAAAGAAAACTACAAAAAATGGAATTGAGGTTGCCTCATATGCTTCATCTCTTTAATGTCTTTCGTGAAAATAATGGAAATGAAAATTGTGCTCAAGTGTTAGAAGAGGAAGTCATTAAAATCTTTGGCACTAAATCCTTGAATGATGAGCATGATTTCAATATTGTTAGTATGAATTTTCTGAATATTCATGATGCTAATGATATGCCAAGCCACAAGCTTGGGGATTCTATGTTTGATGAAGATGATAATTTTTGTCCCCCAAGTTTTGATGAGCAAAACAATAATGATGATAGCATGCCTCCTATATATGATGATTATTGTGATGACCTATAAAGAGTGATAGTAACCATGAAACTTTTCATCATGATTTTAATATTGAAAGTGGTTATGTCAATCAAGTATCTCATGATAGTTATTTTGTTGAGTTTGCTCCCACTATTTTGAATGTGAAGAAAATTTCTTATGTGGAGAGTGACAAATTTTCTATGCTTGTGCATCATAAAAATAATGATTTATGTGATGGTTATATTTTGTAATTTCTTCATGATGCTATTGAAAATTATTATGAGGGAGGAACATATGCTTGTAGGAATTGCAATAATATCAAGCTTCCTCTCTATGTGTTCAAAGTTTTGAAGTTATGCTTGTTTTGCCTTCCTATGCTAGATGATTCTTGTTCCCATAAATTTTTTGCTCACAAAATCCCTATGCATAGGAAGTAGGTTAGACTTAAATGTGCCTGTCATGAGATTCATGATGCTCTTTTGCATGTTTCAATTACTATTCCTATGTGAGCATCATCGAAATAATCATGCCTAGCTAAAAGGCATTAAAGAAAATCGCTTGTTGGGAGACAACCCAACACTTTTACTTTCTGATTTTGTGTTTTCACATGATTAATATACTGTATTAATCATTTTTTTCTTTATTTCAATAAAGTGCCAAGTAAAGCCTTTGGGATAGTGTGGATACTTGTTTGTTTGATTCTACGCAAAAACAGAAAGTTTTGCGTCCAGTATATGAATTATCTGATTTTACTGGAGCATCAAACAAATATGATTTTTTTACAAAAACTTTATATGCAAATTCCATGAGTTTAACTAAATTTTCAGAATATTTAGACTCAGGGAAGTATGTTGATCATTCAGATCCTTACATACTGTTCTGTTTTTGACAGATTCTGTTTTGCATGCATAGTTTTCTTTTTTCAAGTGTTTCTATAGCTTATATTGAGTAATATAAATTGTGGGAATGATATAATAAAGTATGTATCATGTGGGAATAATTATGAATCTTTTCTTGACAATACCTAAGTGAATGATTTATCTTTACTACACTAACACTTCTCACAAAGTTCCGTTAAGTTTTGTGTGATTGAAGTTTTCAAGTTTTGGGTGAGACACCGATATGAGGAGAATAAGGAGTGACAAGAACCTAATCTTGGGGATACCCAAGGAACCCCAAGGTAATATTCAATAAATACTCAAGCGTCTAAGCTTGGGGATGCCCTGGAAGGCATCCCCTCTTTTTCGTCTTCACCACTATCAGTATATCTTACTTGGAGCTATATTTGTATTCGTCACATAATATGAGTTTTTCTTGGATCGTCATTTTATTTTGTTTTTATATGTTATCTGTTATTTATAATATTTTTTCAATAAAAAGTTCCAAGAATTGCCTTAGGATGCTTGCATTGCATGTTTTGATGTGTGCTGTGTGAAAACAGAAACTTCTGCTGTAGCATTTGAATTTTCATATTTTACTGGAATGCAGAAAGTTTATGAAATTTTTACAAAATGTTGTTATATAAATTTATAGAATTTCCTAAATTTTAATAATTTTTTGAGTTACATAATTACACCATTTTCATAAATTGCTACAGACTATTCTGTTTGGGGAGATTCTTGTCATAGTTTTGTTATCTACTTATCCTATAGTTTCCATAGCATATATTGGTAGATATAAATTGTGGAAACGATAGTATACAGTACCTAATGTTTGAAAATTATTATGCAACTTGTCTTGGCAGTACATGAAGTGTTTATTTATTCTTATGTGTACTAACCTATCTCACGAGTTCTTTTCAAGTTTTGTGTGGAAGATGTTTTTGAGAATAGGTGGAACCGGGATATGAGATGATTGAACGAGATACAAAAGCTCAAGCTTGGGGATGCCCAAGGCACCCCAAGTAAATATATCAAGAAATCTCAAGCATCTAAGCTTGGGTATGCTACGCATCGCACATCTCTTCATCAACAACTTTCGGTTAGCCTATGTTGAGCCTAAATTTTTATTCGTTCACATGATATTTGCTATTCTAGGAGTGCTACTTTTGTTTTGCTTGCTATTTAAATAAAATACTCAGATCTTAGAATCTTTATTAATAGATAGAGAGAAAGTCCTCACATAGCTACTTAATTGTTTGACTACTCATTGATCTTCACTTATATGTTTTGGGGTAGTTTTGTCTTTTGCTCTAGTGCTTCACTTATATCTTTGTAGAGCACGGTGGTGGTTTAATTTTATAGAAATTGTTGAACTCTCATGATTCACTTATATTATGTTGACAGCCTCTAAAACAACATGGTAATTTGCTTAGGTTATGAATAGTCCTAATATAATGGGCATCCTAGATGTATATAATAAAAACCTTCCTATGAAGGGCATTGAATACTATGAGAAATTCGATTCCTTGCATAAAGTTTTGAGATATAAAGATGGTGATATTAAAGTCATTCTAGTCAGTAGTTGTGAATTGGAAGAGATACTTGTGTTTAAGTTTGTGATTCCCGTAGCATGCACGTACGTGAACCGTTATGTAACGAAGTCAAAGCATGATTTGTTTATTGATTGTCATCCTTGTGTGAGGGTCGGGAGCACGCGATGGTTAACTCCTACCAACCTCTCCCCTAGGATCATGCGTCTAATACTGTGCTTCGATAAATAATAGACTTTTGCAATAAGTATGTGAGTTCTTTATGATTAATGTAAGTCCATGGATTATACACACTCTCACCCTTCACCTTTGCTGGCCTCTCTAGTACCGCGCAACTTTCACCGGTGCGACCCACCATATATTCTTCCTCAAAACAGCCACCATACCTACCTATTATGGCATTTCCATAGCCATTCCGAGATATATTGCCATGCAACTTCCACCGTTCCGTTTATGACACGCATCATCATTGTCATATTGCTTCGCATGATCGTAAGATAGCTAGCATGATGTTTTCATGGATTGTTCGTTTCTTTGATGTCATTTGCAATGCTAGATTATTGCACATCCCAGTACACCGTCGGAGGCATTCATATAGAGTCATATTTTGAGTATCGAGTTGTAATTCTTGAGTTGTAAGTAAATAAAAGTGTGATGATCATCATTATTAGAGAATTGTCCCATGTTAGGAAAGGATGATGGAAGCTAGGATCCCCTCACAAGTTGGGATGAGTCTCCAGACTTTACAAAAAAAATACAAGAGGCCAGAGAAGCCCAAATAAAAAAAGAGGCCAAAGATGCCCACCAAAAAAATAAAAAAATGAGAAATAAAAAAAGGATGAGAGAAAAGAGAGAAGGGGAAATGCTACTATCCTTTACCACACTTGTGCTTCAGAGTAGCACCATGTTTTTCATATAGAGAGTCTCCTATATTGTCACTTTCATATACTAGTGGGAAGTTTTCATTATAGAACTTGGCTTGTATATTCCAATGATGGGCTTGCTCAAATTGCCCTAAGTCTTTGTGAGCAAGCGAGTTGGATCCACACCCACTTAGTTTATTTTTGAGCTTTCATACACTTCTAGCTCTAGTGCATCTGTTGCATGGAAATCCCTACTAACTTACATTGATATCTATTAATGGTCATCTCCATAGCCCGTTGATACGCCTAGTTGATGTGAGACTATCTTCTCCTTTTTTGGTCTCGTTGGATTCGTATGAACGACGTCGATCCATTGCTGGTCTTAGATATTGATTTGGAGAACTTTGGGAAAATCACTTTTCCCGACCTCTAGAATGGCTAAGTCTCGCCCTTGGGTGTCCACCGTTTGAGCTCCTTTCGTGGTGCTAAGTTCTTGGGAAGTCCATCACACCTACAAGACACACAAAGACAAAGGAAAATAATAAAGAATAAATATTATGCAATGATCACGACGACAAGGATAAAAACTGGAAACGATGAATATGTACATATAATTGGCTCCATGAAACTTGATATTCGAAGATAATGTGCAACAAATGAGCTCTAAAGATTCATAAAATATGAAGGATCATTATGGACTTAAATAACATTTTAATTTTATGCCTTTATGCTTAAAGGAACACTAATACTATGATATGCATACTTTTTATTAAACTCATTAAAAGCTCTATAACTATGTATTATACCTGCAGTGAAGGGCAGGCTCTACACTACTTTATTTAATTGGTCGTTGTTGGAGTTTCGGCGCCCCACTTGCGCGATGCTAGCCTCAGCCTTTCTGCTGTGTTTGATTTTTCATTTTGCTTTTGACGGTTGATCTTTGTTTGGGGAAACGTGTTGCGACCCGACTCGAAACGTGCCATCCCTGAATCAGTATGCTGGCACACACAATACATCAATCTATATATCAAAGTGCAATCACATGTAAATAGCGTAAAGTTGATATATACCTCTTAAGTCTCAGAGGAAACAGTCAACGGGAGTGGAGTCCAAATAAACACCAACGGCAGGTTAAGTGTAGACTGTAACCTTGAATCGTACTCTTACTCGTCATAGAAAAGTATCTACAACATGAGACGTTACAGCCATGTAGGTCAGTACATTGAATGTACCGGCAAGATAACCATAGAGTGAAAAGATAAAACTATTCTATATGCAAAAGGCTTTGTGGCTCTGTGTCTGAGTTTTTGCAGAAAAGTTGCTTTCCTTTTTCCTACAACAAAGGATTCAAGCGGAAATTCACTATAAAAGTTGGTTGTTAATGAGATGATTCCACCAACCAATTCTCATATCCCAAAAATTATTAATGGACCCACTCATCATAAAATTTATTAATTGTGTTGAGAATGGATGATAGTATCATCTCCAGTGCTCATGTTGTCCATAACCAGGGACTCGGCTAATCGATTAGTTTAACACTCTACAGAGGTTTGTACACTTTACTCGCAAGATTCGATCCCTCTCGTTTTGTCCTCGGACTGCCTGATGTTTGAGAACGAGACAGTTGAAACTTGGTCTTCGAAAGTGACCCTCTAGTAGAAAGTCAGTGCCCATCTAATCCTACCGTTCTTTTACATCTCATAGCAATCTGACCTATGATACATCTCCAACATATCCATAATTTATGAAGTATTCATGCCATGTTTACAATAATTCTATATGATTTTGGTATGATTTTATTACAACTAACCTGGACTGATGTTGTTTTCAGGCCATCTTCATCATCCCGGCGCTCTCCATGACGAGGAGGGAGTAGTTCACCCTCTAGGCTGAGAGTATGTACCAGTAGCTATGTGTTTGATCTCTCTCTCTCTCTCTCTCTCTCTCTCGTGTTCTTGAGATAGCATGATCTTGATGTACCGCGAGCTTTATTGATATAGATGAATCATATGGAGTCTTCCCCTCTATATCTTGTTGTGATGAATTGAGTTTTCCCTTTGAAGCTTTCTTATCGGATTGATTCTTTATGGATTTGAGAACACTTGATGTATGTCTTGCAATGGGATATCCATGGTGACAATGGGATGTTCTATGATTCACTTGATGTATGTTTTGGTGATCAACTTGCGGGTTTCGTGACCTTGGGAATCTATGCATAAGGGTTGGCACACGTTTTTTGTCTTGACTTTCCAGTAGAAACTTTGGCGCACTCTTTGAAGTTCTTTGTGTTGGATTGAACATGATGAATCTGAAATTATGTGATGCATACAGTATAATCAAGCCCACGGGTACTTGTGGTGACATTGGAGTATCTAGGTGACATTAGGGTTTTGGTTGATGTCTGTCTTAAGGTGTTATTTTAGTACGAACTCTAGGGCTGTTTGTGACACTTATAGGGATAGCTCATAAGATTGATTGGAAAGGATAACTTTGAGGCGATTTCGTACCCTACAATAATTTATTCGTTAGTTCTTTGCTATTTGTGACTTCGGAGTGAACTCTTTGTCGCACGAGAGGTGTTTACATATGATTGAACTATGCCAATATTGTTGAGAGAAATTGCACTAGTGAAAATATGGATCCTAGGCCTTGTTTCCAAGCATTTATAAAACGTTTTGCTCGTTGTTTACTATTTGTTGCCTTGCTGTTTTTATATTTTCAGATTACAAAAACCTATATCTACCATCCATATACACTTGTATCACCATCTCTTCGCCGAACTAGTGCACCTATACACATTACCATTGTATTCGATGTGTTGGGGACATATGAGACTCTTTGTTATTTGGTTGTAGGGTTGTTTGAGGGAGACCGTCTTCATCTTACACCTCCCATAGATTGATAAACCTTGCGTCATCCACTTGAAGGAAAAATGCCACAGTCCTACAAAAATCTGTACTTGGAGGCCCAACATGAGTCTACAAGAAGAAGGTTGTGTAGTAGACATCAACCTACCAAAGTCACCACTAAGTTCAACCAAGACAGAGCCCATATTGACTTGCGTTTGCACATGTAAGCTTTCCGGGCTTGAAGTATCCATCCATCTCTTTGGGCCTGGGTGGCATTTCATTGGGATGATCACAGGTAGATACCAGGATTCCCGGCATAACCATGATAGATATCAGGCTACCAAAAATGCATGTCCAATCCACCCAGAGGTATATTGAGTCCTTGAAGTCTTAAAGTCTTGATTATCATTCATGTCATGAAATAATTAATTAACCTCACAACACTCCTGAATCTCACAACCAAACCCCGTCTACTAAAGCATAGCAATTGTGAAGTAACGTCCCTTCCCGGGCAATTGTAATAGTGTGTTGGGTTACTGGATGCATGATGGAAAGATTGTTTCTAATGCAAGTAAAACGTAGGTAATGTAAGATGATGAAAGTGAACTTCCTGTACTATTGATCAAGATAAATATCGCTCTCAGAAAATAACTTGATAGAACTATTCGTCAATCTCCGATGAAAATTTGTATAATCAAACATTGCACTCATATAAGAAATCATACTATCAATCCATACTAACAACCAATAAACAACTAAAACCAGCAAGGTTGTGAACCAGGAAATACTGAAGACAAAATTTAAAACAACACAACTTCATCAAAACAACCAAAGTAGTTTTCATTACCGATAATCCTAATTTCAACAGAAACAAGACAAACCAAAGTAAAATTTAACAAAATTATTCTAGTAAATATTTTACTAGCAAAAAGAATAACTTTTGAAGAACAACTAAGAACTAGGAAAACAATACACTAAACAACATAAGTTTTTTCCTAATAAACTTAACAACAAGGAAAACAATAAATTACTAAAATAACAAAAAAACAAATATAAAACAACTAAGTTAACAGAAAGTGAAACTTATAAAAAAATTTAAAGTATTTTCAAATAAGAAATCAAACTAGCAATGAAATCAATGTGCAAGTTATTATGAAACTATAATTGATTTCATGCTATAAAAATAATAAATGACATAAAAATAAACTTGTTTCAAATACTACTGCTAACTAATAGAAAATGAAGTAAAACTTGTCAACAAACATAAAGAAAATAAATTAAAACAATTTAAAACAAAATAAATAGGAATAAACCTAAAAATAACTAAAATGGAACTGTTTTGCATGAAACCCTAATTTATAATATTCTAAAAATTCCCAAATCCTACCTACTAATAAATAAGGTCACTAGTGACTAGTAGCAAAAATAATCAACTAAAAATCAAATCAAATTTGTTTGAATTCAATTTTAAATTTTCCAAACATGGTCAAACTTGATAACTACATGAACTAGAATAAATTTGTGACACAATGCAAAAAGATTCACTCAAAAACAATTAAAAGTATAAAAGTTACAACTATTTTAAAAACAGAAATAAATCGGTTTCAAAAAAGAAAATCTGAAAGAGAAAATCTCATCTAATGCATAGGGGGTGACGTGGCAGTTTCTGATTGGCTATGTGGTGTGCACGTGCGTGCTAAACGAGGGGATGATCGCTAATTAAGAGATAACATTTCAACTAAAAATAACTAACAAGAAAACCGGGCGATTCACTAAAAATAAACTGAATGGGTACGGGGCTTCTAATCTTGACCGTCTACTCTAGATCTAACGGTGGAGGAAAACTCACCAGGGGAGGAGGTCAACTCTGGCGAGGTTGCCGGCGGTGGCGGCTCGGGTGAGGACGGGGACGGTGCTCCAATGGTCTTCGACAGCGACAGAGAGGTCCAATCGACTCCACAGGACCTCCGATGTTTTTTGGGGGCGTTGGTAGGGGTTGGGGATGACGAGGGTGAGATCCTCGAGCTCCCGTATCTTTGGTGGTGGCGTGGAGCTCCCGCGAGGCGTAGCGGTGGCGCGTGGCGGGGAGCTTGTGGGGTGTGAGGAGGGGCAAACGAGTGCGCGATGGGGTGGGGGTTTAAATAGGGGTCGGGGGCTCGGGGAGGGAAAGGAGAGAGATTTGCGGCAGATTCGGACGACTCCAGCGAGGAAGGAAAGGGGAGGGAGGAGGAAGGAAGGCGAGCGCGGGAGGAGATCCTGTCGGTCAGTGGGGCCTAGGGTGAGTGGGTGAGAGGGAGGGCGACAGGATCGGTGGCCGATCGAAAATCCCTTTGGATCTGGCAAAGGCAATCTAGGCCGCAACAATTCCAAATGGGCTTCGGTTAAGTTTCCTATTAAAAGTATTTTTCCTATTATTCAAAAACATAAATGGAAAGCTAAAAAAGGAAAAGTAAGATAGGTTCAAATATAGAGGTATTATATACCAAAATTATCAGAACATTAAATGCAACAAGATGAACATTTTTCCATGGCCATAATAAATAGTTGGGAAAAAATATTTTGCAAAAAATGCCTAAATTGAATTTAATTCCGTTTGTATGTCTTTTTCAAATAACCCCCCTAGGTATTTATGGTACAAAAATTCACAAAAATGCCCTTGGTTTGGAGGGTCATGTTCCTCCTCTCTAAATGTTTAAATTTGGGCAAATGAAATTGAATTCTTTCAAATTTTGAAATAGAACCAAATATGAAATGGATTCCAAATAGAATATTTCAGAAATTTCCAAATCCACCTTTCAAATTATTTATTTTGAAGAATTCATGTTATCTTCTCTTACTGATTTGAAATGGATGAATTTGAATTCACACAAAAAAAGGAAAGTCATTTTACTCCCTCTCATTCAAAAGTTTTTTTTTAAGTTTCAAATTTTCACTTAAATTCAATCAAACAGTCATTCATCTATTTATTATAACATTCCAAAATTTGGGATGTTACAAAATGCAAGCAGCACACCGATGTTTGCCATTAGCTCGGTCAAATAGGACGCCGGTCAATTAGAGCATCTCTAGCAGACCCCGTATAATGCCCCGACCCGCAAAAGAACCGCCAAACTACGGGTCCGCACGAAAAAACCTGCCGGACCAGACCCCGAAAATGCGTCGGACCCATTAATATTTTTGAGGGGCATGGTAAAATTCCACCTCCACCCCGCAAAAACATAGGTTTCCGCCCCGGGCCGACAGTGCCCCGTATCTTAGGAAAACCGTTGGTGGGAGGGACATTTCAGCCCGCACGTTTCCCCACCCCCATTCCACACCCGCCCGCCATCGGTTCTGCCCTTCCTCCACCAGCGAGTCTGGCCATATCTACAGGCGGAATCATGGCATCGGGCCCCCACTCACCCGGTTCCACCTAGCCTCTTCACCGATTCCCCGGATCTGCTCAGCCGCGCCGCCTGGAGTGGTCGTAGCCGCCACAAGCCGCTGGTAAGTACTTGTTCTTGTGCTTTCAGATGTGATATGCATCATTAGGTCATGATTCGTTTTTATGATTTTAGATGGAACTGAGCCCTTGGGAGAAGTTTTTGCTCGAGGATTCGTCCGATTCGGACGGCTCGGATGTGGAGATGCTTCTTTCGATCCAGCCCAGCAGACGTTGGTGATGGCTCTGGCCATGAAGGAGCACGAAGATGAGAACCGAAAAAGACGGTGAGGATCGACCATTGGCCGTCTTTTCATTACTTGCAATCGCCATCTCAGGAACGAGATGTCGATGCAAGATTACTTCGCAGATAATCCAACATATCTGTCGCACTGACGTGGCTTGAATCTACGTCGATATTTCCCCAAAGAGGAAGGGACGATGCATCACAGTGACGGTAAGTATTTTCCTTGGATATGAAACCAAGGAATCAATCCATAGAGGAAGATCATGCACCCACGTAAGCAACACCTGCACACAAATAACAAATACTTGCAACCCGACACAAAAGAGAGGTTGTAAATCTCTCTAGGGTAAGATGATATATTGGACTACAATAGGTATGGCAAATAGAACTCGCAAGAGCAAAAAATTAACTAAATAAACAAAAAGTGCAACAAGGTATTTTTGGGTTTTTGGATTTGTAGATCTTAAAACAGAAAGGCAAAATAGTAGATCGGAAAGCAATATGTTCGAAAAGTAGACCCGGGTGCCGTAGGTTTGACTAGTGGCTTCTCTCATGAGTATGGCACACGGTGAGTAAACAAATTACTATTGGGCAGTTGATAGAAGATCAAATAATCATGACAATATCCAAGAAATGATCATTATATAGGCATCACATCCAAGACAAGTAGACTGAGACGATTTTGCATTTACTTATATTACTCCACACATCGACCGCTATCCAGCATGCATCTACTGTATTAAGTTCATGGAGAAACGGGGTAATGCAATAAGAACGGTGACATGATGTAGACAAGATCTGTTCATCTAGGAATATACACCATCTTGTTATGCTTAATGGAAATGATACATGCGCGTCTTTCTACCCCTTCTGTTACTGGAAAAGAACACCGCAAGATCGAACCCATCACAAAGCTCCTCTTCCCATGGCAAGAAAAATCGATCTAGTTTGCCTAACTAAACCAAATATTCGAAGAAGAAATACGAGGCTATAAGTAATCATGCGAATAAGAGATCAAAGAAGGCTCAAATCATATTCATGGATAGAAACTGATCATGAACTCAAAATTCATCGGATCCCAAGAAACACACCGCAAAAGTCAGTACATCAAATAGATCTCCAAGAGACCATTGTATTGAGAATCATAGAGAGAGAGGAATCCATCTAGCTACGATGGACTACTCATGCATCCTCGGAGAGGCACCTATGATGAAGATGAACCCCTCCGTGATTGGATCTCGATGTTTTGGAACTTGCGGCGACTGGAATTATATTTCGTCGACTCCTCTAGGGTTTTCCAAATATTTGGGAATTTATAGGCTTGATAGTTGGTTGAGGGGGGTCCCGAGGTGGGCACCCTCCACCAGGCTGCGCCAGGGGCCTCTAGCGCACCCTGGTGGAGGGTGGCGACCCTGAGCCCCCTCTTCTGGTGCTCCTTGGCCCATCCTAGCTCTTATGTTCCATAAAAATTCTCCAAAAATTCCCATAGCATTTGCGCTCAGTTTGGTACTGATTTTCTATGAAGTAAAAAACAAGCAAAAACAACAAGTGGGCTTTGGCACTATGTCAATAGGTTAGTCCCAAAAAATGATATAAAGTTGTTATAAAATGATCATAGAACATCCAAGCTTGGTAATATAATAGCATGGAACAAGCAAAAATTATAGATACGTTGGAGACGTATCAGCATCCCCAAGCTTAATTCATACTCGTTCTCGAGTAGGAAAATGAAAAAAACAGATTTTTTGATGTGGAATGCTGCCTAGCTTGGTCATCATATATTATATTCTTTGTAGCATGGACAGTTGGACTTTTAGATGGTTCAAAGCAATAGTCTAGTTTTGATATGAAAACTTTAATAGTCAAGCAAGTCAACAAGCAACCATGCCTTTCAAAATATCAATGCTGAAGGAAGTTATCCCTAGCCTATCATGCTCAATCATTTATTCATTCACAATACACACTCAAATATTAGCTACACCTAATGCTCAAGTACGATCATTGTGCCTCCTAGTTGCTGCTTTATAAGAGAAGATGGAGACTCAAATTGAAAAATAAAAGTTGCATAAAGTAAATATATAGGCCCTCCGCAAAGGGAAGTAGGGATTTGTAGAGGTGCCAGACCTCAAGTGTTTAAATTGATAGAGAAAAATATTTTGGGTGGCATGCCTTTCCTATCAACGAAAACAGACGAGAGATTTCAATATCTTTCCATGCTAGATACATCATAGACGGTTCCCAAACAGAAAATAAAGTTTATTCCTTTTTTCCACCATACTTTCACTTTACATGGCTAGCCTAATCCACGGTTGCCCTTCCATACCAACACTTTACAAGGAATTTATTATTTGATAACATAAAGTATTTTTTATTTCGGGTCTGGGTATCCCTATTACCACTGTACTCGTGCAATGACAAGTGAATAAACACTCATCTTGAGAATAACACATCTAGCATGGAAAAATATCGGTCACCCCCTACCGTTTCATGAGTGGCGTGAGCATACAAAAAGTAAAGTTTATTTTAAAATTTAGATATGGCACATACAAATTTGCTTGGAACGACATGGAAATACCGTATATAGGTAGGTATGGTGGACTCATATGGCAAAACTGGTTTAAAGATTTTGGATGCACAAGTAGTATTTCTACTTAGTACAAGTGAAGGCTAGCAAGTGATTGAGAAGCATCCAACCAAGAAAAAAATAAAAACATAAGCGAGCATTAAGCATAACTAGCACCGAATAATGCACCATAAGTAGGATGTAATTTCATAGGAGAACTATTGACTTTCGTGCTTGCATAGGGAATCACAAACCTTCACACCAATATTCTTACTAAGCATAATTACTCACTAACATAACTCACATATCACTATTGTCATGTCTCAAAACTATTACAAAGAATCAAGTTTAATTTGTCTAATGATCTTCATGAAATTCCTTATTATATCCCTCTTGAATATCTATCACTTTGGGACTAGTTTCATATAGTGCAATTGCTTTTGACAAGCTCACATGGATATAAGTGAAGAACATGAGCATACAAGTTTCATCCCTCAAAATAATATAAGTGAAGCACGAGAGAATTTCTTCAAACATGTAATAGCATGCCGTGCTAAAAAAGATATAAATGAAGCATAAGAGCAATTCCTTTGCTCAATAGATTTAAGTGAAGCATAAAGAGAAATTCAAGCAAATTATAGCATATCTTGGCTCTCTCAAATAGGTTGTGCAGCAAGGATACAAAGCAAAACAAGCAAAGATACAAGACGCTCCAAGCAAAACTCATGATATATGACGAATAAAAATATAGTTCCATGTGAAATACCGATGGTTGTTAGAAGAAAGAGGGGATGCCACTCGGGGCATCCCCAATCTTAGTTGCTTGTTACTATTTGGATATTACCATGGGGTGCTATAGCATCCCCTAGCTTAGTATCTTCTTATGCCTTACTTCATCCATCGTGATCTCACCCAAAACATGAAAACTTCAATCACACAAAACTTGACAAAATTCTCGTGAGATCTGTTAGTATAATAAAGCAAATTACCTCTTTCGGTACTGTTTCAAACCCATGCATATTTTATTATTTCATTATACCTACTTTGTTTTAAATTTACCAAGACTTATACCCCCCAACACAAGCCATAGATTCATCAAACAAGCACACAATGCAACGAAAATAGAATCTGTTTCAGAGAGAACATTCTGTAGTAATATGTACTTAACCCGTACTTCTAGAACTTTAAAAATTATGAACAATTAGGACAACTTAAATAATTTGTATAGAAATACTGCGTTACAATTTAAGATCAACATCACGTACAGTAAAAATGAAAATTCGTGCACTGGATCATCCTAAAGGCTTTACTTGGCACAAACACTAAATAAACCATAAAAACACAATCACAACAGAGGAATAATTGTGAAAAACACTCAAAAATGGAAAGGAAAATATAAAAATAATTTATTCATTGGGTTGCCTCCCAACAAGTGCTATCGTTTTACGCCCCTAGCTAGGCATAACACATAGATTCAAGTATTGTCATCCTTGGTTTTCACTCCATAGAAGGCCCTCATGATTGATTCATATGGTGGCTTAATTCCTGTTCTAGGGAAGTGTTCCATACCATTTATCAGAGGAAATTGAAATTTAATATTGCCTTCTTTCATATCAATCATGACAGTTATAGTGCGTAAAAACGGTCTACCAAGTATGATGGGACAAGACGGATTGCAATCAATATCAAGAACAATAAAATCAATGGGAACATAATTCCTATTTGAAAGAATAAGAACATCATTCATTCTTCCGAAACGCCTTTTAATAATAGAATCCGCCAAGTGCAAATTAAGAGAACATTCTTCAGTATTGGTAAAACCAAGCACATCACATAGAGATTTCGGAATTATGGAAACACTAGCACCTAAATCACACAAAGAAAAGCATCAATAATTTTTTAACTTGAATTTAATGGTAGGTTCCCATTCATAATGCAATTTTCTAGGAATCTAAATCTCTAATTCCAAATTTTCTTCTAAGGATTTCATCATAGCGTCAACGATATGTTTAGTAAAAGCTTTATTTTGTTCATAACCATGGAGTGAATTTATCATGGATTGAAGCAAAGAAATACAATCAAATAAGGAGAAACTCTCATAATTAAAGTCTTTATAATCAAAAATAGTGGGCACATCACCAATTAAAGTTTTGACCTCTCCAAACCCACTTTTATCAAAAATTTCATCAAGATTTTAACCCTCCAAATCATTGAGATGCCCTCTAACTAAAGTTGACACTTCTTAAGTACCGTTATCATCAATTTAACATTAATAAACAAGGAATCAATAGAGAAAACACCAATCATTTTAGGACCGTCATCATTGTTGTGAAAGTAATCGCTAGAAAATGCCTTTTCTAGAAAATCTCTTTTAGCTCTAAGCATAGTGGTTCTTTTTTACTTTCATCCATAGACACATATAAAGCCTTAATTGATTCATTGATGTCAGGTGCAAAAGCATGCAACTTGAGATTTTCTACATCATTGGAAATTCTATCAATGCTTCTAGACATGCCATCAATCTTATTCAATGTTTCTTCTATTGTAGTATTGAAAGGCTTTTGAGCATTGATAAATTGTTTTAAAAGTTATCAATATCAGGGGTGTTACTATTATTATTATTATTATTACCATAGAAATTACCATAATTATTAGAGGAATTTGCTGGAAAAGGCCTAGGATTAAAATTACCTCTATAAGCATTGTTATAAAAGTTGTTTCGCAAGATGAAATTCACATCTACGGAATCATGATTTTGCTCAATCAAGGTAGACAAAGGCACATATTTAAGATCAATATGAGCATTTTTAATAGCAACCAACTTCATAAGAGCATCAACTTTTTCACTCAAAGTAATAATTTCTTCCACCGAATTAACCTTTTTACTAGTTGATGCTCTTTCAGTATGCCATTGTGAATAATTTTCCATAATATTATCTAGCAATTCGGTAGCTTCCCCCAAAGTAATTTCCATAAAAGTACCACCCGCGGCGGAATCTAAAAGATTTCTAGAGACAAAATTCAATCCCGCATAAAACAATTGTATGATCATCCAAAGATTTAAACCATGAGTAGGACAATTTCTAAGGGAAGTAGTTTTCGTGGGCTGAAAATACTTAGTAATAAAAGCATCCTTGCACTTATACCAAGAATCAATACTATTGCGAGGCAAACAAGAAAACCAATTTTTTGCACAATCCCGCAAGGAGAAAGGAAATAATTTCAACTTCACAATATCATTGTTCGCATCTTTTTTCTTTTGCATATCGCATAATTCCATGAAGGTATTTAGATGAGACACTGCATCCTCATTAGGAGTACTAGAAAATTGATCTTTCATGACAAGATTCAACAAAGTGGCATTAATATCACAAGACTCCGCACTAGTGGCAGGAGGACCAATAGGAGTGCTAATAAAATCATTATTATTGGTATTGGAAAAATCACACAACTTGTTGTTTTCTTGAGTCATCGTGAATACGCAAACAAGATTGCAAGCAAACAAGAGATCTGGCGAAAAAAGGCAAACGAAAAAGAGGGGGTGAATAAAACAACAAATTTGTGAAGTGGGGGAGAGAAAAATGAGAGGCACATGGAAAATAATGTAAATATCAAGGAGATGAGATTTCCGATTAGGAACCTGGTAGATGAGATTGCTTCCTCCCCGGCAACGACGCCAGAAATTCCTTTGACGTGGCTTGACACTGCGTCGGTATTTCCCCAAGGAGGAATGGATGACGTAGCACAGCGACGGTAAGTATTTCCCCCAGTTATGAAACCAGGGTATCAATCCATAGAGGAAGATCATGCACCCACGTAAACAGCACCTGCACACAAATAACAAATACTTGCAACCCGACGCAAAAGAGAGGTTGTCAATCTCTCTAGGGTAAGACGATATATTGGATTGCAATACATATGGCAAATAGATCTCGCAAGAATACAAAATAAACTAAGTAAGCAAAAAGTGCATCAAGGTATTTTTGGGTTTTTGGATTTGTAGATCTGAAAACAAAAAGGTAAAATAGTAGATCGAAAAGTAATATATTGGAAAAGTAGACCCCGGGGCCGTAGGTTTCACTAGTGGCTTCTCTCATGAGTATAGCACATGATGGGTAAACAAATTACCGTTGGTCAATTGATAGAAGATCAAATAATCATGACGATATCCAGGGAATGATCATTATATAGGCATCACATCCAAGACAAGTAGACCGAAATGATTCTGCACCTACTTCTATTGCTCCACACATCGACCGCTATCCAACATGCATCTAGTGTATTAAGTTCATGGAGAAACGGAGTAATGCAATAAGAACGGTGACATGATGTAGACAAGATCTATTCATGTAGGAATAGATCCCATCTTGTTATCCTTAATGGCAACGATACATGTGTGTCTTGCTGCCCCTTCTGTCACTAGGAAAGAACACCACAAGATCGATCCCATCACAAACCACCTCTTCCCATGGCAAGAAAAATAGATCTAGTTGGCCTAACTAAACCACAGATTCAAAGAATAAATACAAGGCTATAAGTAATCATGCAAATAAGAGATCAAAGAAGACTCAAATCATATTCATGGATAGAAACTGATCATGAACTCAAAATTCTTCGAATCCCAACAAACACACCGCAAAAGTCAATTACATCAAATAGTCCAAGACACCATTGTATTGAGAATCATAGAGAGAGAGGAAGCCATCTAGCTAATGCCAACGGACCCATATGTCTATGGTGGACTACTCACGCATCATGGGAGAGGCACCTATGATGAAGATGAACCCCTTCGTGATGGTGTTAGATTGGATCTCGAGGTTCTGGAAGTTGCGGCGGCTGGAATTGTGTTTCGTCGATTCCTGTAGGGTTCTCCAAATATTTGGAAATTTATAGTCTTGATAGTCGGTTGAGGGGGGTCCCGAGGTGGACACCCTCCACCAGGCCGCGCCAGGGGCCTCTCGCATGCCCTGGTGGAGAGTGGCCACCCTAGGCCCCCTCTTCTGGTGCTCTTTGGTCCATCCTAGCTCTTCTGGTCCATAAAAATTCTCTAAAAATTCCCGTAGGGTTTGGGATCCATTTGGTACTGATTTTCTATGAGGTGAAAAACAAGCAAAAATAGCAACAGGCACTTTGGCACTATGTCAATAGGTTAGTCCCCAAAAATGATATAACGTTGCTATAAAATGATTGTAAAACATCCAAGATTGATAATATAACAGCATGGAACAAGAAAAAATATAGATACGTTGGATACGTATCACGCAACTCTTTCAGAGAAGGTACCGAATGCACCTATTCCTATTTGTAAATTTAGTGCAAGCTTGCGAGGCGAATTGTCGGTATTTTACCCAAATAAGAAATGTTGCGGGGTTGAAGGGATTTAGTGAATATCAAAAAGTCTCCGCGGCTAAGAGGGTAATTGCATATGTCATTCTGGCTGACTATGCTGATGAGTACCTTCGCATTGGTGAAGATACTACAATTGAGTCAGTGCGTAGGTTTGCCAAAGTGATTGTCTGTGTCTTTGGTCCTCAATATCTTCGTGCACCCAACTAAGAAGACACAAAAAAAGTTGATGCATCAAATGACAGAAGAGGTTGTCCAAGCATGCTAGGAAACATTGATTGTATGCATTGGAAATGGAAAATTTGCCCGAAGGCATGGCAGGTAATGTATTGTGGCAAGGCTCGTGATGCAACAATTTTGCTAGAGGCCATAACATCTAAGGACTTGTGGATTTGGCATTGTTTATGTCAGGTACTCCCAATGATATCAATGTGTTGCACAGGTCTCATTTGTTTGCTAGGCTTGCCAATGGTGATGCTCCTGCTTGCAACTAGGTCATTGCAACATGTCGACCTCTCCCACCTCCACCACCTCCGGTGACTTCCAACACCTCCGGCGACCATGACTCCTCCTAGCGTACCATGGAAGGACTACTCCACTGGGACTTCAACCCCAGCCTCAAGGTCGAGGACCAGGTTCGTAGGCATTTCAAATCAACAGTCCATTTCTCCCCCACTTCCTCCAACTAATTCTTCTTGGTGGTCACTTTCTCCTCAGCCTCCTTCCCTCTTTCATGTGCCTCGGTTGGTTTGGCTTTACAATGTTGCATTGGGGGCCTTGCATCTGGTTTCAAGATTACACGGCTTGGATCAAGGAATTTTCGGTTTTCAGTGGCTTTGAATAAAGTGGGTCATTTCATCTACGCCCTAAGGGATAGAGTCTGGCCAGATTTTGGTTGCCATTTCGGTTTATTTAAACATCCTTGGAATGTACCTTTTGATGGGTCAGCAGGATGGAGTTCACCTCATGAGATCACTGAAATATCGGCCAGAGCACCCAAGGTTGTTCGTTCTAATCTTGATTTTCTTGAGAGAAGTGCATCTAAGGATGTTTCATCTGCTACTGAATTGGCCAAATTTGGTTTCTCCAAGCACATACCAACTAATTTGATGAGTTCTTTTGACGATGCTTCAACTGAACATGATGATCTTCATGATGATCATCGTGCGGAAGATATTTCGATCCATGAAACCTTCCAATTTGGTAGTTTGGAAATTCCGGTTTCCTCGGAAAATCATTGCATTCCTACCACAAAAATTGGCAAGAAGCACCATGAGCACAATTGGCGCAACATACCCATTTCAATTGTGGAAAATATTTTAGACTTTCGGCAAGCTCATTATGAGGAGACAAGTATCCAAAATATCTGTGAAATAAATGAGTTGCTTTCCTCGGAGATCATCCACGATATTTTGGGGCGATGCTACAGATGTTTCACGATTGGCCATGCATCAACAAACTATACTGCTAAACTTTGCGATACTTGCCATAATTTTGACCGGGCATGCTGTTGTGCCCAACAATACAAGGCCAACTTGCTAGTGCATGTGGTATATGCAACAGCGTGGCCCATCAACGGAAATTTTGCCCGGGCCTTATCTGCTGCCCGCAATGCAAATTATTGGGCCACGGGGAGAAAAGATGTACATCCAAATCTGCTCCCCGATTATTTTGGCATAAGAGGAAACTGGAACGACGGGTAGCAATCAATACTAATCCCCCGTCGCAACCATGACCTGTGCCACACAAACGGATTCTTTACATACCTAAATGTAAAAGGATATGGTGCCCCAAAAAGAAAGTACCGGAACATGGGCCCCTTTCCTCATAGGGTTAACGATTCCGCTTCAAGCTCCACGCCAGTTGCCAATACGGCCACCTCACACAACCAACAAGCAGAACGACACCCCCTTGTTTTGCATACCTCCACTATCGGCAGATGGGACTAGCATCGCCAAGTCCTCCACCACCATGGCTAACATAGATTGGCATGCAACATGATCATGGTGGACGACCCGCCACTCAGCCATGAGAGGTATGCCATTGTCACTGCTACACCCCCGGTGCTAGATCATCAGAAGCAACTAGTCTTGAATGAAGTAGTTCGCATCATGACAGAGGATTATCATCTAGAAGTGCCCGATGCGTTTGTGTATCCTATTGGGGTCAGAATGGTTGCACTTGCCAACGTAGCTCTGAGAGATCAGTTTATTCAGGAAAGTCTGTATAAGTTAGACCCCATAGATGATGAGATGACCTTTTCCTTTGTACCACATGATGAGGGAGAAAACATGCGTCAATGCCCGTTCCAGTATGTAGCTTGGGTTCTGTTTCTAGCTTTCCCGATGGACTATCAAACTAACCACTACATCAATAAAGCAGTCTCATGCTTTGGGAATCTGGATTTGTGGCACGGGCCGAGGAAGAACAAGGAACGCGTGTTGGTGCGTGTGATCATAAGTAACATTGCGCAGGTGCCCCATAGTCTTATGGTTAAGAGAATTGGCACCCTACCAGGCATGGGTAGATCTTGGTCAGTTCCTGTATATGTACTCAACGGCAGAGACACTATTCCTGGACTGGTTGGCAATGAAGATGAGGCCTTTCCCATGAATGCATCTCCTCATCCGTATGAGTTGCCGTATCTGACGGTGGCCCAATAGTGGGCTCTGGAACACCAGCAAATGCTGCAGCAACACCTTGTTGAGGCCTGGGAGCAGCAGGAGCCACCACAGCAGCAGATGTAGAACGATGGCTAGGGTGTTTGGCCGGTTGCGCCCCCTCCATACCGAGGATTCAGCTTCAAAACTCTTTCCCAGTACACATGCCCTTCCCTCATGGATGGTGTTGAGCAGGAGAGTAGTATTACTGATGACCCTCAAGATGAATGGTTTGTCTACTCAGAGATTGGAAACGCTTCTGATGCTCTAATTAATGGTAGGCAAACCTCTTCCATACAGTTCGTTTGCGCAATGGGCAAATCCCACACAGTTGAGGTATAGTCAGAGGAAGGAATTTCATTACTGTAGTTTCCCTAGATGATATCCTTTGGTAGATACACCCGTTGCATTGTTTCTCCTGATGCAAATTTGAACCACGCCATGCTGCCTGTGAACCCTCTTGCAGTTTTCCACGCGGTCACTACTGTTGTCATCAAGGCTATGTGTGCTGAAAGTCGCTAGCCCTGTCGAATGGTTGAACTTCCCTTTTGCTTTGAGGGTGCAATATGCATCCCGTCAGAGCTCTGGGCAGAATTTCTTGTGCAGATCGCAGGGTATGAGGGTGACACAACTGACACCACGGGTCGTACCCCATTGCAGGCTCTCGAGTCACATGACGATGGGTGTGCTGGCTGCAACACAAAGTCCGACGATTCTAAAGCTGGTGCATACTTTGAACCTTCTGATTCTTTCACTATCAAACCACAGAATGAGTACATTCAGAAGATGATTTTGTCCGAGATGGCGCCCATCGACACTGCTTGCATGCAACACAGTACCAGATCCACAAGATATGATGGCTTCAAGGTGGATCAAATCACTTATGCAAAGAAGGTACTCTCCAAGGTCAAACCCAGGGGGCACCATTGGTCACATGCTCCTCAAAGGCGACTGACTCATGCTCCAAGATGTTGATATAGCCCTCTATAGCTCAGTCAGATGAACTGCCACCTCCAACACCAATCCAGCAACTGCAGTATGTTGGCATTGTCCTGTGTGGGATACCTATTGAAGATCTCAGCCCCCAGAAGCTCCTGGCGAGCGATCAAGGGGAGGAATCTTAGCTGCACTAAGAGCGATGACGTCGAATCAGCAGTGGAACATCCCGTGCTGGAATGTACATGGAATCAACTCCGACAAAAAGCAGTTGGCGATCCGCAATGCGATAGAAGTTAGTGGTTTCTCCATAGTTTGCTTTCAAGAAACTAAACGTACCTCTTTTGATGCTTCATTTATTAAACTGTTCTGTCCTTGTACCATCTATTGGTAATTCCAGGGGCTTAATCACTACGTGGATGAGCTCAGTTTTCACAGGTGTATCGGTGTTCTCTGAATCGTTCGCTCTCGGCGTCAGGCTCACCTCAACTCAGTACAATGATTCGTGGACATTAGTTAACGTTTATGTCCCCTGTACCGACCCCAATAGAACGTTGTTTACCACATGGCTCTTTGATCTCCAAATTCCCAATGATGAAGATTGGCTCCTCTTGGGAGATTTTAATTTCATTCGAGCGCCCGACAACCGTTACAGAGGAGGAGGGGACGCTAATGATATGATGCTCTTTAATGAATTCATCTGCAGACACTCATTGGTAGAACTCCCGATCAAAGGGCGATCGTACACGTGGAGTAATATGCAATCTAATCCTTTGCTTGAGCAATTGGACTGGCATTTCACATCGGTTGACTATGTGGCCAAATACCCGAACATAGTCGTCATGCCTCTTGGAAAACCCACGTCAGACCATGTGCCATGCTATGTGAGCATCCAGACCAAAATCACTAAGTCCATTTTTTTGTTTGAGGACAACTGGATCAAGCAACCTGGTTTCTTCGAGGTGGTGCAGCGATCATGGAATAAGATCTGCTATGCCCCGAATATAGCCACAGTCTTGTGCAAAGAACTTAAGAACCTTCGCTATGACTTGAAACCTTGGAGCAAGAAAATCTCCAAACTGTCAGTACTGATTGACAATTGCAACAAAACCCTACTGGAGATTGATGGGCTGGAGGAACGTAGGCGGCTATCTATACCTGAAACAAACTTCAGGATAATCTTGAAACGACACCTCCTCAATCTGCTAGACTGCAAAAGGGTGTATTGGAAGAAACATTGTACCATCAGATACTTCAAGTATGGTGACGACAATACAAATTTTTTCCATAGGGTAGCGACTGAAAGATTTCGTAGAAACAGCATAGCTTCACTCCAGTTTCCTGATGAATCGATCATTCATGATCATGTGGGTAAAGAAGCCGTCCTCTTTCAGACCTACAAGGACAGACTAGGCTACTCCAATCAGACCAACATGCGCTTCGATCTGTGGCGCATCATCAAATAGGTGGACGGACTTCAAGCCCTATCTGTACCCTTCACGCGTGAGGAAATTGATCAGGTTGTCAAAGAACTACCATCTGACCGAGCTCCTGGCCCGGATGGCTTGAGTGGAAGCTTCATAAAATCCTGCTGGCACATAATTAAAAGTGGACCTCTATCGGGTTTGTTTTGATTTTCATGGAGGTACATTAGACTTCGAAAGTCTAAACAGTGGTTTCATCACTCTCATTCCAAAGATTCAGTCACCAGAGACCGCCGATGACTATTGTCCAATAACACTACTAAACTATTGTCTCAAGCTGATGACGAAACTCCTGGCTAATCGACTACAAAGAGTGATCCTCAAGATCATGCATGGCAACCAATATGGCTTCATGTGGGGTACGTCGATCCAGGATTGTGTGGCGTGGGCGTTTGAATTAATACACCAGTGCCAAGCGTCGGGGCATGAGATCGCTATCCTGAAGCTAGACTTTGCCAAAGCCTTTGACACAATCGAGTATGCTCCAATGATGGAGATTATGAAATGCATGGGTTTTGATGACAGATGGCTCGGGTGGATTGACTTCTTGTTCTCAACAGCCAAATCTTCTGTGCTCCTCAATGGGACCCCAGGCAGGCAGTTCTTCTGCAAAAGAGGGGTGCGGCAAGCTGATCCCCTGTCCCTGCTCATCTTCATGCTAGCGGCAGACCTACTGCAAGAAGCCATAAATGATGCCTATAGATCCGGTTATCTTCAACTTCCTATACCAGTGCCTGACGATGAATACCCTATGATCCAGTACGCAGACGACATGATCCTTGTGATGCCTGCAGACCAAACTCAAGCGGAAACTATCAAACACATTCAAGACTATGCCTCGTTGATTGGTCTGCGCATAAACTTTCAAAAATCAACCCTAATCACTATCAACACAGTTGTGGATATGACCGCACGGTTGGCACAGGTTTTCGGATGCGCAATTGGCTCCATGCCGTTCACGTACCTTGGGCTGCCCATGGGCACCACTAGACCAACAATGACTGATCTCATGCCGCTGGTCACGTCGGTGGAACGCAGGCTCTCCTTCGCTGCCACGCTCCTAGACCTCAGATCCAAGCTAACCTTGGTTAACTCGGTGATCACATCCCTAGCGATATACGCCATGTGCTCCATCAGGTTGCCACCCAAAATCCTAGAGCATCTTGATAAACTCAGAAGATATTGTCTCTGGGCAAAAACCACGGACGATGGCTCCAAAGCCATCTCCTTGGCAGCGTGGGAGCTGATATGTCGTCCCAAAAATAAAGGTGATCTTGGAGTAATCGATCTAAAGGTCCAGAATCAAGGTCTGCTCCTGAAACAGATGCATAAATTCTATAATCGCATGGACTTGCCTCGGGTGAAACTGGTATGAATAGCACACTACGATGGCTTGGTGCTGCATGTGTTAGACCCGTGTGGCTCTTTCTGGTGGCGAGATATCATGCAACTAGCGCCGATCTATAGAGGAGTCATGTCTGTGGATGTGAGAGACGAGAGCACGATGCTGTTTTGGAAGGACCTATGGCATGACAATATACTCTTTGATAGTCACCCCGACCGTTCTCTTTCTCTAAAAATGAGGACGCGTCGGTACAAAATTTGTTGACAGCTTCTACGCTGAGCCACAACTTTCATTTGCCACTATACGTCTAGGCCAGAGGAGAGCTCGAAGGTCTTCTATCCAGCCTGGCCGCGAGAGAACTAACTGAGGCGATGGATAACTGGAAATGTGTCTGAGGATCGGATGGGTTCGCCTCCAGCAAATACTATTTGCATTGCTTTCGTGAGGTTGTGGTGGATAAGTCCTTCGAGTGGATTTGGAAGACTAAATGTACTAAGAAGTGGATGGTCTTTGCCTGGCTACTGTTAACAGACATGCTAAAATCGAAACTTACTAAAGAGGAAGAGTATGAAACCGAGAGACGATAACTATACCTGCCTTCTGTGCGCCAACCCCCCGGAAGAAATGGTGGCGCATTTGTTCTTTAACTGTGGTTTTAACAAAGCATGCTCGGGGAAGCTCGGGATCGTGTGGCCTCATGGTGGAAACAGACTGCAGCTCGTGCATAGGGCAAAAGACATGTGGACCCAGCCCATGTTCATGGAGATTTTCATTATCGCGGCGTGGAGCATATGGAAAGAAAGTAACAACAAACATTTTAGGGGGGTCGCGCCCACAGAGATGGCTGGCTACAAAAATTCAAAGATGACTTTGGTATGATGAGACACAGAGTCAAAGAATCCCTGGTGCCATTTGTTGAGCACATTGTTGCATCGATCTAGCCCTGTCCCATAACCCCTATGCTAGATAGTTCTGTCTATCCCTATCCCCTAGTGGTTAGGACTTATTCTGTTAATCCACTCCATGTAATACCATTGTACAACACTTTAAGTTATTGGTTTAATATAAAGTCAGTGGGGGGTTGCCCCACTGTCCCAAGTTTTCAAAAAAACTACACTATCAATGAGCACGAATACACGAAGGGGTACTATCTTGCAGATGGTATCTACCCTTAATGGTGCACATTTGTGAAGATCATCAAAGATCCCCAAAACAAGAAAGAATCTGAATTCCAAGGGTAAAAGAAGCAGCCCGGAAAGATATTGAAAGAGTATTCGGGGTTTTGCAAGCAAGGTTTGACATTGTTCGCGGTCCTGCTCGTTTTTGGGACAAGCGATCCCTGAAAAACATCTTGAGATGTTATGTGATTCTTCACACTATGATACTCAAAGATGAGAGAGACATGAACTAGGAGTTCTTCTACGCCAATATGGGTAGCCGTGTCAAACCAGCTAGAGTCCCTAACCGCATTAGAGCATTTCTTCAGACCTACCGGGAGATTGAACATGCAAACACCCACTATCAGCTTTAGGAGGTTCTCATAGAGCACCATTCTCAAAGGGATGGGCAGTAACACATTCCATTTTTGCATTCATTTTATTTAATTCATGAGTGATTTGTATTCGGGACAAGTTTTGTATTGAATTATTTAGTTTTCTTTGGTGATTTGAATAATAACTATAATTTGGATAACTTATGTATTGTAATATTGATATTTTATTTAATATTGAATTCATAATTATAAATATTAAAAAATATTCCTGAAATTCAGATAAAACCCCAACGGTTTCGTAGGCCGGCACGGGCTGCTGCGGATCAGACGCCGCATAGTGAACCCGTAAAAAAGGATAGTCGACGATCACTTTAATCAGCTATGTTGTCTTTTCCTTTAACAATGCACCGCATGACTTTGGGAAAATATCAGGTGATACCACATCTCACATACTCCCATGCTTCAAACTTTAAGAAGTCATGTCTTTTCACAAAATTCTAAAGAAAAGAAAGTTCACAAGACATGTGCCTACAAACTCTAAAAATCTCAGATCCAAATACAAAATGCACAAAGAGAAAAGAGAAACTGAAAAAAACAAATCCAGATGTGAATAGTGTTATTTTCAATACTGTTTATGTATTGTTTTATTTTGAAACTATTCATGATAGATTTTTCTTTTTTGTTTCTCGATTTTTATTTCTAATTTGGATCAAAAGTTTTCAGGGTTCCTCTAGATACATGTCTCGTAAACATTTACAAAAAAGCTAAGTATTTTCTAAACATTTAAATGTGTGTTTTTTCAATAAATTATAGCATGAGAGCATGTCTGGCATGGTCTGACCTTATATTTACCCCACGACTTACCCAGAATCCCATTGACATAAAGTGTTTTAGCAACGACTGTAATATGCAGCCTTTAGAGCATCTATAGCCGAACCTCTCACTACAAGGATTCCGGTCTATTGCAACGAAATTTATTGCTACAGCTATCTTTTGTTGCAATAAAATGATGTATTACCACAAACTTCTAGTTCGTGGTAATAGGGCCTACATATTGCCACATGTTCGTTTTGCCTCGCTAGGTACTCCTTTTGTTGCAATAGAAGCCATGTATTGCCACAAGTTGCGTGACCTTCGTAATATGGTAGCAATATTGCAACAGTTCTATTTCGTAGCGGGAATTAGTCATTTTCATATGATAGAGACTATGTATTGCAACAAAGTAAATCTTTGTGGTAATATTCTGGCATGTATTGCAATAATTTCAGCGTGAGGCGCTAGGCAAAGATATTGTTGCAAAAAATTGCTTCGTATTGCAACATAACACGTATTGGTTGTGATAGAATGATTTTTTTGCCTCGCCTTCATTGTGTTGCAATAAAAATTATATATTGCCAAAAATTGTTCAATCATGGTAATATTTACAACATTTTGCAACAATCCCCTGGTGATGCAATTTTTTTGCAATAGAACATCTATGCATTATCCTTTTAGTTATAGGCATATAACTTATATTCGGATTTATAAATATTAAGTGATGATTTTTGTAAGTTTTACGAAGGAATTAAATTATTTATTAATTGCACCAATTTTAATTAACCAGAATAGTAAACAAAGTTTATAAATGGAGAGAACACATTTTTCTAATAGAAATACCAATTTTATTTTTCTAATAGGAATGCATATTTTATTTTGGAACTAGGGTGTTTTCTCCCCAAACCAAGGGCTTGTGGGATATAAATAAAAAACAAGGTCTTGCGAGGATTTGAACTCACACCCTCTAGGCTGCAGAAGCAGGTTCAGACCACTCGGGTGTGCATATGTTGGTGACAGTATAATGGCCTAGTGGTAGATATCGTGTACCCGCGAGGTTAACTTCACTCGAAGCAAAACTTCAGAGTTTTAGCCCGATGGTGACGACGGAAAGACTCCTAGGCTCCATTTAAACAACCACCAATTGAACAGCATAATAGCAAGTATCCCTGCCTAATTTCCAGCAAGAATTCAGCAGTTGGTCAACAACACTACATCAAGATCTACATATGACACAAAATTTCAATAGGATATAACAAACCATCTCAGCAAGATATATAACACATCTTTCAACATGACAGCACACAAGTTTGAGCAGCCATACTTGTATAGATTGTTCACAAAAAAGACCATAAGTTCATGACAAAGTAATGAAAATAGCAACAACACTAAAGGACAACAAGTTCAGCAACGGTGTGTACATCGCATCACTATCAAAATATCAATAATACTAAAAGAAAAACATCCATGATATTACACATTAGCAACTACTCTTCTCTTCTCTTCTCTCTGCTTCTCATCTCTTCATCACCAAACTGTTAGCACTGAGCACTTGCTTATGTTCCCATTCACCACAATGGATGACACTATGCATGTGTGCCTTGTTTGATCGTGTTTCACATCAGATTAAACTTCAAGAGAGAGACTACTCATAGGTAACCATAAAAAAGTTCGGGATTTATATTCATGGCTTAAACATGTGAAAAGCACCTTACCAGGAGATTAAAGCCTATACAAAGAACCCCTGGTCATCATGCAATTCTTCTTGTCCCAAAGGAGCAACATGGCCATCATTTACGTAAGACTCATCATCATCCGTATCATCATCTGATTCGAATTAAACATCTTCAAACTCAACAAGTTTTATATTTTTAAGACTAAAACATCAACGCTCGATCCTTCGTCATCATTTCTACTCCAACAAGTGATCTCTTCAGGTACTATAATATTTGGCACTGTAATTTCTGCATCTACGACATCCAGTACATATGCCTCACCACCTTCATTGTCGTCAATAGCTTCATCAAGGCCTACACCGTTTAAAATAGAAGGAGCAAACAAATTGTGTGGATTCATTTGAATAACAGCTGCCCAATCAGGGGTCTTCACATAGAAAAACTGTTGAGCTTGGAGGCCTAGAATGTAAGGGTCCCCCTCAAATCTATGTAGAGTAGTGTCGAGTTCAATAATTCCATATTTTGTGTCCTTCTTATACCCCTTACTCTCAGTTTTGTTGGCAGGAGGCACATAAAACCAGTCACACTAGAATAGAACAACTTCCTTATCAGGAGGAAAGTCAAGAAATATGATTTTCTTGATCACCCCGTAATAATCAATATTGCTTGTGGTTGCATCGCCCTTGACTATGACGCCACTATTTTGGGTACTCAAATCCTGCTCTATATAGGAATTTCGGTAAAATATCCATTCAAAATGGTACGGTTGTATACACGAGCTAGGTGATCGGTCCTTTAGCTAGTGCATAAATAAGATTGCTGACCTTCCCATTATTGTGGAGTTCTGTGATCTGTTTTATTGAATATAATATGTGTGAGTGTAAGTACAGAGTTGGTACATTATTATGAGGAACACTAGTGAAAATGTGAAAGAAACTTACCCGTCTCTAAAACCAGCCAATAAACTCTTCCTTGTACCGATTCTGAGGATTAGGAGAATTGTTACTCATGAGCTCCTCTAGATGTTCACTTCAAAGAGAAATGATTGTTAGTTGAAAAGCAAAGTATTAATGCATATCATGATGTGAAATAAATACACAAGTATCCTTACTCAATCCATGGCGTGGTTTCCTCATAGTTCATTACTATAAAATTCCTCATTCTATTAATCTCCGCCAAAGAGAATGGTTCACAAACAAAACCTTTCTTGGAGTAGTCCGCTGTACTCATTATGCTAATCCCTGTTGGTGGTTGATCTGTCTCCATCTTCATGACGTTTAGACTGCCTTAGCTTTGTAGGCATTCCATCAAGGAATCGACTCCAAAAAGTCATGCACTCTTCAAGTATGTACCCCTTTGCAATAGAGCCTTCTGGTTGAGCCTTATTACGCACATATCCTTTGAGCGTACACAAGTATCTATCGACTAGATACATCCATCTATACAATACAGACCCTCCTAACCGGGCCTCTTCAGCAAGATGAATTGGGAGATGCATCATAATATCAAAGAATGTTGGTGGAAATATCATCTCGCGCTGACATGGAGTTTCTGGAATTGTTTTGCTCAACTTATCCAAATCTTCATCCCTTAACTCCTTGGAGCATAAATCAGAAAAGAATTTACTCAGCTGAAGCAATGGGTTAACAACATTCTCTCGCAAATGCTTGCGCAACACAATAGGAAGAAGTTTCTGAAATATAACATGGCAGTCATGAGTTTTGAGACCACTAATATTGCACTGATCGAGGACCACACATCGCTTAATGTGTGAAGCATAGCCATTAGGCAACTTAATGCTCTACAGAAACTTGAGGAGCATTATCTTCTCTTCCTTTTTTAAAGTATAACAACCTTTCTTTATTTCATACTTATGCATACCGGGCTTTGGATGCTGGTCCTTCCTAATTTTCAAGTCCTCCAAATCAAGACGAGCCTTCACCCCATCCTTTGATTTCTTATCCATCTCAAGCAAAATCCCTAGAATGTTGTCACAAATGTTCTTCTCAATGCGCATAACATCTAAATTGTGCCTACGAGCAAGTGGTTCCAATATGGGAGCTGGAAAAATACACTTTTCTTCCGCCAACCATTAGTTTTCGGTTGCTTTCTCTTATTTGACCGTACAAACGGTGCATGCTCAATGCTATCAAGTTCCCGCAGAACTTGTTCACCAGTAAGTGCCACTGGAGCTTCTCTATTATCTGTCTTGTTGTTGAACAAGCACTTGTTTCGACGCCATTTGTGGGTCCTGGGCAGAAAATGTCGGTGTCCCATGTAGCAATGCTTTCGACCATACTTGAGCCACAAAAAATATGTATGTTTGTGGCAATACGGGCATGCTAGCTTGCCTTTTGTGCTCTAGCCACTCAGCATTGTGTAAGTTGGGTAGTCATTGATGGTCCATAACAAGCATGCATACATCTGGAATTTTTTTAGTTGCAGCATCATATGTGCAAGCACCATCCTTCCATAGAACATTCAATTCATCAATCAAGGGTTACAAGTACACATCTATGTTATTTCCTACTGACTTTGGTCCTGGAATAATCATTGACATAATCAAGTTTTGTTTATTCATGCACATCCAAGGTGGCAAGTTATATGGGATAAGAATGACAGGCCATGTAGTGTGTGATATATTCATGGGCCCAAAGGGGTTGAATCCATCTGAAGCATGGGCAAGCCATACACTGCGAGCATCTTTTGCGAATTTCTTATAATATTTATTATCAAAATGCTTCCAGGCCTTCGAATCTGCAAGATGCCTCTTTACGCCATCTACAACTTTGATTTATATAATAGTTCTCTATCAAACACAACCTTAATCTATTTCTATAATGCAGAAAATCCTGGATTACTTAATCTTGAAAAATATTAAACATTATACAGGAGCTCAAGACCAACCTGACACTCCAGTGTTTGCTAATGACATGTGTGCCCTGGATGAATGGCCATCCCATGCTCGCCGCAACCGTGCTTAACTACAAGATGGTACTGCTGTTGTTTATATCTGTGTATTCATTTCTTACAATCTAATGCGGAGTAATACAATATTTCTTGAATGATTTGGGTTGTAGAAGCTGCTGGACAGAATAACAAAGGGTGAGGTGTTCTAAAAGATTTTAAAGCATCTAAGAAGCATATTGCCAATGGATTTGCAAAGCTAAATATTGCATTCTCTGAAAAATATGAGGGTACTGTAGGAATGAACTATCATTCATTCAAGGATGGCGTGGTAGTCATAATGAAAAGAAAGTTACCACTCATTGGAGTGATGAAATGGTTGGACATTCACCCTACCATCCATCGACTCAATGTTGAAAATATGATAGTGTGTACAATCTTTTCCACTTGTCTTAACTTATTTTACCATCAATAATGCACTTCTTATGTATGTTCATTTGTTGTATGCTTTACAGGATATATGGGACCTGGAAGATACATCAGACACAGAAGAAAAGTACTCAAATTTGCGACAGAGCAGTACTCAAAATTGCGAAAGAGCGATACAGAGGCTGGCGATCAACTCTAAGCTCCAATTACAAGGCATATAAAATAGATCCGGCTAGATTGGCTAATCTGCCGAAAGATTTACAACCAGAAGAGTGAGAATGGATGATTCGGTACTTTGGCACTGATTCAAAATTCAAGGTTATCTCTAAGAGCACTGTTTGTCCAATATGTGTTAAGATGAAATGGCTTGTATGGCTGGTTATATTTGGTTTCAATGAATTGGTAGGAACGCAGCCAAATGAACACCAATAACCGTAAAAAGCAGAAGACAAAACACAGAATTGGATCAACATCTTACTCGCAAGTAAGTTTTGAGAAGGTATGACTCTAACTACATATGTATGCCTCGCTACTAAATATGGTTTCATGTTTCAAGCATCTCATTGTTATATCACTTGCAGAGAAATCCGAAAACTGCAGAAGAGCCAGATTGTATTGCTCTATGGGAACTCACCCACACGAAGAACGAAACATGGTCTAATACAGAGTCACAGGATGTTAACGTGAGTACATTGTCTTTTCGTTATTCTATTGTTATTCGATGATGTGCATTCGGCATGCTTCATCATCAGCTGATATTATTCATGCGTTGGGTCGTGTTATTCTTGTTTCATCTTTTGTAGTGTCAATATTGATTCCGTACCTATAATTGTTCTTTCATTTTTTTGACAAAGCACGTGAGGTTGAGAAGAAAAAAACAAAAACTCAAGGTCCACTTTCAAGTGAGTAAAGAAACAATATTTTCCAGACCGCATACAAAGACACTCTGAAATGCAAGTCATCGCAGCCTCGTGGGTATGGATACATGTCCAAACCTTCAACTGGTTCTGAAAGGTTTCGTATACAGGTTGAAGAGAATGCTCGTGCTACAACAGACACCCAACAGCAAAACTCTGAGCTCAGCCAGCGGGTCAATGAATTACAAGATCAACTACAAGCTGAACGGGCAAACACACAAGAGAGGATTAACTTGGAGTGTGCTGAGAGAGAACAACCCTGAGGAGAGGCTAAAAGAAGAGCGTGTTGAAAGGGAAAGATTGTTGGAGGCGGAGCGAACATCAAGACTTGACTTTGAAAAGATCATGATGACAAAGTTTGCATAATTGAGCCAACAGATGGGAACCCAACAGGTGATTACATTCATATGCTTGTGACCTTGTAAGTTTATGTTGCTTACTTGCATTGTTAGAAATGCACTTCTATTTACAGGTGCCTTTGAAGAGGATTGAGAAAGAAAATAGTAATCGAAATTTGCAGAATACTCTTTTACAGATATCTAGTCCTAATAAGTCTCTAGGTGCAAGGCCAGCTGTTATTTCTTCAAATGCGCTCGTACAAGCTGCAACAAAGTAGTCTCGAATGTTTAAAGCAACAATGGTAAGTCACAACCTTGCTTTCTCTTCATGTTCACCCTATTGTTTAATATATAATTGTATTGTCACTAGAGAGAGAACCATCTATACTATGAGTTGGTTTAGAAAGTTGCACTACATGGTCAAAATCTTATACTACATGGTCACAAATTGAACAAAAACCGAATATGTGCTAGCTAGGGACAAGAACTTAACTGAAATTATACATCGAGTCACAACTTGAATCAATAGTGGAAGCTTTTACTATATGTACTTGTGCTTATGATTTAGACATTTACACTTTTTCTGATCCCTCGGTTACCTGCTTGCTAACACGGTATTAGTCCAGTTAGTATGGGGCCGGAATAATTGTATGGTGTATGTTATGCACGGCTCATTAACTTAAACTTTATTATTTCTTGATTACAGGATCCATCGAACTAGCTGGATTGGAATCGAGATCATGGATAATTTAGTCTTGGCACTTAATTGCGATAGTTTAGTTACATTTGGGTTTCATTTGATGGATATTTGCTATGATAATTATGAATGTTATGAATATACATATTATAGTCATGGTTTTGAATATTGTAATTTAATGCCTGTATTTATTTTATGTTTGCAATAGCCTATTACCACGACCCACTTTTGGTTGCCACATGTTAGCACCACGAAAAATATAGTGTTGCGTCAAATCTCAGTCGCCATGCCTACATGTTTTGTCGCAATAGCTTTGGCGCCACAATTTTTTTCACGATGCTATAACTACGTAGCGCCACGAAAGTAAGTTTTGTTGAAATAGAGTATTGCCACGAAAAATTTCATTATCGCAGTAGCATCTCGCTACGAACATTTTGCCCGTTGCGATAACCATTTTGCGCCACCAAGCTAAGTTTTGTTGAAATAAAGTATCGCCATGAAAAGTTTAAATTGTCGCAATAGTTTCTCGCTACAAACATGTTGCTCGTTGCGATAACTATTTTGTGCAACCAAAATAAGGTTTGTTGAAATAAAGTATAGCCATAAAAAGTTTAAATTGTCGCAATAGTCTCTCGCTACAAAAAAATTCCCGCTGTGATACATATTTGTCACCACCAAAACGAGTATGTTGCAACGTTCTATTACGACAAATGAAAATTTGTTGCCATAAGTTAATGCCACAAATATAGTGGTTCGTGGTAAAATACCTAATGTCACGGAAGCAAGGATTGTTGCCATAATTAAGTATTGCCACAAAAGAGTTTGCATCATGAAACAAGCATCGTTGCCATATGTTGTTGCCACAAATGTCTATCGCCAGGAACTATCAAATGCCACGATTCGTTACATGTTGCATTAAAGCTATCTTCACGAATAAAATTGTGGCATCAGATGAATCTTACCATGGGAAAACATGTGGTAACTTCACACATGGATGTTGCAATAGAGCACTTTATTGCCACAATTGCTTTTTGTGGCAATAACCTATTTCCATGTGTCTAGTCGCAACGGCTGCCAACAAAAAATTATTTTGTGGCGATAAGTACTTATCGTCACAAATCGACATGTATTATGACGAACAATTTTGTTGCAATAGATCGAAATCCTTGTAGTGCATGTATCCTTCTCAAGCGTTTGAAACGTTCTTAGGGTCAACGTCCGGTAAAAAAAAAGTCACCTGACTAGACCCTTCACTTCCTTACTAAACATTCGAACTGACCGGCACGCCTCATATCCATTTCAAATATGAGGAGGATGCGAGGGCTCGCGGGCGTGCCCGGTCAGTCAACCTCGTAGGACACGACCCCACGCAGAACAATTTTTTTCTTTATTCATTTTTTTCACCAACCACATGCAAACGATTGGACAAATGAGAAAAAAATAAAAAAAACGACAGCGCGAACGAAAAGCTAGAGTTTAAAACGAACACTTTCGTAAATCATATTTGTTAAGTCCGACTATAGCTGCTCTTACAGTATTAGAGAAGACCAGCACCATTCCAAATCCTAGTACACACACGCCCAGGGGCATATCATGTCCTGATCTCACCACCTTCTTCTCCACCCCCGCCCGCGAGGACCCTGCTCAGCATGCATCGACGCCAGCTGCCCACTAAGTAGCACCTAGCTCCTACTTTCTCCTATGGCTGAGCAGAGCTCAACGTACGGGGTGGGGAGCGTATCGACCCGTCAGCGTATGTGCCTGCTGTTTCGCTGGAGGCAACATGCAAACCACAGGCCGGCGTGTTGCGGCCTGCATCGATCGCATCACGAAATAAATCTCGCACATGGAAGCCGTTACAGTCGAGCGAGATCGACATGACATGCGAGGATGCACTCATGTCATGCCCGATCCAAAATGTAGATGCATGGTCCCAGGAATCCGTTACGTGCTTACAGCAAGCCAGCTATGCATATGCCTGCATGGATTCCTTTAAACTTCAGGGTACCGTAGATCTGTCTGTACCTATGTAGGAGTAGTACGTACGCACCGCGCCGAATGACACCCACATCTCACTGCCCGTATCCGTATGTGCGTATGCATAGACACGGTTGTGAGGAACTGTCGATGGGTTGTCAGAAACAAAGATGCAGCCATGGTTGGCGCATGAATAGTGGGTAGGTTTACACTGTGAATCTGAGCCCCCAACATCGTGTATATCCACCAAACACTGTGTAACAAGGATATGTATTTAGGACAGGATCCTATGCAAGACCTACGTATCCTATCTAAAGACACTATATTAGAAGACTTGAAGATCAAGCATAAACTTCCGACTGGATTCCATGAAAAGTTCAAGTCACTCGACAGGCTATCCACTCGGAGACTCCTTCCTTCACTCGGCAATCGCGTGTCATTCGGAAGACCTCGTTCTCACTCGACGTCAGAAGACCAGGAGTCACCGTCAAGAGCCCAATGGGCAGACGTTGGTCCAATCGTCATTAATAGCTTTTATTACGTACGTTACCAATAACGTCAGACTTTAACCTCACGATCGGACCCTTAGATGCTGGGTAATTATGAGGGGCAACGAACTCTATATAACCTGCCCCTTCCCTCCTGCACAAGGGTTCGCAACCATTTTAATCTGTACATTCCACACGACATAAGCTCCCGAGCACCGAGACGTAGGGCTGTTACCTCCACGAGAGGGGCCTGCTCATACATCCGTGTGTACACCTTCGCCGTAGTTAGGACTCTGCCCTCTCCTTACGTACCCCTACCATCTACTGTCAGGCTCGTTCCCACGATAGTTCGTGCCCACCATAGGGCAGGCGTCTAAGCGACTTCCGGCGAGGTTGCATTTTCCATCCTACGACACGTCTTCCGGCGTTTTTTTTTGCTCTGGGCCACGAGATCCATTTCGGAGCGCTCACCTTCATCGCCGACGATTCGGCATGGCTCCAGGAAGTGCCTCTCGATATCGAGGCGCTCCCGGTTCGCGGGGTGGCGCACTTCCGCGCGAGTTCCTGCGGCATGTTGCTGCGTCAGCCTTCGACTCCTTACGCGTCGGCTCCCCTCGCTGTTTGCGCTCGCAAGCGGTCCGGCCACTCACGACTTCAGCGCTGGGTCAAACACGCAATGGCGCGTCAAACTTCTTCTCCGCAGATTGCAGTACTCGAGCCCGCCGAGTCCCTTCACGGCGTGTTCGAGTCGGATTCCGATCCGTCCGACGTGCCTTCCGAGTGCGAAAGCTGTGATCCCGCAGCAGAGGTCTTGATGGCGGACTCTCATTAGAGTTCACCGCCTGGCTTTGTCCGTGGCAGGCGCGGGGCGGGCGGTCCGTCGAATGAGTAGCCGCGTCGCGAGGAGGATATTCTTCATACTCCCATCATCGGCGCGACTGCCGAGGCTCAAGCTTTGGAGGCCGCGTGCATTCGTCTGGAAGAGCTCTAGGCGGAACTTGATGAGTGCGCCCGCCACGTCCCAGTCAACGTCAGCGACAGTTGTTTCCAACTGGATCTCACAACGACGTTGAGGTATATCAAACTCCTATGTTTAAATGTTGTTGTTGCTGCTAGGATAGCAGATTCCATTCAGCCGTCACGGTCAGAGGCTGGAAGAGGATTGATGCAGATCAGAGAACTGTTAGATGCAGCGCAGCGTCAGAATTCAGTAGTTTCTCAGTCCCGCAACAGGATACACAAAAATTCACCCAGGACGGAGACCGTTCAGTCGGCACACAGCCTTGGATCGCCCTTGCGCCGTCGGGGCGGAAGTTTCCGTGAAGAGCATGTCAGAGATCAGTTTCACCGCGAAGACCACCGTCGAGTGCCCACTCCTCCGCGAAGTGGTCCGTACGCGCCCTGGCGCCAGGACGATAGGCGCTCCTTCGGTGATGAGCGGAATGCGGGTTTTGACGCCCGTGACCTCCTCGTTCAGAAGCAGATTGACAGGGGCAGAGCCCACAGGGAAGGACATGACAGAGATTTTCCGAGTGGTAGCTCAGCTGTGGTTTCTGGTCCTGAGTGTTTCAGCAGAGCCATATGTTCTGCAGAGATTCCCCCCAACTTCAGGTTGGCGGCGGGGATCGGGAAGTTTACTGGCGAAACAAAGCCAGAGACTTGGTTAGATGATTACCGAGTGGCTATGCAAATTGGGGGCGGAAATGACAATGTTGCAATGAAGCACCTGTCCTTGACGCTTGGCTGAATCGTTTGGCTCCTTCCAGCATACATGTTGGGAGGATCTTGCCCGAGTGTTTGTCCGAACCTTTGAGGACTCCTGCAAGCGTTTGGCAGGTCTAGTCGATCTACAACACTGTGTCCATAAGCCCAATGAAACTTTGAGAGATTATATTCAACGGTGGTCCACTCTGCATCATACAGTGGAGAATGTGTCGGAACACCAGGCTATTTGTGCATTCAAGGCCGGTGTGAGATATAGAGAGCTATATCTGAAGTTTGGGCGAACGGGTGATATTTCACTCGGCAAGATGATGGAAATCGCCACTCGGTACGCCAATGGTGAGGAAGAAGACCGCCTCCGTAGCGGCAAAGGAAAGACAGTCGCCAATGAGGCTGGTGGCAGTAACAATCGGAAACAGAAGCGAAAAGCTGAAGATCCAGTTTAAGCAGCAGCAACAGTAATGGCGACTTAGTCAAAAAACAAGGGCAAAGCTAAAGCATAGTATGCCCCCAAGAAAGGGAAAAAATCAGTCAGGAACTGATATCATGGATCAGCCGTGTGTAATTCACACGAGGAAAGATGCGGAACGCAATGTGATTTTGCCCAAGCACACCACTCGACAGTGTCAGACCCTTATCCAGCAATTCAAGGGGGACCCTCCGAGTGATAAATCTCCTGAGAAGGGTGATGAAGATGAAGATAAAGAAACATTCCCAGATGTTACTGCTACACTGGTGATCTTTGCTGATGTCGAGAGCAAGAGTCGTCTGAACGTCATCAACAAAGAAATCAACATGGTTGTGCCAGATACCCCCACCTACCTCAAGTGGTCCCAATATGCTATCACATTCGACCAGACAGACCATCCTGCTCATGTGGCCACTCCCGGTCGACAGGCTCTGGTAGTTGATCCGGTGGGGGGCACTCGACTTAGAAAGGTCCTCATGGACGGTGGTAGCGGCCTGAACATTCTCTATGCGGATACCCTGAAAGGGATGGGCAGTCCGATGTCTTGCCTGAGTGAAAGCATCATGCAGTTTCACGGGGTCATCCCAGGAAAGAAGGCCAAGTCACTCGGCCAGATAGCATTGGATGTGATATTCGGGAATGACAAAATTTTCCGAAAAGAAAAGTTGACGTTTGAAGTCGTGGATTTCCAGAGTGCTTACCACGCCATTTTGGGTCGACCCGCCTATGCACGTTTCATGGTCTGACCATGTTATGTGTACCTCAAGTTGAAGATGCCAGGCCCTAAGGGCATGATCACGGTCACCGGCAATCGACAGCGGGCCGAAGAATGCCTCCAGCAAGGCTCCAAGATCGCCGATCACCAGATGACCATGGTTGAGTTGGAGGAGTACAAGAAAACCGCTGACCCTGCTGATTTGCTCCGCGCAAAGAAGCCAGCTTCCGAGTCAGCATTTCAGTCGGCAGGGGAAGTGAAGAAGGTACACATCCACCCAACGGATCCTACTGCTGCCCCGACGAATATCTCATCAACACTCGACAGAAAACAGGAAGCCGAGCTCATCCAGTTCCTCCATGAGAACCGGGATATCTTCGTATGGAAGCCTGCTGACATGTCAGGGATTCCCAGGGAGCTGGCTGAGCACTGTCTACGAGTGGATCCGAAAGCCAAACCCGTCAAGGGGCATTTTCGTCTCTCAGTGGCGGAGAAGCGCAAGGCAATCGGAGAAGAAGTGGCCCATCTCTTGCAAGCCAAGTTCATTCGGGAGATTTACCACTCCGAGTGGCTCTCGAACGTTGTGATGGTGCCAAAGAAAGATAAGTTGTTGCACATGTGCATTGACTTCAAACATCTCAACAAGGTGTGCCCGAAAGATCATTTTTCGCTCCCCCGCATAGATCAAATTGTTGAGTCGACTGCGGGGTGCGAGCGTTTATCGTTTTTGGATGCTTACTCTGGGTACCATCAGATCCGTCTGTATGGCCCAGACGAAATAAAGACAACCTTCATCACCCCATTCGGGTGTTTTTGTTACATCACTATGCCTTTTGGTCTCAAGAATGCCGGCGCTACTTTTATGCGCATGATTCAGAAATGCTTACTCCACCATATCCCTCGGAATGTCGAGGCGTACATGGATGATATAATGGTCAAGTCCCGCAAAGGTTCCGACCTGCTGGCCGACTTGGCCGAAACATTCGCCAATCTGAGGAGATTCGACATAAAGCTGAATCCGGCCAAGTGTACTTTCGGCGTCCCTAGCGGAAAATTACTCGGTTTTCTCGGTTCTCAATGGGGGATCGATGTCAACCCTGAGAAGATCAGCGCCATTACCCGAATGAAGACTCCCATGCGAGTGCACGATGTTCAGAAGCTCACAGGTTGCTTGGCAGCATTGAGTCGATTCATTTCTCGTCTTGGTGAGAAGGCTTTGCCTTTATATCAATTGATGAAGAAGTACGACACGTTCGAGTGGACTCCCGAAGCCAAAGCAGCATTTGTTGAGCTCAAAGCCCTGCTCTCCACCCAGCCGGTGCTTGCCGCTCCTGCCAGCAAAGAGCCGTTGCTCCTATACATCACGGCCACAAATAAGGTCGTCAGTACAGTCCTAACTATCGAGCGGGAAGAGGAGGGTAAAGCTTATAAAGTCCAGCGGCCAGTCTATTATGTCTCGGAAGTTTTGTCCCTCTCAAAGCAAAGATATCCACACTATCAGAAGCTGTTTTATGGTATTTACCTATCAGCGAAGAAGGTGGCGCTTTATTACCAAGAACACTCGATTTCAGTCATCAGTGATGCTCCTTTGTCCAAGATTTTCAATAATCGAGACGCATCGGGTTGAGTGGCTAACTGGGCAATTGAGCTTGGACACTTTGACATTAGATTCGAAGCAAAAAAATCAATCAAGTCCCAAGCATTGTCAGATTTCATGGCCGAGTGGATTGAACAGCAACAACCTATCCAAGTTCACTCAGTGCATTGGACAATGTTCTTTGACGGCTCTAAAATGTTTAATGGGTCCGGTGCTGGTGTTGTTTTGATATCTCCCAGGGGCGACAAGCTCAGCTATGTCTTGCAAATTCACTTTGATTCCTCCAACAATGAGGCAGAATATGAAGCACTTTTGTATGGGTTGCGCATGACTATCTCATTCGGCGTCAAGCGCCTAATAGTTTATGGCGACTCAGATCTGGTGGTGAATCAAGTGATGAAAGAGTGGGATGTTCAAAACCCTGCTATGACTGGATACTACAATGCAGTCCGAAAGTTGGAGAAGAAATTCGAAGGCCTAGAACATCATCATGTTCCCCGACTGAAAAATCAGGCGGCTGACGAGTTATCCAAGATTGGGTACACTCGACGGCCTGTCCCCAGCGGTGTGTTCTTAGAGCACTTGCGCACTCCTTCGGTTCAAGAAGATCCTTTCACCGAAGAGCCCTCACAAGCTTTGAGTTCCACTGACCCGACAGAAGTCGATGTCCCTGCAGTAATTGACCTGGTCATGGAGATTCTGTTTATCACTCCCGATTGGACTGTGCCTTACATTGCCTATATCCTTACACAAGAGCTCCTTGAAGATGAAACACAGGCTCAATGGATTCTGCGTAGGTCCAAGGCTTTTACTGCGATGGGAGATCAACTGTTCAGAGAGAGTGCGACTAGCGTTACACAACGCTGTATTTCCCCAAGGAAGTTCGAATGATTTTGGATGAGATCCACTCGGGAACTTGCGGTCATCATGCATCCTCACGGGTGATTGTCACCAAAGCATACAGAGCTGGTTTGTTTTGGCCCCAGGCTAATGAGATGGCAAAGTACATCGTCGACCATTGTGATGGATGCCAGTTTTACGCAAACCTATCACACAAGCCAGCCTCTGCTCTAAGGACAATTCCTCTCGCCTTGCCATTTGCTATTGGGGGACTCAACATGGTCGGTCCCTTTCAGACCGAAAAAGGTGGTTTCAGTCATTGCTGGTTGAAGTTGACAAGTTTACCAAGTGGATAGAAGCCAAGCCCATCAAGAAACTGAACTCCCGTACGGTGTTTACATTCATGAGAGAGATAATTTCCGAGTATGGCGTTCCTCATAGCATTATCACAGATAACGACACCAACTTTGACTCGGAAGAGTTCAGAAACTTCTGCACATCTCAGGGCACTCAGGTGGATTATGCATCTGTCGCTCACCCGCAAACCAATGGGCAAGTCGAGCGGGCCAACGGCCTCATCTTGCAAGGTCTTAAGACTCATCTCATGCGCGACCTGGATCATGCTGCTGGTGCCTGGGTAACTGAGCTGCTGTCTGTGTTATGGGGCCTGGGAACTACGCCAAATCGGTCGAATGGACGGACTCCTTTCTTCCTGGTCTATGGTGCTGAAGTTGTGTTGCCGAGTGACTTGTTTCACAATTCTCCTTGAGTGGAACTGTATTCTGAAGCGGAAGCTAAACAGGCTAGGCAGGACGGTGTAGATCTTCTGGAGGAAGAACGAGAGATGGCTTTGATTCGGACTACTGCCTATCAGCAGGATCTGCGGCGCTTCCAGGCGAAGAATGTCAAGAGTCGATCGTTTCATCAGGGAGACTTGGTGCTCCGAGTGAATCAACACCTACCTCACGAGCTTGCTCCTGCATGGGAAGGTCTTTTCGTCGTCACTAAGGTGCTTAACAATGGAGCTTATCATCTGTATAATCTCATGAAGTGGATAGACGAGCCACGAGCCTGGAATGCAGATCTGCTCCGGCGTTTTTATACTTGAGACAGAAGAATCTTCTGATGTAATAAGAATACTTCATCAATGCAATTCACATTTCTGCAATATATATTGTCGATTCCGATCGTACATTTTCATTCTTGGGAATACTCCGAGTGATGAGCAATCTTCACACTCGGGGGCTTAGCTGCGAACATGCTTTCGCCTAAGTTAAAAACCTTGTCGGGTGGATAGCAGTCCATTCACTTGACGGCCTATTTGCGAATCCGTCTTTGCTTAGGTTCAAAAATACTCCAAGTGATGAGCAATCCTCACACTCGGGGGCTTAGCTGCAAACATGTTTCGTCTAAGTTAAAAACCCTATCGGGTGGATAGCAGTCCATTCACTCAACGACCTATTTGCGAATCCGTCTTCGCTTAGGTTCAAAAATACTCCGAGTGATGAGCAATCTTCACACTCGGGGGCTTAGGTGCGAACATGTTTCTCCTAAGTTAGAACCCTGTCGGGTGGATAGCAGTCCATTCACTCGACGTCTTAGCTGTGAATCGACATTCACCTAAGTTCTAAACTACTCCGAATGATGTGCAATCCTCAAACACGGGGGCTTAGCTGCGAACATGTTTTGCCTAAGTTAAAAACCCTGTCGGGTGGATAGCAGTCTATTCACTCGACGGCCTATTTGTGAATCCGTCTTCGCTTAGGTTCAAAAATACTCCGAGTGATGAGCAATCCTCACACTCGGAGGCTTAGCTGTGAACATGTTTCGCCTAAGTTAGAAACCCTGTCGGCTGGATAGCAGTCCATTCACTCGACGACTTAGCTGCGAATCGACATTCGCCTAAGTTCTAAACTACTCCGAATGATGAGCAATCCTCACACTCGGGGGCTTAGCTGCGAACATGTTTCGCCTAAGTTAAAAACCTTGTCGGGTGGATAACAGTCTATTCACTCGACGGCTTAGCTACGAATCGGCATTCGCCTAAGTTCTAAACTACTCCGAGTGATGAGCAATCCTCACACTCGGGGGCTTACCTGTGAACTTGTTTCGCCTAAGTTGAATACCTTGTCAGGTGGATAACAATCCATTCACTCGACAGCTTAGCTGCGAATCGACATTCGCCTAAGTTCTACACTACTCCGAGTGATGAGCAATCCTCACACTCGGGGGCTTAGCTGCGAACATGTTTCGCCTAAGTTAAAAACCTTGTCGGGTGGATAGTAGTCTATCCACTCGATAGCTTAGCTACGAACATATTTCGCCTAAGCAAAAAGCAAATACAGTCGAACACGCGATTAAAGCCGTATACAGAAAAATCCAAGGTTAAATCGCTGGTAAATGTTTCGTACAGAAGCAAATGTGATCAGGCCTAAGGCCTGAATGAAGTTTTGAGGGATACAACTCCACTCGGCATACTTAGGCGAATAAAAGTATTTCTTCCAAAGGTCAAGTTTTTTAAGCATCTGACGGGCTGGCTGGCTCGACAAAAGTGTCCAAGTCGATGTTGTCTGCGATTCTGGTGGCTGCTTTGATGAAAGTTTCCATGAAGTCCTCAAACAAGAGTTTCTTCATGCTAACCACCCGGAGCTCCTTCAGCCTCTCTTCCCTCACGTCCCTGCAATGGACCCTGATGAGTGACAGCTCCACATCGGCCCCACAGCGAGCAGCAGATTTCTTCCAGGCCTGCACTCGACTTGGAAGCTTGTTTAGGCGAGCCATCATGGAGTTGAGGTCGAGCTCAAGGGTGTCCTCAGGCCATAGCTCCTTGTCAATTCTCTCCATTACAGATTCCAGTCAGACAAGATATGCCTGAATGCCCTGGAGCCGGAAATTGAGTCTGAACATGTTCATGGCCACCGCGTCTGCGACAGGTGACTTAGTGGGATCCAGATTGGGCTCAACCTCCTACGTCTCCTTCTCGTAGTCCTGGAAGAATTCTATTGAAGAGTGGGAATGGGAGGAGAATCGGTGAGCTACGACCTTCAAAGATTTTACAAACTTCAGTCGACAAGAAACACTCACCGTCGAGCATGATGTACATCTTCCTCGAGAATTCACCCAAGTGCTTCTCCGGGCCGTTGCTCCTTTTGTTCAGCTGCTCGGCCCTTTTGACGAGGTCCACGCGCTCCTGCTTCAGCTTTGAGTTCTCCTCCTCCAGCTTCTTAGCGGCCGCCAGCTTCCGATGTGCAACTTTGGTTTTATCCTTGGCCACCCGTTGGGCGTCGGCGAGTGTTTTGTCCTTCTCCTCCAGTGCCTTCTTCATGGAATCTAAAGAAACAACATTGTTGAGTTGCGCTTGGAGTCGACGATTTTCATTGCGCACGTCTGTTTGAGTGAGAGCACTCGGTTCAAAACATGAAAAGTGAAGATGCGAATGCAGAGAGTCGACGGTAGTTACCTCCCAGAGACTTTAGCTCAGCCCGCGCTCGCTCTAGAGCATTGTTGGAGGCTTCCAGATCCACAGGCAGACGATTCCTCTCATCCTTGAGATCCTTGTACTACGTCCCAAGTTAGCAAGCTCTCTGAAACCAACAAAAGAAAGAAATTCAATTGGCAAGTAATGCCAAGGACGGTCGACTAGGCTATGAATACCGTCGAATGACTGTCTTACTATCTTGGAACAGTGTCATATAATGGTTGACCTATGATGTCCATGAAGCCCATGTCCAGGGGAAGAAGAATTGAAGCAAAAAGTCCACCCGACATGTCGAGTGGCCCTGGCGCTCCGCATGCCGTAAACAAATTCAAAGCAGTCTCTATTAAGACCCCTGCCAGTGCAAGCACTCGACAGCGGTCTCGGGGACTACACCCAGTGGGTGCACTCAGAGTGCCCCCACTGAGACGGTTAACACTCGATCCGTCGAGTGTGTCGTCAGAAAAAATGCACTCGACATGTCCAGTGCTCCAGTACTCCGCGTACGATGGAAATCTCGATTTCAAGTTTTCAAGACTACTGCTTATCGTCTGCGATTAACAGTAGCCTCAGGGACTACACCCAGTGGGTGCACTTAACATGCCCCCACTGGTTATTGAAACGTTCGACAAGGTCAGCCCTGTCAGAACATTCACCCGTCACTCAACCCGTCGAGTGACGCGCCTCCTTGCTCTGTGAAGTTTAATCTATCCTTATGTAGCGTCATATCATGGTTTATCAATAATATCCATGAAAACTACAAGGTAGCTTCGGAGTGGTGTGATCCAAGGCGAAATGTATCTCGTATACAATAAACTCTAAGACCCCTGCCGGTGCAAGCACTCGATAGCGGTCCCAGGGACTACACCCAGTGGTTGCACTTAGCGTGCCCCCACTGGATCTGCCAACTCTCGATCAGTCGAGTGGCAGAAACATCTATCATTGGAATATGCATCACTTTGAGAAGTGCAGTCTATCCTTATGTAGCATCGTATCATGGTTTATCAATGATGTCCATGAAACCTACAGCGTAACTGCGGAGTGGTGCGACCAAGGGTAAAAGTATCAAGCATACGACAAGCTGTAAGACCCCTACCGATGCAAGCACTCGACGATGGTCCCCCCAGTGGGTGCACTCCGAGTGCCCCCAGTAAGATGGTTAACACTCGATCCGTCGAGTAACTCGTCAGAAAGAACAAATGCACTCGACATGTCGAGTGACTCTAGTACCACGCGTACTATCGATCCAAATCCTACTCGACTAAGACCTGACCTATTCGAGTGGAGAAATTTCAAACATTCTACGAGTGGACAATAAGCACCCAGTGTGTGTACGGCCAAGAAAAGACAGGAATTCAATCGGAAATGTACTTACAATCGAACTTACTCAGACATTGGTGCAGAGAGCTGCGCTGAGATCGTAAGCCAACTTGCTGGCCTCGTATGCCTCTTTGGTTCGCAAAATTATCTGCTCTTCCTGGATCATAGCCTCCTTTGCAGCTCTGGTCTGATCTTCCAGGACGCGATGCAGAGAGAAAGTTGTCATAGGCGGGATCGGTACAGTAGCTGGAGCCGCTGAAGCAGTCTAAATGGGTCTGGTTGGAGTTGACGTCATGATAGTCGAGACAGCTGGAGGTGCACTCGACGGAGGTACTGTAGGATCAGCTATGATTCGTGTCGAACCACTCACCCCCCAGGGGAGGCTCTGCAGTCAACTGCTGGACCGTCTGCACGGATGAAGCTCGTCGAGTGCGGACGTGCGGGACATCTGGGTGTTCCTCATCATCTTCCAGTTGAATGACCTCTGCAACGTCAATCGACAGTGTTAGCTTTTGCAAGTGATGAATCCCATCCGAGTGAGTCGAAGACTTGTTTACCTCTGTGAGAAGTTGCAACATCAGCAGTGTCAATGTCCATTGCTTCTCCTCCGTCTCGACGAGGTGACGTTACAGAAGTAGCATCCTTGATGGATCGAAAAGCACTGGGTTAGCAACAACGCAAGGTCACAGTCGACAGAAAGAATTCGAAAATAAATACTTACATGGAGACGACAGGTACAGCCATCCTCATGGGAGGCAGAGCCTTGCGAGGTTTGGTCGTGATTTGCTTGGGCTGCTTGGCCGACCTCTCACTCAACTCAACAGTTGAAGGTCGGCTCCGCTTCGGGTTCTTCTCACTAGGGCCTGGAGCCCTGTCCCCAACAGCTGTCGGGTCCTGTTGGGACTTGGTGCAGCCTTCGCGCCGGGGAGGTGACTCGACTTTTTCCTCTTCGCTGGAGTCCTCATATTCATCCTCAGAGTCAAAGTGATCGTCGCCTTCCATGCTGCCACCTTCGCTCACCATGCCATCTTCAGGTTGGTTCCCATTGGGAACTGGTGAGTGCAAGTTTCTCCATTCCTGCATAATTCCAACAAGGAAGTCAGTCTCAAAATCAATATATATCACTCGACAATACAAGTACTTCAGTCGACAAAGTGCAACTTACAAGATTCTTCGGCGGGTTTTTGGCTGAGTAAGGTAGGATCCTCTTGGCTCCCACGGGGTTTTCGCACGCCTCGGTGATGCTGCATGGCCACTGCTCGATAGTCTTTTGCGGAACCTCCTCTAGATGCGTCCTGGTCGAGTCCTCTGGGCCCGCATAATGCCACATGGTGTGATCTACGGCTTGGAGAGGCTGAATCTGCCGACTGAGAAAAGTCTAATAGATCCAGGCCAGTCACTCCACCCCGGACCAATTTCACCATGGCGTACACCAAGGTCGCCACCTGATCCTATTCCTCTTCAGACACCTTTAGGGACTTGGGGCCAGCTGGGCGGTCAGATGTGTAGGGGGGAAGGCCAGTCAACATGTTGGGCAAAGCTGCATCCTCGCAATAGAACCAAGTCGACTGCTAGCCTCTAAGGGATTCAGGGAAAGTCATGGCAGGGAAAGAATGCTGTGCTCTCTTTTGAAGCCCCAAACCCCCACACAGCTGCAGCACATGAGTTTTTCCATCTGACGGGTCTGCTTTCTTCACCGTCTGAGATCTAATCGTAAAAATGTGCTTAAAGACTCCCCAGTGGGGAGGACACCCCAGGAAGCACTCACACAAACTTACAAACGACGACAAGTACACGATGGTATTCGATGGGAAATGATGCAGCTGAGCGCCAAACAAATTCAAGAACCTTCTAAAGAACGGACAAGGGAGCATGGAGAAACCTCTTTCGACATGGGAGAGGAGGAGGACTTGCTCCCCGTCGCGCGGCTCTACCTCGCGCTCTCCCTCCGGCAGCCTCCAAGCTCCTTCTGCCACGAGTCCATCGGAAACCAAGCCGTCGATATCCTCGCGGGTGACCACCGAAGGGAGGAAGTCACACTGCATCCATCTCGACGGCGTGGTGAACCGGGTGGTTAAGGGCTTCTTGCCCTTGACCTTCATCGCCCCCTTCTTGGCCCGCTCCACCTTCTCCGTCGTGTTCTTCGTCATCGGCACGGTGGCTCTCGTCAGGGAGGAACGGAATGGGGCGCTGGAGGCAGAGGAGGCGGAGGAAAGGAGAAAGAATGGGCGGAGGTACTCTGCAAATCGCGGCACGTGGAGCTTTATACTCCGCCGAGTGGATTGCCGACCAGTGGGCACGCGAGATCACCGCACGTGCCAACCGCTGATAGCGCCCAGTACGCCACGATATGACCGACGCGAGAATCGAGGCATCATGCCGCCATTTGCCCTGATCATGGCGTCATCATCGCACGCGCGTGCTTCCCAAATTTTTGTATCCCGCAAAATCCGGGTCTGATAGACCGACCTGTCACCTCCAAAGATGTTTTCAGTTCACTCGGAGAAAATAGGCATTGAACATCCACTCGGACACTTTCACGGCAAAATGGATCCGAGCGAATGGAGAAGAGTTCAATCGATGCAAGTTTCATTGAAGCCCCGAATATCATTCGCAAGATTTGGCGTGTTGATCTTGAATTGACGTCAATACTCAGAGTTCAATCGACGTAAGTTTCGTTGAAACCCCGAATATCATTCGGAAGATTTGATGACTTAATTCAACATTGGCATTGATACCCCCATTTCACCACTCGAACCCCGATCCATTCGGTGGCTAATGACGAGGATATGTACCTAGGGTAGGGTCCTAGGCAACGCCTACATACCCTACCTAAGGACACTACATTGCAGGACTTGAAGATCAAGCATAAGCTTCCGACTGGATTCCATGAGACGTTCAAGTCACTCGACAGGCTATCCACTCGGAGACTCCTTCCTTCACTTGGCAGTCGCGTGTCACTCGAAAGACCTCGTTCTCACTCGACGCCAGAAGACCAGGAGCCACCGTCAAGAGCCCAAAGGGCAGACGTTCGTCCAATCGTCATTAATAGCTTTTATTACGTACGTTACTAGTAACAGGAGACTTTAATCCCACGATCGGACCCTTAGATGCTGGGTAATTATGAGGGGCAGCGAACGCTATATAAGCCGCCCCTCCCCTCCTGCACAAGGGTTCGCAACCATTGTAATCTCAACATTCCACATGACATAAGCTCCCGAGCACTGAGACGTAGGGCTGTTACCTCCACGAGAGGGGCCTGAACTCATACATCCGTGTGTACACCTTCATCGTAGCTAGGACTTTGCCCTCTCCTTACGTACCCCTATCATCTATTGTCAGGCTCGTTCCCACGACACTGTGCTTCCCCTTTCTCCTTGCTTCTGTGTTGATTTTCATCAGGCATACAAATGCACATTATAGTAAACCTATTGATCATCACAAATGCGTATTTCTTTCCCCTATGCTGACCCTCCTGCGAGATAGGACCAATGGATGAGGTTTTCCAAGCAATCATCATTGTTGCTGATCATGCACATGGGGCGGATACGTATGGCAGTATGGCCCACTCGTAAGGTTTGTAATCAGTCGATCGCAATTTTCTTGCATGTATGTGGGGAAGTAGAATGCTCCACCTCGTTATGCGTGCTAAGGGCATTTTCAATGGTTACACATTATGAATGCCACGTAGATAAACGATGAGGTGGAGGAAAGAGAAATCATAAGAAAAAACTTGTCTTCCCTTATTTAGGAGAAGACAAAAGGTGATCTGTTAGCATAATATGTGTCATCGCGTTTTTAGGAATAGCTAGTTATTGAAAATAAGGCCAAGACATGACTCATTGTAGACATGTTTTTTTGTCTTCTCTAAATTACATGCAAACTTAAGATAAGACTATCTTATCGACCATTGTATATGTCCTAAGAGCATCCGGACCTTGCAAATCCGGCCCCTCAAACGCCCGTGGACACGTCCACGGACACTGACCGTTCACGCCTTAAAAAAGACTATTGCATCCGGACATCTCATATTTCATTCCTCAGATCCATACAAAAGCATGCAACATGTAAAACCTACGTAGTACATGCAAGCTATCTACTCTTTAGAGATATCGACGATCTCTGTGCCCTCCGGCGGACAGATGTGCGGCCGTTGCAGCTCCGCCCCCTCCGGTGTCGGTGTTGCGGCCCCCTTCGACCCCTTTGGCACTGCCGCCTCCTCCATTATGGCTTCCTTCGCCTCCATCTCGTCGAAGAGGGTGTCGACCTCCACCTGCCTCTGTCGGATGAGCCGGCGGTTGGCCTCCACCTCAGCGTCATCCTGGATGAAATCCAGGATGGCATGCTCGTCCGTCATCTCCTCCGATTGGGCGACGGCGAACTCCGCATCCGCCTCCGCCATGGTCAAGCCAGGAGCCTCCTCCTTCGGTTCGTCCTCCTCCATAGCCTCTGGCTGCTCGTCCTCCTCCTGCTTGTCCTCCTCCTCCTACTACTACTACCGCTCATCCTCCTCCTCCTTTGTCTCCGATAAGTCCGAAGGGAGACCCACAGCAATGTGGCGGCACAGCAAGCCTGGATCTCCTCCTTGATTTGTAGGCGCCGCTCCGGAGTGAGCTGCACATAGGTGGTGACAAGCCACCGGACCATCTTGACGGAGAGGGGAGTGCGAGAGGAGGCGGATGTTCTTGGGTGGCGGTGGAGAGAGGGAGGTGGTGGATGTGCTAGGGCTGGGGGCAGCCGCCGGCCTAAATAGCAGGCCCCGACCTCGGGCGGGGAGCCAGAGCGGTACCACATGGCGTTCATGTTGGAAATATGCCCTAGAGGCAATAATAAATTAGTTATTATCATATTTCCTTGTTCATGATAATCTTTTATTATCCATGCTATAATTGTATTGATCGGAGACTTAAATGCATGTGTGGATACATAGACAAAACCATGTCCCTAGTATGCCTCTAATGGACTAGCTCGTTGATCAAAGGATGGTTAAGGTTTCCTAGCCATGGACATGAGATGTCATTTGATAATGGGATCACATCATTAGGAGAATGATGTGATGGATAAGACCCAAACTACAAACATAGCATATGATCGTGTCAGTTTATTGCTACTGTTTTTTGCATGTCAAGTATATGTTCCTATGACCATGAGAACATGCAACTCACGGATATCGGAGGAGTGCCTTGTGTGTATCAAACGTCGCAACGTAACTGGGTGACTATAAAGGTGCTCTACAGGTATCTCCGATGGTGTCTGTTGAGTTGGCATGGATCGAGACTGGGATTTGTTACTCCGTGTGACGGAGAGGTATCTCAGGGCCCACTCGGTAATACAACATCACAATGAGCCTTGCAAGCAATGTGACTAATTGTTAGTTGCGAGATCTTGTATTATGGACGAGTAAAGAGACTTGCCGGTAACGAGGTTGAACTAGGTATGGAGATACCGACGATCGAATCTCGGGCAAGTAACATACCGAAGAACAAAGGGAACGTTATACGGGATTAACTGAATCCTTGACATAGAGGTTCGACCGATAAAGATCTTCGTAGAATATGTAGGAACCAATGTGGACGTCCAGGTCCCGCCATTGGTTATTGACTGTAGAGGTGTCTCGGTCATGTCTACATAGTTCTCGAACCCGCAGGGTCTGCACACTTAAGGTTCGGTGACGTTTTGGTAGTGTAGAGTTATGTATGGTGGTGACCGAAGGTTGTTCGGAGTCCCGTATGAGATCCCGGACATCACGAGGATCTCCGGAATGGTCCGGAGGTAAAGATTCATATATAGGAAGTCCCAGTTTGGTTTCCGGAAAAGTTTCGGGCTCATCGGTAGTGTACCGGGAGTATCGGTAGTGTACCGGGAGTGCCGGTAGTGTACCGGGGGACCTCCGGGAGGGGTATTTCGACCCCAAGAGGTCCATGGGCTGTGGGAGAATAATAACCAGCCCTTAGTGGGCTGGGAAAACAGCCACAAAGGCCCATGGCGCAGGAGAGAAGGTCCTAAAGCAAAAAGTGGAAAATCAGCCAATAGGAGGCAATCCTACTCCAACTAGGATTGGAGGTGAAGTAGGATTGCTCCCACCTCCTATTTCGGCCGACCCAAAGGCCTTGGCTGCCTCTCCTCTCCTATCCTCCTATATATACTAGTGGATTGGGTGGTTTTTGGACAGAATTTCCGGCCACGTGCTACCCGTTCCACCGGTGCATAGTTTCTCCTCTAGATCGTAGTTCCGCAGTGCTTAGGCGAAGCCCTGCCGGAATCACTCCACCACCATCACCGGAGCGCCGTCACGCTGCCGGTGAACTCTCTCTCCTCTCCACCTCCTCTTGCTAGATCAAGACAGTGGAGATCGTCATCAAGCTGCACGTGTGCTGAACGCGGAGGTGCCGTCCGTTCGGCGCTAGATCGGAAGGACCGTGATCGAGATCACGAGACGGGTCGTGATGAGATCGCGGAACAGATCGTGATGAGTTTGATGGACAGATCGTGATCAAGATCGTGAGACGGATTGTGATGAGATCGCGGGACGGATCGTGATGAGTTCACGGGACGGATCGTGATTGGATCGCGGGACGGATCGTGATGAGATCGCGGGATGCTCGGCGATTTGGATCACGAAGATGTTCGACTACACCAACCGCGTTTCTTAACACTTCCCGCTTAGCGATCTACAAGGGTATGTAGATCCACTCTCCCTCTCGTAGATGCTCATCACCATGGATAGGTTTGCGTGTGCGTAGGAAAATTTTTGTTTCCCATGCGACGTTCCCCAACAGTGGCATCATGAGCTAGGTTGATGGTTCAATGAGATCTCGAGTAGAACACAAAAGGTTTGTGGGCGTTGATGCTTAGATTGCTTCCTCCCTTGGTCGGACTTTAGTTCAGCGGGATTGTGAGATGAAGCGGCCCGGACCAACATTACTCGTACGCTTACGAGAGACCGGTTCCCTCGATGCAACTTGTTGCTTAGATGGCTTGCGGGTGACAATTTCTCTCACTTTAGTTGGATCGGATCCGACAAAGGCGGTCCTTGAGAAGGTTGAAAAGCAATCTATGTATCACCGTTGTGGTTTATGCGTAGGTGAGAATCGTTCTTGCTAGATACCCGTAGCAGCCACGTAAAACTTGCAACAACAATTAGAGGACGTCTAACTTGTTTTTGCAGGGTATGTTGTGATATGATATGGCCAATTACATGATGTGATATATGTGATGTATGAGATGATCATGTGATGTATAGATTATCACGACTTGCATGTCGATGAGTACGACAACCGGCAGGAGCCATAGGGTTGTCTTTAATTATTGTATGACCTGCGTGTCAATCATTAAGCGCTATGTAATGCTTTACTTTATCGCTACGGTAGCAATAGTAGTAGAAGCATGCAGGGCGTGACAACCCCGATGGCGACACATTGATGGAGATCATGGTGTCATGTCGGTGACGATGGAGATCAAAAGCACAAGTTCATGGCCATATCATGTCACTTATGATTTGCATGTGATGTTAATCCTTTTTTATGCACCTTGTTTTGCTTAGGACGAGGTAGCATTATAAGGTGATCCCTCACTTAATTTCAAGATAAATTGTGTTCTCCCCGAGTGTGCACCGTTGCGAAAGTTCGTCGTGTTGAGACACCACGTGATGATCGGGTGTGATAGACTCTACGTTCACATACAACGGGTGCAAGCCAGATTTGCACGCGCAGAACACTCGGGTTAAACTTGACGAGCCTAGCATGTACAGACATGGCCTCGGAACACAAGTGACCGAAAGGTCGAGCATGAGTCATATAGTGGATATGATCAACATAATGATGTTCACCATTGAAGCCACCTTAACTCACGTGATGATCGGACTTGAGTTGGTGAATTTGGATCATGTATCACTCGAATGACCCGAGGGATGTCAATTTGAGTGGGAGTTCTTAAGTAATATGATTAATTGAACTCATTATCATGAACATAGTCAAAGTGTCTTTGCAAATTATGTTGTACATTACTAGCTCGCGCTGTAGCTCCCTTGTATTTTTATATGTTCCTAGAGAAATAGAGTTGAAAGATGTTGGTAGCAATATTGCGGACTGGGTCCGTGATCTGAGGTTTGTCCTCATTGCTGCACAGAAGGCTTATGTCCTTAATGCACCGCTCGGTGCGCCACCCCCTCTAGCGTCGTCTATAGATGTTGTGAACATCTGACAGGCACGTTTCGATGACTACTTGATAGTTTAGAACGTCATGCATTACGGCTTAGAATTGAGGCTCGGAAACGTTTTGAACGTCACGGAACATATGAGATGTTCTAGGAGCAGAGATTGTGATCTCAGGCTCGTGCCTGTGTTGCGAGATATGAGATCTCCAACAAGATTCTTTGCCTGTAAGATGAAGGAGAATAGCTCAATCGTTGAGCATGTACTCAGATTGTCTTTGTACTACAATCGCTTGAATCAAGTGGGAGTTGATCTTCCAGATAAGATAGTGATTGATATAGTTCTCCAAGTCACTGTCACTAAAGCTACTAGAACTTAGTGATGAACTATAATACACCAGGGATAGAAGTATTGATCCCTGAGCTGTTCGCGATGTTTGACACCGCGAAGGTAGAAATCAAGAAGGAGCGTCAAGTGTTGATGGTTAATCAAACCACTAGTTTCGAAAAGGGCAAGAGCAAGGAGGGAAACTTCATGGATAGCAAGTCAGTTGCTGCTCCAGTGAAGCAACCCAAAGTTGAACTCAAACCCGAGACTAAGTGCTTCTATTATGAGGTGAGAGGTCGCTGAAGCGGAACAACCCTAGATACTTGGTAGATAAGAAGGCTGGCAACATCGACAGAAGTATATTTGATATACGAGTTATTGATGTGTACCTTGCTAGTACTCTTAGTAGCACCTGGGTATTGGATACCGGTTCGGTTGCTAAATGTTAGTAACTCGAAATAAAAGCTATGGAATAAACGGAGAACTAGCTAAGGGTGAGGTGACGATATGTGTTGGAAGTGTTTCCAAGGTTTATGTGATCAACATCGCACGCTCTCTCTACCTTCAGGATTAGTGACGAACCTAAATAAATGTTATTTGGTGTTTTGCGTTGAGCATGAACATGATTAGATCATGTTTATTGCAATACGGTTATTCATTTAAGTTAGAGAATAATGGTTATTCTGTTTACATGAATAATACCTTCAATGGTCATGCACCCAGTGAGAATGGTTTGTTGAAATCTTGATCGTAGTATTACACATGTTCATAACATTGATGTCAAAAGACACAAAGTTAATAATGATAGTACCACATACTTGTGGCACTGCCGCTAAATGTCATATTGGTATAAAGCGCATGTAGAAACTCCATGCTGATGGATATTTGGACTCATTCGATTTCGAATCGGTTGAGACATGCGAACCATGCCTCTTGGGCAAGATGACTAAAGGACCCCGTTGGATGGAGCGGGCAAGTGATTCATTGGAAATGATACATGTTGATGTATGCAATCTAGTGAGTCTTGTAGCATGCAGTGGATATCGTTATTTTCTTACCTTTACTGATGATTTGAGTAGATATAGTGTATATTTACTTAATGAAACACAAGTCTGAATCGTTTGAAAGGTTCAAGCAAATTCAGAGTGAAGTTTAAAGATCATCGTGACAAGAAGATAAAAATGACTGCGATATGATCGTGGAGGTGAATATCTGAGTCACGAGTTTGGCATACAACTTAAGACAATGTGAAAGTTGTTTCACAACTAAACGCCACCTGGAACACCATAGTGTGATGGTGTGTCCGAACATCATAGTTATGCTCTATTGGACATGGTGCGTAATATGATGTCTCTTGTCGTTTTACTACTATAATTTTGGGGTTATGCATTAGAGACAACTACATTCACTTTAAATAGGGCACCATCTAAATCCGTTGAGATGACACCATGTGAATTATGGTTTGATAGAAACCTAAGCTGTCATTTCTTAATATTTTGGGATGTGACACTTGTGTGGAAAATGTTTTCACCTAATGAGGTCGAACCCAAGGCGGACAAATTGCATCTTCATAGAATACCCTAAGATCAGTTGGGTGAACCTTCAATCTCAGATCCTAGTGCAAAATGTTTGTTGCTTAAACGGATCCTTTCTCGAGGAAATGTTTCTCTCGAAAGAATTGAGTGGGAGGGAGATAGAACTTGATGAGGTTGTTGAACCTTTGTTCAACCAGAGAGTAGCGCAGCGCAGAAAGATGTTTCTGTGAAGCCTACGTTAGTTGAAGAGGAAGTTAATGATGATGATCATGAAGCTTCAGGATCAAGTTACTATCGAACTTCGTAGGTTGACAAGGATGTGTACTGCTCCTAAGTGGTACGACAACTCTGTCTTGGAGATCATGTTGTTGGACAACGATGAACCTACGAGCTATGGAGAAGCGATGATGGGCCCGGATTCCGACAAATGGTTAGAGGCCATGAAATCCGAGATAGGATCCATGTATGAAAACCAAGTGTAGACTTTGGTAGACTTGCTCGTTGGACGGCAGGTCGTTGAGTACAAATGGATCTTTAAAATGAAGACAGACACTGATGGTGAATGTCACTATTTGTAAAGCTCGACTTGTTGCAAAGATGTTTGTGACAAGTTCAAGGAGTTGACTACGATGAGACTTTCTGACTCGTAGTGGTGCTAAAGTCTGTTGGAATTATGTTAGCAGTTGTTGTGTTTTCAATTATGAAATCTGGCAGATGGATGTCAAAACATCGTTTCCTTAACGGTTTACTTGAGGAAAGGTTGTATGTGATACAACCAGAAGGTTTTGTCAGGCCTAAGGATGCTAAAAGGTGTGCAAGCTTCGGTGATCCTTCCATGGACTGAAGCAAGCATCTCGGAGTTGGAATATACGCTTTGATGAGGTGATCAAAGTTTTGATGTTTATACAAAGTTTACGAGAAACTTGTATTTGCAATAAAGTGAGTGGGAGCACTATAGAATTTCTGATAAGTATATGTGGATGACATATTGTTGATCAGAAATAATGTAGAGTTTCTGGAAAGCATAAAACGGTCATTTGGAAAGTGATTTTCAAAGGAAGACCTGGATAAAGCTACCTAATTGTTGAGCATCAAAATCTATAGAGATAGATCAAGATGCTTGATGAGACTTTCAATGAGTGTATATCTTGACAAGATTTTGAAAGAGTTCAAAATGGATCAGCCAGAGAAATAGTTCTCGTCTGATTTGTAAGGTGTGAAGTTGAGTGAGACTCAAAGCTCGACAACGGCAGAAGAAAGAGAAACGACGAACGTCGTCCCCTATGCCTTAGCCATAGGCTCTATATTATGCCATGTTGTGTACCGCACCTATGTGTGCCTTGCCATGAGTCTGTCAAGGGGTACAAGAGTGGTCCAGGAGTGGATCACTGGACAGCGGTCAGAATTATCCTTAGTAACCAGAGGACTAAGGAAATGTTTCTTGATTGTGGAGGTGATAAAGAGTTCGTCATAAAGAGTTACGTCGATGCAAGCTTTAACACCTATCCGGATGACTAGTAGTAGCAATCTGGATACGTATAGTGGAGCAGCCATTTGGAAATAGTACCAAGTGGAGTGTGGTAGCAGTATTTACGATTTGACATAGAGATTTGCAAAGTACACACGGATCTGAATATCGCAGACCCGTTGACTATAAGACCTCTCTCACATGCAAACCATGATCGAGCCCCAAAACTCATTGGGTGTTAGATTCATAACAATGCGAATCACATGGTGATGTGAACTAGATTATTGACTCTAGTGCAAGTGGGAGACTATTGGAAATATGCCCTAGAGGCAATAATAAATTAGTTATTATCATATTTCCTTGTTCGTGATAATCGTTTATTATCCATGCTATAATTGTATTGATCGGAGACTTAAATGCATGTGTGGATACATAGACAAAACCATGTCCCTAGTATGCCTCTAATGGACTAGCTCGTTGATCAAAGGATGGTTAAGGTTTCCTAGCCATGGACATGAGATGTCATTTGATAATGGGATCACATCATTAGGAGAATGATGTGATGGACAAGACCCAAACTACAAACATAGCATATGATCGTGTCAGTTTATTGCTACTGTTTTTTGCATGTCAAGTATATGTTCCTATGACCATGAGATCATGCAACTCACGGATATCGGAGGAGTGCCTTGTGTGTATCAAACGTCGCAACGTAACTGTGTGACTATAAAGGTGCTCTACAGGTATCTCCGATGGTGTCTGTTGAGTTGGCATGGATCGAGACTGGGATTTGTTACTCCGTGTGACGGAGAGGTATCTCAGGGCCCACTCGGTAATACAACATCACAATGAGCCTTGCAAGCAATGTGACTAATTGTTAGTTGCGAGATCTTGTATTATGGAACGAGTAAAGAGACTTGCCGGTAACAAGGTTGAACTAGGTATGGAGATACCGACGATCGAATCTCGGGCAAGTAACATACCGAAGAACAAAGGGAACGTTATACGGGATTAACTGAATCCTTGACATAGAGGTTCGACCGATAGATCTTCGTAGAATATGTAGGAACCAATGTGGACGTCCAGGTCCCGCCATTGGTTATTGACTGTAGAGGTGTCTCGGTCATGTCTACATAGTTCTCGAACCCGTAGGGTCTGCACACTTAAGGTTCGGTGACGTTTCGGTAGTGTAGAGTTATGTATGGTGGTGACCGAAGGTTGTTCAGAGTCCCGGATGAGATCCCGGACGTCACGAGGAGCTCCGGAATGGTCCGGAGGTAAAGATTCATATATAGGAAGTCCCAGTTTGGTTTCCGGAAAAGTTTCGGGCTCATCGGTAGTGTACCGGGAGTATCTGTAGTGTACCGGGAGTGCCGGTAGTGTACCGGGGGACCTCCGGGAGGGGTATTTCGACCCCAAGAGGTCCATGGGCTGTGGGAAAACAGCCACAAAGGCCCATGGCGCAGGAGAGAAGGTCCTAAAGCAAAAAGTGGAAAATCAGCCAATAGGAGGCAATCCTACTCCAACTAGGATTGGAGGTGAAGTAGGATTGCTCCCACCTCCTATTTCGGCCGACCCAAAGGCCTTGGCTGCCTCTCCTCTCCTCTCCTCCTATATATACTAGTGGATTGGGTGGTTTTTGGACAGAATTTCCGGCCACGTGCTACCCGTTCCACCGGTGCATAGTTTCTCCTCTACATCGTAGTTCCGCAGTGCTTAGGCGAAGCCCTGCCGGAATCACTCCACCACCATCACCGGAGCGCCGTCACGCTGCCGGTGAACTCTCTCTCCTCTCCACCTCCTCTTGCTGGATCAAGACGGTGGAGATCGTCATCAAGCTGCACGTGTGCTGAACGCAGAGGTGCCGTCCGTTCGGCGCTAGATCGGAAGGACCGTGATCGAGATCACGAGACGGGTCGTGATGAGATCGCGGAACGGATCGTGATGAGTTCACGGGACAGATCGTGATCAAGATCGTGAGACGGATTGTGATGAGATCGCGGGACGGATCATGATGAGTTCACGGGACGGATCGTGATTGGATCGCGGGACGGATCGTGATGAGATCGCGGGACGCTCGGCGATTTGGATCGCGAAGATGTTCGACTACACCAACCGCGTTTCTTAACGCTTCCCGCTTAGCGATCTACAAGGGTATGTAGATCCACTCTCCCTCTCGTAGATGCTCATCACCATGGATAGGTTTGCGTGTGCGTAGGAAAAATTTTGTTCCCCATGCGACGTTCCCCAATAGTTCACACCACACCGACGGTCGAGGCGCACGTTAAACCGTCGGGTTTCACAACGAGTCCGCGTGAGGCCATGCCATCAGTCCGATGTGGCAGGCGTGCTCGGGAGCGCCCGGGCTCCCTATATCCACCCCATATTTTGGCTGGAAATAGGGGGTGCCGTCCAGCCCGAGCGTTTGAGGCCGGTTTGAGAGGCCCATTTGGGTCGCATTTTCGTGACCGGGCAGTGACTGGGCGGCCCGTCGGGGCGTTTGAGACAGGTATGAGGGGTATAGCTATAAATGCTCTAAGGTGCTAAGAACATCTACAGTCGGAGGTTGCAAATATGATCCCTCAACCGCGGGGAGCGATTGGACACGTCTCGAATAAACACAACTACATTCGGGCATCTTATACTAGATTCTTAAATCCATACAAAAGCATGCAAACCAAAAAACTCACGTACCACGTCAAAACCTACTACTACTCCTTGTCACATATTTCGATGATCTTTGTGCCCTCCGGTATATACATGGGCGGCAGCTGCAGCTCTGCTCTCTTCGGCTACTCCGATCCGGCCTTCTTTGCTGCTATCTCCGCGTCGAGCCCATCGAAGAGTGTGTCGGCCTTCGCCTGCCTCTGCCGGATGAGCTCTCAGTTGGTCGACACCTTGGCCTCATCCTAGATGGACTCCAGGATGGCCTTCTGCTCTGCCATCTCCTCGCCTTGGGAGACAGTGAACTCAACATCCACCTCCGCCATGTTCAAGCCTGTAGCAGGTTGCTCCACCTCATCCTCCTTCGCATCGGCCACCTCCATCGACTTCGGTAGGTCCTCCTTCGACTCCTCCTCCTCCTCCCCCTCCCCCTCCTCCGGCTCTGGAGAGTCTGGAGGCAAACCCACAACAATGCAGGAGTCGTGCCTAGCTTGATCTTCGCCTCAATCTGCATATGGTGCTCCGGCGTGAGCATCACATAGGTGGTGATCCTACGGTGTACCATATCGACACCAGAGAGAATGGGAGAGCAGGGGAGAGAAGGAAGACGGGCTCGGGCAGCGGCACAGAGAGGGAGGGGCGAATGTGTTAGGGCTGGGGATGTCGACCGGCTTAAATAGCCGGATTTGGCCTCGGGTAATGAGATGGAGTGGCGCTATGCGGCGTTCACACTGCAGCGACGGTTGACGCGTTCGTCGGACCGTTGGGTTTCCGGTCGAGCCCGCGTGGGACCCCATCATCGGGACGACGTGGCAGGGGTGCCCGGGCGTGCTCAGGCGCCCCCATATCTTCCCTGTATTTAAGCTGCATATGAGGGGTGACGGTTAGCCCGGGCGTTGAACTCATCTAAGAGGCCCGACTATGTCGAAATTTCGTGACCGGGCGACCTGTCCGGGCATTTGAGGGAGGTATAAGGGGCTCGATTGTAGATTCTCTAACATGACATATCCCGATACATTCCCTTAAAAAATAGTAATACATTAACCTTTCATGGCATGGCAGTATAAAAACGTCAAAAGTAACAGAAATTAAAATAAGTACGTAGACCGCGTAGCGACGACTACAAGCACCGGAACGAGCCGATGGCGCGGCACGGTCATCACCCCTCTTACACCGAAGCTACAACCTTATTGTAGTAGACAATCAAAAGGTCATTGTGCTAAGGGCATATCCAAGTCGGACACGCAAACCGCATGCATACGTCTGAACCACAAAAGCCATCCAACGCTATCATGTATCAGTCCGTGGAGCGGCCTGGACACAATTTCTCCCGCAAATGGAGACAAATGTGGGGGTGGAGGGGCTTTGTGGGATCTGGACCATTTCCAAGCCCGATTCAGACTGCCCTGACCCACCCAAACCCCCACCTAACCTTCTAGCGATTTCCATCCCACGAGTCGCGCTGCTTGGCATGCCGCATTCATGTCGGCCCAGAGCATGCAATGACCGTCATTGAAGCCACGATTTGACAGGACAATAAGGCGGTGCATATGAGCGCGGCCTCTTGGGCTTCACTGCTTCAATGTGGACGGTGCGTCCCGAGAAACCAACTCCGGCAGTTGCGTCACATTGAAGTGGGCTAATCGCCCGCACTGGTCGTGAATATTTAACCCTTGCTCCGGCGCCGTCCAAAGCACCGCACGGCCCTCCTCCCCAATGTCTAGAGCACCGCCCTAAACCATTTCCTTCTCTTCAACGTATGCATCCTCTCCGAGCCCAGTCAAGAGCGATACCAAAGTCCTGGTTCTCCACGCGGACATGCGGCACCGATGGGAACTCGTCGTCTGGCGGATCGTGGCACCGGTGCCCTTGCTCACCGGGTTCATCGGCATCCACGGCGGCGGGCCCCTCCGACAAGGACGAGATAGTCATCTTCTTCATCAATGAGGAGGAGCAGCTACAACAGCGGCCATGTCTACTGTTGGAGGCGGCTCTGACTGACGTAGAATTCATCCGTCAAATGGGACTGATGCCACCATCATCAGTGCACGTGAAGGAGGAGCCACCATCCGCGCCATTGGTCCGCGTCAAGCACGAGCCGACATCCCCGCTCCGGCAGGTGAAGAATGAGAGGCGTCCCCACCACAGAACCGCAGCATCCACATCGGCGGTTGCGTGAAGCAGGAGTCCGTGTCCCACTCAAATCCTCCAAGGCGTGGAACCGGAGCTGGCATCCACTCCATCATGCAGTCGCTATGCGCGGATCGACGAGCCATCACCGCCACCTCGATGCCATCGCCGGCAGGAGCAGGTGCCTCCCGCGATCTCCAAGGCACGTGCCCGCATCCTCCACTACTTGAGAGGTGGGGACTACTATAATGCATCTGGCTCTCGGCTCGTGGTGTCCGAAGCCGAACGCACATTGCAGCAACAGATGAAGCCTTGACGGGATCTAGATAGACGAGGCGGCCATAGTCTGTGTCGTGGCGGTCGGGAAGGTATTGGACGACATCACGGTGGTGGATCGAGACCGATGCTGGGGATGGGGAGCAAGGGTGGCAAATGGCGACGGCTCGGGCACGGGAAAGGCAGTACGGAAGAGAGAGGAGGGGTAGGGTTTGTGCATTTCGTTAAATTTGTGGTAGGGTCGGGTTGTGGGGTCCGACGTGGTAGACAAACCCGGGCGCCCCAATATCCGCCCCATATTTGGGCTGGATATGAGGGGTGTCAGTCAGCCCGGGCATTTGAGGCCCGTTTAAGAAGCCCATGTTGGCCAATTTTTTGTGACTCATGAGTGACCAAGCCGTCCGTCCGGGCTGAGGCGGGTTTGAGGTGCCCGGCTTTAGATGCTCTTAGGTCGCTTAATGTAGTACTGTCCTACTTCTAGGAACTTTTTGGACGCATCCTAGTACTAGGAACTAAGAGCATCTACAGCCGGACTGGGCAAATTTGGCCCCCAATATGTCAGCGGACACGCCTGGGCATGCCTATCGGTGTCAAAACCGACGGATCTCGGTAGGGGGTCCTGAGTTGTGAGACTAGAATCGATGGTAACAAGAGACGAAGGAGAATATGTTTATCCAGGTTCGGGCCCTCCTATGGAGGTAATACCCTATGTCCTACTTGATTGTATTGATGATGTGTATGTTACAGAGTCGATCTACCTCGAGATCAAATAGCTAAACCCTAGATGAGTTCTCTTCTCTACAACCTAAAACCCTCCGGCTTATATAGACGCCGAGGGCACCTAGTCTTTACACATGGTCGGTTACGCGTCAAAGGGATAAACATGCCTATTCACTACTCCGAACTTGAAAGACACGCCACGACTATCGAAGCTTCCTTCCTGGAGAGAGGGCCTTCGATCGATCCAATGCTCGGCAAGCATCCCATACAGTCCGGCCCATAAGAAACAGGTCGGCCTCCCGAGGACCCCTTACACCAGGACTCCCTCAGTAGCCCCCGAACTTGCCTCCAATGCCAAGGGTCTTAGCTCCAGCTGCTTCATATAATAAGAGTCTTCGGCTTGCGAGGTGAGTTCTTCCCTTCGAATTTAGTTCAGCCTCCGATGACACATAGTTTTCCGATTAGACGCTCGTCCGAACACCATGAGTAACTTAGCCCCGAAAGCCAAGCATCAAAGAGCAAACAAAGTTCCCTGACAACTTTTCTGACGAAATGTCGTGGCCCACCACGACCGTCAGACTAGTTGCAAAAACTTGAACCGCGGCTCGAGGTCGTTTTCATCAGCACGATCTATCAATGCACAGATCATGCTCCGTTTCACATAGGATAAGTTTAATCATGCGCGCATAACAGCACACACGTCTTGGGAAGCAGAGCGATACACGGCACGGAAAAGGGAGGGCAAACGGCGATAAGCCTCATAAAAGGGAAAGAAAACCCCAAGGCATAAACACGCTTTCCATTCGCACCTTCTGCTTCCCCAATCTCCTGAGCTTTCAGAGCACAGATCTAGGTTTTCCGCAACTCCCCCTTCCGAGCTCATCCATGGCTGGTTTTGGCTCCAATAGCAAGTGGGAGGCTTCTAGGGTCACCGACCAGGACATCCGTGACCTCAAGCACGTCGGCTACCTCCCCGCCAACATCAGCCATCGCACACCAGAGAAGGGCCAGGCGATCCCCATCCCCAAGCCAGGCAAGAGGGTGGTCTTCATCCTCCACTTCATTTGGAAGCTGAGCTTCCTGCTCCATCCCTTCGTCAGGGGGCTAATGTTCTTCTACGGCCTCGACTTCCATGACCTACCACAAAACTCCTTCATGCACATATCGGCTTTCATCATCATCTGCGAGGCCTTCTTGCAAGTCGAGCCACACTTCGGACTTTGGCTCAAGGTATTTAATATCAAGACGAGGTGTGTCGCAGGCAAACACGCAGACTGCAGCGGGCTATCATCGGCAAACTCCCCTCCCCCCCCCCATCGGATGGCCATCTGGCACCTTCATTGACACCATCAAAATATCGTAGAAGGAGTGGTTCTACATCACTGAGCCAAGGGAGGAAGGCCAAGCGGCTCCGGCCAAATTTAGATCCGGTCCCCCATAAGATTGACCTCGTGGCTCTGAAAGGGCCTCGACTTGGGGTCGGACAAGGAGGTGGACAATCTGCAGAGACGCATTGCCTCCATGATCAGAAATGATATCGCGCTAGCCAATGTGATCCAGATTATGCTCTGGCGGCGCATCCTCCCCTGCCAGAGCCGAAGCTCTCCCATGTGGGCTTGTCGGCTCGACGATGAGCCTACTATTCTTCAGCTTTTCCGAACTACTCGGGAGAAGCTATGGAAGGCCTTGTTCAAGGCGTGGAAGGACTGGTCGGCCGAAGAGGAGGATCAGGGTCTACACGCCGATAAGCCTCCTACCGAGGTAGAACATAGTTTTGTTTGATCGGCTTTATTTTTCCTAAAGAAAATCTAAGCCCCTCTCCGACCACTTTTGCAGAAATGTCTAAGCAAGGCCATGGGGATCGATTGACCGGCGCCTCAGCCCGAAGACATCAGGTCCATGCTGTTGTTGGAGATGGTCGTCGAGGCGCCTTATGAGGTGCCAACAAAGAAGGAGAAGAAGAAAAAACTAGGCCGAGAAGGTCTGCGTATAAGGGACCTGCCGAACACTATGTCCAGGGAAACCCATGCCTCCTCCAACCAGGAGGAAGAGCTTCACGACAAGGGGGAGGCGAATCCCCCTCGCAAGAAAGAGGGCGACGTCATTGGACGCCACGGAGGAGGTACCCCCTCCTGCCCCGAAGAAAGCGCGTCGGACAAAGGTAATTCTGGCCGACGATAGTTCAGACTCGGATACCGAGTCCGATGAATTCGAGAGGGTTCCACGAAGGAACCTAAGGGTCAAGCCCCTAGCTTGAAGGTAAGGGTCGATGACTTCCTTGACTATTAACGATAAGTTTGCAAGGTCATTAACATGTGAGCGCTTATCAATTTTGTGGCCCACCTCGCGTCTTCCCCACCGAAAAGGTTTCAGATGGGGAGACCCCACCCGTCGAACTAGCGGAGAGCTGGACTCCATCACATCCCACTCCTTCGGGTGTCGCGAAGGATGCCACGGAGGTGTCATCCCAACAGACCCCTACGGAGCCAGGCAACAGCGGTGAGGGTGACGATGTCATGGTCGAGGATAACGCCTTAGCCACTAAAGACCGACGGGAAGAGCCCCGCCCGAACACCGAGGGGACGTTCAGTCCCCTCCGATGACATCTTCGGAGCACGCCACACCTCTGGAGGTACCGGTCGAATCCCCGGCTGGCGATTGGGTTATCCAATCACCATCGGCACCACCTACCAATGGGTGGCCGGTTATGGGGGAGGCTCTATCGAATGCCTCCATCTCCAAGGAGCACCGCACTCTTATGGGTGCGGTATTGCAGAGCATTCAGTCCGTCGACAACGCACTCAAGGAGGCCCTCAATGGTCTCCTGACAGACTTTCAGGTGAGCCACGTAACACCCTGTTTGTGAAATATCAATTTCTTTATGTTATCATTATGTACATGGCTGCCCTCGAGCCCTAGGTGAGTTTGGAAAAACTCTCCTGGGGATCCATCATCGATCATTATCCGAACTATGTACAGGACTAGATATGTTCGGAATGTTCTAATATCCCTTAAAAAGGACCGGACACTGGATCGTATTGACGACAGTTCGGAAGTTTTGACCCCATGTAACCTGATAAGGATTTGTTTTTAACAGGCTTCATCATCAGTGGCGGCTGTAAATGCCACCGAGCTAGACGAGCTGAATCGGAAGCTCAAAAGCTCTGAAGATGAGCTTGATGCTCTGAACAAGAGATGCGACGAGCCGCAAGGTAAGCTTAATTCAATATGCGGAAAATTTCGCCATCATACTATCAATGCAGTATTCATATTTTTACGCTTATACAGCATCGGCGAAGGAAATAGAGAAGCTCAAGGCCGAGCTGCAGCGTGCGAAGGAGGAGGGGCAGTTGAGAGGGCGGCAGCCAAACAATCGGCTATCGCGCTTTCCGCCTTAAGAGACACCAGTGAAAAGCATGAGGCTCGGGTTGAGGAGATCCATCAGGACATCAAAGACGTCGGCCAAAATTGCGAGGACCTCGAGCTGAAAAGCAAGGAGCACGCTGCCGAATTTTGCACTCTAAAAACCGATCTCCACAAGGAGCGGGTGGATAGGTGGTTCTTTCAGGAGCAAGTCCGCCAAGCAAAGGTTATCACAGATGGTAAGCCATACTTATTGCAGTGTGTCTTCAGGGATAGCAAGTTTGAGTTTCTTACCCAGGTGTGGCATTCCTCAGGTGCCTGATCCGACCTCTAGAAGAGTGCAGCGGACGCGAATCATTTCTATGCTTCGCGGGGAGAAGGAGATAAAGCTCGTCTATTCTGGGCGCAGTTTGAAGCCCTCATGCGCTCTCCTCTCCTTCTTGAGCAGCTGAAGTGGCTGATGGAGCTACACCGGATGGCGAAGCCGTCCATGAAGTACCTCTATATCCAGCTATGGCCCAACGAGCCACTACCGGGAAGCTACTTTGGCCTGGTGCAGAAGCTGAGCGATGCCTTGCCCCGGATTGACACACTAAGGCGTTCCTCGTGCATCGAGGGAGCTGGATGGCCTTTGTGAAGGCCAAGGTGCACTCGTCGAGACTTTGTCCGATGCAGATAGCCACCGCCCTGCCACCTCCTGGGAAGGAGCATAGGCGCCCCGAGCTATACTTCTCCGGATTAATGGAGGGTGCTCAGGTGATAGAGTCGCAATGTTCAAAAGAAGATATGTGTGATTGAATGCATTGTAATATGTACGAAGACCTTTGAATGCTTGTATATTTGTTATGCATGGTTTATCATGTTTTTAATGTTTTGCGTTTCTTTATAACTCATGTGTGGCCATTTAAACTGAAAGTTGTGAGTCATGGGCTTCAACCCCCATGTACAAACTATGTGGGGTGTCTTTAATTACACACTATAACCCTTAGCCGATCTATTGGTACCCAAAGGTGGTAGTGTGCGGCAGACCAGGCAATCAGCCATAATGCTTTATTGCTTTCACTTAGTCGTATGGGCGCGAAAAGGACTATGGGAGGCTGATGACTAGCCCTCGGTAACTTGTGATGTTTGGATGAACCGCGGCTATAGCTGATACCACATGGTTTGTACGAATACCAAACCCATCGTATGACATGGAATGACCTCTGACGAGGTCATGAGTATAATACTTAAGCTCAAATTCGTAGTCCGGTTCTCGCATACCATGACAGTCAGTTTTCGGCTTTCTCCTCCGAGGTGTTTGACCAGGCTAGCCAAAAACACAATCGTAGAGGTTCTACCTTTGCCCCTTTAGCCGAACGAGCGGAACGTAAAGGGGCAAGCATAGGAGCCGGGCAACACAACTATTGACCCAAGACATAGTTCGAAACCAATGCATATAAAGCGAATTCCAAGATGTCGAACTCGTAATTAATTGTGCATAAGGCGATTTGTTTTTTTAAACTCGAGCCCCCGGTCTATTGCCACTTGCGTCGCAATAGACCGAACAGTTTCGCAAGAAGTGGGAGAAAATAGAATATGCCAGTAAAAGACAACGAGACAACCATGTATAATGATTTCTTATTTTTCTCAATGACTCTTATTACTCGAATTGCCGAAGCAACTGTTTACAGGTATTTGAAAAAAGAAATTTTACAGGAGTGGTTGTACCAGGGGTCTTCGATTGGTGACCTTACGTCCTCGATGTGCCTTGTCGTTTGTCTACTCTTGCGCCTCCTAGGGACTGGTGCACCTCAATGGGTGGTACTGTTCGGCGAATGGATCTTGCAAACAAGGTCTTGAGAAGTTACCAAAGTGTGGATGAGCTTTACGCCTATAGGAGACCCTTGATAGTACCTGAAGTGTGTCGGAAGACATTTGATGGTCGTAGTTCGGTCCAGCCGAACACTTACCCTTTTTCCCCACCGCCGCCCACAGAAATTTGAGAGCGAAGTTGTGCCTTCTTGGCACGTACTTTCTTGGACCTAGGGCTGCGCGATGGGGGGCAAGTCCCTATTTACGGGGAGAAGAAGGTTCTGAGAGCTCGGGCTGAAGCCAAGCTCACTTCCCAACCTTCCGTGCCTTGATGGCAGGTGTCGGCATTTGCCGATCATCATTGTAATGGAATTCGGCCGCCAGGGCCAACGAATGTTCCTCAGTTTGTAGGGACCGCTTTGTGTTGTCATTGATAGTGATGACCCCCTTGGGGCCGGGCAACTTGAGCTTGAGGGATGCTAATGTGGGACAGCGTTAAAGCGAGCGAATGTTGTACGGCCGAGCAGGGCGTGATAGCCGCTATGGAAAGGCACAATGTCGAAGATCAGTCTTCACTTCGAAAGTTATCGGGCGAGCCGAACACTACTTCCAGGCTTACGGAGCCCATGCACCGGGCTTCGATGCCTAGGATCCCTCCTTTATAGGTAGTGTTGCTGGGTTTGATCCTTGACAGATCTATTCCCATATTTTTCACCATATCTGAGTAAATCAGATTTTGGCTCCTTCCTCCGTCCATGAGGATTTTAGTGAGGTGATACCCGTCTATAATGGGGTCTAAGACAGGGCGGCCGAACCTCCATGATAGATACTGATCAGATGGTCACATCGATCAAAGGTGATCGGGTAGGCCAACCATGGCTTATACTTCGGGGCTACAGGCTCTACGGCGTAGACCTCCCGAAGGGCGCGCTTCCTTTCCTTCCTGGGTATATGGGTCGCGTATATCATATTTACTGTCTTCACCTCTAGGGGGAACTTCTTTTGTCCACCACCAATCGGACCCCAAGGCTCATCTCGTCCTTGCTGTGTGGGCTCTTGCCTTGGTCCTCGGATGTGAGTTTGCCGGCCTGTTTGAATACCCAACAGCTACAATTGGTGTGGTTGGCGGGCTTCTCTTGAGTGTCCTGGATTTGGTAGGGCCTTTCCATGATCTTCTCTAGCAGGGTGGGTCCATCGTGATCACATAAAGTAAATGTCACATGTAAATAACAAATGTTGGTACTGAACATAAGTAGAGTTACATCAAATTTATTTGAAGTGCACACTCAATCATCTACTCTTTGATTTCCATTGTGTGTCCACATATGCTCCACCAGATCATTGAGTAGTTGTGTGTGCAGGTGATGACCTCAGAGATTCTGATGCATCTGTAGAAAGTTCGTAAGCTGAACTGCATCTTGATCTTTTGGGATTTCAACTTGTTCTCTAGGTGCTTCAAAATCATTGGTTTGAGCTACACCATCACCCTCATCCTCGATGATCATATTGTGCAAAATAACATAACGTGTCTTCAGCTGCCACAAAGTTTCTGATTCCCACATCATTGCAGCCCCACGAACAATTCCCCAGCGTGCTTGCAGCACTCCAAATGCCCTCTCCACATCCTTTCTAACTGCTTCCTACATTGATGCGAAGTGCTTTTGTTTCCTGTCATGTGGTTTGGATATGGTCTTCACAAATGCAGCCCATTGGCAAGATAGTATCCCATGTTGTAGTCTTGGTCGTTGACGGTGTAGTTCCACAGTGGTGATTCCCTGTTCCAAAGCCTCTTGAACATCGAAGATCGTTGAAGAACATTGATGTCGTTGTGAGAACACGACATTTCAAAGAAAGTATGCCAAAATCCATAAGTCATGTGATGCGACCTCTTGTAGTATGGTGGTGCCCTATTTGGTGTGACCTTGATAAATTCCTCGCAAACCTTTGGGGCAGTTCTTCCACTACCAATGCATGCAATTAATTTATCCGGCCATTCTTGGAAACCATCTGGCCTCTCCAATAGTCAATAACTTCTCCGTGTCCTAGACATTTGGTTCTCTTAGATACTCTACTCCAAAGACCTCGACCACAGCATGGGCAAACTTGACAGTAGTCTTCAGGCATGTGCTCTCCCCCAACATGACCATCTCACCAACAATACCTACCGCAGTACCAAGTGCAAGCATTATCACAGTAGCCGTTCACTTTTGCTTGGTAGAGAAAGAGAGTTTACCGCAACAATACCTTGTGAGCTCGTATTAGTCATTATGTGCCTCCATTGCATCCACAATGCGTAAAAACAATGGATTTCGCATGCAAAAAACGATGAAGAAACCATGGATCTTCCAGGAAAGTTGGGTTTAGAGCAAAGTAATCCTTATGGAGTAGCTTTGACCCGGATATCCTATCCTGATTGATTACTCTTCTCCCTTTGATTGAGCCCTTGAAATTGAGAATATGCTCCACTTGCTGGTTGATATGTCTCCAACGTATCTATAATTTTTGATTGTTCCATGCTATTATATTATCTGTTTTGGATGTTTTATATGCATTAATATGCTATTTTATATTATTTTTGGGACTAACCTATTAATCTAGAGCCTAGTGCCAGTTTCTATTTTTCCTTGTTTTTGAGAATTTCGGATAAGGAATATTAAAGGGAGTCCAAACGGAATAAAATCTTCAGAATATTTTTCCTTGTACCAGAAGCAAACTAGGAGACTTGGAGATGAAGTCGAGAGAGCCACCGTGGGGCCACAAGCCCTAGGGGCGCGCCCCCAGGCTTGTGGGCCCACAACAGCTCTCCTAACCCTATTTCTCGGCCTATAAATTCCAAAATATTCCCTGTATACCAGAGAAGCCACAAAAATACTTTTTCTCCGCCAGAAGCCTCCGTTCCCGAGAGATCCAATCTTGGAGCCTTTTCCAGTAATCTGTTGGAGGGGGATTCGATCACGGAGGACATCTACATCAACTCCATTGCCCCTCCGATGATGCGTGAGTAGTTCACCACAGACCTTCGGGTCCATGGATAGTATCTAGATGGCTTCTTCTCTCTCTTTTCTCTTCAATACCATGTTCTTCATGATCTTCATGGGGATCTATCCGATGTAATAATCTTTTGCGATGTGTTTGTCGAGATCCGATGAATTGTGGGTTTATGTTCAGATTATCTATGAATATTATTTGAGTCTTTTCTGAATTCTTATATGCATTATTTCATATCTTTGCAAGTCTCTTCGAGTTATTGGTTTGGTTTGGCCAACTAGATTGGTAATTCTTGCAATAGGAGAAGTGCTTAGTCTTGGGTTTAATCTTGCGGTGTCCTCACCCAGTGACAAAGTAGGGGTAGCGAGGCATGTATTGTATTGTTGCCATCAAGGATAAAAAGATGGGGTTTTCATCATATTTCTTGAGTTTATCCCTCTACATCAGGTCATCTTACCTAATGTGTTACTCTGTTCTTCATGAACTTGATACTCTAGATGCAGGCAGGAGTCGGTCGATGTGTGGAGTAATAGTAGTAGATGCGGAATCATTTCGGTCTACTTGACACGGACGTGATGCCTATATGCATAATCATTGCCTTGTATATCTTCATAATTATTCGCTTTTCTATCAATTGCTCGACAGTAATTTGTTCACCCATCGTAATACTTGCCATCATGAGAGAAGCCTCTAGTGAAACCTATGGCCCCCGTGTCTATTTTCCATCTTATACTTTCAGATCTAAAACTAAAAATACCAAAAATACTTTGCTGCATTATTTTTACCCTTTGTTTTACTTTCCGTTCAAGCAATCTATCCTATCTATCTCTATCAGATCTCATCCTTTCAAGTAACCGTGAAGGGATTGACAACCCCTTTATAGCGTTGGGTGCAAGAGTTTGATTCTTTGTGTAGGTACATCTATTGGGGACTTGCTTGTATCTCCTACTGGATTGATACCTTGGTTGTCAACAACTAAGGGAAATACTTATCTACTTTTCTGCATCAACCGTTCCTCTTCACGGAAATCAATGCATGCTCGAGAGGTAGCAAGAAGGATTTCTGGCGCCGTTGCCGGGGAGGTATACATCGAGCCTACCAAGTACCCATCACAAACTCATCTCTTGCATTTACATTATTTGCCATTTTCCTCTCGTTTTCCTCTCCCTCCACTTCACAAATTTGCCATTTCATTCATCGTCTCTTTTTCGTTTGCCTTTTTCTCGTCAAATCTCTTGTTTGCTATGTTTGCTTGTGTTGCCATGTGCCTTCTATTTGCTTGCATCTTCGCTTGCTAAAAATCTATTGATATGGATCCTCATCCACTTGCTAATCTTTTCAAAAGATCAAATTATGATGAACCAATTGCTAGTGAGTTGAGTGCACTTGATTATCTCTATGAAGTGTTGCTTGAACATCATGAAAATTTTGATGAAGTGTTGAAAGAAGAAAATTTTAAAGTGATTCATGATATCTCCTTGAATGAAAAACATGATTACCATGTTGTTAGTATGAATTCTTTGAATATCCATGATGCTAATTATATGCAAAATCACAAGCCTGGGGATGCTATGCTTCATGAAGATGATATTTTGTGTTCCCCAAGTTTTGGTGATGACCCATATGCTATAATTGATCATGAAAAGAATGCTTTGTGTGATAGTTATACTGTGAGATTCCTTCATGATGTTACTGAAAATTGCTATGAGAGAGGAACATATGCTTTTACATATTGCAATAATATCAAGTTTCCTCTCTCTATGTTCAAAGTTTGGAAGTTATGCTTGTTTTACCTTCCTATGGTAGTTGATTTTTGTTCCCATAATTTGTTTGCTCACAAAATCCATATGCATAGGAAGTGTGTTAGACTTAAATATACTTGTCATGTGATTCATGAGTTCCTATTGTTGCAAATAGGAATTATGTGCACGTAGATTTCATTGTTCTTGACATAGAATGCAATCCTACATGTCCTATTATTCTTGGTAGACATTTCCTTAGAATGATTGGTGCAAATATTTATATGAAGGAAGGGAATATTAGATTCCAAATTCCATTAAGGAAATGCACGCCACACTTTCCTAGAAATAAAATAAAATTACCTTATGAATCTATCATGAGAGCTACTTATGGATTGCATACCAAAGATGACAATACCTAGATCTATTGCGTTGTGCCTAGCTAGGGGCGTTAAACAATAGCGCTTATTGGGAGGCAACCCAATTTTATTTTGCTTTCTGTTTTGGTGTGTTTTGCACATTATTACTTTGGTAGTAATTGTGTTTTGGTGTTTTAATTAGTGTTTGAGCCAAGTAAAACCTTTGGGGTGATCTATGGTAGTTGTTGATTTGATCTTGCTGAAAAATAGAAACTTTTGTGCTCAGTCCAGGAATTTTATAAATTGTTCAGAGCGTCGAATTGATCTGCAATACGACTCCTGTTCGACCTTTCGGTCTCTTGTATTCCGAGGCCATGTCTGTACATGCTAGGCTCGTCAAGTTTAACCCGAGTGTTCTGCACGTGCAACACTGGCTTGCACCTGTTGTATCTGAACGTAGAGTCTATCACACCCGATCATCACGTGGTGTCTCGACACGACGAACTTTCGCAATGGTGCACACTCGGGGAGAACACAATTGATCTTGAAATTTAAGTGAGGGATCACCTTATAATGCTACCATCGTCCTAAGTAAAACAAGGTGCATAAAAGGATTAACATCACATGCAAATCATAAGTGACATGATAAGGCCATGAACTTGTGCTTTTGATCTCCATCTATAAAGCACAGGCATGATCTCCATCGTCACCGGCATGACACCATGATCTCCATCAATGTGTCACCATCAGGGTTGTCGCGCCCACCATGCTTCTACTACTATTGCTACCGCTTAGCGATAAAGTAAAGCATTAAATAGCGCTTAATGATTGACACGCATGTCATACAATAATTAAAGACAACCCTATGGCTCCTGCCAGTTGACGTACTCGTCGACATGCAAGTCATGATATTCTATACAATACATGATCATCTCATACATCACATATATCTCATCATATAATTGGCCATATCACATCACAACATACCCAGCAAAAACAAGTTAGATGTCCTCTAATTGTTGTTGCAAGTTTTATGTGGCTTCTACGGGTATCTAGCAAGAACAATTCTCACCAACGCAAAAACTACAACGGTGTTACATAAGTTTCTTTTCAACCTTCTCAAGGACCGCCTTTGTCGAATCCGATCCAAATAAAGTAGGAGAAACAGACACCCGCCAGCCATCTTTGTACAACGAAGTTACACATCAGTCGATGGCACCGGTCTCTCGTAAGCGTACGAGTAAGGTTGGTCCGGGCCGCTTCATCCCACAATACCGCTGAAGCAAAACATGACCAAGGTAGGAAGCAATCTAAGCATCATCGCCCACAAACTCCTTTCTGTTCTACTCGAGATCTCATCTGCACATAGACCTAGCTCTCATACCACAGATGGGGAACGTTGCATGGGAAACAAAAAAATTCCTATGCACATGCAAGATATATTCATGGTGATGAGCATCTAAAAGAGGGAGAGTGAATCTACATACCCTTGTAGACCGCTAAGCGAAAGCGTTAAGAAACACGGTTGATGTAGTCGAACGTCTTCACAATCCAATCATGATCCATCCCGAGATCTCATCACGAGTCGTCCCGCGATCCCATCGTGGTCCTTCAGATCTAGTGCCGAACGGACGGCACCTCCGCGTTCAGCACACGTACAGCTCGATGACGATCTCTGCCTACTTGATCCAGCAAGAGGGAGTGGAGAGGTAGATAAGTTCTCTGGCAGCGCGACGGTGCACTGGCAGCGGTGGTGGAGCTGATCCGGTAGGGCTTCGCCAAGCACTATGGAATCAATCTAGAGGAGAAACGGATCTGGAGGCAGAAGAGGGCAGCACGTGGCAATTAAGGTTAAGGGCTGCCCTCAAAATCCCTCAATATATATATGAGGAAGGGGAGAGGAGGCAGCCTTGGCCCTTACTCCAAGTAGGTTCGACCAAACCAAACAAGGGAGGGAATCCATCTCCCACAAGGGAGGTGGGATCCTATTAGGACTCCTTCCTAATTTGGATTTTCCTTCCCTTCTTTGGGGTTTTTCCTTTCCCACTCTTTCCTAGCTGCATGGGCCCTTAGAGGAGCCTTCGGCCAGCCCACGAGGGGCTGGTTTACCTCCTCCCATAGCCCATGTAGCCTCTTTGGTTGAGACACCCCTCCCGATGGTCCCCTGGTACCCTCCCGACACTCTTGGTACACTACCGATGAGCCCGAAGCTTTTCCGGCGACGAAAACAGGACTTCATATATATATCAATCTTTACCTACGAACCATTCCGGAGCTCCACGTGACGTCCGGGATCTCATCGGGGAATCCGAACAATCTTCGGCCAGCACCATATATAACTCTATACTACCGAAACGTCACCGAACCTTAAGTGTGCAGACCCTGCGGGTTCGAGAACTATGTAGACATGACCGAGACACCTCTATGGTCAATAACCAATAGCAGGACATGGATGCCCATATTGGTTCCTACATATTCTACGAAGATCTTTATCGGTTGAACCTCTATGTCAAGGATCCAGTTAATCCCGTATGTTGTTCCCTTTGTTCTTCGGTATGTTACTTGCCCGAGATTCGATCGTCGATATCTCTATACCTAGTTCAATCTCGTTACTGGCAAGTCTCTTTACTCGTTCCGTAATACAAGATCCCGTGGCTAACACTTAGTCACATTGCTTGCAAGGCTTATTGTGATGTTGTATTACTGAGTGGGCCTTGAGATACCTCTCCGTCACATGGAGTAACAAATCCCATTCTTGATCCATGCCAACCCAACAGACACCCTCGGAGATACATGTAGAGCACCTTTATAGTCACCCAGTTACGTTGCAACATTTTATACACACAAGGTACTCCTCCGGTGTGAGTGATTTGCATGATATCATGGTCATAGGAACAGATACTTGACATGCAGAAAACTATAGCAATAAACTGACACGATCATATGCTACATTTATAGTTTGGGTCTTGTCCATCACATCATTCTCCTAATCATGTGATCTTGTTATCAAATGACATCTGATGTCCATGGCTAGGAAACCTTAACCATCTTTGATCAACGAGCTAGTCTATTAGAGGCATACTAGGGACATGGTGCTGTCTATGTATCCACACATGTATCTGAGTTTCCGATCAATACAATTCTAGCATGGACAATAAACGATTATCATGAACAAGGAAATATGATAATAACCCATTTACTATTTCCTCTAGGGCATCTTCTCCCTTTTTCCTTGCACCTCCTCCATATTCTATTCCACCTATAGTGCTATATCCATGGCTCACGCTCATGTATTGCGTGGGAGTTGAAAAGGTTTGAAAACACCAAAAGTGTGAAACAATAGCTTGACTTGTTCATCGGGGTTGTGCATGATTTATATACTTTGTGTGGGGAAGATGGAGCATGACCATACCATATTCTTTTGTAGGCATAACTTTCTAAGGCCATGTTATTTCGAAAGGACACGGCTGCCTTGTTGGTGTGCTCGAAGTATTACTGTTTTTATGTCAATATTAGACTATTGTTTTGAAATCTTACGGATCTGAATAGTCATGCCACAATAAAAAATATTACATGGATAAATATGTTAGGTAGCATTCCACATCAAAAATTATGTTTTTATCATTTACCTACTCGAGGACGAGCGGGAATTAAGCTTGGGGATGTTTGATACATCTCCAACGTATCTATAATTTTTGATTGTTCCATGCTATTATATTATCTGTTTTGGATGTTTTATATGCATTAATATGCTATTTTATATTATTTTTGGGACTAACCTATTAATCTAGAGCCTAGTGCTAGTTTCTATTTTTTCCTTGTTTTTGAGAATTGCAGATAAGGACTATTAAACGGAGTCCAAACAGAATAAAATCGCGAGAGCCACTGTGGGGCCACAAGCCCTAGGGGCGCGCCCAAGGGGGTAGGGCGTGCCCCCCAGGCTTGTGGGCCCACGATAGCTCTCCTAACCCTATTTCTTGGCCTATAAATTCCCAAATATTCCGTGTATACCAGAGAATCCACGAAAACACTTTTTCACCACCAGAAGCCTCCGTTCCCGAGAGATCCAATCTTGGAGCCTTTTCCAGTAATCTGTCGGAGGGGGATTCGATCACGGAGGGCATCTACATCAACTCCATTTTCCCTCCGATGATGCGTGAGTAGTTCACCATGGACCTTCGGTTCCATGGCTAGTAGCTAGGTGGCTTGTTCTCTCTCTTTGCTCTTCAATACCATGTTCTTCATGATCTTCATGGAGATTTATCTGATGTAATACTCTTTTGCGGTGTGTTTGTTGAGATCCGATGAATTGTGGGTTTATGTTCAGATTATCTATGAATATTATTTGAGTCTTTTCTGAACTCCTATATGCATGATTTCATATCTTTGAAAGTCTCTTCGAGTTATTGGTTTGGTTTGGCCAACTAGATTGGTAATTCTTGCAATAGGAGACGTTTTGGGTTTAATCTTGCGGTGTCCTCACCCAGTGACAAAGTTGGGGTAGCGAGGCACATATTGTATTGTTGCCATCAAGTATAAAAATATGGGGTTTTCATCATATTGCTTGAGTTTATCCCTCTACATCATGTCATCTTACCTAATGCGTTACTCTGTTCTTCATGAACTTAATACTCTAGATGCAGGCAGGAGTCGGTCGATGTGTGGAGTAATAGTAGTAGATGCAGAATCGTTTCGGTCTAGTTGACACGGACGTAATGCCTATATGCATAACCATTGCCTTGGATATATTCATAATTATTCACTTTTCTATCAATTGCTCAACAGTAATTTGTTCACCCACCATAATACTTGCCATCGTGAGAGAAGCCTCTAGTGAAACCTATGGCCCCCGGGTCTATTTTCCATCTTATACTTTCAGATCTAAAACCAAAAATACCAAAAATACTTTGCTGCATTATTTTTACCTTTTGTTTTACTTTTCGTTCAATCAATCTATCGTATCTATCTCTATCAGATCTCATCCTTGCAAGTAATCGTGAAGAGATTGACAACCCCTTTATAGCGTTGGGTGCAAGAGTTTGATTCTTTGTGTAGGTACATCTATTGGGGACTTGCTTGTATCTCCTACTGGATTGATACCTTGGTTCTCAACAACTAAGGGAAATACTTATCTACTTTGCTGCATCAACCATTCCTCTTGACGGAAACCAACGCATGCTCGAGAAGTAGCACCGGTCCATTTCCTCTTGCATGGTCATGACCATGCTCATGTCCATTTCTTCGTTCGAATCCGATGAATCGAACAACTCATATTGAATCATTTGATCAAGATCCATCTGTCCATACTCCTCGCCGGACGAATCATCAAAATCCATCATTTTCCCTTTAAAAATGAAAAAAATCCAATCAGACATTGTGTTGAACACATCCAATGCAAGGCTGAGCCACAGAGTTGCCGGATAGGTGTCTTTCAATCCGGCGATGACATGCTCCGTGGCAAGGATGGGTCCATAAGACTCCTCTGATGGAGCTGGTGGGCCAGAGGCTAGGAATGGTGGGGAGTTGCGAGACGAACGACGTGAGGAGGAAGGAGAGGAAAACAACAAATAAATCCGGCAGTTCCGTGGGGTGTATTTGGTGCAATTTGTGGTGGGCTAAAGATGTCAGGTCTGACATGGCGGGCGTGCCCGGGCTCCTGCATATCCGCCCCATATTTGGGCTGGATATGAGGGGTGCCGGTCAACCTAGACGTATGAGGCCTGTTTGAGGGGGCGACTAGGTAGATTTTTTATGACCGGTCAGTGATCGGGCGGCCTGCCCGGGTGTTTGAGGGGGGTATGTGTTGGAAATATGCCCTAGAGGCAATAATAAAATGGTTATTATTATATTTCCTTGTTCATGATAGTCGTTTATTATCCATAATATAATTGTATTGATTGGAAACTCAAATACATGTGTGGATACATAGACAACACTGTGTCCCTACTAAGCCTCTAATGGAGTAGCTCGTTGATCAAAGATGGTCAAGGTTTCGTGGCCATAGACATGAGTTGTCATTTGATAACGGGATCGCATCATTAGGAGAACAATGTGATGGACACGACCCAAACTATGAACGTAGCATTTGATCGTGTCAGTTTATCGCTATAGTTTTCTACATGTCAAGTATCTGTTCCTATGACCATGAGATCATGCAACTCACTAACACCTGAGGAGTACCTTGTGTATATGAAACGTCACAAAGTAACTGGGTGACTATAAAGGTACTCTATAGGTATCTCCAAGGGTGTCTGTTGAGTTGGCATGGATCGAGACTGGGATTTGCTACTCCGTTTGACGGGGAGGTATCTCAGGTCCCACTCGGTAATATAACATCATAATGAGCTTGCAAGCAAAACAACTAAAGAGTTAGCCACGGGATCTTGTATTACGGAATGAGTAAAGAGACTTGTCGGTAATGAGATTGAACTAGGTATGGAGATACCGACGATCGAATCTCGAGCAAGTAACATACCGATGGAAAAAGGGAACTGCATACGGGATTGTGTGAATCCTTGACATCGTGGTTCAACCGATAAAGATCTTCGTAGAATATGTAGGAGCCAATATGGGCATCCAAGTCCTGCTATTGGTTATTGATATGAGAGTGTCTCGGTCATGTCTGCATAGTTCTCGAACTTGCAGGGTCTCCACGCTGTACGTTCGGTGACGATTAGGTATTGTTGACTTATATATGTTGGTCACCGAAAGTTGTTCGGAGTCCCGATGAGATCCGAACATTATGAGGAGTTCCAGAATGGTCCGGAGGTAAATATTGATATATAGGAATTTGGTATTCGAGTTCCGAAAAAGTTCCTAGACCTACTGGTTTTATGACGAAGATGCCGGAAGTGTTTCGGGGATCCACCTGGCCCGGAGGGTCCCATGGGACATGAGAGGGGGCGCACCATCCCCTGGTGGGCTGGACGCCCCTACCAACCAAGGGCCATGCGGCTAGGGCTAGGGTTGGCCCAAGAGGGGGGGCACCACTTGCCTTGGGGGCCAAGGCACCCCCCTTGGTCGTCGGCCCATCTAGGTCGCCACCTGCTAGGGGTGGGAACCCTAGGGCACTGCCCCTCTCCTCTCCCCCTATATATATGTGAGGTGAGGGAGGGTTGCAGCACCTTAAGCCATAGCATAACCTCTCCCTCCCTCATAGATCGTTTTCTCCTCTAGATTGGTTCCATAGTGCATGGCGAAGCCCTGCCAGATCAGTTCCACCACCACCACCACCATGTCATCATGCTGTCGGAGAAGTCATCTACCTCTCTGCCCTGCCTTGCTGGATCAAGAAGACGGAGACGTCATCGAGCTATACGTGTGCTGAACACAGAGGTGTTAGCCATTTGGCACTAGATCGTGATTGGATCGAGGGACTATTTGCGATTTGGATCGCGAAGATGTTCGACTACATCAACCGTGTTTCTTAATGCTTCCCGTTTAGAAATCTACAAGGGTATGTAGATCCAATCTCTCCTCTCGTGGATGCTCGTCTCCTATATTGATCTTGGTGAAGCGTAGGAAATGTTTTGTTTCCCATGCAATGTTCCCCAACAATGGCACCATGATCTAGGTCTTTTCATAGATGACATCACGAGTAGAACACAACGGAGTTTGTGGGTGTTGATATTCAGATTGCTTCCTTCCTTGGTCTTTTCTTGATTTTGGGGTATTGTGGGATGAAGCGGCCCGGACCAACTTTACATGTCCACGTACAAGAGACCAGTTCCATCGACTAAGACTTTGGTGCATAAGATGGCTAGCAGGTGTCTATCTCTCCCACCTTATTTGAATCAGATTCAACAAAGGCGGTCCTTGTAGAAGGTTAAATAGCAATTTGTATATCACTGTTGTGGTTTTGCGTAGTTAAGAATCGTTCTTGCTAGATACCCATAGCAGCCACATAAAACATGCAACGACAATTAGAGGATGTCTAACTTGTTTTGGCAGGGTATGTTGTGATATGATATGGCCAAAGACATGATGAACTATATTTGATGTATGAGATGATCACGTTTGTTAATAGTTTATATCGACTTGCATGTCGATGCATACGGCAACCGGCAGGAGCCATATGGTTGTCTTTAACTATTGTATGACCTGCATGGCAATCATTAAGCTATGTAATGCTTTACTTTATCACTAAGCGGTAGCAATAGTAGTAGAAGCATAGTTGGTGCGACAACCCCAATGGCAACACGATGATGGAGATCATGTTGTTGTGCGGGTGACGATGGAGATCATGCCGGTGCTTTGGAGATGGAGATCAAAAGCACAAGTTCATGGCCATATCTGTCACTTATAATTTGCATGTGATGTTAATACTTTTATGCATCTTATTTTGCTTAGGAGGACGGTAGCATTGTAAGGTATCCCTCGGTAAAATTTCAAGATAAAATTGTGTTCTCCCCGGTGTGCATCGTTGCGACAGTTCATCGTTTCGAAGCACCACGTGATGATCAGGTGTGATAGACTCTACGTTCTCATACAACAGGTGCAAGCCAGTGTTGCACATGCGGAACACTCGGGTTGAACTTGACGATCCTACCATGTACAGACATGTCCTCGGAACACAAGAGACCGAAAGGTCGAGCATGAGTCATATAGTAGATATGATCAACATGGAGATGTCCACCATTGAAACCACCTCATCTCACGTGATGATCGGACTTGGGTTGGTGAATTTAGATCATGAAGCACTCGGATGACCGGAGAGATATCAATTTGATTGGGAGTTTTTAAGTAATATGATTAACTAAACTCATTATCTTGAATAATAGTCTAAGTAATGTTTGCATATTTATGTTGTAGATCAATGCCTCGCGGAGTAGCACCCGTGAATTTCAATGCGTTCCTAGAGAAAGCCAAGCTGAAAGATGATGGAAGTAACTTTGTAGACTAGGCCCATAATCTGAGGATTATCCTCACGACTTACCAAAAGGCTTATGTCCTTGATGCACCGCTCGGTGCGCCACCCGGTCTAGTATCGTCTGCAGACGTTGTGAATGCCTCACAAGCACGTTCTGATGACTACTCAATAGTTTAGTGTGGAATGTTCTATGGCTTAGAACCGACACTTCAAAGACGTTTTTGTTGCGGAACGTTGCATGGGAAACAAAATATTTCCTATGCACACACAATATCTATCCATGGTGATGAGCATCTACGAGAGGGAGAGTGGATCTACATACCCTTATAGATCGCTAAGCGGGAAGCGTTAAGAAATGCGGTTGGTGTAGTCGAACGTCTTCGCGATCCAAATCGCCGAGCGTCCCGCGATCTCATCACGATCCATCCCGTGAACTCATCACGATCCGTCCCGTGAACTCATCACGATCTGTTCCGCGAACTCGTCACGAACCGTCTCGCGATCTTGATCACGGTCCTTCCGATCTAGTGCCGAACGGACGCACCTCCGCGTTCAGCACACGTGCATCTTGATGATGATCTCCACCGTCTTGATCCAGGAAGAGGAAGTGGAAAGGAAGAAGATTTCACCGGCAGCGTGACGGCGCTCCGGCAATGGTGGTGGAGCAATTCCGGCAGGGCTTCGCCTAAGCACTGCAGAAAACCGATCTAGAGGAGAAACTATGCACTAGAGGAACGGGTAGCACGTGGCTGAAAATTCTGTGCCAAAACCCTAAAATCCTCTAGTATATATAGGAGGAGAGGAGGAGGAGTCTTGGCTGCCAAAAAACCAGCCCTTGGGTCGACCAAAGTGGGGAGGAGACGAGGACTCCTCCTCCAATCCTAGTAGGACTAGGATTCCTCCTTTTTGGCCTTTTTCCACCTTTTTCCCTCTGGGCTTTTTCTCCCAGCCGCATGGGCCTTGTGTGGGAGTTCCACCAGCCCACAAAAGGCTGGTATTTACTCTCCCACAGCCCATGAAGCCACTTGGGTCGAAATACCCCTCCCGGTACACAACCGGCACTCCCGGTACACTACCGATGAGCCCGAAACTTTTCCGGTGACCAAACTGGGACTTCCTATATATGAATCTTTACCTCCGGACCATTCCGGATCTCCTCGTGACATCCGGGATCTCATCTGGGACTCCTAACAACCTTCGGTCACCACCATACATAACTCTATACTACCGAAACGTCATCAAACCTTAAGTGTGCAGAACCTGCGGGTTCGAGAACTATGTAGACATGACCGAGACACCTCTACGGTCAATAACCAATGGCGGGACCTTGATGTCCACATTGGTTCCTACATATTCCACGAAGATCTTTATCGGTCGAACCTCTATGTCAAGGATTCAGTTAATCCCGTATGATGTTCCCTTTGTTCTTCGGTATGTTACTTGCCCGAGAGTCGATCGTCGGTATCTCCATACCTAGTTCAACCTCGTTACCGACAAGTCTCTTTACTCGTGCCGTAATACAAGATCCCGCAACTAACAATTAGTCACATTTCTTGCAAGGCTCATTGTGATGTTGTATTACCGAGTGGGCCCCGAGATACCTCTCCGTCACACGGAGTAACAAATCCCAGTCTTGATCCATGCCAACTCAACAGACACCCTCGGAGATACCTGTAGAGCACCTTTATAGTCACCCAGTTACGTTGCGACGTTTGATACACACAAGGCACTCCTCCAATGTCCGTGAGTTGCATGATCTCATGGTCATAGGAACATATACTTGACATGCAGAAAACAGTAGCAATAAACTGACACGATCATATGCTACGTTTGTAGTTTGGGTCTTGTCCATCACATCATTCTCCTAATGATGTGATCTCGTTATCAAATGACATCTCATGTCCATGGCTAGGAAACCTTAACCATCTTTGATCAACGAGCTAGTCCATTAGAGGCATACTAGAGACATGGTTTTGTCTATGTATCCACACATGCATCTAAGTCTCCAATCAATACAATTTATAGCATGGATAATAAACGATTATCATGAACAAGGAAATATGATAATAACTAATTTATTATTGCCTCTAGGGCATATTTCCAACAATCTCCCACTTGCACTAGAGTCAATAATCTAGTTCACATCACCATGTGATTCGCATTGTTATGAATCTAACACCCAATGAGTTCTGGGGCTCGATCATGCTTTGCATGTGAGAGAGGTCTTATAGTCAACGGGTCTGCGACATTCAGATCCGTGTATAGTTTGCAAATTTCTATGTCAAACCGTAAACACTGCTACCACACTCCATTTGGTACTATTCCAAATGGCTGCTCCGCTATACGTATCCAGATTGCTACTACGAGTCATCCGGATTGGTATTTAAAGCTTGCATCGATGTAACTCTTTACGACAAACTCTTTATCACCTCCATAATTGAGAAACATCTCCTTAGTCTTTTAGTTACTAAGGACAATCTTGACCGCCGTCCAGTGCTCCATTCCAGGATCACTTTGAAACCTATTGGCCATACTTATGGCAAGGCTGACATCGGGTCTTGTGCACAGCATTGCATACATGATAGAGCCTACTGCTGAAGCATAGGTGATGACACTCATCTTTTCTCTATCTTCTGCAGTCACTGGGCATTGAGTTTTACTCAACTTTATACCTTACAAATCAGGCGAAAACTCTTTCTCTGACTAATCCATTTTGAACTCTTTCAAAATCTTGTCAAGGTATGTACTCATTGAAAGTCTCATCAAGTATCTTGATCTATCTATATAGATCTTGATGCTCAACAATTAGGTAGCTTTATCCAGGTCTTCCTTTGAAAAACTCTTTTCAAACAACCGTTTATGCTCTCCAGAAATTCTACATCATTTCCGATCAACAATATGTCAACCACATATGCTTACCAGAACCTCCATAGTGCTCCCACTCACTTTATTGTAAATACAAGTTTCTCATACACTTTGTATAGACTCAAAACTTTGATCACCTCATCAAAGTGTATATTCCAACTCCGAGATGCTTGCTTCAGTTCATCGAAGAATCACTAAAGCTCACACACCTTTTAGCATCCTTAGGACTGACAAAACCTTCTGGTTGCATCTCATACAACCTTTCCTTAAGGAAGGAAACGATGTTTTGGCATCCATCTGCCAGATTTCATAATTGAAAAATGCAGCAACTGCTAACATAATTCCAACAGACTTTAGCATTTCTACGAGTGAGAAAGTCTCATCGCAGTCAACTCCTTGAACTTGTCGAAAACTACTTTGCAACAAGTCGAGCTTTATGAATGGTAACATTTACCATCAGCGTATGTCTTCATTTTAAAGATCCATTTGTAATTAACGACCTGCCGTCCAACGAGCAAGTCCACCAAAGTCTATACTTGGTTTTCATACATGGATCCTTTCTCAGATTTCATGGCCTCTAACCATTTGTTTGTTTCCGGGCCCATCATCGCTTCTCCATAGTTTGTAGGCTCATCGTTGTCCAACAACATGACCTCCAAGACAGGGTTGTCGTACCGCCTAGTAGCAGTATACATCCTTGTTGCCCTACGAGGTTTGATAGTAACTTGATCCGAAGCTTCATGGTCATCATCATTAACTTCCTCTTCAACTAATGTAGGCTTCACAGAAACAACTTCCTGCGCTGCGCTATTCTCTGGTTGAAGTAAAGGTTCAATAACCTCATCAAGCTCTAATTTCCTCGTAGGTCGATAGTAACTTGATCCGAAGCTTTCATGATCATCATCATTAACTTCCTCTTCAACTGACGTAGGCTTCACGGAAACATCTTTCTGTGTTGCGCTACTTTCTGGTTGAAGCAGAGGTTTCAACAACCTCATCAAGTTCTATCCTCCTCCCACTCAACTCTTTCAAGAGAAACCCTTTCTCGAGAAAGGACCCGGTTTTAGCAACAAACATTTTATGCTCGGATATGAGATAAAAGGTTCACCCAACTGTTCTTAGGGTATTCTATGAAGATGCATTTGTCCGCTTTGGGTTCGAGCTCATTAGGTGAAAACTTTTTCCACACAAGCGTCACAGCCCCAAACATTAAGAAATGACAGCTTAGGTTTCTATCAAACCATAGTTCACACGGTGTCATCTCAACGGCTTTAGATGGTGCCCTATTTAAAGTGAATGTAGTTGTCTCTAATGCACAACCCCAAAACTATAGTAGCAAAATGATAAGAGACATCATAACATGCACCATATCCAATAGAGCATGACTATGACGTTCGGACATACCATCACACTATGGTGTTCCAGGTGGCGTGTGTTGTGAAACAACTTTCACATTGTCTAAAGTTGTATGCCAAACTCGTAACTCAGATATTCACCTCCACGATCATATCGCAGATACTTTTATCTTCTTGTCACGATGATCTTAAACTTCACTCTGAATTTGCTTGAACTTTTCAAACGATTCAGACTTGTGTTTCATTAATTAAATATACATTATATCTACTTAAACCATCAGTGAAGGTAAGAAAATAACGATATCCACTGCATGCTACAAGACTCACTGGATTGCATACATAAACATGTATCATTTCCAATGAATCACTTGCCCGCTCCATCCAACGGGTTTTTTTAGTCATCTTGCCCAAGAGGCATGGTTCGCATGTCTCAACCGATTCGAAATCGAATGAGTCCAAAGATCCATCAGCATGGAGTTTCTTCATGCGCTTTATTCCAATATGACATTTAGCGGCAGTGCCACAAGTATGTGGTACTATCATTATTAACTTTGTATCTTTTGACATCAATGTTATGAACATGTGTATTACTACGATCAAGATTTCAACAAACCATTCTCACTGGGTGCATCACCATTGAAGGTATTATTCAGGTAAACAGAATAACCATTATTCTCTAACTTAAATGAATAACCGTATTGCAATAAACATGATCTAATCATGTTCATGCTCAACGCAAAACACCAAATAACATTTATTTAGGTTCGTCACTAATCCTAAAGGTAGAAAGAGCGTGCGATGTTGATGTCATCAACCTTGGAAACATTTCCAGCACACATCGTCACCTCACCCTTAGCTTAGTGCTCCGTTTATTCCGTAGCTTTTATTTCGAGTTACTAACATTTAGCAACCGAACCGGTATCCAATACCCAGGTGCTACTTGGAGTACTAGCAAGGTACACATAAATAACACATATATCAAATATACTTCTGTCGACGTTGCCAGCCTTCTTATCTACCAAGTATTTAGGGTTGTTTCACTTCAGCGACCTTTCTCCTCATAATTGAAGCACATAGTCTCGGGTTTGGGTTCAACTTTGGGTTGCTTCACTAGAGCAGCAACTGACTTACCATCCATGAAGTTTCCCTCCTTGCCCTTGCCCTTCTCGAAACTAGTGGTTATACTAACCATCAACACTTGATGCTCCTTCTTGATTTCTACCTTCGCGGTGTCAAACATCGCGAACAGCTCAGGGATCATTAATTCTATCCCTGGCATTCAATAGTTCATCACCAAGTTCTAGTAGCTTAGTGAAAGTGACTTGGAGAACTATATCAATCACTATCTTATCTAGAAGATGAACTCCCACTTGATTCAAGCGATTGTAGCACCCAGACAATCTGAGCACATGCTCAACGATTGAGCTATTCTCGTTCATCTTGCAGGCAAAGAATCTTGTTGGAGATCTCATATCTCGCAACACGGGCACGAGCCTGAGATCCTAATTTCAGCTCTTAGAACATCTCATATGTTCCGTGACGTTCAAAATGTTTCGAAGCCTCAATTCTAAGCCGTAATGCATGACGCACTAAACTATCAAGTAGTCATCAGTACGTATCTGTCAGATTTTCACAACATCTACAGACGACGCTAGAGGGGTTGGCGCACCGAGCGATGCATTAAGGACATAAGCCTTCTGTGCAGCAACGAGGACAATCCTCAGATCACGGATCCAATCCGCAATATTGCTACCATCATCTTTCAACTCTATTTCTCTAGGGACATATAAAAATTCAAGGGAGCTACAGCGTGAGCAAGTAATCTACAACATAATTTGCAAAGACACTACTGACTATGTTCATGATAATGAGGTCAATTAATCATATTACTTAAGAACTCCCACTCAAATTGACATCCCTCCGGTCATTCGAGTGATACATGATCCAAATTCACCAACTGAAGTCCGATCATCACGTGAGTTGAGGTGGTTACAATGGTGAACATCATTATGTTGATCATATCTACTATATGACTCATGTTCGACCTTTCGGTCTCTTGTGTTCCGAGGCCATGTTTGTACATGCTAGGCTCGTCAAGTTTAACCCGAGTGTTCCGCATGTGCAACACTGGCTTGCACTCGTTGTATGTGAACGTAGAGTGTATCACACCCGATCATCACATGGTATCTCAACACGACGAACTTTCGCAACGGTGCACACTCGGGGAGAACAAAATTCATCTTGAAATTTAAGTGAGGGATCACCTTATAATGCTACCATCGTCCTAAGCAAAACAAGGTGCATAAAAGGATTAACATCACATGCAAATCACAAGTGACATGATATGGCCATGAACTTGTGCTTTTGATCTCCATCTTGAAAGCACCGGCATGATCTCCATCGTCACCGGCAAGACACTGTGATCTCCATCATCTTGATCTCCATCAATGTGTCGCCATCGGGGTTGTCACGCCCACCATGCTTCTACTACTATTGCTACCATTTAGCGATAACGTAAAGCATTACATAGCGCTTAATGATTGACACGCAGGTCATACAATAATTAAAGACAACCCTATGGCTCCTGCCGGTTGCCGTACTCATCGACATGCAAGTCGTGATAATCTATACATCACATGATCATCTCATACATCACATATATCACATCATGTAATTGGCCATATCACATCACAACATACCCTGCAAAAACAAGTTAGACGTCCTCTAATTGTTGTTGCATGTTTTACGTGGCTTCTACGGGTTTCTAGCAAGAACGATTCTCACCTACGCGTAAACCACAACGGTGATACATAATTTGCTTTTCAACCTTCTCAAGGACCGCCTTTGTCGAATCCGATCCAACTAAAGTGAGACAAACTGGCACCCGTAAGCCATCTATGCAACAAGTTGCGGTCGAGGAAACCGGTCTCTCGTAAGCATACAAGTAATGTTGGTCTGGGCCGCCTCATCTCACAATACCGCTCAACCAAAATCTGACCAAGGGAGGAAGCATTCTAAGCATCAACGCCCACAAACTCTTTGTGTTCTACTCGAGATCTCATATACACATAGACCTAGCTCATGATGCCACTGTTGGGGAACGTTGCATGGGAAACAAAAAAATTCCTACGCACACGCAAGATCTATCCATGGTGATGAGCATCTACGAGAGGGAGAGTGGATCTACATACCCTTGTAGATCGCTAAGCGGGAAGCGTTAAGAAACGCGGTTGGTGTAGTCGAACGTCTTCGCGATCCAAATAGCCGAGCGTCCCGCGATCTCATAACGATCCATCCCGTGAAGTCATCATGATCCGTACCGCGAACTCATCACGATCCGTTCCGCGAACTCGTCACGAACCGTCTCGCGATCTTGATCACGGTCCTTCCGATCTAGCGCCGAACGGACGACACCTCTGCGTTCAGCACACGTGCAGCTTGATGACGATATCCACTGTCTTGATCCAGCAAGAGGAGGTGGAGAGGAAGAAGAGTTCACCGGCAGTGTGACGGCGCTCCGGCGATGGTGGTGGAGCAATTCCGGCAGGGCTTCGCCTAAGCACTGCAGAAAACCGATCTAGAGGAGAAATTTTGCACTAGAGGAACGGGTAGCATGTGGCTGAAAATTCTGTGCCAAAACCCTAAAATCCTCTAGTATATATAGGAGGAGAGGAGGAGGAGTCTTGGCTGCCAAAAACCCAGCCCTTGGGTCGACCAAAGTGGGGAGGAGAGGAATACTCCTCCTCCAATCCTAGTAGGACTAGGATTCCTCCTTTTTTTTGGCCATTTTCCACCTTTTTCCCTTTGGGCTTTTTCTCCCAGCCGCATGGGCCTTGTGTGGGACTTCCACCAGCCCACAAAAGGCTGGTATTTACTCTCCCACAGCCCATGAAGCCTCTTGGGTCGAAATACCCCTCCCGGTGGTCTCCCGGTACACTACCGGCACTCCCGGTACACTACCGATGAGCCCGAAACTTTTCCGATGACCAAACTAGGACTTCCTATATATGAATCTTTACCTCTGGACCATTCCGGAGATCCTTGTGACGTCTGGGATCTCATCCGGGACTCCAAACAACCTTTGGTCACCACCATACATAACTCTATACTACCGAAACGTCACCAAACCTTAAGTGTGCAGACCCTGCGGGTTCGAGAACTATGTAGACATGACCGAGACACCTCTACGGTCAATAACCAATGGCGGGACCTGGATGTCCACATTGGTTCCTACATATTCTACGAAGATCTTTATCGATTGAACCTCTATGTCAAGGATTCGGTTAATCCCGTATGATGTTCCCTTTGTTCTACGGTATGTTACTTGCCCAAGATTCGATCGTCGGTATCTCCATACCTAGTTCAACCTCGTTACCAGCAAGTCTCTTTACTCATTCCGTAATACAAGATCCCATAACTAACAATTAGTCACATTGCTTGCAAGGCTCATTGTGATGTTGTATTACCGAGTGGGCCCCGAGATACCTCTCCGTCACACGGAGTAACAAATCCCAGTCTTGATCCATGCCAACTCAACAGACACCCTTGGAGATACTTGTAGAGAACCTTTATAGTCACCCAGTTACGTTGCGACGTTTGATACACACAAGGCACTCCTCCGATGTCCGTGAGTTGCATGATCTCATGGTCATAGGAACATATACTTGACATGCACAAAACAGTAGCAATAAACTGACACGATCATATGCTATGTTTGTAGTTTGGGTCTTGTCCATCACATCATTCTCCTAATGATGTGATCCCGTTATGAAATGAAATCTCATGTCCATGGCTACGAAACCTTAACCGTCTTTGATCAACGAGCTAGTCCATTAGAGGCATACTAGGGACATGGTTTTGTCTACGTATCCACACATGCATCTAAGTCTCCGATCAATACAATTTATAGCATGGATAATAAACGATTATCATGAACAAGGAAATATGATAATAACTAATTTATTATTGCCTCTAGGGCATATTTCCAACAGTTTTCAACGTCATGGATCATATGAGATGCTCCATGAGTTGAAGTTTATTTTTTGAAAGAATGCCCGGATCGAGAGGCATGAGACCTTCGATAAGTTCTATCCTTGTAAGATGGAGGAGAACAGGTCTGCCGGTGAGCACATAGTCAGAATATCTGGGTATTCCAACCGTCTGGCTGAGCTGGGAATTTGTCTACCGCTAGAGGCGATCACTGACAAAGTTCTTCAGTCAATGCCACCTAGCTGCAAAGCCTTTGTGCTGAACTATAACATGCAAGCGATGAACAAATCAGTCGTCGAGTTATTTGCGATGCTGAAAGACATTGAATCTGAAATACAGAAGGAGCATCAAGTGTTGATGGTCAATAAAACCACTAGTTTCAAGAATAATGGCAAGGGCAAGAAGGGTAATTCCAAGAAGAGTGGCAAAGCAATTGCCCCTCCCATGAAGAAACCCAAGATTGGACCCAAGCCATAAACGGAGTGCTTTCATTGCAAGGGAACTGGCCACTGGAAGCAGAACTGCCCCAAGTATCTAGCCGACAAGAAGACGACCAACACCAAACAAGGTATATATGATATACATGTTATTGATGTGTACCTTAACAACTCTCGTTGTAGTGCCTGGGTATTTGATACCAGTTCGGTTGGTCACATTTGCAACTCAAAGTAGAAACTACGGAATAGACGGAGGCTGGCAAAGGACGAAGTGACGATGCGCGTGGGAAATGGTTCTAAGGTTGATGTGGTCGTCGTCGAACGCTCGCTCTTTGATTACCATCGGGATTAGTGATGAACCTGAATTATTATTATTTTGTGCCTGCGTTAACATGAACATTATATCTGGATCTTGTTTGATGCGAGACGGTTACTCATTTAAATCAGAGAATAATGGTTCTTCTATTTAAATGAGTAATATCTTTTATGGTCATGCACCCAATGTGAGGGGTTTATTCTTATTGAATCTCGATGGTAATGATACACATGTTCATAACATTGATGCCAAAAGATGTAGAATTGATAATGATAGTACCACTTTCTTGTGGCACTTTCTTGTGGCACTGCCGCTTAGGTCATATTGGTGTAAAACGCATGAAGAAGCTCGATGTTGATGGACTTTGGGAGTCACTTGATTTTGAATCACTTGACACATGTGAACCATGCCTCATGGGCAAGATGACTAAGACCCCGTTCTCCGGAACAATGGAACGGGAAAGTGACTTATTGGAAATCATACATACTGATGTGTGCGGTTCGATGAGCATTGAGGCGTGTGGTGGATATCATTACTTTCTCACCTCCACCGATGACTTAAGTAGACATGGGTATATTTACTTAATGAAACACAAGTCTGAAACATTTGAAAAGTTCTAGCAATTTAAGAGTGAATATGAGAATCATCGTAACAACAAGTTTAAATTCCTACGATATCATCGAGTTGGACACTATCTGATTTATGATTTTAGCAATCACTTAAGACAATGTGGAATTGTTTCATAGTTGACACCACCTGGAACACCACAACGTAACGGTGTGTTCGAACGTCATAATCGAACCTTATTAGATATGGTGTGTTCTATGATGTCTCTTGCCGATTTGCCACCATCATTTTGGGGTTATGCGTTAGCGACAACTGTATTCACTTTAAATAGGGCACCATCTAAATCCATTGAGACAAAGTTGTATGAACTGTGGTTTGGCAAGAAACCAAAGTTGTCGTTTCTTAAAGTTTGGGGATGCGATGCTCATGTCAAAAAGCTTCAGCCAGAAAAGCTCGAACCCAAAGCGGAGAAATGTGTCTTCATAGGATACCCAAAACAGACGGTTGGGTATTCCTTCTATCTGAGATCCGAAAGCAAAGTGTTTGTCACTAAGAACGGGTCATTTCTCTAGAAAGATTTTATCTCTAAAGAATTGAGTGGGAGGAATATAGAACTTGATGAGGTTGTTGAATCCTCACTTCATCCATAGAGTAGGGTTGCGTAGAAATATGTTTCTGTGGAGCCTACATCGGTTGAAGAGGAAGCTAATGATGGCAATCATGGAGCTTCTGATCAAGTTACTTTCTCACCCATAGCAATGCTTAAGTTCATTAGAATCATGTTAGCAATATCTACATTTTTTGATTATGTAATTTGGCAGATGGATGTCAAAACAACGTTCCTTAACGGTTTCCTTAAGGAAGAGTTGTGTATGATGCAACCAGAAGGTTTTGTCGATCCAGAGAATGTTGACTAAGTTTGCAAACTCTAGTGTCCATTAATGGGCTAGTGCAAGCATCTCGGAGTTGGAATCTTTGCTTTGATGAGGTGATCAAAGCGTTCGGGTTGTTACAAGTTTACGGAGAAGCTTGTATTTACAAGAAAGTGAGTGGGAGCTCTATAGCGTTTCTAATATTATATGTGGATGACATATTGCTGAATAGAAATAATACAAAAAAATTTGGAAAGCGTGAAGGAACATTTGAACAAGAGTTTCTCAGTGAAGGAATTAGGAGAAGTTGCTTTCATATTAGGCATCAAAATCTATAGAGATAGATCGAGACGCTTAATATGACTTTCACAGAGAGCATACATTGACAAAGTTTTGAAGAAGTTCAAAATGGATCAGTCCAAGAAAGGGTTCTTTACTATATTGCAAGGTGTGAAGTTGAGTAAGACTCAATGCCAAGTGACTACAGAGGATAGAGAAAAGATGAGTGTCATCCCTATGCTTCTGCCATAGGCTCTATCATGTATGCAATGTTGTGCACAAGACCAGATGTCAGCCTTGCCATAAGTATGGCGGGAAGGTTTCAAACTTATCCAGGAGTGGAACACTGGACAGCGGTCAAGAATATCCTTAAGTAGCTAAAAAGTAAGGAAATGTTTCTCGTTTATGAAGGTGATAAAGAGCTCATCGTAAAGGGTTACATCGATGCAATCTTTGACACTAATCCGGATGACTCTAAGTCTCAAACCGGATACATATATATTCTCAACGGGGGAGTTGTAAGCTGGTGCAGTTCCATGAAAAGCGTGGTAGCTGATTCTACATGTGAAGCGGAGTACATAGCTGCTTTGGAGGAGGCGAAAGAAGGTGTCTGGATGGAGCGGTTCATGACAGATCTTGGAGTTGTGCCTAGTGCACTGGACCCAATGACTTTGTTCTATGACAACACTGGTGTCATTGCTCTAGCCAAGGAACCAAGGTTTCACAAGAGGACCAGACACATAAAGAGACGCTTCAATTCGATCCGCGATGACATCAAGGAGGAGGACATAAATATTTGCAAAGTGCACACGGATCTGAATGTCGCAGACCCGTTGACTAAGCCTCTTCCACGGGTAGAACATGGTCAGCACCAGAACTGTATGGGTGTTAGACTCATTACAATATAAATCACATGGTGATGTGAGCTAGATTATTGACTCTAGTGCAAGTGGGACACTATTGGAAATATGCCCTGGAGGCAATAATAAAATGGTTATTATTATATTTCCTTGTTCATGATAATCGTTTATTATTCATGCTATAATTGTATTGATTGGAAACTCAAATACATGTGTGGGTACATAGACAACACTGTGTCCCTAGTAAGCCTCTAATGGACTAGCTCGTTGATCAAAGATGGTCAAGGTTTCCTGGCCATAGACATGAGTTGTCATTTGATAATGGGATCACATCATTAGGAGAATGATGTGATGGAAAAGACCCAAAGGATGAACGTAACATTTGACTATGTTAGTATGGCTATAGTTTTCTGCATGCCAAGTATCTGTTTCTATGACCATGAGATCATGCAACTCACTAACATCGTAGGAGTACCTTGTGTGTATCAAACGTCGCAACATAACTGGGTGACTACAAAGGTACTCTACAGGTATCTCCGAGGGTGTCTGTTGAGTTGGCATGGATCAAGATTGGGATTTGTTACTCTGTTTGATGGAGAGGTATCTTGGGGCTCACTCAGTAATACAACATCATAATAATCTTGCAAGCAAAGTGACAATAGATTTAGTCATGGGGTCTTGTATTACGGAACGAGTAAAGAGACTTGCCGGTAACGAGATTGAACTAGGTATGGAGATACCAATGATAGAATCTCGGGCAAGTAATATATCGATGGACAAAAGGAACAGCATACGGGATTGCCTGAATCCTTGACATCGTGGTTCGACTGATAAAGATCTTCGTAGAATATGTAGGAGCCAATATGGGCATCTAGATCCCGCTATTGGTTATTGACATGAGAGTGTCTCGGTCATGTCTGCATAGTTCTCGAACCCACAGGGTCTGCACACTTAACGTTCGGTGATGATTAGGTATTGTTGAGTTATATATGTTGGTGACCGAAAGTTGTTCAGAGTCCCGGATGAGATCTTGAATGTCACGAGGAGTTCCGGAATGGTCCGGAGGTAACGATTGATATATAGGTAGTTGGTATTCGAGTTCTGGAAAAGTTCCGGGACCTACCGGTTTTATGACGGAGATGCTGAAAGTGTTCCGGGGGTCCACCTGCCCCGGAGGGCCCCATGGGCTTTGAGAGGGGGCGCACCAGCCCCTAGTGGGCTAGACGTCCCTCCCACCCAAGGCCCATGCGGCTAGGGCTAGGGTTGGCCCAAGAGGAGGGGACGCACCACTTGCCTTGGGGGCCAAGGCACCCCCTTGGTTGCTGGCCCATCGAGGAGGCTACCCCCTAGGGATGGGAACCCTAGGGCACCGGGCCCCTCCTCCTCTCCCCCTATATATATGTGAGGGGGGAGGGCTATAGCACCTTAAGCCACGGTGCAGCCTCTCCCACCCTCATAGATTGTTTTCTCCTCTAGATTGGTTCGGTAGTGCACGGCGAAGCCCTATCGGATTAGTTCCACCACCACCACCGCCACCACGCCGTCATGCTGTCGGAGAACTCGCCTACCTCTCCGCCCTCGCTTGCTGGATCAAGAAGGTGGAGACATCACCGAGTTATACGTGTGTTGAACATGGAGGTGCCGTCCGTTTGGCGCTGGATCGTGATTGGATCGCGGGACGGCTTGCGATTTGGATCGCGAAGACGCTCGACTACATCAACCGCGTTTCTTAACGCTTCCCGCTTAGCGATCTACAAGGGTATGTAGATCCAATCTCTCCTCTCGTAGATGCTCATATCCTAGATTGATCTTGGTGAAGCGTATGAATTTTTTTGTTTCCCATGTAACGTTCCCCAATAGTATGAGGGGTCCGACTGTAGATGCTCTAATCTAGCATTCATGAAGACTTAGACCCGTATGGTGTGATGCGATTATACACACTCACCCCTTAACCAAGTGAGCTAGCTATAGGTACACTTACATGGAAACCATATCTTCCATAACATATTAACTAATTGGAAGTATTAACATGCATGCTACAAATAAAATTGTTCCAATATCCGAAACATATTGAAGGGTCTGCCATATGCATGTTCGGTCAACCAATCCGAATTCAAATAGTTTAGACTCAAAAGTGCAATAGTTGTAGTTGCCATCTATGTGAGGTGGGAGGGCGCATTTTAAGCACGAGATGGGGCAGAATAGGGGTGCAAGAACGGAAAGGAGGAGCAGAAGAAAGAGGGAGGCTGTAGTACAATAACTTCCACACATTGAATGGCGATGAGATGATAACAAAGCCAAGGCAATGGTGACTGCTACACCCAACATCTACGGTTATTACTGTCTCTAAGGATCTGCACAAAGGAAGAGGGGTGGCCGAAAGTGTTGAGACACCAAAGAGAGGAGAGGGGTATAAAAGGCACACCACCATAACAAACTGAGCGTATCTTAGTTGGTTAGGTTCCTTGTGGTAGAACTTGTCCACCTAGGTTCAAGTCCTAGATTTGGCATGAGTATTCACACTTTCCTAAGTTTGTTTATGAATTTTAGTGTTTTTTATTTCCATGGTAAGAGACGTGCCCATTGACACCGTAGTGTTTGTGGTGACGTCGTCAATCTCAAAACCTACCGGTTTAGTCTCTCGAAGATGTTCATGGTAGTGTGTGTGAGAGAGAGAGAGTTAGTCTAACTTGTTCCGCATAGAAAGGCACAACACCATAGACATGGGTACGCACGGGTATTTGTGTGCGTGATGGTGGTCAATCTGTGGTGTAGTCCATGTTCCATGTAGTGAAACACACGTGGAAATCAATAAGCTGATTTTTACTTATATAACTATTCGTCTAAGCCTACATCATTATGGTCAGTCTAGCACACCCCTTTTCTTTCTACCAAACTGAAGCCATCTTACAACAAAATCATATAGTAATTTATTCAACCACATACCCTCTCTTACTCTCATCGGAGACACATGTGAGCCCTTGCAACTACTTTATGAGTTTGCACCGTCCATCTACATCCATGGAGCATGTAGAGACTAATTGGTTTGATGTCAAAATCTGCCTTTGCCAATATTTGGCAAAACTAAAAGTTGCCAAAAATTGGCAGCTTTTTTAGAGATGGGCAAGGACTATCTTTTAGACTTGCGAACAACTCGCATGCCAATTACTGGCATCAAACAAATTAGTTTCGTTACTTTCAAGTTTGCTCCACTTAACCTGGTATTCTCCAATGGCATACACTGGTACATGCAGAAATAAGTAGAGTTTGGACTGATACATTGGAGAGGCATTATTATATTTCTACCTCAGAAAAAGTACAACGGGATTTGACGGTAGTAAGGTCTAGAGAGAAGCCCCATATTATGACCCTAAATTGTCATTGAAGTCTAAGATGCGACCTCAAACTTCAAATCCATCTACTTTACAACCACAAACTTCCAAAAGCGGACAAAAACCAACCTTAAACCAGTTTCAACGTAATTTTGACAGGGTTTGACCATTAACCGCCTAGTCAGCATCCCTGTTACCCCGCCACGTCACCCACCCACTTAACTCTGAATGTGTACTTTCATTCTATTTTTTAGCTATTTCGCAAAACGTTCAAAATTTTCCCAAACTGAATACAAGGACAATGTTCATTTTTTAGAAAGAAAATCAAATGTTTCTGAAAGCTTTCATTTATTGGCCAAATTTTCACCTGAAATCGTTTTGAATGTGTATTTGCCTTGTAATTTTTTATCTGCTTACAAAAATGTTTGGAAACTTTCCCATATTGAAGACAAGGGTATTGTTCGTTTTTTTAAATTGTTTCAACTATTTCTGGAAACTTTCAAAAAAATGCCAAATTTTGGTCCTAAATTTGTATTTTCCTTCTGATATTTTTATTTATTTGGCAAAATGTTTTGAAAATTTACAAGATTGAATACAAGGGTAATGTCCATTTGCTTTAATGATTTTTTTCTGAAAACTTTCATTTTGTGGACAAATTGTGACCCAAAAAATGTGTATTTTCCTTCTATTTTTTTACTTGTTTGTCAATCATTTTGTAATTTCCCAGATTGAATAACACAAGAGTGTTCGTTGTTCAGATTATTTTAGTTTTTTGGAAACTTTTTTCAAGTGGGTGGGTGACATGGCAGGATGAGTGGGATGCTGACTAGGCACTCAAAAGTAAAAAACATGTCAAAGCTGCGGTGAAACATGTTCAGAGTTAGTTTTTGTGTGGTTTTGGAAGTTTGAGGTTGTTAAGTACTACCTCTCTTCCATATTACTCAGTGGTGGAGACAGTGGGGCCAGCAGGGGCCTGCCCCCCCCCCCCCCCGGCGCGAATACCATGGATTTACTAGTAATTTGCCCATGAATAGTAAAAATTTATTATGTTTTTTACTGCTAGAAGACTATCTTCATGATGTTTGGCCTTCCCCGACCTGCCCCCAATACATTTTCCCTGGCTCTGCCACTGATAATACTTACAATTATATCATGTACCAAAGAAGAATGGCCTCACAAGTTGTTGATGGACTTGCAAGTGGTTGAAAAGCCTATTTTAGTTATCCTTAGGAAATGACAATCAGACGGTTATTGTCAAAAAGTTCAAAGGACAATATGCAATGACAAAGCATGTAAGAAGGAGATTGAAATCTGTCAGACAATTAAGAAACTATGGAGTAATAGGATTGTATTGACATTTTGACTTGATGTGTTAAATAGTGTCAGTGTCATACTGTCATGTTAACACGTTCATGGTTTATTTATTGCTAATTTATGCAACATGCACAACCGGTCGTCCTCTTGAAGTTAATTCAAATTCGATCCCCGCCGTATGCTTCAACCTCCAAGTCCTCATCAAGTCCTCCGCGAGACCAGCGAGATCCAAGGACCGGATCGACGTCAGAGCACGTGTCAACGGTTCACACACTATCCAGCGTGGGGCACCATACCGCTGGCCGGGCCGGGTACGTGCGTAGCGTACACCACCCCATGCATGCGTGCATGCAACGGCAACAGCTCGGGGCTGTGCATGAATGCAGGCCGTACGACGTCGCACGTGCAAGTTTAATGTCCGTCTGATCTGATCTGATCTGACCTGATCGGTGTTAGTTAAGGATAGTGTGCATCGCATCGCACCGCAATATCGCATGCATGGGTCCTCCCGCGGCACAGACAAAACATGTGGAGCCGTGCCGATTTACGCCCAGCGCGCGCCGTCCGCAGCGCAGCGCATGCATGCCCTGCGTCCCGCTCCGCTGTCTCGCGTGCGTGCCAGGTGCTCACTGCTCTGTGCTAACCCTAACGCGCCAACTGTGGCGCGGCCAGTCCGGCCGGCGCGCCTGCCAGTATAACAGCTGGACAACTCAAGTCTGGAGCGATTGTCGTTACACAGGCACAGGCGCCAGATATGCATGTGTGCATGCAACAGAGATACTTGATTGACATCCATCTGTAACTGGCCCCCACACCCAGCTAAGTTGTCCATGACACTTTTCCCCCGCATAAGCTCAAATTTGCCGAGAGAAAAAACAGGTGTGTCCTAGCAATGATTTTGAATCATAATATAGGCTGGTACGTCTGGGGCTTGCTCATCAAGTCTTTCGACTGTGCATGTGTAATGCGGCTCAGATGGGAACAGAAGCGACTCCATCAAGGGACGCATGAGTGCTCGGCAGGAGCGGGACCAAGAAGACGATCTCTGACTCTACAGAGCTCCCGCGCGACCCTCTCCGGCGCGCTGCCGGCCACCCATATGCATCGATCCTCGGCGACGAGCGCGCGTACATGTACAAGTACAAGTACAGCTACGCCCACCGCCCATCCGTCCTGGCCCAGCCAGCTAGCTGGCATCGGCAACCGGCTGCAAGCGCTGCGTTTGCTGTGCATGCACCGCGCATGTGCCTGGTTTCTACCCGTTCGCCTGTGCCCTCCGGCGACGCGCGCACATGCGGCGATCGACGTACGCACGTACTACGTACTCTCTTTCGTCTGTTGCAAGCGCGGCGCGGTCTTGGGTCTTGGCCGGGCCTGATCGGTGCCACTGTTCCGATCCAGGGGTTTTGCGCGTCCAGCTGTCTCATGTCCGGTAGCAGATCAAGAGGCTTTACTCGGCCCTCAGAGAACCAGAGGCTTTAACCCGACTCTAACTCCGTAGGCAGGGCCGGCGCGGCGCCCGCACAGCAGCAGAAGCAGATCGCAAGGAGCCATTACAAGCTAATTAAGCGATGCATGTGTGCTGCGACTGTCATGGTTTCAAGAGCAATGCTACATCGACGGATTCTTACATGGTTTTACGGGGTTAGTTTTGAGTTGTCAATCCATGATTGGATCAAGGAGGAGGAGGGCCCCACCCCCTGAAAATCAGGGGGCGGCCTGTTTAATTGTTTGGAAGGGTCCGTTGATGGCCCGTAATATGCCTGTCGATGTAGCATTTTTGATGGTTTCAAGGTTACTGCGACGTGCATCCATTGCACCATAATGCCAATTCATTGCTCTGTCTGGGCAAATTGGCCGGCCAGTCAAAGTGCTTGGCCTAAGCGCCATTCTGATGCACCATCAGGCGTCAGGTCGATTTTGCTACAGCTGCCTGTCTCCGGTGACGCGGAACGGAAATGCCAAAGATCATAAACACCTGCGGCAGGCTGGGCCGAGATGGTCCATTCGGTTTCCTGTTTGGCGGGCACCTGTCCACCCACTACTGTCGTATTCTCTTTCCCGTGCGCAGACAAGGCCAGGCCAGTGAATCTGCTCGATCAAGCTCGGTTGGTGCGCTTTTCTCTAACTGCCAGCTTCGCTAACAGCTAGAGCTTATTCATGTCGACGGCCCCCCAGACCAAAACTAAAGGCCGGCCCTGGTTCATTCCCCACACCACTTTAAATTTTCTCTCTGATTGTTATTGCAATCGGAAGAGCACTTGGGATTGAGTAAAAAAATCAGCCGTGGCAATATGCCAGTCGCCCAAATTTAGTTTTAAGGCCGGTCAAAAAAAAAAGAGCGCATGCAGTGGATGCTAGCTTTTTTTATTTTGATGGATCGCACATTTTATTAACTAGAAATTATGTTCATAGGGATACAAAGGGGGTCATGAGGGGATAGAAGCCACAAATGACGGCCCTGCTGAACAGAAAATTTAACAAGATTGCCGCCTCCAGATTCGAAACACCACCTTCGAACATAAAATCACAACTAGCAAAATGTATTCTTCTATTATTTATCTCCTTGACGACGTGATATGGGAGCCTTCTATCCCTTTTTTATGTCATCCACAATCGTCTTGCCGTCACATGCGATCACCAAGTGATCCAAATATAGATCAGATGCAAGAACCAAGGCCTCACGACAAGCAATACCCGAAGTACTGGTGTCCGTACATCTATAACACGGCACCTCAAAACGGCCTTAAACGCCCAGACAAACGGGTCATTGAACGGTCAAAAGAAAAACGACCAAGCCAGGTCTTCAAACGTCTGAGCCGTCCGGCAACACTCATATCCAACCCAAATGTAGGACTAATATGGGGCGATCCGGGCATGTCTTGTTGGAAATATGCCCTAGAGGCAATAATAAAATGGTTATTATTATATTTCTTTGTTCATGATAATTCTTTGTTATCCATGCTATAATTGTATTGACTGGAAACACATTGCATGTGTGAATGAATAGACAACACTTTGTCCCTAGTGTGCCTCTAGTAGACTAGCTCGTTGATCAAAGATGGTCAAGGTTTCCTAACCATTGATATGAAGATGTCATTTGATAATGGGATCACATCATTAGGAGAATGATGTGATGGACAAGACCCAAACTATAAACGTAGCATTTGATCGTGTCAGTTTATTGCTACAGTTTTCTGCATGTCAAGTATCTGTTCCTATGACCATGAGATCATGCAACTCACTGACACTGGAGGAGTGCCTTGTGTGTATCCAACGTCGCAACATAACTGAGTGACTATAAAGGTGCTCTACAGGTATCTCCGAGAGTGTCTGTTGAGTGGGTATAGATCAAGACTAGGATTTGTTACTTCGTATGACGGAGAGGTATCTCAAGGCCCACTCGGTAATACAACATCACAACAAGCCTTGCAAGCAATGTGACTAAGTGTTAGCCACGGGATCTTATATTACGGAACAAGTAAAGATACTTGCCGGAAACGAGATTGAATTAGGTATACAGATACCCACGATTGAATCTCGGGCAAGTAACATACCGAAGAACAAAGGGAACGACATACGAGATTAACTGAATCCTTGACATAGAGGTTCGGCCGATAAAGATCTTCGTAGAATATGTAGGAACCAATATGGGCATCCAGGTCTCGCTATTGGTTATTAACCGTAGAGGTGTCTCGGTCATGTCTACATAGTTCTCAAACCCGCAGGGTCTGCACAATTAAGGTTCGGTGACGTTTCAAAATAGATGAGTTATGTGTGTTGGTGACTGAAGGTTGTTCGGAGTCCCAGATGAGATCTCGGACGTCACCAAGAGCTCCGAAATGGTCCGGAGGTGAAGATTGATATATATCAAGTTGGTGTTTGAGTTTCAGAAAAGTTCCGTGACCTGCGAGCCGTCACATGGAGTACCGAAAGTTTTCCGGGGGGTCCACCAGGTGGGCTATCCACTCCGAAGGGCCCCATGAGCTGTGAGAGGGTGCGGACCAGTCCCTGGTGGGTTGGCCGCACCTCCCACCTCAAGGCCCATGCGGCTAGAGGCTAGGGTTGGGCGAAAAGGGTGGGCTAACCACCAAATTTGGTGGCCAAGCCACCCTGCCGCCGCCCCACCTCCTTATCCGCCGCACCAGACCCTAGGGGAAACCCTAGGGCAGCCAGCCCCTCCTCTTCTCTTATATATATGTGAGCGGAGGTAGGGATGCAACACACAAGTCACGACGCAGCCCTTCCTCCCTCCCTGATTACCTCTCCTCTAGTAGATCTATTTGGTGCCGCTTAGCGAAGCTCTACCGGATCAGCTCCACCACCACTGTCGTCACGCCGTCGTGCTGCCGGAGAACCCATCTACCTCTCCGCTCCCTCTTGCTGGATCAAGAAGGTGGAGATCGTCATCAAGATGCACATGTGGTGAATGTGGAGGTGCCGTACGTTCGGCACTTGATCGGGAGTTCGTGGGACGGCTTGCGATTTGGATCGGGGAGACGTACGACTACTTCAACCGCGTTCTTTAACGCTTTCGCTTAGCGATCTACAAAGGTATGTGGATCCAATCTCTCCTCTCATAGATGCTCATCTCCTAGATTGATCTTGGTGAAGCGTAGGAATTTTTTTGTTTCCCATGCAATGTTCCCCTACAGTGGCATCATGAGCTAGGTCTATGCGTAGATGAGATCTTGAGTACAACACAAAGGAGTTTGTGGGCGTTGATATTCAGATTGCTTCCTCCATTAGTATTTTCCTAGTTCGGCGGTACTGTGGGATGAAGCGGCTCGGACCGACTTTACTCATACGCTTACGAGAGACCATGTTTCATCGACTGACATGTGACTTTATTGCATAAAGATGGTTGGCGGGTGTCTGTCTCTCCCACTTTAGTTGGATCGGATTTGATTAAGGCAGTCCTTGCAGAAGGTTGAAAAGCAATCTTCATATCACCGTTGTGGTTTTGCGTAGGTAAGAATCGTTCTTGCGAGATACCCATAGCAGCCATGTAAAACATGTAACAACAATTAGAGGGCGTCTAACTTGTTTTTGCAGGGTATGTTGTGATGTGATATGGCCAATTACATAATGAGATATATGTGATGTATGAGATGATCATGTTTTGTATAGAATATCACGACTTGCATGTCGATGAGTACGGCAACCGGCAGGAGCCATAGGGTTGTCTTTGATTATTGTATGACCTGCGTGTCAATCTTTAAGCACTATGTAATGCTTTACATTATCGCTAAGCGGTAGCAATAGTAGTATGAGCATGGTGGGTGCAACAACCCCGATGGCGACGCAATGATGGAGATCATGATGATGGATATCATGGTGTTTTTCCGGTGACAATGGAGATCATGCCGGTGCTTTGAGAGATGGAGATCAAAAGCACAAGTTCATGGCCATATCATGGCACTTATGATTTGCATGTGATGTTAATACTTTTATGCACCTTGTTTTTCTTAGAACGACGGTAGCATTATAAGGTGATCCCTCACTTAAATTTCAAGAATTGTGTTCTCCCCGAGTGTGCACCGTTGCGAAAGTTTGTCGTGTTGAGACACCACGTGATGATCGGGTGTGATAGACTCTACGTTTGCATACAACGGGTGCAAGCCAGTGTTGCACATGCAGAACACTCGGGTTAAACTTGACGAGCCTAGCATGTATAGACATGGCCTCGGAACACAAGAGACCGAAAGGTCGAGCATGAGTCATATAGTAGATATGATCAACATGATGATGTTCACCATTGAAACCACCTTAAATCACGTGATGATCGGACTTGACTTGGTGAATATGGATCATGAATCACTCAGATGACCTGAGGGATGTCAATTTGAGTGGGAGATTTAGAAATTTGATTAACTAAACTCATTATCTTGAACAATAGTCTTAGTAACCTTTGCTTATTTATGTTGTAGATCAATGGCTCGCGTAGTAGCACCCCTGGATTTTAATGCGTTCCTAGAGAAAGCTAAGTTGAAAGATGATGGAAGTAACTTTGTGGGCTGGGCCCGTAGTTTGAGGATTATCATCATGGTTTCCCAGAAGGCATATGTCCTTGATGCACCGCTTGGTAACCAACCCACAGACATGTCATCCGAACACGTTAAGAATGCTTGGGAGACCCGTTCTGGAGATTACTCAATAGTTCAGTGTGCAATATTGTATGGATTAGAACCGGGATTTCAAAGACGTTTTGAACGTCATGGAGCATATGAGATGTTCCAGGAGTTGGAGTTTATCTTTAAGAAGAATGCCCGGATCGAGAGGTATGAGACCTCCGATAAGTTCTATGCTTGCAAAATGGAGGAGAACGGGTCTATCAGTGAACATATACTCAGAATGTCTAGGTATTCGACCCGTCTAGCGGAGTTAGGGATGCCCCTTCCCCAGAGGCGATCAATGACAGAGTTCGCCACCAAGCTACAAGAGCTTTGTGCCGAACTATAACATGCATGGGATGAAAAAGTTAGTCACCCAGCTGTTTGTGATGCTGAAAGTCGCTGAGTCTGAAATCCAGAAAGAACATCAAGTGTTGATGGTCAATAAAACCACTAGTTTCAAGAATAATGGCAAGGGCAAGAATGGTAACTCCAAGAAGGGTGGCAAATTAGTTGCTCCTCCCGTGAAGAAACCCAAGGCTAGACCCAAGCCAGAAACTGAGTGCTTTCATTGCAAGGGAACTGGTCACTGGAAGCGGAACTGCCCCAAGTATCTGGCTGACAAGAAGGCGGCCAACAACAAACAAGGTATATATGATATACATGTTATTGATGTGTACCTTACTAGCTCTCGTTGTAGTGCCTGGGTATTTGATACCGGTTCAGTTGCTCACATTTGGACCTCAAAGCAGGAAGTACAGAATAGATAGAGGCTGGCTAAGGACGAAGTGACGATGCGCATGGGAAATGGTTCCAAGGTTGTTGTGATCGTCGTCAGCACGCTCACTCTTCGACTACCATCGGGATTAGTGATGAACCAGAATAATTGTTATTTAGTGCCTACGTTAAGCATGAACATTATATCTGGATCTTGTTTATTGTGAGACGGTTACTCATTTAAATCCGAGAATAATGGTTGTTCTATTTATATGAGTAATATCTTTTATGGTCATGCACCCAATGTGAGGGGTTTATTCACATTGAATCATGATAGTGATGATACACATGTTCATAACATTGATGCCGAAATATGTAGAGTTCATAATGATAGTACCACTTTCTTCTGTCACTGTCGTTTGGGTCATATTGGTGTAAGACGCATGAAGAAGCTCCATGCTGATGTACTTTTTGAGTCACTTGATTTTGAATCACTTGATACATGTGAACCATGCCTCATGGGGCAGAAGACTAAAACGCCATTCTCTGGAACAATGGAACAGGCAAGTGACTTATTGGAAATCATACATATTGATGTGTGCGGTCCAGTGAACGTTGCAGCACGTGGTGGATATCGTTATTTTCTCACCTTCACTGTTGACTTAATTCGATATGGGTATATTTACTTAATGAAACACAAGTCTGAAACATTTGAAAAGTTCAAACAATTTCAGAGTGAAGTTGAGAATCATCATAACAAGTAGATTAAATTCCTGCGATCTGATCGAGGAGGTGAATATCTGAGTTATGAGTTTGGCAGTCACTTAAGACAGTGTGGAATTGTTTCACAATTGACACCGTCTGGAACACCACAACATAATGGTGTATCCGAACGTCGTAATCGAACCTTATTAGATATGGTGCGTTCTATGATGTCTCTTGCCGATTTGCCACTATCGTTCTGGGGTTATGCATTAGAGACAGCTGCATTCACTTTAAATAGGGCACCATCGAAATTCATTGAGACGACGCCATATGAACTATGGTTTGGCAAGAAGCCAAAAATGTCGTTTCTTAAAGTTTGGGGATGTGATGCTTATGTCAAAAAGCTTCAGCCTGAAAAGCGGGAACCCAAAGCAGAGAAATACTTCTTCATAGGATACCCAAAAGAGAGAGTTGGGTATGGCTTCTATCTCAGATCCGAAGGCAAAGTTTTTGTCGCTAAGAAAGGAACATTTCTCGAGAATGAGTTTCTCTCGAAAGAATTGAGTGGGAGGAAAATAGAACTTGATGAGGTTATTGAACTGTTACTTCAACCAGAGAGTAGCACAACGCAGAAAGATGTTTCTGTGGAGCCAACAACAGTTGAAGAGGAAGTTAATGATGCTGATCATGAAACTTCGGATCAAGTTACTATTGAACCTTGTAGGTCGACAAGGGTGTGTACTTCTCCTGAGTGGTACGTCAAGCTTGTCTTGGAGGTCATGTTGTTAGACAACGATGAACCTACGAGCTATGCAGGAGTGATGATGGGACCGGATTCCAAGAAATGGTTAGAGGCCATGAAATCCGAGATGGGATCCATGTATGAAAACAAAGTATGGACTTTGGAAGTATTACATGAAGGGCGAAAGGCCATTTAGAACAAATGGATCTTTAAGAAGAAGACGGACGCAGACGGTAATGTCACTTGATTTCAGGAGATGAAGATAGACGCGGAAGAAGACGAACGCGGAAGGATCTTTAAGAAGAAGACGGACGCGGAAGGTTTCCTAGCCATTGACATGAAGATGTCATTTGATAATGGGATCACATCATTAGGAGAATGATGTGATGGACAAGACCCACAAACGTAGCATTTGATCGTGTCAGTTTATTCTTACTGTTTTTTGCATGTCAAGTATCTGTTCCTATGACCATGAGATCACGCAATTCACTGACACTGGAGGAGTGCCTTGTGTGTATCAAACATCGCAACATAATTGGGTAACTATAAAGGTGCTCTATAGGTATCTCCGAGAGGGTCTGTTGAGTGGGTATGGATCAAGACTGGGATTTGTTTCTCCGTATGGTGGAGAGGTATCTCAGGGCCCACTCGGTAATACAACATCACAACAAGCCTTGCAAGCAATGTGACTAAGTGTTAGCCATGGGATCTTGTATTACAAAATGAGTAAAGAGACTTGCCAGAAACGAGATTGAACTAGGTATACAGATACCGACGACCGAATCTCGGGCAAGTAACATACCAAAGAACAAAGGGAACGACATACGGGATTAACTGAATCCTTAACATAGAGGTTCGACTGATAAAGATCTTCGTAGAATATGTAGGAACCAATATGGGCATCTAGGTCCCGCTATTGGTTATTGACCGTAGAGGTGTCTCGATCATGTCTACATAGTTCTCGAACCCGCAGGGTCTGCACACTTAAGGTTCGGTGACGTTTCGGAATAGGTGAGTTATGTGTGTTGGTGACCGAAGGTTGTTCGGACTCCCGGATGAGATCCCAGATGTCACAAAGAGCTTCGGAATGGTCCGGAGGTGAAGATTGCTATATAGGAAGTTGGTGTTTGAGTTCCGGAAAAGTTCTGTGACCTGCGAGTGGTGTGACGGAGTACCGAAAGTGTTTCGGGGGGGTCCACCAGGTGGGCCCATCCACTCCGAAGGCCCCATGATTTGTGAGAGGGTGCAGACCAGTCCCTTGTGGGCTGGCCACACCTCCTACCTCAAGGCCCATGCAGCTAGAGACTAGGGTTGGGCCAAAAGGGTGGACTAGCCACCAAATCATCCCCTCCTCTTCCCTATATATATGTGAGGGGAGGGAGGGCTGCAACACACAAGTCATGGCGCATCCCTTCATCCCTCCCCAATTACCTCTCCTTTAGTAGATTGATTCGGTGCCGCTTAGCGAAGCTCTACCGGATCAGCTCCACCACCACCGTCGTCACGCCGTCGTGTTGCCAGCGAACCCATATACCTCTCTGCTCCCTCTTGCTGGATCAACAAGGCAGAGATCGTCATCGAGTTGCATGTGTGCTGAACGCGGAGGTGCCGTCCGTTCAGCACTTGATCGGGAGTTTGTGGGATGGCTTGCGATTTGGATCGCAGAGACGTACGACTACTTCAACCGCGTTCTGTAACGCTTCTGCTTAGCGATCTACAAGGGTATGTGGATCCAATCTCTCCTCTCATAGATGCTCATCTCCTAGATTGATCTTGGTGAAGCGTAGGCAAATTTTTATTTCCCATGCAACGTTCCCCAACATGTCCGCCATGCCAGGCCGACCCACATTGGTCCACCATGACCTCACTCCATCTCCACTCCATTCCCACCCGAAGCTAACTCTATATAGATTCGCTTCACCTTGCTCCGCTATCCATCCCTTCTCCTCCCTTTCTCCAATTTGTTCCCCTTCCGATCTTCGACCATCATGTCCAGCAGCGACAGCTACTCCGATGGACACAGCAACACGTAGGATGCCTTCCTTCATGATGCAGAGGGCGATGAGGAGGAGCTGGACCTCCACATCGCATTGCAACAATCGTGGGTGGACAAGTGCGACAACTTTGGATCTGTTCCATCCCCAGTCGCAGCACCGACGTCGTGGTTAGCCATTCCTGCCCCTCTATCAGCCCGCGCCGCACCACTAGCTTGTCCACCACCTTCCCCTCTGGCCATTGCTCCTCAAGGGAAGCAGTGGGACCTGCTCTGATGGCACCACGGGTGCGCACAATTGAATAGGAAGCATGTGCCACCCGACGCAAGAGGCGGCGGGTTAGGGGGAGGCTGTCGGAGGCAACCGCACTGTCCTTTAGACGCCATCGCGGGTTGCCAACGGTGCCAGATGAGGATGAGTGACTCCTCGCGTGGGTCTACCACCACTCATTTAGGACGGAAAAGATAGATGCTCGCGATTAGACCTGGAGTTGTCTATGTGAGACGCGGGTTAAAGGAAGCTCAAGAGGAAAATGGCCGCATTGTCTGGAGGTCACTAGGTTACATCTGTTGCTCCTCCTCCTCCCCTGACCTCATCAATGGCTCTGACGACCCTCCTCCAGTCGCAGATTGTTACAACATATTTGACTACAGACCTTGATTCCACTCATGAGACTGTGAATGACTACAGACCAATCTCTTTGCTTAATTGTGTTTTGATAGTCATCACAAAACTTCTAGCTGAAAGGCTATAGAAAATTATTCTAAAAATAGTTCATAGGAATCAATATGGGTTTATTAAAACAAGGACCATACATGACTGCCTTGGTTGGGCGTTTGAATACTTGCATCAATACAAACAATCTAGAAAGGAAATTGTGATCCTCAAGCTTGATTTTCCTAAAGTGTTTGATACAATGGAACATTCCTTCATTCTAGATATGTTAAAGTGCAAAGGTTTTGATGACAGATGGTGCGTGTGGGTTAAAATGATATTGGAGTCAGGATCATCTTCAGTGCTGTTGAATGGGATACCTGGCAAGGAATTCAGATGTTGTAGGGGGGTAAGGCAAGGAGACCCTTATTCTCGTCTTATTTTTGTATTGGTAGCTAACCTATTATAGTCTATTGTTAATAGAGCTTGGGAAGAAGGACACATTAATTTAACGATAGAACAACTGGCAACAGAACAATTTCCAGTCATATAGTACGCGGATGGCACTTTGGTGATCTTACCAGCCAATAGAGAGGACTTGCTGGCGACCAAATGCCTACTTTATGCATATGCCAAGGCCACGGGTCTGAAAATCAATTACTCCAAATCACAACTTAAACCTATTAACATGTTGGAGGACAAGGCATATGAACTAGCTTCAGTTTTGGGATGTCGGGTTGGCACAATGCCTTTCACATACTTGGGGCTTCCATTGGGGACTTATAAACCCACTGTGTGCTACCTCATGCCCTTGGTTGATCGCATTGAGAGAAGATTAATTAGCACTGCTATAAGAACACATTTATCCATGTGTGGTTTTGGTAATTGCTGACAATCCCTATGGACTAATGGTTGCCGTGAGTTATATTCAAAGGATTTGTCCATAGGCACTTCTTGATGTACATGTGTTGGTTTCAAGGAGTTTACATGGTGACCAAGGTTGTATGTAAGGTTTTATCCAAAGATTGTTCATGTGAGAGTTGATCTCCTTGCAAGCATTTCTTGAAGAACAAGATTGTGTGAACATTCATGTTTACCTTCAAGACATCATCTTTGTGAAGAGAGAAGAGAAGACACAAGGTTGATCAAGATTAAGGCAAAGAATGATTCAAGTTGATCAACACACAAAACATAGAAGATGTACGAGGTGGGCTCAAGTGATCCCATGGTATGGTAAGCATTGTCCATTACGCTTTGTGTACTAACCCATGGTCTACTTGAGAGTTCGTTGTGGGGTTAGGTACATTTCCATGGGCTTGCGTCAAGAGGAAGATCTCATACAACCCATGGAGGATGACATTAAGTGGTGATCGTCATCAAGGTTGCGGTGTGGAAGTTCAAGTGAAGCATCATGGAGAGATCATGCTTGAAGCTTGTCGCCCATTGTGGTGACAATGGACTTGTGAAGATGTGGCAAAGAGTGGTTCAACCATAGTGGAGAATGGGGGTGTTGGGGAACGTTGCATGCGAAACAAAAAATTTCCTACGCACACGCAAGATCTATCCATGGTGATGAGCATCTACGAGAGGGAGAGTGGATCTACATACCCTTGTAGATTGCTAAGCGGGAAGCGTTAAGAAACGCGGTTGGTGTAGTCGAACGTCTTCGCGATCCAAATTGCCGAGCATCCCGCGATCTCATCACGATCTGTCCCGCGATCCAATCATGATCCGTCCCGCGAACTCATCACGATCCGTCCCGCGATCTCATCACGATCCGTCTTGCGATCTTGATCATGGTCCTTTCGATCTAGCGCCGAACGGACGGCACCTCCGCGTTCAGCACACATACAGCTTGATGACGATCTCTGCCTTCTTGATCCAGCAAGAGGGAGCGGAGTGGTAGAAGAGTTCTCCGGCAGCATGAAGGCGCTGCGGCGATGGTGGTGGAGCAATTCCGGCAGGGGTTCGCCTAAGCACTGTAGAAAACCGATCTAGAGGAGAAACTATGCACTAGAGGAACGGGTAGCACGTGGCTGAAAATATTGTGCCAAAACCCTAAAAACCTCTAGTATCTATAGGAGGATAGGAAGAGGATGCTTGGACCTCAATGATCCAGCCCTAGGCTTCGGCCGAACCAAGAGGGAGGAGTCCTCCTCCTGCACTCCTAGTAGGATTAGGACTCCTTCCTTATCTTAGCCTTTTTCTCTTTTTCCACCTTTTTCCTTTTGGGCTTTTCTTCCCAGCCGCATGGGCCTTGTGTGGGACTTCCCCCAGCCCACTAAGGGCTGGTATTCATCCTCCCACATCCCATGTAGCCTCTTGGGTCGAAATACCCCTCCCAATGGTCTCCCGGTACACTACCGGCACTCCCAGTACACTACCGATGAGCCCGAAACTTTTCCGGCGACCAAAACAGGACTTCCTATATATCAATCTTTACCTCCGGACCATTCGGGAGCTCCTCGTGACGTCCAAGATCTCATCCAGGACTCTGAAAAACCTTCAGTCAGCACCATACATAACTATGTACTACCAAAACGTCACCGAACCTTAAGTGTGCAGACCCTGCGGGTTCGAGAACTATGTAGACATGACCGAGCACCTCTATGATCAATAACCAATAGCGGGACCTGGATGACCATATTGGTTCCTACATATTCTACGAAGATCTTTATCGGTCGAACCTCTTTGTCAAGGATTCAGTTAATCCCGTATGATGTTCCCTTTGTTCTTCGGTATGTTACTTGCCCGAGATTCCATCGTCGGTATCTCCATACCTAGTTCAACCTCGTTACCGGCAAGTCTCTTTACTCGTTCCGTAATACAAGATCTCGTGACTAACACTTAATCACATTGCCTGCAAGGCTTATTGTGATGTTGTATTACCGAGTGGGCCCTAAGATACCTCTCCGTCACATGGAGTAACAAATCCGAGTCTTGATCCATGCCAACCCAACAGACACCCTCGGAGATACCTGTAGAGCACCTTTATAGTCACCCAGTTACGTTGTGACGTTTGATACACACAAGGTACTCCTCTGGTGTCAGTGAGTTGCATGATCTCATGGTCATAGGAACATATACTTGACATACAGAAACAGTAGCAATAAACTGACACGATCATATGCTACGTTTGTAGTTTGGGTCTTGTCCATCACATCATTCTCCTAATGATGTGATCCCGTTACCAAATGACATCTCATGTCCATGACTAGGAAACCATAGCCATCTTTAATCAACAAGCTAGTCTATTTGAGGAATACTAGGGACATGGTGTTGTCTATGTATCCATACATGTATCTGAGTTTCCGATCAACACAATTATAGCATGGATAATAAATGATTATCATGAACAAGGAAATATGATAATAATTAATTTATTATTTTCTCTATGGCATATTTCCAATAGTCTCCCACTTGCACTAGAGTCAATAATCTAGTTCACATCACCATGTGATTCGCATTGTTATGAATCTAACACCCAATGAGTTTTGGGGCTCGATCATGCTTTGCATGTGAGAGAGGTCTTATAGTCAACGGGTCTGTGACATTCAGATCCGTGTGTACTTTGCAAATCTCTATGTCAAAAGTGTAAACACTGCTACCACACTCCACTTGGTACTATTCCAAATGGCTGCTCCACTATACGTATCCAGATTGCTACTACGAGTCATCCAGATTGGTGTTTATAGCTTGTATCAACGTAACTCTTTACGACGAACTCTTCATCACCTCCATAATCGAGAAACATCCCTTTAGTCTTTTAGTTACTAAGGATAATCTTGACCGCTGTCCAATGATCCACTCCTGGATCACTCTTGTACCCCTTGATGGACTCATGGCAAGGCACACACAGATGTTGTACACAACATGGCATACTATACAGAGCCTATGGCTAAGGCATAGGGGACAACGTTCGTCCTTTCTATTTCTTCTGCCGTGGTCGAGCTTTGAGTCTCACTCATGTTCACACCTTACAAATCAGGCAAGAACTCTTTCTCTGACTGATCCATTTTGACCTCTTTCAAAATCTTGTCAAGGTATGTACTCATTGAAAGTCTCATCAAACATCTTGATCTATCTCTATAGATCTTGATGCTCAACAATTATGTAGCTTTATCTAGGTCTTCCTTTGAAAATCACTTTTCAAACAACCGTTTATGCTTTCCAGAAATTCTACATTATTTCCGATCAACAATATGTCATCCACATATACTTATCAGAAATTCTATAGTGCTCCCACTCACTTTATTGTAAATACAAGTTTCTCGTAAACTTTGTATAAACTACAAAAACTTTGATCACCTCATCAAAGTGTATATTCCAACTCCGAGATGCTTGCTTCAGTCCTTAGAAGGATCACTAAAGCTTGCTCACCTTTTAGCACCCTTGGGACTGACAAAACCTTCTGGTTGTATCACATAGAAACTTTGCTCAAGTAAACCATTAAGGAAACGATGTTTTGACATCCATGTGCCAGATTTCATAATTGAAAAATGCAGCAACTGCTAACATAATTTCAATAGACTTTAGCATCGCTACAAGTGAGAAAGTCTCATCGCAGTCAACTCCTTGAACTTGTCGTAAACTTCTTTGCAATAAGCCGAGCTTTACAAATGGTGACATTTACCATCAGCGTCTGTCTTCATCTTAAAGGTCCATTTGTACTCGATGACCTGCCGTCCAACTAGCAAGTCTACCAAAGTCTATACTTGGTTTTCATACATGGATCCTTTCTCGGATTTCATGGCCTCTAACCATTTGTAGGATTCCGGGCCCATCATTGCTTCTCTAGAGCTCGTAGGTTTATCGTTGTCCAACAACATGACCTCTAAGACAGGGTTGTCGTACCACTCAGGAGCAGTACACGTCCTTGTCGACCTATGAGGTTCGATAGTAACCTTATCCGAAGCTTCATGATCATCATCAGTAACTTCCTCTTCAACTAATGTAGGCTTCACAGAAACATCTTCCTATGTTGTGCTACTCTCTCGTTGAAACAAAGGTTCAACTACCTCATCAAGTTCTATCTTCCTCCCACTCAATTCTTTCGAGAGAAACTTTTTCTCGAGAAAGGACCCATTTTCAGCAACAAACATTTTATGCTTGGATTTGAGATAGAAGGTTCACCCAACTGTTCTTAGGGTATTCTATGAAGATGCATTTGTCCACTTTGGGTTCGACCTCATTAGGTGAAAACATTTTCCACAAAAGTTTCGCAGCCCCAAACATTAAGAAATGACAACTTAGGTTTCTATCAAACCATAATTCACACGGTGGCATCTCAACGGATTTAGATGGTGCCCTATTTAAAGTGAATTTAGTTGTCTCTAATGCATAACCCCAAAATTATAGTAGCAAAACGATAAGAGACATCATAGCACGCACCATATCCAATAGAGCATGACTATGACGTTCGGACACACCATGACACTATGATGTTCCTGGTGGCATGAGCTGTGAAACAACTTTCACATTGTCTAAAGTTGTATGACAAACTCATAACTCCGGTATTCACCAGCACGATCATATTGCAGACATTTTTATCTTCTTGTCATGATGATCTTAAACTTCACTCTGAATTTGCTTGAACTTTTCAAACGATTCAGACTTGTGTTTCATTAAGTAAATATACACTATATCTACTATAATCATCAGAGAAGGTAAGAAAATAACGATATCCACCGCACGCTACAAGACTCATTGGATTGCATACATCAACATGTATCATTTCCAATAAATCACTTGCCCGCTCCATCAAACCGGGAAACGGGGTCCTTAGTCATCTTGCCCAAGAGGCATGGTTCACATGGCTCAACCGATTCAAAATCGAATGATTCCAAAGATCCATCAGCATGGAGTTTCTTCATGCCCTTTATACCAACATGACATTTAGCGATAATGCCACAAGTATGCGGTACTATCATTATTAACTTTGTATCTTTTGGCATCAATGTTATGAACATGTGTATTACTATGATCAAGATTCAACAAGCCATTCTCACTAGGTGCATGACCATTGAAGGTATTATTCATGTAAACAGAATAACCATTATTCTCTAACTTAAATGAATAACCGTGTTGCAATAAACACGATCTAATCACGTTCATGCTCAACGCAAAACACCAAATAACATTTATTTAGGTTCGTCACTAATCCCAAAGGTAGAGAGAGTGCGCGATGTTGATCACATCAACCTTGGAAACATTTCCAACACACATCGTCACCTCACCCTTAGCTAGTTCTCCGTTTATTCCGTAGCTATTATTTTGAGTTACTAATATTTAGCAACTGAACCGGTATCCAATACCCAGGTGCTACTAGGAGCAAGGTACACATCAATAACACGTACATCAAATATACTTCTGTCGACATTGCCAGCCTTCTTATCTACCAAGTATCTAGGGTTGTTCCGCTTCAGCGACCGCTCTGCTCATAATCGAAGCACTTAGTCTCAGGTTTGGGTTCAACTTTGGGTTGCTTCACTAGAGCAGCAACTGACTTGTTATCCATGAAGTTTCCCTCCTTTCTCATGCCCTTCTCGAAACTAGTAGTTTGACTAACCATCAACACTTGACACTCCTTCTTGATTTCTACCTTCGCGGTGTCAAACATCGCGAACAGCTCAGGGGTCATTATTTCCATCCCTAGCATTTTATAGTTCATCATGAAGCTCTAGTAGCTTAGTGACAGTAACTTGGAAAACTATATCGATCACTTTCTTATCTGGAAGATCAACTCCCACTTGATTCAAGCGATTGTAGCACCCAGACAATCTGAGCACATGCTCAACGATTCAGCTATTCTCTTTCATCTTGCAGGCAAAGAATCTTGTTGGAGATCTCATATCTCGCAACACAGGCACGAGCCTGAGATCCTAATTTTAGCTCTTAGAACATCTCATATGTTCTGTGATGTTCAAAACGTTTCGGAGCCTCAATTCTAAGCCGTAATGCATGACGCACTAAACTATCAAGTAGTCATCAGAATATGCCTGTCAGATGTTCACAACATCTACAGACGACACTAGAGAGGTTGGCGCACCGAGCGGTGCATCAAGGACATATGCCTTCTGGGAAACCATGATGATAATCCTCAAACTACGGGCCCAGCCCACAAAGTTGCTTCCATCATCTTTCAACTTAGCTTTCTCTAGGAACGCATTAAAATCCAGGGGTGCTACTACGCGAGCCATTGATCTACAACATAAATAAGCAAAGGTTACTAAGACTATTGTTCAAGATAATGAGTTTAGTTAATCAAATTTCTAAATCTCCCACTCAAATTGACATCCCTCAGGTCATCTGAGTGATTCATGATCCATATTCACCAAGTCAAGTCCGATCATCACGTGAGTTAAGGTGGTTTCAATGGTGAACATCATCATGTTGATCATATCTGCTATATGACTCATGTTAGACCTTTCGGTCTCTTGTGTTCCGAGGCCATGTCTGTACATGCTAGGCTCGTCAAGTTTAACCCGAGTGTTCTGCATGTGCAACACTGGCTTGCACCCCTTGTATGTGAACATAGAGTCTATCACACCCGATCATCACATGGTGTCTCGACACGACGAACTTTCGCAATGGTGCACACTCGGGGAGAACACAATTTATCTTGAAATTAAGTGAGGGATCACCTTATAATGCTACCATCGTGCTAAGCAAAACAAGGTGAATAAAAGGATTAACATCACATGCTAATAATAAGTGACATGATATGGCCATGAACTTGTGCTTTTGATCTCCATCTTGAAAGCACCGGCATGATCTCCATTGTCACCGGCATGACACCATGATCTCCATCATCTCTATCTCCATCAACTTGTCGCCATCGGGGTTGTCGCGCCCACCATGCTTCTACTACTATTGCTACTGATTAGCGATAAAGTAAAGCATTACATAGCGCTTAATGATTGACACGTAGGTCCTACAATAATTAAAGACAACCATATGGCTCCTGCCGATTGCCGTACTCATCGACTTGCAAGTCGTGATATTCTATACAAAACATGATCATCTCATACATCACATATATCTCATCATGTAATTGGCCATATCACATCACAACATACCCTGCAAAAACAAGTTAGACGTCCTCTAATTGTTGTTGCATGTTTTACGTGGCTGCTACGGGTATCTAGCAAGAACAATTCTCACCTACGCATAAACCACAACGGTGATACATTAGTTGTTTTTCAACCTTCTCAAGGACCGCCTTTGTTGAATCCGATCCAACTAAAGTAGGAGAAACAGACACCCGCCAGCCATCTTTGTGCAACGAGGTTACACGTTAGTCGATGGAACCGGTCTCTCGTAAGCGTACGAGTAAGGTTGGTCCGGGCCGCTTCATCCCACAATACCGCTGAACCAAAACACGACCAAGGGAGGAAGAAATCTAAGCATCAACTCCCACAAACTCTTTGTGTTCTACTCGAGATCTCATCTACACATAGACCTAGCTCATGATGCCACTATTGGGGAACGTTGTATGGGAAACAAAAAATTTCCTACATACACGCAAGATCTATCCATCGTGATGAGCATCTACGAGAGGGAGAGTGGATCTACATACCCTTGTAGATCGCTAAGCGGGAAGCGTTAAGAAACGCGGTTGGTGTAGTCGAATGTCTTCACGATCCAAATGGTCGAGCATCCCGCGATCTCATCACGATCCATCCTGCGATCCAATCAGGATCCATCTCGCGAACTCATCACGATCTGTCCCGCGATCTCATCACGATCCGTCTCGCGATCTTGGTCACGGTCCTTCTGATCTAGCGGCGAATGGAGGGCACCTCCGCGTTCAGCACACGTACAACTTGATGACGATCTCTGCCTTCTTGATCTAGCAAGAGGGAACGGATAGCTAGAAGAGTTCTCTGGCAGCATGACAGTGCCATGGCGATGGTGGTGGAGCAATTCCGGGAGGGCTTCGCCTAAGCACTTCAGAAAACCGATCTAGAGGAGAAACTATGCACTAGAGGAACGGGTAGCACGTGGCTGAAAATCTTGTTCGAAAACCCTAAATACCTCTAGTATATATAAGAGGAGAGGAGGAGGAGGCTTGGACCTCAAGGATCTAGCCCTAGGCTTCGGCCGAACCAAGAGGGAGGAGTCCTCCTCCTCCACTCCTAGTAGGATTAGGACTCCTTCCTTATCTTAGCCTTTTTGCCTTTTTCCACCTTTTTCCTTTTGGGATTTTCTTCCCAGCCGCATGGGCCTTATGTGGGAATTCCACCAGCCCACTAAGGGCTGGAATTCATCCTCCCACAGCCCATGTAGCCTCTTGGGTCGAAATACCCCTCCCGATGGTCTCCCGGTACATTACCGGCACTCCCGGTACACTACCAATGAGCTCGAAACTTTTCTGGCAACCAAAACAGGACTTCCTATATATGAATCTTTACCTCCGGACCATTCCGGATCTCCTCGTGATGTTCGGGATCTCATCCGGGACTCTAAACAACCTTCGGTCTCCATCATACATAACTCTATAGTACCGAAACGTCACTGAACCTTAAGTGTGCAGACCCTGCGGGATCGAGAACTATGTAGACATGACCGAGACACCTTTACGGTCAATAACCAATAGAGGGAACTAGATGACCATATTGGTTCCTACATATTCTATGAAGATCTTTATCGGTCGAACCTCTATGTCAAGGATTCAGTTAATCCCGTATGATGTTCCCTTTGTTCTTCGGTATGTTACTTGCCCGAGATTCGATCGTCGGTATCTCCATACCTAGTTCAACCTTGTTACTGGCAAGTCTCCTTACTCGTTCCGTAATACAAGATCCCATGACTAACACTTAATCACATTGATTGCAAGGCTTATTGTGATGTTGTATTACCGAGTGGGCCCTGAAATACCTCTTAGTCACACGGAGTAACAAATCCCAGTCTTGATCCATGCCAACCCAACAGACACCCTCGGACATACCTGTAGATCACCTTTATAGTCACCCAGTTATGTGGCGACGTTTGATACACACAAGGTACTCCTCCGGCGTCAGTGAGTTGCATGATCTCATGGTCATAGGAACATATACTTGACATGCAAAAAACAGTAGGAATAAACTGACACGATCATATGCTACATTTGTAGTTTGGGTGTTGTCCATCACATCATTCTCCTAATGATGTGATCCCGTTACCAAATGATATCTCATGGCAGAGACTAGGAAACCATAGCCATCTTTTATCAACGAGCTAGTCTATTAGAGGCATACTAGGGACATGGTGTTGTCTATGTATCCACACATGTATCTGAGTTTCCGATCAACACAATTATAGCATGGATAATAAACGATTATCATGAACAAGGAAATATGATAATAACTAATTTATTATTACCTCTAGGGCATATTTCCAACAGGGGGAGCAATCGACTAGTCATCATCGAGCCACTGCAATCAAGAAAGGTGGTCCATCTTGATAAGGACAAGATCGTCATCATCTAGCTCAAGTGGACTATGCGCAAGGCAAAGGTTTGTCCTTGATAGGGTTTTTTATTTTACCGGTCTCATAGTGGTAGTTGGGAGACTGGGTTACATGATAGATAGTCGTACTATCAAGGGAGCTCTCAAGTGAGTACCTTGATCATATCGCTCATTGAGAGCTCAAACCATTTGCATCCTTGCATCATCATCTTTCTTGGTTCTTGTTTGGTGTTTCTCTTTGTGAGTTCTTGAGCTTATGGTCAGCTTCATGACAAGCTCAAGTTCATTAAAAACAGAGTCCATATGCATTTTCTATGATGTTTTCGATGTTGGAGTTTTTGCCGGTTCTTCATTGATAGAGGTTTCACATCTCTATATCATTGGCATTTTCATACTGCCTCTTATTAAGATAGCTCTTGTCATCATGAATCCCACAAGCTTGAGTTTGCTCAATTCACAGCTCATATGTGAAGGTTATTGGAGTTCTGGTTTTACTGGTTCCATCTAGCTGCTCTGGTTCTTTGTTACCATCATGAGGGCGGTAGTACCGCTCAAGGGGGCAGTAGTACCACAGGAGACAGCTGTAGTACCGTTCTAGTGAGCTGTAGTACCGTTGTCCCTAGCACCTGATCCGTGCGCTTGCGGTAGTAGGCGCGGATGTAGTTTTTTACATCCGCCCTCGAGCGATAGTACCGTGATGTATGTCCGGTACTACCGTGCTGGACTTTTGCGCCGCTCCACCCTCAGCAGAGGTTGGCACGGAAGTAATTTTTTACTTCCATGCATCGCTTGTGCCAGATGATACCTACCATGCGGTAGTACCGTATTGGTGCGCGGTAGTACCGCTCCAGTGATTGTACCGCTCATTTCCCTGTGCAATAGGTCTTCGTCTGGTCACCACCGTGCGAGCGGTAGTACCGTACCCTGCAGCGGTAGTACCGTGGCCTCTTGCGGTAGTACCATGGCTTTGTGCGGTAGTATCGCAATGCGCGGGCTGAGGGTGGAGCTATCATATTTTCTTTAGAACACTCTATTTACGTGTTTATCATAAAATCTTTTGATCTCCGTCAAGTGTGTGTTGGTGGGAGGCAAACCTTTTCTCTATAGTGCTTTGTGCCATGATGAAAATTTGCGGATGGTTTGGTTTGTTTGGAACCTAACTCTCTGTTGGGAACTTGATACCTCTTGTTTTCCTTCAATTGGTATCTTGTTTCCTTCTATTTGGCATGTGTCAATGTATATCTCATTCCTTGATGTATCTATTAGTTGGTATCCGTCAAGTTGTTAATTTTGTTTGATATCTTATTTTCACTTGATACCTTATCTTTCGGTATCATATCAATAGCTCCGCCACCATTGTCCCAAGCCGTCCTGTTGCCAAAGTACTCATCTACCACTCCACTCCCTCTTGCTAGATCAAGAAGGCAGAGATCGTCATCGAGTTGTACGCAGGTTTAACAGGGAGGTGCCATCCGTTCGGCGCTAGACCGGGACGGATCGTGATTGGATCGCGGGACGGCTTGCGATTTGGATCGCAAAGACGTTTGATTACATCAACTGCACTTCTTAATGCTTCCCGCTTAGCGATCTATAAGGGTATGTAGATCCACTCTCCCTCTCGTAGACGCTCATCGCCATGGATAGATCTTGTGTGTGCATAGGAATTTTTTTGTTTCCCATGCAACGTTCCCAAACAGTGGCATCATGAGCTAGGTCTATGCGTAGATGAGATCACGAGTAGAACACAAAGGAGACTGTGGGTGTTCATATTCATATTGTTTCCTCCCTTGGTATTTTATTGATTCATTGTTATTGTGGGATGAAATGGCCCGGACCAACCTTACTCATCCATGTACGAGAGACTGGTTTCACCGACTGACATGTGACTTTGTTGCATAAAGATGGCTGGCGGGTGTCTATCTCTCCAACTTTAGTTGGATCGGATTCAACAAAGGCGGTCCTTGAGAAGGTTGAAAAGAAATTTGTGTATCACCGTTGTGGTTTTGCATAGGTAAGAATCGTTCTTGCTAGATACCCACAGCAGCCACGTAAAACATGCAACAACAATTAGAGGACGTCTAACTTGTTTTTGCAGGGTATGTTAAGATATGATATGGCCAATGACATGATGAGATATCTGTGATGTATGAGATGATCATGTTTTGTACAGAAATATCACGACTTGCATGTCGACGAGTACGGCAACCGGCAGGAGCCATAGGGTTGTCTTTAATTATTGTAAGACATGCGTGTCAATCATTAAGTGTTATGTAATGCTTTACTTTATCGCTAAGTGGTAGCAATAGTAGTAGAAGCATGGTGGGCGTGACAACCCCGATGGCGACACAATGATGGAGATCATGATGATGGAGATCATGGTGTTATGCATGTGATGATGGAGATCATGTCGGTGCTTTGGAGATGGAGATCAAAAGCACAGTTCATGGCCATATCATGTCACTTGTGATTTGCATGTGATGTTAATCCTTTTATGCATCTTATTTTGCTTAGCATGATAGTAGCATTATAAAGTAATCCCTCACTAAAATTTCAATATAAAGTTGTGTTCTCCCTGAGTGTGCACCGTAGCGAAAGTTTGTTGTTTCGAAAAACCACGTGATGATCGGGTGTGATAGACTCTATGTTCACATACAACGGGTGCAAGCAAGTGTTGCACGTGCAGAACACTCGAGTTATACTTGACAAGCCTAGCATGTACAGACATGGCCTCGAAACACAAGAGACCGAAAGGTCGAACATGAGTCATATAGTACATATGATCAACATGAAGATGTTCACCATTGAAACCACCTCATCTGACATGATGATCGGACTTGGGTTGGTGAATTTGGATCATGTATCACTCGGATGATCGGAGGGATGTCAATTTGAGTGGGAGTTTTTTAAGTTATATAATTAACTAAACTCATTATCTTGAAAAATAGTCTTAGTAATCTTTGCAAATTTAAGTTGTAGATCAATGCCTCGCGCAGTAGTTCCCCTGAATTTCAATGCATTCCTAGAGAAAGCCAAGTTGAAAGATGATGGAAGTAACTTTGTAGACTGGGCCTATAATCTGAGGATTATCCTCATGGCTTCCCAAAAGGCTTATGTCCTTGATGCACCGCTCGGTGAACCACTCGCTCCAGTGACGTCTGAAGATGTTGTGAACGCCTGGGAGGCATGTTCTGGAGATTACTCTATAGTTCAACGTGCAATGTTGTATGTCTTAGAACTGGGACTTCAAAGATGTTAGGAACTTCATGGAGCATATGAGATGTTCCAGGAGTTGAAGTTTATCTTTGAGAAGAATTCCCGGATCGAGAGGTATGAGACGTTCGATAAGTTATATCCTTTCAAGATGGAGGAGAACGGGTCTATCAGTGAACATGTACTTAGAATGTTTGGGTATTCGAACCGTCTGGCTGAGTTAGGGATGCTCCTTCCGCCGGAGGCGATCACTGACAGAGTTCTTCAATCGTTGCCACCTAGATACAAAAGCTTCACGATGAACTATAGCATGCAAGGGATGAACAAGTCAGTCGTCGAGCTTTTTGCAATGCTGAAAGTCGCTGAGTCTGAAATACGGAAGGAGCATCAAGTGTTGATTGTCAGTAAAACCACTAGTTTCAAGAAGAATGGCAAGGGCATGAAGGGTAACTCCAAGAAGAGTGGCAAAGCAGTTACCCCTCCCATGAAGAAACCCAAGGCTGGACCCAAGCCAGAAACTGAGTGCTTTCATTGCAAGGGAACTGGTCACTAGAAGCGGAACTGACCCAAGTATCTGGCCGACAAGAAGGCGGCCAGCACCAAATAGGTATATATGATATACATATTATTGATGTGTACCTTACCAACTCTCATTCTAGTGCCTGGGTATTTGATACCGATTCAGTTGCTCACATTTGCAACTCAAAGCATGAGCTATGGAATAGATGGAGGCTGGCAAAGGATGAAGTGACGATGCATTTGGGAAATGGTTCCAAGGTTGATGTGATCACCGTTGACATGCTCGCTCTTCTATTACCATCGGGATTAGTTATGAACCTGAATAATTGTTATTTAGTGCATGCGTTGAGCATGAACATTATATCTGGATCTTGTTTATTGCGAGATGATTACTCATTTAAATCAGAGAATAATTGTTGTTCTATTTATATGAGTAATATCTTTTATGGTCATGCACCCGATGTGAGGGGTTTATTCTTATTGAATCTCGATAGTGATGATACACATATTCATAACATTGATGCCAAAAGATTCCGAGTTGATAATGATAGTACCACTTTCTTGTGGCACTGCCGCTTAGGTCATATTGGTGTAAAACGCATGAAGAAGCTCCATGCTGATGGAATTTTGGAGTCACTTGATTTTAAATCACTTGACACATGTGACCCATGCCTCATGGGCAAGATGACTAAGACACCGTTGTATGGAACAATGGAACAGGCAAGTGACATCTTGGAAATCATACATACTGATCTGTGCGGTCCGATGAGCATTGAGGCACGTGGTGGATATCGTTACTTTCTCACCTTCACTGATGACTTAAGTAGATATGGGTATATTTAGTTAATGAAACACAAGTATGAAACGTTTGAAAAGTTCAAAAAGTTTCAGAGTGAAGTTGAGAATCATTGGAGGAGAATATCCGAGTTATGAGTTTGGCAGTCACTTAAGCCAATGTGGAATTGTTTCACAATTTACACTGTGTGGAACACCACAACATAATGGTGTGTCCGAACATCATAATCGAAACTTATCAGATATGGTGCATTCTATTATGTCTCTTGCCTATTTGCCACTATCGTTTTGGGGTTATGCATTAGAGACAACTGCATTCACTTTAAATAGGGCACCATCAAAATTTGTTGAGACGACGCCGTATGAACTGTAGTTTGGGAAAAAACCAAAGTTATCGTTTCTTAAAGTTTGGGGATGTGATGCTTGTGTCAAAAAGCTTCAGCCTAGAAAGCTGGAACCCAAAGCGGAGAAATACGTCTTCATAGGATACCCAAAAGAGACGGTTGGGTATACCTTCTATCTCAGATCCGAAGGCAAAGTGTTTATCGCTAAGAACAGGTCATTTCTCGAGAAAGAGTTTCTCTCAGAAGAATTGAGTGGGAGGAAGATAGAACTTGATGATGTTTCTGTGGAGACTACATCAGTTGAACAGGAAGTTAATGGTGATGATTATGAAGCTTCAGATCAAGGTACTATCGAACCTCGTAGGTCGACAAGGACGCGTACTGCTCCTAAGAGGTACGACAACCATGTCTTAGAGATCATGTTGTTGGACAATGATGAACCTCGAGCTATGGAGAAGCGATGATGGGCCCGCATTCTGACAAATTGTTGGAGGCCATAAAATCCGAGATGGGATCCATGTATGAAAGCAAAGTATGGAGTTTGGAAGTATTACTTGAAGGGCGAAAGGCCATTCAAAACAAATGGATCTTTAAGAAGAAGACGGACGCGAACGGTAATGTCACTGTCTATAAAGCTCGACTTGTGGCAAAGGGTTTTTCACAAGTTCAAGAAGTTGACTACGATGAGACTTTATCACCCGTAGCGATGCTTAAGTCCCTCAGAATCAAGTTAGCAATAGCTGCATTTTTTGATTATGAAATTTGGCATATGGATGTCAAAACAACGTTCCTTAATGGTTTCCTTAAGGAAGAGTTGTATATGATACAACCATAAGGATTTGTCAATCTAGAGAATGCTGACAAAGTTTGCAAACTCTAGCTATCTATTTATGGACTGGTGCAGGCATCTCGGAGTTGGAATCTTTGCTTTGATGAGGTGATCAAAGCGTTCGGGTTTATACAAGTTTACGGAGAAGCTTGTTTTACAAGAAAGTGAGTGGGAGCTATATAGCGTTTCTAATATTATATGTGGATGACATATTTCTGATTGGAAACAATATAGAAATGTTGGAAAGTGTGAAGAAATATTTGAACAAGAGTTTTTCAATGAAGGACTTAGGAGAAGTTGCTTTCATATTAGGCATCAAGATCTATAGAGATAGATCGAGACGCTTAATAGGACTTTCACAAAGCACATACCTTGACAAAGTCTTGAAGAAGTTCAAAATGGATCAGTCCAAGAAGGGGTTCTTGCCTATATTACAAGGTGTGAAGTTGAGTAAGACTCAATGCCTAGTGACTGTAGAAGATAGAGAAAAGATGAGTGTCATCCCCAATGCTTCAGCCATAGGCTCTATCATGTATGCAATGTTGTGCACAAGACCCGATGTCGGCCTTGCCATAAGTATGGCTGGAAGGTTTGAAAGTGATCTAGAAATTGAACACTTGACGGCGTTCAAGAATATCCTTAAGTACCTGAAAAAGGACTAAGGCAATGTTTCTCGTTTATGGCGGTGATTAAGGGAGTCTTGGTTTAAGGGGTTCTCGGATGGCCGACCTGTTTCTCATGGGCCGGACTATGTGGGCCACTAGATGAGCATTGGATGATCGAAGGCCTCGTTGCCAGAGTGAAAGCTTCAAGGAGTCGTGGCGTGTCCTCAAAGTTTGAAATAGTAGATAGGCATGTTTTCCCTTTGATGTGCAACTGACCATGTGTAAACCCTAGGTACCCTCGGCATCTATGTAAGCTGGAGGGTTTTGGATTGTAGGGCACGAAAACTCGTATAGGGTTTAGCTATTCGATGTTGAGGTAGATCAACTCTGTAACCTTCATACCATCAATATAATCAAGCAAGACGTAGGGTTTTACCTCCGTAGGAGGGCCCGAACCTTGCTAAACATCGTCTTGTTCGTCCCCGGTTACCATCGATCCTAGTCTCACGGCTCGGGACCCCCTACCCGAGATCCGCCGGTTTTGACACCGACATTGGTGCTTTCATTGAGAGTTTCCGCTGTGATCGCCAAAGGGATCGATGGCTCGCCTTTTCATAAGCAACGACATCTGCTGCCAGGATGTTCTCATCCCTGGCCAGATCTTCACACGCGGCGACGTCTTGTCGCACGCCGACCCGACTGGTCATCTTGGCCAGATCGGAAGCTTCGCCCCGATCAAGGAATCAGATTCGAAACCCTAGAGTTCATCACTGATTCATGGGGAGAGCTTGTCTTGATGGAGCCCTCAGCTCTCATGGAGGAGCCCGTAGATCCCGACGCCCCGACGCCGAAGACATCGGGCCCCAACTCTGTGGTGGCCTTCACCCTCGAGCTGCCTAGAACGCCCACACGAGTCGTCGCGCCCGGATCCGCTATGGCCGAACATGACTCGGATTCGTTGTGAAGCGACTCTGGAACCGCGACGCCGCAGGTCGACCACTGATAATCCCCAAGTGCAAGGAATCATCGTAGCAATTTCCAAAGGTGGAAGTGATAAGTATGGAGTGTCGAACCCACAAGGAGCTAAAGGTAAGATCAATTTTCTCTCAAGTCCTATATGCCACCGATACAACTCTACGTACACCGAACGCTTGCTTCTATCTAGAAACGAGAAATAAAACTACGTTGTGGGTATGTAGAGGATAGCTTTGCATGATATCGGAGAACTAAAATATATAAATAGGTGTTGTTATCATAATATTACAGTAAATTACAAATAGCGAGTGTAGAATAATGATGGGTCGGTGTGCGGAATTATCCTAGGCAATTGTTATCAAGATCGGAAATCATTACTGCAATTTTATATGAGGGAGAGGCATAAGCTAACATACTTTCTCTACTTGGATCATATGCACTTATGATTGGAACTCTAGCAAGCATCCACAACTACTAAACATCATTAAGGTAAAACCCAACCATAGCATTAAAGAATCAAGTCCCCTTTATCCCATAAGAAACAACCCCCTTACTCGGGTTTATGCTTCTGTCACTCAAGCAACCCACTATAAGCGAATCATGAACGTATTGCAACACCCTACAGCGAGAATCCTTCATGTGTGCGTGGCACGGAAGGCACCATAGGACAGCACCAAAATAAACATAAACTCAAACCAATTTAAATCATCAATCAACCCAAAGGACAAAACAAATCTACTCAAAACATCATAGGATGGCTACACATCATTGGATCATAATATGTGGCATAAAGCACCATGTTCAAGTAGGGGATTACAGCGGGGTGCGGGAGAGTGAACCACTAAAAGGAGATGAGGATGGTGATGAATAAGGTGATATTGATGAAGACGATCACCACAGCGATGGTTCCCTCGGTGGCACTCCGGCACCACCGGGAGAGAGAGGGAGAAGATATCCCCATTGTGCTTCCTCCTCCATGGCCTCCCCCTCTGTGGGGAGAGGTTCTCCCTCTGTTCCTTGGCCTCCATTGTTTTGATGGCCCCTCCGGGACAATGAAGATGGCCTCCGGTGATGGTGACCCCCTCCGGCAGGGTGCCGGAGAGGGCCAAGATTGGTTTTTCGTGGCTCTGGAGGTTTGCGGCGGCGGAACTCCCGATCTAGGTTACTTTTCGGTGGTTTCTGGATTTATAGGAATTTTTGGCATTGATCTCACGTCAAGGGGGGGGGGGCACTAGGCGGTGACAAGCCTGCTAGGCGTGCCACCCCCCTAGCCGCGCCTGGCAAACTTGTCATCTCCTCGTGGATCTTCTGGCCCAGATCCAATGCTTCGGGGGTCTTTTTTGGTCCACAAAAATCATACTAAATTTTCAGCCCATTCTGAGAACTTTTATTTCTACACAAAAAACGACACCATGGTAGTTCTGCTGAAAATAGCGTTAGTCCGGGTTAGTTCTAATAAAATCATACCAAAATCATATAGAATTATTGTAAACATGCATGAATACTTCATAAATTATAGATATGTTGGAGACGTATCAGCATCCCCAAGCTTAATTCCTACTCGTCCTCGAGTAGGTAAATGATAAAAGAAATAATTTATGATGTGTTAATGCTAGCAAGTGCACAAGTTTGATCAATGATAATTCCAAACACTTTTCTAGTGTCAATATATATCATAGACAGTAGTTCATCTCATAAAACTTCTCATGATTAAGTAACAAGCCATTCACATGTTAAAGTATAGACCATAAAGTTTCTTGAAAACTAACAAACTATGCTTTCAGTCACCAAACAATTGCAATTCATCTTATTTTCAGGAAGGGTGTATGTAAGAGCTTTGATTTAGAAAATTCCACATACTCAACTATCATATAGTCTTCCATGATTGCTAACTCTCAAAGCATACTTTTAGAGAAAATGGCATCCGTCGAACACAGAGAAAGATAGGGTCTTAGAGTTTTGCCTCCCAACTTATTTATCATATAGATAATTGTCAACAATAATAATACATCATCAAATATATTTGGATGGTCATATATGCTTGGATCTTTCCCCACCACATGATGATTTACAAGAGAAAAAGGCGAAATATAGGAAGTGGTGAAGATCACCATGACTCTTATATAAAGGTAAGTACTAGAAAGTAAAAGATAGCCCCTTCGTAGAGGGAAGCAGAGGTTGTCATGCTCTTTTTGTTTTTGGATGTGCAAACTCTTAATGCAAAGGAACTTCATGTTGTATTTCGCTTTGTGATAGCAACCTTTATTATGCAGTCCGTTGCTTTTATTTCTTTACCATCACAAATTCATACAACGCTTTTTCCCTTACAATAAAAGATCTTACATATTTAGGAGCAATTTTCATTGCTTTTTGGACCGATGACAACTTACTTGAAGGATATTATTCAATCCATACGTAGGTATAGTGGACTCTCATGGAAAACTGGTTTAAGGGCGTTTGGATGCACAAATAGTATTTCTACTTGGTGCAGAAGTTTTGGCTAGTATGAGGTGGAAGCAAGCACCACATGTTGGAGGATCCAAAACAATATAACTTCCATACAAATACACCCAAGCATAACTCATTGTGTTGTCTTCCTTGTCCAACTTAAACTAATTTGATCAAGTTTGAAAATAATTAATGGGTATTCACAATCATAGAAGCTGTCTAATATAGTATATTTATATGTGAAATCTCTCTTCCTTCAATATTCTTTCATGGATTGTTTAAGTGACCAATGCGGTGTTTGCTAACTTTCAATAAATTTCACCACCTGTACTTATTATGTGTGAAGTCATTACTCCCCATGGTATAAGTATATGAAGAATTTTTTATTTCAGATTTATGATATTCAATTCATTCAACCATTTACTCATAGGATATAAGTGAAGCACGAAAGTGAATGACAAACTACTCCAAAAAGATAAAAGTGAAGATCAGCGCGTACTCAATTAGTTAAATAGCCATGTGTGGACTCTCTCTTCTTCAAAATTTCATATCCAAACATTTTATTGAAACAACAAACAATATAAAATGGCACTCCAAGAATAGCACCCATCTTGTGAACTAATAAAAATTTAGGCTCAACACAGGCTAACCGATAATTGTTGATGAAGAGAGGTGGGATGCGTAGCATCCCCAAGCTTATATACTTGAGTTATTGAAATATTTGCCTGGGGTGACTTGGGCATCCCTAAGATTTACTTTGGTATCTTGTTCAATCCTCTCATATCCCGGTTTCACCTATTCTCAAAAACTTCATCCACACAAAACTCAAAAGGAACTCATGAGATAGGTTAATACACATAAGAACAAATCAACACTTCATGTACAGCCCAGACAAGTTGCACAATAGTTTTCAAACATTAGGTATTGTATACTATCATTTCCACAATTTATATCTACCAATATAGGTTATGGAAACTATATGATAAGTAGATAACAAAACTATGACATCAATCTGTCCAAACAGAACAATCTATAGAAATTTATGAAAACTGTGTACTTCTGTCACTCAAAATATTATTAAACTTTCTTACATGCTATAAAATTTATATGAAAACATGGTGTAAACATTTCAGAAACTTTCCAAGTTCCAGTAAAATATGAAAATTCAAACACTACAACATAAGTTTCTGTTTTTACATAGCACACATCAAACATGCAATTCAAGCATCCTAAAGGCAATTCTTGTAACTTTTTATTGAAAAACAAGATTATAAATAACACCTAACATATAAAAACAAAATAAAATGATGCTCCAAGCAAAACTCATATTATGTGATGAATAAAAATATAGCTCCAAGTAAGATATACCGATAGTGTTGAAGACGAAAGAGGGGATGCCTTCCGGAGCATCCCCAAGCTTAGACGCTTGAGTGTTCCTTGAATATTACCTTGGGGGTGGATTGGTAATCCCCAAGCTTAGGTTCTTGTTACTCCTTATTCTCGTCATATCGGTGTCTCACCCAAAACTTGAAAACTTCAATCATACAAAACTTAACGGAACTTTGTGAGAAGGGTTATTGTAATAAAGATAGATCATTCACTTAGGTACTGTCAAGACAAGATTCGTAATTATTCACACATGATACCTACTGTATTCCATCATTCTCACAATTTATATTACTCAATATAAGCTATAGGAACACTTGAAACAAGCAAACTATGCATGCAAAACAGAATCCGTCAAAAACAGAACCGTCTGTAAAGATCTGAATGATCACCATACTTCCCTGACTCTAAAAATTATGAACAATTTGGAAAACTCAAGGAATTTTCATATAATGTTGTCTAAAAATTTCAGAATTGTTTGACCCTCCAGTAAAATCATATAATTCATATACTGGAGGCAAAAGTTTTTGTTTTTGCACAGAATCAAACAAGCAAGTATCCACACTATCCCAAAGGCTTTACTTGGCACTTTATTTAAATAAAAGGCACAAAACATGATTACTACATTATATTAATCATGTGAACATATCAAAACAGAAAGTAAAAGTGTTGGGTTGTCTCCCAACAAGCGATTTTCTTTAATGCCTTTTTAGCTAGGCATGATATTTCAATGATACTCTTCCAAGCCAAATTCCGATGATCATTTTATTCATACTATAAAATATATAAGTGAAGTTCATATATCATTATACAATTAATATAGATTAACCAATATCCAAGCTCAAAATATATAAGTGAAGCACACGAACCATTCTATAGAGCCATACTCAAAAGATTTAAGTGAAGCGCAAAGAGCATTCTATAAAGCCATACTCAAAAGATTTAAGTGAAGCGCATTAAGCATTCTACAAATCAATAAAGGACTAACTCATACTAGAAGGGTTCATAAAGGAAAATAAAAACACTAAAGGCGCATATCGTGTGAACAAAACAAAAACCGAGGTATACCGATAATTGTTAAAGAATAAAGATGAGATGCCTTCTGGGGCATCCCCAAGCCAAGATGCTTGAGTCTCCTTGAAATATTTACTTGGGGTTCCTTGGGAATCCCCAATCTTGAACTCTTTTCTCTTCATATTGTTCTTATATCGATACCTCCTCGATCTTCGAACACTTCATTCACACAAAATTTAACAAAACCCTCGTGGGATCCGTTAGTATAATAAAGCAAAATACTACTTTAAGTAACGTTGTGAACTCATTCCAAATTCATATTAGCATTATTTATACTGTATTACAACTTCACCATGGTTCATGCCCCTGGATACAACCCATAGATTCATCAAAATAAGAGAACAAGGCATAGAAAACAGAATCTGTCAAAAATAGGATAGTCTGTAGTAATATGGAAACTTCGTGTACTTATGTAACTAAAAAAATCTGAAAATTTAGGAAACGGTAAAAATATTGCATAGAAGTACTGTGTAAACATTTCAGAAACTTTTGACGTTGCAATAAAATAATTAAATTCACGCACTACAGTCAAAGTTTCGCTTTTTGCACTGCACACACCAAACAAGCAATCTAATCATCCTAAAAGAAAATCTCGGCACATTAATTTTATAATAAAATGGATATATACAAGGGGATAATTATTTTTCAGAATCTTCCATGAAAAATTCTACATTGTTTCCATGAGCATGAACACAAGTGTTCAAGGTCGACTCTCACTTCTCCAATGCACAACCTTTCAATCACTTCTCTTTTTGAAAAACTTCTTAGGCATAAGAGGAAAATAACTCTTTTTCTATTTTTCATTGTTTTAATTTTTTTGTTTGTTTCCCGCACAACTAAAGAAAACAAAAAGGAAAAACAAAATATATATAGTGAAGAAAGCAAACAAGCACACACGAGAATATCAACCCCACGCTATTGCTCCCCGGCAACGGCGCCAGAAAAGAGCTTGATAATCCCCAAGTGCAACGAATCATCGTAGAAATTTCCAAAGGTGGAAGTGATAATTATGGATTGCAGCACCCACAAGGATCTAAAGGTAAGATCAATATTCTCTCAAGTCCTATCTGCCACCGATACGACTCTACGTACACCGAATGTTTGCTTCCATCTAGAAACAAGATATAAAACTATGTTGTGGGTATGAAGAGGATAGCTTTGCATGATATCAGAGAACTAAAATATGAAAATAGGTGTTGTTATCATAATATTACAATAAATTACAAATAGCGAGTGTGGAATAATGATGGGCCAGTGTGCAGAATTATCCTAGGCAATTGTTAACAAGATCGGAAATCATTCTTGCAATTTCATATGAGGGAGAGGCATAAGATAACATACTTTATCTACTTGGATCATATGAACTTATGATTGGAACTCTAGCAAGCATCCACAACTACTAAAGATCATTAAGGTAAAACCCAACCATAGCATTAAAGAATCAAGTCCCCTTTATCCCATACGCAACAACCCCCTTACTCGGGTTTATGCTTTTGTCACTCAAGCAACCCACTATAAGCGAATCATGAACGTATTGCAACACCCTATAGCGGGAATCCTTCATGTGTGCGTGGCACGAAAGGCACCATAGGACAGCACCAAAATAAACATACAACTCAAACTAATCTAAATCATCAATCAACCCAAAGGACAAAAGAAATCTAGTCAAAACATCATAGGATGGCAACACATCATTGGATCATAATATGTGGCATAAAGCACCATGTTCAAGTAGGGGATTACAACGGGGTGCAGGAGAGTGGACCGCTAAAAGAAGATGAGGATGTTGATGAAGACGATCACCACGGCTATGGTTCCCCCGGTGGCACTCCGGCACCACTGGGAGAGAGAGGGAGAGGGTGTCCCCCTTGTGATTCCTCCTCCATGGCCTTCCCCCTTTGTGGGGAGAGATTATCCCTCTAGTCCTTTGCCTCCATGGTGTTGATGGCCCCTTCGGGACAATAAAGATGGCCTCCGATGATGGTGACCCCCTCCGGCAGGGTGCCGAAGAGGGCCAACATTGGTTTTTCGTGGGTTTGGAGGTTTGCGGCGACGGAAATCCCGATCTAGGTTTCTTTTCGGTGGTTTCTGGATTTATAGGAATTTTTGGCGTCGATCTCACGTTAAGGGGGGCCACGAGGCGGTGAGAAGCCTGCTAGGCGTGGCCACCCCCCTGGTCGCGCCTGGCAGGCTTGTCACCTCCTTGTGGCTCTTCTGGACCAGCTCCAATGCTTTGGGGGTCTCTTATGGTCCATAAAAAATCATACTAAATTTTCAGCCCATACCTAGAACTTTTATTTCTGCACAAAAAATGGCACCATGGTAGTTCTGCTAAAAACAGCGTCAGTCCGGGTTAGTTCTAATAAAATCATACCAAAATCATATAGAATTATTGTAAACATGGCATGAATGTTGGGGAACGTTGCATGGGAAACAAAAAAATTCCTACGCACACGAAGATCTATCCATGGTGATGAGCATCTACGAGAGGGAGAGTGGATCTACATACCCTTGTAGATCGCTAAGCGGGAAGCGTTAAGAAACGCGGTTGGTGTAGTCGAACGTCTTTGCGATCCAAATCACCGAGCGTCCCGCAATCCAATCACGATCCGTCCCGCGATCCAATCACGATCCGTCCCGCGAACTTGATCACGATCCGTCCCGCGAACTTGATCGCGGTCCTTCGATCTAGCGTCGAACGGACGGCACCTCCGCGTTCAGCACACGTATGGCTTGATGACGACCTCCACCGTCTTGATCCAGCAAGAGGGAGCGGACAGGAAGAAGAGTTCTCTGGCAGCGTGACGGCGCTTCGGCGATGGTGGTGGAGCTATTCCGGTAGGGCTTCTCCTAAGCACTGCAGAAATCCGATCTAGAGGAGAAATTATGCACTCAAGGAACGGGCAGCACGTGGCTAAAATTCTGTGCAAAAACCCTAAAACCCACCAGTATATATAGGAGGAAGGGAGGAGAGGCTTGGCGCAAGGGCCAAGCCTCCTTTGGTTCGGCCTAAGTGGGGAGGAGAGTAGGATTCTTCCTCCAATCCTAGTAGGACTACGATTCCTCCTTTTTGGCCTTTTTTCCACCTTTTCCCTTTGGGCTATTTTCCCTAGCCGCATGGGCCTTGTGTGGGACTTCCACCAACCCACAAAATTCTGGTAATTATTCTCCCACAGCCCATGAAACCTCTTGGGTCGAAATATCCCTCCCGATGGTCTCCCGGCACACTACCAGCACTCCCGGTACACTACCGATTAGCCCGAAACTTTTCCGGCGACCAAAACAGGACTTCCTATATATGAATCTTTACCTCCGGACCATTCTGGAGCTCCTCATGACGTCCAAGATCTCATCCGGGACTCCGAACAACCTTCGGTCACCACCATACATAACTCTATACTATCGAAACGTCACCAAACCTTAAGTGTGCAGACCCTGCGGGTTCGAGAACTATGTAGACATGACCGAGACACCTCTACGGTTAATAACCAATAGCGGGACTTGGATTCCCATATTGGTTCCTACATATTCTATGAAGATCTTTATCGGTCGAACCTCTATGTCAAGGATTCAGTTAATCCCGTATGATGTTCCCTTTGTTCTTCAGTATGTTACTTGCCCGAGATTCGAGCGTCGGTATCTCCATACCTAGTTCAACCTTGTTACCGGCAAGTCTCTTTACTTGTTCCATAATACAAGATCCCGTGACTAACACTTAGTCACATTGCTTGCAAGGCTTATTGTGATGTTGTATTACCGAGTGGGTCCTGAGATACCTCTCCGTCATACGGAGTAACAAATCCCAGTCGTGATCCATGCCAACTTCAACAGACCCCCTCGGAGATAACTATAGAGCACCTTTATAGTCACCTAGTTACGTTGCGACGTTTGATACACACAAGGCACTCCTTCGGTATCCGTGAGTTTCATGATCTCATGGTCATAGGAACATATACTTGACATACAAAAAACAGTAGCAGCAAACTGACACGATCATATGCTACGTTTGTAGTTTGGGTCATGTCCATCACATCATTCTCCTAATGATGTGATCCCGTTATCAAATGACATCACAAGTCAATGGCTAGGAAACCTTGACCATCTTTGATTAACGAGCTAGTTCACTAGAGGCATACTAGGGACATAATGTTGTCTAGTTACCCACACATGTAATGTGTTTCCAATCAATACAATTATAGCATGGATAATAAACGATTATCATGAACAAGGAAATATAATAATAAACACTTTATTTATTGCCTCCATATTTCCAACAATGAATACTTCACAAATTATAGATACTTTGCAGACGTATCAACCCCGTGCGCTTCGGCGACACACATCCTACCGACGCCTCGTCCCTAAACGAGCTGTTTGGTCGGATTCAGACCATGCATATGACTAACGACTAGACCCCGGTCTATGACCGGATCGGGCTTAAACCCGATGATAGGGAGATTTGCACCCCATCGGTCACTCACTTAGTCACCATCATCGAGTGTCCGGTTGGGGGCTCGTCCCCCCAACGACCAGAATTAAAAATGGTTGATACGCCAATCTCCGGTAATCAAGACCTCGCTTGCAACCCAGACCCTAGAGTTCTCTCTGGAGATAGATCAGAATCGGTCCCCGATCTAACGCGCAACTCGGAACCCATGATTCCGGACTCACATCATGGCGTGCAATCAAGGTTTTCCCACCCACCACCCAAGTCAAGCACTCAAGCATCGTAGGAGAGTCCAAGTCTTCGGACTCACGGGATGTTAAAGAATTACCAGGAGAGTCGGTTCATCATTTTTGGACTAGACTCCTCCTCGCTAGAAACAAAATACGAGGTTCTAGTGACCAGGAGATAATGGTAACCTTCAACTGCAATTGTCATGATGAAGGGATCCTCAACGCGCTGGCTCGTCAGCACATTCACGACTTCACCGAGTTGTCGGACTTGGTACAAAAGTACCGTGCCATGGAGAGAACCTGGCAAGCCAAACGGCTACTTTCGGAACCAACCTTTACTGAATACCCTAGAGGAGATCAGAAAAATAGGATACCTCCGAAGCGTCTAGCCGAATTTGAACCCGTCGAAAAGATAAATAGAGCCCTTACAGGGGGCAAAACTGTCCTTGACGGACTATCGGATAAACCATGCCCTATAGATTTTGTATTGCTGAACACAAGCCTAACTCACGGGCTTAGAGCTTGCTGGGTCCTAAAGGCTGGTTGCAAAGAGTGGTGGATCCATCCTCGAGGCACTACCGCCTAACAGGCGCTCCACATCAACACCAGAATACAATGCCGATGTCCCGACGATCTATGAAATGTTCCCCTCAAGGAACAAGATGAAAAGAGCTCTTAGAGAACTCAAACAGGTCTATCATGTGGCAGCAACAAGTTCATAGGAAGATATACCCATCACCTTCGAAGATACTGACCAACCCACCATCCGTCCCGGTCATACACCGGACGCACTGGTCTTAAACCCCATTGTCGATGGCTTCAGGCTGCATAAGGTGCTAATGGATGGCGGCAGTGGTTTAAACCTTATCTATGAAGATACCCTAGAAAAAATGCAGTTCGATAGATCTCGCATCGAGCATAGCAACACAACATTCTGGGGGATCATTCCTAGGAAAGAGGCGCGTTGTTCAGGACATATCACACTGGACGTAGTGTTCGGCCCGCCCAAAAACTACCGATCTGAAGAACTTCTCTTCCATGTCGTGCCCTTCCCCAGCGGCTACCATGCCCTACTGGGGCGTGACGCCTTCACAAAATTCCAGGCTATACCACATTACGGGTATATGAAGCTCAAAATACCAGGCCCAAATGGGGTAATCACAGTCGCCAGTGATCTGAATATAGCCCTTCGAGCTAAAAACAAAACAGTAGTGCTCGCCCTCGAGGCACTAGCTGAGACCTTCATTGCAGTAGAACTAACCGCACTCCGGTCAACAATAGACAAGGACGATGTGATCCTTAGCAAAAGGCCCAAACCCTCGTCCTTTAAACCTGCAGACGAAATCATTAAATTTCAGGTACACCCAACGGACCCCAATAAGATAGTGTCCATCGGACCTCAGCTGGACCCCATGGTAGACGAAGCACTACGAGCATTCTTACGAGAAAGCTGGGACATCTTTGCCTGGCATCCTTCCGATATGCCTGGAATCCCATGGCGGCTAGCAGAACATAGTCTGGACATCATCGCAGGCTTCAAGCCCGTTAAGCAGACTCTGTGCCGCTTTTCCACCCCAAAAAACAAGCTATGGGTGAAGAATTAGCCAAACTTCTAGAGGCCGCATTCATACGGGAGATCAAGCACCCCGAATTTGGCAAACCTGGTAATGGTACCAAAGAAAGACAAATCCTAGCAGTTGTGCGTCGACTTTAAAGACCTCAACAAGGCCTGCCCTAAGGACCCTTTCCCCTTACCACGCATAGACCAGATTAGTGACGCCATAGCCGTACATGACTCATTGTGTTTCCTCAATGCTTATTCCGGATACCATCGGATCAAAATGAAGGAATCCGACCAAGACGCAACCGCATTCATCACCCCTTATGGGCCATTCTGCTTCAACACGATGCCTTTCAGGCTAAAAACGCTGGGGCTACATACCAGCGCATGATCTAGACTTGTCTTGCAAAACAAGTCAGTAAAACAATCGAGGCATACGTGGACAATGTGGTAATCAAAACCAAACACGTTAGCCAGCTGATTGATGACCTAAGGCAAACCTTTGCCAGCCTACATGAGTACGATATATGACTCAATCCAGAGAAATGTGTATTTGGAGTTTCCGTAGGTAAACTATTCGGATTCATCATTTCCCATAGAGGAATAGAAGTGAATCCGGCTAAGATCCGTGCCCTATCAGAACTTGCAGTTCCACAGAGCTAAAGCATGTCCAAAAGTTGGATGGTTGCATGGCGGCGCTAAGCCGCTTTATATCCCACCTTGGTGAAAAGGCTTTACTGCTCTATAGATTGCTGAAATGGACTAATAATTTCGAATGGACCGATGAAGTAGCGGCTGCATTAGAAGAAATTAAAACACTGCTGGCAAGTAATCCCATACTCACAACACTAGGCACTGGTGAACCCATCTTATTATACATATCGGCCACCAACCAAGTCGTTAGCGCAGTGCTCGTCGTCGAACGAGAGGAGGGACACAAATTCCGGATACATAAGCCGGTCTATTACATTGTAGAAGTACTAACGCAATGCAACTCCATATACCCGCACTACCACAAGATAGCCTATACAGTATTTATGGCATCACGGAAACTAAGACACTAATTTCAAGAGTGTTCGGTTACGGTGGCATCCAAAGTACCTCTGAACGATATAATCAACAACAGGGACGCCACCGGCCGCATAGCCAAATGGTCCATTGAGCTCCTTCCTTTTAAAATTTCCTACAAGCCACAATGAGCTATTAAATCTCAGGTGCTGGCAGATTTCCTAGCCGAATAGACAGAGGTCGGGCTCCCAAGGGAATATAGTACCTACTCCCATTGGACAATGTACTTTGATGGATCCAAGACTTTGGACGGACTAGGGGCTGGAGTTATTCTCACATCCCCCACAAGTGACAACATTTGATACGTGTTGCAGATCATGTATGGCAATTCCAACAATGCGGCCGAATACAAAGCACTCTTGCATGATCTTTGGATGGCAGCATCAATGGGCATACAATAGCTGGAGGTACGGGGAGACTCCAACTTGGCCATCTCCAAAATCAACAGCGAATTCGATGCCAAAAACCTGAAGATGGCGCCATACATAAACGTTGTCCTTAAGATATCTACATAGTTCTCGAACCCACAGGGTCTGCCACTTAACGTTCGGTGACGTTTCGGTAGTATTGAGTTATGTATGTTGGTGACCGAAGGTTGTTCGTAGTCCCGGATGAGATCCCGAACGTCATGAGGAGCTTCGGAATGGTCCAGAGATAAAGATTGATATATAGGAAAGTGGTGTTTGAACTGCGGAAAAGTTTCGAGCATTTCCCGCGGTGTACCGGGAGTGACGAATGGGTTCCGGGGGTCCACCAAGGGGGGCCTACACACACCAAGGGGCCACATGGGCCTTAGTGGTTGCACACTAGCCCCTTGTGGGCTGGGTAGCCAGCCCTATGGGCCTATGCGCAGGAGAAAGAAGAGAGGGGGAGGAGTCCTAATCGGAGGATGACTCCTCCCACGCCCACCTCCTAGTTGGAGGTGGACTCCTCCACCTCCTGGTTCGGCCAATCCTAGGGGGGAACCCTAGGGTGCTAGCCCCCTCCCCTCCCTCCTATATATATTGGAGGGGAGATAATCAGCCTCACCCCAAGCCATGGTGCAGCCCTCTCTCCCCACTAGATCATGCCCTCCTCTACTTAGTTTCGATGGTGCTTAGGCGAAGCCCTGCCGGAATAGCTCCACCACCACCATCACCACGTTGTCGTGCTGTCGGAGTACTCATCTACCTCTCCGCCCCTCTTGCTGGATCAAGAAGGCGCAAATCTTTATCAAGCTGTACATGTGCTGAACACGGAGGTGTCTTCCATTCGGCGCTAGATCGGGACGGATCGTGATCGGATCGCGGCACGGCTTGCGATTTGGATTGCAAAGATGTTTGACTACATCAACCGCGTTTCTTAACGCTTCTCGCTTAGCGATCTGAAAGGGTATGTAGATCCACTCTCCCTCTCATAGATGTTCATCGCCATGGATAGATCTTGCGTGTGCGTAGGAATTTTTTTGTTTCCCATGCAACGTTCCCCAACACTCACTTCGCTCCCTCTCCTGGCATGGGCAAACCAAAAGCTTAGCAAGATTACGCGCAATTTCATGTAGCAAGGCAAGAGTCCTGAAAATGCGAATGGAGAGCACTCCCTCGTGAACTGGAAGACGGTACGCAGGCCAAAGGCCCTCGAAGGGCTTGGCATCATGGACCTAGAGAGATTTGGTCGGGCTCTCCGGTTGCGCTGGCCGTGGCTAATGTGGACTGACCCCGACCGGCAATGGGTGGGCTCTGCACTACCTTGCAATGAGTCGGATATGGCGCTATTCCGTGCTTACGCCTCCATTGTGTTAGGTGGCGGACATAAAGCTCTGTTCTATCATGACGACTGGACCGGAAGCGGTCCTCTAAGGCTGTTGGCTCCCAAATTATACAAGATTACCACAAGAAAGTAGAGAACCGTCTTCAAGGAGCTACAAGATGAAAATTGTATCAAATCGGTCACCCGTCTACAGTCGCCCATGTAGCTGCAAGAATTTATCTCGATCGCTACACTGACCTCCCAGGTCACTATGTCCTCAAAAAGAGAGGACTCCATCACCTGGCGCTGGACTACAAATGGCACCTACTCCGCGGCTTCGGCATACACGGCCCAATTCTACGAATCCTTCCCTAGGTTCTCGGCGACAAAGATTTGGGAAGCCCACGCGGAGCCAAAATGCAAAATCTTCTCCTGGCTGGTGCTCCACGGCAAGATCCTCGCAGCCGACATGCTTGCCATACGTGGATGGACGCATGGCCCCACATGCCCCCTCTGTCAAGGCGCATCGGAGATGGCAACTAACCTTTGAAAGGACTGTCCTTTTCCGATTGCGGTCTGGTCGCACGTTAAGGTTTGGACCGGGGACGCACAGACGAACATGATGACCCTACCGCCTCCCATGGGTCGACTGGTGGGAACTACTCATCTCCAACCTCTCCAAGGATGAAAGACGGCATCAGAGTGGTCACTTCCTTTACACCATCTGGAACATCTTGAAGGAGCGCAACCACCGCATTTTCAACAGAACAGGCCTCACTCACGTGGAGGTGGAGGCCATCGCACTAGATGACATAAGATTGAGGGCTAGCGCTTTCGGAGGGTGCAAGAGGCAACCAAAATTGGTTGACTTAGTTTCGCTTAGTTGTATCTTTTAGGTCATAATGAAGGTTTTGTGAGGTTCTACCGAAAAACCCGCCATCTATATACATAAACCCTTTTTTCATCTGAAATGAAAAGATAGTGCTCCTGTCAGTTCCTCAAAAAATTGTCGAGGAACACAGCCGGGCTTGCCTATGAACATATAAGGTGCCGGATTTGATATGTGTGGCTGTATATATTCTTACGTGGCAGTATAGCTAGCTAGTTTAACGTATGCATGTCCATTTTTTCTCGTATATGTGCGCATATGGTTGTTTGTCAATGCAGTGTGCGCGCGCGCAAGTGTGTGCATGTGCTTGTGTGCGCGCACTCGTGTATTGTGTGTGTGCATGCCCTAGATATGTGTATGCATGCATAAATATGTGTGCGTAGCATCTATAACCGGGTCTTTCATATCCGTTTCAAATGTCAGCAGATCATACGATCAGTGACCGGTCACAAAAAATCGGATTTCACAGACGGATCTCAAACGTCCAGGTTGATCAACACCCTTCATATCTAGACCAAATACGGGGCGAATATGAGGGCGTCCGGGCTCGCCTACCACGTCGGTCTGATGATGAGGTTCCACGCAGTCTTGTCCAGAAACCTACGGGCCTAATGGACGCGTCGACCATCGCCGCGGTGTGAACGCTGCGTGGCGTCGCTCCGGCTCGTCAGGTGAGGCCAAATCCGTCTATTTAAGCTAGTCGGCATCCCCCGGGCCTTGCACATCCACCTCATGTCTCTCTGTGCCGCCACCCGAGCATGCCCGCCTCCTCTCCCCCGCTCCCCGGCGTCGATATGGTCCGTCGTAGGATCTCCACCTCCGCGATGCTCACGTTGGAGCGTTGGATGCAGATCGAGGTGGAGATCCAGGCTAGGTGTGTCGCCTGCATCACTGCAGGTCTGCCTCCGGACTCGCAGGAGCCGGAGTAGGAGGAGGAGGATGAGCTGTCGAAACCGATGGAGGTGACCGATGCGAAGGAGGACGAGGCGGAGAAGCCTACTCCGTGATTCAACATGGCGGAGGCAGATGCGGAGTTCACCATCGCCCAAGCCGACAACATGGCGAAGTAGCAGGACATCTTGGAGTCCATCCAGGAAGAGTTCAAGGTGTCGGCCAACCGGGAGCACATCCGGTAGAGGCATGCGGAGGCCAACGCGCTCTTCGACGAGCTCGGCGCGGAGATAGCGACACAGGAGGTCGGAGCGGAGCAGCCAAAGGGGGCGGAGCCGCAGGTGTCGCCCATGTATCCACCGGAGGGCACGGAGATCATCAAAATCTTCGACGAAGAATAGTAGTTACACTAGTAGAAAACGCGGCTTTGGTCCAGGCAGGGCCAGCCCATTAGTCCCGGTTCAGTAACAAACCGGGACCAATGGGGGCAACTGTTCCGGTTCGTGAGGCCAGGGGGCTGGCCAGGCCATGTCGTGGTTTTATCACAGCAGATGTCCGGGTGAACGGACTTGGATTCGAGGCCATTGCTAATGTGATGAACTCGAAGGGGTTGGTTGGGACGAAGGACACGAGTTTACCCAGGTTCGGCCCCTCAAGATGAGGTAACAGCCTACGTCCTGCTTGTGCTTGTATAGCTTGATGTATCGATTACAAGGGAGCTATTGCTTGACCTAGTTCTCGATAGCATGATCTCATAGTCTCCGCGAGTCTTTCCTTTATATAGGAGGTCAAGACCATGGGTCATACAAGTTGTAACCGACTCTCATTACACGTCCGAGTCTACCTCTACCTTCTCTTGCCTTCCCTGACCAAGTTGTCTCCAGACGGCTTACACGCCCGGGTCTGCTCCGTCCGGGCCACGTTCTGGCCCATCCTGTCAAGCCGCCAAGCATCTTGGGCCTTAAGCCTTCACGGCTCACTCTTGAGCTGGCGTACGAGCCTCCTGGTGTGACCCGGAGCCCTCAGGGCGGGTCTCACCATGGGGTTGTATCCCCAACATTAGGCCCCAGGTTGATTTGAGCTTGCTCACTTCAGCCTTCTTCTTACTCCTCGGCAAGTCGCTCAGACAATAATGACCCGCCATGACGTCACGTCAAATCTGACAAAAAAGATCCTCTGGCGCACGCAACGAATCTTCCCTTATTAAATGGATAGTCCAAGAATCGAGGCATCCGCCTCGGTCAAATGACATCCGACGCCTGGATTTTCGCTCCTATTTCCACCCTTTTTCTATTAAATAGGACTGCCAGGGGCAGCATTTGCATTCTCCCGCTCGCTCTTCATCTCTTTCCTTCTGACGCCTCCACTCCAGCGCATTCCGCTTCGGCGCCGTCTCCTCATTGTCATCGATAAGGCCGCTGCATCAACCTGACTCGTTCCAGAGCTCCCTCCGCGTTCATCGCGCCGTCTTCGGTGAGTCCTTCTTCCCCTAGATCCATAACCATTCCGGTAGGGTTTCATGGAGCTCCGTCGCCACCGCTCAGAACTCGGGCTTCCATCAATGCCAGCCACATTTAGCCCCTAAACCTTTGACGATATCTTGTCCCCACTGTGCCGCTATGTAGGAGACCGATAGTAATGCTACTCAGATTCACCACGGCTCCGCCCGTCATTTTAAACTTTCTTTGTTTTCGCTAGTTCGTCTCTAGGTCTGAAAATAGAAACATTTCCTTTGTTTTTGTAGATCTGCAATCTTAGCGATACTTAGCAAAACCTGTTTTTAGCACTTAGCCAAATTTCACTCTGTCTTCTCGTAACCTTGACCCGCCGTGTAGTTCTGGCTCTCACCAGCCAGATCTCTGCATCTCATCCTTAAGGTCTAAGCTTTTAAGCCGCCCATAGATATCTGCCATTTCTTGACTCGCCGTATATGGTTACTTTGCACAATTTTAAACCGCCGCCATGTCTCGTGCATCAAACTCCTGCAATTGGGTCGGCTCTTGCATCATCGAAGAGTTCCTGATGGAATTTGTACACGCAGGCACCCTCCTTGCCAAAGAGGTCATCCATTGGCGGGTTCCAGGTAATGAACTGAAGCCCGTTCCTCAGGAGGGCGAGGTAGTTGTTTTTTGGATCACATTGAATGTGGGTTCGTACCCCCCGGCTCAAAATTCTTTCGAGACGTCCTTCATTTTTACAAGCTGCATCCTCAAGACCTTGCCCCCAATTCTGTCTCAAACATATGCAACTTCCAAGTGCTCAGTGAGGTCTATCTGCAAACTAAGCCGTCTGTGGGTCTCTTCCGGGAATTCTTTTACATGAATCGACAGACTGAAGTGAAGGACGGACCAAGCTTAGAACTCGGTGGGATTTCCATTCAGAGGCGTCGGGATATAACCTTTCCGGCTGTGCAGATGTCGAGTCATCCAAAAGATTGGAATAAGACTTTGTTTTATTGTAAAGATACCTCCTCGGAGGGTGAGCATCCGCTGTCGGGTTACCGCCCCTCCCGTCTCAAGAAAACCTCCGAGCTTCCCGACCGGCTGTCAACTTCTGAACATGCAAGGCACGAGCCGGCTCACGCCAAGATTAGATCCCTCATGGCCAATGGATTGACAGGATTGGACTTGATCCACTGCTGGATCTCTTGGAGGATTATGCCGTTGAGCCAGAGAAGCCGCCTCATGTGCGAACACCCGAGCCGGTATGATGATTCCCTATGCTTTAGCCGGATGACATTAACCGAAGATGATATTACCACTGTCATCCGGAGTCTTGTCCATGAGACGTCAGGAGCTTGCAGCGCCATTGGGCTGGTGCCTTTCTGTGTCATTAATCCGGCCCTAGACATAAGGCGACTCTTCATAGTCTCTTCTCTTTGTTTTAGTTATGTCTTGGCAATTCATCGCTATTACCTGGCTTACCTTTTCAGGCTGACTCCAACTTCTGGAAGAAGAAGTATGTTCCTCCTCTGAAGAAAAACAACAAGAAGGCCCCGGCCAAGAGGACGAAGAAGACCACCCCTCAAGAGGAATGGTTTGGACCGCCAGAATCATCCGGCTCAGAGGTATAATTTGACTACTTTTTGTTACCTCATTTTTCACCTTACTAATAACAACTTATTCACAGGACGAGGTAGAGATGAGCCGCGCCAACGCCCCTGAGGTAACTTATGTTTCATCCGACTCAGAATCTTTTGTACCCCAGAAGATACGGCGGGTCATTCAAAAAGTTCCCCTTTCTCATCCACTTGCTTATTTGGATCCCCAATCTCTTTTGAAAAAGCAACAGCAAGCTGACCGATGCTAGACCCGGAGCGTCGGCTCTACTGACCTCATGTCCGGGTTACCTAACTCCCCGGCTCAGAAGAAGAGCCCCGCAGAGGTATGTATTTCTTCTCTGTTTGATTTTACTAGCTTTTCCTTTGTAATTTCAACACTGCCTTATATTATCTGAACTGTCTCTCAGGGATCATCTTCGTCCGGTGACTCTACGGCCACTGCTCTACCGCCTCCAAAGATTAATCTGTTGTACGTGTTTTTCCAGCCTTACGTCCGGCTCTTTGCCGGTTGTAACCCTTGGACTCTAACTTTCATGCTTTTCTAGGGCTCAAGCCAAGTGAAGGAAAACCAACAAGCCCTCCCCTGGCCCTACTGCTCAAGAACCGGAGCTTGCCAAGCCGGACACGCCTATACCGGCTGCGGACCCTCCAGCAACTTCAGTGGAGCCGACTGCTGACGACATTATTCCAGAGAGCCCACAAAGGGACCTTTCCAAGCCGCCGAGCCCTGCCAAGGCTGTTGATGATACTGCTGCCCCGAACGTCGTGATTACCAGCACCGGCTTGCACTCTCCTTCACCTCATGTGCTGACCAAGCATAGTGAAACGGCTAAAGCTTCTAGGAAGTTGGAGTTTGAGCTCCCCGCCGTAGAGAAAATGACGGCTAACGAACTTCATGTTGGCTACATGAATTGACTGTCTACAAGCCGAGATCTGGAGCTCAAACTGGTTAACTTAATGAAGAGAAAATATGAGGTATTCCTTTTTCCTCCTTATACCCTTACGTAGCCCTCAAGGGCCGGGTTAATATCGACTGATAATAATCGGGCTCTTCCATCTTAATAGAAGTAGAAACATCCAACATGTAGGCCTCAACTTACTTAGATGTGATCTCAAACCATTGTCGTTAGCCCCCAAGGGCCGACTCAATAATTGATAATTTTGAAATGGAGCTTCCTAGAAGATAGGTAACAGATCCCTTCATAGCCCCCAAGGGCCAGCTTAGTCTTTTATAAAGTTGAGTCGGGACTTTATTGAGAATGAGTAACAGAGCCAAATCTAGCCCCCACGGGCCGGCTCAATCTTTGTCAAAGTTGAGTCGGGACTTTCATGCTGAACCTCCTGAAAAAACCAGTACGTAACCCGCAAGTTCCGGGTCAATCTTGTCGAAGTTGAGTCGGAACTGTCTTGAAAATAGACATTAGCCCCCAAGTGTCATGCATATTCCTTGCAATCTGTTTGAGACTTGCTGTATCTTTGAAATTTTCTCCCCCTGTCGATTTATTCCATGTTTTGATATGTTGCAGGAAGCTTTAATCGAAACCAGGTCAGAAGTGGCCGGCTTAAAAAGCAATCTAGCCGCTCAGCAAGCCGCCCGGAGTGAAGCTGACGAGAAATGTCGACTCCTTTCTGAAGAGCTGAACAAAATCAAGGCTGACTTCACCACCTTCAAGGAATCTGCTAAAGCTAAAGAAGCCGCCTTGACTAAACGGGCGGATGATGCTGATCAACGGCTCATGATTGTATCTGATGAACTGCAATCCTTGAAATGCCACATCACGAAGATGACAGCCGCCCTTTTTGGTAAGTTTTTTTTTGACGACTTTAACTCAGTTGGTGTATTGTACTTGTGCTGGCGACTTACAACGAGATCTCCATCTTATGCAGGTCCTAGGAGCCGCCAACTTGCCTCTGATAGCTTGCTGCCCCCGAAGGCCATATATACCTTGATAGAGCAACTCTACTGTGGTGCTATGTGTACCATCAAAGCCGTACAGTACAAGTGTAAGAGCACATTTCTCCATGTGTGGTTTTGGTAATTGATGACACCCCTATGGACTAATGGTTGCCTTGAGTTATATTCGAAGGATTTGTCCATAAGCACTTCTTGAAGTCCATCTATTGGGTTTCAAGGAGTTTATATGATGACCAAGGTAGTATTCAAGGTTTATCCAAAGATTGGTCATGTGAGAGTTGAGCTTATTACAAGCATGTCTTGAAGAAGGAGATTGTGTGAGAATTCATGATTACCTTCAAGACATCATCTTTATGAAGAAAGAAGATAAGATACAAGGTTGATCAAGACTAAGTGAAAGAGTGAATCAAGTCATCAACACACAAAGCATGCAAGATGTACCGAGACGGATCAAGTGATCCCATGGTATGGTAAGCATTGCCCATTATGCTTTGTGTACTAACCCATGTTCCTTGTGAGAGTTCTTTGTGGGGTTAGGCATATTTCCATGGGATTGCATCAATAGGAAGATCCCATACAACCCATGGAAGATGACATCAAGTGGTGATCGTTATCAAGGTTGTGGTGTGCAAGTTCAAGTGAAGCATCACGGAGAAATCAGGCTTGAAGCTTGTCGTCCATTGTGATGTCAATGGACTTGTGAAGATGTGCCGAAGAATATCTCACCCATAGTGGAGTATGGGGGAGCAATCATCTAGTCTTCATCAAGCCAACGCAATCAAGACAGGTGGTCCATCTTGAGGAAGTCAAGATTGTCATCATCTAGCTCAACTGGACTATGCGCAAGGCTAAGGTTTGACCTTGATAGGGTTTTCTATTTTACCGGTCTCATAGTGGTAGTTGGGAGACTGGGTTATAGGGTAGGTAACCGTGCTATCAAGGGGGCTCTCAAGTGAGTAGCTTGATCGTATCGTTCATTGAGAGCTCAAACCATTGCATTCTTGGCATCATCATCTTTCTTGGTTCTTGGTTGGTTTTTCTCGTTGAGGTTTCTTGAGCTTAGGGTCAACTTCATGACAAGCTCAAGTTCATCGAAAACGGAGTCCATATGCATCTTCAATGATGTTTTCCATGTTGGGGTTATTGCCGATTCTTCATTAAAAGAGGTTTCTCATCTCTATACCTTTGGCATTTTTTTATACTGCCTCTTCTTCAGAAAACCAGTCGTTGTTGGATAGCTCTTGTCAATTCGGAGCTCATTTGTAGAAGTTGTGGCAGTTCAGTGGATAGCGGTAGTACCGCTCCTCGGAGCGGTAGTAGGCAAGCACGGAAGTAATTTTTTACTTCCGCCCCGAGGGCGGTAGTATTGCAAGTTGCACGGAAGTAATTTTTTACTTCCGCCCCTTGGGTGGTAGTACTGCAAATGACTTCCGGTACTACCGTGCCGTACTTTTTCGCAGAGTTTTCCTCTATGGAGGTTGGCATGGATGTAATTTTTTACTTCCGTGCACCTCCAGTGGCTGCCTCTGCCGACCGTGCGGTAGTACCGCACGGGCTCGCGGTAGTACCGCTCCGGCGGTTCTACCGCTTGTGGCCCAGTGCTAACGGCCAGGGCCGGTTACTCCCGTGCTTGCAGTAGTACCGCACAAGGCTGCGGTAGTACCGCAAGCTGTCATGGTAGTACCATGACTTTTGCGGTAGTACCGCGATACGCGGGGCTGAGTGAGTGGATAACAGTTGGATTTTTCCCCACCTATAAAAGGGGGTCTTCTTCTCCAATGGACCTTATCTTTTGAGCTCGTGTTCTTCCCCCATTGTTGACCTTCTTCGAGCTTGTTATCTCTCAATCCCTCCAATGATTCTTGATAGTTCTTGAGGGAAAAGAGAGAGGAGATCTTCCACATTTCCACCAATCACTTTCTCCTCTAAGTGAGGGGAACCCCTTGGATCTAGATCTTGGAGTTCTTCATGTTCTTCCTCTCTTTTCCCTCCCTAGCATTAGTTGCTTTGGTGGGATTTGGGAGAGAAGGACTTGGGCACTCCGTGTTCCCTTGCCATTGCATTTGGTGCATAGGTTTGAATTCTCCACGGTGATACGTGGAAGTGAGAAGTTGAGAAGCTATTACTTTTGGGTGTTTGAGCACCCTAGAGCTTGTTCCTCTTGGGTGCTTTGGCGCCCTAGACGGTTGGTGGTGCCTCGGAGCTCAATCATTGTGGTGCACACCTCCGGGAAAGCTTTGGGGTCTCCAATTGGGTTGTGGATATTTCCCCGAGCATTTGAGGTCACCTCGGAGCCACAATCCATTGTGGTGAAGCTTCGTGGTGTCGTTGGGAGCCTCCAATAAAGTTGTGGAGATTGCCCCAACCTTGTCTGTACGGGTTCGATGACCACCCTCAAGGGTCCCTTAGTGGAATCACGGCATCTTGCATTGTGCGAGGGCGTGAGGAGATTACAGTGGCCCTAGTGGCTTCTTGGGGAGCATTGTGCCTCCACACCGCTCCGAACGGAGATTAGCATCCGCAAGGGTCTGAACTTCGGGATACATCATCGTCTCCGCGTGCCTCGGTTATCTCTTATCCGAGCCCCTTTACTTATGCACTTTACTTTGTGATAGCCATATTGTTTCTTGTTATATATCTTGCTATCACTTAGTTGTCTATCTTGCTTAGCATAAGTTGTTGGTGCACATAGGTGAGCCTAGTTGTTTTAGGTTTTGTGCTTGACTAATTAAACGATAGTTTTATTCCGCATTTGTTCAAGCCTAAACCGTAATTATTTTAAAGCGCCTATTCACCCCTCCCCCTCTAGGCGACATCCACGTCCTTTCAATTGGTATTAGAGTTAGGTCTCTCTTTATTAGGTTTAACCACCTAGAGAGTAAGGATGTCGACTTGGGGATTAGGATTCTCTGACACTCTTAGTTTTGATGGCACAAATTTTGATGTTTGGGTAATTCGCATGCTTAATCTCTTTAGGGTCATGGACCCAAATTTAGAGCGAATTGTAGATTTGGGTTTTTCTCCTCCAAAGGATTCTCAACACATTTCTTTAGAGGATGAGAAAAACTCTTATCTCAATGCTCAAGCTTCTAATGTGCTTTTTGATGCTTTGAGCAATGTATTTATATTTGAACTCATGCCATTCCAGGATGCTCATGAGTTGTGGACAAAGCTTCAAGATAAATATGGTGTGTCCAAGATTTGTAAGGATGATTGTTCTCCCTCCACCTCCGGTCGTGTTGTCTTCTCAACTTCTTCTACTTCACCTACATGTGGATTGCCACAAGGTAATTATATGGTGAGTAGTGATGATCATTGTAATAATGATAGTGGGCTTATTGTTGATAACTCTTCTTCACTATATTGTTGCAATGCTTCATCTTTGGACTTTAACACCTTGAGCACTTTAAATGTTTCACATGCTTGTGTTGATAGTCCTTGCATATCATGTACAAATCGCTTGACTAAGTCTCATGATGATATGCTTGCTATATCTTGTTGCCATGATAAAAATGTATCTATGTCCTCGAGTTATTGTGCTAACAATGTAGAGGACACCCAACACTCCATGGAACAAGATTTGGTCTTGAATGGTGCTTCAAGGGATCCTACATCAACATATGTTGTTTCTCACTTTTGCCTTATGGCTAAGGCTTCAAAGGTATCTCCTACTTTGAATACCAATATATCTCACGATGATGATGGTGATGATAATGATGAAGAGAGTGATAATATTGCTTCCTTAAAAGTTAAGGGAGAAATGGTTTTTAAAGCTCTTCATAAGAATAATATTGCTCATTCCAACTTCATGGAAATCATGTCTATTGCCATTGAGGGCAAGAAATATATTGAGGAGGTGTAAGCTCATCTCAAGGAGCATGAGGCCACCATTGAGAAAATGGAAGGTCATGAACGTGATTACGCTAATGAGATCGCAGAGCTATCTCAAGCTCTTGAAAATAAACAAACCACCAAGGAATCTCTTGAGGAGACCTTTGCTCTAGAATTATCTAGATTAAAGGAATCCCGTGAAAGAGCTCTCGAGGTGGCTAATGATTTTAGAACTAAAAATGATAAGCTTGAAGTTGCACATGCTAAACTCCTTAAGGACTTTGAGCACCTCGAAAATGGCTCAAGGGTCGTTAAGATTTCGCTCATTGAACTCATCGAGTCTCATGCTCAACTTAAAGTTTCATATGCTAAAGAGCTTGCCAAGTTGACTTCTCCTCTTGTTGTTAATGATGATGCTTGTGCTACTAACTCTATTTCTTGTGAAGCATCCATATTAAAGGAGAATGTTGAGCTAAGGGCTGAACTTAAGTTGTTATCTAGTAATTATGGGAAATTGGAAGAGAGTCATGAAAAGCTTTCTAGCTATCATGGCGATCTTCTAGTATCTCATAATGAGCTAAAAATAGCTCATGAGGCTAGTACTACTAAGGTAACATCAAGTGATCCTCATGTGGAGATTAGAACTACATCTAGTAGAAATGCTTTATTTCCATGTGCTAGTCCTCTTAGTTCATCTACTCATAATGTTGGTACATCTTGTGATGAATTACTTTTCTTGACTTGTAGATCTAACTATGAAGCATATACTTCCTCTAGTACTTGTATTGATACTAACCATGTAGAGGAAATCAAAGAGCTCAAGGCCCAAGTCACTTCTTTGAAGAAAGACTTGGAAAAGAGTCATGAAGGGAAGTCCACACTCAACAATATCTTGTGTGGCCAAAATCCCCAAATGACAAAGGTGGACTTGGATTAAACTCCAATAATAAGAAGAAGTCCAAGAGAAACAACAAGAAGGGCCAAGAACAAGTCAAGAACTCAGCCAAGATTGTTTGCTTCAAGTGCAAAATAGAAGGGCACCATGTTAGATCTTGCCCATTGAAGAAGAAGCCCCATAGTGACAAGCAACAAGGGAAGCGGCCACAAGTTCAATCTCATGCTCAACGTCAAGTTGAAGAAAGGCCACTTGCCAGGAAGACCCAAGTCAACGTTCCTCAAGTTGAGAAACCAATTGAGAAGAAAGCAAAGGGTAAATGTTGCTACTTATGTCGTGAGAAGGGTCACTTTGCTTCTTCATGCACTAATGGTAACTTATCCAACCCAATCATTATTGATTATATCTATTCTCTTAGGAAGGATAAGGTTGGCAATGTGTTTGCCAAGTTTGTTGGTACTCAAAGTGGTGTTAACAAAAGAACCATTTGGGTAGCCAATCCTATTGTGACTAACCTCTTAGGACCCAACTTGGTTGGGGACCAACAAGCTCAAACTTGATCGATCGGCATTGATGGAGGGCATTGGCGACTTGGATACATCATGAAGAATTAAGGGATCTTCATCATTCATATTATCTCAAGCCAAGTCATGTGGATTATCAAGTTTCTCACTTATATCCAATGTTCCTCCTTACGGTAACATGTACTTAAATTGAATACATTGTTAGTTACTTTCCCCTTTGCATGTTGTGGTTTTGTACCTTGCATGCGTTTGTATATGTTGTGCTTCCTATTTGTTTATCTTGAGAAATCAAGTATGTATGATGGGTTGCACATCATGTATGTGTGAGTCTTGTGTTGAGCCCTTTTGCATCGTGTATTATCTTAGTTGGCTCTCTTGAGATATTAATGGATTATCCCATTTTGGGGGAGTGATGTGCTTTGTGCACTTCACAATCCTAAAAACGTGTGTTCATGAGGAATACCACTTAGTATTGATATTACAAGATTATCTAGCTTCTATGTGGTATGTCTTCTCATGAGAAATTCAAATTCTAAAAGGTCCATTAATCATCTCTTGTTATATTTCATTTGCCACTTGTTACTAACGTTGGGTTACCACATTATGGGGGAGTGATATGCTATGTGCATATTACAAGCCCAGAGAATGTGTACATTTGAGATATTGCCACTTAGATTTGATATTACAATTTATCTTGTTCCTAGGTGGCATGTTATCTCTACAAGTGTCATTTGCTTATGATTTACGTGTGAAAATGATGTTGGATATCTTTGCAATCTACCAATAGGAAATACTTTGAATTACTTCTTGTCCTTTGACAATTGGTATCCTTTTATGTGGTAGAATTTGCTAATCATCTTTACATTGTATTTTGTTTATCGTTTGTATTCCTTGTCTCTTGTGGATCTTTTTGAGCATGTCTAGTGTTTCTATAGATATAGGGAAAGTGATGATCCCATCATGTGCACGTTGTATCCAAATGCAAATTCTATATAATGCAAAACTCTTGGGGGAGCCCTCCTATTTTCTTTAGAACACTCTCTTTATGTGTTTATCATAAAAATTTTTGATCCTCATCAAGTGTGTGTTGGAGGGAGGCAAGCCTTTTCTCTATGGTACATTGTGCCAGCATGAAAATTTGTGGAGGGTGTGGATTGTGGAACCTAGCTCTCTTTTGGGAACTTGATACCTCTTGTTTTCCTTCAATTGGTATCTTGTTTCCTTCTATTTGGCATGTGTCAATGGATATCTCATTCCTTGATGTATCTTTTAGTTGGTATTCGTCAAGTGATATTTTTTCATTTGGTATCTTATTTTCACTTGATACCTTTTCTTTCGGTATCTTATCAACTGTGTGTTGAGTTGATTCTTGAAAGCTTTGAGCATGCATATTTAGTTCATGTACTTTCATTGGCATGTTCTCTTTCCTTGACCCTATCTATAGGGGAAACTCCACTATGACATAAATTGGCTAAAGTGTGCATGAAATTCAATTTCATATCTATATGCACATATTTATGTGGAGGTTGTCCTATATATTTTGTTTGTCCACTAACTTTTTGCTCCCCATAAGTTTGGGTACCACTTTGTTTGTGGTGTTGTTCTAGGAACAATTGGAGATACATTGGACACCCGGCTCACATACAAGGAAGGTGTTGACACCATGTGCTTATTGGACCATGCTAGGGGGATCGAAGAACCACTGTCTACTACATCAATCCAATGCTATCTCGGTAACAAGTATCTTCTTCATGCATACATTTCTCACATTCAACCTTGTATAGGTTGCATCATGGCATGAATTTCTTGATTCATTCTTGTGGTACTTGTTTCATTTCTCAAAGCATCTCAACGATGATGTCATATTGCTAGTTGTGATGTCTTTGTTGTTCGTGTATTGGGAGTTCATTTATGTACAATTAGAGAATATTAGGCTATGTGCTATGCTTTCAAGCAAAGATCTTATTGGTATATTTATGACTTCCTTTTGGATATCTTGTTTGTTCCTTCTTGTAACTATTTTGTGTGTACATTATTCTTTGTGGATATATCATCATGATTGCCCTCTACCTAGAATCGTATACACATGAGAGAAGTTACATCTCTAGTTGATATCCTATTTTCTTTCACGTCCACCATTGCATTTCCTTTTTATTTACTTGGTGGTTTCATGAAAGAATCTGTCTTGAGTGCGGATCTTATATCTTAGCATCTTGATGCACTCGTTGGTGGTGAAGATTATTTTCCTCTTGCTTGTCTTCACGAGGGTTTTTCCATTTCGATTGGTGTCCCTCCTCTTGACAAGGCTATCATTTCCTATCTTCAGTAGGGTTTGTCACAAGCTTTGTTATTTAGTCTTCCTATTAGTAAGCTTGTGAACCCTTTTGCGAGTGGTTTGTGTGTGGGAGGGATATGGTTTGCACTTTGTGTCTCATTTCATCAAGACTATGTTGATGCTTTCTGCTCATCCTTATACTAGTCTTCTCAAGTGCTTTGCCATGACTCACAGACATCATTTTGGTTGAGCCTATTCTTAAGATTTCCTCTTTTACATGTTGCTCAACCATATGTTTAGTGCAAGTACTATGCTCATTGTCTTATCTTCTTTCTTGCACTTGTGGTGTGTTTATATTGATTTTGGGGGAGTCATGATCCTATTTTGTGCACTTGTATTCAAATACAAAAATTTCTTATTTGTGCACAAATCATGGGGAGCTCCTCTAGTTTCTTTATAAACATTTTTTTGCCCATATCATAATATCTTTTATTCATGTGGCTCGTTAGCCCATGTGATTGATTTTTCCAATTAGTATCTTTGATTGCTTGCTTCACTCCAGTGTATGTCTTTGTGACATACGATCCTTTTTGCAATCTTTGGATTCTCAATATAGTTTGTCTTCCTCCAACTACTTATCATTGGATATGTGGATTTCGTTGCACACGTATTTTAAGCTATACAAACTTTTTGAAGGAACACCTATTATATTGGCTTTCTAAACTTTTCGGCCATTTTGGAAATCGATGCCAATGGGGGAGAAGTTGAGAGAGTTTATTTTGGAATGCTTTGAGAGTTTTGCTTTTGTTGTTTAAGCATTTGCATCTCACATTCATGCATTGCATTTGTGTGTGTTTGGTTGTGCCTATTACCTTATATAAACTCTCTTGAAAGTGGTTGTCATCAATTACCAAAATGGGGGAGATTGTAACAACACATTTCTCCATGTGTGGTTTTGGTAATTGATGACACCCCTATGGACTAATGGTTGTTGTGAGTTATATTCGAAGGATTTGTCCATAAGCACTTCTTGAAGTCCATCTGTTGGGTTTCAAGGAGTTTATATGATGACCAAGGTGGTATTCAAGGTTTATCCAAAGATTGGTCATGTGAGAGTTGAGCTTATTGCAAGCATCTCTTGAAGAAGGAGATTGTGTGATCATTCATGATTACCTTCAAGACATCATCTTTATGAAGAAAGAAGATAATATACAAGGTTGATCAAGACTAAGTCAAAGAATGAATCAAGTGATCAACACACAAAGCGTGCAAGATGTACCGAGAGGGATCAAGTGATCCCATGGTATGGTAAGCATTGTCCATTACGCTTTGTGTACTAACCCATGTTCCTTGTGAGAGTTCTTTGTGGGGCTAGGCATATTTCCATGGGATTTCATCAAGAGGAAGATCCCATACAACCCATGGAAGATGACATCAAGTGGTGATCGTTATCAAGGTTGCGGTGTGCAAGTTCAAGTGAAGCATCATGGAGAGATCAGGCTTGAAGCTTGCTGTCCATTGTGATGTCAATGGACTTGTGAAGATGTGCCGAAGAGTATCTCACCCATAGTGAAGTATGGGGGGCAATCATCTAGTCTTCATCAAGACAACGCAATCAAGAAAAGTGGTCCATCTTGAGGAAGTCAAGATCATCATCATCTAGCTCAAGTGGACTATGCGCAAGGCTAAGGTTTGACCTTGATAGGGTTTTCTATTTTACCGGTATCATAGTGGTAGTTGGGAGACTGGGTTATAGGGTAGGTAATCGTGCTATCAAGGGAGCTCTCAAGTGAGTAGCTTGATCGTATCGTTCGTTGAGAGCTGAAACCATTGCATTCTTGGCATCATCATCTTTCTTGGTTCTTGGTTGGTTTTTCTCGTTGAGGTTTCTTGAGCTTATGCTCAACTTCATGACAAGCTCAAGTTAAGTTCATGGAAAACAGAGTCCATATGCATCTTCAATGATGTTTTCGATGTTGGGGTTATTGCCGATTCTTCATTGAAAGAGGTTTCTCATCTCGATACCTTTGGCATTTTTTTATACTGCCTCTTCTTAAGAAAACCAGGCGCTGTTGGATAGCTCTTGTCAATTCGGAGCTCATTTGCAGAAGTTGTGGCAATTCAGTGGATAGCGGTAGTACTGCAAGCACGGAAGTAATTTTTTACTTCCGCCCTGACGGCGGTAGTACGCAAGTTGCACGGAAGTAAGTTTTTACTTCCGCCCCTCGAGCGGTAGTACCGCAAATGGCTTCCAGTACTACCGTGCTGGACTTTTTTGCAGAGTTTCCCTCTACGGAGGTTGGCACGGATGTAATTGTTTACTTCCATGCACCTCCAGTGGCTACCTCTGCCGACCGTGCGGTAGTACCGCACGGGCTCGCGGTGGTACCGCTCCGGCGGTTCTACCGCTTGTGGCCCAGTGCTAACGGCCAGGGCCGGTTACTCCCGTGCTAGCAGTAGTACCGCACAAGGCTGCGGTAGTATCGCAAGCCATCACGATAGTACCGTGACTTTTGCGGTAGTACCGCGATACGCGGGGCTGAGTGAGTGGCTAACGGTTGGGTTTTTTCCCACATATAAAAGGGGGTCTTCTTCTCCAATGGACCTTATCTTTTGAGCTCGTGTTCTTCCCGCATTGTTGACCTTCTCCGAGCTTGCTATCTCTCAATCCATCCAATGATTCTTGCTAGTTCTTGAGGGAAAAGAGAGAGGAGATCTAGATCCATATTTCCACCAATCACTTTCTCCTCTAAGTGAGGGGAACCCCTTGGATCTAGATCTTGGAGTTCTTCGTGTTCTTCTTCGTTCTTCCTCTCTTTTCCTTCCCTAGCATTAGTTGCTTTGGTGGGATTTGGGAGAAGGACTTGGGAACTCCGTGTTCCCTTGCCATTGCATTTGGTGCATAGGTTTGAGTTCTCCACGGTGATGCGTGGAAGTGAGAAGTTTAGAAGCTATTACTATTGGGTGTTTGAGCACCCTAGAGCTTGTTACTCTTGGGTGCTTTGGCGCCCTAGACGGTTGGTGGTGCCTCGGAGCTCAATCATTGTGGTGCAAAGCTCTGAACAAGCTTCGGGGTCTCCAATTAGGTTGTGGAGATTTCCCCGAGCATTTGAGGTCACCTCGGAGCCACAATCCATCATGGTGAAGTTTCGTGGTGTCGTTGGGAGCCTCCAATCAAGTTGTGAAGATTGCCCCAACCTTTTTTGCATGGGTTCGGTGACCACCCTCAAGGGTCCCTTAGTGGAATCACGGCATCTTGCATTGTGCGAGGGTGTGAGGAGATTATGGTGGCCCTAGTGGCTTCTTGGGGAGCATTGTGCCTCCACACCGCTCCGAACGGAGATTAGCATCCGCAAGGGTGTGAACTTCGGGATACATCGTCGTCTCCGCGTGCCTCAATTATCTCTTACCCGAGCCCCTTTACTTATGCACTTTACTTTGTGATAGACATATTGTTTCTTGTTATATATCTTGCTATCACTTAGTTGTCTATCTTGCTTAGCATAAGTTGTTGGTGCACATAGGTGAGCCTAGTTGTTTTAGGTTTTGTGCTTGACTAATTAAACGATAGTTTTATTCCGCATTTGTTCAAGCCTAAACCGTAATTATTTTAAAGCGCCTATTCACCCCCACCCCCCTCTAGGCGACATCCACGTCCTTTCAACAAGATGTCATCCCTTCAACTCTCAAAGGGATCTTAGAGCTTCTGTCCACGATGCCGACTCAAATCGTAGAGTTGAAGAAATCAGCCGCCCGTCAGGGGGCGATCGCAGCTATCAGTCAGGCTCTGGCTTCTGCCCCCGAGTTAACTTCGGCTGAAATGATGGACGGTTTTCCCTCCAAGAAGGACGATGGATCCGAATTTTCAGAGGCTGACTATGCCCGGTGCGTGAAGAATTCCACAGTCCTGGCCTCCATCTTAGCAGAAGAAGTTAATCTGGCGACTTACCAGGCGGCTTATAGCGTGGATCAAAAAAGGATCTGTGGCCCTCTCTTTGAAAGCAAAGATCTGACACCCGCCCCCAGTAAGAATATTTTTGCCTCTAAACTTGACCCGTCCCCCTTCTTTGAAGAAGGAACCTTTGCGGCTTTAACCAACTACAACTGAGACTTGGAAAATCTCCAGATTGAGGCAGCCAAAGACCCGAAGCAGGGTGCCCCGCCAGTCAGCTGATCACGCTGTAGATACCTATTGATAGTCGGCTCTTTATGACCCACCATGAGCGGTGTAAAAAACTTGATGATATTTTTGGGCTCCATAGAGAGCGTATGTAATAGACTAGTGGTAACCTTTGCCTTTCTTGAATTGTGACATCGCGCACATATGAAAGTCTGGCTTATATATATGCCATCTTCCTTGTTCTTCTCATTGCATGCCTTACCGGCTCTTTGCAGCTTAATTCCTTGTATGAAATGGATGTATCTCTACATTGTTAGGAGGGCGGCTTAAAAGCATAACCCGAAGATGTTGTGTCTTCCTGATGTATTGACAGAGTCAATTGCTTGGCTTAAGAGCCGGCCGATAGTGTATGATAAGCTACACCCGTAGGGCAGAAGCCCCCCTGCACGGCTATGTTGACTTGTCAACATTTTTGGCATGAAAGCCGGTTGTTAGGGATCGATAAGCTACACCCGGAGGTGGGAAGCCCCCTTCGACAACCAAAGTTGACTTGTCAACTTTTTTGGCATAAGAGCCGGCTGTTAGGGTTAGATAAGCTATACCCGAAGGTAGGAAGCCCCCTTTGACAACCAATGTTGACTTGTCAACATTTTTGGCATGAAAACCGGTTGTTAGGGATAGATAAGCTACACCCGGAGCTGGGAAGCCCCCTTCGACAACCAAAGTTGACTTGTCAACTTTTTTGGCATAAGAGCCGGCTGTTAGGGTTAGATAAGCTATACCACGGTGGGCGCCAACTGTCGTGGTTTTATCACAGCAGATGTCCGAGTGAATGGACTTGGATTCAAGGACATTGCTAACGTGATGGACTCAAAGGGGTTGGTTGGGACGAAGGACATGAGTTTACCCAGGTTCGGCCCCTCAAGATGAGGTAACAGCCTACGTCCTGCTTGTGCTTGTATTGATTGATGTATCGATTACAAGGGAGCTATTGCTTGACCTAGTTCTCGATAGCCTGATCTCTAAGTTGCCCCGGGTCTTGCCTTTATATAGGATGTCAAGACCACGGGTTATACAAGTTGTAACCGACTCTCATTACACATTCGAGTCTACCTCTACCTTCTCTTGCCTTCCCTGACCAACTTGTCTTCGGGCGGCTTACACGCCTGGGTCTGCTCCGTCCGGGCCACGTTCCGGCCCATCTTGTCAAGCTGCCAAGCGTCTTGGGCCTTAAGCCTTCACGGCTCACTCTTGAGCTGGCATACGAGCCACCTGGTGTGACCAGGAGCCCTCAGGGCTGGTCTCACCATGGGGTTATATCCCCAACAGGCCACGTGGGGCATTGGTCTCGGCTCGTAACCCGTTGGTCCCGGTTCCAGACACCAACCGGGACCAATGGGCCTCGCTCCTCGCTCACAACCATTGGTCTCGGTTTGTGGCTGGAACCGGGACCACATGGGGTCCTTTAGTCCCGGTTCCAGCCATGAACCGGGACCAATGAGATGCCTATATATACCCCCTCGCCAGCACGAGAGCACTCCACATTGCTCTGTTTTTCTGGCCGGCGAGAGTAGAGCTTTGTGGTGCTCTAGCTCACCTCCTATGCACATGAGGTGTTAGATGAAATGCCCAAGACACACTTAAGCTTTCTCCTCTCGAAGCTCCTTGTCCAAGCTCCATTTTCCCCAAGATTTGTCTAGGTTTGACGGTCCGTCGTGTCCCGTCCCCGTCCTCACCGCCGTCGATCGCCCGCGCCCATCTCGGTGCCGGCACCACCATGGTTAGCCTCTTCTTCTTGTCTTCTTTCTAAAAGGAAACAAGTTTTTACTTTTATGATTTAGATAGATACTTGTGTAATTTTCTAAATTTTATTATTGTTTGTTATTATATAGTGCGATGGTTTTCGTATCCGCCTCCGTCAGCCCTCGTCCTGTCTATGATTCGGGTGTGGTATATATTATCTTTTATAACTATTTGTTTTATTTTGTCTTTATGACAATTGTGCCGACCAACGTGACTTAGATTTTTTAATCTAGGAGGAGGTAGTTGAACCAGAAATTCCAACCCACATAGCAACTCTTGTCGAGAAGTTAAATTTGGTTGAAAAAGAAAACAATGACTTGAAAGAAAAATTACAAAGAGTTGAAGAGGAGAAGATGAAGTTGGACTTGCATGTTGTCGATGTCGTCGACGATCACAAGACCAAGATGGATGCAATGCGCTTGAAGATTAGAAAGATTAGAAAATATGCCATTCATACTGAGGCTTGGTATCATTATGTCGTTGGATCAATTGGTACCTTAGTAGCTGTTATGATCGCATTTGTTGTTGCATTTAAATTTTTTACATAGTTTCGCTGTATGTTTTAATTAGATGCTCTAGAGAGCTATATGTTGTTCAATAATGAGAACTATGTATGAATTGTATGTATTTATTTTGGTCACTATTGTACTTTGGCTTTAATGTGATGATAAATTTCTATTAATTTGGTCACTTCTCTATTCATGATATGTTGTAATGGTTTTTAATACACTTTAGTATATAACATGCTATGTGGGTGAATGATGATACCATGCCAACTTTCAACCTTTTAAGAGTTCATTTGAAGTGCCTTTCAATTTCAGGGTTATTTAGCTCAAAAAATCAGTAAGTGCATGAAAAATACCGAATGCAGTCAGAAAGGGTTGGAATTGATGATGTGGCTTTGAATGGTGCATTTTGACCACACAAAAAGTATGGAGTTCAAAAAAGTTCAAAAAAATGAAATCCCTTTGTAACAGATGAGTTGTCGTTCGAAACTGTGATACTTCGAAAGAGATTGTCCATTTTGTACACGAAGTGCATCCAGTTTTTGCCGTAACCCTCTCAACTTTTTAGCACATGCTATGTGGGTGAAATTTTGATACCATGCCAACTTTCAACCTTTTCAGAGTTCATTTGAAGTGCTTTTCAATTTCAGGGTTATTTAGCTCAAAAAATCAGTAAGTGCATGAAAAATACCAAATGAAGTCAGAATGGGTTGAAAATTGATGATGTGGCTTTGAATGGTGCATTTGGACCACACAAAAAGTATGGAGTTCAAAAAAGTTCAAAAAAAATGAAATCCCTTTGTAACAGATGATTTTTCGTTCGAAACCATGATACTTCAAAAGAGATTGTCCATTTTGTACACGAAGTGCATCCGGTTTTTGCCGTAACCCTTTCAACTTTTTAGCACATGCTATGTGGGTGAAATGATGATAACATGCCAACTTTCAACCTTTTCAGAGTTCATTTGAAGTGCTTTTCAATTTCAGGGTTATTTAGCTCAAAAAAATCGATAAGTGCATGAAAAATACCAAATGAAGTCAGAATGGGTTGAAAATTAATGACGTGGCTTTGAATGGTGCATTTTGACAACACAAAAAGTATGGAGTTCAAAAAATTTCAAAAAAATGAAATCCCTTTGTAACAGATGAGTTTTCGTTCGAAACCATGATACTTCGAAAGAGATTGTCCATTTTGTACACGAAGTGCATCCAGTTTTTGCCGTAACCCTCTCAACTTTTTAGCACATGCTATGTGGATGAAATGATGATAACATGCCAACTTTCAACTTTTTCAGAGTTTATTTGAAGTGCTTCTCAATTTCAGGGTTATTTAGCTCAAAAAAATCAATAAGTGCATGCAAAATACCAAATGAAGTCAGAATGGGTTGAAAATTGACGATGTGGCTTTGAATGGTGCATTTTGACAACACAAAAAGTATGGAGTTCAAAAAGTTCAAAAAATGAAATCTCTTTGTAACAGATAAGTTTTCGTTCGAAACCGTGATACTTCAAAAGATATTGTCCATTTTGTACACGAAGTGCATCCAGTTTTTTCCGTAACCCTCTCAAATTTTTAGCACATGCTATGTGGGTGAAATTATGATACCATGCCAACTTTCAACCTTTTCAGAGTTCATTTGAAGTGCTTTTCAATTTCAGGGTTATTTACCTCAAAAAAATCAGTAAGTGCATGAAAAATACCAAATGCAGTCAGAAAGGGTTGGAAATTGATGATGTTGCTTTGAATGGTGCATCTTGAACACAAAAAAATTATGGAGTTCAAATAAGTTCAAAAAATGAAATCCCGTTGTAACAGATGGGTATTCGTTCGAAACCGTGATACTTCGAAAGAGATTGTCCATTTTGTACACGAAGTGCATCCAGTTTTTGTCGTAACCCTCTCAAAATTTTACCACATGTTATGTGGGTGAAATGATGATACAATGCCAACTTTCAACCTTTTCAGAGTTCATTTGAAGTGCTTTTCAATTTCAGGGTTATTTAGCTCAAAAAAATCAGTAAGTGCATGAAAAATACCAAATGAAGTCACAAGGGGTTGAAAATTTATGATGTGACATTGAATGGTGCATTTTGAACACACAAAAAGTATGCTATTCAAATAAGTTCAAAAAATGAAATCCCTTTGTAACAAATGAGTTTTCATTCAAAACCGTGATACTTCGAAAGAGATTGTCCATTTTGTACACGAAGTGCATCTAGTTTTTGTCGTAACCCTCTCAACTTTTTAGCATATGCTATGTTGGTGAAATGATGATACCATGCCAACTTTCAACCTTTTTAGAGTTCATTTGAAGTGCTTTTCAATTTCTGGGTTCTTTAGCTCAAAAAAATCAATAAGTGCATGAAAAATACCAAATGAAGTCAGAAAGGGTTGAAAATTGATGATGTGGCTTTGAATGGTGCATTTTGAACACAAAAAGTATGGAGTTCAAATAAGTTCAAAAAATGAAATCCCTTTGAAATAACATAAAAAATAGCAAAAATGAGCATAGATGCGCTTATGTAGGTAAAATTCGACTTGAAATCACACTGAAATTCAGTTTGATTTGAGGTTAAATTTCCCACATAAGGGCATCTGTTTTCAATTTGAGAGGAACTCAACAAGGCAGATAGGGGTTGGCTTATAAACCGGTGCGAGCGCCCCTCGCTTGGCGAGGTGGGACTAAACTCTCGCCACAATGAGGACCAACCCTTTTGTCTCGGTTGGTGGCTACAACCGGGACTAATGCAGCCCTTTCCTCTCGGTTAGTGGCACCAATCGGGACTAATACAGACCTTTAGTCCCGGTTGGTGCCACCAACCGGGACCAAAGGTCTCTGCTTCCCGCCATTTGGGCTGACGAAAAGGGACCTTTGGTTCCGGTTGGTGGCACCAACCGGGACTAAAGGTGGGCATTGGTCCCGGTTGGTGCCACCAACTGGGACCAATGCTCTGGGTATATAAGTAGCACTTAGAAATTTTCAGCTCTCACCTCGCCCCCGACGACGTCGACGAAATCGACGCCACTAGGCTGCCCGCCCGCCGTCCGCTGCCCCCGCCATCACCCCATCCGTCACCACCGCCCGCTGCCCCCGTCGTCATCATCGCTCGTCGTCGCCGTCGCCCCAGCCGTCGCCACCACCCGCCGCTCCCGTCATCGTCATAGCTCACCGTCGCCGTCGTCGTCGCCCCAGCCATCGCCACTGCCCGCCGCCCCCGTCGTCGTCGTTGCTCGCCGAATTGCACGACACCGCCAGGCTGCCGGACCGCGCCCTCACCGGCGCCCTCGCCGATGAGCTCTCCTCCCCGAGCCCTCACTGACGCCCTCATCGACGCGCCCTCGCCGAGCCCACCATCCTTGTCCCCGTCACCGCACGCCGCCCCGAGCCCAACGTTGTTGTCCCCGTCCTTGTCGCCGCCCCGTCCCCGTCGCCGCCCCCCAATGAGCCCCCCCTTCCCATGGTCCCCTGCTCAGATACAGCGACACGGACACGGCGACACAGGATATGTATGTCGTTGTCGTTGAGTTAAATAAAGAAGAATAATGAAAATATGCCATGAGTTAATGAAAATATATAATATATGTATGTGGCTATGTATGTAAAGATGGATATACTGCCTCCCCGATAACTTCGACATGAGGGGGGTCGATATACCCCCTCCCCGATAACTTTGACATGAGGGGGGCCAATATACCCCCCTCCCCGATAACATTTTTTCTAAGTTACTTAGGTAAAATGTTCACCCCCTCTCGATATACCGGGCGACCAACTCTCGAGGCCACCCAAACCCGAGGAAAAAACGTTGTCGATATACCCCCTCCCCGATAACGTATTTTTCTAAGTTACTAAGATAAAATGTTCATATAGAAAACTCCGGTAATATAGATTTATCAAGAATGCCCCCATTATGGATGTGCACAAGTTGATCCAATTTTTTCTGATCCCATCTATATATATATTCTTCTATATGTCATGTTGTGTCTCAAAGTATTGAAGAAATCTATGGCTTCATCATCAGCCGGAAATAACCGGCGTATGATGTTACGAAGCTCTTCAAAGTTGTTTTGGAACGGAGTTCCGGATAGAATAATCTGCTTTTTGTTATGAATTTCAGCAACGGGCTTCCAAATAGTGATATTCAGAACGCTTTTGCTGAACTTCGTACCAAAAAGCAAATTATCCTATCTGGCACTCCGTTCGAAAAAAATTTGGAGAGCTTCGTACCATTATGCGCCTGTTACTTCCGGCTAATGATGAAGTCGTGGTTTTTTTGAATCCTTTGACACTAGACAATGTGACATATAGAAGGGTAGATGAGATCAGGAAAAATATGGACTAATTTCTGCACATCCAGAATGGCGCCATTTTGTTAAATCCCTAAAAGGTTAAGAGAATCACGGCCCTCTGGCCCGACCAAACCCTAGAAGCGTTGAGGGCCGCCCCTAACCCTGGAAGCGTTGTTGAGGCCACCCCAAATCATAGAGAAGTATATTAATTTCCATGTTTTAATATTTGCAGAAACTATGGATCAAAACGACTTGGAACAAGAACAGTTGCTGGGGGACATAATACGAGCAGGCAATACTGATGCTATCTTGTCGTATCTCAACGACACCGATGGTCTTGAAGGAGAGGAAGGACATGATCATCATGGCTCCGGTGACTCAATGCCGGAGGAAGAAGGAGACCATGGTGACGGCTCCAGTGACCGAACGGGGGAGGGAGATGTTGCAAAGTCCGGCGAGGTATATATATTAATTAAGCATGTGCTGACTAGCTAATTGATGCATTAACTGTTTTGGTATGTACATATATTAACTCTTATATCTTCTTTTATATAGCCCTCCGGATCGAGCCAAACTTCGGTAATGAGACAAGGCCCGAAGAGAAGGTTGTAAAAGGAAGAAAGGTTCACGATCATAGCACTCGCGGATGATGGCCTACCGATTGAACCAGAGCGGACCAAGGATGCATTTGCTACTCAGTGCGGAGCTATTGTTAGGGACAACATCCCGATCAGCATCAAGCAATGGAATAAGCCTAAGGATGACGCCCATGATGGTGATTATGTCACCGATAGATAGAAAGATGATCTTTGGACCGCGCTGAAGGCAAATTTCACCCTACCGCAATAGGAGGATCCGAATAAGCCAGTTATAGAGCCACTGGTCAAGGTGTGTGCTCTTAAGAAGATGGCAGATCTATTCACGAGGTGGAAGAATGAGTTGAAATCAAAGTTTGTCAACAAAGGGAAGACACCAGAACTCATCGGCCGATTTGAGAAGATAAGAGATCACTGGCCCGCATTTGTGGCCTACAAGACATCGGAGAAGAATAAGAAAATGTCCAAGACAAACAAGATCAATGCTGCAAAGAAGCAGTATCACCATCACATGGGGTCAGGTGGCTACCTCAAAGCTCGGCCGTTGTGGGACAAAGCTGAGAATGGTTTGCTTGCTAAAGGGGTCCAACCACAGACATATAACTGGCCATACCGTTCAAGGACTTGGTTCTTCGGGGTTGGGGGAACTTTGGACCCTGAAACAGGGAAGTGCCGTTGGACGAACGAGCAACTTGCAATACCCGTCACGAAGCTTCAGAACTATATCACCGCAGCGTGGGAAGGGACATTCATTCCCGACAGAGAGAAGGACGAGCTGACTAAGGCCCTAGGGAATGCTGAGCACCCTAGACAAACACGAGGCACACCAGGCTCCGTTCCGTGGAAGGTTGGGTTTCCCGACGCAGGCAGTTTCAGAAGTCGGCAGAGAAAGAGGAAAGTGGAGCTGAGCAAAATGCAGAAGCTCAATGCAAGACTAGAAAAGCTAGAGGAAGCTGAGAGCCAGCGAGCTGCTGGCCAACCATCTCAATGGCATGGAGCTACCCCAGAAGGTACCCCGCCATCTCAGCAGAGAAGCATCGTGTCTTCCACGGAGCTTGTTCAGCCTGACTTCACGGCTCCTAGCTACCCCACGGATACTATCACGGAGGTTCAAAATTGTGAGCCTTTGACGAAATTCCGGAACCTCACTTTCAAGGCGGCTCTCGGCTCTGTTGGACCTCCTCAACCCAACGAAACTTTTCACTGCCGTTCGATTCCACATGGCTATGTTGTCGTGATGGTGGATGAAGTAATGGAGGGATTTGATGATCTTGAGCTTGACGACCTTACTGGTGAAGGGGAGAAGAAGCTGGTTAATGCTATGAGGAGTACATGCCTATGGCCGAAGGAGTACATCAAGCTTCCAAACTGGACGCCTCCGTCTCCTCCTCCTCCTCCTCCGGCGCGTGAGGGCAATCCTCCTCCTCCTCCACCACCTCCTCCGGCGAATTATCAGGGCACTCCGCCTCCTCATCCTCCTCCTCCGGCGAGTGATCAGGGCACACCGTCTCCTTCTCTGGCTCCTTCGACGCGTGACAACACTCCGCCTCCTCCTTTGCCTACTCCGGCGCGTGAGGTCATTCCGCCTCCTCCTCCAACAACAACGACGCGTTGGGCCACTCAGCCTCCTCCTCCTCCTCCTCCGGCGCGTCAGGACACTATGCCTCCTCCGGTGCGTCAGCCACGATGGAAGAGAGATGTCGCCGCCGCTCCAGCGGTTAGCAGTACAATAGGCAGGAAAAATACAAATTTGGTCCAAGCCTCAAGCCTATTACAAAGTTACCATACGAGAGGACTGACGAAGAAAATGTTGCGATCAGTAAAGCCGAAGTGGAGGCCCATTTTGCATGGAAACAGCCACCCCCGAAGGAAATGGTAGATCCGGTGAAAGCGAAGCACACTCTGGATGCCCTGAAGCGACCATCACCGCCTCCGTTGCCATCAAACTATGACCGTTGTATTATAAAGACATATAATGAAGCGCAGCAGTCGGTAAGTACCTCTAGTGCTGCCCGAGTCAAAGAACGAAGAAGTGGGAAAAAATTCCTCAGCTCGGCAAACAGGAGAAGCAATCGTGCCCTCCGCTCAAGGTGTCTAGCGACATTGCTAATGATCCGGTGATACTGCCCGGTACCAAACTTGGTGATTACTTGGGGGATGACGTACTTTTTGAAACGGTTGAGGTAACCAAAGAAGAACACGAATACGTGCATGGGAAGCCTCTCGTCAAACCTGATGATCCTCCTCTAACATCGTGCATGTAAAAATTGCATTAGTGGTACATGAAAACGTGTAGGGAGTCTGGAAGAGACACTATGTATGTGACAGTGAAATCAAAGCACGAATTCATTGGACTTCCCGTGATGCCTGTTGAATTTGTGGAGTTATTTCAGTTATACAATCAACGGGCCCTCGACAAACAACTCATGACTATCTACTGTCTGTAAGTATTACTTCTATAGTTAAGTCTCTAGCTCAGCTCCATGTATGTATGTATATATATATACATATACATATATATATACATATACATATATATATATACATATACATATATACACATGTATGTATGTATATATATATATAGGGTCGCGCTATTCGTCACCTTGGGTGAGAAATGGTTATTCTTCACCCCTCCCCCCTCAATTTTACCATCAATGCACCGTAATTTTACGTCCCGTAATTTTTGTCTCATTTCATACGTAAAAAGAGACAGTAAGAAAATTTATAATCAGCGTAAAAAATATCGTATGTCAGGTAAAATTATAAACATACAAAAATAGTGGAAAATATATGATAAATTCATTTTTTTTGGTCTTCTGACTTATATTTTTGTTTTCTTATATGAAATTTTATGTCTTGATTCAATATAAATGTAACTTTTTGTATTCCGAACGTAATTTATTTATAAATTGATTGTAAGATTATCTCGGGTGAAGAATAACTTATTCTGCATCCTGGATGATGAATAGAGTTTCTATATATATATATATATAATTATCATCACTATATTATACAGATTGAAAATCCTCCAATGCAAAAAATAAGGAATCTTCAACGTTGGTTTCATTACCCAGATGTCGTAAATGAATGATCGATATGAAATGAACCTGCAGCGATCGAGGAGAACTTGCTAAAGTTGTTCCTTGCACATCAAAACAAAAGTGAAATACTCTTTTCTTACAACTTCAAGTGAGTGTTGTTGTCTTCTCTGTATACTCGGTTTCGCTTACTCGAGGTTAAGTAATGTAATTGATGAGTTATATATGCGTGCGCAGTTACCACTTTATTATGCTATCCATTAAGCTTGACAGGTCATTAGTAATTGTCTTAGATTCGAGACGTAAAGATCCCGAGAATTATGCGGACATGACTGGAATGCTCAAGAAGTAAGTTCAGTCCATACCGGGACCATATCGGCATGCAACTTTCGTTAATTTCCTGATATCAAGAATCATTTATTTGCCTCGTAGGGTTTGGAAGAAGTTCACCCGAAAGGTTCCTGGTCTAAAGAAAGAGTTGCGATTTACGCACCCCAAAATAAGTAGTACTAGCTAGTTCCGTGCATCTCTAATTGATTCAAAATTTTATCAATATATCATTACCATGCTTGCTTACCAATTTGATTGAACTCTATTCTCGTAAAGTGCTTGTACCAAAAAGAATGGACTATTTTATGTGGATACTACGTATGCGAGTTCATTCGCCACTTGACTTCTAAGCGATGGGGCTTTTCTGACAAAAAATTTGAAGTACGTAAATAATATTCATAATTTTATTTTATACATTACCATCAATTGTGTTGAGTTTTATTAATATATATGCATGTATTGACCCCCTTTTTTAAATTAGATCTGGAAGATGCGGGATGAACTCCTATCACATGATCGCATACGAGCAATTCAAGAGGAATCGGCGGGATTCTTTTTTGACCACGTCATACCTGAAGGCGGAGAATACTATATTAATTTGTGATTGGATCTTAGGGATTGTAAGAGATCTTATATTGTATATATGTAGCTAGTAGCGTCGGATAGATATACGAAAACTTCGACCAATCTCTCGGAGAAAGAGAGGTCGATCACTTCTCTGTGTGTATATGTTCATGACGATCTTGTGTACTTAATGGTCCTTCATTTTCTTACTAGCTAGCATGTCGAGTTCTCTCTATCGTAGCTAGCTAGCGTCAACCAAGCATGAAGAAAGAAAGGACACTTCTCTCTATTAATTAGCTAGCTAACACAATATAAAACTCCTAAATTAACCCTCAACCCCCCCCCCTCTTAACAAAAACAAAAACCACAGCAATTGCCACATGCTGACGCGTGAATGCCTTTTGGTCCTGGTTGGTGTTATCAACCGGGACTAAAGGTCCTCCTGCGTGGGCTCCCCGCAGCGGCCACGTGGAGCCCTTTCTGTCCCGGTTTGTAAGCGAATCGGAACTAAAAGTTTAGGGTTTTAGTCCCGACCCTTTAGTCCCGGTTCCAGAACCGGAACTAATGGGCCTCTAGAACCGGGACAAATGGACCGTTTTCTACTAGTGTTAGGTTCCTATGTAGTACGTAGGATTTTTTTTGTTTGCATGTTTTTGTATGCATTTGATAATTTAGTATGAGATGTTCGAATGCAGTTGTGTTTATTTAAGACGTGCTCGGTCACTCTTGGAACACGTCCAGGCACGTTCATAGACGTTTGAGGGGTTATATTTGTAACCTCTCGCTGTAGATGCTCTAAAGAGTGAAAATGCGGCACTACTAATATATGTGGTGGATCCATGTATTGTGTGTTCATGGAATAAATTAGTGCACCGGATCACCCTTCTAGACGGAAACAAATTAAAACAAAGGATTATAAAGTTTGCGTACAACTTAGACTGAAAATGCACATGTTATAATATGCAAGAATAAACATACAATAGTAGATTTTTGGCAAAAAAATAGTTTCATAGGAAGGAATGGATTGGTGTCATTGGTATTACCGTAAAGAATGAAAGATAATAAAATATAAAAGAAAACAATATCAGAACCATGAAGTTTTCTAAGTAAGAATGAATTAATGCCATTGGTATTGTGCTATCAGAAAAAACAAAATGAGATAAAACACAAAACGACAAAAAAATGCTGATAATTTACACACAAAAAACTGTGGATGTTATAATATGAAATAATAAGTTTATAATAATGAGATTTTTAGGGTGAAATCCTAAGAACAAATTAATTAGTGGCATTATATTACCCTTAGGAATATAAATAAACTAAAAACAAATGATACATTTTTTTGCACACAATTTGTATCAAAATTGGATAGTTTTATGAATGCAAAAATAGGCATATAATAGTTAAGTTTTGCACTATTCTATAATTTACACACATACTGTATAACACTTATGTTTATATTTATGCACGCGCCTAATATTCATACATACCCATAAATAGAAAACTCGACTAAACATAGTTGATAAAAAAATAAAGACTGCTAAAACAAAGCTTAAAGGATAAAAACTATTTTTTTTTCTCTTAGGTAGAATGAATTAGGGGCGTTGGCCTTGCCCCATGAAAACTAACAAAAATGAATCAAAATTGGAACATGTGCACGTACACACACACCATACACAAAGTCACACACATGCATGCGATACACACAGCCACACACAAAATTTGACACACAATTGGGAGATACGGACATAGAGTATCTGCGCGCGATCGAGCTCATATACTCTTGGATGAACAGTAAATTCAAAAAATAGTTCAAAGCGTTTTAAGTTAATTGTGGCAAACTTTAAGAAATGGTTGGATTCTTGCAAAGTTTCATCATGAAATCATGTTCGTGAAAGTTCGTGGCAAAAAAAATTAATGCTTCGAAATGGTACTTTGTTTTGGAGCTCTGTTTTTCTCCTTTGTCACGACTTTCATCAATGTGATTTCATGAGGAAACTTTGCGTGCACTACAAACATTCCCTAAAGTTTGCCACAAAAATTCTGAAGTTTTTGGAAAAAAATATATATCTTCTCTGATCTTATTGCTGACACGTGGAGCATTTGAGTTCGAACTGAGAAAGGCACTTTCAAAAAAATACCAAGTACTAATAGAAGAAAAAAGTGACTTACCCAAAAATAAATTCCAGGCGACTTAGTGATAACTTTCACATGGAAGTATTTGTTTCATGACAATTCTTGCCATGCTTAGTGATAACTTAAATGGACACTTGCTTGAAAGAAATTTCATGACTAATGAGGAGATTTGTTTTGGACTAGCGGAGGTTTGAAACTTAGCCAAACGTCAAGTCGGATGGGGGCACTTCCTAGGCGCACAAGGAGGCTTGCCACCAAGTGGGGAGGATACTCTTGGTCCTTTAGGGCCATGTGGCAGCCTCACAACTGGGCTTAGGAAAAGGGACAACACACGACACTATCTATATTTTTCCGAAAGGTTTAAAATAGCTTAAAATCTTCTTAGACCTTCCGGTGGTCTTAAGGTGGAGACTACCTTAAGCAACAAGGATAGGAAAAGACCACAAAAAACTCAATTTGATGGGGATTTAAGAGGGTCTTGAGGTGGGAAGAGAGGGACCTCCCTTGTGTTCTTTGCTGCCCGAGTAAGCAGCCGATTGCGGGGTTGCGAGTAGAGTGGGCTTCATACGCGGCCAACCATGGATTATTACCTCTTCTGCATGTTGGGTCGGGGCTTTAATTGTGACGTCTCCGTCGATGTTAAAACGTCACAGCCTACGGTGTTTTAGGCAGGGTGAAAGGCCGTAGTCCATGGTGTCTCCTATATGGTGCCATGTCGGACAGTCCACGAATGGCAACTTGCGCATGGGCCAGGGCCAAACGTCGTTGCCATGGCGTCTCGCGTGCAACGCAAATTACACGACGGATGATCACCAAAAATGACAGATAGTAGCAATATTTTGAATTGAGGTTGATTCAAGCTAACATTTGTGCAAAAGAGACCATGTTTTTTTTTATCTAATGAGAATCGGAGCGGTGGCCTTTCGTTCATTCAAAAACCAAATCTTTGTGCAGCTGCTTTCCAGTTTGCTCCCGTCCGCGCGGGTGCGACGAAACGAGACAACATCCACCGTGCTTCCGTGCGGCGCAGGACAACGTTGTCACTGTGGAAACAGGCCCGCCAACCGACCCAGCCCAGCATAAGGCCACGACGCGCCTAGGGAGAGAGCGGCCGGACGGCCGGTGGACGGAGAGCGGACGACGGACGGCCGGAGCGAGACGAGTTTAAGCCGGCAAGTGGAGGCGCGCGGGGCTCGCGCTTGCTCCCCGTCACGGGAATGAATCGCCCGCGCGCGCGCGCCGCGGACCACGCAACAGTAGCGCCCGCCCGTCCCGTCCACCCCCCGTTGCCGCCTCGCTGTACTCCACCTCCACGTGATGCCTCGCTTCCCGCCCCGCTCCGTCTCCACCTGTCACTGAGATCACGGATTACTCCGTCGCAGACGCGCGGGGCCGCCCCCCTCCCCTCCGCCCGCCCCCTCTACTTAGTACGCGCTAACACTCGCGTACTGCTGCTACCACGGGAGCAGCTCATCAGTGTATTAGATAGTGATAGCGAGCGTACGTGCGTGCGTCCGTGGCGCGGAGGAGATGACGGGCGAGGACGCGGTCATGGCCGCGGCGGCGAGCTCCGAGTGCAGCAGCGGCTGCCAGTCCGGCTGGACCACCTACCTGGACGACGACAGCTCCTCCTACTCCCGCGGCACCGCCCGCCTCCACGGCAAGGGGCAGCGGTGCCGCTCGTCCTGCCACTCCGAGGACGCGGAGGAGGACGACCTGTCCATGATCTCCGACGCCTCCTCCGGGCCGCGCCAGCAGTGCTCGGCCGGCTCCGACGAAGGCGCCGCCGCGCTGGCCAATGCACAACGCGCGGAGAGGCGACGTCGGACGGCGGAGCCTGCGGCGGCGAGGCGGCAGGGCAAGATGGCCGCCGCCGTCGCGTCCACTCTGCTCGAGGACACGGCCAGCTCGCCGGCCTTCTTCAAGCACTCCAAGTCCAAGGTACGCACTTGTACATGCTCGTGCAGTCCCGCTAATTCGTGCAGTCCAATCTTGAGTGCTGACACGCACTAGCCATCCAGCAGGTGATGGGCTCCCCGGAGGCCAATGGCTACGCCGCCGCCGCCGCCGCCGCGGCTGGGTCGAGGATGGAGTTCAGCAATGCAGCCGACTTCTCCTCCACCTTCTTCTCCACGACGGGCTTCGAGGTGCGCACCAACGCCAGGCCGCATTAATGCCGCATAACCAATTTCTTGCTTACGGTGGCGGCTAATTCGCATAGCACATCTTCTTCTGGCATCGCAGTCTCCCTTGAGCGGATCTCCTCTGGGCAGCTACCTGCAGGTGCAGTACTCCCCTGCTCATCCTGCCAACCCGATGCCCACAAGACAGGTGACCACTCCCCCGACCCTTTCCTCGCTCTTATCTGATGCACACCGGCCGGCAGCCTCTCAATCTTATGTACTAGAAACTCAGATATTTTTGGGTTTTTCTCGCGCAGGCGCGCAGAGACGGAGGTGACAAGATCGAGAGGTGGTGAAGCCGCTGCTCTGCTCCGTTGTGTTCTTGGAAGCCGAGAGGAGACGGGCAGCTAGGAGGAGAATAGAATAGAACGAGTTTGCGTTGCGTTGCGTCGCGTCGCGTGGCGAGAGTCTCTCTTTCGTGTCTTGAGGTTGAGTTTTTCCGGCTTAGTTTTGCTTCATTTTTGCTCTCTTCACCCGCCTGTGTTGGCTTCACCATGACTGCAGCACCTGTGTTGCTCCCCGCTTTTGAGCTGTCAGCGCAGTGGGAAACAAAAACCTGAGGGAGAAAAAAAAACAAGCGAGTGTGAGATCTTTTTTGCACCACATGCGTCTGCTGCACTGGCATGATGGCAGCCCATCTCCATCTCTCTCCATCTCTCTCTCTCTCAGGTTTGCAAGCGTTGAAGTCAACCATCTTTGAGATGAGTTGAGTTGATGATGGAAGCATCCACTGCTCTCTTCTCTTCTAGAACTAGATATTTTGAACTGAAGGTTCAGAGCAAGCAACACGTACGATCAATGTCAACCAAGCATCGCCACCCACTAGGCCATTAACTCCGTCCATCACTCTCGACCCTAACGGAAATGTAAAATGTGTCTCTATCTCGTAAGCTAGACTACTGCATTCGTTCCGTTCCGATTCCACGGTGTACGTGTTTGCTCTGTCGTGTTTGATGGTAACAAAAGACAGTGGCACGCAGACATCCACACGTGGGCACTCACTCACTCAAATTTGGATTAGGCCCCCAGACAGCCAGCCAGAGGCAGAGGCCAAGCCGGATCGATCGATGGCGCAGCCGCAGAGGGCTTTATAGCGAGGGATTAGTAGCAGCAGGAGCAGCGCGTGGTCGTCGTGGTCGACAGATTATGTGGTTCAGGGGCGCAACATCTCTGCTCAATTCTTTATTGCACCCAAAACGGCATGTGCGCGCCGAGTACCAGTGTCTGCGCACGGTTCCACTAGTAACAGTAATTTATTTATTTATTTATAAAAGCAAACAGATTCTCTCTCTTCTCTCTCTAGGAGTATCTATCTATCTCTGGAAGAGAGTAAAGCGAACGGAACAGAAGGTCCTCATTGCATTATCCCTAAGTAGTTTCTTCTTTCTTTTGGCAACAGCATTATCTCGCTAGGGTATCGTGCATGCCGCTCAATCTCAAACCATGGCGTGGATGCAAATCCCACTCCACGTACGCGTTGGATCACCGTCTCCTGGCACCAGCGTTGCATCGGACGATGCCAAAGCACGGGGATGTCTGTCTGTCCCTCGACCGATCCGTTCCTGCTGTATTGCTCCTGCCACCGAGCATGAGAACGGCCGCCGCGCGTCGCTTTCGTAACCAGGGTGGCCGCGATGCGCTGCATGCGATCGCGACGGCCGTAGCGCCCTTTCAGGCAGCCGCGTCAGCGCCTCGGCGGGCCGGGGTTTTGGCGCCATGGGACGGGGATGGGATGGGGACGGACGGATGTTTCCGCAACTGGGGACGCCGGCCCCGTCGGCCCGGAAAGGATGTCCGGCCGCGGCGCCGTCGCCGTCGCCATCGCGCAACAGCTGGGCCGGCTGTACCGCTGCCTGCTCACGCTCGGCTTTGCGGTGACGGTGCGCCAGCCGGGCACGCAGTCATGAGATGAGATGAGAACGGAGAGACCGTCGTCTACCTCCGTACCGCGCGCGGCGCCCGGCGGGATCTGAGGCTATTGATCGCGCGGAAGCCAGTGGTACACGCCTACGCGCTCCGTCCGTTCATGGCAGGTCCCCCATGGGCCATGGTCGTGTGCCACGGCGGCGCGACGAACGAATTCCGTGCAAGTTTTGCTACTGGCTGGTAGGTACCGTGACGTGCATGGTTCCTGTTCAGCTGTGGCATTGTTCCGACTTCCAGCGCATGAGAAAGCCAGTCCAGTCCTGGCGCCTCTCATTGCAAGGGTGCGCGCCTGGCCGTTGGCCGGTCTTATCCAACAGTTGGTGAGGGCGCTGTCTGTGAATCCGGGGACACGGTTACATGCCTGAGCACCTTCATTTAACTCCGCCGATGGCAGCTAGTTGGTGATTGCAATGGCGTATGCATGGTAGAGTACGGTATGAGTCTCCCGCCAAGAAAAAGGTAACGGCATGAGTATTTATACCGGAGACACACGCGTACCGTTGGGCGTTGGGTTTTGGGGCGGCAGCACAGCAGCTGGCTGTTGCTCTCGGCCGGCCGGCCAGGGTCAACGTACGTACTACTGCAGGAAAGGAAAACGGTACTCCCGTCATGACCTGATGCGATGCACTGACAAAAGGTTTCAACGGCGAGAAATTTGGGTTTAGGGTACACTATCCACGACATTACTACAACTGAAAACTATCTGGCTTGAAACTCTAGGGAGAACTTCTCATTTGAACATGGTGGGCAGTGAAATGAAATCGACATTTTCGTCAGAAACAATGTGATCCTAACTACAGCATCGCATGCATGCATGCATGCATGCTTCCGCTCTGAGGATTGCAAAGGATGGGTGGAAGGACGATGAATCGAGAGACACATGCCCGTGCTCAGTGAGTCCAGCTACATTCCCGCTAATGCTTCCAACTTACGTACAATACATTGCACATCCAATGTTTGTCTGTCCCCCTTGGCTCCATCCTAGGGAAATCCATGCGTTCATAACACCGGTCGTAATAACCCATTAACATAACACTTCAGCTATATGTAGATTGTCTGAATTTTAAAATTTGGGTAAGTTAATTTTCTTGTTGATTTTTGTGTCAAGATTCGTCCTGTTTTTATTCTTGTTCTCGTTACGATTGATTTTTTGACTTGCCTCCGTTTCAGGTAAGTCGAATTTCTTTCTTAGGTGGATTTTTTTATATTACCCCTATTTGAGGTAAACCCATTTTTTCTTAGACCAATTTTTTGACTTGACTCTGTTTGGGATAAGCCAATTTTCCTATTTATTTTTGTTTGAATTTGCCTTTTCCTTTTCCTTTTATTTTCAGCCGTATTTTCTTATATTAATTAATGTGTAGATTTTGCATATTGGATGAGTGACAGTGTAAACATGCAAGTACTAGAGTATGTGTGTAAGTTACACTAGAGTGTGAAAATTGCACTAATATATGTTTAGGGAATGTCTAGGTCTCAGTCGACTGAGACTTCGCGAAGTCCCAGTCAAGTAGTATAGTATGCAAAAAGAAGAAGAAAAACGGAAAAAGAAATTGTTTGCACGAATCTCGATGCAAGATCAACGGATTATAGTGTCGACTGAGACAGTCTCAGTCGACTGATTTTTAGCAAGCCCAATAAGTTTATCAATTGCATATTTTAAAAAGGGCAATTTCTGCGCAAAGATGTGTGCAAGATTTTATTTTGATTTTTCTTCTGCAACTAGTTCATTCTTCCTTTGAAAACTTTGTTTTTTTATTTTTTCTTCCTTTATACTTTCTTTTATAGGATGAAGTACTAATGTCCATAAATTATTCCTTCTTAATAAACTTCATATTCGCAAAAAAATCCATTATATATGCTTATTGTTGCATATTATGTTAAAGTGCATTTTTTGCAAACTTTTTTATGTTTTTCATTTTCTTTCTTCTTAAATTGTAATAATCATTGCACATAATTCATTCTCTCTTAGAAAACTTAATTAGTTTTTATTTTATTTCATTTCTTATTTAAGGGTAAAATAGTGATGTGAATAACTCATTCTCCTTAGAAAACTTGTTTTGGTGAATATTCCACTATAAGTGCTTATTGCACATTATGCAAAAGCATAAATTGGTGTAAATTTTGTGCAAATTTTGATATTATTGGTTTCATTTTCTTCAATTTTCTTCTTCCAAAAAGGCGGTAACAATGTCACTCATTCATTCTTTCCTTAGAAAATTTCAATATTTTAATTTGTTTCTTCTTAAGGACTAATACCAATTCATTTTTTATTTCATTTTTCCTGTGAGAGTAATACCAACATTTCTTCTTTAGAAAACCTGTTTTTGTTTCATTTTCTTCTTCTTAAGGACTAATGCCAATGCCACTAATTCATTCTTTTTTATGAAATTTCAATATTTTGATTTTATGTTAGCTTCCTTTTCATTTTATTTTTCCTGCGAGAGTAATACCAACTCCAGTAATTCATTCTTCCTTATGATATTTATTTTCTAGATTATATTTTTGTTTTATTCCATTTTATTTCTTTCTAAGGGTTGTACAATGCCATTAATTCATCTTCATTGTATCATTCACAATTTTTATGTTGTTTTAACTTTTATTTCGTTTTATTTCCTTTAATAGTAATAATAATGTCACTAATTAATTACTTTTTAGAAAAGGTTTTTTGTGAAAAATTCCCTGTTGTGTGCTTATTCTTGTATTTGAAAATAAAATCACATTTCCAACCAAAATGTGTGCACATTGTGTCATTATTCATTTTTTTCAGAATTCATTCTTTTGAAGTGCAATATAAAAGTCACTAGTTCTTTGTCTTAGTAACTACTAATTCATTGGTATTACCACTATTTCATTTTTTCTTAGAAAACTTCAATATTTTGATTTTGATTTTGATTTTATTTCATTTATTTCTTCTTAAAGGGTAATATCAATGCACTAATTCTTTCTTCCTTATAAAACTTCATAATTTTGATTTCAGTTTAGTTTCTTTTTTATTTTCTTTCTTATCTAAGGGTAATATAAATGTCACTGATTCATTCTTCGTGTAATACCTCATGTTTATAATTATTATTTTCATTTTATTTCCTTTTTAAGGGAATACCAATGTCACTAATTCACCCTTCCTTGTAAAAAATACATTATTTTGATTTTGTTTTAGCTTTGTTTAATTTTCTTTCTTCTTTAAGGGTAATAACAATACCAGTAATTCAGTCCTTTTTACAAAATGATTTTTTGAAACTATCATTATTATATGCTTATTTTTGCATATTTTTAAAAGGGGTAATTTTTGTGGAATTTGCGAACAAATTGTGTCATTATTTAATTTTTATATATATTCTTTATTTTAAAGGGTAATACCAATGCCGCCAATTCATTCATTCTTAGAAAACTACTCATTCATTGGTATTTACAGCAATTCATTCCTTTTTAATAGTATTTTTATCTCTATTTTTATTTTATTTTGTATATTCTTTAAGATGACAACACCACAACTATTAGAGTTTCAGGTAACCGGGCCATCCTTTTTGGACAAAATCTAGTACATATGCTTATTCTTGTGTATTATAAAAAACAATATTTATGTGTAAATTGTTGGGGAACGTTGCATGGGAAACAAAAAAATTCCTATGCACACGCAAGATCTATCCATGGCGATGAGCATCTACGAGAGGAAGAATAGATCTACATACCCTTGTAGATCGCTAAGCGGGAAGCGTTAAGAAACGCGGTTGATGTAGTTGAACGTCTTCGCAATCCAAATCGCCGAGTGTCTCGTGATCCCATCACGATCCGTCCGGCGATCCAATCACGATCCATCCCGCGATCTCATCACGATCTATCCCGCGATCTCATCACGAATCGTCTCGCGATCTTGATCACGATCCTTTCGATCTAGCGCCGAACGGACGACACCTCCGTGTTCAGCACACGTACAGCTCGATGATGATCTCCGCCTTCTTGATCCAGCAAGAGGGAGCGGAGAGGTAGATAAGTTCTCTGGCAGCGCGACGCCGTTGCGGCGATGGTGGTGGAGCTATTCTAGCAGGGCTTCGCCTAAGCACCGCTAAAAACGGATCTAGAGGAGAAACTGCGATCTAGAGGAGAGGTAGCACGTGGCTATTAGGGTTAGCTTTTCCCTTTAAATCGTCTAGAATATATAGGAGGGAGGGAGGGGAGGAGGCAGCCTCAAACCCTCAAGGTTTGGTCGAAATTGGAGGTGGAGGAGTCCTACTCCAATCCTATTAGGAGTAGGATTCCTCCTTTCCACTTGGAAACTCTTTCCACCTCTCCACCTTTGGATTTTTTTTCCTTCTCAAACCACTCTAGACGCATCGGACCTTAGAGGAGGCTTCGGCCAGCCCACCAGGGGCTGGTTTACCTCCTTCCACATACCATGTAGCCTCTTGGGTCGAGACACCCCTCCCGATGGTCCCCCAGTACCCTCTCGACACTCCCGGCACACTACCGATGAGCCCGAAACTTTTCAGGTGACCAAAACAGGACTTCCTACATATCAATCTTTACCTCTGGACCATTTCGGAGCTCCTCGTGACATCCAGGATCTCATCCGGGACTCTGAACAACCTTCGATCACCACCATACATAACTCTATACTACTGAAACGTCACTGAACCTTAAGTGTGCAGACCTTGCGAGTTCGAGAACTATGTAGACATGACCGAGACACGTCTACGGTCAATAATCAATAGCGGGACCTGGATGCCCATATTGGTTCCTGCATATTCTAGGAAGATCTTTATCGGCTGAACCTCTATGTCAAGGATTCAGTTAATCCTGTATGTTGTTCCCTTTGTTCTTCGGTATGTTACTTGCGCAAGATTCGATCGTCGGTATCTCCATACCTAGTTCAATCTCGTTACCGGCAAGTCTCTTTACTTGTTACATAATACAAGATCCCGTGGCTAACACTTTAGTCACATTGCTTGCAAGACTTGTTGTGATGTTGTGTTACCGAGTGGGCCCTGAGATACCTCTCCGTCACACGGAGTAACAAATCCCATTCTTGATCCATGCCAACCCAACAGACACCCTCAGAGATACCTATAGAGCACCTTTATAGTCATCCAGTTACGTTGCGACGTTTGATACACACAAGGTACTCCTCCGGTGTCAGTGAGTTGCATGATCTCATGGTCATAGGAACAGATACTTGACATGCAGAAAACAATAGCAATAAACTGACACGATCATATGCTACATTTATAGTTTAGGTCTTGTCCATCACATCATTCTCCTAATGACGTGATCCCGTTATCAAATGACATCTCATGTACATGGCTAGGAAACCTTAACCATCTTTGACCAACGAGCTAGTCTCTTAGAGGCATACTAGGGACATGGTGTTGTCTATGTATCCACACATGTATCTGAGTTTCCGATCAATACAATTATAGCATGGATAATAAACGATTATCATGAACAAGAAAATATCATAATAACTAATTTATTATTGCCTCTAGGGCATATTTCCAACAGTCTCCCACTTGCACTAGAGTCAATAATCTAGTTCACATCACCATGTGATTCGCATTGTTATGAATCTTACACCCAATGAGTTCTCGGGCTCGATCATGCTTTGCATGTGAGAGAGGTCTTTTAGTCAACAGGTCTGCGACATTCAGATTCGTGTGTACTTTGCAAATCTCTATGTCATACTGTACACACTGCTACCACACTCCACTTGGAGCTATTCCAAATGGCTGCTCCACTATACGTATCCGGATTGCTACTAAGAGTCATCCGGATTGGTGTTAAAGATTGCATCAACGTAACTCTTTCCGACGAACTCTTTATCACCTCCATAATCGAGAAACATTTCCTTAATCTTTTATTTACTAAGGATAATCTTGACCGATGTCCAGTGATCCACTCCTGGATCACTCTTGTACCCCATGATGGACTTATGGCAAGGCACACACAGGTGCGGTACGCAGCATGACATACTATATAGAGCCTATGGCTAAAGCATAGGGGATGACCTTCGTCTTTTCTCTTTCTTCTGCCGTGGTCGAGCTTTGAGTCTCACTCAACTTCACACCTTACAAATCAGGCAAGAACTCTTTCTTTGAATGATCCATTTTGAACTCTTTCAAAATCTTGTCAAGGTATGTACTCATTGAAAATCTCATCAGGTGTCTTGATCTATCTATATAGATCTTGATGCCCAACAGGTCTTCCTTTGAAATACTCTTTTCAAACAAGCCTTTATGCCTTCCAGAAATTCTACATCATTTCCGGTAAACAATATGTCATCCACATATGCTTATCAGAAACTCTATAGTGCTCCCACTCACTTCATTGTAAATACAAGTTTCTCGTAAACTTTGTATAAACTCAAAAACTTTGATCACCTCATCAAAGTGTATATTCCAACTCCGAGATGCTTGCTCCATCCCTTATATGGATTGCTGGAGTTTGCATACTTTTTAGCATCCTTAGGAGTGACAAAACCTTTCGGTTGTATCACATACAACCTTTCCTCACGGAAACCGTTAAGGAAACTATGTTTTGACATCCATCTGCCGGATTTCATAATTGAAAAACCGCATCAACTGCTAACATAATTCCAATAGACTATAGCATCGCTACTGGTGAGAAAGTCTCATCGTAGTCAACTCCTTGAACTTGGCGAAAACTCCTTTGTGACAAGCCGAGCTTTATAAATGGTGACATTTACCATCAGTGTTTGTCTTCATCTTAAAGGTCCATTTCTACTCGACGACCTGCCGTCCAACGAGCAAGTCTACCAAAGTCTATACTTGGTTTTCATACATGGATCCTTTCTCGGATTTCATGGCCTCTAACCATTTGTCGGAATATGGGCCCATCATTGCTTCTCCATAGCTCGTAGGTTCATCGTTGTCCAACAACATGACCTCTAAGCCAGGGTTGTCATACCACTCAGGAGTAGTACGCGTCCTTGTCGACCTACAAGGTTCGATAGTAACTTGATTCGAAGCTTCATGATCATCATGATTATCTTCCTCTTCAACTAACGTAGGCTCCACAGAAACATCTTTCTGCGCTGCACTACTCTCTGGTTGAAACAAAGGTTCAACAACCTCATCAAGCTCTATCTTCCTCCCACTCAATTCTTTCGAGAGAAACTCTTTCTCAAGAAATGTTCCGTTCTTAGCGAAAAAAACTTTGCCTTCGGATCTGAGATAGAAGGTATACCCGACTGTCTCTTTCGGGTATGCTATGAAGACGCATTTCTCCGCTTTGGGTTCCAGCTTTTCAGGCTGAAGCTTTTTGACATAAGCATCACATCCCCAAACTTTAAGAAACGACAACTTTGGCTTCTTGCCAAACCATAGTTCATATGGCGTCGTCTCAACGGAGTTTGATGGTGCCCTATTTAAAGTGAATGCAGCTGTCTCTAATGCATAACCCCAAAATGATAGTGGCAAATCAGCAAGAGACATCATAGAACGCACCATATCTAATAAGGTTCGATTACGACGTTCGGCACACACCATTATGCTATGGTGTTCCGGGTGGTGTCAACTGTGAAACAATTCCACACTGTCTTAAGTGACTGCCAAACTCCTAACTCAGATATTCACCTCCTCGATCAGATCACACGAATTTAATCTTCTTGTTACGATGATTCTCAACTTCACTCTGAAATTGCTTGAACTTTTCAAACTTTTCAGACTCGTGTTTCATTAAGTAAATATACCCATATCTACTTAAGTCATCAGTGAAGGTGAGAAAATAATGATATCCACCACGCGTTGTAACATTCATTGGACCGCACACATCAGTATGTATGATTTCCAATAAGTCACTCGTCCATTCCATTGGTTTCAGAGAACGGTGTTTTAGTCATCTTGCCCATGAGGCATGGTTCACATGTGTCAAGTGATTCAAAATCAAGTGACTCCAAAAGTCCATCAGCATGGAGCTTCCTCATGCGTTTTACACCAATATGACCTAAACGGCAGTGCCACAGGAAAGTGGTACTATCATTATCAACTCTACATCTTTTGGCAACAATGTTATGAACATGTGTGTCATCACTATCAAGATTCAATATGAATAAACCCCTAACATTGGGTGCATGACCATAAAAGATATTACTCATATAAATAGAACAACCTTTATTCTCTGATTTAAATGAGTAACCGTCTCGCAATAAACAAGATCCAGATATAATGTTCATGCTTAACGCAGGCACTAAATAACAATTATTCAGGTTCATCACTAATCCCGATGGTAATCGAAGAGAGAGCGTGCCGACGGCGATCACATCAACCTTGGAACCATTTCCCACGCACATCGTCACTTCGTCCTTTGCCCGTCTTCGTTTATTCTGTAGTTCCTGCTTTGAGTTGCAAATGTGAGCAACCAAACCGGTATCAAATACCCAGGCACTACTATGAGAGCTAGTAAGGTACACATCAATAACATGTATATCATATATACCTTGTTTGTCGTTGGCCACCTTCTTGTCAGCCAGGTACTTGGGGAAGTTCTGCTTCCAGTGACTAGTTCCCTTGTAATGAAAGCACTCAGTTTCTGGCTTGGGTCCATGCTTGGGCTTCTTTACAGGAGTAGCAACTGCTTTGCCATCCTTCTTGGTTTTACCCTTCTTGCTCTTGCCCTTAACCTTGCCAGTTTTCTTGAAACTAGTGGTTTTATTGACCATCAACACTTGATGTTCTTTCTGGATTTCAGACTCAGTGACTTTTAGCATCGCAAACAGCTCGGCGACTGACTTGTTCGTCCCGTGCATGTTATAGTTCATCACAAAGCTCTTGTAACTAGGTGGCAGTGATTGAAGAACTCTATCAGTGATCGCCTCTGGCGGAAGGGCAATTCCCAACTCCGCTAGACGAGTTGAATACCCAGACATTCTGAGTATATGTTCACTGATAGACCCGTTCTCCTCCATCTTGCAAGCATAGAACTTATCGGAGGTTTCATACCTCTATATCCGGGTGTTCTTCTGAAAGATAAACTTCAACTCCTGGAACATCTCATATGTGTTGGAAATATGCCCTAGAGGCAATAATAAAATGGTTATTATTGTATTTCCTAGTTCATGATAATTGTCTATTGTTCATGCTATAATTGTGTTAACCGGAAACCGTAATACATGTGTGAATACATAGACCACAACATGTCCCTAGTGAGCCTCTAGTTGAGTAGCTCGTTGATCAATAGATGGTCACGGTTTCATGACCATGGACATTGGATGTCGTTGATAACAGGATCACATCATTAGGAGAATGATGTGATGGACAAGACCCAATCCTAAGCATAGCACAAGATCGTGTAGTTTGTATGCTAAAGCTTTTCAATGTCAAGTATCATTTCCATAGACCATGAGATTGTGCAACTCCCGGATACCGTAGGAATGCTTTGGGTGTGCCAAACATCACAACGTAACTGGGTGGCTATAAAGGTGCACTACGGGTATCTCCGAAAGTGTCTGTTGGGTTGGCACGAATCGAGACTGGGATTTGTCACTCCATGTCACGAAGAGGTATCTCTGGGCCCACTCAGTAAGACATAATCATAATGAGCTCAATGTGACTAAGGAGTTAGTCACGGGATGATGTATTACGGAATGAGTAAAGAGACTTGCCAGTAACGAGATTGAACAAGGTATAGAGATACCGACGATCGAATCTCGGGCAAGTATCATACCGATAGACAAAGGGAATTGTATACGGGATTGATTGAATCCCCGACATCGTGGTTCATCCGATGAGATCATCATGGAGCATGTGGGAGCCAACATGGGTATCCAGATCTGCTGTTGGTTATTGACCGGAGAGGTGTCTCGGTCATGTCTACATATCTCCCGAACCCGTAGGTACACACTTAAGGTTCGATGATGCTAGGGTTATAGGGAAATGGTATACGTGATTACCGAAAGTTGTTCGGAGTCCCGGATGAGATCCCGGACGTCACGAGGAGCTCTAGAATGGTCCGGAGGTAAAAATTGATATATAGGAAGTCCAGTTTTGGTCACCGGAAAGTTTTCGGGCTCATCGCTAGGGTACCGGGAGTGCCGGGAGGGTGCCGGAGGACCCCCGGGCGGGGTGTGACGACCAAAGGACTTCGTGGGCCCTTAGAGGAGGTGTTACAGCCCTTATTGGGCTGGACAAGACCTTCTAGAAAGGCCCATGCGGCTGGAGATAAGAGATAGGGCTGAAAAAGGTTTAAAAGGAGGAGATCCACCTCCCTTGTGGGAGGTGGACTCTCCCCCTAGTTCGGCCGAAGCTCTCCTCCTTGGAGGAGGGGCCAAGGCAGCCCTCCCTCTCCCTCCTCCTATATATATGCAAGGGTTTGGGCTGATTTGAGACACGACTTCTCTCTCTCTCTCTCGGCGTAGCCCTACCCTTCCTCTTCCTCGTTCTCCGTAGCGCTTGGCAAAGCCGTGCCGGAGTCCACGTAGCTCCACCATCACCACGCCGTCGTGCTGCCGGAGCTCTCCCTCAACCTCTCCTTCCTCCTTGCTAGATCAAGGAGTAGGAGACGTCATCGGTCTGCACGTGTGTTGAATGCGGAGGCACCGTTGTTCGACGCTGAGATCGGAATCCACCGCGATCTGAATCGCTGCGAGTACGACTCCACCAACCGCGTTCTTGTAACACTTCCACTTAGAGATCTTCAAAGGTATGAAGATGCAATCTCTCCCCACTCGTTGTTGGTTTCTCCATGGATAGATCTTGGTGATCGTAGGAATTTTTTTGATTTACTACTACGTCTCCCAACAATGGCATCATGAGCTAGGTCTATGCGTAGAATCTATGCACGAGTAGAACACGAGTTGTTGTGGGCGTCGATTTTGTTAATATGCTTACCACTACTAGTCTTATCTTGATTCGGCGGTATTGTGGGATGAAGCGCCCGGACCGACTTTACACGTACGCTTACGTGAGACTGGTTCCACCGCATGACATGCACTTGTTGCATAAGGTGGCTAGCGGGTGTCTGTCTCTCCCACCTTAGTCGGATTGGATTCGATGAAAAGGGTCCTTATGAAGGGTAAATAGCAATTGGCATATCACGTTGTGGTTTTGGCGTAGGTAAGAAATGTTCTTGCTAGAAACCTATAGCAGCCACGTAAAAAACTTGCAACTACAAATTAGAGGTCGTCTAACTTGTTTTTGCAGCATATGCCTTGTGATGTGATATGGCCAAAGAATGTGATGTGATGCATTGTGATGTATGAGATTGATCATGTTCTTGTAATAGGATTCATGACTTGCATGTCGATGAGTATGACAACCAGTAGGAGCCATAGGAGTTGTCTTATTTTATTGTATGACCTGCGTGTCAATCATAAACGCCATGTAATTACTTTACTTTATTGCTAAACGTTAGCCATAGTAGTAGAAGTAATAGTTGGCGAGACAACTTCATGAAGACACAGTGATGGAGATCATGGTGTCGTGCCAGTGACAGTGATGATCATGGTGCCCCAAAGATGGAGATCAAAGGAGCAAGATGATATTGGCCATATCATGTCACTATATTGATTGCATGTGATGTTTATCATGTTTACATCTTATTTGCTTAGAAAGACGGTAGTAAATAATATGATCTCTCAATAAAATTTCAAGAGAAGTGTTCACCCTAACTGTGCACCGTTGCTAAGGATCGTCGTTCCGAAGCACCACGTGATGATCGGGTGTGATAGGTTCTAACATTCGCATACAACGGGTGTAAGCCAGATTTACACACGCGGAACACTTAGGATGACTTGACGAGCCTAGCATGTACAGACATGGCCTCGGAACACGGAAGACCGAAAGGTCGAACATGAGTCGTATAGAAGATACGATCAACATGGAGATGTTCACCATGGATGACTAGTCCGTCTCACGTGATGATCAGACATGGGCTAGTTGACATGGATCATGTGTCACTTGGATGACTAGAGAGATGTCTATCTAAGAGGGAGTTCATTCAATAATTCGATTATGTGAACTTAATTATCATGAACTTAGTCTAAAATTATCTTTACAATCTATACTGTAGATCCAATGGCCAACGCGAATGTCACCCTCAATTTCAACGCGTTCCTAGAGAAAACCAAGATGAAAGATGATGGAAGCAACTATGCGGACTGGGTCCGTGGCTTGAGGATCATCCTCATAGCTTCCAAGAAATTGTATGTCCTTGATGCACCACTAGGTGACCCACCCCTTCTCCCAGCAGAGCAAGACGTTGCGAACTCTTGGCATTCTCGCTGCGATGATTACTCCCTTGTTCAGTGCGGCATGCTTTACAGTTTAGAACCGGGGCTCCAAAAGCGTTTTGAGCAACACGGAGCATATGAGATGTTCCAAGAGCTGAAACTGGTTTTCCAAGCTCATGCTCGGGTCAAGAGATATGACGTCTCTGACAAGTTCTTCAGCTGTAAGATGGAGGAGAATAGTTCTGTCAGTGAGCACATCCTCAAGATGTCTGGGCTACACAACCGCTTGACTCAGCTGGGAGTTAATCTCCCGGATGACTTGGTCATTGACAGAATCCTCTAGTCGCTTCCACCTAGCTACAAGAGCTTTGTGATGAACTACAACATGCAAGGGATGGAGAAGTCCATTCCTGAGTTGTACTCGATGCTGAAATCAGCAGAGGTTGAAATCAAAAAGGAGCATCAAGTGTTGATGGTGAACAAGACCACTAGTTTCAAGAAAGGCAAGGGTAAGAAGAACTTCAAGAAGGACGGCAAAGTTGTTGCCGCGCGCGGTAAGCAAGTTTCCAGGAAGAAGAAGAACAAGAATGGACCCAAGCCTGAGACTAAGTGTTTTTATTGCAAGGGTACCGGTCACTGGAAGAAGAACTGCCCCAAGTACTTAGCGGATAAGAAGGACGACAACATTAAAGGTATATGTGATATACTTGTTATTGATGTGTACCTAACCAGTGCTCGTAGTAGCTCCTGGATATTTGATACCGGTGCAGTTGCTCACATTTGTAACTCCAAGCAGGAGCTATGGAATAAGCAAAGGCTGGCAAAGGACGAGGTGACGATGCACATCGGGAATGGTTCCAAGGTCGATGTGATCTCCATCGGCACGCTACCTCTACATCTACCTTCGGGATTAGTGTTAAACCTTAATAATTGTTATTTAGTACCAGCTTTGAGCATGAACATTGTATCTGGATCTCGCTTGATGCGAGATGGCTACTCATTTAAATCTGAGAATAATGGTTGTTCTATTTATATGAGAGAAATGTTTTATGGTCATGCCCCGCTGGTCAATGGTTTATTTTTGATGAATCTTGAACATGATGTTACACATGTCCGTAGTGTGAGTACCAAAAGTGTAAGGTTGATAACGATAGTCCCACTTACATGTGGCATTGCCGCCTTGGTCATATTGGTGTCAAACGCATGAAGAAGCTCCATACTGATGGACTTTTGGAGTCTCTTGATTTCGAATCATTTGACACGTGCGAGCCATGCCTCATGGGCAAGATGACCAAGACTTCGTTCTCCGGAACAATGGAGCGAGCAACTGACTTGTTGGAAATAATACATATCGATGTATGCGGTCCAATGAGTGTCGAGGCTCGTGGTGGCTACCGTTATGTTCTCACCCTCACTGATGACTTGAGTAGATATGGGTATGTCTACTTAATGAAACATAAGTCTGAAACTTTTGAAAGGTTCAAGGATTTTCAGAGTGAGGTAGAGAATCAATGTGACAGGAAAATAAAGTGCCTATGATCTGATCGAGGCGGAGAATATTTAAGTCACGAGTTTGGCACGCACCTAAGAAAATGTGGAATTGTTTCACAACTCACGCCGCCTGGCACACCTCAGCAAAATGGTGTGTCTGAACGTCGTAATCGCACTCTATTAGATATGGTACGATCTATGATGTCTCTTACCGACTTACCGCTATCATTTTGGGGATATGCATTAGAGACTGCCGCATTCACTTTAAATAGGGCACCGTCAAAATCCGTTGAGACGACACCGTATGAATTATGGTTTGGAAAGAAACCTAAGCTGTCATTTCTAAAAGTTTGGAGATGCGATGCTTATGTGAAGAAACTTCAACCTGAGAAGCTCGAACCCAAAGCAGAAAAGTGCGTCTTCATAGGATATCCCAAAGAGACTATTGGGTATACCTTCTACCTACGATCCGAGGGCAAAGTCTTTGTTGCCAAGAATGGATCCTTTCTCGAGAAAGAGTTTCTCTCGAAAGAAGTAAGTGGGAGGAAAATAGAACTTGATGAGTTAATTGTACCTCCACTCGAACCGGAGAGTAGTGCAGCACAGGAAGTTGTTTCTGTGGAGCCTACACCGGCTGGAGAGGAAGTTAATGATGATGATCATGAAACTTCAGATCAAGTTACTATTGAACGTCGAAGGTCCACTAGGAAACGTTCCGCACCAGAGTGGTACGGCAACCCTGTCCTAGAGATCATGTTGTTAGACAACGGTGAACCTTCGAACTATGAAGAAGCCATGGCGGGCCCGGATTCCAACAAATGGCTTGAAGCCATGAAATCCGAGATAGGATCCATCTATGAGAACAAAGTGTGGACTTTGGTGGACTTGCCTATTGATAAGCGAGCCATTGAAAATAAATGCATCTTTAAGAAGAAGACTGACGCGGATGGTAATGGAACCGTCTATAAGGCTCGGCTTGTCGCTAAGGGTTATCGACAAGTTCAAGGAGTTGACTACGATGAGACTTTCTCACCCGTAGCGATGCTGAAGTTTGTCCGAATCATGTTAGCAATTGCCGCATTTTATGATTATGAGATCTGGCAGATGGACGTCAAAACGGCATTCCTTAATGGCTTCCTCAAGGAAGAACTGTATATGATGCAGCCGGAAGGTTTTGTCGATCCTAAAGATGCTAACAAGGTATGCAACCTCCAGCGCTCCATCTATGGGCTAGTGCAAGCATCTCGGAGTTGGAACATTCGCTTTAATGAAGTGATTAAAGCGTTTAGATTTGTACAGGTTTATGGAGAACCCTGTATTTACAAGAAAGTGAGTGGGAGCTCTGTAGCATTTCTCGTATTATATGTGGATGACATACTGATAATGGGAAATGATATAGAACTCTTGGAAAGTGTAAAGGCCTACTTGAATAAGTGTTTTTCAATGAAGGACCTTGGAGAAGCTGCTTACATATTAGGTATTAAGATCTATAGAGATAGATCGAGACGCCTCATAGGTCTTTCACAAAGCACATACCTTGAAAAGATATTGAAGAAGTTCAATATGGATCAGTCCAAGAAGGGGTTCTTGCCTGTGTTACAAGGTGTGAGATTGAGTACGACTCAATGCCCGACCATGGCAAAGGATAGAGAAGAGATGAGTGTCATCCCCTATGCTTCAGCCATAGGCTCTATTATGTATGCCATGCTATGTACCAGACCTGATGTGAACCTTGCCATAAGTTTGGTAGGGAGGTACCAAAGTGATCCCGGAGCGGAACACTGTACAACGGTCAAATATATCCTGAAGTACCTGAAAAGGACCAAGGAGATGTTTCTCGTATACGGAGGTGTCGAAGAGCTCGTTGTAAAGGGTTACGTCGATGCTAGCTTCGACACAGATCCGAACGACTCCAAGTCGCAAACCGGATACGTGTATGTTTTGAATGGAGGGGCAGTCAGTTGGTGCAGCAGCAAGCAAAGCGTCATGGCGGTATCTACATGTGAAGCGGAGTACATAGCTGCTTCAAAAGCAACAAAAAAGTCTGGATGAAGGAATTCATCACGGACCTAGGAGTAATTCCAAGTGCGTCGGGCCCGATGACTCTATTCTATGACAACACTCGAGCTATTGCCCTTGCGAAGGAGCCCAGGTTTCACAAGAAGACAAGACACATCAAGCGCCGCTTCAACTCCATCCATGATTACATTCAGGAGGGGGATATAGATATTTGTAAAGTACATATGGATCTGAATGTTGCAGATCCGTTGACTAAACCTCTCTCACGAGCAAAACATGATCAACACCAGAATGCTATGGGTGTTCGATTCATCACAATGTAACTAGATTATTGACTCTAGTGCAAGTGGGAGACTGTTGGAAATATGCCCTAGAGGCAATAATAAAATGGTTATTATTGTATTTCCTAGTTCATGATAATTGTCTATTGTTCATGCTATAATTGTGTTAACCGGAAACCGTAATACATGTGTGAATACATAGACCACAACATGTCCCTAATGAGCCTCTAGTTGACTAGCTCGTTGGTCAATAGATGGTCACGGTTTCATGACCATGGACATTGGATGTCGTTGATAACGGGATCACATCAGTAGGAGAATGATGTGATGGACAAGAACCAATCCTAAGCATAGCACAAGATCGTGTAGTTTGTATCCTAAAGCTTTTCAATGTCAAGTATCGTTTCCTTAGACCATGAGATTGTGCAACTCCCGGATACCGTAGGAATGCTTTGGGTGTGCCAAACATCACAACGTAACTGGGTGGCTATAAAGGTGCACTACGAGTATCTCCGAAAGTGTCTGTTGGGTTGGCACGAATCGAGACTGGGATTTGTCACTCCGTGTGACGGAGAGGTATCTCTGGGCCTACTTGGTAAGACATCATCATAATGAGCTCAATGTGACTAAGGAGTTAGTCACGGGATGATGTATTACGGAACAAGTAAAGAGACTTGCCGGTAACGATATTGAACAAGGTATAGAGATACCGACGATCGAATCTTGGGCAAGTATCATATCGATAGACAAAGGGAATTGTATACGGGATTGATTGAATCCCCGACATCGTGGTTCATCCAATGAGATCATCGTGGAGCATGTGGGAGCCAACATGGGTATCCAGATCCCGCTGTTGGTTATTGACCGGAGAGGTGTCTCGGTCATGTCTACATATCTCCCAAACCCGTAGGGTCTACACACTTAAGGTTCGATGACGCTAGGGTTATAGGGAAATGGTATACGTGATTACCGAAAGTTTTTCAGAGTCTTGGATGAGATCCCGGACGTCACGAGGAGCTCCGGAATGGTCCGGAGGTAAAAATTTATATATAGGAAGTCCAGTTTTGGTCACCGAAAAGTTTTCGGGCTCATCGGTGGAGGACCCCGGGAGGGGTGTGACGACCAAAGGACTTCGTGGGCCCTTAGAGGAGGTGTGCCAGCCCTTATTGGGCTGTCCAAGACCTTCTAGAAAGGCCCATGCGACTGGAGATAAGAGATAGGGCTGAAAAAGGTTAAAAAGGAGGAGATCCACCTCCCTTGTGAGAGGTGGACTCTCCCCCTAGTTCGGCCGAAGCTCTCCTCCTTCGAGGAGGGGCCAAGGCAGCCCTCCCTATCCCTCCTCCTATATATATGCAAGGGTTTGGGCTGATTTGAGACACGACTTCTCTCTCTCTCAGCGTAGCCCAACCCTTCCTCTTCCTCGTTCTCCGTAGCGCTTGGCGAAGCCCTGCCGGAGTCCACGTAGCTCCACCATCACCACGCCGTCGTGCTGCCGGAGCTCTCCCTCAACCTCTCCTTCCTCCTTGCTGGATCATGGCGTAGGATACGTCATCGGACTGCACGTGTGTTGAACGCGGAGGCGCCGTTGTTCGGCGCTGAGATTGGAATCCATCGTGATATGAATTGCTGCGAGTACGACTCCACCAACCGCGTTCTTGTAACGCTTCCGCTTAGCGATCTTCAAAGGTATGAAGATGCAATCTCTCCCCACTCGTTGTTGGTTTCTCCATGGATAGATCTTGGTGATCGTAGGAAAATTTTGGATTTACTACTACGTCTCCCAACAATATGCTCCATGACGTTCAAAACATCTTTGAAGTCCCGGTTAAGCCATACAATATCGCACACTGAACTATTAAGTAATCTCCAGTACGTGCCTCCCAAGCGTTCTTAACGTCTTCGGAGGTCATGTCTTCTAGTTGGTCACCAAGCGGTGCGTCAAGCACATATGATTTTTGGGAAGCCGTGATGATAATCCTCAGATTACGGGCCCAGTCAACAAAGTTACTTCCATCATCTTTCAACTTAGCTTTCTCTAGGAACGCATTAAAATTCAGGGGTGCTACTATGCGAGCCATTGATCTACAACATAAATATGCAAAGTTTACTTAGACTATTGTTCAAGATAATGAGTGTAGTTAATCAAATTACTAAAGCTCCCACTCAAATTGACATCCCTCAGGTCATCTGAGTGTCACATGATCCAAATCCACCAACTCAAGTCCGATCATCACGTGAGTTGAGGTGGCTTCAATGGTGAACATCATTATGTTGATCATATCTACTATATGACTCATGTTCGACCTTTCGATCTCTTGTGTTCCAAGGCCATGTCTGTACATGCTAGGCTCGTCAAGTTTAACCCGAGTGTTCTACACGTGCAACACTGGCTTGCACCCGTTGTATGTGAATGTAGAGTCTATCACACCCGATCATCACGTGGTGTCTCAACACGACGAACTTTCGCAACGGTGCACACTCGGGGAGAACACAATTCATCTTGAAATTTAAGTGAGGGATCACGTTATAATGCTACCGTCGTCCTAAGAAAAACAAGGTGCATAAAAGGATTAACATCACATGCAATTCATAAGTGACATGATATGGCCATGAACTTGTGCTTTTGATCTCCATCTAGAAAGCACTGGCATGATCTCCATCGTCACCGGCATGACACCATGATCTTCATCATCTTGATCTCCATCAACGTGTCGCCATCAGGGTTATCGCGCCCAACATGCTTCTACTACTATTGATACCGTTTAGCGATAAAGTAAAGCATTACATAGCGCTTAATGATTGACACATAGGTCATACAATAATTAAAGACAACCCTATGGCTCCTGCCGGTTGCCGTACTCATCGACATGCAAGTCGTGATAATCTATACATCACATGATCATCTCATACATCACATATATCACACCATGTAATTGGCCATATCACATCACAACATACCCTACAAAAACAAGTTAGACGTCCTCTAATTGTTGTTGCATGTTTTACATGGCTGCTACGAGTATCTAGCAAGAACAATTCTCATCTACGCAAAAACCACAACGGTGATACACTAGTTGCTTTTCAACCTTCTCAAGGACCACCTTTGTCGAATCCGATCCAACTAAAGTGAGAGCAACTGGCACCCGCAAGCCATCTATGCAACAAGTTGTGATCGAGGGAACCGGTCTCTCGTAAGCGTACGAGTAATGTTGGTCTGGGCCGCTTCATCTCACAATACTGCTGAACCAAAATCCGACCAAGGGAGGAAGCAATCTAAGAATCAATGCCCACAAACCTTTTGTGTTCTACTCAAGATCTCATCTACACATAGACCTAGCTCATGATGCCACTGTTGGGTAACATTGCATGGGAAACAAAAAAAATTCCTATGCACACGCAGATCCATCCATGGTGATGAGCATCTACGAGAGGGAGAGTGGATCTACGTACCCTTGCAGATCGCTAAGCGGGAAGTGTTAAGAAACACGGTTGGTGTATTTGAACGTCTTCGCGATCCAAATCATCGTGCGTCCCGCGATCCAATCACAATCCGCCCCGCGATCCAATCACGATCCTTCCGATCTAGCGCCGAACGGACGACACCTCCGCATTCAGCACACGTACAGCTTGATGATGATCCCCGTCGTCTTGATCCAGAAAGAAGGAGCAGAGAGGTAGAAGAGTTCTCTGGTAGCGTGAGGCGCTCTGGCGATGGTGGTGGAGCAATTCCGGCAGGGCTTCGCCTAAGCACTGCAGAAATCCGATCTAGAGGAGAAACTATGCACTGGAGGAACGGGTAGCACGTGGCTGAAAAATAGTGCAAAACCCTAAATCCCACCAGTATATATAGGAGGAGAGCCTTGGTGCAAGGGCCAAGGCTCCTATGGTTTGGCTGAACCTACTAGGAGAGGAGGACTCCTCCTCCAATCCTAGTAGGACTAGGATTGCTCCTTTTTGCCTTTTTTTCCACCTTTTCCTATTGGGTTTTCTTCTCCAGCCACATGGGCCTTGTGTGGGAGTTTCCACCAGCCCACTAAGGGCTGATATTCACTCTCCCACAGCCCATGAAGCCTTTTGGGTCAAAATACCCCTCCCGGAGGCCTCCCGGTACAATACCGGCACTCCCGGTACACTACCGGCACTCCCGGTACACTACTGATGAGGCCGAAACTTTTCCGGCGACCAAAACAGGACTTCCTATATATGAATCTTTACCTCTAGACCATTCCGGAGCTCCTAGTGACGTCCGGGATCTCATCGGGACTCCGAACAACCTTCGGTCACCACCATACATAACTCTATACTACCAAAACGTCACCAAACCTTAAGTGTGCAGACCCTGCGGGTTCGAGAACTATGTAGACATGACCGAGACACCTCTATGGTCAATAACCAATAGCGGGACCTGGATGCCCATATTGGTTCCTACATATTCTACGAAGATCTTTATCGGTCGAACCTCTATGTCAAGGATTCAGTTAATCCCGTATGATGTTCCCTTTGTTCTTCGGTATGTTACTTGCCTGAGATTCGATCGTCGGTATCTCCATACCTTGTTAAACCTTGTTATCGGCAAGTCTCTTTACTCGTTCCGTAATACAAGATCCCGTGACTAACACTTAGACACATTGCTTGCAAGGCTCATTGTGATGTTGTATTACCGAGTGGGCCCTGAGATACCTCTCCGTCACACGGAGTAACAAATTCCAGTCTTGATCCATGCCAACTCAACAGACACCCTCGGAGATACATGTAGAGCACCTTTATAGTCACCCAGTTACGTTGTGACGTTTGATACACACAAGGCACTCCTCCGATGTCCGTGAGTTGCATGATCTCATGGTCATAGGAACACATACTTGACATGCAGAAAACACTAGCAATAAACTGACACGATCATATGCTACGTTTGTAGTTTGGGTCTTTGGCCATCACATCATTCTCCTAATGATGTGATCCCGTTATCAAATGACATCACATGTCAATGGTCAGAAAACCTTGACCATATTTGATCAACGAGCTAGTTCACTAGAGGCATACTAGGGACAAAGTGTTGTCTATTTACCCACACATGTAATGTGTTTCCAATCAATACAATTATAGCATGGATAATAAACGATTATCTTGAACATGGAAATATAATAATAAACACTTTATTTATTGCCTCTAGGGCATATTTCCAACATTAAGATCTATAGAGATAGATCGAGACTCTTAATAGAACTTTCACAGAGCACATACCTTGATAAAGTTTTGAAGAAGTTCAAAATGGATCAATCCAAGAAGGGGTTCTTGCCTGTGTTACAAGGTGTGAAGTGGAGTAAGACTCAATGCCCAGTGACTGCAGAACATAGAAAAAAGATGAGTGTCATCCCCTACGCTTCAGCCATAGGCTCTATCATGTATGCAATGTTGTGCACAAGACCCAATGTCAGCCTAGCCATAAGTATGGCCGGAAGGTTTCAAAGTGATCCTGGAATGGAGCACTGGGCAGCGGTCAAGAATATCCTTAAGTACCTAAAAAGGACTAAGGAAATGTTTATCGTTTATGGAGGTGATGAAGAGCTCGTTGTAAAGGGTTACGTCGATGCAAGCTTTGACACTGATCCGGATGACTCTAAGTCGCAAACCGGATATGTATTGATTCTCAACGGGGGAGCAGCAAGCTGGTGCAGTTCCAAGCAAAGCGTGGTAGCCTATTCTACATGCAAAGCGGAGTACATCGCAGCCTCGGAGGCGACGAAGGAAGGTATCTGGATGAAGAAGTTCATGACAGATCTTGGAGTAGTGCCCAGTGTACTGAATCCAATGAACCTATTCTGTGACAACACAGGTGCCATTGCTTTGGCCAAGGAACCAAGGTTTCACAAGAGGACCAGACACATAAAGCGACGCTTCAACTCCATCCGCGATTACATCGAGGAGAAGGACATAAATATTTGCAAAGTGCACACGGATCTGAATGTTGCAGACCCGTTGACTAAACCTCTTCCAAGAGCTAAACATGATCAACACAAAAACTGCATGGGTGTTCGATTCATTACAATGTAAATCACATAGTGATGTGAGTTAGATTATTGACTCTAGTGCAAGTGGGAGACTGTTGGAAATATGCCCTAGAGGCAATAAATAAAGTGTTTATTATTATATTTCCTTGTTCATGATAATCGTTTATTATCCATGCTATAATTGTATTGATTGGAAACACATTACATGTGTGGGTTAATAGACAACACTCTGTCCCTAGTATGCCTCTAGTGAACTAGCTCGTTGATCAAAGATGGTCAAGATTTCCTAGCCATTGACATGTGATGTCATTTGATAACGGGATCACATCATTAGGAGAATGATGTGATGGACAAGACCCAAACTACAAATGTAGCATATGATCGTGTCAGTTTATTGCTACTGTTTTCTGCATGTCAAGTATATGTTTCTATGACCATGAGATCATGCAACTCACGGACATCGGAGGAGTGCCTTGTGTGTATCAAACGTCACAACGTAACTAGGTGACTATGAAGGTGCTCTACATGTATCTCCGAGGGTGTCTTTTGAGTTGGCATGGATCAAGACTGGAATTTGTTACTCCGTATGACGGAGAGGTATCTCAGGGCCCACTCGGTAATACAACATCACAATGAGCCTTGCAAGCAATGTGTCTAAATTTTAGTCACGGGATCTTGTATTACGGAATGAGTAAAGAGACTTGCCGATAACAAGGTTTAACTAGGTATGGAGATACTGACGATCGAATCTCGGGCAAGTAACATACCGAAGAACAAAGGGAACATCATACGGGATTAACTGAATCCTTGACATAGAGGTTCGACCGATAAAGATCTTCGTAGAATATGTAGGAACCAATATGGGCATCCAGGTCCCGCTATTCGTTCTTGACCGTAGAGGTGTCTCGGTCATGTCTACATAGTTCTAGAACCCGCAGGGTCTGCACACTTAAGGTTTGGTGACGTTTCGGTAGTATAGAGTTATGTATGGTGGTGACCGAAGGTTATTCTAAGTCCCGGATGAGATCCCGGACGTCACGAGGAGCTCCGGAATGGTCCGGAGGTAAATATTCATATATAGGAAGTCCTGTTTTGGTCGCCGGAAAAGTTTCGGCCTCATCAGTAGTGTACCGGGAGTGCCGGTAGTGTACCGGGAGGCCTCCGGGAGGGGTATTTCGACCCAAGAGGCTTCATGGGCTGTGGGAGAGTGAATATCAGCCCTTAGTGGGCTGGTGGAAACTCCCACACAAGGCCCATGTGGCTGGAGAAGAAAACCCAATAGGAAAAGGTGGAAAAAGGCAAAAAAAGGAGCAATCCTAGTCCTACTAGGATTGGAGGAGGAGTCCTCCTCTCCTAGTAGGTTCGGCCGAACCATAGGAGCCTTGGCCCTTGCGCCAAGGCTCTCCTCCTCTCCTCCTATATATACTGGTGGGTTTTAGGGTTTTGCACTAGTTTTTCAGCCACGTACTACCCGTTCCTCCAGTGCATAGTTTCTCCTCTAGATCGGTTTTCTGCAGTGCTTAGGCGAAGCCCTGCCGGAATAGCTCCACCACCATCGCCGGAGAGCCCTCACGCTGCTAGAGAACTCTTCTTCCTCTCCACTCCTTCTTGTTGGATCAAGATAGCGGAGATCGTCATCAAGCTGTACATGTGCTGAACGCGGAGGTGTCGTCCGTTCGGCGCTAGATCGGAAGGATCGTGATCAAGTTCGTGGGACGTATCATTATCAAGTTGGTGGGACGGATCGTGATTGGATCGCGAGACGGATCGTGATTGGATCATGGGATGGATCGTGATTGGATCGCAGGACGCACGGCGATTTGGATCGCGAAGACGTTCGACTACACCAACCGCGTTTCTTAACGCTTCCCGCTTAGCGATCTACAAGGGTACATAGATCCACTCTCCCTCTCGTAGATGCTCATCACCATGGATAGATCTGCGTGTGCAAGGAAATTTTTTGTTTCCCATGCAACGTTCCCCAACACGAACGTCCCGCGATCCTATCACGATCTCTCCCGCTATCCAATCACGATCCGTCCCGCGAGCTCATCACGATCTGTCCCGCGATCTCATCCCGAATCGTCTCGCGATCTTGATCATGGTCCTTTCGATCTAGCGCCGAACGGACGGCACCTCCGCGTTCAGCACACGTAAAGCTCGATGCTGATCTCCGCCTTCTTGATCCAGCAAGAGTGAGCGAAGAGGTAGATGAGTTCTCTGGCAGCGCGACGGCGTTGTGGCGATGGTGGTGGAGCTATTCCAGCAGGGCTTCGCTTAAGCACCACTGAAAACCGATCTAGAGGAGAAACTGCGATCTAGAGAAGAGGTAGCAAGTGGCTATTAGGGTCAGCTTTTCCCTCTAAATCCTCTAGTATATATAGGAGGAGGGGAGGGGAGGAGGCAGCCTCGAACCCTCAAGGTTTAGTCAAAATTGGAGGTGGAGGAGTGTTGGAAATATGCCCTAGAGGCAATAATAAATTAGTTATTATCATATTTCCTTGTTCATGATAATCATTTATTATCCATGCTATAAATTGTATTGATCGGAGACTTAGATGCATGTGTGGATACAAAGACAAAACCATGTCCCTAGTATGCCTCTAATGGACTAGCTCGTTGATCAAAGATGGTTAAGGTTTCCTAGCCATGGACATGAGATGTCATTTGATAATGGGATCACATCATTAGGAGAATGATGTGATGGACAAGACCCAAACTACAAACGTAGCATATGATCGTGTCAGTTTATTGCTACTGTTTTCTGCATGTCAAGTATATGTTCCTATGACCATGAGATCATGCAACTCACGGACATAGGAGGAGTGCCTTGTGTGTATCAAACGTCGCAACGTAACTGGGTGACTATAAAGTTGCTCTACAGGTAACTCCGATGGTGTCTGTTGAGTTGGCATGGATCGAGACTGGGATTTGTTACTCCGTGTGACGGAGAGGTATCTCAGGGCCCACTCGGTAATACAACATCACAATGAGCCTTGCAAGCAATGTGACTAATTGTTAGTTGCGGGATCTTGTATTGCGGAACAAGTAAAGAGACTTGCCAGTAACGAGGTTGAACTAGGTATGGAGATACCGACGATCGAATCTCGGGCAAGTAACATACCGAAGAACAAAGGGAACGTTATACGGGATTAACTGAATCCTTGACATAGAGGTTCGACCGATAAATATCTTCGTAGAATATGTAGTAACCAATGTGGACGTCCACATCCCGCCATTGGTTATTGACTGTAGAGGTGTCTCGGTCATGTCTACATAGTTCTCGAACCCGCAAGGTCTGCACACTTAAGGTTTGGTGACGTTTCGGTAGTGTAGAGTTATGTATGGTGGTGACCGAAGGTTGTTCGGAGTCCCAGATGAGATACCGGACGTCACGAGGAGCTCCAGAATGGTCCGGAGGTAAAGATTCCTATATAGGAAGTCCCAGTTTGGTCGCCGGAAAAGTTTCGGGCTCATCGGTAGTGTACCGGGAGTGCCGGTAGTGTACCGGAAGACCTCCGGGAGGGGTATTTCGACCCAAGAGGCTTCATGGGCTTTGGGAAAGTATTAACCAGCCCTTAGTGGGCTGGTGGAATAGCCACAACAGGCCCATGCGGCTAGGGGAAGAATCCCAAAGAGAAAAGAGTGGAAAAAAGGCAAAAAGGAAGAGTCCTACTCCTACTAGGAGTGGAGGAGGAGTAGGACTCCTCCTCCTTTGGCTCGGCCGACTCCTAGAGGGACTTGCCCTTGCACCAAGGCTGCCTCTCCTCTCCTCCTATATATACTGGTGGAATAGAGGGTTTTTGGACAGAATTTACGGCCACGTGCTACCCGTTTGACCAGTGCATAGTTTCTCCTCTAAATCTGATTTCTGCAGTGCTTAGGCGAAGCCCTACCGGAATTACTCCACCACCATCGCCGGAGCGCCATCACGCTGGCGGTGAAATCTTCTTCCTTTCCACCTCCTCTTGCTGGATCAAGACGGTGGAGATCGTTATCAAGCTGAACGTGTGCTGAACGCGGAGGTGCCGTCCGTTTGGTGCTAGATCGGAAGGACCGTGATCGAGATCGCGAGACAGTTCATGATGAGATCGCAGAATGGATCGTGATGAGTTCACGGGACAGATTGTGATGAGGTCACGAGACGGATCGTGATTGGATCGCGGGACGGATCGTGATGAGATCGCGGGACGCTCGGCGATTTGGATCGTGAAGATGTTAGACTACACCAACCGCGTTTCTTAACGCTTCCCGCTTAGCGATCTACCAGGGTACGTAGATCCACTCTCCCTCTCGTAGATGCTCATCACCACGGATAGATCTATGTGTGCGTAGGAAATTTTTTGTTTCGCATGCGACGTTCCCCAACAGTGGCATCATGAGCTAGATCTATGTGTTGATGAGATCTCGAGTAGAACGCAAAGAGTTTGTGGGCGTTGATGCTTAGATTGCTTCCTCCCTTGGTCGGATTTTGGTTCAGCGGTATTGTGAGATGAAGCGGCCCGGACCAACATTGCTCGTACGCTTACGAGAGTCCGGTTCCCTCGACCGCAACTTGTTGCAGAGATGGCTTGCGGGTGCTAGTTTCTCTCACTTTAGTTGGATCAGATTCGACAAAGGCGGTCCTTGAGAAGGTTGAAAAGCAACTAGTGTATCACCGGTGTGGTTTTTGCGTAGATGAGAATTGTTCTTGCTAGATACCCGTAGCAGCCACGTAAAACATGCAACAACAATTAGAGGACGTCTAACTTGTTTTTGCAGGGTATGTTGTGATGTGATATGGCCAATTACATGATGTGATATATGTGATGTATGAGATGATCATGTGATGTATAGAATTTCATGACTTGCATGTCGATGAGTACGGCAACCGGCAGGAGCCATAGGGTTATCTTTAATTATTGTATGACCTGCGTGTCAATCATTAAGCGCTATGTAATGCTTTACTTTATCGCTAAACGGTAGCAATAGTAGTAGAAGCATGCAGGGCGTCACAACCTCGATGGCGACACGTTGATGGAGATCAAGATGATGGAGATCATGGTGTTCTGCCGGTGACGATGGAGATCATGCCGGTGCTTTCAAGATGGAGATCTAAAGCACAAGTTCATGGCCATATCATGTCACTTATGAATTGCATGTGATGTTAATCCTTTTATGCACCTTGTTTTGCTTAGTATGACGGTAGCACTATAAGGCGATCCCTCACTTAAATTTCAAGATAAAATTGTGTTCTCCCTGAGTGTGCACCGTTGCGAAAGTTCGTCGTGTTGAGACACCACGTGATGACTGGGTGTGATAGACTCTACGTTCACATACAACGGGTGCAAGCCAGTGTTGCACATGCAGAACACTCAGGTTAAACTTGACGAGCCTAGCATGTACAGACATGGCCTCGGAACACAAGAGACCGAAAGGTCGAACATGAGTCATATAGTAGATATGATCAACATGATGATGTTCACCATTATAACCACCTCAACTCACGTGATGATCGGACTTGAGTTGGTGAATTTGGATCATGTATCACTCGGATGACCGGAGGGATGTCAATTTGAGTGGGAGTTCTTAAGTAATATGATTAATTGAACTCATTATCATGAACATAGTCACTAGTGTCTTTGCAAACTGTGTTGTAGATCACTAGCTCACGTTGTAGCTCCCTTGTATTTTTATATGTTCCTAGATAAATAGAGTTGAAAGATGATGGTAGCAAGATTGCGGACTGGCTCCGTGATCTGAGGATTGTCCTCGTTGCTGCACAGAAGGCTTTATGTCCTTAATGCACCGCTCGGTGCGCCAACCCCTCTAGCGTCGTCTGTAGATGTTGTGAACATCTGACAGGTACGTTCTGATGACTACTTGATAGTTTAGTGCGTCATGCATTACGACTTAGAACTGAGGCTTCGAAATGTTTTGAACGTCACGGAACATATGAGATGTTCTAAAAGCTGAAATTAGGATCTCAGGCTCGTGCCCGTGTTGCGAGATATGAGATCTCCAACAAGATTCTTTGCCTGCAAGATGAACGATAATAGCTCAATCGTTGAGCTTGTGCTCAGATTGTCTGGGTGCTACAATCGCTTGAATCGAGTGGGAGTTCATCTTCCAGATAAGATAGTGATTGATATAGTTCTCCAAGTCACTTTCACTAAGCTACTAGAACTTGGTGATAAACTATAAAATGCCAGGGATAGAATTAATGATCCCTGAGCTGTTCGCGATGTTTGACACCGCGAAGGTAGAAATCAAGAAGGAGCATCAAGTGTTGATGGTTATTATAACCACTAGTTTCGAGAAGGGCAAGGGCAAGGAGGGAAACTTCATGGATGGCAAGTCAGTTGCTGCTCCAGTGAAGTAACCCAAAGTTGAAACCCAAACCCGAGACTAAGTGCTTCAATTATGAGGAGAGAGGTCGCTGAAGCGGAACAACCCTAGATACCTGGTAGATAAGAAGGCTGGCAACATCGACAGAAGTATATTTGATATACGTGTTATTAATGTGTACCTTGCTTGTACTCCTAGTAGCACATGGGTATTGGATACTGGTTCGATTGCTAAATGTTAGTAACTCAAAATAAAAGCTACAGAATAAACGGAGAACTAGCTAAGTGTGAGGTGACGATATGTGTTGGAAATGTTTCCAAGGTTGATGTGATCAACATCGCACGCTCTCTCTATTTCGAGATTAGTGACGAACCTAAATGTTATTTGGTGTTTTTGCGTTGAGCATGAACGTGATTAGATCATGTTCATTGCAACACGGTTATCCATTTAAATTAGAGAATAATGGTTATTCTATTTACATGAATAATACCTTCAACGGTCATGCACCCAGTAAGGATGGTTTGTTAAAACTTGATCGTAGTAATACACATGTTCATAACATTGATGCCAAAAGGATGCAAAGTTAATAATAATAGTACCACATACTTGTGGCACTGCCGCTAAATGTCATATTGGTATAAAACGCATGAAGAAACTCCATGCTGATGGATCTTTGGACTAATTCGATTTCGAATCGGTTGAGACATGCGAACCATGCCTCTTGGGCAAGATGACTAAAGGACCCCGTTTTCTGGTTTGATGGAGCGGGCAAGTGATTTATTGGAAATGATACATGTTGATGTATGCAATCCAATGAGTCTTGTAGCGTGCGGTGGATATCATTGTTTTCTTACCTTCACTAATGATTTGAGTAGATATAGTGTATATTTACTTAATGAAACACAAGTCTGAATCATTTGAAAGGTTCAAGCAAATTCAGAGTGAAGTTTAAGATCATCTTGACAAGAAGATAAAAATGTTTGCGATATGATCGTGGAGGTGAATATCTGAGTTGCGAATTTGTCATACAACTTTAGACAATGTGAAAGTTGTTTCACAACTCACGCCACCTGGAACACCATGGTGTGATGGTGTGCCCGAACGTCATAGTCGTACTCTATTGGATATGGTGCGTGCTATGATGTCTATTATCATTTTGTTACTATAATTTTGGGGTTATGCATTAGAGACAACAACATTCACTTTAAATAGGGCACCATCTAAATCCGTTGAGATGACACTGTGTGAACTATGGTTTGATAGAAACCTAAGCTGTCATTTCTTAATGTTTGGGGCTGCGACGCTTGTGTGGAAAATGTTTTCGCCTAATGAGCTCGAACCCAAAGCGGACATGCATCTTCATAGAATACCCTAAGAACAGTTGGGTGAACCTTCTATCTCAGATCCAAGCATAAAATGTTTGTTGCTAAAACTGGGTCCTTTCTCGAGAAAGGGTTTCTCTTGAAAGAATTGAGTGGGAGGAGGATAGAACTTGATGAGGTTATTTGAACCTCTGCTTCAACCAGAAAGTAGCGCAGCGCAGAAAGATGTTTCTGTGAAGCCTACGTCAGTTGAAGAGGAAGTTAATGATGATGATCATGAAGCTTAGGATCAAGTTACTATCGACCTACAAGGAAAATAGAACTTGATGAGGTTACTGAACCTTTACTTCAGCCAGAAAGTGGCGCAGCACAGAAAGATGTTTTTGTGAAGCCTACGTCAGTTGAAGAGGAAGTTAATGATGATGATCATGAAGCTTCGGATCAAGTTACTATCAAACTTCGTAGGTCGACAAGGACGTGTACTGCTACTGAGCGGTACGACAACCCTATCTTGAAGGTCATGTTGTTGGACAACGATGAACCTACGAACTATGGAGAAGCGATGATGGGCCCGGCAAACCAACAAATGATTAGAGGCCATGAAATCCGAGAAAGGATCCATGTACAAAAACCAAGTATAGACTTTGGTGGACTTGCTCGTTGGATGGCAGGTCGTTAAGTACAAATGGAATTTTAAAATGAAGACAGACGTTGATGGTAAATGTTACCATTTGTAAAGCTCGACTTGTTGCAAAGTAGTTTACGACAAGTTCAAAGAGTTGACTGTGATGAGACTTTCTCACTCGTAGCGATGCTAAAGTCTGTTGGAATTATGTTAGCAGTTGCTGCATTTTTTAATTATGAAATCTGGCAGATGGATGCCAAAACATCGTTTCCTTCCTTGAGGAAAGGTTGTATGAGATACAACCAGAAGGTTTTGTTAGTCCTAAGGATGCTAAAAGATGTGCGAGCTTCGGTGATTCTTCTATGAACTGAAGCAAGCATCTCGGAGTTGGAATATACACTTTGATGAGGTGATCAAAGTTTTTGAGTCTATACAAAGTTTATGAGAAACTTGTATTTACAATAAAGTGAGTGGGAGAACTATAGAGTTTCTGGTACGCATATGTGGTTGACATATTGTTGATCGGAAATGATGTAGAATTTCTGGAAAGCATAAAAGGTTGTTTGAGAAGAGTTTTTCAAAGGAAGACCTGCATAAAGCTACCTAATTGTTGAGCATCAAAATCTATAAAGATAGATCAAGATGTTTTGATAAGAATTCCAATGAGTACATACCTTGACAAGATTTTGAAAGAGTTCAAAATGGATCAGTCAGAGAAAGAGTTCTCGCCTGATTTGTAAGGTACAAAGTTTTGTAAGACTCAATGCCCAGTGACTGCAGAAGATAGAGAGAAGATGATTGTCATCCCCTATGCTTCAGCCATAGGCTCTATCATGTATGCAATTTTGTGCACAAGACCCGATGTCAGCCTTGCCATAAATATGGCCAGAAGGTTTCAAAGTGATCCTGGAATGGAGCACTGGACAGCGGTCAAGATTACCCTTAGTAACTAAAAGACTAAGGAGATGTTTCTCGATTATGGAGGTGATAAAGAGTTCATCGTAAGGAGTTACGTCGATGCAAGCTTTAACACCAATCCGGATGACTCGTAGTAGCAATCTGGATACGTATAGCGGAGCAGCCATTTGGAATAGTACCAAGTGGAGTGTGGTAGCAGTGTTTACGGTTTGACATAGAAATTTGCAAAGTACACACGGATCTAAATGTCGCAGACCCGTTGACTATAAGACCTCTCTCACATACAAAGCATGATCGAGCCCCATAACTCATTGGGTGTTAGATTCATAACAATGCGAATCACATGGTGATGTGAACTAGATTATTGACTCTAGTGCAAGTGGGAGACTGTTGGAAATATGCCCTAGAAATAATAAATTAGTTATTATCATATTTCCTTGTTGATGATAATCGTTTATTATCCATGCTATAAATTGTATTGATCGGAGACTTAGATGCATGTGTGGATACATAGACAAAACCATGTCCCTAGTATGCCTCTAATGGACTAGCTCGTTGATCAAAGATGGTTAAGGTTTCCTAGCCATGGACATGAGATGTCATTTGATAACGGGATCACATCATTAGGAGAATGATGTGATGGACAAGACCCAAACTACAAACGTAGCATATGATCGTGTCAGTTTATTGCTATTGTTTTCTGCATGTCAAGTATATGTTCCTATGACCATGAGATCATGCAACTCACGGACATAGGAGGAGTGCCTTGTGTGTATCAAACGTCGCAACGTAAATGGGTGACTATAAAGGTGCTCTACAGGTAACTCCGATAGTGTCTATTGAGTTGGCATGGATCGAGACTGGGATTTGTTACTCCGTGTGACGGAGAGGTATCTCAGGGCCCACTCGGTAATACAACATCACAATGAGCCTTGCAAGCAATGTGACTAATTGTTAGTTGCGGGATCTTGTATTACGGAACAAGTAAAGAGACTTGCCAGTAACAAGGTTGAACTAGGTATGGAGATACCAACGATCGAATCTCGGGCAAGTAACATACCGAAGAACAAAGGGAATGTTATACGGGATTAACTGAATCCTTGACATAAGGGTTCGACCGATAAAGATCTTCGTAGAATATGTAGTAACCAATGTGGACGTCCAGGTCCCGCCATTGGTTATTGACCGTAGAGGTGTCTCGGTCATGTCTACATAGTTCTCAAACCCGTAGGGTCTGCACACTTAAGGTTTGGTGACGTTTCGGTAGTGTAGAGTTATGTATGGTGGTGACCGAAGGTTGTTCGGAGTCCCGGATGAGATCCCGGACGTGACGAGGAGCTTTGGAATGTTCCGGAGGTAAAGATTCATATATAGGAAGTCCTAGTTTGGCCGCCGGAAAAGTTTCGGGCTCATCGGTAGTGTACTGGGAGTGCCGGTAGTGTACCGGGAGACCTCCGGGAGGGGTATTTCGACCCGAGAGGCTTCACGGGATGTGGGAAAGTATTAACCAGCCCTTAGTGGGCTGGTGGAATAGCCAAAACATGCCCATGCGGCTAGGGGAAGAATCCCAAAGAGAAAAGAGTGGAAAAAAGGCAAAAAGGAAGAGTCCTACTCCTACTAGGAGTGGAGGAGGAGTAGGACTCCTCCTCCTTTGACTCGGCCGACTCCTAGAGGGACTTGCCCTTGCGCCAAGGCTGCCTCTCCTCTCCTCCTATATATACTGGTGGAATAGAGGGTTTTTGGACAGAATTTACGGCCACGTGCTACCCGTTCCACCAGTGCATAGTTTCTCCTCTAAATCTGATTTCTGCAATGCTTAGGCGAAGCCCTGTCGGAATTACTCCACCACCATCGCCGGAGCGCCGTCACGCTGCCGGTAAAATCTTCTTCCTCTCCAGCTCCTCTTACTGGATCAAGACGGTGGAGATCGTTATCAAGCTGCACGTGTGCTGAACGCGGAGGTGTCGTCCGTTCGGTACTAGATCGGAAGGACCGTGATCGAGATCGCGAGACGGTTCGTGATGAGATCGCAGAACGGATCGTGATGAGTTCACGGGACGGATCGTGATGAGGTCACGGGACGGATCGTGATTGGATCGTGGGACAGATCGTGATGAGATCGCGGGACGCTCGGCGATTTGGATCGCGAAGATGTTCGACTACACCAACCGCGTTTCTTAACGCTTCCCGCTTAGCGATCTACAAGGGTACGTAGATCCACTCTCCCTCTCGTATATGCTCATCACCATGGATAGATCTGCGTGTGCGTAGGAATTTTTTTGTTTCCCATGCGACGTTCCCCAACAAGGAGTCCTACTCCAATCCTATTAGGAGTAGGATTCCTCCTTTCCACTTGGAAACTCTTTCCACCTCTCCACCTTTGGATTTTTTTTTCCTTCTCAAACCACTCCAGCCGCATGGGCCCTTAGAGGAGGCTTCTTCCAGCCCACTAGGGGATGGTTTACCTCCTCCCACATCCCATGTAGCCTCTTGGGTCGAGACACCCCTCCCGATGGTCCCCCAGTACCCTCCCGGCACTCCCGGTACACTACCGATGAGCCCGAAACTTTTCCAGCGACCAAAACAGAACTTCCTATATATCAATCTTTACCTCCGGACCATTCCGAAGCTCCTCGTGGCATCCGTGATCTCATCCGGGACTCCGAACAACCTTCGATCACCACCATACATAACTCTATACTACCAAAACGTCACTGAACCTTAAGTGTGCAGACCCTGCGGGTTCGAGAACTATGTAGACATGACCGAGACACCTCTACGGTCAATAACCAAAAGCGGGACCTGGATGCCTATATTGGTTCCTACATATTCTAGGAAGATCTTTATCGGTTGAACCTCTATGACAAGGATTTAGTTAATCCCGTATGATGTTCCCTTTGTTCTTCGGTATGTTACTTGCCCAAGATTCGATCGTCGGTATCTCCATACCTAGTTCAATCTCGTTACCGACAAGTCTCTTTACTCGTTACGTAATACAAGATCCCATGGCTAACACTTTAGTCACATTGCTTGCAAGGCTTGTTGTGATGTTGTATTACCGAGTGGGCCATGAGATACTTCTCCATCACACGGAATAAGAAATCCCAGTCTTGATCCATGTCAACCCAACAGACACCCTCGGAGATACCTATAGAGCACATTTATAGTCACCCAGTTACATTGTGACGTTTGATACATACAAGGTACTCCTCCGGTGTCAATGAGTTGCATGATCTCATGGTCATAGGAACATATACTTGACATGCAGAAAACTATAACAATAAACTGACACGATCATATGCTATGTTTATAGATTGGGTCTTGTCCATCACATCATTCTCCTAATGACGTGATCTCGTTATCAAATGATATCGCATGTCCATGGCTAGGAAACCTTAACCATCTTTGATCAACGAGCTAGTCTATTAGAGGCATACTAGGGATATGGTGTTGTCTATGTATCCACACATGTATCTGAGTTTTCGATCAATACAATTATAGCACGGATAATAAACGATTATCATGAACAAGAAAATATGATAATAACTAATTTATTATTGCCTCTAGGACATATTTCCAACATAAATTACGTGCATTATTTTTATATATTTTAAATTATTCTCCTTCTTTCAGGTTAATGCAATGCTATTTATTTTCCTTAAGAAACTACATTATTTAGCATATTAGTATAGATGACATCAAAAGGCTAGAGCAAGTAGAATTTTTTATATTCTACTCCCATCCGTCTCAAAATAACTGTCTCAATTTTGTACTAGATCTAGTTCAAAGTTATACTAAGTTTAAGACACTTATTTTAGGACGGAGGGTGTATTATGTTATACATAGGCGTGAAATATTATTTTCCTTTTAAAGTTTATGCCTGCTTAATTTAGGGTTGGTCCACTCACAAGATTTAATTTTTTCTTACAAAGATGTTTGTTTATGCGTGTTTCTCCTTTGTTCAAATTGCCTTGTGCTAGCTCCACTGATGTGAAGAAACTTTGATCCACTGGCGCACACACATGCACCACGTATAAGGTATTCAGGCGCTATCACTTTAACCGGTTGCTCGATCACGAGAGGAACAGAGAGAAAAAAAATGAATTAAGAAAAGAAAAAGGTGGTTCGGGATAGGGTCGCGTCCTACATGGCGGACTGACCGGTCGCGTCCAGACGCGTCCGCGAGCCCACATATCCTCCTCATATTTCAGATGGATATAAGGGTTCGCGGACAGCCCGGACGTATAGAGCTGATATGAGAGGTCTGGTTGGATCATTTTTTTTCTTCTCTCTCCTGTTCGGTCACTGACCGGGCACATGGGCGGACGTATAAGAGGTCATTTTAGGCGTCTGGCTGTAGATGCTCTCATGCACGCACGCACGCACTCTACTGCATGCACAACGGGTCAACGACACACCATAGTCTCCTGCATGCAAAAAGAAAACTGTGACCGCCCTAAATTACATAATAGTACCGAGAGACCAGAAGGCCCCCCCTTCCCTCCTCCTCTGGCGCTCCCGCGAGCGGCAAGGGAGGAACCCTAGCCGCCGGCCGCCTCTTCCTTCTCCTCCCCTCTCCCTCCTCCTCCCGTCGGCGCCGGCACCGGCAGGGACTCTCACCCCCTTGCGTGACTAGGGCTGGCACAGGCCGGCGTCGTCGTGCCAGGGCGCTGCGGTGTGCGGGTCGTGGCGGCACGGCGGTGGAGGCTCGAGGCCCTCCTGGCGACGCGGTGGGCTGCGATGGGGCGGGGCGGGCCCGGCCTGCGTTGGTGGTGGCTGTCGCAGCGGTGGCCAGATCTGGCCGGCGGCGCGGACTGGGCGGGCGGCGCAGGCTAGGCGGCAGCTTGGGCCCGGTCGGCCATCTCTGCAGAGATCCGTGGAGTGGCGGCGCGGTGGTGGTGGAGTTCCGGCGGGGATATGGCGGTGTTCTCCCGCGGGCTGGCGGCGCATCGCCTCAAGGCAGCTCGGCGGCCCTGCCCGCGGCGACGGTCGGCCCTCTCCGGCGTTAGCTCGTCTACGGCTGGACCGTGTTGACCTTTGCATCATCTCCTCGACGCTCAGGCACTACTTCTGTCGATGGGTTGGCCCGCTCCCAGCTGCGGTCCATCTCCTGTCTCGCGCCCGGTGCAGCAGGACCGGCGCATCTCGTGCATGACATGTGGGGCCGAGCCCGTCTCGCGCACGAGCAGCAGGACCGACCTCGGCTCACACGCGGTGCCGCCGGACCGCGCTCGTCTCGTGCCCGGTGCTGCAGGACGCGGCGATGGAGGCCAGTGTTGGCCGGCCGTTGGGTCTCGACGCTGGTGTCTGTCCAGGGGTGGAAAAGGCGCTCCTTTTCGCTCGTCTCTTTGATTAGGGTAGCGGCGGATCTCGGATGAGGTGGTGTCTAGGTCTTGGATGCCGGGGCGGCGACCCTGGAGGTGGTTGTGCGGTGCTCATGGGCAGAGCTCGTGGCTTGATGCTGCCAAATGGCCATGGCCGTGTGGGCGGCGTGGTAGTCGGGGTGTGACAATCGACAGCGGTGTGTGTTGGCCGAGGTGAAAACCTGCTCTATCTTCGGACGGACCGGAGGCGGCGAAGCTCGTTCCCTTCTTGAAGGTGTCGTCGTGGCTCTCATTGCCCGTCGTGCTGCTCCAGTGAAAACTCTAATCCTCGGATCCGACGGTGACGGCGTTCCGGTGTCGTTTCTTTTCTGAAGGCATCGACTTGAAACTCACGGGTCGTCATATACGGCTTTATCTTTTCGCGTGACATTCCTGGTTGAGTGTTTGAAGTGATGTTGATGTGATCAATATCAATGTATCATACGTTGGGTGTGTATATTGCGTTGACGTACGTTTTTATCGGCTTGTTATGGATCATTGCTTTATACATAAAACGGGACAAAAGACTTTTTCGATAAATTACATAATCAGTCGACTTCTTACTAGTCTGTCCCTTAATATAAACCGTAGACTCAATTCCTGTCCCTTAATATAAACCGTAGACTCAATTCCTGTCGCCTTGAACGGCGAAACCATCCCACGAGGAGCGGCTCCAACCAAGATCGTATGGATCAGGACATCACAAAGACACGAAGCTCGGAGATCACCTCTACTGTCCGGCCATCCATGCCGCAAAGTGCTGCGGGGACAACATGCATGTGTGGTTTGCATCATCATGCCATGTCAAATCCCAAACCCTATCCGGATCGTGGGCAGGGCAGGGGAATGCGAGATCCTCTCTCTCGTGCGCACTCGAGAGGCCGGCGCACACATGCAATGTGTGGTGGACCGATCGGGATGGCCACCGAGCATGGACAGACGGAGCATGGGAGCCGGGACGCGAAGGATGCCTAACCGCCATTGCTCATCATAATCATCATGTTGTGGCGCCAGCTTTATCTGATCTGAGGCATGGACGGCGCAAAAGCCTCCCCTGCTCCCGATCCAATTATCCGTTTTCTGATGCGCACGACATGTGCGGAGCACAAAAAAGGGCTTGGCTGCCATGTCCACGGCTTGCCATCACCGTGAGATTCTTCGGTTTGATACTTGAAAAGGCTGGTCGGTTCACAAGGCTGGAATCGACAGTTCTCCGTGACACTGTGAGTGCATATATACGTAGGGGAGTTTGGTTACCAGCCAGCAAGTCAAAATTTGACAGCCACTGTTTTGTTGTCATGTGTTTAGTTTTTACCATAGTTTGACTTGCCAATTCTTTTTGCAATTTTTGCTAAAATTTGATGTTTATTTTTGCAGGCACATTTTGTAACTTGCCACACTTTGATGCTTACCGCACTTTGGCTTGGCAAAATTAGTCGCCAACCAAACGGACCCGTAGTCTCGGAAGCCAGCCAACACGAGTTCAGGTTCTAGTTTTCTGGGCAGTATATCGTTGTGCTGATCATTGGTTCGATAACCTAAGAGCAACTACAACGGGCCAACCCAAATGGACAGCAAATTTGTTCGTTTTTATCCGTTTGGGTCGACCGCGGCATCCGCTCTCTTTAACATCTGGATCGGCTATGCGTTCAATGTGTAGACCCATATATGTTGGCATGGCCGGCTGACCATTCTTTTTGAACACATAGCACAAACTTTTCATTTGCTACACACACATATTTTGCATTAATTTCACAAAGCAAACATATAGTCCACAACAAAATAAATAGCATGGTTTTAACCAAATAAATAACATAGTTTTACAAGCCGAATAAAAATAAAATAGCCTCACATAGTTTTGCAAGCCGAATTAAAGAGATACATCTATTGGTTGCCAACATGAGCCTACATATACTCAATCAAATCTTTTTGTAATTGCATGTGAGTTTTCCAATCACGCATGCCGTTATGAAATTGGACGAACTGTTCAAAAGTTGCCGCTCCTCCATGCTCAGACACAACATTCTCACCCTGATACTGAAATCCTTGATCATAGAGACGTTCCGGGCGCTCATCTTCTATGATCATATTATGCATGATCACACAAGCAGTCATCACCTCCCACAGTTTCTTCGTGCTCCAAATTTTTACAGGATACCGAAGGCACACTCGACGTCTTTCCTAGCATTCTCTTACTCTTGGGTAAATCTGTTCCTCTTCTCTCCGACAGGATTGGGGATTGTCTTCACAATAGTAGTCCATTGAGGATAGATACCATCACCCAGGTAGTACCATTTGTCGTAGTTGTGGTTGTTTATGGTAAATTAACCGGTGGGCTGTTGCCTTCGGTAAGCCTAGCAAACATCGACGAGTGCTAAAGCATGTCAATATCATTGTGCGATCCGGTCATGTCAAAGAAAAAGTGTCAGATCCATAGATCTTGAGATGCCACGGCCTCAGATATGACAGTACAAGCCTTGACATGGCCCTTATACTGCCCTTGCCAAGCAGAAGGGCAGTTCTTCCACTTCCAGTGCATGCAGTTTATGCTACCAAGCATCCCTGGAAAGCCCCTGCTGGCATTCATCGCCAATAAACGGGTTGTATCTTCAGGAGTCGGCTCTCTCAAGTACTCAGGGCCAAACACAGCAATAACAACCTTGCAAAACTTATATAGGGAGTCTAGGCAAGTAGACTCGCTCATACAGACGTACGCGTCAATGAGATCAGTGGGCACTCCGTATGCAAGCATTCGGATGGCTGTAGTTCATTTCTGATAAGAGGAGAAGTCAATCCTTCCAATGGCATCCTCTTTGCACTCGAAATAGTTATCGTAGCTGACCACTCCCTCTCTAATACGGTTGAAAAGATGCCTACTCATACGGAAATGGTGACGAATTTTCTGATGTTTGAACAACGGGTTCGTTGTGTCAAAATAGTCTTTTCAAAGAAGGAAATGCTTGCTTTTTCGGTTGCGATTAAACGCTGGAAGGTGTCCAGGAATGGAGCCACGGAACAACGGCCATTGCCTATTAATGTGATGATGAACCAACACGGCAGCCAAGATCTCCTCATCATCATCGGACGAGGAATCGTCGGAGTCGCAAAGAAAAATTGTGAAAGAAGAACTCGTCGACGGTGTCCATTTTTGTACCTTGGCAAACTGTTGAACAGCTTGCGGGCGTCGACGAAGGAGCCGACCGACGAAGGGAGTCGCGTCACCCTCGAACCAGCTAGCTGCCCTGGCGACATCTTACGAGCATGCCGATGTCCGACGAGCGTGCCGGTGTCAAGGCGAAGGAATTGGTCGGGGGCGGCGAGGCGGCTTCTTGGCCGCGGCCTCGGTTGTGTCAGGGGAGTGGGGGCGGGAAGCTTTCGGTTCGCCGGCGACAAGACGACGGGGAGCAGGGCGGCGTTGCAGGTGACGGCACCGACACCGAAAAACGGGCGGCGGCGTTGGCGACAAGGAGAAGGGTTTGTTGCTGGAATGGAAGGGAATGGTCGTTGTGCCACTGACCATCGGGCCAGGGGTAGCGGGCGCGCACGTCCATCTCGTGTCTGTGCCGACGCAAATTCAGCTAAAAAATGGATCGACAAACGGACGAAAAACGAACGCACGTCCGTTTGGATCAGCACGTTAAATCATTTTTCCATTCGCGTCAACTCAAACAAAAACGTGCGGACGAAGTGGATCGTCGCGTTGAAGTTGCTTTAACGTGCCATAATCCCGGTCGGCGGTCGCTGACCTTGGGCCACCCTCATTTGGTATGTCTTCCACGGTACATCAGCTAATGTATATGTATGCACATCCATCGGCATCCTCGTCCTCATCTTCTCCCGTGGATAGACGACGGACCCTCCCCTCCGCTCCGGGCCTGGCAAAAGAAACGAAACGAAACGAGCAAAGACAAGTAAGAAAGCCAGGGCATGTTGCAGCCGCACGGGTCGACGCATGGCGCTGTCGGCTCATGCGGTGGTGCTGCTGGTGCTCCCGCCCATGTGCGTGCCACCGTCGCTCAGTCCCGTCCCGTGTACCCACGTCCGCATGCACGCGCGCGTGCGTGCGTGGCCGCAGGCGCGCGGCTTCGAAAGTCGCGTGTGGCGCGTGGCCTTGTGTCTGTGCGCAGGGGAGCCTGAGCTGAGTTTTGTCAAGGCTTGCACGGGGTTCGAGCGGTGTCACGTTGGCCTCGGGTTCAAGCCCGAGAGGGAGAGGCGGAACATGGCTCAGGCACGTAGTAGAGCATAATGTGTCCGTTTCCTCGTGGCGACCGAGCGAGCGAACGGTTGCAGGACGAGGCGATCGAGCTATGGGATGTCAAGTGCGCATAAAGGAAGGGATGTGGCCATGTCCACTGGGATGACCGGATTCGGTTTCCGAGCAGCTACGTGGACCGACGAGTGCCTTGCCAAGGATGCGCACTACAGTCTACAGAGACCTGGGCATTCAAAACCGTCTCGATCCTCCGACATATGAGTAGATTTTATTTTAGACCACTGTCGTAGAAGTTGGTTTATACACTAAAGTTTGTTTACAGGTACAGCAGGGAATTGTTTCCTCTAATTCTTTTAGTGAATATTTTTCCTAATAATCAGAGCATAGTACATTCGAAAAAAGATATGAAAGCTAGTAGTATACTCCCTCCGTCCGAAATTTTTGTCCCCGTGTTTTTTACAAACCTCCCCCTCAAAGAAACTCTAACCGAACCCGCAGTCCATCGTCCCATCCGAAAGCTCCACTCGTGCAGCTTCACTCGTGCCGCTTCGTCGTTTACTTGAATTGAATTTTATTGACACGACCGAACCTCCAGTCTGTAGAGCTGGATTTCAGCTCCATAATTTAATTGAATTTTAATAAGAGAGGTCATGTACTCCCTCTCTCAGTTGTTCTGTTGCATGGCCAAGTAGGTGAGATTAAAAGTAGATGGCCATTCCTTAAAGAAATAGACACAGCAAAATAATTCAGAGAAACATCCTCAAGCCACTGTTTTCATTCTTATTTTGTAATCATATTTACTAACTGAATTTTCATTCTTATTCTAACTGTTAAAATTCAGAGTTGAGAGTAGTAGTTGTTGTTGACTAAAGGCTATGCCCCCAATGCCCAGGTTGACAGTAGTAGTAAGAGTAGAAGAAGAATATTGTATTCACTCAATTATTATTGACAATAGTTATTGTTGACTAAAGGTTACGCCGTCTACCAATTCACATTGCTGGCGCCGCCGTCCAACCGATGCTCAACATACCGAACAAAAATGGGAGTAGCTAGATCCGATCGTACGAAACATTTATCAACTCTACGGTAATTTACGGAAATTTACAGTAATATACGGCAATTTACAGTATATATACCAAATATACGGCAATTTACGGTAATATATATTATTTACTGTACGATGTACGCTAATTTAAGCGAATTAGATTAGGCTAATATGTGATTAGGTGAAAGCGGCAGGCAGGTACGCGTTTTTTTATCTTGAATAGTATTCACAATAGTATTTACTATTTATTACACTATTTAGAATAGTTATTTAGCTATTCGCAATAATATTTAAATCTTTGCTACTATTTGATTATTTAGTTAATGCAGGATCAAATACAGGCTGTTGAGGCCAATACGACGACTGAAGTGTGCGCAGTGGTGTAATATCCTACTCAGTACTCATCATATTTATCATTATGTTGTTTCAGATGTAACTAGGTTCATTCACTTGATGTTTTTAAATGCAAATTTATGGGCTAAATTCCTATCGTCTTACCAGGCAGTTCCACCCGAAGGGAACACTTCTATACGGCCATCACGTTCTCATACAAATGCCACACTAGGCTAAACAGAAAACTACCGCCAGAGGTTTCTCCTATAGGATCCCTAGCATAAGAACCCGTCCCATAAATTCATTAATAAAATACCAAGTGAACCACTAAACTACATCATTTTCACAACATAATTTACATATGATTTTCCCTTTCGGAAACCCCCGAAGGGTTTACACACAAAGATAAAAGAAATTACCTTCTAACTACCTTCGTGAGCTTACAAATGCTCTGAATATTGTAGCTCTTATTACACGATGAGAAAGTACTACTACTACTGAGCAACAAGCTTGCTAGCTGAGTTGCAGCTCCCTGCTCTATCTGTGGCTGGTTCTTCTCCGTCTGGTGTGTGTCTCTCTTCGCAGCAAGCCTCTTCTTTTATAGGCGAGAGAGCAGCTCTTGGATAGCTTCCCGGGAAAAACTCCTCCATTATTTTCATCTTCTTTCTTCTTATCCATCATGCCCCTAATTTTTAGGCCTTCTAGGCTTTATAGGCTTTGTAACCATTTATAGCCCTTCTTTCTAGAGTATTGAGTGCATGTTGAAGGGAATTGCACACCCTGCCTTGGCTGCAAATGGAGGTGGCACTTCTTCTTTTGGGATTTTCTTCTTCGTCATGATTTTGTCCTGGACTTCAGAAATATTACAACCTCCGAGTATGCATATGCGCGTGCATTTGCTGCTGATATGTGTACGCAGACATACTTGGATGCAAACATGTCGAATATGCATATGCGTGTGTACGCATGCATACTTGAATGCAAATACGCTGACCACACATTATTTTTTTTGACGGGGTCTTCTCTACCCATATAATTGATATTTTCATATAAATATTCAAAAATATTTCATGTTATGATTTCTAGATTCCATCAATATTTTGGGTCGGGTTATTGGTCCTCCGCACCCGAAAAATTGATAGCAATATCAATTCAAATTCAGTAGCATATGCAGTTGGGCTTCACTCAGGTGGCTGCCCATGCCATGCGATATCCATATGATCGTCATCTAAGAGACGAAAATCATACTTCATATCGCATTCTTTCTTCATATCTTCAAATCTAATGTTCATTTCACTCCTTATTTCATTTAATATCTCTTCCTTTAATTCCTTCTTCATTGTTTTTGACAATTCTTCAAATCTTTTATCCATTTCTGGATCTATATATTCACTGTCCAAAGGGTCTATTCCCTTGAGAAGGCATTCTTTATATGTATAATATTTTGGAGAATCTTCTTCCTTTATATTCGTTCTTGATGATTCTCCCTTTGCACTTTTAGGCATTGATGTGTTAAATGCATTGTTATTTATATATTTCTTCTTCTGGATATATCCTTTAGCCTTTGGGTCTATATAATAATTTTCTCCTAGAACTTTTCTTGCCGAAAACAAGGCTTCATCAATACTTTCATATTTTTTGAATGTTAAATCTTCTCTTCTTCATTTTGCATATATTTTTTCTATCATAATATCTTCCCATTTCAAATATATTCCTCGCTTAGTTCCATCAAACATAATATATAATGGTTCTCTTTTGTGTATTTCAACCCTTTCTGGCTTCGGCAAATTTCTATTCATTTGGTTAAAATATTCTGCCAAGCTATTGAGAATTGATAGAAGATATCCTTTTTCTTCTCTCTTATTGGCATATTGGTACCAGAAATTATCCAATATGCATCGTTGAACTTCGTCAAGCTTGATATGAGGCTTTGGCTTAAAGTTGAATCTATTCGGCTGAAATATTTTCAGCATGTTCTCCTCTCCAAAGAAAAGGCATTCATCCCTGGTGGGCAATAATCCTTTCTTCATTTCTGCAAATTTGATGCACGAGAAAATATGTTAGGTAAGGTGTTATCCTTTCCCTTAGTATGCTCAAAAATAACTTTATAACCATTCCCAGCTATGGTGTCTTCAAATAAAACCCATCTTCTAGTTGAGCTTTTCTTACTATTAATTTTATTGTAATATCGACATATAGCTTCACAATCTATTCGCACTATAAATTCTTTAAATCCTAAATACAACCTAAATGCATTTATTGCATTTACGACTGCAAGGATTTCTCTATGATTTCTCTATCAATATTATTTACTGTTTTTAATTTGTAGCTTACTGAAGCATATCTGCATATTTTTTTTCATCTGCTTTTGGAGAATATTTATTAGGTTTTTGTTTTAATATAGCACCCCATTCTACCTTAGATGCATCTGTTTCAATTATCAAGTATTTATCTTCTAGAGGCAGTTCTAGGGGTTTTAAATTCTTGACTTTTTCCTTAATGGCCTTTACTAATTTTATATCTTCAGAATTGAAATACCTCTAACCATTCTTTCTTAATTTAGCATATAGAGGTCCGACTAGCTTTGCTAAGTTATCTATGTAATTTCTTGCATAATATACAATTCCTAAGAATTGTTGTAGAACCTTTTTATCACTCATATTGTCAGGAAAACCTAATATCTTCTTTGCAATATGTTCTTGCAAATATATCTTTCCTTGTCCTATTTCATGGCCAAGGAAATTTATTCTCTCTTTGCAAATTTCCATCTTCTTTTTTGATAATATGAGCCCATTTTGTTCTACCTTACGAAAGAACACCTCGAGGTGGGCTATATGCTCTTTGTATGATTTTGAAAATACTAATAAATCATCTACGTATACCAATATAAATGCTTGATTCTCGTTAAAAATATTTTGCATTTTCCTTTGAAATAATGCAGGTGCATTCTTTAGACCTAATGGCATTACTAGCCATTCATAATGGCCTTGTGGACAAGTGAAGGTAATCCATGGAATAGATTCTTCGGCCATTTTCACTTGCCAAAACCCTGCTTTTAAGTCAAATTTAGAGAAATATTTGCTTCCTTGTATTCGATTGATCCATTCCTGTTTATTAGGTATGTTGTATGCATCATCTACGGTATTATCATTAAGTCTTTTAAAGTTAATTACCATTCTAGATTTACCTCTCACTTCTTCAGCATGATTTCTAACTATAAAAGCAGCTGACCGATGAGGACTTCTACTTTCTCTAATTGCTTTTAGTTTTAATAATTCCTCAATATGCATTTTAAACTCTTCAATATCTTTAGGAGTGGCTTCTATTGGTCCTGACTTAATTATATAGTGTGGGTTAATAATATTTATTTTGCAAACTATAGAGTTTCTTTCCTAATGTTTCATTGGTATTTCCCCAATAATCTATATGTTTTCTAATCTTTGCACAATCTTATCTATATCTTTCTTAGATTTTATATCTCTATACCAATTCGGTGAAAATGATTGTAATGCTATGCATTCTGTACTTGTATTTTCTATATGATATTCTTCTATGGTCTCACTAAGTTCTTCATCTTTACAGAATTCGAGGGGGTCTGGAATAGTTCTATATTCATCGTCCAAATTAGATATTTCTACATTTTGCAAAGCCTTTCTTTGCTTTCGCACTTCAGATATGTATGGGAGGTTATCTTGATATGGAATAAATGTAACCCCTTCTTCATGTATAATTGTAGTTTGTAAGGATTGTTGTAAAAACCTTAACCCTATTATCATATCATCATTTATTATTGATAAATCTCTTATTGTAATTTCATCTATTATATATCTCGTGCCATTTATGTGTGCTTCAATGTTATATGCTAACTGGTTATGGATTTTCTTTATGCCTGACATGTCAGTAGATACTTCAGCTTTATTATCATCAATGGTTTCAACTATTTCGGGATATCTCACAAAATATTTGTCATCGATGATGTTCTTTGTGCAACCGGTATCTAATAGTGCTAATATTTTATAAGAAATATTTGGCTTTAGAATTATTTTAATTGGGATCCTTATACATAGCACTTCTTTGAATGGTAATCGGACGATATATTTGTTTCCAAAACTAGTTATTGCATCTTTTAACTATATTAGTTTGTCTCCTTTTTAATCCCTTACCGTTACCATTTGTTCTTTCATCTCTGTGATTTTAGCAACCTTATTATTTGGTTCTTTACTATTTTCTAATTCATCTTTTAACTTTTCAAGCTCTGCTTCCAGTCTATTTATTCTATTTTCTAAATTTCTAACCCTACTGGATAATATTCTTTCTTCAGGTTCCAATTCTATTTCCTGTCTCCATTTCTGGTTACTCACTCTTAGACAGGAGGTACATGCTTGCTTTAAGCATAAGCTACATGTGAACCTATTTTCTTGGCTTGGGTAATATATACAAAAAGCACATTTTATATTATAATCACCTTTACCTTTAATCCAATCATGTGCACAATCTACTTGGTTCATCATTTCGATCTTTAAACCGGCTAATTCATCTATTAGATCCATTTCACCATCACTCGATTCATATTCTGGAGTCTCATTTTCTACTTCATCTGTTTTTATGATTGAATATATTGACTCGTCATCTTTTATTTCATCATCACATACTAATATATTCTCATTAACACTATCTATAATTAACACTCTCTCTTGCTTCTCATATTTGCTGGAATACCTTTTTTGGTCTTTATTAGGGCAAGTTCTACTTAGGTGGTCGGGAGAGTTACATATGAAACACTTGCATGTCTCGTCATATGATTTCTTAGGATTATATCTTCTTACATTTCTTTTATGTAAAAATGGAGCTCTGTTATCTGACCTTCTTAAGAAATATCTTTTCTTCGTTCTAAAATTTCTACTATCTCTCCTTTGTGGTTTATAATATTTGTTTTTCCTATGCCTTTCTTCTCCATATGTAAGTGGTATTTGGACTATGTTGTTGCAGAAGGTGTAGTCTGACTTCTTCATAGACCTTTGGGCTTGTATGCCTGTACATACCTTTCTTAGTTGTTTAAAGACAAATGTTATGGCTTGGGATATATTTACTACATTTCCCACTATTTCTTTTTTATATTCCTCAAATATTATGGATCCTAGAGGGTCAGGTAACTTATTAAAATATCTTTCTACTACACCCACATTAAACCCTTGCTTTGCAGTGGTAGCATTATATAAATAATGCTGAGAGAACTCTTTTATTCCTTTCCAACTAGTTAATGTTAGTTTTTCTATTTCTCTCAACCTTTCGTTTTGCAGAGAGGTATGTCCTAATTCTGGATCTTTTGCTATGATCATATTTGAAATAACATTTGCAAAGTTATTAGGGTTACTTTCGGCCCTTTTTAATTCTTCATATTGATTAGGATATGTATCTACCCATTGATCCCATAGAACTTTTACAGATTCTCCTAAAAATGTTTCAAGATATGTTAACATATCTTCTACCTTAGTGCCTATATTATACTAGTTTTGTATATATTTTTGAACTATTAAACCTTTCCATATGCTGATTATATTCGGCCAATCTATCGGGTCATGGGCCACTAGGTTTAAAATAGCGCCATCATTCTTATAGTTTTGAAATTGCACTAGCTTTTCAAAATCTCTTCTTTTAGCACCCATATATCTATATTGTCCAGGATATATGTAGGTTGGTAATCATCTTTTTCTGGAGGCCATTGTCCAGCTGATCTGGTAGGTCTCTCCCTTTCTCCTTCTCTTTTTACCGAAGACTCCCCATACCCCTTTCTTCTTTTGTTACTACTTTCTACTTCCATAGCTTCCATTGCATTATCTAAATTTTGTAGTCCCACATCATCTAGTGAGTTATAAAAATCACTATTTGCTCTGAATCATTATAATTTTCATCTTCTAACCACATTTCTTTTATTAATTCTTCTTCTTCCTCATAACTTTCTAATAACAACTTATTATTTATATCCCATTGCTCTTCTTCACTAACAACTTCTTCTTGCTGAGGAATATTCTTATCTTTATTATTAATAATGATAGCATTATTATTGCTACTAGTATTTTCTGTCCTTTCAATTGATGATATAGTTGTATTTGGCATGGTCGAACTACTACTTTCTAACTTTTTCTCATTTTTAAGTTTTTTTAACCTTGCAATTTCTCTAATTATAAACAATTCTCTTTCTCTTATCTTAGGCCAATCTTTTGTCACAGAATTTTATATTCCCAATCTATATGCTTTAGCTTATTTTCCCAGTGATTTATTTCATCATCTAAATTAGCCTTTTCCATGTATTCGGTCACACCTTTATTCTTATCATCACTATTTTCTGATTCTGTCATAAAAGATTCCGCATCTTCTATTGATGCAGATTTATAGTTCATAAATCTAATACTACTACTTCCTTCACAATTTTGATAACTTATGTAGTTTTCAGGTTGCTTTAATTCTTTCTTCTCTATTAATTCACCAATCTTCCATTCTTCTCCCGCTCTTTCTTCAGAACCAATTTTAAGTGGATTCATAAAATTAATACCCTTTGATTGCATACTATCAATTACATCATTCACATTGACTCTATATCTAGAGTTACTTCTATTTGTGAGTCTTCCTATAAACTCTATGCTTACTAACAAATTTGTTCCTTTAAAATCTTCATATCCTTTAGTTTGGAAACCAGAACTCATTTTTTCAATAAACTCTTTTACAGGCATCATTAGGTCTGGAGCTATATAGGTTATTAACCTATTTTCATTCATGTCTCCTTCCAAAAATCCTAATGTTGCTTTATCTACTGAGTCCCATCTTCTGTCTAATAAGGTTATTAGCACCTTTGCTCTGAATTTCTTTCTTGTCATGCCTTTAACTCCTATGATATACATACCTTGATGAATGTATTTGTAACCACAATATTTTAGTTCATTTTCAATATTTTTGTTTACTATTCTTAAATCTATCGGATGTGTTAACACAATTAGCTCTACTTCTCTAGATATTCGGTATAAACCACTCTTACTTTCAAACATACCCATGTGATATACCTGTTGTGGTTTCATTTTTCTTAGGGTATCTTTCTGATATCTTTCGAGGTCTCTTTGAATATCTATGACCTCTTCAATACTATCAATATCATCGGCTTTGCATGATAATCTATGCTTCATTGCCAGAGGTCTTGAATCTTGCCGAATTAATTGGAGGGTTCTGTCTCTTCTAAGAAAGCCTTTAGATATGTCCATTTTTCTGAATTAATATTTCTTGACGAGGATACTATTCCGAATGATGATAAGACAATTTCTTTATTGTTTTGAACGCTTTTTAACTTATCTAAAATTTGGATTAATAATTGAAGAATTGTATTATTCTGTCTTATTATAATTTTAGAATCTTCTTTTGGCGAGTCGTGGTCAGAAAATCCGACAGGAGGTGACAAGTATTTAGCTACTTCGTTTAATGCTTGGCTATATTCTGTCATACACTTATGAAACGATCAACGTTTTTACTTCTTGCAGCAACTTCTTTATTTCAAGTATATCTTGTCTTGTTTCCGCACGAGGGAGCGAGTCTTTGCCTTTACTTAAGTAATGGCCTATTGACAACACTTCTTCTTTAATATAATCGTTATTCTTGCAAAGTACGTTATGTCTCGCCTTTGCTTCTTCTATCTTATGTAATGCTAAATCAATTTTATAATTCAAACCCGAATATTTATATGCAAGCTTTTGGTATTCTTTAAATAAACTTTCAAATTTTTGGTCTAGATCGTCTTGTCTTTTTCCCCAAGATATATGGAAGTTATATATTAAATCGACGACTGTATTTAGCTGGTTATGAGATGTATGCCAGGTACGTTCTTCAGAAGGATTTAAGCGAATTAGATTAGGCTAATATGTGATTAGGTGAAAGCGGCAGGCAGGTACACGCTTTTTATCTTGAATAGTATTCACAATAGTATTTACTATTTATTACACTATTTAGAATAGTTACTTAGCTATTCGCAATAATATTTAAATCTTTCCTACTATTTGATTATTTAGTTAATGCAGGATCAAATACAGGCTGTTGAGGCCAATACGACGACTGAAGTGTGCGCAGTGGTGTAATATCCTACTCAGTACTCATCATATTTATCATTATGTTGTTTCAGATGTAACTAGGTTCATTCACTTGATGTTTTTAAATGCAAATCTATGGGCTAAATTCCTATCGTCTTACCAGGCAGTTCCACCCGAAGGGAACACTTCTATACGGCCACCACGTTCTCATACAAATGCCACACTAGGCTAAACAGAGAACTACCGCCAGAGGTTTCTCCTATAGGATCCCTAGCATAAGAACCCGTCCCATAAATTCATTAATAAAATACCAAGTGAACCACGAAACTACATCATTTCCACAACATAATTTACATATGGTTTTTCCTTTTGAAAACCCCCGAAGGGTTTACACACAAAGATAAAAGAAATTACCTTCTAACTACCTTCGTGAGCTTACAAATGTAGCTCTTATTACATGATGAGGAAGTACCACTACTACTACTGAGCAACGAGCTTGCTAGCTGAGTTGCAGCTCCCTGCTCTAGCTGTGGCTGGTTCTTCTCCGTCTGGTGTGTGTCTCTCTTCGCAGCAAGCCTCTCCTTTTATAGGCGAGAGAGCAGCTCTTGGATAGCTTCCTGGGGAAGACTCCTCCATTATTTTCATCTTCTTTCTTCTTATCCATCATGCCCCTAATTTTTAGGCCTTTTAGGCTTTATAGGCTTTGTAGCCATTTATAACCCTTCTTTCTAGGGTATTGAGTGCATGTTGGAGGGAATTGCATACCCTGCCTTGGCTGCAAATGGAGGTGGCACTTCTTCTTTTGAGATTTTCTTCTTCGTCATGATTTTGTCTTGGACATCAGAAATATTACAGCCTCCGAATATGCATATGCGCATGCATTTGCTGCTGATATGTGTACGCAGACATATTTGGATGCAAACATGCCGAATATGCATATGCACGTGTACGCATGCATACTTGAATGCAAGTACGCTGACCACATTATTTTTTTTTACGGGTCTTTCCTGCCCATATAATTGATATTTTCATATCAATATTCAAAGATATTTCATGTTATGAATTCTAGATTCTATCAATATTTTGGGTCGGGTTATTGGTCCTCCGCACCCGAAAAATTGATAGCAACATCAGAATTTTCTATCATAACTTGCCACATAACTAGTTAAGGTTTTCGACGGTGTAGAAGTTGTTAAAAAATTCTAAAAAAAATACTGAAACACCACACGTATAATATAACATGATCCAATGGTGCGATTGAAAAAATATAATTTTATGTGTCCTGGACAAAAATAACAAGCATGTCAGTATATATTTTATGTGAGCGCAAGCTGGAATTCTTGTTTTTTATGCCGAGGACACATAAATGCATATTTTCATAATCCCACCGTTAGATTATCTTTTTATATTAGAGAGATGATACACTATTTATTTCATATTTTTTGATAACTTTTAAACCGTTAAAAGCTTAGCCAACCTATAAGTTCTGTGGCAAGCTATGGTAGACATAATTTTGCCAACTATATCCAACGGATCCATTGGAGTATGCAATCTCTGGAAGTCAATTGCCAACTCTATCAAAATAAATCTATTCAATTGCTTCACAAGATGTGACTGTAGCAGGAATTAATAGTGCTTTGTTTACCTTGATTATTAGCGAGTCTAGACATTGTAATGTAGAGAGTGTATACGATAGACTTTCAGAGCAAATTCTTATTCTTACTGTCAAAATTTAGAGCAAAAATATTTGTACTGCTTGTGCTTTTAGTAATATTTGTACACTTTGCTAACATAATTTTCAATTTCATTCGTAATAGTATGATACTGAATGACAAATTTGAAATGGCCAGTGTCAAAACTGTCAAGGATCTTCTCTGTTTTTTTTTGTGCAAAGTTTTAATCCTGACGTGCTACTGCTGCTATATGATGTGGTGCTGCAAAGATGATCCTGATTCTTCTGTCCTAATGCTGTATAAAAGCAGAGAAGATGCTCAAATTTTTGTATCCTAATGCTCATTCTTTTGTAACCTGTAGATGCCATGCTCAATTTTTTCATAAAGCTACTGGAGTTGCCACTGTCAACTGAAGAAAGATTAGTGTATGCTTTCTTGAGAGGTAACAGATCAAAGTTTTGAATTACTCCTACTCCTACTCCTCGAGACAGACTGAATTTTGCATGCAGTGATTCTAACTAAATCTTGACAAGTTTAGCTCTAACTGAATCACTCCGGAATGCCCTGCAAGTTTAGCCCCAGAGTGCACAGTTACTATACAAGAGTTCTGGTTAACTTTGGCTCCTTTTCAAGCTCTTCGTTTCATCAGGATACACAGATTTTAAGTTCTGTATCCAAGTATATTGATCTCAAATGGTGTATTGGCCATTTTTTTGCTCCTTTTCAATTTTGCTCTATCTGAACACCTATTGGATCATCTCAATTTAACATCTCCTATGATTTACTAATTGATCATCTCCATTTAACATTTAACATCTCCTATTATTCACACACACAGCAACAAGACAAAAAGCCATCAGCAACAAGTTCATGTTCTCAAGCAGATGTTCTAAAGCTAACTGAACTTCGAAGCAATTTTCTACCTGTATCAATTTGATTCGATTTTGATTTTGACCCTGACAACGAATTTTGATTTCGAGATTAATCCAAATAAACTCTCTGTATCAGTTAAACTCTGTAGCAATTTTGACCCTGCAACATTTTGTCTTCTTCTGGGAATCTGTAGCATTTTTCCATCTGTATCAACTGTTAATTTTGATTCGCAGGGTTGGGGCCTTGGGGGCGTTGGCGTCGGGGTTTGGGGGCGGGGATTGAAGGGCGTTGGCGTCGCCCACCAGCAGTAGCAGCGGAAGGAGAGGCGTCGCCCACCAACACCAGCACAACCAGCCGTCGGCCAACGTGGACCAGTGCGTCGGCGGTTGACCAGTGTGGCGACCAGCGCGATGGCGGTGGGCGGTGGAATCGTGGGCGAAGTGGAACGACGCGACAGTAGTGGGTGGTGGAGGACCTACTCGTGGGTGGGCGGCGGAGGTTCTCCTCGTGGTCGGGCGGCGGAGGTCCTCCTTGTGGGCGGGCTTGTCGGCGACGCAAGACCTGCTCGTGGATGGCACAGGAGCCGCTCCCGGAGACGGCTGGCTGTGGCGGCTGGACGTATCGACGGCCGATTGGACTTGGCGACGTGGACGACGGGAGGAGGGGGAAGGAAGGAGACGGGGTTTTATTTACAACAGCTTTGTAAGTAGAAGGGCGTTTTTAGTATAAAATGACAACCTTTTTCGGACAGAGGGAGTACTATGGATTGTCGAAACCTAGTTCCGGTTTCCCTAAAAAAAGAGAAACCTAGTCCCGGTGCAAGTCGGGTATGGAAACCAAATGCGCACCCTGGCGCTCGGGCTGTTCAGTGGCTCCCCACCAGTTTTGGAAGGTTCTAGAATCTTTACTCGACTGTTTGTTATCTACTTTTTGTAATTTTGGCTGGCGGTTTTATTTCTGGCGTGCTGCATTTTTGGTTATGCTATGTTTTTTTTCGTATTTTTCAAAAATTCACAGAATTTCCATGAACGTTTAATAATTCTGGCAACATTTTTTAAACACGTTTCTATCGATGACATTATTATAAAATTTCTCAATATTTTTTAAACCCGTCATCAGTTTCTATTGAAGAACTTTATTACTCTCTGAAATTTTCTGAATATTTTTTAAACTAGTGAACATATTTCTATCGATGAACTTTATTTTAAAATTTTCTGATTATTTTTTAAACTGTAGAATATTTAAAAATTCACGAAGACTTTTAAAATATGACCACTTTTTAAAACTTCGTATGACTAGATCCGCTTATGAATATTTTTTAGATTTTAGAATATTTCGGAAAAATCATGAATATTTTCCATATTTTTTTAAAACTTATATTTTTAATAATTCTTCAACCTTTTGCATTCCTGAATATTTTAAGAATTACAAAACATTTCTCAGAAATTCTACAGTAGCCGATTCTTTTAAGCAGTTTAGGCGGAAAATATAACCAGGTTTTCCATTTAAAAAATTGGAAGAAAGAAAAATATTGTGACCAGAGTGGGATTTGAACCCACGCCCTTTCGGACCAGAGCCTTAATCTGGCGCCTTAGACCAACTCGGCCATCTGATCATATTGTTCACCGGCGGCCTTACGTTATACTACTAACGGTGGAACTGAAAAGAAATGGTGAGAGATAATCATCATGTTTACTAGCCACAGTTTGCATATGGTGCTTGTAAAAGAAAATTCTTTTGGTCCTTGCTGATATTCTGTTATGTCTTCTCTTATACTGTACTAGTATAAACTTGTACTCCATCCGCCGAAAATACTTGTCCGAGAAATTGATGCATCTAAAGGCTTAAAGCATCTCCAGCCGTTGGCCCCCAGGGGCCGATTTTAGTGCCGCTTGGGGCGGCAGCCGGCGTTAAAATCGGCTTGGGGCGGCTCGACTTTCCAGCCGTGCCCCCGGAGGTCGCCCCCCAACCGCCACTTTCAACCCATTATGGACGTAGAATCGACCCAAAAACGTTAAAATGTCTCGATTTTTTATTGAAATATAATACAAAAGCTAAAATAAAAAAACTACATAGCCGTCCGGCCGCCGCCGTTCGGTCGCCGCGCGCCGCATTCTACATGCCGAGGATCTTGTAGAAGTTGGTGTAGTCACCGCAGTCGTCCCCGTCCCCGTCGCTGTCGTCGCCGTCCGGCGTGCCGCGGCCCCCCGTCCATGCTGCAGCCCTGTCCTGCGTCGTCGAAACGGTGCAGGTCGGGGTTGGAGGGCCCGGGCACCTCCCCGTCGCTGTCGTCGTCGAGGATGATGAGGCCGGCGATCTCCTCCTCGCGGCAGGCACGGTGGCGAGCCTCGATCTCCTCGAGGGCGCGGCGCTGCCGCTCCACCTCCTCCCGGACGTAGTCGTCCTGTGCCCACTTCAGGGCGGCCTGGTCGTCGACGGCGGCCATGGCCAGGTGCTCCTGCTTGACCACCGCCGGTGTGCCAGGCTCCGTCTTCGGCCTGACAAGGCGGAGGTGGCCGCGGGAGGCGAGGGCTCGCGGCGACGGCCCTCGTTGATGGTGATGCCGCCGCTGCTATGTCCGCTGCGTCGGAGCGGCGATAACAAGCCGGGCTCGGCCTTAACGGCGACGAGCGACGTGCGCGTTGCGCCGAAGGAGTGAGAGGACTAGGAAGAGTGGGAGGAGTACGAGGACGACGATGACGGCGCCTCCATACGCCGTGCCTGCCACGACGAGCCCCCAATGGGAGACGAACGTTGCCTCCGGGTACCCGAGGCGCGGCTCGTTGCCGCCCTCGATGTGCTCGAGGACGGCCTCGAGAGTGCGTCCGGGGATGCCCCACCAAAGACGGCGGCCCTCGCTGTTGTTGCGGCTGAGTCCGGGGCCGCCGTTGGTGGAGGCGAGCTGCTCCTCGCGGCGGCGCTCGAAATAGGCCGTCCAGAGGGAGGTGTTGTCCGGGGCGTACCACGGCTGCCGGCGATGCTCCTCGGACAGGGTGGACCGGATCCGGGCGATCTCAGCGCGCCGCTCGGCTTCGGTGGGCACCGGTGGTACGGGGACGTGGCCCGCGCTGAGCCTCCAGGCACCGGGCGCCCGCATGTCCGACGGCGCCGGGTACTCCGCCTCGAACAGCAGGCGGGCCTCGTCCTCATGGAGGTGCCGACGGCCGAAGCCGTTACGGGCCGCGCCGTCGCCAGGGTAGCGCTCGGCCATTGCGGGGGGAGAGGAAGAGAGGAGATCGCCGGGAAGAGAGAGGGCGTCGTTGGTGGGATTGGGGGCAGGCGACGAGGTGTAGCGAACACCGGCGAGGTCGCCTTTTATAGCAGGCGAGCGGGCGGCACCGTGCGACGCGTGGGAGGCGAGGTGTACTGACTGCGCCGCCCGTGAACGTCGGCTCGTGAAGGCGCGGCATCAATGGAAGGCTGACCGGCGGCAGCCTTGCATTGATTCCCCGCGGGAACCGAGGCGATGAGGACGACACGACGCCGCTCGGTCGCTGACTCGGCGGACCCACCCCCGTTTTCGCGCCAAATCATTTCGCCCGACGCCCCCAGACGCCCCCGAACACACCAGGTTCGGTCTGGGTACGCCGGCGCTAAATTAAGCCCTAACCGGCGAAAAATGGGCTCGTGGAGACACGACTGGGCTGATTTTTGACCGTCGGCGTAAAAAAAGACCTTCGGAAGGCCTCTTGGGGAGGCGGCTGGAGATGCTCTTAGCTGACGTACTTGGTCTCCACTCCTTCCTGTGGGTAGTTGGGCAGCGGCTTGCTCTGAGAGTTGGTTATAAGCAATATCTCAAACGTTGCTTACATTCGTCCTGGGCGCCTGCTGATGCTGTTGATGAGCTGAAGCTAGACATACGGCTTTCCTTTTTATGTTTCAGTGGTTGTGAAAGACGCCGTGGTTTCTGATAAATGAAATCAGAAGGGGAGCCTCTTTATCAAATATAAAATAAAATACTAGCCACATTACATATATTTCAACCAATCACAAATGTTTCACCTTTTCTTCAGTTGCAATCATATATTTCAGAGTTGAAACCAACACAGACCAACCCATTTTTCTCCTTGAGATTATTAAGCCAAAGGCACAAGCATCTGGTCCAGAGGTGAGTACACCCAAATTCTAACAAATAAAATTATTTTAGGACAATATATCAATTAAAAGCCATCCCGCCATCCCAGATTCGCCAGGAAATGACCAGGTTAGCGATGGCGATTCTTCACAGAAGTCTGCAAGCAGTGCACTATTTATTTGCTTTATGATACTGATCACTTCCTTTGCTTGCTGGTCTACGCTACAGACTACATAGACCTTTTCATGTGCATCACTATCACCCAATTCCTGCAAATAGAAGTGGGAAACGCATGGTGAGGATTCAAAGCTTTCTTACTCAAGCAGTCATAAAAAATTGCTTATCAGAAGAAGTAACATGTGGATATCAAAAGAACTAACATAACAATTAGCAAGCAAACATTAAACTAGGTGCTCGTGCAGTACTTCGAAGTAACATATCAATAGTTTAGTACCGTAACCGTATATTGATGCGCTAAATTGTTTGCTACATCTAGTTTCGATATTTGGAAACAAAATGTGATGCATTGAGAAATACCATTTCACACACAAAGGCAAGAACATAGAATCCAGATAGTGAAGTCCAGATTCGAGAGGAGAAAGCAGATATTCCTTGTGCGAACATCACAAAAAATTCAACTAAAATTTACCAATCACGTCATTCTGCTAAAGAAACATGATACGGATTAAAAAAACTAGATATTTGACATACTTAGGAGGGTGCAGTTGCTCCAAAATGTTATATAAGCGCAGAAACTGCAATAGTGTATCAAATATCCAAAAAATACATGTGGCGGTGATCACGCAACAATGATTATCTGGTAAGAAGTATTTATAAAGAAATTTCTAGAATTGCACAGACGGTTCTGCTGGACACGGGAACACCGCTGAGATATCAGATATCTCATACACTCTGTCTTGCTAGTTTAAAATTTCCTTTGCTTAGAAGTATATCAGTATATGTGACTTGGGGAAGCAACAACAGACAACACCTACACGTCTAGAAGACTAGCAACCATGGAAGCTTAGACAATGACCTTTTCCCTTTTCTTTTAGAAAAGACTTGAGAAAATTTGGACCTCTGAATTGTAAGCTCAATAACAGAGTGGTAATTTATAAATCAGTATGGCCTGCGTTGGTCTGGATCATATAGTCATGGCTCAGCAACTACGATTACTACTTAGAGGTACAAGAGTTATGTAAATACATCACATCACACATCTAAAATTGACGACAACAAAACAGAAAATTTCATTAACGACAATCTTGTACGGTATTGCGCATAATGAGGTCATGAAACAGAACAAATCAATAAGTCAAACAATAATTTATATCAAACTGACTCGTTCATACTGTCTACAAGGATCATCTCTTATGTACATTGCAACCACAACATGATCAAAGAGCACATACATGTCTATAACTTATCATACCCATACCTTACATTCTTCATCATCCTTGCCCCTCAGTTGGGATGCCGGATGATCCTTTGTAGCACGACGGTCCTTGCTCGGCGGATGTCTCGGCTACACCGATCCGCCTGCTCCCCGAGGTCCTCGACGCTCTTCATGAAGGATTCCAGCTTCTTCTTGATCTCCTCCACCCCGAACTTGACCGCCTCCTCGTCCCGCTCCGCGAAGTCCACGCAGTCGATCATCGAGCTGATCTCCATCTCCACCCGGTTGATGAGCACCCTGATATTGTCCAGATCCTTGATGGCAATGAACGTGCCGACCTGCATTGCGCTCACCACCTCCTTCTGTCCACGGACGGCGTCCTGGTACCCTTTGAGCAGCGAGTCAATCCACTTCCCCATGGACCCTATGGGAATCGCAGCGGCCGCGGCCAATGCCGCTGCGACAGGCGGTGCGGCGATGGCCGCGGCCACCACCGAGCAGATGAGCACCGCCGCGAAGGTGCTCGCGAATATGACGCTCGACACCCGGCGCCACGCCTTGATCGTCTTGATCTTCTTGTCCAGCCGGTGCTTGCGCTGCTGCAGCTTCTCCAGCATGGCCAGCTGCTGCCGGTACACGGCCTGGAAGGCCTCGAAGAACTCGTCCGTGAAGGGGTCCCCAGCCGCCTTGAACTGGCGCAGCTCGTGCAGCGTGCGCGCGTACCGGGCGGTGGGCGCGGCGGTGGCGTTCTCGCCGACGTTGTCGTCCTCGTCGTCGAAGCGCTGGAGCGCGACGTGGAGGAGGAGCTGGGAGTCGCGGGCGCGCTTGAGGCACTTGTCGAGCGCGGTGCAGAAGTCGAGGGTGTGGAGGCTGCTCTCGAAGTAGTCCTCCACCAGGTCGAACAGCTCGGGACTCTTCCAGATGTCCTTCTTGCAGTCGAGGATGACCTTCACCACCTCCTGGTTCATGTCCAGGAGGCAGCCGGTGACCTCCCGGAGGGAGTCGAGCGACATGGAGCGCACCTCGACTCCCACGGCCAGCGTGGAGATGGCGCGGCTGGTGCGGCGCTGCAGCGTGTCGTCGAAGGTGCGCACCTCCGGGTCGTGCCGGCACGCCGCCTCGTACGAGCTGAGGTCCTCCGCCGCGGCGGCGTGCGGCAGCCCCGAGTCCGACGAGTTCGCCGGCCGGTGGGGCCTGCTGCCGCCGGCGCTGCTGCTGCTGTTGTTCCCCATTGCCGGAGGCAAAGATGGCCGGTGGCACCCGCAAATAAGACCCAGGATGGACGGGCTTTCACCGGATTTCGAGAAATCAGCAGCAGATCAGGAGAGCGGCGCGTCCGGGGACCAAATCGAGAGGCGCCTCAGCAAGCAGGACGGATCAGACCAGCGAGCATTGGCAAGAGAATCCTCGCAAGAAAACCCGGGAGCCGGAGAAGTGGAGGACGAGAGAGAGAGGGAGAAGCTGCGAGCTTTACCGGCGGCGCGGCGCGGCGCGGCGGAGCCAGCGGTCAAGAAAGCGAGGTCTCGGGGGAGCGAGCAAGCGAGGAGATCGGAGATGGATGAATGCGGGGAGGGAGGGGACGGGGGATTGGGGGTGGTTTTGTGGAGTGTGGTTGTTGTCAGGTGTGGGGATGGCTTGTACGCATGACGAACGGACGGGGGCGGGGGTGGAGGTGGAGGCGAAGGTGGAGATGGATGGGCGGGCGGGCAGCAATGGCCGCCGGCGGAAGCAACCTGATGCTTCTCACTCCATCTCTGGGCGCGTGTGCTGCTGTGGAGGAGATGCGATGACGCGATTGCAGCAGCGTGATAATTGCAGCACCAGCAGCCATTGCGCGTGTTGCTGCCTTGATTTGTTTTTGTCTTGCAGAAGCAAGCAACAAAAAGGGCAAAAGGCCAAAGTGCCACATCGGGTATCTATCTGCAATAATTTGCAAACTGATTTCCTTCACAGCATTGCCCACTTTGTGCTTGCATTATCTGGTGTTATTAATTGCATTTCAGCATACTACAATTCTCTTGAAATTTTCCGAGATGAGATGAGAGAAGTGACGATCTTACAAGTTTACTACTTCCTCTCATCCGTATTAATTGTTGCTGATTTTATATAATACAAGGGAGGTTAACTAGGGCCAACAGGTGAAGTAGTGTTTCATCGATCGCATCGAGGATGGTGGGTCACGACGGCATGAAGCAGTGAAGTCTCGTCGTAACACGGTTTGATGAATGCGCATAGGCTGATGGCGTCGTCGGACATCATGATGACGGTGGTTGAACTGACAATATCTATGCAATGACCCCTCCTTACGATGGGACGACGGCGGATCCTAAACATGCGCACGTGGTGCGCATTGTGGGACACGTAAACCAGTTAATAGTATCAGCTTGTTATGCGGACGACTGTTTGAGTTGAATTAGATAGTGTCCATTGCGTCAGGGCACATCTTTATATGTATAGGTGTAGTGATTTTGTTCGCTTTGAAGGTGATTTCGAATTGATAGTTGTATTCATTTTGTGAGGATGAATAACTAATAAAGATGACTACATACATCATTTTGATGCAAAGGCAGAAGGTAATCTTTTTTATATATAGAAAAAATAAGTATTACATCTGTGCATTGCACACCATCCACATCTGGACGAATCCTTGCAGAATCCCATACTCCATGCGCGCATCATCCAAACCGTGGCCGTTTTTCTTTTTCCCTTTGGTTTTCTTTGTGTGATGGCCAAGCTTCAGTTGCTTATTTATCCACCCATATCCATGTGTTTGCTGCGTGTATACCTTACACATATGACGTCCCAAGAACCGAAAGGACAGACAGGCCGGCGCTAGTACCAGTGAATCCACCGAAATTACTAGTGGAGATTTAGGGCGAAGTTTGAACAAGAGTGGTTTGGAAGCGTGAATAGTACGAGAAGGAGAGCACGGCGCGGGAAGAAAAGTGGGCACCGCCGGCCGGCGTGGTCTGGTCTTTGCGGAGAAAGTGACGTTTTCTTGGAGAGCAAAGTGAGCAGTACTGCTGCATTTTCTAGTCGACGGGAGCGTGTGGTCCCATGGTCACATGATAGTTGACTGTGGTTCGGTTTTCAGGCCAGATCTGCTCGTACATTCACTAGCTTTCTTCACCTGAATCCAAGCGCGTTTGGTCCTTCTCTTTTCCTTTGACCTGAACCGTGCACTTGGGATGCCCTACGGTGACGTTTAGAGCGACTCCAAGTCGACCTAAAGTGGATTTATCTGTTTTTGTCCGTTTCGATCGACCATCCGTTTGACGTTCATCCTCTTTAAAATTTAGATCGACAGTGTGTCCAACGACACCGACTCATTTCATGCCCGCACGCAAATTTTAAAAAAGGCTCGCGGCCATAGATCATGCCAGCGGTCATGCCGTCGCCCGAAGTTCATGTCGGCACCATGCCGGCGTCGGCATACAATGTTAGCTTTAGAAAAACATCACGCAGTTCGGCTGGCACACTTGCCAGCGGCGGGCACACATGGCAGCACACAAAAAAGGGGTGGGAGAGTTCGACCACGCCATCGCGGTCGTGGTCATGCCAGCACACTTGCCGGCATACTAAAAAGGATGACGTTCGCCCCCATATATCACTCGTCGTCAAACTTAAGCATGTCGGCCTGCATCTTCTCGAACCACGGCCTCTTCCTTGGCGACACGGTGTTGAGATCCACCTTCACGATCTTCACCCTATCATCATGCTCGCGAGAGCCACTTCTTTCGCCTTGGTCTTGGCGTTGGCGGCCTCGATCTCTAGCATCTTGGCTTGCTTTTCCGCCTCCATCTCAATCATCTCGGCTTGCTTCTCCGCCTCCATGTCAAGCCTCCTTCTTTGGATCTTCATGAAGGCGTTCATTTGCAATTCCTTGTATCGCCGACACTCCTCCCTCGAGTCCTTCTTGGTCATCATGCCCTCCACGCCTGCGATCAAGGCGTTCGACGCCGCATCCCGCAGGTCCTCCTTCTTGGAGTTGGTCTTCCCCCGCGGCTGTGGCTTCTCGCCGTCTTCCTCCTCCACGGCTTATGTTGGAAATATGCCCTGGAGGCAATAAATAAAGTGTTTATTATTGTATTTCCTTGTTCATGATAATCGTTTATTGTCCATGCTATAATTGTATTAATTGGAACATGGATACATGTGTGGATACATAGACAAACACAATGTCCCTTGTGTGTCTCTAGTGAACTAGCTTGTTGATCGAAAGATGGTTAAGGTTTCCTAGCCATGGACATGAGATGTCATTTGATAACGGGATCACATCATTAGGAGAATGATGTGATGGACAAGACCCAAACAACAAACGTAGCTTATGATCGTGTCAGTTTATTGCTACTGTTTTCTGCATGTCAAGTATATGTTCCTATGACCAAGAGATCATGCAACTCACAGATATCGGAGGAGTACCTTGTGTGTATCAAACGTCGCAACGTAACTGGGTGACTATAAAGGTGCACTACAGGTGTCTCCGAGGGTTTTTGTTGAGTTGGCATGGATCAAGACTGGGATTTGTTACTCCGTGTGACGGAGAGGTATCTGTTGGAAATATGCCCTAGAGGCAATAATAAATTAGTTATTATCATATTTCCTTGTTCATGATAATCGTTTATTATCCATACTATAATTGTATTGATCGGAGACTTAAATGCATGTGTGGATACATAGACAAAACCATGTCCCTAGTATGCCTCTAATGGACTAGCTCGTTGATCAAAGGATGGTTAAGGTTTCCTAGCCATGGACATGAGATGTCATTTGATAATGGGATCACATCATTAGGAGAATGATGTGATGGATAAGACCCAAACTACAAACATAGCATATGATCATGTCAGTTTATTGCTACTGTTTTCTGCATGTCAAGTATATGTTCCTATGACCATGAGATCATGCAACTCACGGATATCGGAGGAGTGCCTTGTGTGTATCAAACGTCGCAACGTAACTGGGTGACTATAAAGGTGCTCTACAGGTATCTCTGATGGTGTCTGTTGAGTTGACATGGATCGAGACTGGGATTTGTTACTCCGTGTAACGGAGAGGTATCTCGGGGCCCACTCGGTAATGCAACATCACAATAAGCCTTGCAAGCAATGTGACTAATTGTTAGTTGCGGGATCTTGCATTACGGAACGAGTAAAGAGACTTGCCGCTAACGAGGTTGAACTAGGTATGGAGATACCAACGATCGAATCTCGGGCAAGTAACATACCGAAGAACAAAGGGAACGATATACGGGATTAACTGAATCCTTGACATAGAGGTTCGACCGATAAAGATCTTCGTAGAATATGTAGGAACCAATGTGGACGTCCAGGTCCCGCCATTGGTTATTGACCATAGAGGTGTCTCGTTCATGTCTACATAGTTCTCGAACCCGCAGGGTCTGCACACTTAAGGTTCGGTGACGTTTCGGTAGTGTAGAGTTATGTATGGTGGTGACCGAAGGTTTTTCGGAGTCCCGGATGAGATCCCGGACGTCACGAGGAGCTCCGGAATGGTCCGGAGGTAAAGATTCATATATAGGAAGTCCCAGTTTGGTTTCCGGAAAAGTTTCGGGCTCATCGGTAGTGTACCGGGAGTATCGGTATTGTACCGGGAGTGCCGGTAGTGTACCGGAGGACCTCCGGGAGGGGTATTTCGAGCCCAAGAGGTCCATGGGCTGTGGGAGAATAATAACCAGCCCTTAGTGGGCTGGGAAAACAGCCACAAAGGCCCATGGCGCAGGAGAGAAAGTCCTAAAGCAAAAAGTGGAAAATCAGCCAATAGGAGGCAATCCTACTCCAACTAGGATTGGAGGTGAAGTAGGATTGCTCCCACCTCCTATTTCGGCCGACCCAAAGGCCTTGGCTGCCTCTCCTCTCCTCTCCTCCTATATATACTAGTGGATTGGGTGGTTTTTGGACAGAATTTCCGGCCACGTGCTACCCGTTTCACCGGTGCACAGTTTCTCCTCTAGATCGTTTTTCCGCAGCGCTTAGGCGAAGCCCTGCCGGAATCACTCCACCACCATCACCGGAGCGCCGTCACGCTGCCGGTGAACTCTCTCTCCTCTCCACCTCCTCTCGCTGGATCGAGACGGTGGAGATCGTCATCAAGCTGCACGTGTGCTGAACGCGGAGGTGCCGTCCGTTCGGCGCTAGATCGGAAGGACCGTGATCGAGATCGCGAGACAGTTCGTGATGAGATCGCGGAACGGATCGTGATGAGTTCACGGGACAGATCGTGATCAAGATCGTGAGACGGATCGTGGTGAGATCGCGCGACGGATCGTGATGAGTTCACGGGACGGATCGTGATTGGATCGCGGGACGGATCGTGATGAGATCGCGGGACGCTCGGCGATTTGGATCGCGAAGATGTTCGACTACACCAACCGCGTTTCTTAACGCTTCCCGCTTAGCGATCTACAAGGGTATGTAGATCCACTCTCCCTCTCGTAGATGCTCATCACCATGGATAGGTTTGCGTGTGCGTAGGAAAATTTTGTTTCCCATGCGACGTTCCCCAACAGTGGCATCATGAGCTAGGTTGATGGTTCGATGAGATCTCGAGTAGAACACAAAAGGTTTGTGGGCGTTGATGCTTAGATTGCTTCCTCCCTTGGTCGTATTTTGGTTCAGCGGGATTGTGAGATGAAGCGGCCCGGACCAACATTACTCGTACGCTTACGAGAGACCGGTTCCCTCGACGCAACTTGTTGCCTAGATGGCTTGCGAGTGACAGTTTCTCTCACTTTAGTTGGATCGGATTCGACAAAGGCGGTCCTTGAGAAGGTTGAAAAGCAAACTAGTGTATCACCGTTGTGGTTTATGCGTAGGTGAGAATCGTTCTTGCTAGATACCCATAGCAGCCACGTAAAATATGCAACAACAATTAGAGGACGTCTAACTTGTTTTTGCAGGGTATGTTGTGATGTGATATGGCCAATTACATGATGAGATATATGTGATGTATGAGACGATCATGTGATGTATAGATTATCACGACTTGCATGTCGATGAGTACGGCAACCGGCAGGAGCCATAGGGTTGTCTTTAATTATTGTATGACCTGCGTGTCAATCATTAAGCGCTATGTAATGCTTTACTTTATCGCTACGGTAGCAATAGTAGTAGAAGCATGCAGGGCGTGACAACCCCGATGGTGACACGTTGATGGAGATCATGGTGTCATGCCGGTGACGATGGAGATCATGCCGGTGCTTTCTAGATGGAGATCAAAAGCACAAGTTCATGGCCATATCATGTCACTTATGATTTGCATGTGATGTTAATCCTTTTTATGCACCTTGTTTTGCTTAGGACGATGGTAGCATTATAAGGTGATCCCTCACTTAATTTCAAGATAAATTGTGTTCTCCCCGAGTGTGCACCGTTGCAAAAGTTCGTCGTGTTGAGACACCACGTGATGATCGGGTGTGATAGACTCTACGTTCACATACAACGGGTGCAAGCCAGATTTGCACGCGCAGAACACTCGGGTTAAACTTGACGAGCCTAGCATGTACAGACATGGCCTCGGAACACGAGAGACCGAAAGGTCGAACATGAGTCATATAGTAGATATGATCAACATAATGATGTTCACCATTGCAGCCACCTCAACTCACGTGATGACCGGACTTGAGTTGGTGAATTTGGATCATGTATCACTCGAATGATCGGAGGGATGTCAATTTGAGTGGGAGTTCTTAAGTAATATGATTAATTGAACTCATTATCATGAACATAGTCAAAGTGTCTTTGCAAATTATGTTGTAGATTACTAGCTCGCGCTGTAGCTCCCTTGTATTTTTATATGTTCCTAGAGAAATAGAATTGAAAGATGTTGGTAGCAAAATTGCGGACTGGATTCGTGATCTGAGGATTGTCCTCATTGCTGCACAGAAGGCTTATGTCCTTAATGCACCGCTCGGTGCGCCACCCCCTCTAGCGTCGTCTATAGATGTTGTGAACATCTAACAGGCACGTTTCGATGACTACTTGATAGTTTAGTGCGTCATGCATTACGGCTTAGAATTGAGGCTCCAAAACGTTTTGAACGTCACGGAACATATGAGATGTTCTAGGAGCAGAGATTGTGATCTCAGGCTCGTGCCTTTGTTGCGAGATATGAGATCTCCAACAAGATTCTTTGCTTGTAAGATGAAGGAGAATAGCTCAATCGTTGAGCATGTACTCAGATTGTCTGGGTACTACAATCGCTTGAATCAAGTGGGAGTTGATCTTCCAGATAAGATAGTGATTGATATAGTTCTCCAAGTCACTGTCACTAAAGCTACTAGAACTTAGTGATGAACTATAATACACCAGGGATAGAAGTATTGATCCCTGAGCTGTTCGCGATGTTTGACACCGCGAAGGTAGAAATCAAGAAGGAGCGTCAAGTGTTGATGGTTAATCAAACCACTAGTTTCGAAAAGGGCAAGAGCAAGGAGGGAAACTTCATGGATAGCAAGTCAGTTGCTGCTCCAGTGCAGCAACCCAAAGTTGAACTCAAACCCGAGACTAAGTGCTTCTATTATGAGGTGAGAGGTCGCTGAAGCGGAACAACCCTAGATACTTGGTAGATAAGAAGGCTGGCAACATCGACAGAAGTATATTTGATATACGAGTTATTGATGTGTACCTTGCTAGTACTCCTAGTAGCACCTGGGTATTGGATACCGGTTCGGTTGCTAAATGTTAGTAACTCGAAATAAAAGCTACGGAATAAACGGAGAACTGGCTAAGGGTGAGGTGACGATGTGTGTTGGAAATGTTTCCAAGGTTGATGTGATCAACATCGCACGCTCTCTCTACCTTCAGGATTAGTGACGAACCTAAATAAATGTTATTTGGTGTTTTGCGTTGAGCATGAACATGATTAGATCATGTTTGTTGCAATACGGTTATTCATTTAAGTCAGAGAATAATAGTTATTCTGGTTACATGAATAATACCTTCAATGGTCATGCACCCAGTGAGAATGGTTTGTTGAAATCTTGATCGTAGTAGTACACATGTTCATAACATTGATGTCAAAAGATACAAAGTTAATAATGATAGTACCACATACTTTTGGCACTGCCGCTAAATGTCATATTGGTATAAAGCGCATGTAGAAACTCCATGCTGATGGATATTTGGACTCATCGATTTCGAATCGGTTGAGACATGCGAACCATGCCTCTTGGGCAAGATGACTAAAGGACCCCGTTGGATGGAGCGGGCAAGTGATTCATTGGAAATGATACATGTTGATGTATGCAATCTAGTGAGTCTTGTAGCGTGCAGTGGATATCGTTATTTTCTTACCTTCACTGATGATTTGAGTAGATATAGTGTATATTTACTTAATGAAACACAAGTCTGAATCGTTTGAAAGGTTCAAGCAAATTCAGAGTGAAGTTTAAAGATCATCGTGACAAGAAGATAAAAATGACCGCGATATGATCGTGGAGGTGAATATCTGAGTTACGAGTTTGGCATACAACTTAAGACAACGTGAAATTTGTTTCACAACTAACGCCACCTGGAACACCATGGTGTGATGGTGTGTCCGAACATCATAGTCATGCTCTATTGATATAGTGCATACTGTGATGTCTCTTATCGTTTTACTACTATAATTTTTGGGGTTATGCATTAGAGACAACTACATTCACTTTAAATAGGGCATCATATAATCCGTTGAGATGACACCGTGTGAATTATGGTTTGATAGAAACCTAAGCTGTCATTTCTTAATGTTTGGGGCTGCGATGCTTGTGTGGAAAATGTTTTCACATAATAAGCTAGAACCCAAAGCGGACAAATGTATCTTCATAGAATACCCTAAGAACAGATGGGTATGCCTTCTATCTCAGATCCGAGTGCAAAGTGTTTGTTGCTAGAACTGGGTCCTTTCTCGAGAAAAAGTTTCTCTCGAAAGAATTGAGTGGGAGGAAGATAGAACTTGATGAGGTTGTTAAACCTTTGTTCAACCAGAGAGTAGCGCAGCGCAGAAAGATGTTACTGTGAAGCCTACGTTAGTTGAAGAGGAAGTTAATGATGATGATCATGAAGCTTCAGGATCAAGTTACTATCAAACTTCGTAGGTCGACAAGGATGTGTACTGCTCCTAAGTGGTACGACAACTCTGTCTTGGAGGTCATGTTGTTGGACAACGATGAACCTACGAGCTATGGAGAAGCGATGATGGGCCCGGATTCCGACAAATGGTTGGAGGCCATGAAATCCGAGATAGGATCCATGTATTAAAACCAAGTGTAGACTTTGGTAGACTTGCTCGTTGGACGGCAGGTCGTTGAGTACAAATGGATCTTTAAAATGAAGACAGACATTGATGGTGAATGTCACTATTTGTAAAGCTCGACTTGTTTCAAAGATGTTTGTGACAAGTTCAAGGAGTTGACTACGATGAGACTTTCTCACTCGTAGCAATGCTAAAAGTCTGTTGGAATTATGTTAGCAGTTGCTGTGTTTTCAATTATGAAATCTGGTAGATGGATGTCAAAACATCGTTTCCTTAATGGTTTACTTGAGGAAAGGTTGTATGTGATACAACCAGAAGGTTTTGTCAGGCCTAAGGATGCTAAAAGGTGTGCAAGCTTCGGTGATCCTTCCATGGACTGAAGCAAGCATCTCGGAGTTGGAATATACGCTTTGATGAGGTGATCAAAGTTTTGATGTTTATACAAAGTTTATGAGAAACTTGTATTTGCAATAAAGTGAGTGGGAGCACTATAGAATTTCTGATAAGTATATGTGGATGACATATTGTTGTTCAGAAATAATGTAGAGTTTCTAGAAAGCATAAAACGGTTATTTGGAAAGTGATTTTCAAAGGAAGACCTGGATAAAGCTACCTAATTGTTGAGCATCAAAATCTATAGAGATAGATCAAGATGCTTGATGAGACTTTCAATGAGTGCATACCTTCACAAGATTTTGAAAGAGTTTAAAATGGATCAGCCAGAGAAATAGTTCTCGTCTGATTTGTAAGGTGTGAACTTGAGTGAGACTCAAAGCTCGACAACGGCAGAAGAAAGAGAAAGGACGAACGTCGTCCCCTATGCCTTAGCCATAGGCTCTATATTATGCCATGCTGTGTACCGCACCTATGTGTGCCTTGCCATGAGTCTGTCAAGGGGTACAAGAGTGGTCCAGGAGTGGATCACTAGACAGCGGTCGGAATTATCCTTAGTAACCAGAGGACTAAGGAAATGTTTCTTGATTATGGAGGTGATAAAGAGTTCGTCGTAAAGAGTTACGTCGATGCAAGCTTTAACACCTATCCGGATGACTAGTAGTAGCAATCTGGATACGTATAGTGGAGCAGCCATTTGGAAATAGTACCAAGTGGAGTGTGGTAGCAGTGTTTACGGTTTGACATAGAGATATGCAAAGTACACACGGATCTGAATATCGCAGACCCGTTGACTATAAGACCTCTCTCACATGCAAAGCATGATCGAGCCCCAGAACTCATTGGGTGTTAGATTCATAACAATGCGAATCACATGGTGATGTGAACTAGATTATTGACTCTAGTGCAAGTGGGAGACTGTTGGAAATATGCCCTAGAGGCAATAATAAATTAGTTATTATCATATTTCCTTGTTCATGATAATCGTTTATTATCCATGCTATAATTGTATTGATCGGAGACTTAAATGCATGTGTGGATACATAGACAAAACCATGTCCCTAGTATGCCTCTAATGGACTAGCTCGTTGATCAAAGGATGGTTAAGGTTTCCTAGCCATCGACATGAGATGTCATTTGATAACGGGATCACATCATTAGGAGAATGATGTGATGGATAAGACCCAAACTACAAACATAGCATATGATCGTGTCAGTTTATTGCTACTGTTTTCTGCATGTCAAGTATATGTTCCTATGACCATGAGATCATGCAACTCACGGATATCGAAGGAGTGCCTTGTGTGTATCAAACGTCGCAACGTAACTGGGTGACTATAAAGGTGCTCTACAGGTATCTCCGATGGTGTCTGTTGAGTTGGCATGGATCGAGACTGGGATTTGTTACTCCGTGTAACGGAGAGGTATCTCGGGGCCCACTCGGTAATGCAACATCACAATAAGCCTTGCAAGCAATGTGACTAATTGTTAGTTGCGGGATCTTGTATTACGGAACGAGTAAAGAGACTTGCCGGTAACGAGGTTGAACTAGGTATGGAGATACCGACGATCGAATCTCGGGCAAGTAACATACCGAAGAACAAAGGGAACGATATACGGGATTAACTGAATCCTTGACATAGAGGTTCGACCGATAAAGATCTTCGTAGAATATGTAGGAACCAATGTGGACGTCCAGGTCCCGCCATTGGTTATTGACCATAGAGGTGTCTCGTTCATGTCTACATAGTTCTCGAACCCGCAGGGTCTGCACACTTAAGGTTCGGTGACGTTTCGGTAGTGTAGAGTTATGTATGGTGGTGACCGAAGGTTGTTCGGAGTCCCGGATGAGATCCCGGATGTCACGAGGAGCTCCGGAACGGTCTGGAGGTAAAGATTCATATATAGGAAGTCCCAGTTTGGTTTCCGGAAAAGTTTCGGGCTCATCGGTAGTGTACCGGGAGTATCGGTATTGTACCGGGAGTGCCGGTAGTGTACCGGAGGACCTCCGGGAGGGGTATTTCGAGCCCAAGAGGTCCATGGGCTGTGGGAGAATAATAACCAGCCCTTAGTGGGCTGGTAAAACAGCCACAAAGGCCCATGGCGCAGGAGAGAAAGTCCTAAAGCAAAAAGTGGAAAATCAGCCAATAGGAGGCAATCCTACTCCAACTAGGATTGGAGGTGAAGTAGGATTGCTCCCACCTCCTATTTCGGCCGACCCAAAGGCCTTGGCTGCCTCTCCTCTCCTCTCCTCCTATATATACTAGTGGATTGGGTGGTTTTTGGACAGAATTTCCGGCCACGTGCTACCCGTTTCACCGGTGCACAGTTTCTCCTCTAGATCGTTTTTCCGCAGCGCTTAGGCGAAGCCCTGCCGGAATCACTCCACCACCATCACCGGAGCGCCGTCACGCTGCCGGTGAACTCTCTCTCCTCTCCACCTCCTCTCGCTGGATCAAGATGGTGGAGATCGTCATCAAGCTGCACGTGTGCTGAACGCGGAGGTGCCGTCCGTTCGGCGCTAGATCGGAAGGACCGTGATCGAGATCGCGAGACAGTTCGTGATGAGATCGCGGAACGGATCGTGATGAGTTCACGGGACAGATCGTGATCAAGATCGTGAGATGGATCGTGATGAGATCGCGGGACGGATCGTGATGAGTTCACGGGATGGATCGTGATTGGATCGCGGGACGGATCGTGATGAGATCGCGGGACGCTCGGCGATTTGGATCGCGAAGATGTTCGACTACACCAACCGCGTTTCCTAACGCTTCCCGCTTACCGATCTACAAGGGTATGTAGATCCACTCTCCCTCTCGTAGATGCTCATCACCATGGATAGGTTTGCGTGTGCGTAGGAAATTTTTTGTTTCCCATGCGACGTTCCCCAACAGTATCTCAGGGCCCACTCGGCAATACAACATCACAATAAGCCTTGCAAGCAATGTGACTAAGTGTTAGTTGCGAGATCTTGTATTACGGAACGAGTAAAGAGACTTGCCAGTAACGAGGTTGAACTAGGTATGGAGATACCGACGATCGAATCTCGGGCAAGTAACATACCGAAGAACAAAGGGAACATCATACGGGATTAACTGAATCCTTGACATAGAGGTTCGACCGATAAAGATCTTCGTAGAATATGTAGGAACCAATGTGGACATACAGGTCCCGCCATTGGTTATTGACCGTAGAGGTGTCTCGGTCATGTCTACATAGTTCTCGAACCCGCAGGGTCTGCACACTTAAGGTTTGGTGACGTTTCGATAGTATAGAGTTGTGTATGATGGTGACCGAAGTTTGTTCGGAGTCCCGGATGAGATCCCGGTCGTCACGAGGAGCTCCGGAATGGTCCGGAGGTAAAGATTCATATATAGGACGTCCTGTTTTGGTCGCCGGAAAAGTTCCGGGCTTATCGGTAGTGTACCAGGAGTGCGGGTAGTGTACCGGGAGACCTCCGGGAGGGGTATTTCGACCCAAGAGGCTTCATGGGCTGTGGGAGAGTGAATATCAGCCCTTAGTGGGCTGGTGGAAACTCCCACACAAGGCCCATGTGGCTGGAGAAGAAAACCCAAAAGGAAAAAGGTGAAAAAGGCAAAAAAAAAGAAAGAAAAAAGGAGGAATCCTAATCCTACTAGGAGTGTTGGAAGTGGACTCCTCCTCTCCTAGTTCGGCCGAAGCCTAGGAGGCTTGGAGGCCAAGCTGCCTCCTCTCCTCCTCTCCTCCTATATATACTAGTGGATTTCTAGGGTTTTGCACTAGATTTTTCAGCCACGTGCAAACCCTAATCTCTAGTGCATAGTTTCTCCTCTAGATCGGTTTTCTGCAGTGCTTAGGCGAAGCCCTGCCGGAATTGCTCCACCACCTTCGCCGGAGCACCGTCAGGCTGCCGGAGAACTCTTCTTCCTCTCCACTCCTTCTTGCTGGATCAAGACGGTGGAGATCGTCATCAAGCTGTACGTGTGCGGAACGCGGAGGTGCCGTCCGTTCGGTGCTAGATTGGAAGGATCGTGATCAAGTTCGTGAGACGGATCGTGATCAAGTTCGTGGGACGGATCATGATCGGATCACGGGATGGATCGTGATTGGATCGCGGGACGGATCGTGATTGGATCGCGGGACGCACGGCGATTTGGATCGCGAAGACGTTCGACTACACCAACCGCGTTTCTTAACGCTTCCCGCTTAGTGATCTACAAGGGTATGTAGATCTACTCTCCCTCTCGTAGATGCTCATCACCATGGATAGATCTTCGTGTGCGTAGGAAATTTTTTGTTTCCCATGCAATGTTCCCCAACAGTGGCATCATGAGCTAGGTCTATGTGTAGATGAGATCTCGAGTAGAACACAAAAGGTTTGTGGGCGTTGATGCTTAGATTGCTTCCTCCCTTGGTCGGATTTTGGTTCAGCCGTATTGTGAGATGAAGCGGCTTGGACCAACATTACTCATACGCTTACGAGAGACCGGTTCCCTCGATGCAACTTGTTGCCTAGATGGCTTGCGGGTGGCAGTTTCTCTCATTTTAGTTGGATCGGATTCGACAAAGGCGGTCCTTGAGAAGGTTGAAAATAAAATTATGTATCACCGTTGTGGTTTATGCGTAGGTGAGAATCGTTCTTGCTAGAAACCCGTAGCAGCCACGTAAAACATGCAACAACAATTAGAGGACGTCTAACTTGTTTTTGCAGGGTATGTTGTGATGTGATATGGCCAATTACATGATGTGATATATGTGATGTATGAGATGATCATGTGATGTATAGAATTTCACGACTTGCATGTCGATGAGTACGGCAACCGGTAGGAGCCATAGGGTTGTCTTTAATTATCGTCTAGCGGAGTTGGGAATTTCCCTTTCGCCAGAGGCGATCACTAACAGAGTTCTTCAATCACTGCCACTTAGTTACAAGAGCTTTGTGATGAACTATAACATGCACGGGATGAACAAGTCAGTCGCCGAGCTGTTTGCGATGCTAAAAGTCGCTGAGTCTGAAATCCAGAAAGAACATCAAGTGTTGATGGTCAATAAAACCACTAGTTTCAAGAAAAATGGCAAAGTCAAGGGCAAGGGCAAGAAGGGTAAAACCAAGAAGGATGGAAAAGCAGTTGCTACTCCTGCAAAGAAGTCCAAGCATGGACCCAAGCCAGAAACTGAGTGCTTTCATTGCAAAGGAACTGGTCACTGGAAGCGGAACTGCCCCAGGTACCTGGCTGACAAGAAGGCGTCCAACGACAAACAAGGTATATATGATATACATGTTATTGATGTGTACCTTACTAGCTCTTGTAGTAGTGCATGGGTATTTGATACCAGTTCGGTTACTCACATTTGCAACTCAAAGCAGGAACTACGGAATAAACGAAGGCTGGCAAAGGACTAAGTGACGATGCGCGTGGGAAATGGTTCCAAGGTTGATGTGATCGCCGTCGGCACGCTCTCTCTTTGATTACCGTCGGGATTAGTGATGAACCTGAATAATTGTTATTTAGTGCCTGCGTTAAGCATGAACATTATATTTGGATCTTGTTTATTGCGAGATGGTTACTCATTTAAATCAGAGAATAAAGGTTGTTCTATTTATATGAGTAATATCTTTTATGGTCATGCACCCAATGTTAGGGGTTTATTCATACTGAATCTTGATAGTGATGACACACATGTTCATAACATTGATGCCAAAAGATGTAGAATTGATAATGATAGTACCACGTTCTTGTGGCACTGCCGTTTAGGTCATATTGGTGTAAAACGCATGAGGAAGCTCCATGCTGATGGACTTCTAGAGTCACTTGATTTTGAATCACTTGACACATGTGAACCATGCCTCATGGGCAAGATGACTAAAACGCCGTACTCTGGAACAATGGAACGGGCGAGTGACTTATTGGAAATCATACACACGGATGTGTGCGGTCCGATGAATGTTACAACACGTGGTGGATATCGTTATTTTCTCACCTTCACCGATGACTTAAGTAGATATGGATATATTTACTTAATGAAACACAAGTCTGAAACGTTTGAATATTTCAAGCAATTTCATAGTGAAGTTGAGAATCATCGTAACAAGAAGATTAAGTTCCTGCGATCTGATCGAGGAGGTGAATATCTGAGTTATGAGTTTGGCAGTCACTTAAGACAGTGTGGAATTGTTTCACAGTTGACACCGCCCGAAACACCACAGCGTAATGGTGTATCCAAACGTCGTAATCGAACCTCATTAGATATGGTGTGTTCTATGATGTCTCTTGCTGATTTGCCACTATCGTTTTGGGGTTATGCATTAGAGATAGCTGCATTCACTTTAAATAGGGCACCATCAAAATCCGTTGAGACGACGCCATATGAACTATGGTTTGGCAAGAAGCCAAAGTTATCGTTTCTTAAAGTTTGGGGATGTGATGCTTATATCAAAAAGCTTCAGCCTGAAAAGCTGGAACCCAAAGCGGAGAAATGCGTCTTCATAGGATACTCGAAAGAGACAGTCGGGTATACCTTCTATCTCAGATCCGAAGGCAAAGTGTTTGTCGCTAAGAACGGAACATTTCTTGAGAAAGAGTTTCTCTCGAAAGAATTGAGTGGGAGGAAAATAGAGCTTGATGAGGTTATTGAACCTTTACTTCAACCAGAAAGTAGCGCCGCGCAGAAGGTTGTTTCTGTGGAACTTACGACGGTAGAAGAGGAAGTTAATGATGATGATCATGAAGCTTCGGATCAAGCTGCTGTTGAACCTCGTAGGTTGACAAGGTCGCGTACTACCCCTGAGTGGTACGGCAACCCTGTCTTGGAGGTCATGTTGTTGGACAACAATGAACCTACGAGCTATGGAGGAGCAATGATGGGCCCGGATTCTGAGAAATGGTTAGAGGCCATGAAATCCGAGATGGGATCCATGTATGAAAACAAAGTATGGACTTTGGAAGTATTACCTGAAGGGCGAAAGACCATTCAGAACAAATGGATCTTTAAGAAGAAGACAGACGCGGACGGTAATGTCACCGTCTATAAAGCTCGACTTGTGGCAAAGGGTTTTTCACAAGTTCAAGGAGTTGACTACGATGAGACTTTCTCACCCGTAGCGATGCTTAAGTCTGTCAGAATCATGTTAGCAATAGCTGCTTATTTCGACTATGAAATTTGGCAGATGGATGTCAAAACAGCGTTCCTCAACGGTTTCCTTGAGGAAGAGTTGTATATGATGCAACCCGAAGGTTTTGTCGATCCAGAGAATGCTGACAAAGTTTGCAAACTCCAGCGATCCATTTATGGACTGGTGCAAGCATCTCGGAGTTGGAATAAGCGCTTTGATGAGGTGATCAAAGCATTTGAGTTTATACAAGTTTACGGAGAAGCTTGTATTTACAAGAAAGTGAGTGGGAGCTCTATAGCGTTTCTAGTATTATATGTGGATGACATATTGCTGATTGGAAACAATATAGAAATGCTGGAAAGCGTGAAGGAATATTTGAACAAGAGTTTTTCAATGAAGGACCTAGGAGAAGCTGCTTTCATATTAGGCATTAAGATCTATAGAGATAGATCGAGACGCTTAATAGCACTTTCACAGAGCACATACCTTGATAAAGTTTTGAAGAAGTTCAAAATGGAACAGTCCAAGAAGGGGTTCTTGCCTGTGCTACAAGGTGTGAAGTTGAGTAAGACTCAATGCCAAGTAACTGCAAAAGATAGAGAAAAGATGAGTGTCATCCCCTATGCTTCAGCCATAGGCTCTATCATGTATGCAATGCTGTGCACAAGACCCGATGTCAGCCTTGCCATAAGTATGGCCGAAAGGTTTCAAAGTGATCCTGGAATAGAGCCCTGGCAAGCGGTCAAGAATATCCTTAAGTACCTAAAAAGGACTAAGGAAATGTTTCTCGTTTATGGAGGTGATGAAGAGCTCGTCGTAAAGGGTTACGTCGATGCAAGCTTTGACACTGATCCGAACGACTCTAAGTCGCAAACCGGATACGTATTTATTCTTAACGGGGGAGCGGTAAGCTGGTGCAGTTCCAAGCAAAGCGTGGTAGCTGATTTTACGTGCGAAGCGGAATACATCGCAGCCTCGGAGGCGGCGAAGGAAGGTGTCTAGATGAAGCAGTTCATGACAAATCTTGGAGTAGTGCCCAGTGCACTGAATCCAATGAACTTGTTCTGTGACAACACTGGTGCCATTGCTCTGGCCAAGGAACCAAGGTTTCACAAGAGGACCAGACACATAAAGAGACGCTTCAACTCCATCCGCGATTACATCGAGGAGAAGGACATCAATATTTGCAAAGTGCACACGGATCTGAATGTTGCAGACCCGTTGACTAAACCTCTTCCAAGGGCTAAACATGATCAACACCAGAACTGCATGGGTGTTCGATTCATTACAATGTAAATCACATAGTGATGTGAACTAGATTATTGACTCTAGTGCATGTGGGAGACTGTTGGAAATATGCCCTAGAGGCAATAAATAAAGTGTTTATTATTGTATTTTCTTGTTCATGATAATCGTTTATTGTCCATGCTATAATTGTATTAATTGGAAACATGGATACATGTGTGGATACATAGACAAACACAATGTCCCTAGTGTGTCTCTAGTGAACTAGCTCGTTGATGAAAGATGGTTAAGGTTTCCTAGCCATGGACATGAGATGTCATCTGATAACGGGATCACATCATTAGGAGAATGATGTGATGGACAAGACCCAAACAACAAACGTAGCTTATGATCATGTCAGTTTATTGCTACTGTTTTCTGCATGTCAAGTACATGTTCCTATAACCATGAGATCATGCAACTCACAGATATCGGAGGAGTACCTTGTGCGTATAAAATGTCGCAACGTAACTAGGTGACTATAAAGGTGCACTATAGGTGTCTCCGAGGGTGTCTGTTGAGTTGGCATGGATCAAGACTGGGATTTGTTACTCCGTGTGACGGAGAGGTATCTCAGGGCCCACTCGGTAATACAACATCACAATAAGCCTTGCAAGCAATGTGACTAAGTGTTAGTTGCAAGATCTTGTATTACGGAACAAGTAAAGAGACTTTCCAGTAACGAGGTTGAACTAGGTATGGAGATACCGACGATCGAATCTCGGGCAAGTAACATACCGAAGAACAAAGGGAACATCATACGGGATTAACCGAATCCTTGACATAGAGGTTCGACCGATAAAGATATTCATAGAATATGTAGGAACCAATGTGGACATCCAGGTCCCGCCATTGGTTATTGACCGTAGAGGTGTCTCGGTCATGTGTGCATAGTTCTCGAACCCGCAGGGTCTGCACACTTAAGGTTTGGTGATGTTTCGGTAGTATAGAGTTGTGTATGGTGGTGACCGAAGTTTTTTCGGAGTCCCGGATGAGATCCCGAACGTCATGAGGAGCTCCGGAATGGTCCGGAGGTAAATATTCATATATAGGAAGTCCTGTTTTGGTCGTCGGAAAAGTTCCGGGCTTATCGGTAGTGTACCGGGAGACGTCCGAGAGGGGTATTTCAACCCAAGAGGCTTCATGGGCTGTGGGAGAGTGAATATCAGCCCTTAGTGGGCTGGTGAAAACTCCCACACAAGGCCCATGTGGCTGGAGAAGAAAACCCAAAAGGAAAAAGGTGAAAAAGGCAAAAAAAAGGAAAAAAAAGGATGAATCCTAATCCTACTAGGAGTGGAGGAGGTGGACTCCTCCTCTCCTAGTTCGGCCGAAGCCTAGGAGGCTTGGAGGCCAAGCTGCCTCCTCTCCTCCTCTCCTCCTATATATACTAGTGGATTTCTAGGGTTTTGCACTAGATTTTTCAGCCACGTGCAAACCCTAATCTCTAGTGCATAGTTTCTCCTCTAGATCGGTTTTCTGCAGTGCTTAGGCGAAGCCCTGCCGGAATTGCTCCACCACCATCGCCGGAGCGCCGTCAGGCTGTCGGAGAACTCTTCTTTCTCTCCACTCCTTCTTTCTGAATCAAGACGGTGGAGATCGTCATCAAGCTGTACGTGTGCTGAACGCGGAGGTGCCGTCCGTTCGGTGCTAGATCGGAAGGATCGTGATCAAGTTCGTGAGACGGATCGTGATCAAGTTCGTGGGACGGATCGTGATCGGATCGTGGGACGGATCGTGATCGGATCGCGGGACGGATCGTGATCGGATCGCGGGACGGATTGTGATTGGATCGCGGGACGCACGGCGATTTGGATCGCGAAGACGTTCGACTACACCAACCGCGTTTCTTAACGCTTCCCGCTTAGTGATCTACAAGGGTATGTAGATCCACTCTCCCTCTCGTAGATGCTCATGACCATGGATAGATCTTCGTGTGCGTAGGAAATTTTTTGTTTCCCATGCAACGTTCCCCAACAGCTTACTCTCCCCCTCCCCCCCCCCGTGACTTGAGGGCGGCATATTGCGCCTTGAACTTCTCCTCGTCTTTGACGACCCTCCAACAATGAGAGAGGTCGAAGCACTTGCCACCGTGTTCGACCTTGAATGCCTTCAAAGCTTGGAATGCCTACAAATGGATATGGAAAATGGTCATGCAAGCATATTGACAAATGGATATGGAAATGGACATGCAAGTATAAACGGAGTGACACAAAGAGGGTTGCTTGCTAGCATACCATGTCTTGCATGCCGATGGCGCTCACGGGGCGTGCCTTGATGCTCTCAAGAGATCGTCCTCGAACAAAGGCTCTCCTTCGATGTCCACCTCATCCTCTTCCTCGAGACCGTAGTCCTCCGGAAATTCATGGTCGAGCGGGAAGCCGTCCAGGTCCACACCGACCTGATCATGCATGAAGGTGGCCTGATCTTGATTGAAGGTGGACGGCGTGAACGGTCCTTGGCCATCCTGGCTTTGTGTCTCGTCGGGATCGTAGCCAGCCCTGACGGCACCGCCAGCGGCCCGCGTATCACCCTCGAAGATGATGTTCTGCACGTAGTCATTGTCGCCAGAGGCCGACATTCCGTCAAACAGGTTGCGTGCACCCGACAGCATGTCCGCTGGCATTTGCAGCGCACGTTTCCTCACCCCTCCGGATGAAGAGCCACCGACCACTAGCGTGGCGTTGAGGTCGATGGGCGCGGGCGCGAGCGTGGAAGGCGTCACCGCGCTCACCTCGCGCGAGCACTTCCCGGAGAGACGAGAGGCCTGCGGGTAGACGTGGAAACCGGGCATCGGCTCCGTCGTCGACGCTCGGGGCGAGTCGGGCAGCACCATCCGAGGAAACGCTGATGAGCCGGTGCTGGCCGCGGCCACGACGGGGTTGACGAGGCAGTACTGGCCAGGGTTTAACCCTATGTACATTAGCGCCTCCCACGTTGTCGCCGTGACGCAGGCATTGGTGGCCTCCTGCTGCGCGGTGGCGGTCGCCGCGATGGCTTCCTCCCTCGCGCCCGCCGCGTGCCTCCGAGTCTTTCTCTTCGCCGATTCTCATGCCCGCTCCTCGGCTGTCAGCTTCTTCTTTGGCTTGGGAACAACGGCGGTCTTGCGGGGGGCGCGAGGTTTGCCTTTGCCGGAGGGGGCGGACGTGATGCCGGACGAGGTGAGGAAGACGAGGCCGACGGCGACATCGAGATCGGCGTCCATGGCGAGCGGCGGGAGCGCGCGCTGGCATGAGGGTTTTGGGGGAAAATATGTTGAGGCACGGACTAGCGAGTCGCTAATTTGTGCGTGTAGATGGCCCAATCTTTTACGGTGATGCTTTATCAACAATTTGTCCCCGACGTTCCTCCTCGCAACCTCCAATAACAATCTCTACCCACGCACGATGAGTACACGAACAAAGATAATTACCGATCAACACGTAGGTGTCGATGTGATGATCAACCCTTCGTCGCTCATAGATTTCCTCAAAGGAAAGTCACAGAAAATATTCAAGATTGGATCGCCTCAAAACTGGACGTTTTCTGAACCTTGTTCATAACTCACGAATAAAAATAAACTCTCCCATATTGCCTTGTGTATGTGCACACACAAGACTTGTAAAAACACTTCTATGAACCAACTTATTGTCCAACGCTTGATGTGCACCCATCTTTGCAGCACCAATACCTGGACCGCATAGTATATGTCTCTTGCCATCTCTGCCAACGTGCAATATATTTGAACGGTTCATAATTTTACTAGCATTCTTGGTTAGACTCTCCTAGCTCACCTCAGTTGGTTCCAGTTTAGTAGCAGTTCGTGCTTGACAATATTCTAGACGTTGCAGTGTTCGTATCATCCTCTCTTCCTTAAAACAAAACTGTCCTCGGTTTTGAGCCAGCTTTCAAAACCTCCTTCTTTGGAACTTCCATATTTAGACTATTCATAATGGGAAGTAACATAGAGTAGTAACATGCATATGCTATTAGTCTAAGTTACTACCTTCACAGTGAATAGTAACATAAGGGTAGTAACATTGAGCCTTTCATTTATTAGCTTATAGACTCATCTTGTTTTGATATGCGCTATGTTACTAATAGGGGTAGTAACATGCTAAGTTATTCAATTTTTCTCTCTTTTCGTTAATTAGTTGGCACGTCTTATTTTTTACTTAGATGGCATCTATGTTACTACCTATTTTATTCCCATTGTGAGTAGTCTTATAATGATCACACTGTCTCGCATTGGTTTTAGCACATGTCATCGTCCATCATGCTTGAATGTACTCTATATGTGTTTGATTTTTCGACATGTACTGCATCATGACCAAACTGCCACATTCTTCCCAATAGCAACCGACATGCATCCATCAACACGACGTCACAATCCACCTTATCAATATAATCTCCAACAGCAAATGTCACATGTACCTTATGTGTAATTTTCAGAGTTGTATAGCCACTTCACATGGTGCGGTTGTGGGTGCCTCCACATAGACAATCCCAATTCATCTACAAGATCTTTGCTAATGTCATTTGTAAAACTGCCACCATCGATTATCATCTTGAATGCAAGATCCTTGATTTTGCATCGTGTTTTAAAAATAATCCATCGCTGCGCCTTAGCATGACCATCCTTTTGCACCTTCTTCACCAAAAGGTTTAGTCCCTTCATCGGTGTGCATCGACTTCTTCCTTTATATCTTGTTGCTCTTCTCTTCTTTTTAGCAAACGACTGTTCCAATCTGTAGTGTACACATCCACTGGCATAGGAATAAAACAAATCCGTTGGCCGTTCCATGATAAAGAGTAACTATTTCTTTTTGGAATTTCGAACAGCCCCAACACTTTTGAACCATGGATTACCAAGTAGCAGGTGGTACGACATGGACACAGGACAAACGTGAAAAAATTCCGCACAACAGTATTTTTCCAAAGTAAAAATTAGCAAAATCTGATGTGTAATTTTGACTTCACCGTCAAACCAGTTCAGTGTGTATGGTCTATAAAGAGGCGTCATCTTTAGCCCTAATTTTTCACCACCTCCATGCTCACCATGTTGACTGCAGTACTCTCATCGATCGTCAGATTGACACGCCGTTCGTTCACAACACATCGAGAGTGAAAAAGAACGACCTTGCCAATGCCTTCCTCCTCCATCAATACGTTCCTGCTCAAAATCTTCATGCCCGGATCCAAAGAGGCCATTGATCGCCGTGAACAACCTTCACTTTGAATACCACTTGATGGAGGCACGGGCTAACGAGATGCTAATTCGTGCGTGTAGATGGCCCGATCTTTCACGGCGATGCTTTATCAACAATTCGTCCCCGGTGTTCCTCCTCGCAACCTCCAATAACAACCTCTACCCGTGCACGATGAGTACACGAACAAAGATAATGACCTCTCGGGTGAGCATGTAGGTGTTGATGTGATGATCAACCCTTCGTCGCTCATAGATTTCCTCAAAGTAAAATCACAGAAAATACTCAAGATTGGATCGCCCAAAAACTAACGTTTTCTGAACCTTGTTCACAACTCACGAATAAAAATAAACTCTCCCGTATTGCCTTGTGTATGTGCACATACAAGATTTGTACAAACACGTCTATGCACCAATTTATTGTCCAATGCGCTTGATGTGCATCCATCTTCGCAGCACCAATACCTGGACCGCATAGCATACGTCTCTTGCCATCTCTTCGAACGTGCAATATATTTGAACAATTCATAATTTTACTAGCATCGTTGGTTAGACTCTTCTCGCTCACTTCAGTTGGTTCCAGTTTAGTAGTAGTCGTGCTTTTATGATATTCTAAACGTTGCAGTGTTTCGTATCAAAATGAAGGAAAATGATGAAGGCTGTCACCGACCAGCGGGCCAGGGGAGGAGTAGGCAGGCGCGTGCATCCGTCTCCTGTCCGCGTCTATGCAAATCCGGCTTAAAAATGGGCCAGGAATGGGTTGGCAGCGGACGAATAGTGGAGCGCGTCCGTTTGGGTCGGTGCGTTGATCCGACTTTTCTGTCTGCGCCGATCCAAACGGATGCGCGCGGACGAAATTGGTCGTCGCGTTGGAGTTGCTCTTACATTTCAATTTGCACGACACTTTGGTTTGAACCATGTTTTGCACTCATGCTACATTATTCAGGCAAAATGGACAAGTTTGATCTAAAGACGAAACAAATTCATAAAATGAACTGTTGGAAAAAATTCATCCCCTAACCTTTTTTGTGTGACGTCTGACACAAAGACGTTGCATTACACTGTGTGACGCTCGATACTATACCATGTGACGTCCAAGACACAGTGTGGTGCCTAAGACAAAGACGACACACTGTATAGTGTGGCGCGTAAGGCAAATGCGTCACACAGTATAGTGTGACGTCTTTGCGTCGGATGTCGCACAACAGGGTTAGACGAATGGAAATTTTTCAAAAACAGTTCACTTTATGAATTTGTCATATTTTTACGTTAAATTTATCAAATTTGCCCATTATTCACTTTGAATCGCATCTGAGCAATTGAGGTGGCGGTAGGAAGCCGGGCCGCAGGAAGCCACCGCCACCGCCACCGCCACCGCCGCTTAACTGTTAGCGTGTCTGTCTGTTGACTCCGGCCGAAGACGTATGACGATCTCAAGCTCTCACGCACGCCAAGTAACCGAATCGAATATCTATCCAAACACGTACGTACGGGGCGAGTGATGGCATGTGGACCGACTGATCTGTTCTCTGCACAGCTGGAGCTGGAGCTGGTCTGCCAACTTTCGGTTTGGGCGTGCTCGTCTCGTTTCATGGATCAGACACGCTCGCTTAACCGTTCTCCGTTGCTTGCCTTGCCATGCCACCATATCATATCTTCTCCCCGACTCGGATCGCGGGAGATCGCTTCGCCAGCACAGGATCGATCGCCTTCTTGCGTCGTGTCTGGTCTCTCTCTCGTGTGTGTGTGTGTGGCTGCACGTCCTCCGATCCGATGGAGCAACGGAGCCGGCCAGCAAGCAAGCATTATTGCCCGAAAAGAAGGAGGAACTAGTGTTCAATTAGCTTGATCGATGGACTAAGCATGCGTGCGTGCGTGCGTGCTGTCTGCCGTTTCCAAAAACAAATTACTACACGTTTGCGTTTGCCCACGAACCAACGTGCATGCTCCGATGCTCGTGTGCTTGTTTGGCGTGGATGATGGTAACGGCCCGTATCAATCAGGCAATCATGAGCACGCGTTATATATACATATATACATACATACATATATATATAAACGGAGGGAACCTAGCAATCGTGCGTGCGATTATGGACGGATATTTCAGTTGCTCGTGTGATTATATACTACTATATGTCCCAAAAAATGTTCTCTTTTTCCTCATCGCCACAACTTTGAGAATCTGAATCCATACCATACATTAGTAGTAGCAGTGGAGGAGCCATGTGGGCTACTGTACGATAAAACGGGAACACATGCATGTCATCCAAAGAAACTTCATTTGATGAGTACCGATCGATTCTGGAAGCACGCGCGTGATTGCAGAGCAGCTAGGCCTGGACTCGATCGACTGGTGACGACCTTGCCGTTCGCCGACAAGCGATTGGATCCAAATCAATCACGGATTGACATGGCTTCCTTCCGTTGAGGGAGGAGTGCGGACTGCAGAGTGCTATCGTGCGAGAGAGAGAGGGACAGCACGTACGCAAACTGATGACGTTCTTCACATTTTCCTCGTGCCAAAAATCAAATAAGAGATAAAATAAACAAGCCAGCTCCAGAAGATCAGCACTGCACCATCAAATATACTAGCATCTGCGCGTTGCTACGGGTTATGCGACATGTTATCTCTAACATCCGGATTTAACACAAAAATACCATCCTACAACGTATCTTTTCTTTTTCTGTAGAATCTTCCTTTTCTCGTTTGGTTTTTCGTCGTAGTGATACATTTCTCGCTAGAGGCACCTCCATTAAAATTAAAGGACGTTCATATCATCTTCGCCGTGCATTACAACAACGATAACTTTTTTCATGTTAACAATATAATAGATTGGGTTAAACTAAAACACAATATTGACAACAACAAATAACTATAGAGATCATTCTCAAAGGTTCATTTACTTTGCAAACACATACCGATGTTGGAAGTGAGTGGCAACATGAACGTATCCGTATAGTCACTAATAAGGTTCACCTCCGTCCCACATACCATTTATTGCTAGAAGGGATAATTATCGTTTTTCTCTTACTCGTCCTATCCTATATCTTCTACTCCTAAACTATTCGTTAACCCGTTTAATTGGCGCCAACCAGCACCACATCAACATTAGTGTGGTCGTCATCAACGCCTCATCTTCTTCTTTCTCATTCCTAGTCAGTTTCTGTTCTCGTTCCTACTTATTTTCTAGAATACTCAAATTTCGCTTTTATTTCATTTTTTTGGAACACTCTTTCTTTCTACTATAGCATAAACCACCTGACAAATGTTGTGTCTTGTTGTCCTCATGGGCAAACATTTCATCAATCGTCAGCGTGTGGACATCCCGCAAACCATAGTCATCATCAATTTTGATGAAAGCTATGTCACCCAAGTCACGAGCGCATGGTTGCCATTGTCCATGTTGGCAAGCGGTGTTGGGCCATGTCGCTGAGAGCTTGTTGATCATCCTTGCCCACAAACGTTTTCAAAATGATTCGACACAATTAACCACTTGCTTAATTAATTAAATACAAAAATGATTAACGACCTATCTAATTCTCTGCATGCCTAATTAACTACCGACCAAATCAATTAAGTATGTGACTAATTGGGAAAAAAATTCCCACTTCTAGTTATGTGTAGGCATAGATAATTGTCTACCTAATTAATTAATTACATTAATGACTTGATTGCCAAATTGATTCGATGCGGAAATACTTCCCATTCAAATGGACCTAATTAATTGCACATGTAATAACATTTCTATAGCTAATAAATTGCATTGAAGGTTTGATTTTCAAATTGATATATTGCTCAATTTCTAAAAGATTTCTGCATGAATGGCTGCTACGAACAACGATGACGACGATCGAGTATTGTAGGACACATTTTGTTAACGAATTGCTTGACATTTGAATGAACACATTTGATTTGAGACGGTAGCATGTCCGGCTCTCTGTATGACTGTCAAGAAATATAATATGACCCCGTCCATGAACACCTATACGTAAGACACGGTATGACACAGTATGTAGACCCTTCCAATACAATATAAGAAACTTACTTTTTGTAGTCTGGAGACACTTGAAGAAAACCTAGTTCATGCAATCTGTAGAAAATTGAAGCATGCAAGAAGGTAACAAAACATTAAATATGAAGTTCCACAATTCCCTCATTGGTCCTGGCATATTCGATCCTGTGTTCGGGCGCTCGATCTTTCTAAAAATAATACAAAGATCATCTAGGAGAGTTATCTGTTACCTTGCATACAATGTTTTATCTCATTCCAACAAATATTGGAGGACTAATAGACATAGCCCTAGGCTAGTTGAAGTGGTTTCTGAAAACTAAGATTGTAATATTATAAATTGCAAGCTGTCCAAAGATAAATATTAGTTTAATTTGGCGATTGAAACAGATTTATAATGCTGGAACAGGTTGGATTTACAAAGTCAACTAAAACAAAACAGTAAAGCAAAAGCAGATTATAGATTCACTTGTCTCTGTTCTGGAAAATCTATGCATTATGTAAGGCACGAAAATAACTACAAAAGTTGTATGATTGGAAATAGCAGGCTTGCGATTTGCGACACACTAGTCAGACTAAAATGAAGCTCAGACTTGTAAGGCATTATAGGAATGGATCAACCGGGCAATACGGGGCACATGAGAGTGAGGTTTAGTTTTGATAATATTTGAGATAGTGTTTTTCCTTAATAGTGTTCTGCCCCGCATGGTGAAAGTAGTAACAAATGATTGTATGAATTTTTAATTAATTAATTAAAATATGAGGATTATCTTAAATCGTTCAATATCACGTGGCCTTCCATATATCATAAACGACAGGATAAGATTGATATTTATTTTAGAAAAAACGTAAAATTGAATTTTTTAGGTAGGGTAAAATTGATATTGCGTTTTCTTTGACGGGCTGGCTTACTACTACTATCTCCGTCCTTAAATATAAGGAAATACATACAATACAAAGCATTTGCTTTGCTTTGTATATAGTCCGTATTTAAATCTTTAAATAAATTTTTATTTAGGAAAAGGAGTACATGGTAAATTCACACCGGTCGCCGGCCCGAGAGGGCGTGTGGACCCCGGCAGAAGACGTACAACGACGCACGCGCGCGCGCGGGGGCGATCTCACGTCGCCACACACGCTAACAAAGCCAGTCAATCCGTGCTAACCGAACACGTACGCTCGTGTTGAGTGATGGCACGGCGACCCCGGACCCCGGTCCCCATCCATGTGTAGGCAGATCTCCTTCATTCATTCATTCATGTCTAGGCAGCTCGAGGAGGCTTTCCATGGGTCATGGGTGCGCGGTGCGCTCGTCTCGGCAAGGCAAACACGCTCGCTTAACGGTTTTCCTTGCTTGCCTTGCCACCCCATCCTTTCTCCCCTTGAAATCATGGGGGCCACGGAGTACGGACCCAGGTTGCTTCGCATCGCTTCCATCGCACCGCGCGTCGCGTCCCCGACCGCCGTCGCCACATCACCTCCACACCCTGTGGTACAGGAGTCAACGAGCGCTTCCTTCTGTTCTGTCATGTCCGCGCGGGCACGAGCCGACTCTTGGGTGTTGACGAGAGACATTACAAACCAGGGTGACAGTATTATTAGCAGTAGAGCATACTAGATAATTAAGCCGTGTGGCTGCGTTCATAACAGCAGACTAGACTTGGGGATTACAGACGAGCCTGCCTGCCGTTGTCTCACAAGCAATCGCACCCAACGTAATCACGCATTGACATGCATGGCGCCTCATAATTCTGTACGCAACGGCGGCTTAATTGCCATCGACAAAATATAGATGCTGCGCTGCATACTTGCATTGCAAACCATGACCATCCATCTTAGTATCTCTTTCTCTGACGGGGTCCGGTCTGGAAGGAACGGGACACGCATGTAATTCATTTCCCTCGTGCCAAAAACTCGATCGGATCAGCACAAACCCGAATAGATAGATATTCATGCTAACGTAAGTATGGCGAGAGGTTTCTTGCTGGAACTCCTGGGGTTTCCTGCCAAGGACAAAATTTCCATTTCCGTGGCCCTCAAAAAGCGACACATACGTTCCACTTTTCATGAGGAGAGATGGCTCCTACTGTACAGGACGTGTCTTACTTGTTGGGATTACCTCTCGCCGGTGCTGTCATAGGACCTTTAGAGGTAGAAGATGGTTGGGTAGCATCTTTGCATGCCCGCTTTTTGGCTGCGGTGCCAACAACCACCGCACTAGAAAGCGATCGACACGGGCCTCTTTTTCAGGTGGTTCAGCCAGTTTCAGATTGTTGCGTTAGGTTATCCCACTTATCAGTTATCAGAGCCACAGGTTGACCAGTCCCTAGAGACATATATTATGTGGTTGTTTGGCAAGACTATGTTCACAGAGAACCACGTGACCACTGTAGATGCACGATTGATCGACATTGCACGAGAGATAGCTGACGCACGTTCCCCTGAGGACATTGCGCCAAGGAGTTTTGGTTCTGCCGTGTTAGCAGCTACATACAGAGGCCTCTGCAAAGCTTGCCAGTTGAGGTCTAGGAAATCTGGTCTTCTCGGATGTCCACTTCTGTTGCAGCTTTGGTCTTATGAGAGATTCCCCATTGGTCGTCCCTATGTGAGCGTTGACAAACCTTTCGGCAAGGACGACATTGCTGGACATTACGTGCCTTCTATCGGTGACTTGCCTACTGTGGGATCTGTTTGGGCACGGAGAGAGGTATTTTCATTATTACGAATATGAATTACTAATGTTTATTTCTCGCTATTCAATTTTACGTACTAATGTCTGCTGTGATGTGCAGAGACAGTTTACGCCTAGCCAGGTGAGGAGCTGCTACCCCTCCTTCACGGCGCAGTTTGATAGTCTGCACGAGGATCAGGTTATATGGAAACCGTACACCCGTAAGGCTATTTCAGATAGATACCCAGGCGGGATTTCTGGAAACTGCACTAGAGATTAGCATTACTGGATGACCAAGGCCAAGCTGGTCTTCGATGTGACAGTTGAGGAGATGGCTATCAATAGGGTGATGAGACAGTTCGGTCTGTTCCAAGAGCCTGGCATTCCGGTTATTTCACGATTAACAGATCACGTGCACAAATAAGTAATACTATTTTGGGACATTTCTCCGCATTAATAGGTTATTGGGACTATTCGGAGTACTTATGTTCGTCATGTAACGTGCATCTCAGGTATAGTCGCAGCGGAGGAAACAAGTCACATAGTTCTTGGGTTCGCGATATCATACCTTATCTCGAGGAATGGAATACTGCCCCGACAAATATATGGGATGAAGTTCGTGTCTTCGACTGGGACACGTATGGGTTGTATCTGAGGCGTTACAGACAGACCATGAGGATCTACTTGGTTCCATCATCTGCTCCGGAACATATCCCAGTTCCTCTCGCTAGCGATATCTTCCCAACTTCCTCACTTGTGGGAACCAGACACCACGCGGTATGTCCTCAGTTGTTCTCACATGCTACGTTTTCCGTATACATGAACATGTACAATTGGTTAACTTTGTGCGTACAGGATGAATTGTCAACTCAGGCGCTAGATGAGGTTACCGCTTTGGTGGACCGCTTTGAGAGAGGAGAAAATATCCCACAACGAGATGCAATATCAAGGTTGAAGAGTCTTCAGGCGAAGATACGCGGGATCGTCGCAGCTGTTACATGTAGACGATCTTCCAATGTTGTTGACACTCGAGTAGCACATCGTCCGCCACGCCCCTCTCTGCAGCGTTCAGAACCTTGGCATTCACAGCCAGGGAGCTCCTCCTGGCAGCAGGCAGCTCCTTCATAGCCAGGGGGCTCCTCCTGGCAGCAGGCACCTCCTTCACAGCCTGGGGGCTCCTCCTGGCAGCAGTCACCTACTTCACAGCCAGGGGGCTCCTCCTGGCAGCAGCCACCTCCTTCACAGCCTGGGGGCTACTCCTGGCAGCAGCCGCCTACTTCACAGCCCGGGGGCTATTTCTACCAGCAGCCACCTCCTTCGTAGGCTGCTGACTCTGCCTGGCATCACCAGATGGACCTAGGTAACTAAACTTCGTACATTCTTTTGCAAAACGTAGTCTCGTAAGTCATTTCTTACATGTCTTAATTCACCAGTAGGCGGCAGCCAGTCGCAGCCGTTTATGGCTTCGGTTCAGTCACCTATATGTATTGGTGCTGGTTCGTACGTACCTGGCGACGGTGAGGACGATGATCGTGCTGCATGGACCTACGGTACCTCGAAGACAGTTCTTGCCACTCCACCACCACCTTCGACGCAGGAGACACAGACACCGACGGACGAGGTGTTCTACGGTCGTAGTCATTGTGACACTCGTCCACCGCCTCAGCGCTTATCGCCTTCCGTTCCACGTCCCAGGAAGCCGAGGTATCGTCGCAAGCCCCAGGAGTGATATGGTCATCTGCGTACGAGATGACTATCTATTTATGTATGAGACTTTATGTACCTTTATGTATCGGACATATTCATGTATTTGACATGCTTAACCACTATGTATCGGACATATTTATCCTCTATGTATTTATGTTCGAGACTTATTTGCTTTCGAGAGAGAACAATAGTAACGCAAACCAAATCCATCGGCATCAGTTGCACGTTACAACTGGATTAAACGTTACAACTTAATTAAACCGCAGTACATAGAACAACACTATAGAACATACTACTACATGAAAAACGTATTACATGAATGCATCATCGTCATCCTCTGTCGATGCAGATCTCTTCCCCTTTGTCGTTACAGAACTATTGCCCATCGACGATGCGCTGGTCTTCACCTTGGTACTCGGCATGAAGATGTCGTCTTCATCCCCCGTCGTTGCAGAACTCTTCCCCTTTGTCGATGTAGAATTCTTGCCCTTTGTCGTTGCAGAACTCTTCCCCTTTGTCGATGTAGAATTCTTGCCCTTCGATGCAGAACTCTTCGCCTTGCTGCTGGGCATGAAGAGGTCGTCCTCGTCCTCACTTTCTGCTGACCATAAACCTGAATTATTAACAACAATCCTGAGATAATCATCACCCTTGTACAGTTGCTTTTGCCATCTGGCGTGCAACCTTAGAAGTTCTTTCCGTATCTCCTCAAAAGTCCTGGGAGGCCACCCAGCCCTAGCTAATTGGTGAGACAACTCATTCATTATGAAGTCACTGCTAATGAGTTCCTCCCATGGTACTGCTCTGTCATTCATCTTGAAATTGGCAGCTAGACGAAGAAGATGGTCGGACATACCCTTGTGAAAACTACGATCGAAAGGATAGTGAGGATGAGGAGGATGAGACATCTCCACGAAAGAATGGTGAGAGCGGAAGGAAGGATGCGGGAGCGACAAGGAAAGGAAGGGCCTGCTCACCCTCCTTATTGCGAATGTGCTTATATAGGCGGGAGACAAAGTGGCGGGAGAGAAACTGGCGAGAAAGACAATGGCGGGAACGAAGTGGCGGGAGAGGAACTGGCGGGAGAGAAAATGGCGGGAGAGGAAGTGGCGGGAGAGGAACCGGCTGAAATTAAGATACATCTTGCTGAAATTAAGATACAACTTGCTGAAATTAAGATACAACTTGCTGAAATTGAGTTACTGCAATCTAAATCTACTGGATGCAACGTGGATATTTTCCTTTTCCATCTCCAGCTTCTTCTGTTGCCTGGGCTGCACGAGCCCTTTCTTTCTTTCTCTGCCTCTCAGCTTCACGGGCCTCCTCTCGTTGCCGGTAGACCTCCGCCAGTCGAAGTTGGTCTTCTTGTTTTTTCTTCTTCATCTCAGCAAGAAAAGCCCTCTGCTCCACACAGTGCTCTTGCCAAGCTCTCTCCTGCTCTGCTTTCTCCTCTGCTGCCGCCTTCTCGCGGCGCTCCTCCAAGTCCAAACTTGCCCATGCTCGACGACTTCTTTCACGGATCTCAGTCACCGCCCAGTCCGGTATTTTCGTGTCTATCCAACGATAGTACTGGCATAGGGGCGGAGGAGACTACAAAAGAAACAGAAATATAACAAATCAAATCAACACAGTATGAACAACGTGTTTATTCTGTATGACTGAAACTTACTGGAGGCGTGATGTACGGCGAAAGACCAACGGGTGGATCTTCCTCATAATTAGCGCACATGAAAAACTTCATTCCCAACCAATCTGAAAAATCCGTCACCTCCTTCACTTTGCAGAGATCACCGCACCAACAACGAACTACTTCAACCCCCTAAGGCAGCTTCGCAGTCTTCCATTTGCTAGGCCTAATGCTTTGATCCGAAGAAGGCAAACTCATAATGACTACCGCGCTGTGTTTTTCGAGTATTCGTGGCTGATGGAGGAAGGCACATACAATGCCTCCTTTTATAGGCAGATGACAACCGCAATGGTGGGAAATCGGGCGAGACAGAATGGAGGGACAGAGAATGGCGGGAGAACATGGCGGGTAGAATGGCGGGAGAAATTGGCGGGAAGGAAAGTACTGCCAAAGATTGGTGGGACTAATGTGGCGCCACAGTATGACGGCAAATAAAAATGGCAATAGTACGGCTTGCTGAAATTAAGATACATCTTGCTGAAATTAAGATACATCCTACTGAAATTAAGATACCACCTACTGAAATTAAGAGACAACTTGCTTGAGTTACAAGAATATAAATCTACTGAGTCCAACGTGGATATTTTCCTTCTCCATCTCCGGCTTGTTCTGCTGCTTGGGCTGCACGAGACCTTTCTTTCTTTCTCACTATGGCAGATAGCTGAAAACAATAGCTAACTCCCGTTCACGCTGTTTGAATGTTATGAGCACCGAATTATTGACTTCCATAGACGATGCCAACAGAAAATTTCCGAAACCTTCCTTCTTCAAAACCATTCTATCACCCAAGCCAATGAAGTAGCAACAAGGAATGCTCACAAATATATCATCATCTTCAGAATCCAAAGTAATTTCGAGAAGTAAAGAACCGGTCCTAGGAATAGCCACAAATTCCAGCAAACTCCTCACAACCATGGTAGGAATAACCTGACAGAAACAAGCAAGTTATATGATCCATCTTATGAACCAGCAAATAACAAACAAATAATAAAAAACAGAAACCAAAGCTTACCATATGTTGGGAAATAACGTTCATGCGATCCATCCTATGAACGAAAGGAGTACACAGTATGTAGTTGTCATCAAAGAGCTGCCGCGACATGACATACATTTGATGATAATTCAGAGTGACACCACGACTATAAAAACAGCTGTCAACAAGTTCCCTCTGAGTTTCACTCAGATCCTCAAGAGCTACAAAAAAATGATTTCAATGACTGAGATGAACCGCAAAAAGTATAAGCTGAATCAAATCTGAAAATCAGTCAAACATAAATCTCACCAACATGGGGTAAAGGAAACAACATAACACCATCCCAGTGGAATTCGACACTAATATAAGTTCCATAGAGCTCAAGCATAACAGTCATCATGTCACTGTGGCGGAGACCATAATCATTTACGAGTTCCTCCCACGAAGGACCATGGAATTTACTGCTCATCCTACCATGTGTAAATATAACATGGTATAAGTTACCCTCACTGTTGTGCAGAGCAAGATCAATATCTGTGTCACCTCTCCGAATAGCTAAAGCTCTGCACTCTTTAATGTACCGAGCAAGATGTGATCTAACACTGCATGGAACATACCACAACAAGAATGAAAGCAAGGATCATAAACTTATAAACAAAGGCATTCGAATATGCCACAATCAGATCATGAAGACATATAATCTTACAACACGTCTTGCACATCGACGATCCAGCACAACAGTAAATACAGAAGAACCGGAATCAACGGCAGCACAAGGACCACCTGGAGCTCGGCAAAATGGGCAAGTCATTACCTACAGACGAACACTGACAAATATGAACTAAATCCACTACCGACTTGAAAGTTCTCCTTCGATTGAGTTGTAAACAAAAAAATTACCGTACGCCGGTGAAGACCGCCCTGATCTATTGATTAAGAGGGTACGATAAAAGAAAGGGTGTTCCAGCGAGGAGATCGACGAGTCGGTGGAACCACCGGAGAGCAACGGAAGTGATAATGGAAGAGGGAAAGGGTGAGGGTGAAATGCGGAGGAAGAAAAGGAGGCTGGGGTTTAGACAGGGGCTAGTGGCCCTACCCCTGGCCGACAGGTACCTTTCGGCCTACCCCAGGCCGACAGGCTTCTCTCCTTGCCACTGATTGGCCGACAGGAGCCTTTCGGCCTACCCCAGGCCAAAAGGTCCCCGGTCGGCCTGTTGCTGACCAACAGGGTACTACTACTGATATTTATCCAAATCATGCATCTGTTTTCAAAATTGCTTCAAAATCCGTACTACTTTTGAATTTTTTTCCAAAAAGCGCATCATGCGTCGTGTGTGTGCTTTCTTCACTTGGTCTTTTTCGTCTGCAAGAGTGCAGTATCCTGTAGGTACAGTTGCTTTTCAGTGGACATGTGTATAAGAACTCCCGGAAGAGAAAACGGCACGTTGTGCATAAGAACTACTACTACACACGCAAGCAAAAAATGGTATTGGAGGGTGGACCGAGCAACTCACTCCATCTTGTCAGCATTTTCGCTTCCATCTAATTTAGTATTTGTAGAGCATCTACAGCCCGGCCTTAGCAAATATGATCTCACTAAACTTAAAACAAAATTACTGTTTTGACCTAGCTTCATGGCAATCTTATGCCCGAATTGACCCTGTTGTAAAAGTTTTTTCAAATTTGACCTTTCTTGATCACGTCAACATTCATAGCGTCTGGTTTACACGAAAAACGTCAGGGTGCCCGGCGTTTCACCCTGTCCCACATTTGCCCAGCTGGTACTTGACATGGCAAAGACCAAACGCCGCCCACCTTGGCGTTTGGCTGAAACGCCGTATACCTTGGCGTTTGGTCCTCGTCTACGCATACTTGCTTCCTCGCTTGGTTGCTATTTCAGTTACTGAAGCACATGCAGTACATGCATGCATGCTTCGCCTCATACAAGAGAAAACTATTAAAAAGCCAATCTCTTACATTACGTGTGTTCGTGCTCTCCTTCCAAGTGGGACGAGCACGGTGTTCGGAAAGTAAAAAACCACCGCGGCGTGCTCTCCTGCCAAGCGCGATGTGCACGGTGTTCGGAAAGTGAAAAACCACCGCGGCGATAACAGACTTGTTCACAACTTCACATCAGAAGTACCTCTACCATGTGTAGTCTTTTCTTCTCAACGGAAAAAAATGCCGCGGCGATGCTCGTGCTCTCCTGCCGAGAGCGGCGTACACGCGCCGGCGTTCGGCAATGCGCTCCTGGATGAGGGCGAGCGGCACAAGGACCGTTGTGATGTACATGCGCTCGTGGACGAGGCTACCACGGCAATGGCATGGCGCACATGGACGCCAGCATGCGCAGGACAATGATGGCGACGGCATGGCGCACGCCGCGGCCAGAACACGTTCGCTAGGTCTGTCGACTCGAATAACATCACCATGTTCGGCAATGCCCGGTCCAGCGTCGCTGCAACCCGCATAGCCACGTCCAGCGGTCACACGACCGATCACGCCGCGTCCAGCGTCGCCACATCTAGCATCACCTCGTGTTGCAGCAGCCCGACTTGCACTCATTATTTTTGTGGGAGATGACACCCTTGCATGCGTCCATGCCTTTTGCATGCAGAGAGGAGACCGTACTAGTACAAGGAACGAGGATAAGAAGGGATTAGAGAGAGCGGTACAACAGAGCATGCATGCATGGACCAAACGCCGTGGCCTACGGCGTTTTGCCAAACGCCAAGTGCTATGGCGTTTGCCATGTCGTCGCCAACTGGACGAGCGTGGGCCAGGGCCAAACGCCGTGGAATGTGGCGTCTCCTGTGCAATCGAAACGTCAAGGATGTTGGCGCGATAGAAAAGGTCATATTTGATATTTTTCTAAAACGAGGTCAATTCAGGCTTAAGTTTGCAACAAAGGTCAAAACAGTGAATTCGTCCCTAAACTTACACATACGTGTCCGGTCAATGACCGAACGTGTCTTCTATTTGTTTGTCCGCACAGTTGCACTCCTCATTTTTTTCCATATGTCCGACCATTTGCACGTGTTTGATGAAGAGGAAGAGAGAGAAAGAAAAATGAATAAGAAAAAAAGGTGGTCAGGGATGGGGTCGCATCCGACGTGGTGGATTGACCGGGCGCGCCCTGGCGGTCCGCGAGCCCTCATATCCTCCCTATATTTGAGATGGATATGAGGGTTCGCGGACAACCCAGACGTATAGGGATGATATGCGGGGCCCGGTCGGGTCACTTTTTTTATTCTCTCTTTTGTCCGGTCACAGACCGGGCGCGTCTGGAGACGTATGAGAGGTCGTTTGAGGCGTATAGGGATGATATGAGAGATCCGGTTGGGTGACTTTCTTCCTTCACTCTTCTGTCCAGTCACAAACCGAGCGTGTCCACGGACGTATAAGAGGTCGTTTGAGGTGTCTGGCTGTAGATGCTCTTACTCTCTACTATTTTTACTGAAGATGTTTCTCTTTGCTTGTGAGTTGTGAGGTAGTAGTAAATGGGCAAGACAAACCCTCACCGAGCATTTTCGTTCGGCAATATATATCGACATACAAGTTGAAATGGTCCTTATATGCAAATATAGTTTTTTTTGAAACGGAGGCAAATTTTCTACCTTATTCTTGATTAAGCAGAAGTGAATTGGCTGGTTAATTAACGAAGAACCGGGTAAGAACCGTCACAAACCGCTGAGCGGCACACACATCTCTACAAAGAGTGCGTCGCCAAGCTAGCACACATGTGTCATCGTCGTCACTTCTCCCCTAGCAGGCGTCATACCCATCCCTAATCACCGAGCAAGCGATTCCGATTTCGCTGTGGACGAACACCACTACAACCCTCATCGCAGAGGTCATGCAGGAACACATGAAGATCTGTGCCAGAACTCAGCCACCCGCGTCAAGGGCAGCACAGCTCCAACTCTAAAGGAGAGATCCAAAGAAGAACTATGCCAGGCTCGCGTCGTGAAAGACCACCGAACGGACCAACTGTTGCATGTCATCGTTGCCGCAGGGGCCCCACCGTTGCAGCTCCGACTTCACCGCAACAACCAAACCGAGGTAATCCCATAGACACGTCGAAGAAGAGTCGACTACCGCAACCGCCGCAATGCCTCCAACTTCACTTGCTCCATCATCGATGCCACAGAAGCCTCGACGCCTTCAAGAAGGTTATGACGCCCACAGACACCGGCGTAACAGGCTCCAGCCATGGCTAGAAACGGGTTTTCACCCAGCCCTCAAAATCCTCCGGTCGGCAGCCAATCCAGTAGCCCACCGTCCCCCGCTTCACCCCCCATGCATCAAACACCTCGGCAGCCAAAACTTGCATTCCCATCGCCGCAGCAGAAAGAGATGCCTCGTCAAGTGGCAACCGCATCGCGCCTCGCCGGCAGAGCGCCGGAATCGCCCCTGTGCGACCACGCCATACCTTCATTCCTAGCTGCAACCGCGTTGGGCCTTGCCGGCGCCCCGGCCAGAGCGTCGGAACCACCACCTTGCGTCGCGAACTGCCGCACCCCGCCATAGCTCCATATCCGCGTGGTCGAAGGCCACCACGCGCACGACGCCACTAGTGCCAGATCCGCGCCCCACGCCCAGTTGTCACCGTCGCTGCCGCGTGGCCTTGCGCGACCACGCCGCCGCCATAGCTCCAGATCTGCAGCCAAGGCCACCGCGTGCACCGCGCCACTGCTCCAAGATCTACGCGCTCCGTGCGCACTCGTCACCGTCGCTGCCGCGCGGCCCCGTGTCCACTCGTCATCGTCGCTGCCGCGTGCACCCCTTCGTCGTTCGCCGACGACATCTCCATTTGGCAGAGCAGCCCCGCGCCGCCCGAACACCTCACGAGAGGGAGAAACTGGCCCTGCCGCCGCCGCCGCCGCGCGGGCTTTGCCCGGCGGCGGCGAGGGGTGGTAGGAGTGGGGTGGGGGTGGTGTGCGGTGGCGCCTAGGGTTTCTCCCGGGCCGCTCGCGGGGAGCGACACGAGAGAGAGGTGAGGGGGGGGGGGGGTCGAAGGAATAATGGATGAGAATACAACAACAGCGCTTTTAAGGACAGAAGCTTCAAGCAGACTGTAAATGAGAACCCCTTGCCTCGCCTCCTTTTCCCAAATATGGCTTATGAATCACAAGAAGAAACAGATGATTTCCAACCACATGATGAATCACAAGAAGAAACGGATGATTTCCAACCACACGAACACTCAACTTCTGAACCGTTTCTGTTTCCAAGCGCGCTCTCGTCAGAAAGACCACCATAGTGCTTCTTAAACTATTCAGAGGGAGTGTGTTTCAGTACTGGACCTGCTAATGTTGCTGTTAGCGAAGGAACGAGTGCTGTAGATATATTGACCAGATTTAGCATAGAAACGTTGAAGGCCATGTTATAGTTACGAAGAGCAGTTGTAGCAAAGGGGCTCCAGGACAATCTGAAAACTCAAAACATGAGCACATGATTGCGGTATCTTTAGGGAAAAGTGCCTATAGCAGCCTCTCATCTTGACACATATCTTTTACTATCAGTGGTCAAGGCATCAAGGCGACAAACAAGGGCCCTTCAACATGATGAACTGCGATATATGGCGACTGTTGTGTTCGTGTATGCCATGCATAACGGAACAATTTTTCCAAGAAAATGAAAAGAGAAGAACAATACTTATTAGTAGTGGAAGACCAACAACAGATTTTATCAAGCCGGCTGAGGGTTAGGTGAAGGCGCATGCGCCGACGATAGGACATGGGTCGACCCTGACGGCTGCGGCTTCGGTGGAAGTGCACACCGGCTGGCCCGGTCACGACCATGGTCCTAGCACACCGGGTTCTGCCGTGTTGAAGCGGCGCATGGAGGCCCCGGGTGCGCCGGTGTCAGTATATCATATCGGACAGAGACAAGGGCCGGTGACGGTGGCAGAGGCCATCACTTCGCCAGCCAGATCGCGGGATTGCTTCCGGCAGGAGGAGACACCGATGGAGAGGCCTCCTGCTGACTTCCCGGGCGGACCAACGCGGGACGAGATTGTCACCTTTGGAGGTATTGCGGATCCTAGGTCTGAAGGTTGACGGATGAGCAACCGTCTTTTAGACCAGCCAGATGCTAAGGGCCTGCAGCTCGGGCGAGCCATACGTGCGGCCAAGCTGCGTGACATCGAGGTCACTACAGGTATGTCATTCAATACTTTCAATTCTATTTTGCATTTTTCTGAGGTAGATATTGTGAATAATGCAAATCAATTGGGAGTTTTGCTACGGAGTTATGGAAAAGAAATTGCAAAATCTGTTAACGATCTACTCGATCTTGAGGCAGAGCGAGCTATGGAAGTGATTAGGAACCTAGCAGCAGTTAAACCGTTAAATGACTCAAAAATTGATGCTTTAGGTGCGCTCAATAAATTTTTGTGAAGACTTAGGGCCTTCTCCCGCCCAGTTTCGAGAGGATGATAGCGCTCATTCTCGAGAGGTTCTGACCCCCATGATATCGGAAGGAGGCGCACTCACTGAGCTTGGTTGTATAGACCGAGTTGATGAGTATAAGAAGCCTAAACGTAACCGGAGCCGAAAGATTTATCCAGCTTCGGCTGTACGCAGAAGTGCTAGGATTAGGACTGCTAAAAATTCTATGACGATAAATGAGAGGGATCTTTTGGAATAGCAGAGGTCTGGCAGACTTGGCTAAACGTAGGTTTCTGGCGGATGCATCTATTCAGCATAAGTTAGATTTCATTGCCCTCTCTGAAACTAGGAACGATAATTTTACATCCCAGTTTCTTAACACCTTATCAGGAGGGGTTGACTTTGATTGGCATTGCTTACCACCAAGAGGAAGGTCCAGTGGGATTTTACTTGGGGTCAAATGCGAAACCTTGGAGGCTAGGAGCGTTAGCTTGGGGGAATTTGCGGTTAAATTTTGGGTGCGGTCGAAGGTTGATGGGTTCCAGTGGGCACTCATGGCAGTGTATGGCGCTGCTCAACCGGAGTTAAAGTCAGATTTTCTGGCCGACCTGGTCCGTATTGCGGAGATGAAATCCTTCCAATTCTGGTTGGGGGTGATTTTAACATTATCAGAAGGCGATATGAAAAGAACAACGATAATTTTGATGGTCGATGGTCTTTTATGTTTAACGCTATCATTGAAAGCCTGGATCTCAGGGAAATAGAGCTCTCTGGCAGAAAATTTACTTGGGCCAACACACTTCCAAATCCAACTTTTGAGAAGTTAGATCGTGTTCTCACAAGTGTGGATTGGGAGGAGAAGTTTCCCCTGGTGACAGTACAAGCGTTGACAAGAGGAATTTCGGATCATACACCTCTTCTTGTTGACTCGGGGGAGGCAACTCACACGTGGAATAAAACTCTCTTCTCTTTTGAATTAGCATGGTTTGAGAGAGAAGGTTTTATGGATTTGGTTTCCCGTGAGTAGGCAAAGGATTCGGGCGGAAGGTCCAATGTTGAAAAATAGCAGAATAAAATTAGACACTTAAGACAGTTCCTTCGAGGTTGGGCCAAACACTTGAGTGGAGCCTATAAGATTGAGAAGGAAAGACTCATTCAACTAATTGATGAATTAGATTTTAAAGCCGAGTCATCCATTCTGGATACTAGAGATCTGGAGACCAAAGTGGATGCTAAACTCAGACTAAAAGAATTGCTGCGTGAGGAAGAATTAAAATGAGCACTTAGAGCTAAAGTGCGAAAAGTGGTCCAGGGGGACGATAACACAAAATTCGTCCATATGATTGCAAATGGCAAACATCGCAAGAAGATTTTTTTTCAGCTCGAACAAGATGAGGGCACGATAGTGAACTATACATCACAAATTGTTATAAGCAGCTATTTGGGGAACCTGATGAAAGTTTTGTATCCTTGGACGAATCACGGGTTGAGGATGTCCCTCAACTTGCGGCGGATGAGAACGAGATCTTATGCGCCCCATTTAAGGAGAAAGAGGTGTTTGAGGCAATCTCACAAATGAAGAATAGTAAAGCGCCAGGGCCATATGGTTTCCCTGCAGAGTTTTATAAAAGATGCTGGCATGTTATTAAGGGTGACATGCTTCCAATGTTCCATGATCTGTTCTTGGGGCATTTGCAGTTATTTCACTTAAACTTTGGAACAATTACTTTGCTTCCTAAGAAGACTAAGGTGGTGCGGATTGAGCAGTTTCGACCAATATGTCTTCTTAATGTAAGTTCTAAAATTTTCACTAAAGTGGGGACGAATAGGCTAATGCTAATTGCACATAGTGTGGTGCAACCATCCCAAACTGCCTTCATGCCGGACAGAAACATCCTAGAAAGGGTTGTGGTCCTCCATGAAACACTACATGAGATTCACAAAAAAACTAGACCGGGTGATCTTTAAGGTGGATTTTGAGAAAACGTATGATAAGGTAAAATGGCCATTTCTTCAGCAAGCCTTAAGAATGAAAGGATTTGATAATTCCTGAAGAAAGCAGGTTGAATCCTTCACGCAAAAAGGCAGTGTAAGAATAAAAGTGAATGATGATATAAGTCACTATTTCCAGACACATAAGGGTCTAAGACAGGGTGACCCGATGTCACCTATCTTGTTCAACATTGTGGTAGACATGTTGTCAATTCTGATAGGTAGAGCGAAAGAAAATGGCCAGGTAGGTGGTATGGTTCCGCATCTGGTGGAGGGTGGAGTGTCCATCTTACGGTATGCTGATGATACCATTATTTTCATGGAGCATGACCTGGCGAAAGCTAGGAATATGAAGCTTCTGTTGTGCTTATTCGAGCAGTTGTCGGGGCTCAAAATTAATTTTCATAAAAGTGAATTGTTTTGCTTTGGAAGAGCTAAAGAAGAACAAGATGCTTACCAACAACTGTTCGGATGTGAGTTGGGATCGATGTCGTTCTCATATCTGGGAATACCGATTCACCACCGCAAGCTTTCTAATAAGGAATGGAAATGTATTGAAGATCGATTTGGAAAGAAACTAAGCTGCTGAAAGGGCAAGCTTATGTCATATGGAGGTCGACTGATTCTTATTAATTCGGTGCTCACGAGTATGCCAATGTTTCTCTTGTCTTTCTTTGAGGTACCAGTCGGGGTACAAAAAATATTGGACTTCTATCAATCGCTTTTCTTCTGGCAAAGTGACGAGTTAAAACGGAAGTATAGACTCGCCAAATGGGATATCATTTGTAGGCCAAAAGACCAAGGGGGTCTTGGCAATGAAAATTTAGAGATGAAAAATAAATGCTTACTAAGCAAATGGCTTTTTAAGCTTTTTAGAGAGACCGATGCCACATGGGCCCAGATTCTGCGTGCTAAGTACCTACATTCCAAAACCTTAGCACAGGTGACAGCCAGACCTACCGATTCACCTTTCTAGAAGGGATTGATGAGAGTGAAATCAGCCTTCTTTCAGAGGACGAAATTTATAGTGGGTGATGGTATTTCTACGAGATTCTGGGAAGATACGTGGTTAGGGGAGATGCCTCTAGGGATCCAATATCCCTCTTTATATAATATTGTCCAACGTAGAGAGGCCTACGTTGCAACGATATTACAATCTATTCCTCTAAATATTCAATTCAGACGAAACTTAGTAGGTGAACGTTGGGAACCTTGGCTCCATCTCGTGAGAAGATTGATGGATGTTAACCTTTCTAACCAACCGGATCAATTGCACTGGAAACTAAAAAATAATGGGGAGTTCTCGGTTAAGTCTATGTACTTGGACATGATTAACTCGGTAACTCTCCCTCGATCGGTGCATATCTGGAAGGTCAAAGTACCTTTAAAAATCAAAGTTTTTATATGGTTCGTACACAAACAAGTCATTCTTACCAAGGACAATCTGGCAAAACGTAACTGGATTGGATCTCGAAGATGCAGTTTCTGTGATAATGATGAGTCTATCAAATACCTCTTTCTTGAGTGCCCATTGACAAAGATTTTATGGCGCTCGGTCCATATAGCGTTTAACATTGCTCCTCCCACTACCATTCACACGTTATTTGGGACGTGGCTGAATGGAGTTGATGTAGTAACAGTGAGACACATTCGTGTAGGCATTTGTGCATTACTATGGGCTATATGAAATTGCACGAATGATTTGGTCTTTAACAGAAAAAAAACTTTCATCTTTTGCAGGTTATCTTCAGAGCCACAACGCTAATCCGTATGTGGTCGCTACTCACTCTGACGGATGCCAGGGAGCGTTTGGTTACTGGGTCTATCCGATGGAAGACGGTATTTCGGGGTATCTTCAACCGGTTTGGATGACGGTCATGTAATAGGATAGGAGTCTAGTTTCCTACCTTGTTTTGCCGCCGGCTGTGGCTGCTCCGTCTTTTTTATTTTCACAGCTCTCGGTGAGCGCTTTCTTTTTCTATTGTTTACCTGTGACTTGAAGACTTTGTTGGACAAGTGGCTTATTAATAAAGTGGCCGCATGCATCGCTCCGATGCAGAGGCCGGTGGATACCCTCTTTTTCGAAAAAAAAATCAACCAACAATAGATTAGATGTGATACATGGTATACAGGGTACAGACAGTTCTCAACTATTTAGCTTCTGAAGATACTACAATGATGAGTAATACTCCCTCCGTCCCAAAATAAGTGACTCAAAAACGACTCAACTTTATTTGGCATGTTTTGAGCCACTTATTTTGAGACGAAGGGAGTACTTGCCATTGCCATTCAGATTACCACCAATATTCAGAAGAGAGTGTAAGGCACACCAGTAGGTGTAGCTGCAGTTCTATGGAGCATTTGGAAAGGTCGTTATTTGGCATGTTTTCAACAGCAATGGCCTGTTGAGCCTATTGATGTTTTGTCTAATTTGTGGGGTAATTTGCCGGGGAAGGAGGACTCAAGAGTGGGGTTGCAACGTTGAACAAAGCTACTGGAGTGAGTCCCAGTTGAAGTATTTCGGGCGAGAAGAGGCTGGAACTCGTGGGTGCCTAGACTGGTGAACTAAAGCTGGGATGGATGAAAACACGAAGATAAAGTATGTAGCTGTCCCTCTATCCTTTGCCTGATGTCTCACTCTATTGGTTGTTATGTGCTCTGTAGCCTGGTGAAATCCAATTCGGCTTCCGGAAACACGTGCTCCTACGCGCGAAAAATATTTTTTCAAATATTAAAAAAATCCCAACAATTTTTTTATGTATTTGTCGTCATATTTAAATGTCACCTGCAAAGTTTTAGGCAAAAAACATTGTGCCCTATGCAAAAATAACAAATTTGAACACCAAATGTTACCCCAAAATGTCACCCAAATTTGTTTTTTTTCACCTATGCAATACTACTGTTCGGTTTCATATGAAAATTGACAAGCATGTTTGCTACACTAACACAAACATCCACAAAAAAATTCAGAATTTTTCGAATTTTTTTAAGATACTTTTGGCGGTAATGTTCATTCAAGAGCAAATGCTCCCGGAAGCCAAAACGCCCATCCCCTGTAGCCTGGTGCTTGTTTAAACTCTGCGAAAAATGTTTTGTTGTTTCTCTGTCCTGGTGACTTAGGTTATCTTTCTTATCTCGTTGTATGAGGTGTGTGTGTGTTCTGGCTGGAAAAATACTAGGGTTTCCTTACGTGAAATCGGTGAGAGATCCCATTTAATAGACAAAAAAACATGAGTTCTAGCTTTATCTAAGTCAGAACTTTTAATATGACCAAATCTTTCAAAAATATGGTAACATCTACATCATTAAATACATATAGTACACAAATATTTTATTTGACGAATCTAATAAAACTGATTTGGTTTTGTAGATGTTGATATATTGTTAGACAATATGGTTAAACTTTAAAAGTTTGACTTGAAACAAATAGATTACTGCAGTTAATGCATTATTATTTTTTGAAACAGAGGCAAAAGATTTGCCCCATTCATTAATTAAGAAGGAAAGTTGTGTTACAAAATCATTGACTTCACATCTTAGCCCATCAATAAAATTACAGCGAGGCACTACTCTCACGGCATGAGGTTGCTCATGTGCTTAGCTCCGGCAGTCACCCACGTCTTGGCCTCCTCCTGGATGAGCTGTAGTATGTAGAACAGCGGCAGTGACTTCTTCCGGAAGATCATAGCGTTTCTCTCGTTCCGGATGACCCAACAAACAAGCATAGTGAGTGAGGCCATGGCCTTCCTGTTTGGTGTATATGGTTTTGACATGCTTGTCCACCATCGCTTGGTATCGCGCTCCGTCCCCCATGTGTGCATCTCCAGCGCCCCAACCCAAGCCAAGCTTTGACCGTACGCTAAATACGCAGTGTGAACCGGCATTTGAAGAATAAGTGGTCCGAAGTTTCCGTGGCTCTCCTGCATAGAGTGCACAGCCCACAGTTCTCCCATCCTCTCCTCTCCAACCTATCCGCCATGGAAATCCTGTTTTGGATTGCCAGCCATGAGAAGAACTTGACCTTGGGAGGTGCCCAAACCTTCCATATGGTCTTGATCACCGTAGTGGACATAGAGCCCAGGAATTGCGTCCTATAAGCGGAGGCCGCCGAGTACTCGCCATTCGCCTCAAATTTCTATTTTATTTCATCTTGGACGTCCGGTTGTAGTTGTATGCCTTGGAGTCGCACCCATAGGTCGATAAAATGTATGATGTACCCGATGGAGAGGTTGGTGGAGGTGTTAATCATGCGCACCCAGGCACCATCTCGCGTGGCCTCCCTCACAAACCATTTTTTGTGTCTGCAGGCCTCGAAGATGAGCGGGGCAATATCCTTTGGTATTTTCCCTCCCAACCATGGGGCGTCCCAAAAAGGCGTTTCCCCTCCGTTGCCCAATGTGATGATAGCGGATGCATAGAAGAGGTTCATATCCACCTCGGAGCACGGGTTGCCTAGGCCAACCCACAACTTAGTCGGGTCCCTCCATGCCACCGAGGGCCATCTCAGTCTAAGGGCCCTTGCAAACTTTCCCAGATGAAGGATACCAAGCCCACCGAGTTGTGTGAGGCGGCAGACGGTTTCCTAGTTGACCTTGCACTTGGCACCCGAGGTAGTGTCCCTAGTTGACCAGAGAAAAGCCCTTTCAATTTTGTTGATGCTCCGCAGCACACCAGGGGGATTGTAAGCAGGGTGATGTGGTAGATGACTTGCAAGGTGGGCATCGATTTCACCAAGGCCGCCCGCCCGATGGTGGTGATGTTCTGTCCCTGCCAGGGTGACAATCTTCCGGCAGCCTTGTCTTCGAGGTGTTGAAATTCGACCCTTTTGAGCTGCCAGATAGAAAGTGGAAGTCCCAGGTATTTTATCGGGAAGGACGTCCAAAGGGAGGGGAGGCTTTGTAGAATATCATCCAGATCTAGGTGACCACATCGTATAGGGACCACCAAGCTTTTTTGGAAGTTGGTAGACAACCCAGTGACCTCACCGAAAGCTCTGAGGATGGCAGCGAGATTGTGGACATCTGCGCATGTGGGTGAAATGAATATTGATGTGTCATCGGCGTAAAAGGATGTCCGAACCATTGATCCCCTTCCTCGGAGCTTGTGTAGGAGGTTGTGATTCGTCACAACATCCAGGATCTGCTGGAGCGGGTCTATTGCAAGGACGAACAGTAGGGGGATAGAGGGTCTCCCTGTCTGAGTCCACAACCATGCAGGATCGATGGCCCCGCGACCCCGTTGAGCAGTATGCGAGAGGATGAGGTCCAAAATAGGGCGGCAATCCAATCCCGAAAGCGGCCCGGGAAGCCCAACCGTCGAAGCAAATCAAGGATAAAATCCCATCTCACCGAGTCGAAGGCTTTTTGGATGTCCAGCTTGAATAGCAAGGAAGGGGTCTTGTTTCGGTGCAGTTGGCGCGCAAGATTTCTTACGTACATGAAGTTGTCATGGATGCTTTTCTTCTTTATGAAGGCACTTTGCGCATTCGATACAAGGGTGTTCATGAATGGAGATAGGCGGATCGACAACATCTTGGCAATGCTTTTTGTGATAGCATGGATGAGGCTAATGGGGTGAAAATCCCCAATATCTTTCGCCTGTCTTTCTTGGGTATTACGATGATGTTTGGCATGTTGAGCCAGTGGAGGTTGGACGTCTGCAGGTTGCTGAATTGGTGGATGACCCGCATCACATCATCTTTGACAGTCGGCCAAAAAGTCTTCAGATTTAGGCTATCCTAGTTGAGGTCTCTCTATCTTGGTTGACCTCCGCCCAAGGTCTCCGCAAAGTGCTCCTGGATGATATCCTCTTTGACGCTGTGCTTAGTGACCCATACACCATTCCACTTTAGCCTATGGATGTGGTTCTTCCTGCTTCGCCCATTAACTCTAAGATGGAAGAATTTTGTATTCGCGTCGCCATGTCTAATATTGGCAATGCGAGCGCATTGCTTCTTCCTGGCCTTTTCAACCATCGCAAGGGAGATGATTCGACGCTTAAGCGGGTTCCGGAGGTCTCGTTCATCCGACGATAGAGGGCGTGTCTCTTGGGCGATGTCAAGGCGGAGGATGATCAAGAGAGCGGCATGGAGGTGAAGCTTAGTCTTTGAAAAAAAGACTTTTACTCCATTTGGTCAGGAGCCATCCCGTGTGCTTAAGCTTGTGAAAGAGCCATTGACAAGGTTCAGGGTGGTCACATGGGTCCGCCAGGCTTTGAGAACGATGTCACGGAAGCCAGGAAGGCAAGTCCAGAAGTTCTCGAACTTGAAGGCCCTTGGTCATTTTGGTCCTACAACATCAACAAGGAGGGGACAGCGGTCGAACATCGAGGACGAGATGGCATGAAGCACATGTGAGCCGAAGTGTATGTCCCACTCCGCATTGCATTAGACTAAGTCAAACTTGCTTAAGGTGGGATTTTGCCGCTCGTTACTCCAGGTGAATCGTCTGTTTTGGAGGTGAATTTCTTTGAGCTCGCAGGATTGAAGCGCCTCGTGGAACCGGTTAATATGGCCACAGTTAATATTCCTGTTGTTCTTGTCACATGCTCTAGATATTTGGTTGAAGTCACCCATTGCGATCCATTTGGTCCCAGGTGCAGGTTTTTGAGCGACAAGCTCATTGAAGAAATCATCTTTTCTACTCGAAGCCGTGGGGCCATAAACGGTCATCAACTTGAATGATGCGCCGGATTGGAGAATAGTAACAGTCGCGGATAGAAAAAATTTGGTGGCTTGCACGTCCGCAACTCGAACGGTGGCCTCGTCCCAAAGCATTATCATGCCGCATCTAGTGCCGATAGCAGGTCGTTGGGCGAAGCTTTGGAGTCGATTCCCGCCAAGGTAGGAGGCGACAAATTGGTCCACATTCTCAAGTTTGGATTCCTGGAGGCAGACAATGTGGCAGGAGGAGGAGGCGATTGTCTTGTGAACCATCGCACGTCTATGGGGATCGTTGATCCCTCGCACATTCCAACTTAAAAAGTTTATGCTGCGTTCTGACATTGGGAAATAATTGATCGTCTGGGATCTCGTCATCACGATTGAATCAGTGTAGAGCAGCTAAAAGAATGGAGGCAATAACATACCATTTGAAGGCAACAGTGCTCAGTGGCAGGCAGAAGGCAGGTTGAAGTGATCTGCATTGAACTAGGAAATGAAATAGCAGGGGTACATCTGGCTTCGTAGTAACAACAAGCCGGTCCAGAGGGACCTCCATCATGTGCTACAGAACTAATCTTGAAGCTAGCTAAGTGGGGAAACATAACAAAATGGCTCACACCTGTTGGGTTCTACCGTAGGTGCATCGCATGCAAATTAAAATTTTCCTACTCGCAGAACATCCAAGAACATGCTACGGAGATGGATCACAGATTGTTACCACTAGATGCGCAGTGCCGTGCAGTGGAAGTAGAGTTGGGCCAGCACATTTGTGTGGTCTGTCTCCTCCTTGTCCGACTTCCCTCGAATAGCCGTTCCGATCCCTCGAACAGCCGGTCGCCCGAGCCCACGTACAAATTTGCCGGAGCTGCGCAAGTGCACCGCCTCTAACGGTATCCGCACGTGCAGGAGGAACACCCGTGCGACGGACTGCTAGGTCCGATCACACAATCGGCGGCGGCGAGTGGAGGTGGCTAGTTTCAACTCATGCAAAGCCCTAATGACGATGCTGAAGCGATCAACCGGATGGGTGTGCCGCACCTCCACCATATATAGGCATCCGACACAGGCTCAACTCTTGGGACCCGCACGGATCCTAAAGCCCACGTGTTCCTTCCCTTAAGCGCGCGACCCTTTAGGTTCTCATCCACTTGGTCGCGAGTCAGATGACATCCAACTCGACCGGTCGGTAGCGGCCTCTAGAAAGACGTGCCGACTCCAAGTGTCCGATGAAGTTGGTTAGGCGAACCTGTACTTCACACTTCTGTTCCCTTTGCCACACGATATATGTTGTCGTGCACAAGGTGACATGGTCATCCTTGTTGCAACACGACCTCTTTCTCGTTCTGGTGAATCCGACCAATACTTCGGATTATCTCATAATCCTCATCGCATGGCCATGCTTATCCAGGTCGGATCACTCGAGGGGGCCCAGAGTATATCTCTCCTGGTAGGAGGGGCAAATCCCATCTTGCTCGACCATGTCTCGCAGCATGGGTCTGGACAAGCCCGAAACCTACCTTTGTAACCACCCAGTCACGGAGTAGCGTTTGGTCGGCCCAAAGCAAGTCTGTCACCATCCCAAGTACATGCGCCAGCTCAGGTCTTAGCACATAGAACGTATGTTGTACTAGAAACTCACAGATGACTTATCGCTGCGTCTCATAGTTGGGTCTATCCAACTCAGACCTTATCTTGACTCGGATCCGACTATGTCGAATCCGACCAAACCTTTATAAGTCCATATTATCCGTCTAGCACCCATGCTACATGGTCAGTGAGACCGAACCATCCACTGTGTCATATGCTAGTGTGATTAGTTGCGCGTCCACACAACCCTTTCGACTAGGGACCATTTAGGATAGTTATCATACAATGCATAGTCTCACAAACAAGTCACATACTTGTTAATACACATAAATGATAATGTCCAAGGACTATCTTTATTCATAAACACATAGGAAATATCATCATACATGATTGCCTCTAGGGCATATCTCCAACAGTCTTGTACTTGCACTAGAGTCAATCAAATAGACATCGAATGCCCATAGCTCTAACGTGCCCCTCATGCTTGGGTTGTGGAAGCGGCTTAGTCAACGGATCTGCAACATTTGCATCCGTATGAATCTTGCACAAATTGGTATCACCTTTCTATACGAGCTTTCGTATCAAGTGATATTTTCGGTCTATGTGCCTGGTCTTGTGGTGTTATCTCGGCTCCTTGGCTTGTGCGATGGCACCTGAATTATCGCAATAAAGGTCCAACGGTTTTGACCAGCCCGAGAACAGACCAACATCTTCCAGGAACTTACGAATCCAAACACCTTCCTTTGCGGCTTCACAAGCCGCAATGTATTCGGCCTTTATTGTGGAGTCGGCCATCGTATCTTGCTTTGAACTCGTCCAGCTCACTGCTCCTCCATTCATGACATACACAAATCTAGTTTGCGATCGACAATCATCCCTATCGGTTTGGAAACTAGCATCATTGTAACCCTTTACGCAGAGCTCCTCCTCACCTCCATAAACTAGGAACATATCTTTAGTCCTTTCAGGTACTTCAAGATAGTTTTCACCGCTGCCCAGTGACTCTCACCTGGGTCGGCCTGGTATCTGCTTGTTAAGCTTATTGCATAGGCAACATCAGGCCGTGTACATAGCATGGCATACATGATGGATCCAATTGCCGAGGCATATGGAATCCTACTCATCTGATTTCGCTCATCAGAAGTCATAGGACTATGAGTCTTGCTTAGCCTTATACCATGTGAGACGGGCAAGAACCCTTTTTTGGCCTCACTCATGCTGAACCTCTTCAACACTTTGTCTATGTACGTGCTCTGGCTTAAGCCGAGCAGACTCCTCGATCTATCTCTATAGATCTTGATGCCTAACATGTACACTTCCTCTCCAAGGTCTTTCATCAAAAACTTATCATTCAATGATTCCTTGACTGAGTTCAACATCTAAACATCATTGCCGATCAGCAGTATGTCATCCACATACAGGATCAAAAATACTACTGAGCTCCCACTAGACTTCTGGTATAAACAATAGTCCTCTTCGTTCTTGATGAAACCAAAGTCAACGATGACTTCATCAAAATGAATGTTCCAACTCCGAGTTGCTTGCCTCAATCCATAAATGGATCTCTTGAGCTTGCATATTTTAGCAGCGTTAGTTGGATCAACAAAACCTTTGGGTTGTATCATGTATACATCCTCTTTTAAATTTCCATGAAGGAAAGCCGTTTTGACATCCATCTTCCATATCTCATAATCAAAATATGCAGCTATAGCTAGTATGATCCTCGTCGACTTTAGCATCGCTACTGGCGAGTAGGTCTGTCATAGTCAATTCCTTGAAGTTGTCCATAACCTTTAGCGACAAGCCAAGCTTTGTGGATTTGAACATTTCCATCCACATCGGTTTTCTTCTTAAAGACCCATTTGCAACGAATGGCGATTACGCTAGGCGGAGGATCAATGAAGTCCCAGACTTGATTGTCATCCATGGACTTTAACTCGGATCTCATGGCCTCCAGCCATGCCTCAGAATCTGGGCTCACCATCGCTTCCGCATACGTGGACGGCTCATCGCTTTCCGGCAACAATACATCGCGCACTCTGTGCAATCTTTCTGACCTCTGTAGCTCTGGTGCCGATTCCACCACAGGTTTTTTGACTGAATCCGGTGTGATCTCATCACCAATCGAGTTGTCCCCGAGTGGCTCTCGAATTTCTTCGAGTTGCACTGTTCTCCCACTGGCCTCTCGACTAAGAAACTCTTTCTCTAGGAAAACCCCGTTCCGAGCAACAAACACTTTGTTCTCTTCTCGGTTGTAGAATTTGTATCCCAAGGTTTCCCTCGGATATCCCATGAATATGCATTTATCCGACTTGGGTGTAAGCTTGTCTAACATGAGTCACTTGACAAATGCTTCACAACCCCAAATCTTTAGAAAAGACAAACTAGGAGTCTTCCTAGTCACCATCTCATGTGGTGTCCTGTCTACGAATTTAGATGGTACCCTATCAAGTGTGAAAGCTGCAGTTTCTAGAGCGTAGCTCCAGAATGACCAGGGTAAATCCGATTTGCTCATCATCGATCGGACCATGTCCAACAAGGTTCGATTTCTTCGTTCTGACACACCGTTTCTCTACGGCGTACCCGGAGGTGTGAGCTGAGGTACTATACCTCGGCTTTTCAGATGATTATCAAACTCCTGGCTCATGTACTCACCTCCACGAGCTGATCGTAGAAGTTTTATCGTCTTGACGAGCTGATTATCAACCTCGTTCTGAAACTCTTTTAACTTTTCAAAAGTTTCCGACTTGTGCCTCATCAAATAGATATATCCATATCTACTCAAGTCGTCGGTAAAAGTCACGAAGTACTGATAGCCACCTCTGGCCGTTGTGCTCATTGGACCACACACATCACTGTGTATAAGCTCTAACAGCTTGGACACCCTCTCGCAACTCTTTGCAAAAGGTGACTTAGTCATCTTGCCTAGCAAGCATGATTCACATATCTCGAACGACCCGAAGTCAGACGATGTTAGGAGTCAATCATCATGGAGCTTCTTCATGCGTTTCAGACTAATGTGTCCAAGCCGGCAATGCCAGAAGTATGTCGGATTTATCTCATTGGGCTTATGCCTCTTGACATTCACATTATAGACTGGTTCTATTTCTAGATTAAAAATAAATAGCCCATCTACTATGGGTGCATAGCCATGGAACATTCCATTCAAATAAAATGAACAACCATTGTCCTTTATATTGAATTCATAACCTTGACTCATCAAGCATGAGGCAGAAATAATGTTCCGACTAAGTGCGGGAATGTAATAACAATTATTCAATTCCAAAATAAATCCAAAAGGAAGCTTGAGCTACATCATGCCGACCTCCAATGCAACAACTCTTGCTTTGGTGCCGACCCTGATGTCAATCTCCCCTTGTGCCACACGCCTAGTTCTTACTAGCCCCTGCATCGAGTTGCAAATATGAACAACCGATCTAGTATCAAATACCCAAGAGCTACTAGGTATGTCAGCAAGGTAAATGTCTATAACATATGTAACAAGTGTACCTTTGCCTGAAGAAGCATCTCTGGCCTTCTTGCCGTGCTCAGCAAGCCACTTGCTACAGTTCCTCTTCCAGTGACCAGCTTCCTTGCAGTGAAAGCAAATGGTCTTTGAGTTCGGTCCGGACTTTGGCTCAGCGGCGGAGACATCCTTCTCCATGCCCTTTGCCTTACCCTTTTTCTTGGACCAACTCTTCTTGAACTTAGCCGAGTTCTGCACCATCAACACTTGATGCGTGCCTTTCTCAATATCTTCCTCTGCCACCTTGAGCATCCCATGCAATTCAGTGAGCTTCTTATCCATGCCGTGCATATGATAGTTCGAGACGAACGTCCCATAGCTAGGTGGAAGAGAATCCAAAATTGCATCTGGGGACAGCTCGTCCCCAAGTGGGAAGCCTAACCGATCCAAAGCTTGCACGTACCCGATCATCTTGATCACATGCGGGCTCAGTGGATCACCCTCCTTCAGCTTACAATCTGTCAAGGACTGCCAGACATGGAACCTTTCGGTCCTAGCCTGCACCTGAAACATGCTCTTCAAACTCTCGATCATATCGAAGCCTGAGTGGTTTCGAAATGCTGTTGCCAATCGGGCTCCATACAAGCCAACATGAGGCAGCTGATCTCGTTTGATTCATCAACGAGTTTCTGGTGCGACTAGTGAGCTTGAGCATCACTGCTAGCGAACTTGCCTATTCGGTAAGCAACTCCTTGATAATCGTATCTCTATATGACTCCTGTCGGTAGGGTAGGTATCTCATACCCCAGATCCCAACCTTCTCTGCCACAAGGCCCAAAATTGTTTTGATAGCCTTGTCAAGTTAACGTGATGCAGTGCATGTCCGTGTTCGACACGAACCGTCCAGTTCAAGGACACCTAGTAGCACCTCAATTTTATGAGCACACCACTAGACGTACTTGACGTGCGAAGGTGCAACATCCGGAATGGCAATATGCTTGATATTAATGAGGGATCTTTCTACCATACTAACATGCATAGAAATAAGAAGCAATACCCATCACATACAAACATAAATATGTGAAATAGTATGGCTCCTTCATGGGCGTCCTTCCATGGCCGGCTCCTAATTCGATGACCAAGGCGGAACTCCATCTTGTCCATCACGCCAGGATGCCAAAAACTCAAACTTGATCTCTGTCCTCCAACTACTACAACTAGTAATGAATTATAGAGAATCACAAGTCGACACGCAGGTCGCTGACAATCATGACATGCAGGTCATGTTAAATTACACACATGCACCACATACCTATGAGCCATACTATTCACATCAAACCTGCACACCAAACTTATGCATAGAATCGCATTCTCCCGGTTTGTGTGATCGTGTACGAAATACAAGGCGCTACGCACATGACGGTCCCATCTGCACTCCGATCATGCCGAATTTTCTGATCTGACCGATCTCATCGATCATCGCGAACCCAATTCGGATTTACGTTTCACGGTTAACCCCGATGGCGGATACCGATCGGTACGGGTAGGTTGTGTCACGACCTCATCAATTCCGATCAACAGAAAAGATAGCCTCAACAATCCCGATGTGCAGTTGATCTCATCAACCGTGCACATAACCGGTCTCATGAACGATGACGGATCTCATACGCCGCCTCCGCATATCAAATATGCATCCGATCTGAATCCAAATCCTATAACAGAGGCTTTGATACCACTGTTGGGTTCTACCATAGGTGCATCGCATGCAAATTAAAATTTTCCTACTCGCAGAACATCCAAGAACATGCTACGGAGATGGATCACAGATTGTTACCACTAGACGCGCAGTGCCGTGCAGCGGAAATAGAGTTGGGGCAACGCGTTTGTGTGGTCCATCTCCTCCTCGTCCGACTTCCCTCCAATAGCCGTTCTGATCCCTCGAACAACCAGTCGCCGGAGCCCACGTACAGGTTCGCCGGAGCGGCGCAAGTGCACCGCCTCTATTAGTATCCGCGCATGCAGGAGGAACACCCGTGCGACAGATTGCTAGGTCCGATCACACGGTCGTCGGCGGCGCGTGGAGGTGTCTAGTTACAACTCATGCAAAGCCCTAATGACAGTGCTGAAGTGATCAACAGGATGGGTGTGTTGCACCTCCACTATATATAGGCATCCGGCACGGGCTCAGCTCTTGGGCCTCGCACGGATCCTAAAGCCCACATGTTCCTTCCCTTAAGCACGCGACCCTTTAGGTTCTCGTCCACTTGGTCGCGAGTTAGATGACATCTGACTCGACCGGTCGATAGTGGCCTCTAGCAAGACGTGCCGACTCCAAGTGTCCGATGAAGCTGGTTAGGCAAACCTGTACTTCACACTTCTGTTCACTACAGGAATCAGCAACTTTGCTGGCAGCCATCCCTGACGGCAAAGGCATGCATGGCGGACAACAAAGGCTTTGTTGTTGGCCAACAGACGGCCAACCATCCGGATGAATAAGCTACGGTAAAGGGCGCTTTGCCGTCTGCTGGCAGACGACAACGATCCTTAGGTCTTTGCTGTCTGCTAGCTGACGGCAAAGACCATGGACAACAAACTGTTGGAAATATGCCCTAGAGGCAATAATAATAAATTGGTTATTATCATATTTCCTTTTTCATGATAATCGTTTATTATCCATGCTATAATTGTGTTGATCGGAAACTCAGATACATGTGTGGATACATAGACAACAACATGTCCCTAGTATGCCTCTAATAGACTAGCTTGTTGATCAAAGATGGCTATGGTTTCCTAGTCATGGACATGAGATGTCATTTGGTAACGAGATCATATCATTAGGAGAATGATGTGATGGACAAGACCCAAACTACAAACGTAGCATATGATCGTGTCAGTTTATTGCTACTGTTTTCTGCATGTCAAGTATATGTTCCTATGACCATGAGATTATGCAACTCACTGACACCGGGGGAGTACCTTGTGTGTATCAAATGTCGCAACATAACTGGGTGACTATAAAGGTGCTCTACAGGTATCTCCAAGGGTGTCTGTTGGGTTGGCATGGATCAAGACTGGAATTTGTTACTCCGTGTGACGGAGAGGTATCTCAGGGCCCACTCGGTAATACAACATCACAATAAGCCTTGCAAGCAATGTGACTAAGTGTTAGTCATGGGATCTTGTATTATGGAACGAGTAAAGAGACTTGCCGATAACGAGGTTGAACTAGGTATGGAGATACCAACGATCAAATCTCGGGCAAGTAACATACCGAAGAACAAAGGGAACATCATACGGGATTAACTGAATCCTTGACATAGAGGTTCGACTGATAAAGATCTTCGTAGAATATGTAGGAACCAATATGGGCATCCAGGTCCCGCTATTGGTTATTGACCGTAGAGGTGTCTCGGTCATGTCTAGATAGTTCTCGAACCCGCAGGGTCTGCACACTTAAGGTTTGTTGACGTTACGATAGTATAGAGTCATGTACGGTGGTGACCGAAGGTTGTTCGGAGTCCCGGATGAGATCTGGGACATCACGAGGAGCTCCGGAATGGTCCGGAGGTAAAGATTGATATATAGGAAGTCCTGTTTTGGTCACCGAAAAAGTTCCGGGCTCATCGGTAGTGTACCTGGACTGCAGGGAGGGTACCGGTGGACCATCGGGAGGGGTGTCTCGACCCAAGAGGCTACATGGGCTGTGGGAGGAGGGAAACTAGCCCCTGGTGGGCTGGCCGAAGCCTCCTATAAGGGCCCATGTGGATGGAGTGGTTTGAGAAGGAAAAAATCCAAAGGTGGAGAGGTGGAAAGAGTTTCCAAGTGGAAAGGAGGAATCCTACTCCTAATAGGATTGGAGTAGGACCCCTCCACCTCCAATTTCGACCAAACCTTGAGGGTTTGAGGCTGCCTCCTCCCCTCCCTCCCTCCTATATATACCAGAGGATTTAGAGGGAAAAGCTAACCCTAATAGGCACGTGCTACCTCTCCTCTAGATCGCAGTTTCTCCTCTAGATCGGTTTTCAACGATGCTTAGGCGAAGCCCTGCTAGAATAGCTCCACCACCATCGCCACAATGCCATCGTGCTGCCGAAGAAATCATCTACCTCTCCGTTCTCTCTTGCTGGATCAAGAAGGCGGAGATCATCATCGAGCTGTATGTGTGCTGAACGCGGAGGTGCCGTCCATTCGACGCTAGATCGGAAGGACCGTGATCAAGATCGCGAGACAATTTGTGATTGGATCGCAGGACGGATCGTGATGAGATCACGGGACGGATCGTGATTGGATCGCGATATGGATCATGATGGGATCGCGGGACGCTTGGCGATTTGGATCTTGAAGACGTTCGACTACATCAACCGCGTTTCTTAACGCTTCCCGCTTAGCGATCTACAAGGGTATGTAGACCCACTCTCCCTCTCGTAGGTTCTCATCACCATGGATAGATCTTGCATGTGCGTAGGAATTTTTTTGTTTCCCATGCAATGTTCCCCAACAGTGGCATCATGAGCTAGGTCTATGTGTAGATGAGATCTCGAGTAGAACACAAAGAGTTTGTGGGCATTGATGCTTAAATTGCTTCCTCCCTTGGTCGTGTTTTGGTTCAGCGGTATTGTGGGATGAAGCGACCCGGACCAACCTTACTCGTACGCTTACGAGAGACCGGTTCCATCGACTCGCGTGTAACTTCGTTGCAGAAAGATGGCTGTCGGGTGTCTGTTTCTCCTACTTTAGTTGGATCAGATTCGACAAAGGGAGTCCTTGAGAAGGTTGAAAAGCAACTTAAGTATCACCGTTGTGGTTTTGCGTAGGTGAGAATTGTTCTTGCTAGATACCCGTAGTAGCCACGTAAAACATGCAACAACAATTACAGGACGTCTAACTTGTTTTTGCAGGGTATGTTGTGATGTGATATGGCCAATTACATGATGAGATATATGTGATGTATGAGATGATCATGTGTTGTATAGAATATCACGACTTGCATGTCGATGAGTACAGCAACCGGCAGGAGCCATAGGGTAGTCTTTAATTATTGTATGACCTGCGTGTCAATCATTAAGCGCTATGTAATGCTTTACTTTATCACTAAACGGTAGCAATAGTACTAGAAGCATGATGGGCGCGACAACCCCGATGACGACACGTTGATGGAGATCAACATGATGGAGATCATGGTGTCATGCCGGTGACGATGGAGATCATGCCGGTGCTTTCAAGATGGAGATCAAAAGCACAAGTTCATGGCCATATCATGTCACTTATTATTTGCATGTGATGTTAATCCTTTTATGCACCTTGTTTTGCTTAGGACGACGGTAGCATTATAGGGTGATCCCTCACTTAAATTTCAAGGTAAAAATTGTGTTCTCCCCGAGTGTGCACCATTGCGAAAGTTCGTCGTGTTGAGACACCACGTGATGATCGGGTGTGATAGACTCTATGTTCACATACAACGGGTGCAAGCCAGTGTTGCACATGCGGAACACTCGGGTTAAACTTGACGAGCCTAGCATGTACAGACATGGCCTCAGAACACAAGAGACCGGAAGGTCGAACAGGAGTCATATAGTAGGTATGATCAACATGATGATGTTCACCATTGAAACCACCTCAACTCACGTGATGATCGGACTTGAGTTGGTGAATTTGGATCATGTATCACTCAAATGACCGGAGGGATGTTAATTTGAGTGGGAGTTCTTAAGTAATATGATTAATTGAACTTATTATCATGAACATAGTCAATAGTGTCTTTACAAATTATGTTGTAGATTACTAGCTCACGCTGTAGCTCCCTTGAATTTTTATATGTTCCTAGAGAAATAGAGTTGAAAAATGATGGTAGCAATATTGCGGACTGGGTCCGTGATCTTAGGATTGTCCTCATTGCTGCACAGAAGGCTTATGTACTTAATGCACTACTCGGTCCACCACCCCCTCTAGCGTCGTTTGTAGATGTTGTGAACATCTGACAGGCACGTTCCGATGACTACTTGATAGTTTAGTGCATCATGCTTTATGACTTAGAATTGAGGCTCCAAAACGTTTTGAATAGCATGGAACATATGAGATGTTCTAAGAGCTGAAATTGGGATCTCAGGCTCATGCTCGTGTTGTGAGATATGAGATATCCAACAAGATTCTTTGCCTGCAAGATGAAGGAGAATGGCTCAATCGTCAAGCATGTGCTCAGATTGTCTGGGTACTACAATCGCTTGAATCGAGTGGGAGTTGATCTTCCAGATAAGAAAGTGATTGATATAATTTTCCAAGTCACTGTCACTAAGCTACTAGAGCTTCATGGTGAACTATAAAATGCCAGGGATGGAAATGATGATCCCTGAGCTGTTCGTGATGTTTGACACCGCGAAGGTAGAAATCAAGAAGGAGCATCAAGTGTTGATGGTTAGTAAAACCACTAGTTTCGAGAAGGGCAAGGGCAAGGAGGGAAACTTCATGGATGGCAAGTCAGTTGCTGCTCTAGTGAAGCAACCCAAAGTTGAACCCAGACCCGATACTTAATGCTTCTATTATGAGGAGAACGCCCGCTGAAGTGGAACAACCCTAGATACTTGGTAGATAAGAAGGCTGGCAACATCGACATAAGTATATTTGATATACATGTTATTGATGTGTACCTTGATAGTACTCCTAGTAGCACGTTCGTATTGGATATCGGTTCAGTTGCTAAATGTTAGTAACTCGAAATAAAAGCTACAAAATAAACAGAGGCTAGCTAAGTGTGAGGTGATAATGTGTTGGAAATGTTTTCAAGGTTGATGTGATCAACATCGCACGCTCTGTCTACCTTTGGATTAGTGAAGAACCCAAATAAATGTTATTTGGTGTTTGCGTTGAGCATGAACGTGCTTAGATCTCGTTTATTGCAATACGGTTATTCATTTAAGTCAAAGAATAATGGTTATTCTGTTTACATGAATAATACCTTCAATGGTCGTGCACCTAGTGAGAATGGTTTGTTAAACCTTGATCGTAGTAATACACATGTTCATAACATTGATGCCAAAAGATACGAAGTTAATAATGATAGTACCACATACTTGTGGCATTGCCGCTAAATGTCATGTTGGTATAAAGCGCATGAAGAAACTCCATGCTGATGGATCTTTGGAATCATTCGATTTTGAATCGGTTGAGACATGCGAACCATGCCTCTTGGGAAAGATGACTAAGGACCCCGTTTTCCAGTTTGATGGAGCGGGCAAGTGATTTATTGGAAATGATACATGTTGATGTATGCAATCCAATGAGTCTTGTAGCATGCGGTGGATATCGTTATTTTCTTACCTTCACTGATGATTTGAGTAGATATAGTGTATATTTACTTAATGAAACACAAGTCTGAATCATTTGAAAAGTTCAAGCAAATTCAGAGTGAAGTTTAAGATCATCGTGACAAGAAGATAAAAATGTCTGCTATATGATCGTGGAGGTGAATATCGGAGTTACGAGTTTGGCATACAACATTAGGCAATGTGCAAGTTGTTTCATAGCTCACGCCACCTGGAACACCATAGTGTGATGGTGTGTCCGAACGTCATAGTCTTGCTCTATTGGAATGGTGTGTGCTATGATGTCTCTTATCGTTTTGCTACTATAGTGTTGGGGTTATGCATTAGAGACAACTACATTCACTTTACATAGGGCACCATCTAAATCCGTTGAGATGACACCGTGCGAATTATGGTTTGATAGAAACCTAAGCTGTCATTTCTTGACGTTTGGGGCTGCGACGCTTATGTGAAAAAATGTTTTCACCTATTTAGCTCGAACCCAAAGCGGACAAATGCATCTTCATAGAATACCCTAAGAACAGTTGGGTAAACCTTCTATCTCAGATCCAATCATAAAGTGTTTGTTGCTAAAACTGGGTCCTTTCTCGAGAAAAAGTTTCTCTCGAAAGAATTGAGTGGGAGGAAGATAGAACTTGATGAGGTTGTTGAACCTTTGTTTCAACCAGAGAGTAGCATAGAGCAGAAAGATGTTTCTATGGAACCTACGTCAGTTGAAGAGGAAGTAAATGATGATGATCATGAAGCTTCGGATCAAGTTATTATCGAACCTCGTACGTCGACAAGGATGCGTACTGCTCCTGAGTGGTACGACAACCCTGTCTTGGAGGTCGTGTTGTTGGACAACGATGAACCTACGAGCTATGGAGAAGTGATGATGGGCCCGGATTCCGACAAATGTTTAGAGGCCATGAAATCCGAGAAAGGATCCATGTATGAAAACCAAGTATAGACTTTGGTAGACTTGCTCGTTGGATGGCAGGTCGTCGAGTACAAATGGACCTTTGAGATGAAGATAGACACTGATGATAAATGTCACCATTTATAGAGCTCGACTTGTCGCAAAGAAATTTCCGACAAGTTCTAGGAGTCGACTGCGATGAGACTTTCTCACTCGTAGCGATGCTAAAGTCTGTGGAATTATGTTAGCAGTTGCTGCATTTTTCAATTATGAAATCTGGTAGATGGATGTCAAAACATCATTTCCTTCCTTAAGGAAAGGTTGTATGAGATACAACCAGAAGGTTTTGTCAGTCCTAAGGATGCTGAAAGGTGTGTAAGCTTCAGTGATCCTTCTATGAACTGAAGCAAGCATCTCGGAGTTGGAATATACACTTTGATGAGGTGATCAAAGTTTTTGAGTCTATACAAAGTTTATGAGAAACTTGTATTTACAATAAAGTGAGTGGGAGCACTATAGAGTTTCTAGTAAGCATATGTGGTTGACATATTGTTGATCGGAAATGATGTAAAATTTCTGGAAAGCATAAACGGTTGTTTGAAAAGAGTTTTTCAAAGGAAGACCTGGATAAAGCTACCTAATTTTTGAGCATCAAGATCTATAGAGATAGATCAAGATGCTTGATGAGAATTTCAATGAGTACATACCTTGACAAGATTTTGAAGAGTTCAAAATGGATCAGTCAGAGAAAGAGTTCTCACCTGATTTGTAAGGTGTGAAGTTGAGTGAGACTCAAAGCTCGACAATGCCAGAAGAAAAATAAAGGACGAACGTCGTCCCCTATGCCTTAGCCATATGCACTGTATAGTATGCCATGCTGTGTACCGCACCTGTGTGTGCCTTGCCCTGAGTCCGTAAAGGGGTACAAGAGTGATCCAGGAGTGGATCACTGGACAACGGTCAAGATTATCCTTAGTAACTGAAAGACTAAGAAAATGTTTCTTGATGATGGAGGTAAGAAAGAGTTCGTCGTAAAGAGTTACGTTAATGCAAGCTTTGACACCAATCTAGATGAATCTTAGTAGCAATCCAGATACATATAGTAGAGCTGCCATTTGGAATATCTCCAAGTGGAGTGTGGTAGCAGTGTTAACGGTTTGACATAGAGATTTGCAAAGTACACACGAATCTGAATGTCGCAGACCCGTTGACTATAAGACCTCTCTCACATGCAAAGCATGATCGAGCTCCAGAACTCATTGGGTGTTAGATTCATAACAATGCGAATCACATGGTGATGTGAACTAGATTATTGACTCTAGTGCAAGTGGGAGACTGTTGGAAATATGCCCCAGAGGCAATAATAATAAATTGGTTATTATCATATTTCCTTGTTCATGATAATCGTTTATTATCCATGCTATAATTGTGTTGATCGGAAACTCAGATACATGTGTGGATACATAGACAACACCATGTCCCTGGTATGCCTCTAATAGACTAGCTCGTTGATCAAAGATGGCTATGGTTTCCTAGTCATTGACATGAGATGTCATTTGGTAACGAGATCACATCATTAGGAGAATGATGTGATGGACAAGACCCAAACTACAAACGTAGCATATGATCGTGTCAGTTTATTGCTACTGTTTTCTACATGTCAAGTATATCTTCCTATGACCATGAGATCATGCAACTCACTGACACCGGGGGAGTACCTTGTGTGTGTCAAACGTCGCAACGTAACTGGGTGACTATAAAGGTGCTCTACAGGTATCTCCGAGGGTGTCTGTTGGGTTGGCATGGATCAAGACTGGGATTTGTTACTCCGTGTGACGGAGAGGTATCTCAGGGCCCACTCGGTAATACAACATCACAATAGGCCTTGCAAGCAATGTGACTAAGTGTTAGTCACGGGATCTTGTATTATGGAATGAGTAAAGAGACTTGCCGGTAACGAGGTTGAACTAGGTATGGAGATACCGACGATCAAATCTCGGGCAAGTAACATACCGAAGAACAAAGGGAACATCATACGAGATTTACTGAATCCTTGACATAGAGGTTCGACCGATAAAGATCTTCTTAGAATATGTAGGAACCAATATGGGCATCCAGGTCCCGCTATTGGTTATTGACCATAGAGGTATCTCGGGCATGTCTACATAGTCCTCGAACCCGTAGGGTCTGCACACTTAAGGTTCGTTGACGTTTCTGTAGTATAGAGTTATGTATGGTGGTGAACGAAGGTTGTTCGGTGTCCTGGATGAGATCTGGGACGTCATGAGGAGCTCCGGAGGTAAAGATTTATATATAGGAAGTCCTGGTTTGGTCACCGGAAAAGTTTCGGGCTCATCGGTAGTGTACCTGGACTGCCGGGAGGGTACCGGTGGACCATCGGGAGGGATGTCTCGACCCAAGAGGCTACATGGGCTGTGGGAGGAGGTAAACCAGCCCCTGGTGGGCTGGACGAAGCCTCCTCCAAGGGCCCATGTGGCTAGAGTTGTTTGAGAAGGAAAAAATCCCAAGGTGGAGAGGTGGAAAGAGTTTCCAAGTGGAAAGGTGGAATCCTACTCCTAATAGGATTGGAGTAGGACTCCTCCACCTCCAATTTCGACCAAACCTAGAGGGTTTAAGTCTGCCTCCTCCCCTCCCTCCCTCCTATATATACTATAGGATTTAGAGGGAAAAGCTAACCCTAATAGCCACGTGCTACCTCTCCTCTAGATCGCAGTTTCTCCTCTAGATTGGTTTTCAGTGGTGCTTAGGCGAAGCCCTGCTGGAATAGCTCCACCACCATCGCCGCAATGCCATCGTTCTGCTGGAGAACTCATCTACCTCTCCGCTCCCTCTTGCTGGATCAAGAAGGCAGAGATCGTCATCGAGCTGTACGTGTGCTGAACGCGGAGGTGCCGTCCGTTCGGCGCTAGATCGGAAGGACCGTGATCAAGATCGCGAGATGATTCGTGATTGGATCGTGGGACAGCTCGTGATGAGATCGCGAGACGGATCATGATTGGATTGCGATATGGATCTTGATGGGATCACGGGACCTTCGGCGATTTGGATCGCGAATACGTTCGACTACATCAACCGCGTTTCTTAACGCTTCCCGCTTAGCGATCTACACGGGTATGTAGATCCACTCTCCCTCTCGTAGATGCTCATCACCATGGATAGATCTTGCGTGTGCGTAGGAATTTTTTTGTTTCCCATGCAACGTTCCCCAACACACACGTGGCAGCTTACGGCCGTTAAGGGGTTAACGGCATGCTTTGCCATCCGCTGGCAGACGGCAAAGACCTAAGGATCTTTGCTGTCTGCCAGTGGACGGCAAAGCAACTGTTTCTTTGCTGGCCTACGTGGTTCCTTTGCCGTCTGCTAGCAGACAGAAAATACCTACGGTTCTTTGCTGTCTGCCAGCGGACGGCAAAAAACCACATAGGCCAGCCTAGTGCTACCCCATGTTGCACACGTAGCTGCCACGTGGCAGCTTTGCCGTCTGCTGGCTGATGGCAAAACTCTTTGCCGTCTGCCAGCAGACGGCAAAGAGCCTGGATAGCCCCTGTTTTTTATGTTTTTTATTAAATTCATTCAATTTCACAGAATTTCACATATGTATACACACATTTGAAAATACTTTCAACAAGCATAACAACACATATACATACCAAATCATATCCCTGCCATATGGATATGATCATCCAACACATATATATACATACCAAATGAAAAGTCCATATGCAACATATATAGCTAGCCAACATATCGCACAACAAGCATACAATGGTTTCATCCATACATACATATATAGGTAGCAAGTTTCACATTGTTCATCGTACAAAATGAAAACAAAAAGGAAGCACAAGAAGAAGAGTAGACTCCATCAACGCAAGCTTCCTCATCGAAAGCAAATCTACAAATTGGGAAAGAAGAAAGTTAGTAGAATACTAGAAGAAGAAGACTAGCTAGAAGAAGAAGAAGAAGAAGACTAGAAGAATAATAATAATAAGAAATTTTCTTCTCTTTCTTTTTGTCCTCTCCTCTTCCTAATCTTCTTCTTCTTCTAACTAAGGTAGGTAAAAATGCCATTTTTAGCTAAGCTAGGTAAAAATGCTAAGTGTAGGTAATTTTAGAGCTAAGCTAGGTAAATAGGTCATTTTGGAGGTTAGTAAGGTTATTATGTCATTTTTTACCTAAGTAAGCTAATTATGTCATTTTTGAGCTATCCTAGTTATAATCGGTCATTTTGGAGCTAGGTAAGGTTATTTTGTCATTTTGGAGGAAAATAAACTAATGATATGACAGTTTGGAGCTAAACCAAGGTTATTATGCCATTTTTTACCTAAGTAAGCTAATTATGTCATAAATGAACTAGCTAAGCTAAGTATAGATCATTATTGAGCTATCCTAGGTAGTTAGGCCATTTTTGAGCTAACTAAGCATATTTACTCATTTTGGAGGGCAAAATGGCAAGTGTAGGTCATTTTTGAGCTATCCTAGTTATAATCGGTCATTTTGGAGCTAGGTGAGGTTATTTTGTCATTTTGGAGGAAAATAAACTAATGATATGACAGTTTGGAGCTAAACCAAGGTTATTATGCCATTTTTTACCCAAGTAAGCTAATTATGTCATAAATGAACTAGCTAAGCTAAGTATAGATCATTATTGAGATATCCTAGGTAGCTAGGCCATTTTTGAGCTAACTAAGCATATTTATTCATTTTGGAGGACAAAATGTTAAGTGTAGGTCATTTTTGAGCTATCCTAATTATGTCATTTTGAGTTAAGTGTAAGGTTGTTTTGTCATTTTGGAGGAAAACAAACTAATGATATGACAGTTTGGTGCGAAACCAAGGTTATCATGCCATTTTTTACCTAAGTATGCTAAGTATGTCATAAATGAACTGAAGAAGCTAAATATAGGTCATTTATGAGATAACCTAGGTAGTTATGCCATTTTGAGCTAACTAATCATATTTACTCATTTTGGAGGACAAAATGGCAAGTGTAGGTCATTTTAGATCTATCCTAGTTATAATCGGTCATTTTGGAGGTAGGTAAGGTTCTTTTATCATTTTGGAGGAAAATAAGCTAAGTCTATGTCATTTTGTAGCTAAACCAAGGTTATCATGCCATTTTTTACCTAAGTATGCTTAGTATGTCATAAATGAACTAAAGAAGCTAAGTATATGTCATTTTGGAGCTAAATTGGTCATTTCTTAAGCTACGTATGCCTTTGTTAAGCAAAAAACTTGGCAAAACTTACCATCATCACGGAGGTGAAGGACCGGTCGGGTTTGCGCCAGGGTGAGACGGAGAAGGACCGGTTGGGGTTGCGGTAGACGCAAAAGGTTCGATCGATGCTTATCAGGAGGCACGCTGCACCAAAGATCATTTGGAATGTCTCCTTAGCATGATGCAACTCAAATGTGAATACTAGTAACTAATGAACATTCAAATGAAACTCACCGTGGGTGCTATAGAAATATGGGGCATCGACGGAAGGGTCTGACCATTGTTCTGGCACACGGTCTGCACATTTTATTTTCACGAGTCATTCATATTAGTTAGTGATGAAACGAACATTACGTGCATGATTTGGATAATATGCAGGAGAAACTTACCACGAGGAGCTCATATAGGGCCCGGTGAGATGCATCGTTCCGGTTCCTCTCCTCCTCCAACAGCCTAGCCGTCCTCTCCTCCATGTACCTCTCCCTTTGTGCCGCCTGCCTGTTTGCCTCCACCAGAAGCTCCTGGACCCTAGCCTCAATGGCGAGATCCATTGGCCGTGGACCAGGCCTTATCTCAAGATCAGAGCTCGTATGGCGCTTCTTGATCTCCGAGAGAGTTCTAGGACAACATATCAGTCCATCCCCAATGTGTATCGATCCATGGGGCCTCCTGCCACCAGATATCATCACGAGCTCTGGATCAAAAGGACTCTGGCTCGGGTTGAAGTCCTCCCCTTTCCTCGCCTTCCCCTCATCTATGTACCTCACGAGCTTGTTGTGGGAGGAGATGTTGCTGAAGCTCTCTGGATGATCGAGGTCATCCTCAGAGAATGCCTTGGCCTTCTTGTACGAGGCAGTATGGGCCATGGCATAGAGGTCGAACAGAGGTGACACCTCCTTCTTGTTTTCTCGCGCCTAAAAGAGAGGAACAAAATATTAGTTAAGGGCTCAAGCTAGCATGAAGAATGGAATTGCATGAATCATGAAGCAAACCACATACCTAGTGATCCCCGTACTCAAACAGGTTGGAGCTCCCTTGATGGTGTGGCACACCTTTCATTTGGGCACGCTTATCCTTGGCCTTGTTGTGGTCGGCTAGCCATTCGGAAGAGCACCACTCATCCACCAATGCCTCCCAACAGTCCATCCTATCCGCACACCATCTCGGGGGCACCTAAGTTACACAAGAGAAATTTCAGCGCCACGCCTACGAATCAAATCAAGGAAACTAAGTACAATGCCTTAAGAATAGATAATTACCTTCATTAACTTCTCCTTACTCAGATAATTTTTGCGGCACTTCTTCTTGGCCCTCTTAATGTTAGTCGAGGCGTAGTAGTCTCGAATAGCCTACACCCGAGCCTCGTGCCGTAAGTTCTGAAGTAGGCGCTTGCACTCGGCTACGAGAACAACAACCGCTTTTGCCTCGTGTTCCTCAAGACATCTGTAGAAGGTCTGCATTCAAACAAGACAACACTGATTAGTACAATCACTAGGTGGTGTTGATTTTTAATTCTGTTAGGAGAAATTACCCAAAACCGACAGATCACAATGTCAGCCACCGTCTCGCACAAGACACCGTCGACCCTCTCCTCCGTCGGGGCCAAGGCAGCCATGTACAGCTCCCATGTCAGTGCTACCTACGGAACCTCACCCTGACTGGGCAACTGGACCTTCCTCGGGAACTGGTGCTAGAGAAGCACACCAAGGACCTGGTTGGGCCTGCGGACCACGCTCGTGTTTCCAACCCCTGTAGTATGACAAGGCCAACACATTAGATATTAATTTGAAGAAACATGAAGGCAAAAGGTTAAAAAATAGTAAATGCACTTACTTCTCCGCATTAGGCTCAATCAACCACCTCTGATTGCGGGTCGTCGGCACGGGCAGGAGCTTTGTACAACCATGCTGGTAGACCTTCTTGCCCTCCTCAACCATCTTGCCCTCACTATAGGTGTCCTCAGACAAGTTGTCCTTGCCACCATCAGCATGGCCACTAGCCTCCGGAGTCACGTGGGACGAAGACTCCGGGACCCAAGTCTCCCGGGACGAAGACTCTGGGACCGGAGTCTCCTGGGACAAAGGCTCGGTGACCCGAGGCTCGTCAACCCGAGGCTCGGCGACCGGAGTCCGAGACGGGTTCAAGTCAGATGGGTTCACCTGAGATGGAGCACTCCTGTGGTCGGGAGAATCAGCTGGGGGTGGCGGCGAGGAAGGCGCAACAGCCTTCCTACTTCTAGCACCTCTCTTCGTCTTCCCCCGACCTCTCCCGGTCGAAGAAGAAGCGCCCGCCGTTGTCTGCATATTGTGTACCAGTGCTTTCCGGAGTTGCTAGGGTGGAATAATAGCACCCCTCCCAGCACGCGCCGAGGAAGGAGGCTCAGAGCGGTCTCGACCCGCGCCCACCATTTGTCAACACTGTAGGAGATATGCCCTAGAGGCAATAATAAATGTTATTGATTATCTCCCTGTTCATAATTATGTTTATGTTCCATGCTATAACTGCAATGATTCTCGAGTCTACAAATAAAACGAGGCTTGGAGGGAAACTCATGTGCACGTGTGGGATAATAAATGGTAAAATGTATTCCTAGTCTGGCCTCTAAGACTGGCTCAAGTATTGCATGATGATCCTGTTTTCCTGATCATGGGCATGGCTATGCCGGCAATTTTGAGGGCACAATGTTAGAAGAACATTTGTGTTGAATCGACCCAAATTAATGTTATGCTATGAGATACATTCGTCATAAGTTAATGGTTAATAACACAGAGAAGTTAATGTTTGCATAATTCCTTAGACCATGAGAGTATCGAGTTTCTTCATGCTTGCTTCATGAACTTTGGGGTTTGTTAAACGTCATCTGTAAATGGGTGGCTATTACGGCGGCTTACGGGTTCATGGAAAAGTAAGTGAAGTAACTTGATAGCTCAAGATTGGGATTTGCGACTCCGACGATGGAGAGATATCTCTGGGCCCTCTCGGTGTTACGGTATCCATCATCGTCTGGCCAGACACTTTGCGATTTGATCACGGGGATGCCGGAACACGGGAACGAGAAAAGAGAACAATACCGATAACGAGGTAACTGGCATAGTGGACAAGTTGTTGATCCATGGGGATGCCAACATGTCTCACCTCGGGTATTTGTAACATATCGCGAAGCAACAGGAATAGCACACGACAACTGGAGGTTCACTCGAATATTTATTCGTGTGGGTATAGGGATCGATATGGGTGTCCACGGCTCCGATGTTGATCATTGATCGGAAGGGGTTCCAGGTCATGTCTATGCTTCACTGAACCTATAGGGTCACACGCTTAAGGGTCATCTATCTGTTGAATACTAGACAGGGAGTCTGAGAGAAAATCACCGAAAAGTTTCGGACACCGGAAAAGTTTCGGACAGCGGAAATGTTCCGCAGACAGGTCACCGGAACAGTTTCGGTGAAACTGAAAAGTTGTTTCAGAGGATACCATAAAGTCAAATTGGTTTTGGCACATGCCTGATAATTCTTGGAGGGTGCCAGAATCATTCTGGAAACTTCTGGGAATTTTCCGGAAGAATTACCGGAAATGTTCCGGAGCTGCCGGAACCGCTTCAGATGCTTTTCACAGATGAAAATCACTATTCCGGAATTGTTCCGCATCGTATTGAAAATTATTTTAGTGGGTACTGGAAATGTTCTAAGCCCACATAAATATTTTTAGTTCGAACGGACACTGAAAAATATCGTCATGAATAGTGAAAGTGCTTTTTGGATTACTTTATTGGAAACACTATTTGTGAATAGTGGAAACACTATTCGTGAATAGTGGAAACACTATTATGAATAGTGGGAAACACTATTGGGAGAAAATATCTCATGACTAGTGAAAACACTAGTACGAAAATAGTGGAAAACACTATTGTGAATAGTGGGGAACACTATTTATGAATAGTGGAATCACTATTATGAATAGTGAAAATATCTGAGGGCATTTTGGTATTTTTACCATAGTCTCTCATCCTATAAATAGGGGTGAGGAGGCAGCCCAAAATCCTCATCCTTGTGCTCTCATACACATGCTTTGCTTTGCAAGCTCTCTCTCTCCCTCCCAGCGAAATAGTTTCGTAGAGCCGAAAGGCTGTCTGGGTTCCGGCAGGAACTAGTTCTGGACGGCAAAGCCCTGCCGGATAGATGACACCGTATGTGTGCAACTCTGTAGAGAGATCGTAGTTTCGGTCTTAGTTCGAGAGTGCCTCCCGAAGGGCTGTCTGTGTGACCGTCCAAGTTTTGGAGGTCCTCCCGAAGGGCTGTCCGAGTGACAGTCCGAGTTTCGGAGGTCCTCCCGAAGGGCTGTCCGCGACACCGTCCGGGGGGCTATGCGACCGCCTCCCGGAGGGCTGTCCGCAGGGCAGATGAGGGTATACATCCTCGCGGTTGGGAGGTTGTAAAATCCTAGCTGCGGGGATCTGCACCGCCGTTCATCATCGACTCTACTTCCGCTGCGCTTCGAGTCGGTACGGATCAGATCAAACCTTGTATGCAGTCTCCATAGTGGTCCTGGGCGTGCTCGCTATACCGGAAATTTTTGTTTTCTGTCGCGTTTCCCAATAGTGGCATCAAGAGCCAGGCTATGAGTAGATGCATGTTATGATCTAGAATACATGAGATGTATGGGTATTGCATAGTATAATTTTGTAGTAGATGAGATCTATTGCTGAAAATTATTTGTGCGGGTAGCAGATGAAATCTGTTACCCGATGTTCCTATTGCTTCCCGTGAATTTGCGTAGTCCATATCTTGACGGAATGGTGGAATCTTACAAAGTTCTGACAATCCGCGATCCTTTCATGCTGCTCCTGAGTATGCTGATTGACAGATCAACGAAGTGCTAACAGTTCTTTGGGTTCCACCATAGTCAAAAGAAATATGGATGTTTCGCAGACGAAAGGGCAATGCAGACGTGATCTGCACGGGGGTCACGCGTATGACGAAGTTTAGTATGGGGCTCGAGATTTTATTATCTCGTGTTTCATCCACCCTGGAAAGTTAATCTAGCAACTTGAATTATCATACTTGATGATGGACGTTGGTAGATTCGGTTTGTTTCGAAACCTTAGAAGCCACGTAAAACAAGTTTTTGCATGGACCGATTAGAGGCGTCTAACTTGGTTTTGCAGGATGGTTTGCATGTGCATGTGATGTGGTATAGCAGTGTTCATAATAATTTGATTATGTATGAGATGACTATATGATGTAAATTGATTAACATGACCTGTGTGTCATGATTCGGCATGATGGCTGGAGCCATATGATTGCACTTTAATGACCTGCGTGTCAACCTTATGTAATGCACTTATTTTATTAAGCTATAGAGATAGCAATATTATTTGGTGCATCAACAAGGTGGTGGCAATCTTCGCAAAGGTGAACACCGACGCGAATGCCGAAGACGAAGGAATGAAAGACTTCTCCGTCAGAAAGGGCTATACCATATCACGCTATTATGAATTGCCTGAGATGTTTATCCCTCTTGATGCACCCTTCTTGATTGCGCGGTAGTCGCTTTTTATTAGGGTGATCTCTCACAAAATATCAAGTAGTTAGTGTTCTCCCAAGTGTAGCACCGTCACGGCACCTATCTCTTCGGGGTATCACATGGTTACATGGGTACGAACGATTAGAGAAGTGTGAGGCGGGTGAGTTGAGACCTCGCAGCGAGATCACTTGGTTGTCTTGACGTTCAGGCACGAAAGTCATGAGCTCGGAACACATGCATCGAAAGATGAACAAGAGTCACATAGAGATGTGATTGTCAAGTTGGCCTACCGATTGCAATTCTCGTCACTTGAGATGGATACATCCTTGGCGTTGAATTGTAATTTGGATCTTGAATCACTCACAATCAATTATGAGAGATATTGATTTGAGTGAGAGCTCACTGTAGAATTAACTTGTTTTAATTCTCAGTGCAATTAATTTTGAACAATGTCTAAGTGTGATTTGCATAATAGTTGTAGGATAATGGCTCGCGTTTCCACCTTCCCTATTAAAATTGAATAAGCTGTTAAATATCTGGTTAAAACTTTACGGTTGGTAACGTAATGTGAGGATTGTCCTCAAGAGTGCCGAGAAAGACTTGTCCTATCGCATGCTTTCGGTATTCTCCCGCTAATGCTATGGATGATATGACTCCCGTCCTTCGATCCAAAAGCTAAAATTCCATTTCGGTCAAGTGAAATATGTTTGCTTCCATGAGACCCGAACTTCGAAAGTTTGGATAGTTATGTGATATTCATGGAATCTGAAAATCCTTTTCAGAGACAGACAAAGTCTAAAAAGATATAAGATATCCAAAGCAATGTTTGTTTGCAAACTATTAGTAAAGGAGTTTACTATGCATTAGACTGATAAGAGAGGGATCCAGGAGAACGCCTGTCATATGATGAAAGGTGAATAAAACAACAACTTAAAGAGAAAGGAAGTGTCCGAAGGGTGTCAGTGAGACTTTCACGCCTAGGAAGTCTGGGGCTAATGCCACTCTTAAGTTGGGTGCTTCTTCTGAGAGTAGGAGAAATACTGAAAGTTAAACTATTAGAAGTATAATGGCAAAAGGAAAGAAGAATGGAATATCCAGCTCATGTATGAATGTCATACAAGTTTTTGATGTATAGAAGGCTGGTCAAAGATATAGTTCTTGGGAATTATGGTTAAACATGTTAATCATTAATTCTTGGGTACTGTGAGTTGGTCACAAAGATACCCGCTCGATTGCATTCTGTTGCAACTCGATGTAAGAACTACTATGGCCTGAAAGACTAGCCAGAAATATGAGGCTTAGATACACGCAGGGAACATAGTAAATGTTACTATGCCTTCCATCGGTGTATTCCCTATGTATTAAGTTTCATAATTCATTTTAGAGTTTCACACTCTAGCCCTTTGCATAAGGTATCTTGCAAGAAGGTTGTTCATAAGAGAACTTTTCATGTTCGGTGTTATGAATAACTTAAGGGCCATATTTTCATTATGAATGAGACGTATGTTATGAATATTGATAATAATACATTACCTCTGGGTTTATTTTCATAGTTCATTTTAGAGTTGCATACACTCTAGCCCATTGCACAATGTTTGTTGCAAAAGATTTGTTCATAAAAACAACAATTGTTGTTCAGTATTATGAATAACATGAAGGGCCATGCTTCCATCCTAATGGGATGTATGTTATGAATACTGATGGAAATATGATATATCCATAACACTGACGCTAAATGTCGCAAGACTAAAAGAATACCACATATGTGTGGCACTGCATTTGGTCACATTGGAGAAACCTGCATGGAAAATTCCATTATGATGGATTTTGAAGTCGTTTGATTTTGAATCATATGACACTTGCAACTTTCCTCCAAACGGTGAAGTGACTGAAATACCGTTCACAGGCAATAAGGAATGAGCAAAGAACTTATTAGTGATCATACATTTGATGTATGTAGTCCGATAAATGTTGTTGCAAACAGTGGATTTGTCTACCTTCAAAAATGACTCAAGTAGATATATGGATATTTACTTGATGAGACGTAAGTCTGGATCTTTTGAAATCATTCGAAAGGTTTTAAAAATTGAAGTAGAAGTTATTGTACCAAGAAAATTATGTTTCTGCAATTTGATTGCGGAAAGGAATATTTGAGTTACAAGTTTAGCGAATGTCTGATGAGTTGTGAAAAGAGTTTCATTACTTGCACCTCCCGGAACACTACTCCAAAGTGGAAAGTCCGTGAAGATGTAATCGAACCATTTATGACATGGTAAGATCAAAGATGACATAAATAGATTTGTCATTATCCCTTTTATAGAGTGATGCTTTAGAGACTGCGGCTTTTACACTGAAAAGAGATCCATTAGGTCTGTTGAAATGACGCCATGGTATGGTACGCCCAACCATGTTATATATTTTCTTAACATTTGAAATATGGGGCTTGTGTAAAAGGTTACAAACCTATTCCAAATCAGACAAGTACTATTTTGTATGGTTATCCCAAGTCATTGGGTATTCCCCCACCACTATACCGAGGCAAAGGGTTTTGCCACAAAACGGTATGTTTTTAAAGAGAATAGTTCTTACAAAAGGTGAGTGGGAGGACAGTGCAACTCGATGAGATAACCAGTATCTTCGTCATCGGTTCAAAGGAAAGAAACCCTGGAAGTGATTCCGTTGTTTCCTACTACGACTGATACGTAAGTCTCTACAATAAAATGTATGGACTTCGGTCGAATGTGCAACTGAACCACGTAGGCAAAGCTCGTGCAAACCTATCAGGTGCGCAAAGGAGATATTGTTGTTGGACAACAGTATACCTACAATACACAAGGAAGCATTGATGGGCCCTGACTCCGGGATTGGCTAAATGCCAATACAATCTGAGATAGTTTCCATATATGTGATTCAAGATTAAAACCTTGATACACCTTTCAGAGGACTTAGAGTCTAACGAATATTTATGGAACTAAAAACTGATACGGATAAAAATGTTTTATCCATAAAGCTCGACTTGTTGAAATAACAAGTTCAAGGAGTTGGCTACGATGAGGTTGTTTCATCGTAGCGATGCTTAAGGTCGGTTCGGGTTGAACTAGCAATTAATACATATAACAATCATGAGATATGAAACATGGATGACAAAAGGATTTCCATCTGATGTAAATGAAACCTAGGACTTGTATGTGATACAGTCCAAAGTAATTTGTCGATCCAGAGGATGCTAGTAAGTATGCAAACTTCAGAGTTCCAGCGATGGACAGAAGAGAGCAAAGTGGAGTTGGAATCTTCGTTTTTGATGGAATGGTCAAAGGGGTTTGACTTCATCAAATGGGTATCGAAGATGCTTGTGATTCAAGAAAGTAAGTGAGAGCATAATACTATTTCTAAAAGCCTTGTGTAATTGACACATTGTTAATTGGAAATAAATTTCTTGACACGAATTAGGACTTCATTTGAAAATAGTTTTTTCCATGAAGTGCTTAGGCTAAATAGCCTCAATATTAGGCATGATGATCTATGGAGATAGATTTACCTAATGGGGCTAAGCAATGAATACATATTGACAAGGTGCTAAAACCTTTTAGCATTTAAAAGGCCAAGGAGTGATTCTTGCCGAAGTCACATGGAAAGAGTTTTTGCAAGACTCAGTGTCCCAAAACACTGATGAGTGAAATACATGATGGAGATTCCACACACTCTTGTGTTTGGATTAATCATGTATTCCATGGTATGTAAAGAAACCAGATATGTCCGATACTCCCAAGTTGTTGCGAGTATAGATACAAAAGTGATCAACGCACTGATCATGGGACAATAGTGAAAGATGTCATTAAGTACTAGAGTAGTGCTGATGACATGTTTCTCGCAAGCAGAGATTATGAAGTGCTCGTTGTAAGAAATTACATCAATACAGTCTCAATCAATGCTCCATGCGATTTTCGATTTAAGTTAAGGGTTTTGTGTAATACACAATATGGTGGCACGGTAGTTGGAAATTGTTCCAAACAAGATACTGTGGCGAATTCTATAACAAAGGCTAAGTATGTTGAATCATATAGTTCATTCATGAACTTAGTATGGTTCCAAGATGGTTTTGGTCTATGAGACACTATTGCAGATAGTTGCTCCATAGCTCAGTCTGAGGAATCGGGTTTCGACCAATGATTCACACATATGAAAAGCCAAGTTCACACAAAATACGAATTTTGTGATAGCGTGAAAACGCGAGGATATGCATAGTTACACACAGAGCTGAATTTGTCAGATCCGTTGGACATCAGGCTATACCACAAGTGAAGCATATTTTACACCAGTATGCCATAGGTGTAAAGTGCATTAGCATTTACTAGATTATTGACTCTAGTGCAAGTGGGAGTCTGTAGGAGATATGCCCTAGAGGCAATAATAAATGTTATTGATTATCTCCCTGTTCATAATTATGTTTATGTTCCATGCTATAACTGCAATGATTCTCGAGTCTACAAATAAAACGAGGCTTGGAGGGAAACTCATGTGCACGTGTGGGATAATAAATGGTAAAATGTATTCCTAGTCTGGCCTCTAAGACTGGCTCAAGTATTGCATGATGATCCTGTTTTCCTGATCATGGGCATGGCTATGCCGGCAATTTTGAGGGCACAATGTTAGAAGAACATTTGTGTTGAATCGACCCAAATTAATGTTATGCTATGAGATACATTCGTCATAAGTTAATGGTTAATAACACAGAGAAGTTAATGTTTGCATAATTCCTTAGACCATGAGAGTATCGAGTTTCTTCATGCTTGCTTCATGAACTTTGGGGTTTGTTAAACGTCATCTGTAAATGGGTGGCTATTACGGCGGCTTACGGGTTCATGGAAAAGTAAGTGAAGTAACTTGATAGCTCAAGATTGGGATTTGCGACTCCGACGATGGAGAGATATCTCTGGGCCCTCTCGGTGTTACGGTATCCATCATCGTCTGGCCAGACACTTTGCGATTTGATCACGGGGATGCCGGAACACGGGAACGAGAAAAGAGAACAATACCGATAACGAGGTAACTGGCATAGTGGACAAGTTGTTGATCCATGGGGATGCCAACATGTCTCACCTCGGGTATTTGTAACATATCGCGAAGCAACAGGAATAGCACACGGCAACTGGAGGTTCACTCGAATATTTATTCGTGTGGGTATAGGGATCGATATGGGTGTCCACGGCTCCGATGTTGATCATTGATCGGAAGGGGTTCCAGGTCATGTCTATGCTTCACTGAACCTATAGGGTCACACGCTTAAGGGTCATCTATCTGTTGAATACTAGACAGGGAGTCTGAGAGAAAATCACCGAAAAGTTTCGGATACCGGAAAAGTTTCGGACAGCGGAAATGTTCCGCAGACAGGTCACCGGAACAGTTTCGGTGAAACTGAAAAGTTGTTTCAGAGGATACCATAAAGTCAAATTGGTTTTGGCACATGCCTGATAATTCTTGGAGGGTGCCAGAATCATTCTGGAAACTTCTGGGAATTTTCCGGAAGAATTACCGGAAATGTTCCGGAGCTGCCGGAACCGCTTCAGATGCTTTTCACAGATGAAAATCACTATTCCGGAATTGTTCCGCATCGTATTGAAAATTATTTTAGTGGGTACTGGAAATGTTCTAAGCCCACATAAATATTTTTAGTTCGAACGGACACTGAAAAATATCGTCATGAATAGTGAAAGTGCTTTTTGGATTACTTTATTGGAAACACTATTTGTGAATAGTGGAAACACTATTCGTGAATAGTGGAAACACTATTATGAATAGTGGGAAACACTATTGGGAGAAAATATCTCATGACTAGTGAAAACACTAGTACGAAAATAGTGGAAAACACTATTGTGAATAGTGGGGACACTATTTATGAATAGTGGAATCACTATTATGAATAGTGAAAATATCTGAGGGCATTTTGGTATTTTTACCATAGTCTCTCATCCTATAAATAGGGGTGAGGAGGCAGCCCAAAATCCTCATCCTTGTGCTCTCATACACATGCTTTGCTTTGCAAGCTCTCTCTCTCCCTCCCAGCGAAATAGTTTCGTAGAGCCGAAAGGCTGTCTGGGTTCCGGCAGGAACTAGTTCTGGACGGCGAAGCCCTGCCGGATAGATGACACCGTATGTGTGCAACTCTGTAGAGAGATCGTAGTTTCGGTCTTAGTTCGAGAGTGCCTCCCGAAGGGCTGTCTGTGTGACCGTCCAAGTTTTGGAGGTCCTCCCGAAGGGCTGTCCGAGTGACAGTCCGAGTTTCGGAGGTCCTCCCGAAGGGCTGTCCGCGACACCGTCCGGGGGGCTATGCGACCGCCTCCCGGAGGGCTGTCCGCAGGGCAGATGAGGGTATACATCCTCGCGGTTGGGAGGTTGTAAAATCCTAGCTGCGGGGATCTGCACCGCCGTTCATCATCGACTCTACTTCCGCTGCGCTTCGAGTCGGTACGGATCAGATCAAACCTTGTATGCAGTCTCCATAGTGGTCCTGGGCGTGCTCGCTATACCGGAAAGTTTTGTTTTCTGTCGCGTTCCCCAACAAACACCTGCAATGAAAAAGAGTGAACGAAATTAGTTCAACATGAAAAAATTGAATACCTAATAACATGAACTAATTAATAATATATATGTACATAATAATAATTGAATACCTCACATTACTAATATTAATCTTCATCATCTATATATGCTCCGGGATCAATAAATGCATAATCATCATCACTATCAGTAATGACATGCTCATGAGCATCATCAAGAAATGCATCAACATGTGGAAGGCCTCTATGTAATCGGTCAAGCATTGACAGGTCATCCGCAGCAGTAACCTCTTCTTCTTTCGTCTCTTCTTTTTCCGGCTCAGGGGTGAAGTCGGATTCACTGTCACTGTCGACCTCAATGTTCTGGGTGAAGTAGAGCGGTTCTTGAAACATTTTTTGGAAACACGTGTTTCTTGGAAGAATTCTCCTTCATATGTGTGTGGGTTAATGTGAGGTTCATAATCTTCTTCATTGAGGGGAGGTGGTCTAAAATATGGCGGCACATCATAAACGACATCCCAACGTTTTAGATTTGGATCCGTTTGGCAGGCCCACAGTAGATAGAAAACTTGGGTCGCCTGTTGAGCCGTAATATAGACATCGGGAACATCTAAATGGGTGCTTTGTTTGATTTCGACTAGCCCTATATGTTCATGAGTCCAGTCTCCTTCGGCTGGAACCAATAACATTTGAAGACCACGACATTTGGTGGGTTTTCACCAAAGAATGTAAGTTCATAAATTGCTTCAACTCTTCCATAATACTCGACCCCTCCTTCGCCGACAGCGGAGAAACAACAATTTGTAGACTTTTGGTCGGCCATAGATAGCTCTTTGCCAAAAGTACGAAAGCGATACCCGTTGATGTCGTATTTGTCAAATGAACGGACCTTATAGTCAAAACAATTAGCGACTTGTCTCAATTAGGAGTCCATAGACTCTGCATTAGCCTACATGTTTAACACGCAAGGATTGTTGCATTAGCCGCAAACTAGGCGAAGAAATGAAATCGTCTAATGGAAATTACTGTTTGCTTGAACCAAGAGATGAAATCGGGATAGCCGCCTCCATGCTTTGCCAGAAGCTCATACTCTTCGATGAAATCCTTTTGGATCACCGCTCCATCCGAGAATTTGGCGACGTATCGAATGTATCACATATCCGGGAGTAAGAGCATTTCAAAGGAATTAGAAGTTGCGAAACATTGTACCAATAACTTACTCGATGTACGGCCGCACTTCTGTTAGGTTGTTGAAGATATACAACAAAATGGTCCGCCATTGTTCGACATCCAACGCTATTGCTTTCGAAGCACCGGCTGGTGCGAGCTTCCCTTTGAATAGGCCGAGGTTGGATCGACCTTTTCACGGTCACCATCATTCTACCGAGGCTTCGGATTATGCAAATGATGATTCTTGGCTTTGTAGTGTGCTGTCACGAAGTTTGCCACCTCCTTAGTAATGAATGCCTCGGCCATCGATGCTTCAACACTATGTTTATTTTTACATTTTGCTCGAAGCGTCTTCTGCATCCTCTCAGTTGCGAAGCACCAACGATTTTGCACGACCCCCCCAATCTTGCCTCGGTCGGGAGATGTAAAATTAAATGCTGCATTGGATTAAAGAAGCCCGGTGGAAAGATCTTTTCTAACTTGCAGATCCACTCCGGCGCCAACTCTTCCAGTTCGTCTAGCACATCAGGCGATAGTTCTTTCGCACAAAGAGCATGGAAGAAATAGCTCAGCTCAGCTAGTACTAGCCATTCATCCTCAGGGATAAAGCCACGCAACATCACCAGCATTACCTGCTCAAGCCATATGTGCCAATCATGACTCTTGAGACCAAATATTTTCAATTTTTCAAGACTCGCTCCGCTCTTTAGATTCGCAGCATACCCATCGGGGAACATCAACTCCATTTTCACCCACAAGATCATTTCCCTCATAGATGGCCTTCCAAGATTGAACCATGCCTTTGGCTTCCTCCAGTTCTTCTTTCCTTCCGGTTGTCGAATGTTTTGTAACGGTCTATCACATAGAGCCTCCTGATCGACTCTAGCCTTAGGACTATCCTTCGACTTCACCTCTATGCCGAACAATGTACCAAAAAGGGCCTCCGCGATATTCTTTTCAGTGTGCATCACGTCGATGTTGTGTGGGCAAAGGATGTCTTTAAAGTAAGGCAGATACCACAAACATATCTTGTGAGTCCAGGCGTGTTCCGTATTATACCCTTTGAAATACCCTGGACGATCTAGATCCGGCTCGAGAGCGTTTATCTGATCAAGGATCTGTTGGCCTGTCAACGCATGTGGTGCAGTGTTTTTGACAACTCTACCTTTGATTAAATTCTTCTTGTCTTTTCTGAACTTATGGTCAGGATCCAGGAACTGTCGATGCATGTCGAAGCAAGAAAACTTGCGACCCACGTGCAGCCAACGGAACTCAAGAGCTGCCTTGCATGTGGGGCACGGAAACCTTTTATGCACACACCAGCCAACAACGAATAGCGCATACGCCGGCAAGTCATGCGACGAGTACATGTACCACACATACATTTTGAAGTTCTTTTTGGTAGCGGCGTCGTATGTCTTGATCCCATTATCCCAGGCTTCTTGCAAACCATCCTTAAGCGACTGCATGTACACATTCATATTCTTCCCCGGATATTTGGCCCCTGGAATTATCAACATCAGGAAAATGTTCTTTCTTTTCATAATCTCTCCCGGGGAGATTGAGTGGAATGACAAATACAGGCCAACAACTGTATTATACTACCGTCATACCATACACATTGAACCCATCCGTGCCGATGGCAACTCGAGGATGCCTTGGATCTGCCTGCTTTATCCTTATGTAATGCATCGAAGTGCTTCCACGCTAAAGCGTCTGAAGTGTGTCCCAACATCGGATTCCCATCTGCATCTAGTTCTGTTCTTTTGCCCAATTTATGCCACGCCATCTATCTAGCCGTCTCTTCGACCATCAAAAGACGTTGAAGTCTTGGTATGATTGGCAGATACCAAAGAACGTTAATGGGGATTTTGGTCTGACTCTTCTCACCCATACCGTTGTCTTCCAGAACATACCTGGAAGCATTGCAAATGGGGCAATAGTTCAAGCCCGCATACTCAAGCCTAAATAAGGCACATCCATTCTCACAGGCGCATCTTAAGCGCACGTAGGATTTTGCCCGACTGGTACAGGTTTGCTGGCAATACATGGCCTTTGGGTAGAAAGTGTCCAAATATCGTCATCATCGCGTCGTAGCATTCTCTGCCCAGGTTGAACTGAGCCTTCAGAGCCATTACTTGCACGATGGCATCCAGCTGACAAAGCTCAGTGTGCTCGTGGAGAGGACGTTTTGAAGACTCCAACATTTCATAAAAGGCCTTTGCAGATTCCTCCATCTCATCGTCCGAATCCCAAGCATCATCAAAGTCTTGCACCATGTCTTCGATCCCGGTACCATGCTCGTCGGTGCAACGATGAACCACCTCAGCTCTGGCACATTGGGCAGACTCACCATGAAATGTCCAGACCGTATAATTAGGCGTAAAACCCCACTTCTGTAGGTGTTTGATCATTTGAAACTCTGACTTCTTCTTAAAGTTGTCGCAATCGACACAAGGGCACCAGGTTGTTTTCTATCCATTTGCAAATGCGACTCTAACAAACTCCTTGGTTTTTGTTATACATTCACGGGTCATGTCTTTCTGACTAGTGTGCATCCACCCATGATCACTCATCTTGCCTAGCTACTGGACACACAAAAAATATATACATAATTCAGCAAACCATATTCATCAGTTAATAGAGTTTGTCAGTTTTATTACGTCGATGCAACCTAGACGCTAGTAGGTAAGGATAGGTTCTAATCCCACCCGGGTATGTGTAGATTGGGTTCGTTTTCCCATGCTCCGCTCCGGATATGACGCACAATTTCGGCAGCACCTGATACACGTCTCGACAATAAGCAGAGAGGATGTGTACCCGGAGAACAATAGGGGGTACTGACGAAATTCTACATCGGATCCGGAGAAGAGCATATGGAAAAACGAACCCAATCTACACATACTCGGGCTGTCCATGGATAACGTTGGACAATTCAAAAGAATCACGGTTATAAATATGCTAATGAATGCATATTTATAGATGTAACCCTTTCGAACGGGAGACACATAGTGGTCACACATACTGATGATTGAAGACACCTATAGGTAGCAAGTTTCATCGGCACGAAGACCGGAACAAAGGAAATGAAGTGGGTAGGAGGAGATGTCATTTGTGCTCATCCATGAACGCACGGGCGGAGCTCGTCGAACGCACGGGAAGGTCATCGAACACCAGACCCTCGTAGCGATGAAACAACTGCACATTTAAACCCACCTGATCAACATAAATATGATGTTTTGTATAACAAAATCGAAAAATACACGACCTAACTCATAATTCACAAATATATGACCCGTGTCGTGTCAGGGTCAGGGTGTCGAGGGTGTCGTGTCGGGGTCATGGTGTCGGGGCTGTCGTGTCGGGGTAGGGGTGCTGTGTCGGGGTCAGGGGTGCCGTGTCGGGGTGTCGGGGTGTCGTGTCGGGGATCGGGGTGTCGGTGGTGTCGTGTCGGGGTAGGGGTGCTATGTCGGGGTCGGGGGTGTCGTGTCGGGGTGTCGTGTCGGTGGTCAGGGTGTCGGTGGTGTCGTGTCGGCGATCCTCGACACGGTTACGTCAACACCGACGCACCCCGTCGCCGATCCTTGACCCGGTTACGTCAGCGCCGACACACCCCGTCGCCGATCCTCGACCCGGTTTTCCTTTTTTTCCTTTTCTTCTTCTCCTCTTCTCCTCCTTTTCTTCTTCTTCTTCTTCATCTTCTTCTCCTTCTCCTCCTACTCCCTCCTGCTCCTCCTCTTCTTCTCCTTCTTCTTCTTCTTTTCTTCTCCTCCTCCTCCTCCTTTTCTTCTTCTTTTCTTCTTCTTCTTCCTCTTCTTCTCCTCCTTCTCCTCTTCTTATTCTTCTTTTCTTCTTATTCTTCTTCTTCTCTCTTCTTCTTCTTCTTCGTCATTTCCTCTCCTCCTCCTCCTAAAGAACTAACTAAATAACTAACTAACTTAACAGAAAAAACTAACTAACTAACTTATTTTTTCTAACCTAATAAACTAAACTAAACTAATTAAACCTAAATCTAAAAAATAGAAAAATCTAAGAAAACAGAAAAAAAGAAAAACCTAAACTCACTGCCGGTGGGGGTCGGGCGGCGGCAGGGTGCGGCAGCGGCGGTGCGTCGATGTTGATGGGCAGGGCGGCCTGGGCGGCGGCCGGGGCAGGGGAGGGGGTGGGGCGGTGGTGGGGTGCAGCAGCAGTGGCGGGGTGGGGGCGGGTGCGACGGTGATGGCGGGGTGTGACGGCGGTGGCGGCGGCCGGGGCAGGGGAGGGGGCAGGGAGAGAGACAGAGAGAGAGAAGAGAGAGAGGAGGGGGTAACGGGCATTAGATAGCGGACGGCAAAGACTCTTTGCCGTCTGCTAGCAGACGACAAAGAGGTGGGGTGGGCCGTTGCACTAAGCTGGCCTCCATTGGGCCCGCCCCACCTCTTTGCTGTCTGCCAGCTGACGACAAAGAATCTTTGCCATCAGCTGGCAGACGGCAAAGTGCTTGCTGATGGCAAAGCCCCCCTCCGCCGTCAGCCACATCCTTGCCGTCTGTTTTCTGCTAGCTGATGGCAAAGCCACTCTTTGCCGTCCGCTAGCAGACGACAAAGATGTGGCAGACGGCAAATCTTCTGATTCCAGGAGTGGCTTTGCCACACGATATATGTTGTCGTGCACAAGGCGACATGGTCATCCTTGTTGCAGCACGACCTCTTTGTCGTTCTGGTGAATCCGACCAATAGTTCGGATTATCTCATAATCCTCATCGCATGGCCATGCTTATCCAGGTCGGATCACCCGAGGGGGCCTAGAGTATATCTCTCCTGGTAGGAGGGGCAAATCCCATCTTGCTCGACCATGTCTCGCAGTATGGGTCTGGACAAGCCCGAAACCTATCTTTGTAACTACCTAGTCACGGAGTAGCGTTTGGTCGTCCCAAAGTAAGTGTGTCACCATCCCGAGTACATGCACTAGCTCAGGTCTTAGCACATAGAATGTATGTTATACTAGAGACTCACAGATGACCTATCGCTGCGTCTCATAGTTGGGTCTGTCCAACTCAGACCTTATCTCGACTCGGATCCAACTATGTCGAATCCGACCAGAACTTTCTGAGTCCATATTATCCGGCTAGCATCCAATGATACATGGTTAGTGAGACTGAACCATCCACCGTGTCATATGCTAGTCTGATTAGTTGCGCATCCAGACAACCCTTTCGACTAGGGACCATTTAGGACAGTTATCATACAATGCATAGTCTCGCAAATAAGTCACATACTTGTTAATACACATCAATGATAATGTCCAAGGACTATCTTTATTCATAAACACATAGGAAATATCGTCATACATGATTGCCTCTAGGGCATATATCCAGCAACACCCTCTTCTCTTAGTGCTACAATACAGACTCTAAAGATGGCTAGACGTAGTGACATAACAGACATGCTTGCTCTCTCTTCTGCTGGTGATTGCATACTCACCAGGAACTTGTTGTAACGTCAACAAGCTCTTTATCCAGCGGGGTCTGACCTCCACGGCAGAGCAACGCCTCTTCGTCAACAGTTTCCTCCGCGTCGTCGAGCCTGAAGAGAGCACGGAGCATCGAAAGCACCGCCGGAGAAGTGGAGAAGTTTACTGTGGTAGATGCACGGAGGCAAACCACGGTTGCATGTTCTTTCTTCTTTTGAGATAAACAAGACCCCAGTCCAAGACACTCTCAATGGTGGTAAAGGCAGGGGGCTGATGTTACTATGTAAGTAGGTTGGGATCTACTACAAGACCAAGAGAGATTATTTCTTTTTGTAGCGGTTGACGGTGTCCTGGACTAGGGGGTACTCACCACGTCGTCTCCCGACCAGTGGATCGGGCTGAGGATCCCCGTGATGATTCACTAATGGGCCACTTCGAGCTTCCCATGCTGAATACAAGGAGGATTCCACAAAGACTTGGCGCACAAGACAAGGACTCCTCTAAACCCTAGGCCTGCGGTGCATATATAAACCGAGGACACGCTAGTCAATAGATGAATATATGACATCTTATAATCTCATGGTAGATAATTGTACTCTATACTATCCCCATATCAATACAATCAAAAGTAGGACGTAGGGTATTATCTCCTCGTGAGAGCCCGAACCTGGGTAAAATCTTGTGTCCATGTTACCATCGTTCCAAGACGCCTAGCTTAGGATCCATACTACGAGATATGCCAGATTTGATGCTGACATTGGTGCTTTCATTGAAAGCCTAATGGGTAGTCACTACGGTGCGATTGGAATTTAGATCGTCTCCATCACGATCTACGCGTCGGAACCGAGCTACATCATCAACGTCGGCATCTTCATCGTCGGCTTGACTGGTCACCTCGGCTAGGCCGAGGACTGTGCGCCATGTCGGATCATCTAGATCGGACGGGTGTCTTCAACAACATCAACTCCAATCTCATCCAAGAGCATGGAAGAATCCTCCATGGTGCTCGGGGGCTCAACGTCAACACTGCCCTTGCGCGATCATGCCGTTTTTCTGGACAGCGGACCCGTGTTGGTCGTCCTCGCCTCCTCGAGTGTCGTTTTGTCGATTGCTTTGGTGATATTGTGCAGAATTGAGTCTGGAACAACTCTACAAAATTCCATCGCGTTCTGGTGGAGGAATCTCCGACGATCTACAATATACCGGAGCCCTATCAAATCTTGATGGGAATCTAGATGAATTTAGGGCGAGGGGTCCAGTATCTAGCTCGGATATCCATTGGAAAATCCCACCATTCATCGCATGGGGAATTCCTATACTGGAATCCCACCGTTCAGCTCGATCCGACCATTCAAACTCCGGGAAACAACTGATGAGTACAACGAATTTTGGATCTATTTTCTGCGCGAAAACAAATCCGACCCGAGTTCATCTTTTTCATGAACGAGTTGTCGGATGTCCTTTTTGAAGGAAATTTTCTCATCATCTTTGTCATCCGACCACAATTCGGCATCACAAGGGCTGAACTATCATTAATAAAACCTTGCTGCCCCACGGGTGGAACGTGGAGTGTGCGTTGTTGCTTCATCAAGCCAACATTGACCGCGTCAGAAAATCTCACCTACGTCGGCATCGCCGCGTCGTCGCTTCTTCAAGCCGATGTTCAGCATTCCGACCTGCTTCGACACGTCGGCTAGCATGGGGGATCTAGTGCCACCTTACCGAACTACTACATCACCTCGGTTAGACCGGGGGCTTCCTCATCTCCTTTATCAACCTGCTCTAGGGACTTCGGCGTCACCAGCCGACCTGCTTCAATACCTCGGCTGGCATGAGACTTCGGTGTTTGTCGATCATAGCTTCGCTATGTCAACCAGACTGAGGATTTCATCTCGCCACATCGACCATGCAGCGTTGCCACTTTGTCAAGCCGAACTCTTCGTACAGGTAATCGGCTTCGGCTTCTTCGCGCGGTCAGTTTTGCATCACCTTGCCGACCTACTCTGCCACCTCGGCTAGACCGGGGGCTTCGCCTCATCACATAGGTCGGGCCGTGTCACTACTTCGGAATGTCGTGCTCCTCGCTCGGTCATCTCGGGCTTGGGGCGGGGACCTCGGTCATGCCAAAGACTATGCACCATATCGGATCTGTCAATAGTTCGATGGGCGTCCTCGTCCCGCCACAAGCCCGGATCACGTCATCGACACCGAGCACATTAACTAGCTAAGTCGCTTTCATGTTAAAATATTTTTAGCTTTCTAATTTTGTTCAGTTCGACCAAGCGTTATACTTTTTTGACAAAAAGTTGTTTATGAAAAACTTTCTTTGTCAAAACTTTCTTTGGTAGAAACAAATTCAAATACCCCGTTTACTTGGGGGCTTCCTTTATGAAACCTTTTCTCTTTGCATCTGATTATTATTATACAACTTCTTTCCTTGCTCGTGTATTATGCCAAAATATGCATCATGTTGACTTAAGTGTTCCACAAAGCTGGGTTGCCTGGCTCCTGTGCTTACCCCTACGTTCTCGATTGTTTGGCTAGGGAGTAAAGGGAGCACCTCTGTGATTGTTACGATCGGGTCATCCAAACTCATACCTCAGACGGGTGAAACCAAAAGCTAGCGCTCTTATTGCTTTCAACTATGGTCAGTGCACGACGGAACTCACGCGTACACAAATCTACTACGCAAATCTCATAGTAATCATGAGCGACCAAAGAAAGGTACCGTTAGGGAAACTATTTTCTTTGAAGATGCTTCTTACGTTACATAAGTAATATAGCATAAGTTGCCTAAGCGCACTTTGTCTGTTACAGCCTCATGGCCTGATTGCCTGGTTATCCGAAACACTGTCGATATTCTCGATAGACGGAGTAGATAACACTTTTCGGCCCTTGGACGAAGAGGGAGAAGCCGATGGTCGATTAAGACGCATTCAAAGTTCGGGCGAACAGAGATATTATATAAGTACTTCGATACATACAATCACTATACATACAATTCTTTTACCAAGTCACTTGGGGGCTCTTAAAATAATATGAGCCGTTTTATAATAGATGTTTTCTTCTTAGTCGTTGTAAAATCTTTTTCTACCACTCCTTTCTTGACTCAAGTGTATGATCAATAGCCGGGTGGCCTGGTTTCTCTCTAAAGTTGCTCGCGTTTAGTTCGCTAAACTGGCCCGAGACACACTCCACCTTCGGGATAGGGAGGTTGAAGCCGAAGGCTGACCCACTTGAAGTCTGGAGATCGGATGTGTCATGTCAAAGCATGACGGAAGCACAATTTTAAGACCAATTTCGTATTGGCACCAAAAAACTTGATTCAATCTAGACGTAAAGTTTTTTACGCAAGTTTTTTGCTCTTTTGATCTTACAACATCTTTGACCTATTTTATGTTTTCCTTTTAGGAAGCGAGACATTCTCTTGGTTGAGGTGTTTAGCGTGATGGTCTTGCTAGGAAACTATTTTCTAAACTATAGTTCGGCATCTTTCCTGCTGAACTCCACCTCAGTGTTGTCAAAACAAACATGACGGTTGAACTAGTTCCCGAGGAGGTACGATCCTAGGGTCGGCCCTGTTGCCCAACCCAAGTCTCGGGGGCTAGTGCATTGACAATTCAATGCAAAAAAAATTAAAGTGCAATACAATTTCCGAGGAGATTATGATCCTTAGGTTGGTCAGCCACACCCAACCTAAGTCTCGAGGTCTGCGCACACCGCTTTTGTGTTGCTAAGTATGTTGCCGAGCTAGAATTGATCCTCAGGCCGATTTTGCGAATCGACCTGAGTCTCAGGGGCTACTGGGATCAGCGGTCTTATGTCATCCTTCAGGTGTATCTCGGGTTTTAGACCGACACACACCTTGAGGGCTATTGGCTATATATCTCGGTAGAGAATAAATTGCACCAATCCAAAATATCCATAAAAAATCAGCCCATGGTCGGGGTGGTGCACCACCTCGAAAGTAGTCTGGCATAAAGCTCGGACGCAAGTGGCTGGCTACATATAGAGCATTTCCGGCATTAAGCTCGGACGAATTCCTTTAATTATTTAAGGTCCAAGGTAGTCTATGATACCTTGGACTCGGATCATCATTGGAGCTCGGATGCAGTTCGGCGTTGGAGCTCGGAAGCAGTCTGACATAAAGGTCAAGATCGGAGATGCCTCACAAGCAGTCCGACATAAAGCTCGGATGTGAATGGCTGGCTCCATAAAAGACTATTACGGCATTTAAGCTCGGATGAATTCCTCCAAACTTTCCAAGACCGAGGTAATCTATGACACTTTGGATGCCGAACAATAGTAGACTTGGGCTACAAAAAGACACCTCGGACGCGGTGCGGCATCAAGCTCGGACGCGAGTCTTTGTCTCCCTATAGGGCTTTTCTGGCATTATGTTCGGTTGAACTCCTCCAAACTTTTCATGACCGAGGTAGTCTATGACATCTCGGATGCCGACCAGCGTTGGGGCTCGGCTGCAAAAAGATACCTCGGATACAGTCCAACGTTGGAGCTCGGACATAGTCCGGTGTTGGAACTCGGTTGTAAAAAGACACCTCGAATGCAGTTCGACATTGGAGCTCGGACGCAAGAGGACACTGCCGCACGGGAAACACTTCAAACCTGAGGTGTGGCATAAAAAACAATAAGGCTCAGATAAAGGCCAATAACTTAAAGGGGCTCCTCGGATGCCCAACGTGTGAACTCTTTGGATTCAGCTCGGCGATCCTCAAGATCGAAGATGGGAAGATTTGTTGAACCAGTTTCCCAGGCCGACGACCGAAGACAAAGAACTATTCAAAAGAACCAAGGAGCGTCCCTAACTTGAAGACCGGTTCAGGGGGCTACTGATGGTGTCCTCGACTAGGGGGTACTCACCACGTCATCTCCCGACCAGTGGGTCGGGCCAAGGACCCCCGTGATGATTCACTAATGGGCCACTTCGGGCAGGCCATGCCGAATACAAGGAGGATTCCACAAGACTTGGCACACAATACAAGGACTCCTCTAAACCCTAGGCCTACAATGCATATATAAACCGAGGCCAGACTAGTCAATAGATGAATATATGACATCTCATAATCTCGTGGTAGATACTTGTACTCTATACTATCCCCATATCAATACAATCAAAAGCAGGACGTAGGGTATTATCTCATCGAGAGAGCCCGAACCTGGGTAAAATCTTGTGTCCATGTTACCATCGCTCCAAGACGCCTAGCTTAGGTCCCATACTACGAGATATGCCGGATTTGATGCCGACAACGGTGTTAGAGGAGAACGGCGAAGTATCAGGCTTGACTGGAGGCATTTGTGGAGAAACTGCATGGATCACAAAGAGCATAACCTATACCTTGGTGCAAGATCTTCATAATCTAGCTAAGCCACAATGGACAGTTACCGGTGACTTCAATGAGATTTTGCTCTGAGCAGAAGGGATGCAGGGGCTCCCTGACCTATTGCTTGATTGATTTTTTTGGGGAATCTTGCTCGATTGCAAGCATCCCAAGATGAGTTGATGCATTGTTCATTCAGGGCTGGCCCTAGGCCATGGAAAAAGGTGTGGCAGTCTAGGGACCATCTTAAATAAGGGCCCGCTATATTTGCATACCAATATACTATCTCTTATACCTTTTTTCTGCGCGTAACTCCAATCTCGGATACCAAGGAGCAGCAGTTTAACCACATCTTGGACTGGTTTTCCTTGTGCCCGGTAGTAGAGATTGTTAGCAGACATCTACTCCTTAAATTCACATGCATGCTCATTGGCTAATCGACCTCGTGCATCGTTTCATCTGGTTTTCCATCTGTGCTCCCCTCGGAAGAAAGGGGAGGGAAAGCTAACACGCAAACTATAACAAAAAATGAGAAAAACTTAGACGTAGAGTATTAAGGATCAGAGGGACACTACTAGGAAAAAACTTATAGACAGACACTTACTAGTAGCGCGGGTTTTTACCCCTCGCTACTGGTATTTACTAGTAGCGCGGGTTTATATCACTCGCTACTACTAAGTTGATAGCCGTAGCTCGGGTTCATAACCCTCGCTACTACTATGGCCTATCTCCGGGGGGAATGGTAGGGACCACTTAGTAGTAGCGAGGGGTATAAACCCGCGCTACTACTATGGCCTGTCTCCGGGGGGAACGGTAGGGACCACTTAGTAGTAGCGAGGGGTATAAACCCGTGCTACTACTAAGTTGATAGTAGTAGCGTGGGTTTATACCCCTCGCTACTAGTAAGATGTATCTATCGTGGCCCCCCGGGACAGGCCATAGTAGTAGCGCATGTTTATAACCAGCGCTACTACTAAGTACAGACTTTTTTAACAGCCACATCTCCCCATCTCCTCCCCTAAATCCTTCTTCTCTCCCGTCACTCTTGCCCCTCTCTCTCCATAGGCTCTCACATGGACCTCCTACCTAGGCGCGCCT